>OZ010789.1:99300397-100636647 GCA_963932465.1 Maratus speciosus | reverse complement strand
GCTAAAATGCCACCAATCGAAAAATATTCCTTTTACAATAGATATATTTGTAATGAAATTTCAATTTAGCAGATATATTCGCAATATCTTGGAAATGCCGGCAATGAAATGACGAAGTATTTTTAAAAAATATATCCATGCAATAATTTCAAAATATTTCAAGTAGCTCAATTTCTGTGCAATATTTCAAGATAATAATGACAAAGATATATACAATAATAAGAACTCTAAGTTATTTTTTTACTTGGGTTTCAACATAAACTGCAAGAAATCGCACACATTAGTAACAAAAAATGTAGTTTTACTCTAATACTGTAGTTGATGAGGTAGTTTTCAATAAAATTTAAAAAATTCAAATTACGATTCTTCATTTAATGCTTTAATAACTTCAAAAAATTATGGGAAATTATAGTGATATGGCAATATAAAGCTCTTCTAGTTTCGAAGATAGTAATTGAATATAGGATTTTTCTAAGTTATAGAATGTCTTTCAACGAAACAAATATTTCAAGACTTCAATTCATATTCAGGTTGAATCACGAGAAAACCCTCTTCGATTCCCTGTAGATATATGGTTGCATTCTAGCAGTAAGATGTATCAAAATGGACACAAATCAGATTCCAGAATCATACACTTGCGTCATGGGCCGGAAGATGTGTTAAAATATTTTTGTCTGCTACTTTTGAAGGCACTTTGAAAATTTATTTCTTACATCCCACGAAATATATCATTTATGCAAAAGGAATTCTAAACATTAAATGCGCATATATAAGAAAATATATAACTATTGATAAAATGTTTTCGGAAAACAAAACACAAAACCTATATTTTTAATTTTTATTTTGTTAATAATGTTTTCTAAACAGGAATACAGTAAGGCTTCATTAAACTGTCACTTGCTTAAAACATCACCCCGTATTTAAAGACAACTTTTTAAAGTCAAGGTAAAAAAGTATTGGAAAAAGGTGAGAAAAAATCCCAATAAATCGCCACTCGAAAAATATGAAACCCGATTAAATCATCACATTCCACTTATAATTTCTCTTTTTTAGAAATAGTAGCTATTGCAAAATGATAGAATGAACAAAAGAAATATTTGATAATATTTAAAGGCTCACGCTGTAAGACGCTATAACTGGATTATGTACTTTTTTCTGAAAAATCCAAAAACTATTTTGTAATGCTAATGAAATTAAAAGCAGAATTGAATCACTAAAATCAAATAAAAATACTTCTTAGGAAGTTTCTTTTTAGATAACATTTGATTTATTTGCTACAATGTTATACACTGAAATATATTTTAAGAATCGTTTAATGCTATAATTACCCATTTCGTAATAATTTTAAAATTATATATTTTGTAAATCTAGATTTTTTTTTCCTTCTAATATTTTTTTTCCTTGTGTGTTTTATAAAAAAACTACTTCTATTCTGAAGCAAACTAAAGTTAAAGCCCATAAAATATTTTAGTATTATATTCATTAAAAATTTAATGTAATCAATTTAACTGCAATAAATAAAGCAATTCGCTTATACCGTCACCTCAATTACAGCTACACAATGGCCATGTCATGATTGATGGTGGCTTAGCGAGGTTTCTCTGTAACATAGTATTTAAAGAATGGCAGTTAGTGCTTTCCTCTGACGATCATTTTGTCAATACATATCATTCGAATAAATAATTCAACTTAAAATGCACAACACTTTATACGCTACAATAGATATTATAAGATTATGTAGATCTTTAAAAAAATAAACATAAATTTTTATCGTATGACATGAGCTCTTTTTAGATATACAGGACTATTTTTAATTCTGTTTCTCTTCAAATAACTAGTGAATCGACTTAGTTACAGCCGTAAATCTAATGTCATGGTATAGTAAAATGGATAACTCTACACTATACGATCAGGTATCTTGAAATGCCTTCTAATGGTAATTTCCAGTGTAAGAAATTCTATCTCGTAAACTATAGGCAGTACCGCCAAAATGTCAATGACGAAGTTCGTACAGCATAATCGATTCAGTGAGAAAAGACATATTATGCATACGGATAAGATATTCTGCCTGTACAGATTAAATGTTTGACATTGTGCGAGAAATTCTGCTTATTGAAAAATACAAATTTTCATCGAAAGGGAGTTCAAAATTTTCTTAAACATCTGTCAACGCTATCTTATCGAACAAGAATGGGGCCATATGTAAAAAATTGTAACGGAGTGGAAGCGGAAAAAAAAGTCATACTTTTCTATTACTTAATTTTCTATTACTTTTGTTTTTATAATAAAAGTTTTTTTGTAGTTCAAACGTTTCAATATTCTAATGCGAGCATTAAAAACTGTAAAAGGAATTACCTTCTGCTATTATTTAGTTTTCTCAAACAAAATATATTAATCTGATTTCGGATATTTTTTCCTGTACAGCGGATTATTTTGCGAATCCGTATGCAAATTACGTCTTTTCTTACTAAATTGATGATGCTCTATAATTTTCCCTTTGAACATTTCGTTGTATATCTTATATTTTTCGAGATTCTATCTTTAATTCCAAAATTTACTGCTAAGGAGGTGTCAGCATTGCGAACACACTCGTTTTATTATACCTAACATCACATCGATACATATTATTGCGAAATTCTCTACTGAATCCAACTCTATCGCATGTCACTGTTTTCAGTTCAACTATGGTCTTTGGGCGATCCGTATTGTTTTTAACTTCAACGTAAAAAAACCGGTGCCGAAAAGTCAGGACTGTAGCAGAACCAAGCAAGTTGTTTCACCAAAACGATACTTGCCCTTTAAGCGTCCTAACCGTGTTTTTCCGTCTCGTAATCTTTGAATTCATGGGATAATTTAACACAAAATTCATATTTATGTTATTTTTTGCAGTGCATAAGATTAATAAATATGTAAAGTTATTATAAACAAATTCTCATACAAATAAATTTTATAGCTATTATTTTATGAATCATTAAACATACATGTTAAATTCTGCAGGACGCTTTAAGGGTTAGACGGCTTTTGTGATGACAGTCTGATTACTGGACAGGTGCAGGACATCGTCTTTTCTAGAAGAGGTTGCTAATCCGCTAAAATCATGCATCTTGGATACAAAATTCATTGTAGGCATCTGAAACGCCTCACATCACATCGATCCATATTACTGCGAAATTCTCTGTTGAATCCAACCCTATCGCATGTCACTGTTTTCAGCTCAACTATGGTCTTCGGGTGATCTATGTCCTCTTTAACTTACACCTATAAAAAACCCGGTGCCGAAAAGTCAAGACTGTAGCATAACCAAGTAAGTCGTTTCTAAAAACTATACCAGAAGGCTTTTGTGATGACAGTCTGATTACTGGACAAGTGCGGGACATCGTCTTTTCTACGAGAGGTTGCTAATCCTCTAAAATCATGCATCTTGGATACAGTATTCATTGTAGGCATCGGAAACGCCCTTGATTTCAAGAACTTGCGTGGGGAGTCTCGCTGACCTTCTTTTAAATCCCTAGACTATTTACTTTGTGTTTTGGTAGATCCCTGTTCACAAAGATAAATTTTTTCATTAGGAAAACATGATATTTTATTATACAGGATTATTCTAAATTCATAGTACAAACTTTAAGGGTTAGTGCAGGACACTGTAACAATCATTTATTGTATAGGAAAGTATGGGCGCAAGTGACGCGTTGAGGTTCAAACACCAGGGTTGCCAATTTGGGCTCTTTTTGTTAATTTCAAAATTTCTCATTCATACCAGAGACACTATACTGTTCTTTTCTTTATTTAAGACAGATGTTTTATGATTACATAAAATAATAATGTAAATATAATAAATATCAGTGGCATGTCAAACTTAATGAAAGTAAAACTACTGCCGTCTACTTTCCTGGTACTTTTAATGTTAACCATTAACAATGTTACCATCCCTTGGTCCGATGAAGCTAAGTACCCGGGGGTTATCATTGACAAACGCCTAACATTCAATAAATATCTGCTTAGCATCCGCGGTAAAGTCACGGGGGTCGCTAAATGTCTTTCTCCTCTTTAAATAGGCCCCAATATGTCCTGTCACAATAAACTTCTTATTTACAATGCTTGCATTCTTTCTATCATTACCTACGGCTGCCCGGTGTGGTGCTTCCTCTGTAGAGCGGGTATGGACCGACTTTCCCAACTTCATAACAAACAACTTCGCCGTATCCGTAATGGATCCAGATTTCTTCGCAATACTGCTATTAGAAATGACTTAAAAACTTCTTCTTTCGTTGCCCGTATCAAATTTCTTTCAAAAAACTTCCATAGGCAAATTTATAAAGTCTCAACCGATATTATGTGTGAATTACTAGATTATGATACTATCAGTTATACTAAACGTAAGGGACCCCGATGCACAGCTGTTTTAGAAGAGTAGTCGCGCTCTTTGGCTAATACTTTTTGTCTTTTCTTTCTTAGTAAAATTAAAAAAAAATCTTTTTATATTCTGTTTATCGCTTTACCTCGGTAAAGCTGCTAAACTAACTGTAATTTATTATATATAAATGTATGGCGCTGAAAATAGCCTTTTTTGATGAAGGAAATTGGTAAATATTTCTAGCTTTGCTTTGTAAGTTCTTTATAAGCAGTGTTAACATCTCCTATTTTTAAACTATCTTTTACATTTTTTTCCTTGTTTTATCTTTAAATCATATTTTTAACTTAATATTTTTACTTCAATCCTTGAATTACCCTTTCATAAATTTTCAGCCTCTCTTATTTTACTCTTTTTTATTTTTCTTTCTTATATACACTGGTTATCAAAAATTAAGGAAAAGTCACAAAATGCTAATTTTCAAATACGCGAATACTCAAAAGGAAATAATATAATTCGAGTAATTTTTATCTCTACAACACAGCTAGCCCATATAACATCTCATTCATGTCACACATGGTCACAAGTGTCACAGTCACTACGGTGAATAAAAAAAATAGGAAATTCCATACATCTCATTATGAGTCTCAAATGATCACTATATGTGACTCCACTGTGAAGTCAATGTGACTGCTGCTTTGTGACGAGTCACCAGGTGACTTTACAACGGAGTTAAATTGTGACTCTCATGTAACTGTCATTTCGAGACTCAATTTCATAGTCATCATGAACGTTGCATCATGATAAGTCACCAAATATTACCATATTATAATCACATGGAGACTTTTCCCAAAAAGAGCACAATGGTGACTTCACAGTAGTCTCTCTGTCACCTGAAAGTCATCACGTGACTTTAATGTGACATTATTTGGTAACTTATCACAATGCAGCGTTCACGATGACTTTGAAATTGAGTCTACAAATGACAGTCACATGAGAGTCACAATGTAACTACATTGTAAAGTCATATGGTGACTCGTGACAAAAAAGTAGTCCCATTGACGTCTCAGTGGAGTCACATATAGTGATCATTTGAGACTCATAATGAGATGTATGGGATTTCCTATTTTTTTGCTTCACCGTAGTGACTGTGACACTTGTGACCATGTGTGACATGAATGAGATGTTATATGGACTAGCTGTGTTGTAGAGATAATAATTACTCGAATTATATTATTTCCTTTTGAGTGTTCGCGTATTTGAAAATTAGCATTTTGTGACTTTTCCTTAATTTTTGATAACCAGTGTAGTAGTACTAATGTGCTACGGTTAGACTTAAATTTCATGGCTTGTCTAGAATGTGTTATACGCATACTAATACACAGGGAGTGGAGTAGCACTGCTACTGGGTATCCCCTTGAACTGCTCTGCTGTTCGCTGTTCTCTGATTACATAAATAAAAATCCTTCTTTGAAAATTTCCGATATGAAATCGAAATTTTCGTATTAAAACAAACGCAAAACTGGCAAATCTGTCAAACAAAGTACATACATGAAAAGAAATAGAAATGGAGTTTTACGGGGTTTTTTTATTCAAAAATTTCGATTTCATACCGGAAATTTTCAAAACAGAATTTTTTTATGTAATCATATAATGTCTGTCATAAATAAAGAAAAGAATAGTGTAGGAATTTTCTGGTATGATTGAGAAATTATGGAATAAACAAGTAATATAAAAATTTTGTTTTTAAAGTCAATTCCTACTTAGGTCATCAAAGAAAAATTTAATATAACTCCTTTAAGCTAATATTCGTTTTTGTTGCATTAAAATATCTCAATTTGATGATTTTCTATAAGCAAGTAGGTTTACAATGGAAGCCTATGGGAATTTTGCGAAGTATTAGAGATATCGCCAAGTTGGCGTCACTTTTGGGGACTCATTTTGGTTACCAAATAAGGCGATATATCGCCAAGTTGGCGACAAACTTGGCTGTATTTGGCAGCAGAACAGGGTCCCCCTATGGTAACCCCCCTTATATATATGAAAATGCATTAAATGCTTCAATAACCAATGGCCGCCATTTTGTCTCCCATGTAAAACTAAAATTAATTAATTAAAATTTAATTAAGGAATTAATATTTGAAAAAACTGTATTAACATCAATTGTCATCCAGTACAAGTTTTAAAAAATTTATTTCAACTTGATAGGATGAATAATAAGTATTTTATTAACGATTGAAAATTTGAACAAGATATATAAATAAATAAATAAATAAATAAATATAGGGAGAGTGTGGACTTATAGTAGGATTTGAAAAAAGCGCCAAAATTTCCCCCTGGTGTTTGAACCTCAACGCGTCACTTGCGTCTATACATTCCTATACAATAAATGATTGTTACAGTGTCTTGTACCAACCCTTAAAGTTTGTACCATGAATTTAGAATCACCTGTATATCTATCTATTTCAGCTCAAATAAAATATTTCGAAAAAAATAGCCAGATTCCATATATGAGATATCTTCACTCCACTATGTATATGAACGCAAATTTGGGACACTAGATCAGCCAGTTGACGCATTATTCAACTGATTAGCCAGGACCGCCTATACTGTGCAAAACGTTCTTAATAAAGTACACATTTCTTAAATATTGTATAAAAGTGTAGAAAATGCATAACAACTATTAATGGAAAGACGAATTATAAAGTACACACCACAACTACAAGAATTTTAGCCTCCTCTTGCACTAGACAAAAGAATACATTTTTTAAAAAGCTAGAAGTACATGTTTTTGATAAATATATCGAAAAATGTACATTAAATTCCTGTGTGTTTTCATGTACTTCTGATGCATATTTATGCAGTTTCTCATTCTTTTCAATGAAAACATATGCTAAACAGCTTTTAAACTTAGTATTTATTGCCGTCATTTTCCTAATAGCCTAAACATAAGCATTTTCAGTTTATGTTACATAGAAATAAAGTTTTATGGTTAAATCCATTCAGTTTTTATTGTGCCATAAATATTTATTAAATTACTTGTTTTTACAATCATAAAACTTTACAGAACTGTTGTTCACAAGAATGCTACATCTAGGAAATAAATTAAGTGCAAAAGTATAATAATATTCCATCCTTAAATATGTTAAATATCTTCTCTAATTTTAAAACTTTTTCAGTTTCTGAGGAAAATTACTTCATTTTCCATTGATGAAAATTTAACTTCTTTTATCTGAGAATTTTCATTTCTTTCATGAAGGACTTAATAAATTTAATCAATATGAAAGAGATTTTTTTTTTTGGCAACATATGTCTTTGAACTGATCACTTATCGATAAGCCTAAATCCAAATTGAATTGGCCCTAATTTTAAAGAAAACCTTTGAAAAATCGTTCAGATGAAAGAAATGAGTGTGGGTTAAAATTGTTCCATTGATAATATGTAGATTAAGTACTTTTTTAAAGATATACAGAGTGTGGCAAAAAACGATGACACATTTTAGAAGTAGCAAATTGGAAACTCACAAATCATTTATCTAATCTTGAAGTTACGTGTGTATATATATAAACTTCTATATGAATGAAATATAGGTAATATTTATATATGTGTGCAGGGAAATCTCGTCAAACTCGATGATTGTAACGCTTTAATTAGTGTAATGGCACAAGTTTTATTACAATTTAACTGATGGTATTAACTTTTTAAGCAGCCCTTACATCTGAACTATTTTAGGAACTTTAAAATTATTTTATTTTGTAATAGAAATAGTTTCCTTTATTTAATTCCCTTAACAGAAAAAAAAGAATCTAAACGGAGGAAATTCATCGAAAAATCACCAGTACAAAATATTTTCTTTACAACTGTTATTAAATGAAAAAATGTATGATGAAATACATTACAATATATTGAAATTGAACAATTGAAATAAACATAAGTTAAAAAAAGTCTCCCAATGGAGTTCCATCTTTGGTTTCGGTTATATTTTATTGCTTCATTAGCATTGTGGAAATAAATTCTTCGGTATTTTTAGAAGAAATTAAAAAACTACATACGGTGCATAATTCAACTATAATAAGAGAAGTTTAGGTGTTGTTGGTTTATCTTCAATAAATTCACTTACAATCAATTCCTTTTGACAAATTCATGTTTCTTCTATTATTTTGTAGCTACCGTTTATAGAAAAATAGAAAATGTTAGGTAGAAAATGACGATTTAACCCGTTGAAGGGCGCCGGTATATTATATATACCGCTTAATTTTAATTCCTAAATGCCTCATTGGCACCAAAATTTTATAACTAAATTTTGCTTTATTCTGTGTACGCGAAAATAAGCTTTTACTTATTTTTCTTATAAATTCTGGTATCAGTCAATCATTTTAATATTTTCACATTAGGAGTACTTTGCCCCTGAAAGGGTTAACAGATCTCATATTTTTCGAATAAGGGTTTATTAGGAAATTTTTAGTATTATTTCTTTATATTTGGCCAGGACTTTAAGAAACTGCTTTTTTGGTCGGTTTAACAATGTTTTGCGCTACATTTAATATCCGCATCTTTCGGTCTACTAAAAATGTCAAGCCGATATCAATCTTGGGAGATTGCTACTTTTTGTAAAATCCAGATTGCTTGAATGTCACAGTAATTTTTTAAGTAAAAACATTCGTTTTGCTTAAAGGAAAATTAAATAAATCGAAAATAAACAGAATTAAATACTTTAAAAAAAGTAGTAGCAATCATTTTTTTTCTTAAGTACGAGTACGACTTTAGTAAGCCACAACTTTTTTTAAGTAAAAACATTCGTTTCATTTAAAGACGAATTAAATAAATCGAAAATAAACAGAATTAAACACTTAAAAAAATAGTAGCAATCAATTTTTTTAGAGACGGGCAGTACTGGCCGATATTCAGTTTCATCCAACGTATCTTACAAAACGGTTTCGGAACACACGTAGTTGAAGCAGTTATACATGTTTTTAGTTCTTCATTATTTTTTACCTTTGAGGAATAAACTTTAACCATCTCTAAATGAAAAAAAAATATAAAGACGTCTGGCTTTTACAAAAATATTGCAGGTCAGTGATGAATTGAGGTGATGGTCCAGGGGTATTCCTCCGTCACATCGAAATATCTCCCGCTCAAAATTTAGGATTTTATACTTATATAAAGTACAAATATTCCCCCAAGAAGTTCCCAACGCCCCACTCCTGCATACCCATACACACGGAGTTTCGAAATTTCCTCCCGGAGAAAATGTCTCAATTCAACAATATTGGGATCGAACCATTTTGTACAATCTGGGTGTTTTCAAATTCCTAATTTTTAAAAATAATTCTTAAAATAGAACTGTATTGTGTTAGTACCCTGTCTTGTTGAAACATAATTTAAGGATTCAAATGTGGAATTTTGAGGCGGAGGGGGGGGGGGGGGGGTAGCAAAATATATAATAGCTAATACACTATATAGAAAAAAAATTACTGGACAATTTTGATTTTAGACGTTTTGCCAAATATCTAGAGACATATTTGGCCGTTTTTTCAGAACTTCGTGAATATGAAGAACATGTTTGACATGTTATTTTTTAATGAAGATTTGATCACGAAGGAATTTAGGGAGAAAACAGCAAATTGAAGAAAATAAATAATATTTGGGATTGCCGTATAAAATAAAATGCACGAAATGCTCCGTCGCTTCGGTGCATTGATTAATATTTGTGTTAATTTGTGTAAGAATAACACGGGAAGTCATGGAGATATAAATATTTCTTTAAAAATTTCAAGAAATGTTTGTGCGTTTTTGGTCATAACATGCAAGGTTTTTAATCAGATTTAACGCCAGTTTAAGACAATTTCGCAAAATATAATAAAAACAACATATGATTAATTGGAAAATGGAAAGTTTAGAAATAAATATATAAATACAGGGTTGTCATAAATAAAACTTCCCCGATATATGAACCCCTAGCAGCCTAATCGCTCACCCAATCAAAAAGAAATTTTAGATATACGTATTTGAAGGTATGTGTTCGAGATCGGGATGATTTAAAACAATAGAGCTCTCACGGTTACGGTTATAGTAAACAATTACGAAAATTTCGAATGGCAACACAAATTTTTTTCATACACAAATTCATCAGCACATTGAATAAATGGCGTTGGAATGATACACGTACGATGAAAATTGCCTGCACAAAACACTTGCAAAAACTACCATTACGAGGAACGTAGAAGTGGCTACAAGACATGTTTTTCAGTAGCCGATTTTATTTTTCACTTGTAAACTGAGTAATGTTGTAAAATTTATTTTAAAATGTGTTTTTGAGTTGTGTTTGTGTATACATAGTGAAAATAAAAATGTAATCATTTGTTGTAGAGTGCTAAATATTACGTTACATAGGAACTGATTAGGATTGAGTGCCACGATATTACACCGGCAATTTTACCCATACGTGTATCGTTCCAACGCCATTTATGGTTTTTCAATGCGCTGATGAATTTACGCATGAAAAAAAAGGGTATTGCATTTCGAAAATTTCGAAATTTTTTCACTGTAACCGTAACCGTGAGAGATCTATTGCTTTAAATCCTCACGTTCTCGAGCGCATACCTTCATAATATAAAAAAAGAGAGACAATTCCCCTTTCATATACCTTCTTAATAACCTAACATAATACATTCTAATAACTAAATCTGAAATTTCCTTTCAATTGGTTGAACGGTTAGGTCACTAGGGCTACTTACTTATATAGGGGAAGTTTTTTCATGACTACCCTGTAAATATATGAAATATGAATATTGAAATGTATTGATTTTATCAAAACATACTTTAAAACACCAGTCAACAAATGTGTGAATTTAAAATTCCTGTAAAGTGTACTTATTTTTATATTAATTTACAGGTTTTTTTTAGATACCCTGAGCATAGGTTGCAATGTTATAGATATTCTTAATTATAACGATTGAGTACATCTAATCCTACAAATGTATGTCAGTAGAAAATTTCGTTAAATATTTTATAGGGTTAAAAATTCAGGGTATTATTAAAAGCACAAGAGAACAAACGAAGAAATTATTTCTTAACATTTAGAACATAATTATTCATAAATGAAGAGCTCAGGTGATAAAGATGATATGTGACAAAATAAAAAAAAAACAGTTAATATTATGACTGAAGATAATCAATGGTTCTCTACCATCTTTTAAATTACTATCTCGAAAAGCAGAGAATTTAATTGATAAAGGAGACATTTGACAAAAAACGCAAATAAAGATTTGGAACTTTACAGCCTATTTTCTCAAATTGGCGACTGTGTCAATTACCATCTTTATCATCTGAGCTCTTCAAATCTTTTCTATGCGTAAACATAGCAGAACACAAAAAATTTAATTTATACAGGAGGCATTTGACAAAAAACACAAATAAAGATTTGGAACTTTATAGTCCCTTTTCTCAAATGGGTGATTGTGTCAGTTACCACCTTAATCATCTGAGCTCTTCAAATCTTCTCCACTACGTAAACATGGCAGAACACAAAAATTTTAATTGATACAGGAGACATTTGACAAAAAAGCAAATAAAGATTTGGAACTTTAAAGCCCATTTTCTCAAATTGGTGATTGCGTCAATTACCACACTTATCATCTCAGCTCTTCAAATCTTTTCCACGACGTAAATATTGCCGAACGCAAAAATTTTCAAAATCATAAATCACTTAGCTACAGATATTTCAGAAATCTATAATTGATGTGCGTAAGATTATTTATGATGAAAATAAGAAAAAAAGCCAAAAACATCTTGATTCGTTATATTTTTAGAAATGAAATATCCTATTAATCTAATTAAGTATGTCATTTTATTCTTCATGGCTTAATTATGTCAAAAATCTTGTGTAACGTTAGACGATTTTAAAGTATTTTCATTCGCATAATTCTTATCTAGTGATACCCAATTAAATCTTTCTTAGCAGCAAGCGATTATCGGTATTTCGTAGCATTTCAAAAAAGATTCAATACATTGAAATAGTTGCAGTGAGCCAATTAAGAAAAACTATAATTTAAAATGTTTAAATATTCGTTGAGAAACGTTGTTACCTTCTCTTCTACTTTTAGTAATTACTACCAAAACGAAAAAAAAGAAAAAAGAAAAATACGCTGCAAAAAAAAAAGACAAATGTTTCTCCTTCTGGGAAAATATACTATAGCCACGTATGACAATAAACAATAACCCATTTCGGGTTACACATGATTCCGAATAACGTTACTTTATCATTAGAAATCTCAGAAACTAATATATATTTTTAATGTAAGGGGTCGGTACCCTTTGAACTAACAAAATAAATGAAAAAGTGACTTCTATAAGAATTGCCGTCACTCTGTAACTAATTGATTTTTAAGTACAGAACTGAAAACACTTATTATAAAAAATTTATTTTATCAATTAAAGTTTTAAAAAAATTATACTCATGTATAAAGATTTTAATTAATATTTATACATAATACAAATTTTACCCATGCATTCGGCGCATGATTTTTTACATTAGAATGGCTAAAAGAAACCAAGATTTTTTTAATGAGTACAGATATACCGTGTTTTTAAAATGACCTACAATGAAAAAAATAAAACTTGTATAGCCCGAGAAAAAAAGAAAATTGTAAAGAAGCTCGAAATATCGAAATTATTTTAATACAAAAGTAGTCGTGGATTCTAAACTTGAGAAACATAATTAATAGGTCATTTTATGCTTCTCTATGTTTACTACATTCACAGAAAATTTCGTGAAAATCTAGGTAAACATTTTTCTGAAATCGTGAGCGCAATTATCAAAATCGCTGTTTTGAGAAAATTGACATTAAAGACTTAAATCACCCCTTGATTATTTGAAAAAGCTCAAAGTGTTTTAGACGTTCTATTCTAATGCGACTATTTGTATGGGGTTTATTTTTAAATGTTCTTAAAGAATCGTATTTAATTTTAAGCTATTTTTTTAAAAAATCGATTTTTGGACGCTTCAAAGGGCACCTGACCCCTTAAAGAATTATCTATAAAAACAAAGTTTCTTTTTCGTCCACTGATTTTCAGACACGTTTCCGGTTGGTTTTTATAGTGTATTATTCAGTTTTCTTCGAACCGTAATATCGGTTTTCTGGATGCAATTAATTCTCAAGTGAAAATTTTCACATTAAACAAACATATTTTACAGAAAAAAATTATAAATGAACAGCAGTAACATTAACACTAAAATTAATATCATTTTGTTACTCTTGCATGTCTGAATTCAGTTTCAAAAATTGACACAGCTGAAAATGTTTAATCGAGAATGAAAAACTGAAATCGAAAAAACTGATATTCCGGTTTGAAAAAAAACTGAATAATACACTCTAAACTCGAAAACGTTTCCGAAAATCAGCGGCTGAAAGAGAAACCTTGTTTATAAAATGTTTTTTTTTTTTTTAATCTCGAAAATACATTTTTTTCTGAAGTTTCTAATTATAAAGAACATTTTTCGTAATTGTGGGTAAGTCGGAAGAGGTTATGGTATATTTTCGTTGCTGTTTTCATTACGGTTTTGTAGATTAAGAAACATTTGTCTTTTTTCACAATCTAAGGACGGTAAAGGACATGTAAAAGAGGCCCTTGCGACGATTCATGCAAATAACATATGTATATGTAGTATGTGTGTATACTATAGAATAATTTTTAACTAACATTGCGCAACAGGAAGGCCTACCAAAAAAGGTTTTAATTTATCTCCCTGTCGGTAGGTAAACTACTAACTGCGAGCAACAAATGTGTGTAATTTGAAAATACCAGAAACCAAAACTTCGTCCGTTTCCACCAAGGGCGAAAACAGTTGGAGATCCCCTTAACCCCCATGACAATACAAGATGTCCCTATCAAATGTCCCTTATTTTTCAGATTTTTACCCTTATTTTAAAGGTAGAAAGCATGAGAAAAATGTAAAAATATGTAGATGGTAGTGATCACAAAATTTTTAATAAAAATTCACTGCACTTCCACAAGCGCTCCTTTTGTTCTCAGGATGTCCCATTGGTAGTCGAAATGCAGGTCGAATACATCCGCCTCTTTTCAGTACACTTATGGTTTTAAGAAATGTTTCGGCCCACTTCTTAATACTTTTAGTATTGGGTTGATATCTTTTGTACATTGTTCTAAACATTCCTTGCACTACAATTACGGATTTCTTTTCAACATACCGCGGAGCAATTTGTGCTTTTTCCTGCAGTGTCTCCATGTTTCCTTTTGTCTGCTCGCAACAACAGCAGGTGCATCATAGCATCAACAGTACAAAACTTGTCGCGAAACTTTAAACTTTTGGCTGCCATATTCTTTAAATAACGCCATCTTATGTCAGAAATGTCTTTTAATTGATGTTTTAAACACACCGGATTCAGACACCCTGTATATTTGACAAACATTAACATTACATTGACATTATTCACAGAAAAGTGGAGTTGGGATATAGTATTTAGATAGCGTTGGGGGCACATGCCCCCTCTGCCCCCCCTTAGTTTCGGCCCTGCATTAGGGTGTCCCAAAAATGAAAGTCGTTTTATTTTTTCGCATACCCTCTTAGTTTTTCCTTTTATTTCAAAACAATTGTAAGTAAAGTTTCTTTGTAATTTGAACCACGGCAACCCTTGCCGACTTGCCTCTAAATGCCTCAGTCAGTACTTGTGTACTTAGTGAGCAAACGTTGACACGTGTCAGCCTGTCACGCGTCTGTAGCGGAGCACCCAGCAGCTGCAAATGAAAAAGATAAAACAAAACAAAAAAGGAAAGTTTTTGAAATGCTTGTGACAATGCACAATCTGTGACGAAACAGTGCGAAACAGTGACAATGCGCAAACCCTGAAACGTGCCAGTACCAGTTTACTCAGGACAGCGCACGTCTTTGTGTCAATGTGCTTATAATTCCAAGTTCTTTTATTAGTAAATGTTTGTATAGATTTTAATCTGTGAGTAGAACACAGCAGTGTATGTTTGTAGTTCTAGAAAAGTGATATTTTTAATATGAACATTAAGCATCAAATAACGGTTTCAAAACTTCCGTCTAATGGACAAGATCTCGCAGTTTTGTTTTGCAATCTTTGAGAAGTGAATTTATCTGTTAATGAAAGTGCAAATCTCGCTATTCGTGAAAGTATCATTGGTTGGGAACAGGCACACATACCTACGAAATTGTTGCCAAATTGTGTGAAGAAGCTTGTTAATATGTATCAAGTTTGGAGATATACTTACAAAAACAATGCATAGAAATTACAAGACGCATTCAAATGGCGACAACAAGAATTTAACTAATTTAGACAACTTGTTCGGCCTTGTACACGCTGATGCATTTCAAATAATTAACATAGAGCAAGATAGGATGTTCTTGCAGCACTAAAAAGAACCGAGCCGACCCGGTCACTTAGGTGAATGAAAAACTGTCCAAAAAAGAGGAAAGGGCCCGACTTCGAATTGACAAAGTAAAAAATTTGCGAATCAGATTTGGTTCTGCTTCAACATCCTCGGCATAATACGAACCATTGAAAGAATATTTCTCTTCGAATTCTAATGAAAATATGGATAAAGAAGATTTCCCAACACTGATCGAAAGCTCAGAACCTGGGACAAGTAAATCAGTAATGAGGAAAGATTTTATTATTCCAAAGTTGGTTGCAGCATTAGACAGGTGTCAATTAAGTATGCGAGATTCTGTGTTTATTCTGGAAGCTACTACTGAAGAGGGGAATGCACTTGGATTTAACATTGACAAATTTCCGATAAGTAAATCTTCAATTCAATGAATCCGACTAGAAGCATGGAAGGAACGCGCGGAAAACATTCAAATTGTGTTCCAAAACAAGGTGCCAGATATAGTGACCTTATATTGGTGTGACAAACTGCTGCCTACTTTGAGTGCTTGAAAATCGAAAGACGAATGCTTGTTTATAGACTTAAAGAACGCCTCATTGCTGTGTCGATACTTTAAGGCAAAAAAACAGGCGCAGGCTATTTGGAAAGCGATCTTAGATTGTAATATCGAAAATAAAGTCCGAATTCTCTGTTGTGATATACTATGGCTTCGAATACAGATCGTTTTAATGGTGCTTGTGCGTTCCTCGAACAAAAATTTGATAATGAAATGCTTTTCTTCGCTTGATGCCATCATGTATACGAACTGGTATTAAAGGTTGTACTCCAAATGAAAATTAAACAAGCACAAGCCCTGATATTCCACTCTTTAAAAAGCTCAAAAAGAGTTAAGAAGAACATCTATCCCACTAAAATACAGTGCTATAGAGAAACAGTAGACTTGTTCCGAACCGTACCCGAACTTGAAAATTTTCATGACTTTTACCGCTCTGAACTTTAAAATGTTATGATCAGAGAGGACAATCGAGAGCTGATCAAACTTTCTATCATATTTTTAGGTGGAGATGCAGAAAAAAAAATTAAAATCAGACCTCCGTGTGCCATGTACTAAGCCAGATGGATTGCCCGAGCGATTTACTCGCTAAAACTATCGTTATTTAGTTCTCATCTGAAATTCAATAGCAAGGATAAGAAAGCACTGTTAAACGTCTGCTTGTTTATCGTGACAATTTACGTTAGACCATGCCTTCAATGCATTTTAGCAGTTAAAGTACCCAACAAAGATTTGTACTTTTTGAAATCTTTAAAAGCCTACGAAAATGTGAATGGAAGTATCTCGAAAGCTGCTTTACAGAAATTTCTCCAGCATTTATGGTAATTGACTGATGCAGCATTAGCACTTTTTGATAATGATGTGGACGAAGAAAAGAAAATTAAAAATGGTGGCAAATTTACATAGAGAAAATTTCTCGACCCATGAGAAAACATCGAAGGAAGAAGATGGTTCATTTTATGGCGAGTTTCATAGTTTGATTTTGTAGTTGGTTATTTAGTTATTCATTTACATCGCGCAATTGTTACCTGTTATTTCATTTTTTTTTTACAGAAAAAAGCACCGATGATCTCATATCTGTCAAAAGTCATTCATTGTTTTCTAGACTCAAAATTGATGATAGTTTTGAAGAGTCCCTCTTCATGGGAGAATAATGCTTCGTTTCTAGACGCGAGAAAGACGATCACAATGCTTAATTCAATGAACAATACAGCTGAAAGAGCGGTAAAATTGATACAGGACTTTCATGGTTTAATAACGGTCGAGGAAGAACAAAAACAATTTTTGCTATATTGCGTACAAGAAGGTCTATCCTGACTGTAAAAAGCAAATAGTGAAATGAATGTACGTTCAGTAACGTTTATTTTACTCTAATACCGTCGAATACCGTGCCCTGGGCCACTTTTTCCTACTTTCACTCACATTTCCATCATTAAAAAAATTATGTCAACGATTCAACATTTTTTTTTCAACGTCGAAATGGAGTTGTAATAAATTAACAGGAAACAATGAAGCAAACTGTATGGTTTTAAAGATGATATTTTTTATTTTTTTATTTTTTAACTATTTTTAAAGTTTTGGAACAAAGTAGCCCCTGCTGGGGGCTTATTTGATCCATTCACTTATTTTCATATAAAATGAATACAATTCATATGTTGGAATATTGAAATCAATTAGCAATTGATTGCAATAGGATCTGCTAATGCATTAACACTGCAAATTTGAAAGACTAATGGTTTTTTTTTTAACATTTAAACACAATAAACTAAATGTTAATATTAAGGACACGAGAAACAGTTTTCATCATGTTATCCTCAGCAACTGGAACAAAATTACTGTAACATTTTGCTAAAATAACATTTGAAAAAATGTTACTTAATACATTTTTTAAGAGATTTGTTTGTATAAAAGGCATTTCGGGGTAACTGGGTCTACTTCTGGACCAAAAAAGGCCTGGTACAAAGTAGCCCGACAAACTAGTTTTCATGCTAGCTTTCATGCTAGCTAGAAAACGTAAACATTTTCTGTCAAAATAAAAAGTTAAAGGAAAAATTATGATAGCACATGGGTTACAGGTTACTAAAGATAATATTTTGAGATATACCTTATTTTTATCTCTTGTCCAGATTGTTTCACTATAGAAAGTTCGGGAAGTTAAAATCCACACACGAAAACAGTTGTTTAACAACACAACCAGTGTTGCCTTTAAAAAATATTTAATTACCCCCAAACTATTTAAATACCCTATAGTAAGGTCTAAAATATTTTTCAAGAGCAAAAACTCCGAATTATCTTGCATTGTTTGTTCAATACAAAGAATAAAACCTTTTTTTATGGGATGGACCAAAGTAACCCCGCAAGGACCAAAGTAGCCCCCGATCGACGATATGTTAATAAATGTCTGCTTAAAATAAAATGGTGTCTTGTGTACCAAAGAAACATACATTTTACAATCTTTCCATGGTATTCCCCGAACAAGATTTCATGTTGAAATTTGACCTAAAGTCGGCACAAGTTACCGTTATCTGATTGCAATAATACGTTTAATTTATATTACTGAGGTGTAATAGAAAGAAAAATAGAGGGTATGCGTATTCGATTTTGCAAAAAAAAAAAAAAAAAAAAAATTACCTTGTATCTTGGGACACCCAAATATACATATATAAAATATAATGAAAATGTAAAAAAAGAAAGACCTTTTTTACAAGTATGAGCAAAATGAGATACCTTTTTTATTGTTATATTTTATAAATCCTTATAAATCGAACATAAATATAGTACACAAAATTATATGTTCGTTCGCTCTGTACTAGATAGATAAATTGTCAATTAAAAGAAATAAAATGTAATAACAAATTCAAATTTGGACACAACAAAAAATACGTCCTTACCAACTGGAGCGAACCTAAATATTATATAATAATTAATAGATATAATAAACAATTTAAGAACACACTCTAATAAAACAATGTAGAAGAAATCTTGATATTCACTAATGAAAGGGCCAATTACACAATTTTATCGACCCCATTTCTTTAAAAGGACATTATAGAACAATAATTAACATTTATTTCCAGATAATGTTTTTAAAAAAGCAATATAGAAATTTACCAATTCAAAAATATTACATATTCTGAAATAAATTTCTACCATCAAAAATTAGAATCGAAACATTTATGGCTTTTAAAAATTTACCTATTCTGTTAGTACTTTCTTTTATCGCCTCTAAAGAAAAGGTTTTACTTTTTTTTCTAAGTCACCAGAGAGGAAGAAAAAAGAAAATTTACAAATGAACATCCAGGAAGTATTTGACTTAATAACTGTCAACTGTAAAATTTTATTTGCTGAAATAAAATAACAGTATGATAAAATTTTAAATATGTAATTTTTTTTCATATAATCAATAAATTCCCCCTTTTCCTCTAACTCCTCTCTGGGGGCCACAGCGCGATCATTCAACTTTCCTGAGGAATTTCACGCTTTATTTGATGAATAATAAATCTCCATAACGTCGGCTAAATTATTTTCAGACTCAAGAGCCCCTAATTAAATTTGCTTCAAATGAAACTGCAGTGTTGTTTTCAATCATATCCGTCATCGTAATGGATAGTCCCTTGAACTCTCAGTAATATCTCTCACATTTTAAGTCACTAAGTAAAGATAAAATGGCTTAGTAATATAATATCTTTAAAAGGAATAGGCAATTGTTTAACTTTATCAATAGATTTTGTCATGTATTGAATTATACTTTTTTTTTAAATATGAAGTTTATTGAATTGGATGTGATTCAATATTTGTTTCTGTTCAAAAGATCACTCATTTACGGTTATTTTAAAAGAAATTTCCGTCATTTTGATAAATGTACGTCTTTGAGATGTTTTATTATTATAATTTGATAAATATGTTTTTATATGGCTATGTATTTTGATTTGCTTTTAACAAGTTGTTCAGCTTATAATGAGAGAAAGGAAATTTGTTCTTTGAAAAAGAAATGATAGAAATTCGCAAAATATTCATGCGAATTTTTTTTCGATCGGTGGATGTTTCTTTTCTATCCCTCGTGGCATGTAGGCTGCTTTTTATTTTTTACTAATATAGCTATTTATGATTTCGATCTATCTGTTATTTCATTTACATTATACGTTTTATAAAAAAGTTTGAAAAGTAAGCATGTTATGGCAGTGATGATTGAAAATTAACAACTGATAATTCAATAACAAGTTTGCAAACAAGTTGTAAAGGAGATTTTTAACAAGTTGTTGTTTGTAATTGCAATATAAATACGTAGCACCTATAGTCGTCGTTCGGTCCATCTGTCTGTCTGTCTGCCTGTTCATCTGCCCGTCCACATATAACACTGGTCAACAAATCTGAACTTTTGCTCTGTCCTAAAACAAAAATTAGTTGTCTTTTATGCGGTGTTTTGTGCTGATTCCGAATCTAGTTTTAGATTTACTCCAGCACGTCAAGTTTGAGAGATATTTTCATATTTCAATTTGTGCAAATTTAGTAAATTTTATACAATTATTTGCAAATTTATGGTATAAAGAAATATCAGACAGGATTTTTTGTTTTATGTTATGATCACTACCTAATTTGCTTCACAAAAAAGTTGTTTCTAAGATTATACTGACATGTGACTGTGAAATATTGTACCTAATTTGCATATTTTTCATGTTTTTCTAATAATGTTTCTTGACATTCAAATATATCTGCCGAACGAGCACGCTAATATGTTTCTAAACCAGTGTTTTGAGCTGATTTTAAATCCTGTATCTGGTTTCTTCTATCACGTCTAATTTTTGAAAAAAGTAAAAATTTAGTTTTTGATCAAAAAAGCCAAATATATTTCAAGTGCATTTTAATGATGTTACAGTCTTTCGAACAGAATGAAATTGATATGCAATTAGGAAGCGCACTAAAATATACATTCATAACAATTTGAGGTGCAAAAAATATTTATAATACTAGTTATAGTACGAACGCACCTCGTTTGCCACGTTTGATGTTCAATTTCGAACATGCTTCAATAAAAAATACAAGGATCAATCTCATATCAATCCGAACATGGATAAAGTTACGCAGATATATTATGTGTAAAATAGAATGACATCATGCGAAGCGATGGATATGCACAGTAATACAATACATCGGATGTTATTTCAACTACATTTCGAAATATGGAGCATCTGGTTCAACTATGCTTGTCGTTTTAATCGCAATCGTGATATAATTAAATTTCGCACATAGCAAGATAAGCTTTTTGTAAATTTCTTTTGAACACGATCATTATTGGCAAAGTTGTAAGAAAAATCCGTGCTATGATTAAAGAAAGACGCCGTATATTAAAATTAAGTCATTATTAATTAAATAATGCCATAAAAAGTGGTAAAATATCTTTATTAAGATTGACGAACGTTTCATCACACAAACGGCGACATTTTCAAAATCATTCATAATAGAAAATATTTTTACATAATTTAAAAACAATAATATAGTAAATAATATTACGAGGCATGATGCATAATGAAAAACATTGTAAACATAAAATAAAGTTAAAATTAAATTGGCTATTTGCGAGCGTGGATTAATTTTCACATAATTTCAAAAACAATAACATGGTAAACAATGTCACGAGACATGATGCATAATGAAAAACATTTCAAAACATAAAACAAAAATAAAATTAACGTGGCTGTTTGCGAGCGTGGATTAATTTTTACTATTGTTACTAAAATTACATAGCATATCTCTTTCCAAATTGTAGGTAAATCAAGAAAGATCATAGAATGATCTGCTGTAGATCATATGCTGATGATAGATTATAAAGCTAGAGACTAAATATTTAATTAACAAGGGAAAGTGTTAAAATGTAGTTTTTGTTTTATGTTAATTCATATTTTGTCTCACGTGAACTTAGCACATGTGCATTGTGCATTGATTAGTTGTTCATCAGTACAAGACAACTAAACTCGTTATATTTAGAATAGAAAATGTAACAGAGATAATAGCTGTTCTTTTTATGATCTTAGAATGATTTTGAAAATGTCGCCGTCTGTGCAATGAGACGTTTGTCAATCTTAATAAAGATATTTTATCACATTTTATAGCATTATTTAACTTAATCTATTTATAAGTTATTATTATACATGTTGTTATAACATTTCTTCGATGCCGTATATTTTCCACTAAATGAATGGATCTTGATGCTAGTTTTCTATAAAAATAATTCTTTGTTGAAGTATGCTCTATAACATCTTAATGTTACTAACATTGGTAATGTAACTCTTTTAACGTGTTTTTATTGCTCCTTAGTTCTTGCTGAGTTTAGCTTTAAATTGCTTTGTAGATTGCAGATTGTTCACATTAGAATTCAGAATGTGATTAGCATCCGGCTTTGTGATAAGCTTTATAGTTTCTCATATTGGTACATTAGGTTCATAATCTATCAACTAGATAATTCATCTAAATACAAATATTAAATTAGGTAATTCCGCTAGACATTAATATTAATTTAGATATTTCCGCTAGACATTAATATTGAATTAGATAGTTCAACTAAACTATATTAACAAAATTTGAAGTCGTGGATGTTCACAAACAATACTCATTCTAGCACAAATTGGTATGTTTACTCAGATGAATCAGTTACTTAAATAAACCGAGTCTTAGTTACAAATTACACCTAAAAACTTTATTTTCATAAAATAAAGCGCAGGAAGTTAATAAAATGTGCGCAAAGTATTCTTTTTTTTTCCTTACTTATAAAAGAAAAAGAAAATTAGAAATTAGAAAAAAAAATTATTTAATACTCAAAGATTTAAAAAAATGCAGTATATATTTTTATGTGAAACCTTTAACCATGAATGTATCCTAATAGTACTGTGACAGAAATATGGTCAAAATGTGAGTGCTCTGTGACCGAAATGAAACTCATATTGTCGTCATTGCTGTCATGTGACTAAGAAGAATAGGCATATAGAAGCCACTGTAGCTTCGATAAGTTCCATATTGTGACTTACGGCACATAACTAAATTAAATTTAAAAAATAAAAAAAAACCGACTACGTAAAAAGCGAACTAATTAATTATTTCTCATCAATGGGAAACTATTTTTTTACATTACTTACCTATTTTTTTATTTACTTGTATTCATGACTTTTAAGTTGTGTTTAATTTTTAGTTCCTAACACTGTTATGATGATATTTGAAGGTTAGAGTTGCAGTAAAGATAGGGATCCTACCTACATAGCTTCCAGGTTGTGTAATATTTAAACGGAGCTTCTGACTGCAAAATAGTCAATGAAACATCGTCTTCATTTTGAAAGACCTATCATATGTTATGCCACTCAATAGGGTGCGTAATTTTTTTTCTTCTCTACCGCCATTTTGAATGTATAAAAACAAAACTTTCCCTATAACAATTGGACGGTTAAGATGAAAGGATAGAGACCTCATTCATTAAAATCTATCCAGCCATCGGGATGTTTCGAGGGTATAAAGAAATCCACATACCCAGATACGCGTGAAACACATAATCCTTCTGGCAGTCGGGTAAAAATTGGTCACGGTAGCAGAATAGTGAAGTACGGCTGAAAAACCTAATGTGACGAATTTAAAATCGTCCTTTCGTTCACAATTGTTATTGTTATCATTTCAAGAGCTTAGAGGAATAACATGATACGATACATTTTCTTAAAAATTGTTTTATTTTAGGGAGTAAAGCGTTATAAGGTATTATATCATGTGGTAAAATTAAAATACTAAAATTCTACTTAGTATTGAAGATATGGGACAGTATCTTTTAATATTTAATATTTTTAAAATTCTACTTAATATTGAAGATATGAGACAGTAGCTTTTAATATTTAATATTTTATTATTTAATAATTTAATGGTGAAAATAATTTCTAATATTTAATACCGAAATGTTACTATTAACTTTTCTAGGAGAGTTTAGTATCTCCTATTAACATTCAAACACATGCTATTAAGAAGGAATTAAATAAATACCTAAGTTATAACAAAAAACTTTCACTTCAATTTTCTCGAATATTCATTTTTGTTACATAACATCTTTTTCCACTCAGGTCTTCATTTGTGACCACTGTTATGTCACAATATCATCATATGGACTGGTTCTGCTACGAAGGACACTATATATCTCATTCCAAGGTACACTGTTAAAAATCTCCAACTTTTGCTGCATCATCACTCCACTTCTTTTATAGAATGCCTCTATTCTGACAAATGAGAATGTTCCATACTATCGTAAAGTAATAGTTTTCTATAAAAGCGGTGGAGTGACGATGCAGCAAAAGCTACAGATTTTTAACAGTGTAGCGATTTTGGGAATGAATCGCAAAAAAGTTTTGTGCTAATCGCAGTAAATGAGATTTTTATTTACTAAGAGGTTTTGTATGCTTGTTCATGTATAAAACATGTTTGGTATGATGCGAAATTTAAATTAACAATTATTTCCAGAAGCTATAACTCTAGCAGAAAGTGAAGCAGGGAATTTGTGTAAGTTTCCTATACCACCATCTCAATAGCTGTTGCTAAAAATTCCTTATTCATAGAAATTTTCTCTTAAGCCTTTCTCTTAAATAAGTAAAACACGTTGATTCGATTCTTTTCGAATTTAAAAGAGAACGAAAGTTCTAATTTACCTAAACAAAACGTCTAAAAATTATTTTAAAACACAACAGAATAAGTTTAAACAATTACCTTATAATACTTTGAGGAAATCATTAAATCTAAGCATTTTAAACACTTTACTGAAATGATTAATAGGTCGCTTTAACTCCTGTCAAATTATTTTGAAACTGAACAGGAAATCATTAAATTTGCTTAAAATTAAGTTGTTGCGCCCTCTTCAGTCATCTTAGTTGATTTAATCCATCCATTATTGTAATAGATGGATTGAAATTTCTTTCCACTCTCATAATTACATTTGAAGAGTTGGATTAATTCCAGTGTAAAATGATCGCTTCTTGTTGGAATTATCAGCTTACAAAAGAAGATTAATAGATGAATAATGATGTCATTAAAGTTAAACCATAATATTATGAAAGAGTAGTTTAAATGAATAAAATATTTTACACATTTTCGGACATAGATGAAATGTATAAATTTAATCAATTTAACGATAATTTTCATAAACATTCTCATGAAGACACTAAATTTATTTATATTACTAGGGGGCTCGGCCCCCTACGAGCTACGCTCGCCAACCCCCGTCCAGACACCGCAGACTCTAAATGCACGCTAATGTGATCGGCTTTAAAAAGATTTCGAAAGATTGAATTATAATTTAAAAAACAGTGGCGATCTCCCTATAAACGGATTTCTATTCATTTCTCTTTGATTGGGGAAATTTTAACGCCAAATCCGCTGCGGTACTACTTGATTATTCCGTCAACCAATTTCGCCAAATTATATAAATCGCCAAACCACTCGCCAAATTATACAAATTGACATAATTTTTATTTTAAATAACGAAAGAACAAATAAATTAGTACAACATTAATAAAAATACAAATAAAACGTCGAAATAAAAATAACTTGATGACGTAGACACGTGTAACAACATTTCAAAATAAGCTAATATAAAAGGAATTAAGTAAACAGAATCTTTGGCTCCCGGTATTTTTTAACAAAGCGAAAAGAAAGTTCATTTAAATGAGACATTTTAAATTAATCGTTTTTAATCTGACGTAATTTTGACCAAACTATTCTTTCTCTTTTTAATATTCACGTAAAAATACTTGTGTTAGAAATAAAATATTATTTGCGCTTTCCTAAGAAAAATAGTTGAAAAGTATCCTCCAAAATATCAAATAAATGTCTAGTGCAATTTGTAAATTTACACCGTTTTGCAATATTATTTTGTGTTCATTTTATGTAATAACTGTAATGTGACGTAAATATGACGTAATTTCTCCTATTTAAGACTTCTAATGCATGTTAATAAATTTATTATTTTACAAATTCCTTTCTCTCTTAAAATTCACGTGTAATTATAGTTTTTATGACGTAATTTTTAATAAGTTCCTGCTTTTTGTACATTATTATTTAATTCTAAATCAAATGTTTTTTTCTGTTTATAATAGTCACGTGTAAATAAATTTTTAATTTATTACACGTATAAATATTTTTTTTTTTAAGCAAACATTATTGTTTCCGCTTTTTATACAGTTGGCAACAGTTTAAATTAATATTACTTTCTAAAATCTGTAAAAAATATCTCTCGAAATGCTGAAAATTTTAATTTAAAATAGATATAAAACCTCGAAAAATGAGTCAAATTAAAAAAATAAATCAATTCTGCACACCGGGAAATTATAACGTATAAAATGAACTAAAAATTATTAAATTCCGATGTATAGTTTTTGCTACTATAAAACTTTTTTAGTGGAACGATTCTGTCCAACTTTAGCATTAAATATCTCTTAAAATAATTCTTCGATTTGAAAACTGTCTGCATCAGCGTGTTTATCAAACATTTCTGTATAACACTACTGATTTTCATATTTTTGTATGCATTATTTTTCTTAATATTAACGAAGAAAGACCTCCGGTCACAAAAAATTCAAAACCGGCGGCGGCGGCGGCGGCGGCGGCGGCGGCGGCGGCGGCGGCGGCGGTGACAGCGGTAGTTACTTTTTTTTAGAATAGAGAGATTCAGGTGGATTGCAGTATGACTTGTAGCGAAGTGCCCAAAATATGACCAAATTGTTACTGCTCTGTAACAAAATGGTACTCTTATTAACGTCGTTATTTTCACGTAACGTGGAAGTTGAGTCGCACCAAAGTCACTGTAATGTCTATATACCTCATTTTGTGAAGCATTCTAAGAAACTAAAAAAACAATTAACGTGACGTGACACTGAAGTCGACAAATAACGGTCATACAAGAGTAATTATATGAATAATTAGAGAAATTATAATGTGGTCACCGTTGTGACTATAACAGTTGTCTACTTTTAAGGTCACTGTGGAATCACATCGACTGGCTGTGCTATTAAAGATTTTCTCATTGAAGATTGTTATTATTTCATTCAAGGTTCGTTTACAGAGACATCCAAAACTGCGTAACTAAGAACTGCATAAGAATGTTATGCAAGTTCAGTCTTTAAAATTGAACGTGTTTGCCTTTTTTTGTGGCGTTTTCGACATCTTTTAAAACTATTATTACATATTTAAGTTAGAAACTCAATGAACTAAAATATCATATATCTCATTGGATACCAAAATTGTTCTTATAAAGTCCTTCACCTCGAAAGAAAAAAAATATTTTCGGGAGTTCCATTAATGTCCATGTCTAATAACTTTGCTATATAAAACCTTTCTTTAGTTTGCGGTGGCATACGACCTGAAAAATTTGATTAGACAGCAGTAAAATTGAAGAACCTCCCACTATCGCCAAGCTAATGTTATTTACTGATAATTACTCGTGTAACTCGTATTACTCGTGTAAGCGTATATCATCAAGTTCTATAATGTGGGTAGCTATAGTTTTATGAAAAACTGCAAACAGGAAGATGTGACATGGACATATGTCGCTACTTTGTAAAATATTTTTTTTGTATTCTAGCTATAAAAAAGGATCAAGAAAGTCGGTGCAAGAGTTGTAAAGTTGCATATCCCTGTGTTGTGGTAAATGGGTTATTTGAGGCACTTTTAAAGTAAAAATACAAAACAAAACTAAGTGTCTAACATGCACAAACACTTCAAAATATTGCATCAAGATAATCTGATGACGATTCATCAGATAAAAATTATGTAAATGCTTAGTTAACCACTTAACTGATTTGCCCGTTTGCCGTACGGACAAGAAGAATTTGCTTGATCCGTCACTTGAAGTTTTTTGATATCACTAATTTTTTTAATTACAATTTCACACTATTTAATGGCAGAAATTTTTAGATTAAATATTACGTATATTTTAGTTTGAAAAAAGTGGTGTTTTCCCATATTTTCAATTTATTGTATCAAAATAAAATAATCACTTAAGTGGTTAAAAGATATTTTCTATTAATGGAAAATATAACTTCAAATTAGTCATTTTTCGATGAAAGTAAAAATATGTTTACAAATAACTATCTTTACAATGCTTGTGAATGTTTATAATACTTTAGAAAAATAATGCCATGTAGCATGGCCGATGGGTGAAGCGAGATGATTATCTATCTTTCTCTTATGCAGCGCCGACGCCTCACTTAGTTTTTGTGCACTGCAGTTGCTCTATTACAAATTCAAGATATTAACACTAGAATGACGGCGAGGGGCCATTATGGCCCATACCAAATGAATATATTTCGGTTCGAACCAGAAATTTCTTCATAAAATAAGCTTAAAAGACTTAAAGAAAAAAATGGATTAATTTAATAAGTTAAACACTATTAAATTAAAATTCTGGTGTTAAATATTTTTATAAAACTTGAGTAAAATTTCCCGTCTTTCTAGTGTTAAATAACAATCGACATTTTTAGAGAGGTTTACGTTTTTGAGAGATTTAGCTACTGTGGTTTTTGTCTCCAATGATCATTGTTGCACAATCTTTTGATGATATACAAATCTTGCTACTAATTTCTTTTTTAATTAGACATACGAGTACATCTTCTAGATGTCTATAATAGTAATAAGTGACATTATAGAACAGAAAATATTCATATTAGTAGTAAAAGTTCAATTTTAATTTTGGAGCTATTTCTGAGAGCAAAGTGTAGAAAATATAGCGTTTCTCGCAAAATTCCCGACAAAATGCTCGCTGAAATGTTAAAGATGAGAAAAAGTTCAATTCATCAGTGTTAATGACTGAAGGGCTCCTATGCAAACCGCAAATATTTTGCAGAGCTTGGTAAATAGTTTCATACAGTTCTTTCACAAAAATTGCTTTTGAACTTAAGGGGTTGATATTTATCAAAATTAACTATCATACTCTTGTTCTGTTACATTAAGATGAATTTGAGGAAAGTATGAGTTATAACTTGCAAGACAAGCAATTTGATTAATCATTTAGAACATGGGTAACTTTTTTTCTCACCTTTTTATTTTTCTTCTATCTTTACAAGAAGAAATTATTGGAATCTTGAAAACTTTCGAGTCCTGAATACGATTTGACTGTTTTTTAGAAAATGTCTGTCTGTATGTGACAAGAGTTTTGTTGGAGCGCTATCTCAAGAAATAGATCCTTATTAGGCTTGGGTGTATACTGCCCAACATTTTTTTCCTTTTATGCTCTTTGTGTTGGGAATTTTGGCTGCAGAAATCTAAGAGGTTTGGTGCCGAAATTCAATGATTTGTTTGAAAAGTGCTATGCTTATATCTCTTTTTTAAATGCACATAATTCAACGAACCTATACCTTTTGAACCCTCATGGTGGGTATAGATTGTCAATTATAGTGTGACAGCAAATTTTCAAGTATTAACGTATATGAGATAGAAGAAAGTTCTGGGATAGGCACATCTAGCTAGTTTTACCTTAGTTAAGTTTTAAATATCAGTTGTTGAGTTTTAAACTAGATGTTGAGAGTCATTTATAGGATGAATGTGTAACGTTACAAGGAAAATATAAACATGTATATGATGATATTGTTGGAATATTTTTTTATTATCTGCACATGTCTTTCTTTTCTTCTTAATTCATTTATGCCTAGCGTCCCATTTTTGGGACGTTTCGAATTTTAATAATTTTTTATAATTTTCTTCTTTTTACAACATGCAAATTGCATGAAGTAATTGTCTCTGAATGTATTTATCTATTATCGTGAGATTACAGCTGAAGTTTGATATTTATTTACTTAAATGAAGGCCTTTTTCGGTGTTTATAGATGTTTTATTTTTCAAGATAGCGAAATATAAAATGTAACTTTATTTGTATTTTTTGTATCAAGGATCCAAGTAAATAAGTCATCACCTTAGCTTGTACATTTCCTTGAAACACGTATTTTTTTAAATTGCGAAATTATATGTTCAAGTCTATTTTTTATGCATGTCTGTAACTCACAAAATATAGGGCACTAGGCGCAAATGGGTACATATTTCTATTAGCCATTTAGGGGACAGTTATTTATGTAAAGTCTTTCTCAAGATTATTTTGAAATAAATTGTTTTTTAGCCTCAAATGCGATTATTCTTAATTTATTATTAATAATACTTATAATGTTATTAGTATCTATAAAGAAATAAATATATTTTTAATAGTACATAAAAATACTAGTTATAGTATACAATGTACAATTTAAAAGCTTAATTTATATAAATTTAGACAAAACATATAATTATGCATTTTTCCACATACGGATATTCCCATATTTTGTGTGTTTACATTTTATCAAATAAATACAAAAATATTTTAGCGTAATTTTTTAGTATTTTTCCAGTTCATTTTGCAACATTTTAAAATGATTTCACCAACAAATTTGAAAAAAAAAAACAAAAATTCAGGCATAAATGGGTTAAAGTCTCCCTTTAATAAAGAAAGTACAGTAATAATTTTAATCTAACTCGATTACAACAAAGTTTTATTTCAAATTAAAACTTAACATATGGCATTTCTAACAATTTTATTTTATTTAACATCTGATTCTTATTTTTTACAATTAATAATATAAGCATTATTCCCTTAATATATGCATGTAAAACTGTTTTATGGTTACTTAGATAGAAAAAAAAATAAAAAACTATTACATTTGGACTAATTTTTGGACAATTAAAGTGGTATGCAAAATTCAATGAACTTTTTTCAGATACGAAATAATCCAGAAAAGATATGTGTTTTAAGATTTTTTATAATTTTTGTCTCTGAAATTCCTTTGATAATAACAGTATTTTGAGTTTTTAAATTATTTTTTTTTAATATTCTAGCAAATTTTCACAGCTCTTTAAATCATTCTGATTAGAAAGATGTTATTCAAAGCACAAGCCTCATTTTTTTTTCACATTTTGAGTCACCTAACAACATATCACCAAACTATTCAAAGTACTTTGGTGCGTATGAATAGCAAAGTTAAGAATAAATACTAATAGTGTAATTGGAAATGGAAAGAATAATAGTGGTAGGTTTAAGTTATAATTAAATTAGTAGTATGAAAAAGCTATGTGTTCTTTTTTCACCGATAAAAATACCCCCTCTCTTCTAGGAACACTGTCTTTTATTATTTTTAATTTTCCTTGTTTCTTAACAAATATTTTCAACTGTTAGCTTTTCTTAAAACTAAATATTTTTCCATTTGAGAGTCTAAGTTTAGATATAAGATTTTTACTCTTTTTTGGGGGAGGGGTGGGGGTGGGGGGTAAATTATTTAAAAATGACATGAAGTACAAAAATATATTTTAGGAAAATATAAATAGTAAACAGTCTGTTAGTATGACATAACTTTTTATAACTTTTTTTCATACTATTTTATGTAAAGATTTTTGAATAAGAGAATTTGTTTTTAAAATGCTGCATTTAGAAAAATACCTTCCAAAACTTCTGTTTAATATTTATTCATTCAAATATATTCTTTATTTATGCCTAAAATAAATATCGCCTCGGAAGAAACACTGAACGTTTTTCTTCATATTTGAAATAGAAAAAAAAAAAAAAAAAAAAAAAAAAAAGTTCCGATAACACACATCATATGATACAATAAATAGAGTGAACGAGGTATAATAGGGCAGTTTTAAAGGATTTCCAGTGAAAAGGCAAAAATTTGGAATTCTGTAATTAATTTATTAAAAAAATTAAATGAATATTCAAGGTCTCTCCAAATACTTGACGCATTTTAGCTATCCCTATAAAAATAAGTATATGAAATAGGAACTTAAAATATATAAAAATTTGAGAGGACATTATATCTTATGCCTTTTAACCATTGATTAGCACGTAGAACTTCAATGTGTAACAATACAGCATCATTTAACCCTTTCGGGTTCAATATTTTTTTAATTTTAAGGAAACAATTGCTTTTACGTTAATAATGTTAATAATAGTTATCGAAACAGATTTACTGAGGTTTAACGAATAGGTAATCGTCTGAAATCTAACGAATATAATTATTTTGCGTGCTATTCAATTCATATACATACGACAATAAGCTAAGGAATAGCTTTTAGAGACATTTAGAAAATATCGTATTACAACAGTATTTAAGAGGTATTACATCTTTCTGATATTTTTTTTGCGTTTGATCACACATGATTCATTCAGAAAAGTAACTTATATTTTAAATTCAAAGAATAAAATACATGTTTAAAATAAAAAAAAAATTGCAAACGGTGGAAAGAGAACTAAGCAATATTCACTTAAAAAAATGGGTACTCAAAATTGAGTAAAAAGTACTCAATTTTAAATACGTCACATACTCAAAATAGCTCCGATCCAAAAGTACTCAAAATTGAAAAACACATATATTCATTTTTGATTTCATGGTTGTGATCAAATATGAATCATTATATATTGCTACTGTACTGATATTTATTTATCGTTCTCAATTATTAACAAGAAACGTGTAATTAATTATTTATTAAGAGAAATACCAAAAGTATTAGCAATATACCCATATCGAATATTTTTATGACAAGACCATTATTTGCAAGAACTTTTAAATAATTTTAAAATACTGTGCATAATTTAATATTTACATTAATAAACATCTTTTATGCCGCCATAAATGAAATAAATCATTACAGGGTAAAAAAATATCGTTTTGTTTGGGTTTGATAACATGTGATGTATCAAAATTGAGAAAGCATATATTCATTTTTGATCCAAACATACTCAATTTTATATGAGTACACAGATTTACTCATTTTTGAGTACTTCATTTTTTTTTCAGTGTTCCTTTATTATTTTTGTTACCAAATGCCAAAACATAAATGAAGGCATAATAAGAAATGCTTAGACATATATTACCATTACTACATGCCGATAGTAATAAAAATAATTGCTAAGACAAAATAATACTCGATTAAAAAAAAACATATACTATCAATAAAACGCCAGACCCGAACGGGTTAACTTATCAAAATTATGGGTTGAGCTTTTCTATGGTTACGGGTAGCGAAATAAACATGAAAGTTATTTGAGGGTTAATGTGAGAAACGTGATTAATGGTGTTTCAAATCATAGCATTATAGATCATGCGACTATAGAATATTCTTATTCGTCCTGAAAAGGGGTTCGGTAAAGCCTAAAATGTAAACAGTTTATATATAAAACGTTTTTACTGTTTTATTTAACACCTTTTAGCAATTAATGAAGTGTATGAGATTTTGAAATTCACAGATTTATTATCTGATATATTTGAGCATCTTTCAGCGGTTAAAGTCAATAAATTTCAGTATGTGAGTCTTATATTGTATGAAGAACATTTCTTAGATATACATTCATGCCACTTACCAGATGTCCCAAAAATGACTGCTGGATTTTAAAATTCAATAACTTGCAAACGGTGACCGATATTAAAAAATTCTTGCAGGAGTGTTATGTAAGATGTCAGGAGTTTTTATGCTGCGATTCTCAGTTTTAGTTACAAATAGCATCAATAGATGGTGCTGCGAGCAATAGCCGCTAAATCCAGGCTCGATTTTTCAGGCTCTCTCTTCTTCCATGCGAAAAAGGGAAATTAAAATGTATTGAATGGATCCCGAAGTACCAAAAATCGGGTCTGAACTAAGCACCTATTGCTCTCAGTGCCATCTCTTGTTTGAAACTCGAACTAAAATCAAGAATCACAGTAAAAAGTCTCCTGACATCATACATAACCTTCCTGCAAGAATGCTTTTAATATCTGTCACCGTTTGGAAGTTAATGAATTTTAAAATCCCTCAGTCATTTTTGGGACACCGCATGGTTTCAGTACCACGCATGGTTTCAGTAACGTATGCAATTAAGAGTTTAATTAATTAGTTATAAGCCCTTTTGACAATTTAAGCATTTTGAAGTTTTGATATAGAACTTTGACAAGTCTCCAGTCTAAATCATCAGTCTAAATCCATCAGTCTAAATCCAGTCTAAATCCATCAGTCATTTTTGTGACACCGTATGGTTTCAGTACCACGCATGGTTTCAGTAAAGTATGCAATTAAGAGTTTAATTAATTAGTTATAAGCCATTTTGACAATTTAAGCATTTTGAAGTTTTGATATAGAACTTTGACAAGTCTCCAGTCTAAATCATCAGTCTAAATCCATCAGTCTAAATCCAGTCTAAATCCATCAGTCATTTTTGGGACACCGCATGGTTTCAGTACCACGCATGGTTTCAGTAAAGTATGCAATTAAGAGTTTAATTAATTAGTTATAAGTCCTTTTGACAATTTAAGCATTTTGAAGTTTTGATATAGAACTTTGACAAGTCTCCAGTCTAAATCATCAGTCTAAATCCAGTCTAAATCCATCAGTCATTTTTGGAACACCGCATGGTTTCAGTACCACGCATGGTTTCAGTAAAGTATGCAATTGAGAGTTTAATTAATTAGTTATAAGTCCTTTTGACAATTTAAGCATTTTGAAGTTTTGATATAGAACTTTGACAAACCTCCAGTCTAAATCATCAACAAGCATTAACGTGCTATAAGCTAAAGATGCTTTTAAAGATTATTTTAATTTTGAGATGAATGGGATGATTGCAATTTCAGATTGATATTTGATTCCAGATTTTTATGAATGTATGTTTTTAGAGCCATTCATTCATCATCTTATTGCACTAGTACGGATTCTTGTGGTAAAAAGGACACTTTAGTTCATAAACCTGAATTGCGGCACGTGAAACCGGATTCAAAAGTCAACTTTTTAATCAGCTGTGGTCTACAATGAATATAAATGAAAAAAAAAAAAGTTATTGTGGGATAATTTTTAATAGAAAAAATAGTTATAGGTAATATAATATTAAATAGACTTAAATGTATGTATTTTCTAAAATAATAGCTATTAAACGTTAATTTCGCACAAACATGAATTTTTCCACATTGGCGCTGTCCATAAAAAGAAATAACCTGAAAATGTCGTTTAATGTTAAAAATGTAAGAAATGTTCTTTGTCCATTTTTATCTTTGTTATATTTTAACGATATAAAAATATATATTGACATGAGTAAAACTTAAATAAAAGCAAAACAAACCATATAACCAGTCTTATACCAAAATGTTTCTGTATACTTTGTGCTGATTTAAAAATGCACAATTTCTGTGATGAAAAAAAAAAAAAAAAAACTAGTATGAGGTTTTTAGGTGAAAATGCGCTTAAAATTGCAATATTAAACCCATGTAAGATGCATATTTATTACCTGAAATAAAGAGGAATTTCAGTAATAAATTTCGTATAATTAATAATGTTTCTTACTTTCATGTGAATACCGATCACTATAAAACGAAATGTAATAATATCTAATTGAATACATAAATCATATTCGAAACAAATGACTGAAACACTGATGAAAAATAGCATGAGAAAAAATATATTACCGATTAAAATTCTACTCTAATAATATGAAATTATCACTTTCTAATACTTATCTAAATCAAAAAATTAAACAATGTCTCAAGTACAAAAGTTTATTAATGAAATTTTAAAATTTTCTAGAACATAAAAAGAAACAGTATAAATGAAATAATATCATTAGTGCTGTAAATTAAGGAAAATTTCATTAATAAATTCAAATTCGAAATATAAATATAAATAGATAATGAAAGACAAAAGCACTTTTAGCTAATTTGATTATTGTAACGAAGTATTGAACTTCATTTTTATTAACTTTCTTATTGTTGGAGAAACTCTAAATTAATGAAATTACTGTTGCAAAAATATTCAAAAATATTTTCGCAATATCTTTAAAAATTAATAATAAGGGGAAATAATGCGAAGTAAAATTATTATCTAAGTTAAGTTATACTTTTTACAAATACGTTCAAAAGAAAATCGATTTCTCCTGTAGTTAAACAAAGTCAAAAAAATAAATATATTATGCGAATAATTTATATTGTTATAAATCAAAAATGATTGCAAATTCTTGTATGAGATACGATGCATAAGAAATTCACACATCGACATAAAACTGTAATCGCATATTTCAAGTATAGTAAATACTTTAATAATATACATAATTACTTTTAAAATAATTATTTAGATATAATAAATTATTTTGGAATGGAATATATAAAGTGTTCCCGCCAATAGCTCAATCATAAATCATTACTGCACACAACTCACAATAATAATAAAACTTGCGGGCTGTATTACTAATAAAATTTTAATTCACTAAACAATAAATTGATCGAGAGACGATATTTACACTACTCCTCGGATCGACGTCTGGAACCCAACTCACAAGTTTCCAAACAAACCACATAGATGGCGCTTCTAGTGGCAACATACCGCCGGGCCTTGAATGTTTCAAACATTCAATACTATAAATACGATATCAATTTAGGATACAATCTCAATAATACAAATTTTTTCTCAGCACATACACTAAATGAAATATTAAATTTACAAATATAAACACAAGAATGTAATAATACACTACACTACAAAAATTTTGCTTAATTAAATAAAATGTATGAATTCAAGTAGTTAATGTGGTTTCATTCACATGAGACAAAACAACAATTTTTGTTACTGGCCTTTTATATGTGCCATTTTTATCCTTTAAAGTTACAACTATAACTATACCATCTTGGCCTGGATGGATTTTAACAATTCTTGCCAAATGCCATTTTAAAGGGCTATAATTATCAGAATTTTTTATTAGTACTAAGTCTCCCTCTTTTATCTCTACCCTTCCTTTATGCCATTTAGGTCTATTTAAGAGCTTATATAAATATTCTGATGACCATTTTTTCCAAAGATGTTGTGTCAGTTTCTGAATTAATTGCCACCTGCTCAACTTATTCATAGGGATTTCAGTATAATTCGGTTTAGGTAAGGCCATTAAAGATGAGCCAATAAGAAAATGAGCAGGTGTCAAAGCGTCAATATCATTTGGATCATTTGAAAGAGGACAGAGTGGACGAGAACTAAGAACATCTTCGATTTGAATAATGAGAGTCAAGAGTTCCTCATAACCTAAAATAGTTTTACCTACAACAAGCTTTAAATGATATTTAAGTGATTTAACACTTGCTTCCCATAAACCTCCAAAGTGAGGGATTGAAGGGGGATTAAAATGCCACTCAATTCCTTCATTAGCTAAATAATTTGGAATTTCCTCCTCACTTTTATCCTTAAATAAAGATCTAAGAATTGCTCTTAATTCTTTATTGGCACCAACAAAATTTCGGTCATTATCACTAAAGATATCAGACGGTTTGCCTCGTCTCGCAATAAGGCGTTTAAGCGCTGCTAAAAACGCTGCACTTGTTAAATTGTAATTTGTAGTAAAACACACAAAATACAAATAAAAACCTTTTTTACCTGTTTACTCCTACCTGTCGAATTTTTTACATCAAAAGGACCGCAGTAGTCTAATCCAGTACGCATAAATACTCTGGATACCATTACTCTTGCTGCTGGCAAATCAGCCATCTGTTGCTGCGAATTTTTAGAATTATTTTTTTTACAAATAATACAATTAAAAATGATTTTTCGAACTACATTTCTGCCAGCTAAAATCCAGAATTTTGTTCTGATGAGGGACATCGTTGTTTCTGACGCTGCATGGAAATATAAAACATGAAAATAATTAATAACACTAAATGTAAAATTGTGGTTAGCAGGAATAATCATAGCATATTTTTGGTGATCGAATAAGTTACTGTTTTTCAGTCGACCACCAACACGAATCCAGCCATCACTGTCTAAAAATGGACACAAGTTTGTTAGTTTGCTATTGTTAGGGATAGCAGTACCCCTTTCTAAACACTGGATTTCTTCCACGAATGAAGTCCTTTCAATGTTCTTTACAATGCACAATAAGGACTGAGAGAGTTCACTGCTAGCTGTAGGATATAAAGGGTTTCTACAGTTATATATGAATCTTTTATACCATGCTACTACTCTTTGTAGTTTGATGAACGAAGAACAGTTATTAATTATGTCTAAAGGTTCATGAGTGTTAACTAAGGCACATACTTGAGTTACTGATGTGGATTTCAATTCACGCAAAAACAACTCATTGGTTTCAGCAGGACTGCTATCAGGACACTCAACCACCTCAGGCTGTTGTAGGAATGCTGGACCAAACCACCACAGTTCACATTATTGACTCTTGATGGGATCTATACCTCTGGAAATAAGGTCTTCAGGATTTTGCTTGGAAGGTACGCAATGCCACTGTTCAACCGAAGTTAAACCTTGTATAATCGATATTCTGTTGGCTACAAATGTCTTAAGATCATTGGATTCCTTTTTAACCATGCAAGTACAATAGTGCTATCTGTCCAAAAATAAGTTTTAGAAACTTCTAGTTTTAAAGCACTTAACATCTTCTTCATTAACTTAGATAGCAGGACTGCTGCAGAAAGTTCAAGACGCGGGATAGTGACATGCTTTAGAGGAGCTACTCTGTACTTACTAGTGACTAGTTTAACAGCAGAATCACCACAAGAATTAGTAGATTTCACGTAAATGGCCGCTCCATAAACAATTTCAGATGCATCGGAAAATCCATGTAGTTCTACACAAATAGACTGATCAATAAGAATGCATCTAGGAATACTGATCAAATTTACACTGTTTAAGGAAGTAAGAAAGTCATTCCACTCTTTATTTTCTTTCATTGGGAGATAATCACACCAATCTATCTTCAGCAACCATAATTTTTGCAGAAAGACCTTGGCCCTTGTAATTATTGGACCTATCAAACCAAAAGGATCACATGTTCTAGCAATTTGTGACAAGACTGATCGTTTAGTGTGTAATTCGCTTTGCTCGATAATTAAGTTAAACCCAAAACAATCTAGTTGAGGCTTCCACAATATTCCAAAAGTTTTTGTCTCATTAGAAAAATAATATTCAGATTCTGAATTATTACATAAAATTTATTACAAAATTATTTACTGCCCATTTATGGAGATCCATGCCTCCTCTATTTAACAAAGATATCAGTTGTTGCTGAATCTCCTTAGCTGTGTCTAAATCATCAGCTTCTGTTAGGATGTCATCCATGTAAACATCCTGCAACAACACATTCGCAGCTTAAGGAAATTCATTTCCTTCGTCTCTGGCTAATTGCATTAAGGATCTTGTAGCTAAAAAAGGAGCACTAGTTGTGCCATAAATCACAGTACATAAATTGTACACTTTTACTGGCTCATTCACCTCAGGTTTAAATACTATTCGTAATAAATCTTGTTGACTCGGATGTATTAATATCATACGATACATTTTTTATATCAGCTACGAAAACAAACTGGTGCTTTCGAAATCGCAACATTATAGAAAGTAACTCATCTTGGATTGTTCCTCCGTTAAGCTGCAAACTGTTTAATGATTTTCCTGCAGAAGTTAACAAAGAAGCATTGTACACGACTCGTGTTGGTGTGCTACTTGATTCTGTACGGAACACGCAATGATGTGGAATATAATAAGTGACTTCTGGTTCTTCAGATTCTATCACTTTTTCCATGTGACCCATACTTAGATATTCTTCCATAAATACTTTATCATTAACTTTAGGTTCTCTAACTAAGCGTTTCCATAATGAATTTAAAATAGTCATTGCCTTTTGTTTTGATTCACCAAGACAAGACGGATCTTCCTTTAGTGGCATTTTCACCATATGTTATCCATTTTCAGTTCTAGAATAATTTTTCAGAAAATGTTCTTCACAAATTTCTGCTTCCTTAGTTTTAAAAATCTCAGACTCTCTCTCTATGTTTTCTATTTCCCAAAACTCTCTAATTATTTTTTCTAATTCCAAATTATCTGTAATTAACCCACAATGTATATTACTTCCACCCCTAGCCGGAAGGCTTCCACTGACAATATACCCGAAAACACTGTTTTGTAACACAATTTTAGAATTTAATGTTTGCGGATAAATTTGACCTGGTCTTAAAAATTCTGAGAAATTTTCTGAACCTAAAAGCAACTCAATCGGACGTGGGGCATTAAATTTTTCATCGGCTAATTTGATGTTATTTAACACTGGGATAGACGTCTCAAGCGGCCTAGACGGCGTAAATTCTGTAATTTTTGGAACGACTAAAAAGTCTAATTTTAAATGAAAATCCTTAACTCTATTTGAAAGAGTTGTGTTAACCCTAGATCTAACATTTAGCGATAAATTATTTATGCCTGAAATAGAAATGTTAGTCTTTTCTCTTTTCAAATTAAGTTTATCTACTAACCTTTTACTCATAAAGTTAGAGTTTGCGCCAACGTCTAATAAACCTCGTACTTCATGAAAATTACCCAATTCATCTTTTATCAAACAAACAAATGTGCTAAGTAACACAGCTTTTAACTCATTAGCCAAATTACATGTCGTTGAAAATAAATAGTTTTGATTATTAGCTCGGAAAGGCTGAAATACTGGAGCCGAAACATCCAAATTAGATTTATTACCTCCTTTGTTTATATGACTCATTTCCTGTGAAATTACCTCTTGGTTTTCAACGTTATTTATTTTTTGTTCTCAAGAAAAATGCAAAGTTACGTTGTGCCTTTTCCTCAAATAATACACGAGAATTTAGATTTACAATCGACTACTTTATGATTCATAAGACAGTTAAAACAAAGATTTTTTTTCCCCTTTACCAGCTCAATTATATCACTCACTGACATATTTTTATAAACAGGAGATTTATGCAAAGGATGATTTTCATTACATGACAAAATACATTTAGAATTTTTTACATCAGTTAGAAAAACTTTAAAAACTGGCCTGGAATAATTATTTTTATTATTCGACCTAGAATTATCAACCACAGGTTTTCCCTTTGATGTGTAATATAAATCTATCTCCCGAGATAACTCAATTGGGTGAAACCAAGAATCTCCTTGTCTAACATTTATAAAACATGTAACATCCTTATCAAGCGTCTGACAAATTTTATAAGAAATCACTAACATTTTTAAAGTTTCAAAATCTGTCACATTTCTCAATTTTAAATAATAATCCCAACACGTTGTTAATCGGAATGCAATTTGTACATACGTTTCATTGGGTTGACGTTGTGCTTTTCTAAAATTTTCTAAACAAGTTTGGAGAGTTGGCTCAAATTCTCTAAGTACTATAGTTTTCACCTTTAAATAATTCTAATTCCTCATCCTTAATGTATGTAATAACATTTGTTATCATTTCCCCTAACAGATTTAGAAGAATTTCCGATTTATACTTTTCTGGGACATTTTTTGAAATGAAGGCCCTTTCTAAAAACGAGAAAAAATACTCCCAACCTTCCGGTCTAGACGGAATTTTGAATGTTAGTGTTCTTATACTTTTAATGAGAGAGTCTAAAGATTCTATACCTTCTTCTTTTTCGAAATCATTTAATTTTTCACTTTTGGTTTTTGCTCGGGCCTTAGCTAACACAATCTCTAATTTTGTACGTTCAATTTTTAATTTTTCAAATTCTAGTACCTTCGCTTCCTCATTTTTTCTCTCCTCTATAATATTATTGGCCATTTCTTCTACCAATTTAGAATCTGCTTTATATTTTTCACTTTCCTTTATTAAATTCATTAAATCATAATTAGTTAATTTTATATCAGAAATATCAATCACTAACTCAAAAGCTCTCTCCTGGTAGTCTTCCTTTCTCGCGCTTTTGAACATTTTAAGATTTAAAGTTCACCATAAATAAATAAATAAATCTCCCATACCTCCAAAAAATAAAGGCGAATCACTTATTCCAAACTGCTGAGCCACTGCAGAATATTCTCTGCATTAAATGATCACTTATAATTTCGCAACACTGCACTGAAAGAACATAATTATTTTTGTTCTTGAATCAAAACAACTGCTTGACTTAAACTCTTTGTAATAAAGTACATATTTTTTTTAACACCACACTATTAAAGTAATATTATAATAAAGGAAATTCACAAATTCTCATCGAAAAAGAAAACACTTAATTCGTTTCGGTACACTAATACTCGTTGACTCTAAAATCGAAACCACTTTAAATACGTAATTAAAAGTTTGGTTTTTACTCCGGGGAGGGGGACCAGAAATATAGATGTTCCCGCCAATAGCTCAATCACAAATCATTACTGTACACAACTCACAATAAAAATAAAACTTGCGGACTGTATTACTAATTAAATTTTAATTCACAAAACAATAAATTGATCCAGAGCCGATATTTACACTACTCCTCGATCGGCGTCTCGAACTCAACTCACAAATTTCCAAACAAACAACATAGATGGCGCTTCTAGCGGCAACATAAAGTAATAACTTTATTTATTGAAAATTATTATTTTTTATTGATAATGATTTCATATACTCTTCATCAAACTTTATACAAATTGAAGTACAGTCGTGGAAAAAAAATGTAAACACCCCCTACTAACTTCTCAACAAATTATCGTAGAAGAAAGTTACTGGTACCGAACGATTGGAAATAAAGTCTACTTTTAATTGATGTATGTAAAATTTGTTTAAGGGGCCATCTACATATTAAAACGAACCATAACTTTCCTATTTTGAATAGCAGTACACAATTCTGACAGCATAAATGAACTCTACACTTTCCAATCAGCTTATAAACAAATTTTTATGCAATTCGTGACATAAGATTCCGAGAAATTAATTATTTTAAAACGAGCGTATTTTAAGGGCTGTATCCAAATTGAAGTTCCGAACTCGATTGTTAACCGAGAGAGCCGCCTTCTTGATCAAGGCACGTTTAAGCGTCAATGAAACCCGTTTGATTACAGGATAGCAGAATAAATTTCAAAAATTTATTCACTTCTATCATAGACGGCCCCTTAAACAATCATTTGCTGTTTTTTAAGCATAATTTGAAATCTACTTGGAAGAAGAATGTGAAATTTGGGATTTCCATAAAGCAGGACTTAATAAATCTAAATCCATCAAAAAAATTGTATGTTGCAATTCAAAATTTTTTCGAATATTAATTTCATAATTCTTAATTCATATCATAAAATTATAAAAATTGCAAATGTAACGTATTTATTTTTGGGTATATTAGTATTATTTCTACACCAAAAATTAGCTCATTAGGAGCTTAATTTCAGGAGATATAAATAAAAGTATGAAAATGTAATTTAACATTAGAAGTACTAAATTTTGAATATCTATAATTCAAAAACTTATCATTCGAATGACTTGAAATTTGGTTTCTAGGCATATTTTGAATCGAAGATTTTAAATATATCGTTAAATTTGGGTACTGCCATTGAAAAAAATGAAGTTTGAATTCGTTTTTATATGTATATGACCCCTTAAGCAAATTTTATACACACCATTTAAAAGTAGACTTTATTTCCAATCTTCCGGTACCAGTAACTTTCGTCTACGATAATTTGTTGAGGAGTTAGTAGGGGGTGTTTACTTTTTTTTTCCACGATTGTACATTTTATTGTATTAAGTAATTATATACGTGTCAATCCATTTCAAGTGGTCCAGCACTGGTTGCTCGACCATCTTTTTAAAAATCTGAAATTTTTTGTACAACAACCCTAACATAATGAAAGTTCAAAATGACTATTATTTTAATTTTATTACTTTTGTTTGTGCAAGGCGGCCATCTTTGTTTCATCGTCTGCAGCAATTTTCTCACATGAAGGGTTTACGGAATTGTAAATAATTCATCGTTTATTTCTCCAATTCAAGTGCGGATTAAAGCAATTTGTACAGAATACATTGGGCTAAAAATTTGGTAATAGAGTAGTTTCCGAAACTAACTGCTTATTGGTGAAATCTAAGCATGAAGTTTCAGTTTTTTCCGCAACTTGTACGTTTACAAGAGGAAATTTTCCTAGCAAGGAAAACTGTCAACATGACATAATTTGTTTTACAAATAGGCCGAAAGTACTTGCACTCACACGCCAAGTTCTAGATCTGGGACTTGCTTTCCCTTCGCAAAAGAAATCCTAAATTTTTCAAAAATATCAAAAATCGCACTTTTGAGGCTTTGATATCTTTGGTGAGGCACGAGATAAAAATCTGAAGTTCTGGTTTCTGAGAGTATTGTATGGTAGTGTTATGCACAAGAAATTTCAGGATGGAGATTTGACTACAAGCTGAGATATGGCAACATGTCAAAACAATACTGCTAAACAATTGTTTTGTTGTAGTCACAGGTAAGTATTTATCTCAGAGTGTCATTTAAATATATATTTTTTATTATCTTTAAATATTAGTAACAAAAAATAAAGCCTTTTGCAAAGCTTAGAAATTATTTAAAAAATAATTACGCCTAAGGCCTACATTTTGTATGGTTTCAGTAATTTTTGTTGTAATTTTAGTAACTAAGAGAAACCTCAGCACTTTTATATAACGAAACGAATTTACATAACAAATTTACATCGTATTTACATAACGAAAAAAAAAAACTATTTTTATACAAGACCTGAGAGAAAACAGAATAGGGAAAGAGAAAAGCTGTTAATGTTGGCATACTTTTTGAGGCATGATCAATCGTGTCAAAACACATTCCTGCTTGTTGGTTTAAAAACCACAATTTTAATGCTGCTTGCCAGTCCCTGAAACTCTTTCCTACCATAAGTATGTTCCTGTAAATGAAACATTATATGATGGTACCATGCATCAGCCTCAAGTAATTTTCATAAAGTAAAGATATCCAAAGCCCTTTCAAAATTTGTACTGCAGAAAAATGACATTTCTGCATAAGAAGTAAGCCAGGAATTATTAATTAAGTGAGACTTGCACATAGTGATTTCACAGTTTTTTTTTCTATGAGCCAGCGGGGCCAAGATCTTCAATCAAGTTGTCAAGAGATGACAAGACTTGGTTCCTACAAATAAAATTTTGAGAAAGATCAAAATTGTGGTTTTTAAACCAACAAGCAAGAATGTGTTTTGAAACGTTTGATCATGTCTCAACAAGTATGACCACATTAACAGCTTTTCTCTTTCCCTATTCTGTTTTTGTCTCAGGTCTTGTATAAAAATATTTTTTTTTCTTTATGTAAAAGTGATGAGGTTTCTTTTAGTTACTAAAATTACCTACAACAAAAATTACTGAAACAATACACACCTCAGGCATAATCATTTTTTAATTAATTGCTAAGCTTTGCAAAGGGCTTTATTTTCTGTTACTATTATTTAAAGATAATCAAAAACATAAATTTAAGTGACACTCTGAGATAAATACTTAGCTGTGACTACAACAAAACAATAGTTTGGTAGTATTATTTTGACATGTTGCCATTGCCATATCTCAGCTTGCAGTCAAATCTTCATCCTGAAATTTCTTGTGCATAACACTACCATACAATACTGTCAGAAACCAGAACTTCAGATTTTTATCTCATGCCCCACCAGAGATATCAAAGCCTCACATGTTCGATTTTTGACATTTTTGAAAAATTTGGGATTCTTTTTAGCGAAGAGAAAGCAAGTCGCAGATCTGGAACTTGGCGCGTGAGTACAAGTACTTTCGGCCGATTTGTAAAAAAAAATTATGTCATGTTCACATTTTTCCTTGCTAGAAAAATTTTCTTTTGTAAACGGACAAATTTTGGAAAAAAACTGAAACTTTATACTTAAATTTCACCAATAAGGATTTATTTTCGAAAACTACTCTATAACCAAATATTTAGCCCAATGTATTCTGTACAAATTGCTGTAATCCGCACTTGAATTGGTGAAATAAACGATGAATTATTTACAATTCCGTAAACCCTTCTTGTGAGAAAATTGCTACAGACGATGAAACAAAGATGGCCGCCATGCACACACAAAAATTAATAAAATTAAAATAATAGTCATTTTGAACTTTCATTATGTTAGAGTTGTTGTACAAAAAATTTCAGATTTTTTAAAAATAGTCAAGCAACGAATAAATGATTTTCTGAACCACTTGAAATGGATTGACCCATACACAAAAATAAAACTGGAAGAACAATTCCAATCACATATGTAAAATAAAAGTGTTGAATTTACTTATGGTTAGAATTTATGTTTGTTTTAAGGATTCAAACCATGTACATCATTTTAAGGTAATAAATATCGAAGCGCAGTTTACTCCACTCAATATAATAGCTATAATGGTAATAGCTCTTTTAATTGTAATACAAATTAATCTCAAGCAATTTAATCGAAACACTATAATTGGTCTTTATGATAAATGAACTTTGTGATTTCTGTGAGAAGAGAGAGTTCTTATTTTTTATTTCTGTATTTTACGAACTTCATATAACAAAGTCTGCCTGTTTATACTTTCATCTCGAAGGATCATTAAAGGATTATAATAATGCCTCGAAAAATTGTTTACCTAGAAACTAAACTTTATTCGATTTAATCATATTTAAGAGCTAATCGAAATAGTGAAGAAAATATCACTTGGTAAATGAGTAAAATGTAGTCTGTCACGATAACCTCAGATAACTTCCGTATGTGATTAATTTTTGCAGCTACCCTTAGTAACACAGTTAGAGGAAAATGATTTCTTTATGTACTCTTTTTTTAGTTACGACATTTTCCTGACCTGAGAATAATTTTATCTGAAAACGCGAAGATTTAATGCATGTAATAATGAAAATGAAAATATGTAGGTTTTGCGGTAAAGAATTAATTTTAAAATAATGGAAAAGGGAAAAATTAAACTTTATAAAGCTAAAATGTTATAATAATATATATAATTAAGTACTGAAATTTGCGGACAATTTTAAGGAAAAGAAATCTCGAATTTTTTGTCAATATGTGGAAAACGTTATCATATATTTTCAAATTATTTATATGTTATTAAAAAAATAGATTATTGTTAAAAACAACGGAAGAAAATTTTTACGGTTTTGCTAAAAAGTATTGGCTACATAAATCGCTTTACATAAACTTACGAAGAAATTAGTATTAAGAAGTCGCAGAGATTGAACAAAAAACCCTAAAATATTTTATTGTTCCTTCTCTAAAAGCAACCGAAACGCATTACAAATTAAAACTTTTATTTCTAATGTGTTGCAAGATCAACGCATTGTTTCTTTTCGTTACGATTGTCTTTTGTTTTAATCACTCGAGTATGACTGGCGACCATGCAATATATTTTTTTTACAATCTACAACCAATGATCGGATAATAGCTAAAACTAATGAAACAGTTCTGGGGAATCTGCTGGCACTTACATAAACATTAAATTCATTTTTGACTGGGATATTTTTCGGCCCCCAAGGCCGAAGTGTTACGACAGCTGATGGATGTTTTCGAGATGAATAAAGTAATATCAATTACCTACTTGAAAATCTACTAGTATAAAAAGATGAAGTGAAGAATGTTGCTGCAATCCCAAAATCTTATAATGTCTAGAAGAAAAACCATGAATTCTCAATAAATAAATAAATAAATAACAAATTTTTCAAAACGCAATAGCAAAACAAAAATCGTTATTATTATTATTATTATTATTATTATTATTGGAAGAAAAAACTTCAACGAACAATTCGAGGTTTTTCTCTCATAACAAGTGACTTGCTGTGACGTCAGGGAAGAAATGACGTATGCAGCAATCCCAAGCGAACAAAATTTCCATTCTTATTGGAAGCTTTGGTAGATGAAATGATCTAATTTAGCCTATCCATATTCTTTTGTGTGAAGAAATGTAACTTAGTGTTATTTTTAAAATTTTCAAAAGTTATACATGTCATTTAGTACTCTGGCCTTTCGTTTAAAGCTGACAAAACCATTTCTTCTTATTCTGGCGAGGTCTGTTTAAATCGAAGGCTCTACCACATAAAGTGTTATGTCTACCACATAAAGAAAATTGGTGTAAAATTATTAAGTTAAAATTTTTAATCAATTACTGCTCAAGATAATTAGTCGTGTATGCAAGCTAATAACAAAAATTCAGTCTTCTCGCCTGATAGTAGTCTATTTGTTAAATCGAATATGTTCTATGTTATGAATACAGAATTCTTATAGACATTGATATTTATTTAGCTTGAAAATAGTCTTCGTTGTGTTCTATCTCCTTTTGTGCTCAGTAAAGTCTGTGTGTGTTTTAATCAGATCTAATTATTTATACTTACCTGTGTTTTGTTGGGAGTTGGAATAAGTTACTGCCTTTAAATTGCTAAATATTGGTTTTGTAACTTTCATTAAGTATTCAATAAATTTTAAAATACCGATTCTTTTGTGACTAAAATTACCTAGTCATAGTTTATTCTAAATTCAATTCAATTTATTCCTAATTATTCTCTGACATTCTATATTCTTTCCAAACAATTACTATTATTGCAATTATTTGTAATAAATTGCACATTTTGAATTTTACTTTGAAGGAACTTTTGTAAATATAAAAGCATTAGTTCAAAAGTAATTAAGAAAAACCTTGCTGACTTAATTACGGCGCAACCTGTAAATATAATTTAATTCTCAGTTTTTTCCCTGAATCTGAATTTTCAAAACATTAAATTAAATCTAAAACGCAAAACCTCATTTGTTAAAGGCGTATTAAATATAACATTTATTTCTTTGAAATCATATTAATCATTTTTTAATTACTCATTGTTGAAAACTAGAAAACAAATATTTCAAAAAATATTTTGTTTTGAAACAGCAAAAAGTACTCTGTAACTGCGTAGCAATAATTAATTAATTATGCTTATCTACCTCCTAATAATCTTTTGCAAATTTATTCGTTTATTAATCTACTCTCTCAAGAGTAAAAAAAAAAATGAAAAATCAAAGAAAAAAATCTCTATTTTTTTCATTATTACTTATCACAGAACTCCAGTTAAAAAAATTCCTTATCTTCATTACAAACTAGTAATTTTTAGAATAAAGCGGTTATTGCTCTTTCTTTAGTGCAAGCCAAATCATGAATTTAAAAAAAATACACAAAATTTTAAAACAAAATACCAAAACAAAAGCCTTTATTATTATTATTATTATTATTGTTGTTGTTGTTGTTATTTGTATTATAATTATTATTATTTGTATTATTATTATTATTATTATTATTATTACTTGTAGATAATTTCCACATTTCGAATTTTATTTCAAGGAAACTTTTGTAAATATAAAAGCATTCGTTCAAAAGTAATTAAGAAAATAAATCCTTACTAACTTAATTACGGCGAAACCTGTACATATAATTTAATTCACAGTTTTTCCCCTGAATCTTAAGTTTCAAAACATTAAATTAAATCTAAAAAAAAAAAAAAAAAAAAAAACCTTATTTGTTAAAGGCGTATTAAATACAACATTTATTTCTTTGAAATCATATTAATCATTTTTTAATTACTCACTGTTAAAAACCAGAAAACAAATATTTTGTTTTGAAGCAGCAAAAAGTACTCTTTAATTGCTTAATAATATTAATTAATTATGCTTATCTACCTCCTAATAATCTTTTGCAAATTTATTTGTTTATTAATCTACTCTCCAGAGAGTAAAAAAAAATCAATGAAAAAAAATCTATATTTTCTTCATTATTACTTATCACAGAAACAAAATTAATGCTCCGCATCACTCTCTTTATTAATATTATTATCATTATTGAGAATTACATTTTTTTTTATCTTCTTTGTGGAAAAGAAATCTTTTTGTTTGTTTGCTTTTATGATAAAAAGGGTAAAACGCAGGAAGCTGCTTACGGTTATTTAATTCATCTTGAACATAAGGAATAAAACAACAGCAAAAAAAGAGGAAAATAATATTTGTTCCGCAATTTTGTTTTATGATTTTATTTTATTAAAGATGCATGTTATTGAATAATTAATACATATTTAAATTTGGTTTTGGTTAGGCAAAATTATTTACCGCAAGGATCTATTAATTACAAGGGAAAAGTTTGTTTTTTCATTGTGCGCATTAATAAACTTTACGTAAAAGAAATGTTACGTACGTAAAATAAATAACATATTTTAATATTTCTATTTTTAACCTTTATTTTGCATAAACTAATTTGTATTCAATAAAAAGAATGTGATTTATAAATTGAAACAACAGTAAATGCATTTCTTGAAATGAATAAATTTCTTTAAATCTAAATATATTTATTTATTTTTACTTTATGCGCAGTATTTTTTAAGATGGCAAAAATTATTAGAAGATAGTATGTGACAATGTTTAAATTTGTGTAACAATGTTTCAATATTTCAATTTGGTTCTGATTAGGCGAAATTACTTACCGCAGGAATCTATTAATTATAAAGGGAAAGTTTTCTTTCTTTTTCCTTTCTTTCTTTCTTTTTTTGCGCGCATTAATAAACTTTACATAAAAGAAATGTTGCGTACGTAAAATAAATAACATCTTTTAATATTTCCGTTTTTAGCCTGTATTTTGCATAAGATAAATTGCATTAAATAAAAGCAATGTGATTTATAAATTTAAACAGCAGTAAATGCATTTCTTGAAACGAATAAATTTCTTTAAATCTGAATATATTTATTTATTTTTACTTTCAACATAGCAATAATTATTAGGAGACAGTATGTAATAATGTACTAAAATATTATCATTTGCATTGTGAAATAGACTGTTCCTTATTGCTATTCTTCAATATAAAATTTATTTTAAAAATACTATAATAATTATATTAATTTGAATGTTTTCTGGGGGTACTTTTTCTTTCATTTATTGCTATTAAAATTCAATTTTTAAAATCTTTCGTAACATTGAATTTTCCTGGAAAATTAAATCTTAAATCACCAATAAATATTCCATATATCAAATACATAGTCAATTACACATAAAACTGCTTAATTTAAAGTTTCTCCCAATATATCTGTCTTGATGTTTAGATTACTTTGGCATTTTTTTATTTTTTTTTTTTACTTGTTTAAAAAATAGTTTTAGGGATTTATTTTATTATACAGTAAACATCCTCTAATCCGGCATCCCATAAGGTGATGCTGGATATTCCGGAACAACTTTCGAAAAAAACAAAATAGTTTTCTTGTTTAATCACGCCTGATATTTATAATAATCTGATGGAACTTTAGAAGGAGAAATTCTGTAACAACCCGTTAGAAACGGTTGTAAATTATGAACCTATGATTAGCTCAGTCACCACATCGACAGGGGGGGGGGGGGAGAGAAACACATTTCTGTGGATAATTTAAGAAATCAAACTGTTGAAAGGGAAAATGTTTATCATCTGAATTAAATACTTTTTCCTTTTCAGAAAAGAATGCTCAATTTGAAACACAAATTGATATGAATGATCAAATAATAAATAATGAATATAGATCATTACATTCAAATGTTTGTTTTAATTCTGCGAAATATAAACAAAATAATTTAGATGAATTTTCGGGGTGTATAAAAATTTTCATTGATCGTAAAACATCCGAAAGTGCGAGGGATAGACGTCGTGACAGACATAGTGCATCGACATGCGCATAATGGCATCACCTGTTCAAAGGCCGCCACTACGTCTTTGTTTATGTTTAAAGTTCAGTTTCTGCTCTTCACTCTTGCTCTGCGTCTTTGTTTATGTTTGACTGAGTAGTGACACAGACTGATAGTCACTTGGATAAACGTCGAATTAACGTGCTGTGTTTTAGTGTTTTCTGGAACTTGTGAGTGATTTTATAGTGACTGGCAAGTGACATGGGTTCTAAAGTTAATGCCGTGTCTTCAAAAATAAAACCTCTGACACTCAGTCTGACTCAAAAGCTGGAAATCGTAAAGAAGCTTGAAAATGGAGTAAGTAGGCACAATACGTTATTATGAAAGACTATGACACAGGGTCGTCTACAATTTACGACATTAAAAAAAAACAAAGACAAGTTGAAACAGTTTTTGAACGAATCGGAAACCTTGAAAAATCTCAGTGAAATGCAAACTTAAAAAAACGATAGTTAGACCAACAAGGTCTCGTCTAGTACAATTGGTTTTCAGCAAAATGATTAGAGGGTAAATTCATAACTGGCCCTATGGTTGTTGAAAAAACTGAACAGTTTCAATGAGATTTGAACATTGATGCCGATTGCAAATATTCTGAAAGCTGGCTGAAGAGCTTTAAGACTCGTCATGGTATCAGAAAATTAGATATTTCTGGCGAGCTGAAATCTGCCGATGTTGTAGGTGGTGAAGAGTTCAAAGATAAATGTTAGTTTACTGTGTCTGAAAACGAACTAATAGCTTGTCAAATATATATAGCAGATGAGCCCGGCATTTTGCGGCGTTGCCTACCAAATTCTACCATTGCCCGTGGGTAAAAGTGTAAAAGGTTTTAAGAAAAATAAAGATCGGCTAACAGTACTGCTGTGCTCCAATTCATCCAGTGATCACAAAATAAAACCTTTTGTGAAAAGAAAGTCAAAGAATCCTAGGGACTTAAAAGGCTTGAAAAGCTTGCCTGTGATTTATGGTGGTAATCAAGTGCATGGATGAATCAAGAGTTGTTTAAAAAAAAGTTCTTTATAGTCTTTGTGCCATCTGTTAAAATCAAATTTGAAAATCTGAAAATGCCTGAAGACAGTAATATGTTTTGTTTTCAGGCAAAAGTTCATCCAGTTAATGAAGAATTAGTGTCTGGAAACATTTCAATAGCTGTCTTCCTCTTAATGTCGCATCCTTCCTTCAACCCATGGATTAAAGGGTGATACAGAACTTCGAGTCACACTACAGACGCAATTTATACAGAATTTACTGGCATCAGATTTCAATGTGAAATATTTTCAAGCAGAGTTTTCTATTAAAGACGCTATCTTTGCTACTTCTTTAACTTGGGATGAGGTGACTTTGGCCTGCAAACTTTGCCTGAAATAATGCAAGAAAATGTTGACGTACAGCGCCTAGAATATATAGTGTGGAAATCAGCTATCCCAGTAATACTTAAAAAATGCTAAAATATTGGATCTCTTAAATGTCAAACGATGCTGAAATCCAAAGAGTTGATCGCTGCGACATCTGCAGGATATTTTCTAAATCTCCAAGGCGATTTGGTCTAGACGCTGTAATTATTCGCTGAAGGTTCGTACGCTTCAAGGACTTTCAAGCACATTTTACCAGAAATTTCTTAAAATAATATTTAGCTTATTTAACGGGGGGAAACATCTATCTTGAGATATAGCGACCAGTACTTTACGAAATTTCTGGTACTAAAACACTTAAAATTCCCTGAATCCGCTGATGCGTACGAACCCTGTTACAGCATCTAGAATATACAGTGTGGAAATCAACTATCCAAACAGTGCTAAAAATTTGTATCGATTAAATGTGCAACGATGCTGAAATCCAAAGAGCCTATCGCAGCGACATCTGAGGTATATTTTTAAATTTTAATGTAAACATGGTATTATTACAGCGTCTAGACCAAATAGTCTTGGAGTTTTAGAAAATATTCTGCAGATATCGCTGCGAACGAATCTTTGGATTGCAGCATCGTTTGACATCTAAAGGATCCAATATTTTAACTCGTTTTTAAGTATTACTGGTCTAGCCGATTTCCATACTATGTATTCTACACGCTACAGTTGTAATAATACGATATTTACATTGAAATTTGAAAATATACCACAGATGTCTAATCGGCTCTTTGGATGTCAGCTTCGTTGCACATTTCAGGGATACAAATTTTTAGGACTGTTTGGATAGCAGATTTCCACACTATTTATTCTAAAACGCTGTATTTGAAGTTACTGAGAGCGATACAGATAACGATGAACTAGAAGATGTTTTAGGATGTTTGCCTTTTGAGAACTTCATGTCACAACTGAATCAAGAAGAAACAAAAGGGTATGTTGAAGCAGATTTTGATGAGCCCACAGAGGAAATTTTGACAGACGAGGCAGTCATTAAGAATGTTATCAACCCCACAGCTCCCAAAGACGTTGACTCTGATGAAGATGATGTGAACGAGTAAACAACATCAGTTGGAATGTAGCAGCTGATGCCTTGGATACATTTATCAAGTTTTCTGAGCGCAGCAGTTCGTTCAACGATGCAGAAATTATGAAACTCCACATCATACAAAATGACTTCTAACAAACAGAAAAGAGAATACGACTACAAAGCAAACTGATATTCGAAATTTGTTTAAGATGACTTCTACGAGTAGGCCTCTAGTGTTCATTTCATAGTCACGTACGCATGTTGTACTTCACATTTTTGAGCATTTTTTTATTCTATTCAAGCTGTTTAACCCTTTATCCACTGATGGTACTTATAAGTACCATTATAATAACTTGTAATAAAATTCATCTAATACATCGATTAGTAGTAATATAGTTTAAAATGAATTATAGGTGCATTACTACATATTGTTCCAAAAGCATTATTGGTTACACAAAACAAAAATATTTTTAAAAGGGTGATTTCTTTTGCCTTTGCATCTTTTCAGATTTCTTGGTGTTGGGGGGGGGGGGGGGGATATTTCTCAATTTGAAATATTTCTATATTTCTATTGTAAGAACATTATATTGGTACATTTCCTAATTTTACATAGTACTAAGAAAAACATTTAAAATAAAAGATTTGAGTGGGATTATAAATATTGCACAAAATCCCTATAAATTCAAATTTAATTACTCCTTCGAAATCCTTCTAAAATCCTTCTAACATTTATTAAATGATTATGTAAATCTTCTATTGTAGTTTCAAAAATTCACGAAAAATGCTTTCGATGATAAAATTTTCATGAATTCATAATTCAGTACATAAAGGATTAATATAAAAAACATGCCAGTACTTGTAATCCAAAACATTTCGTAATCCGGCGTGCTTTAAGTCCAAAACGTGCTGGATTAGGGGACGTTTAATGTATTTAAAGTGAAAAAGATATTATGTCTGTTCATAATTAATTAAAAACAAATGAAAAAATGCAGACAATTTAAAAGTACATAGAAAATCTTTCAAAAATAACATTAAACGTTTTGAACTTGTTTAAAGTTCTATTATCAGTAATGTAAATAAGCGCAGATACACGAGAGGTGACATAAATTCAACTTTCAATTGAGTGCATGTGTCACAAACAATTAAACACGCTAGTGGATATTTGAGTCCGATTAAAATGGCATATGCAGCTCGAACTGAACTAGCTTTATTGAGTATATCTCTCGTGAATTCGCGATTATTTACATTACTGATCTGGAACTTTAAGCAAGTTCGAAACGTTTAATGTTATTATTTTTCTAAGATATGTATGTGCTTTTAAACTGTTTAAGTTTTCTGTATTTTTGTATTTGTATTTGTTTTTGCTGTTATTGTAGTTGAATAGTGTCATATGAAAATGTCAATGTTTTGATCATGGATGCAAGCGCTGCGCCACAAATGGATGATTTTCACCACTAAATTTTAATAGCTTTATTCTCCTTTTTAAATCTCAGAAATTCTGTCATTAAATAAGGTTAGGAATACTATAAATATTTAGTGGTAGCAATCAGTCTTTTTTGGAGCAGCGCTTCCATCCCTCTGTTTTGATCTACAGTGGTGGCCAAAATTGTGGACACTTTTAGGTAGCTTTCATTACAAAATGTAAAAAGGCTACCTATTGCAGCCGTCCGAAGGAAAACACTTCGGGAAATTTTGCTATTTTTTCGCCGATCACCACCCCCAGATACCAAAACCACCCTACGTCGAAATGCTGACTTATATATATATATTTATATCTGAATTTTGTAATGCTGTAACTCTCGAATTTTTAACAGATTTGGATGAAATTTTTCATATGCACAGTACATACAAATTTCTCGACCGAGTTCGTTGGCCAGCTTCATCCGCCGTCTTGTTTTAAAATGGCGGCCATTTGAATTTCGTGGACACTTTTGGAAATTTTTAGGTTTCCAAACTTCTCTTTAAAATGACCTATATTGCTAATTTACACTGAATGACTCTTTAAAATATCTTTTAATGTTTCTAACATTCTGTTTAAAATGATATGTCAAAGTTTGCATTTTGTGAAACGTAACATTTTCTATAAGTATACAATGTTCGAAAACATAAAATAATTTCAAAAATTCAAATGGCCGCCATTTCGAAACAAGTTGGCGGATGAAGCTGACCAACGAACTCGGTTGAGACATTAATATGTACTATGCACATGAAAAATTCCATCCAAATCGACTCAAAAATTTGAAAGTTGCAGCATGACAAACTTCATATATATGTGTGATGATTTGACGGCTAGCAGCAGGCATTGTCAAAAGATGATGGGGGTTTCCAGTTATAAAACACACAGGCGTTCAGGCCGACATGGTTGTTGAGAATAACAGACTCGAAGATCATAAAATAAAATGCAGTCGATTGAAAACAATTCCACTTTATTAACATTCTCATAATTTGAGTCTAGGCGGGAAATGCTCCACTTTACCGATGATAAAAAGAACCAAACTCGATCCATCAAAATTAGCTTAAAAGCTATTCCATCTCTCGCTAAGAAATCCTTTTCGCTTCATTCTATTACCAGCCATTTATTACCTTCGTAAATTCACTAGATCTCTCACACAGCTCTTAACAACTCCAACAACATCTCAACAAAAAACGCAGCAAATCATTCTAAGTAATCATTACCATAGACCAATGTAGGTTGCTATAACGGCTTTACCGTTATATATTCATTATTCCTCCTTTTCCCTCAAAAAATCAACTTTTAACTTAACTGGTTTATTATAAATTGTTATTATTCTCCCCCCCCCCCCCTTCAAATAAAATATTTAGTTTAAATTTGACATTTTAGAGTTAATTTCATGTCTTTATTCATTCTCCCCCCCCCCCCTCTCACTACTGTAAGTTTCGCTTTTACTTTTAAAGTTCTTTTCAAATGCAGACATCATTTATCTCGGTTCCTTTTTCTGTCTTTCAAATTCACACGATAGAAAAAGATCTTAACCGCAGTTATTTTCCATTGAAATAAAGTAAAAGAATAAAATACAAATGAATCTCTTTTCGCTTTGCAGCCGACGTTATCTAATGCATATTTTCCCAGCCTCTGGGCTTGCATTAGTATACAATTCTCACCCTTGTACTTTGTCGGATACAAACCATATGCCCATTGCTGACTAGTTTGCAGCTGCACTTAGATCTGTAACGTACATCTAAAAATCACGTGTTCCTATTTCTTTAACCACTTTCCCTTACCGCAAGAATGTTAGGACACGTGTAACCATAAATAGCTCGCCATGGCGTAACTTTGAATTCTATGTAATACTTCGGGATTCTTCTGATTCCTTTGTCCACGCCACCAATATTCATCGCCAATACAGTACAGATGTCGCTATTCATCTCGCCAATGAGTGAGTGATTGTAATGAATATCTGACCACTACTGCCTCTGAACTTGAGTGGGACAGACCTCGGCTCTCTGCCCTTCGGGGGGCTGCCCCGTCGGGCAGTCTCGTCTGTGACTTCTCCCCTCCATTGTACCATCATGGCCCTTCTCTAAAAAAAGGTTTCATAATAAAGAAGTAAGTCCTCGAAATCCGCGTGTTGGAGTTTTTTTTCATTCATCCACGAACCTGGACTCTCTAATAATAAATCTCCTCTAGACAAATTATTTGTCTAGAGGAGATTTATTATTAGAGAGTCCAGGTTCGTGGATGAATGAAAAAAAACTCCAACACGCGGATTTCGAGGACTTACTTCTTTATTATGAAACCTTTTTTTAGAGAAGGGCCATGATGGTACAATGGAGGGGAGAAGTCACAGACGAGACTGCCCGACGGGGCAGCCCCCCGAAGGGCAGAGAGCCGAGGTCTGTCCCACTCAAGTTCAGAGGCAGTAGTGGTCAGATATTCATTACAATCACTCACTCATTGGCGAGATGAATAGCGACATCTGTACTGTATTGGCGATGAATATTGGTGGCGTGGACAAAGGAATCAGAAGAATCCCGAAGTATTACATAGAATTCAAAGTTACGCCATGGCGAGCTATTTATGGTTACACGTGTCCTAACATTCTTGCGGTAAGGGAAAGTGGTTAAAGAAATAGGAACACGTGATTTTTAGATGTACGTTACAGATCTAAGTGCAGCTGCAAACTAGTCAGCAATGGGCATATGGTTTGTATCCGACAAAGTACAAGGGTGAGAATTGTATACTAATGCAAGCCCAGAGGCTGGGAAAATATGCATTAGATAACGTCGGCTGCAAAGCGAAAAGAGATTCATTTGTATTTTATTCTTTTACTTTATTTCAATGGAAAATAACTGCGGTTAAGATCTTTTTCTATCGTGTGAATTTGAAAGACAGAAAAAGGAACCGAGATAAATGATGTCTGCATTTGAAAAGAACTTTAAAAGTAAAAGCGAAACTTACAGTAGTGAGAGGGGGGGGGGGAGAATGAATAAAGACATGAAATTAACTCTAAAATGTCAAATTTAAACTAAATATTTTATTTGAAGGGGGGGGGGGGGAAGAATAATAACAATTTATAATAAACCAGTTAAGTTAAAAGTTGATTTTTTGAGGGAAAAGGAGGAATAATGAATATATAACGGTAAAGCCGTTATATATATCACCCATTACCACCAGAAAAAAAAACTGTGAATCTTGAAGAACAGTTTTTTTTTTATATTTGAAGATTACTTTGTCCACTCCATACATATAAGTATTTAAAACAGATATAACATAATAAGAAAGATAAGCCTCCATATATATATATACGTATAACATATAACTGTGTGCTTGCAATTCTTTAAATGTTTGCATACAGCAAAACTTTTTAGGTCATGATAAATGGCGCCTTTTTATTTTATTCTTATCTTGGTATTCATTAGTCAGTCACCAAGAAATTGCAAATAATATTTTTTTGATTTAACAGGATCCTTTTTTAAAATATCTTTTTAGTATCTGATTAAGAGGCTGGTACCAGCATTTTTCATGACCAAAATAAGAGAAGTAAATATTTTTTTTTAGTAACTTATTATAATAACTTCTCAAAATAAAAATAATATAATATAAATGCAAGCAACCAAAGACACAGATACTACTTTAAAATGAAATAGAAAATAAATGACATATGCATGTCTGTTAATAGAAGCTAAATGAAAGAGTATAAAAAAATAAAAAGAGTAGAAAATTGGTTTTCGTGCACACCGCACAGGACTACAAAAGAATGGGATGCATATAGCATGCCTATGAATAGGTATAGCCCTTAATCTTGTTAATAAACAAGTGTGATGGCGTCAGTTTAGAACATCAGCCCTAGGGGGAGAGGGAGTTATGAGACCCAGACACCAAGTGATACCTAGGTCCCTGCTCCCCAAAGATCACATTGATCTTCAAAGGAGCATGCGTCAATGTATCATATAAAAAGTTTTGTTTATTGAATTGAAACAACAATTCAAGGGGTTTTGTCTCTCTACACAATGAAGTTTGGACCCTTAGGGCAAAAATTTTGAACGGGAACAAAACTTCAGAGGGGATAAATTAAAAATAATAAAAAAAAACTGAGATAAATATCTCACATATCAAAGGTAAAAAGACAATCCGAGTGTGTGGAGAGACTGGTGACATGATCGGGTAAGTATAACAACCACAAATTTTTTTTAAAGTAAATTCTAACTTTGTATTCCTTACAATGTATAGAGCAGGATATGAACTGTATGTGTATTGTATGACCTTAACTAATGTTTTAAACATTTAGTGTAACTGCACTAGGTTACTAATGCTACAAATGAAAAAAAAAAAAAACTTTTTTTTGTTATTGTGAAGTTATGTTATTACAAGAACGACATAATATCTTAGACGTGTGTCTTGTCTAAGTGAAGCTTAACCAGAGATTTTATTTAATCTCAAAATTTAAAAGAAAACGTGTAATTATGTACATGTAGAAAGCCAAAACAAGTGTGATGAAAACAATAAAAACATCATAAGGTTGAAATTTGAAGAAAATGCATGTGAAGGGGTAGCATCCTGTAAACTGGGCATTCTTTGTTGTGAAACAAAGTGATGGTGACATGAAATGTCATGGCATAAAAGAAATATAATAAAAATGGAAAAATTAAGAATGTGTTAAAACTTAACCTTTTAATACATGTTTAATTTGTGCATATCATGTGAGGTCAAAAGTAGTTCCTGGTATAATGAAAACAAAAAAGAAAATATCTTAATGTGTAACGTAGAAACCTAGAAACAAAATATTTTCAATTGTGTATAATGTGTGTTTTTTTTTTTTTTTTTTTTTTTAAACAAAATATCAGTGAACTCAGTTGTAATATCAATGAACTAAATTGTAAGTGTATCTCTATGAACCAAAAAAAAAATGTGTATTTCAATGAATGAATCAAAGAAAAAGTATTTCACTATGAACTAAAACAGTGTATGTCAGTGAAAAAAAAGAAAATTTCAACGACTTAGATGTATGTTTGTGAACACAGCAGTCTAAGTACCTCAATGAACAAATTATGAGCAAGTATTTCACTGACTTAAAGTGTAAAAGTAATACGATGAACTCAACTGTGTGAGAGAAAAAAAAAAAAACTTACAATGAACTCATGTGTCTAACCAAAAAAAAAAAAAAAAAAAAATATTCCAATGAACTGAAGTGTCTACCAAAACAAAAATTGGTATGAACTGATCTGCAAAACAAATCACAAGAAAGAAAACAAACTATGAACTAATATGTGTAAGGAAATATTCTATGAACTGAGTATTGCCATGAAAGAAAAATGATAGTGCAATTGGTCCCTGAAGTACACAAAGAATTGACAAAGCTATGAACTCGTGTAAAGTGTATTTTTCTATGAACTCAATGAGCTATGAACTCGTGTAAAGTGTTTTATCTATGAACTCGTGTAAAGTGTATTTTCTATGAACTCAGTGAACTATGAACTCAGTTGTGTGACCTATGAACTCAGATGTATAAAACTATGAACACAAACCCAGTGTGTACATATGGAACCAAGAGCATTGTATCACAAGTACAAAAATGCATCGCCTAAAGTTAAAACAAATAAACCAAAAAAAATTGTGCTTTTAAGTAAAGGAAAGTGGAAAAAGGATAAAATGTAACCAGGAAACGCTACTTGTGTGATGAAATGTAACTAAATAAACTTAACTAAGATTAACAAGTGAAATTATATCCAAATTTCTAAAAAAACTAAATCTAAAGACGTAACTGGTGTAATGATGAATGTTTAAAGTTGAATTAATGTGTACTCTTTCAGTAACATCTACCTCAAATGTGAAAATCCCAATGTCTGATGACCCGCATCAGAACAATTTTCACAAATGTTCCATTTCGAGATTCACTTAACCATTTGCCGGCTTAATAATCAAATGAAAAAGCAACCTACTGTACACTTGTGTTTATAAAAAAAAATATTTTGAAAGAATTAAGTTAATTTTAAACATCAAATCAGTATGAATAATGCTGTCAAAAACTGACATATGTATGTAAATGTATAGGAAAATAAAAATTTTAAAAGGAATGCTGTAGATAGTAACTCCTTCACAGTAATGTGTGTTAAATAAAAACGAAAAATGTAAAATGTATGTTACATTGTTTTTTTTTTTTTTTTTTTTTTTTTAAAGGAAGCTGTATGAGATGTTTATGGGAATGTATTGCAGTTGTATACTTTTTCTCGCATTTGCTTGATGAATTTTTTTAATGATGGACAATAAGGTGCAAAAGCACTGTGGAAAATGTCAAAGTTGGTGTTACTGCTAGCATTATTTCTAATGCAATTAATGCATTTTGGAGGATTTCTACACTGAGGGTCAATGTGTGGCAAAGCACACACAGAGCATCTAATGTCATTATAACATGAAATTGCAAGATGATCATTGTATACCTGACACTTAAAACAACGTTTAACATTTATATATGGTTTAACAGGGTACGGTTTTGATTGTATCACAATTTCCTTATGCATTAATAATTGCCTAGCATCCTGTGGTGCAAGCTCAAAGATCCAATTAAAGGACTTACTATGTAGGAGCTTGTACTTTTTAACAAAGTGAAAATCAGGTTCAGGTATATGGATTAAATCTGAGATACCAAACAAGATATCAGGAATATTTAAATTTTCAGGGAGGTTAAAAATAATGACACGAATAGGCTTAGGTACATTAAGTTTAGCAGGGGATAAGGACTTTAGAGAGGGATCGCTAATATCTGTAAATTTTTCATTGTGCTTACCTTGAGTGTGCAGGTCGGAGCTAAGATATATGTTTTTTTTTTATGATTTTCTAGTTGTGGTAACTTTTCTTGTTTACACATATAAGAGGGGATAGTTTGTGTAGATTTATCTAGGGCAGATGGAGGGAGTTTGTTGTTGACATCTACCACCTGATCAACCATAGTCTTACTACATTTAGTAAGCTTCTTCTTACATTTCTGTTTGCCTGTGATTTCATGTAATCTCTCTATAAGTTTCTGATTTACAAGAAATAAATTATCTTTATCCTGTTTTAATTTGGAATAATCATCTTTTAGCACATTAAAGTTTAGTTTAAGCACATGAAAATTGAATTTAATGATCTGAAGGAAATCTATAATATTTTCAGACATGGATGCAGCATTTCCGGTCTTAAGTGAATTTTGAATAGATGTGGCTTCCATATTAATGGAATCCGAATATCTAAATAATATTTCCTCAAAATAATCTACCCATGGAGATACAGAAATGGGGTGATTAAAGTCACAAATAGCATTTTTATCATTAGCTGCCATATTGTAAAAATAAACTGGTGAAGTGTCTGTTATCTGCAAAATCTTTTTTTTTTTTTTTTTCTGGTGTTTATTTAATTTCTGTTGTTTACCTTTTTTGACAGCCAAAATGGAAAAAAGGAGGAATTCTTTTTTTTGAGAGAGCAACCCAAATAATGCAAAATAAATAATACTAGTATTTCAAAAAGGTGTATGTATGCAAAAACTCTAGTTATCAGAAATGAAATGCATGCACATAAAATAAAACACAATAAGTTGCATAAATAAATTATACACAAAAGGAAAAAAACATGGAGGGGGGGGGGGGAATGTAAAAAAATAATATGAGTGTATCAATCACAACATTTCAGAAAGTTAAATTTCTGTCCACATCCAGTAGGATTAAAGTTTCCGAAATTCAATAAAATAAAAAAAACAGGTAATTAAATTGTAAATCTGGTTTAAAATACAAAAAAAAAAAACAAATAAGGTCAGAGTCGAGCAACATATGCTGAGAATAATTGTGCAAATGTCACACACAAGTGAAAATGTGTAAATGTTGTGAGCGAAATATGCACATATTTATAAAAAAATATCAAATACTGCAAAATCTGGAGCAGAGAACTTTTTTGTTGCCTATCGGCAGAATAAGTGTACTTTCAAAGTACGCCAGTGGGGCAAAAGGGTTAAACTCTAGATTTTTGAATGCATAAAAATCATTTTTACGAAAAAGGAAACATAGCATCTTTATGTAAATTCACGTAAGAGAAAAAAAAATATGAGAAGTTTGTCATGATTAAACCATAAAAACATTATAAGTGAAATATTAATAAAAGTATAATAATTTTTATCATTTTAACTGCAAAAAGTACTTAAAACAAACAAACAAACAAACGCAGCTTGGAAGAAGATAATAAGGAGCTAATATGCTATCACCGTTAAAGATATTATAAAAAATAATTCAGAAGTGATTTCTCCTTTCAAGCTGACAAATCAACAAACTTATGAAAATCCAAATGGTAAAAGTACAAGTATGAATAGGGAACCATAACATGGATAGAAACTGATAATATTTACTGATATTGAAAAGAAAGAAAAAAAGGTTATAACAATTTAGAGTAAATAATTTAATATAAAAGTATTCCCTGTTCATACTTACATGCAAACTGTCTTTTTTTTTTTTTAATGCAGAGTGGTTTCTTTTTTTTTTAACTGAAGCATGGTCATCAGTAGGGTAATTTTCTTTTTTTTTATATTGCTGCAACACACCACTAAAAGGAGGAAAACATTTTTCCTCTAACTCATGGCACGCTTAGTGCATTCTATATATTTTTTAGAAAAAAATGAAGGTATCACCACAACGAAGCACAAAGTAAATCGAATTTTTTTTTTTTTTTTTGACTAATGCTCCGGACACAATTTGTTATATTAACACAAGATGACACTTTCACGAAATTATATATCTTTTCAGCATATTTCACTGTGTTGTCACCAAACCTGTGGGATTCCTGGACACTTTGCACTGGTTGCACTGAAAACTTTGTTTAAAATTTGTGTTACTTGTGCGGATAATTCATACCACAGCTAGGTGAGGACTATTTCACAAAACATTTCCCTTTTGGGACACTATGGATGACACTTTTCAGATGGCACTTTTTCTTTTCACAAAACAGGAATATAAAACACACTGATGGAGATTCCCTTGGATGTGGTCGAACCAAAATATTATTTCATAAGTAGAACAGAGCGTTATTGGAGACACAATTTTACACTAAGCGGTCACACGGAATGGAAGCGCAGAAAGCACGCAAACAGGTGAAAATCACCCTTTTTTTTTTAAGAAGTGGGGTGGTTATTTTCATGTGAATGCACATCACAGGACCGACGTAGCAGTTTACCGTTCAGATGTGTCCTTTTTTTTGAGCGAAGCGCACCGCTGTCGGAGAAGGTTTCTCGACTTTATTGACGATTACACGATAGAAGTTTAAAAATTCTTGAGTCAGGCTTTGGAGAAACAACAGAATATTGAATCAGGAAAAGTCAGCAAAGGATGGGGGTAGTCACCTTCGAAGGAGATCGTAGCTGAGACCTGAGACAGCAGAATCACATAGAGATGTTGAGGGATCGCCGGCAACGACAGCACAATAGTTCATCAGGGCGGCGAGGGCAGGGGAAGTCCCGTAAAGATGACGCCGGAGAATGAGTGCTTGAAGTTGGATGAGGAAGCCGGAACTCCCGTGGGGAAAAAAAAAGGGCCCATGGACATCCTTTCGCGTCGCTGATAAGAAAAAAAGGAAACGGATTGAAACTTCTCCTCGTATTTTTTTTTTTTTTTTTTTTTTTTTTTTTTTTTATTACTGTTGGAGAAAAAAATCTGGGCAATGGCACCAATTTGTCTAGAGGAGATTTATTATTAGAGAGTCCAGGTTCGTGGATGAATGAAAAAAAACTCCAACACGCGGATTTCGAGGACTTACTTCTTTATTATGAAACCTTTTTTTAGAGAAGGGCCATGATGGTACAATGGAGGGGAGAAGTCACAGACGAGACTGCCCGACGGGGCAGCCCCCCGAAGGGCAGAGAGCCGAGGTCTGTCCCACTCAAGTTCAGAGGCAGTAGTGGTCAGATATTCATTACAATCACTCACTCATTGGCGAGATGAATAGCGACATCTGTACTGTATTGGCGATGAATATTGGTGGCGTGGACAAAGGAATCAGAAGAATCCCGAAGTATTACATAGAATTCAAAGTTACGCCATGGCGAGCTATTTATGGTTACACGTGTCCTAACATTCTTGCGGTAAGGGAAAGTGGTTAAAGAAATAGGAACACGTGATTTTTAGATGTACGTTACAGATCTAAGTGCAGCTGCAAACTAGTCAGCAATGGGCATATGGTTTGTATCCGACAAAGTACAAGGGTGAGAATTGTATACTAATGCAAGCCCAGAGGCTGGGAAAATATGCATTAGATAACGTCGGCTGCAAAGCGAAAAGAGATTCATTTGTATTTTATTCTTTTACTTTATTTCAATGGAAAATAACTGCGGTTAAGATCTTTTTCTATCGTGTGAATTTGAAAGACAGAAAAAGGAACCGAGATAAATGATGTCTGCATTTGAAAAGAACTTTAAAAGTAAAAGCGAAACTTACAGTAGTGAGAGGGGGGGGGGAGAATGAATAAAGACATGAAATTAACTCTAAAATGTCAAATTTAAACTAAATATTTTATTTGAAGGGGGGGGGGGAAGAATAATAACAATTTATAATAAACCAGTTAAGTTAAAAGTTGATTTTTTGAGGGAAAAGGAGGAATAATGAATATATAACGGTAAAGCCGTTATAGTTGCTTTTTAAGTGTCAATACTAATGCAGAATGAAAATTCCATCTACCTCAGTAATCTCGATCTCTCTCTACTACCTCTACGCCATATTTCTCTGACTGCCCCCCGACTGGTTGCAGCACTCAGTATTTATACTTCCGCCAAAAGATTGTTCGGGAATATTCTATATCCTAGCCCCAGATGTAATAAGTGTAAACAAAGTTTAATCATTGTTGTCGAGATTGTGCTAAAAATAACCTTCTTTCTCCTTGCCAGACGATAAAAGAAAATTTATGTCTGCGTAAGTTTTAATCTTTGAAATATTCGAGCTAGCACCTGGATATTTTAAATAAAAGAATAAATTGAAATAAGTAGGTTTTTTCTTTAAGACGGGATAATAATAATAATTTAGCAGTTAAAAAGATATTTTAGGGGAATATGATATACCGGGATTTAATAGCGGAATTTAAATAATAAAAGTTTTATTAAAGAAATATAAATAGTTAGAGCCATTTTTAGATTTACGCAATTTGGAATAAATATTATTATATGGATTAAGATCTTATAGAGAATAATAGACTAGGGTTTTAATTTAATAAGCCGGTATAATATACGGAATATTACTGAAAAGGGAAAATTTATATAAAATACTTTAAACTTGGCGAAAATTTTTTAATTTTGTAATATATATATATATATATATATATATATATGGGAGATTCTCAAAAGGTGGGATCATTAAACGTTAACTGTATGTAATTTTTAAAATTTTCAAATTTAAGGCCAAATTTTTTTAATAGTATAGTATTTTGTCTATAAATATAATATATAAATATTTTAATAGTATGTCTACAAAATTATACACAAACATTAAAAGACAGCAACTATTCTGGAAAATTAATGATTAAAGCATTTAATTAGCAGTTGTGTATGTTACAAATTTTGGACATTTGCAGATTTTGGATGGACGTTGCTCTTAGTTTTTAAAAAATTCATAAGACTAAGAATGTAGTAAATGTGTCTGTATACATATATATATATGTATAATTAACTTTTTGTTATCCAGTAATAATAATAATAAAATCAAACGCTTTGTTACGTACGTTACTTTCAGACATAACAAAATACAGAAAAAGGCTTTATAGAAAAGTCCTTCTATCTTCAAAAAAGCAATAAATCAGCCTTCCATCTCTTAACGAAATTATCAAAAAATCATCCGTTTCCTTTATGCATTCGTTGTTTACCATTAGAACCACCTGGGAAAAAGTTAAAACTCTTTTTCTTGGTGGTACATTGGGGCAGTTAACGTTATGAATGTCCGAAATTGGCCTCTTTAGCATAAAATAATAAAATTTTAAGATATTTATGCAAAGCTTTTACAATAAATTATGTCATTTTCTATCTCTGAATAGAATTAAAAACTCAGTGTAAAAAAAAATAAATAAATAAAGTCAATGATAATTAAAGTTATGTTTGAAAGCTTAAAGTTATGACTTGTGTCCAGTGCCCACATTTTGAGAATCGCCCATATATATACATATATATATAGTATATATATATATAAGTCAACATTTCATCGAAGGGTTGTGATTGGCGAAAATAATAGCAAAATTTCAGATGGCTGCAATAGGTAGCTTTTTACTTTTTGTAATGAAAGCTAACTAAAAGTGTCCACAATTTTGGCCACCACTGTATATAAACTCCTCTAAAATTCACTTATCGGCGTCGTGCACGGTAAATCGACGTACGTGATTGCTTTCTTAATAATCATCTGAAATGAGAAATTCACACGCTTCCTGAAATGCATTAAATTAGTTAGGTGCCAACCTAATAATGATGCCAAAATATAATACAGTAGTATCTCGTTGCAATGAATGTTAGTTTAACGAATTTTTCAATTTAATGAATATTATTTGGATTGTTAGAAAAATCCTATTATCCTATATAAAAATATTCACTTTAACGAATTTTTTCAGTACAACGGATTTAATCAGTGTTTCCCAGAGATTCGTTGTAATGAGATTTTATTATTTAACTACAAAGGAAAATATTTGCAATAACTTCTTCTGAGTTATCCACAGTTCCGGAAACCTTTCTTTATCTTTAGAAACCCCAGAAATCAATATATTTTCGAGATTTAAAGAAGCATTTCTTAAAACAAGATTTATTTTGCTGCCCCTTATTTTTGGAAGTATGTTTATAGTGTATTAATAAGTTTTCTCACACCAGAATATCGTTTTTTAAGATATTATAAATTTTTAGTTAAACATTTTCCGATGCACAACTGAATTTATATAGTCAAAAGTAACAAAGTTATAATAATTTTAATGTTAATGTTACAGCTGTTAATTTACTGTTTTTGTTTGTTAACGTGTTTGTTGAACGTGTAAATGTTTAGTTGATAAATGGATACCATACTAGAAAACTATATCGCGAATTGATACACCTGATTAATGCACGATAAAACGCTCCCAAAAATCAGTGGCAGTAAAAGAAGTTTTGTTTTTATAAATGCCTCTTTAAATCTTGAAAATATATTTGTTCCTGAGCTTTCTAAAGGAACAAATACAAGTACGCTTTCCAGAATGGTGGATTAATTCAGGTGAGATAATCGTAAGTTTTTGCTCGTGGTTATATTATATTAATCTAGATTCAGAAACATTTGTGTTATATTACAGTGTAGTTTAATTAGCAAAAAACATAACGAGGATAGCTTAAATGGTTGAAGCTTGAGAACAACGCATACACCGATTCAAAAAACTTGTTTTGTGAAAGTGCGTTTGAAGTATATCACCAGCACAACTTTCACTTTATAATTCCTTATAGAGGGTGGTTCAGAACTATATCTCAAAATGTAAAGGTATGTAGAGGAGACCTAAATAAACTGATTTTGTATAGCAATGTGGGTGCGGAAATGTAGCGTTGAGGCAGTAGAGGACGCTATTGAGTTCGGTTGATGAAAGCGCTTCGCTGACTTGAATCGTCACAGATTTCGAGCATCATGCATCCTTACACCAACACGGAGTTTGCTGACATGCATTTCATGTAAGTAAATGGCGCACGCCCAGCAGCTCTCGAGCTTTTCGAAGGACTATTCTCTACTGTGCGTAATACTGCTTCTTCCACTGCATGAATTCTGCGATATCTTTCAGTGCCTTATGATGCCTCGAAACATAAAATGATCCACTCGCGCACAACTCCGGATGAAGACACTGAAATATTTGGAAATCCAGTACATTCCTATCCTGGAATCGTTCTTTGAGCAAACGCTCCATTTCCTTGCGTAGTCCCATATATGAAATGTATGGCGGCAAACTCCGCATAGGCATAACGACGCCTGTTGCACAAAATCCGAGCAGAGATTGACGATTCAAATCAGCGAAGCGCTTTCATCCGCCTAACTCAACACCGCCATCTACTGCCTCAACGCTGCATTTCCACACCCACATTCCTATACGAAATCTGCTTATTTAGATCCCCTCTACCTTCCTTAACATTTTTGACGCATAGTTCTGAACCACCCTCTATAATGTATTTATAAGAAACAGAAAACGCTACTCGCTGCCGAAATATATAAACACTTCTATCTGCAAATTTGGCGTATATTTAAGTTTACAAATCACTTCATGAATGCACCAGAAAGATTCTGATTGTTGTGCTCGGAAAAAGAAAATGTAAGAAGAGCATGAGCTAGTCAAGCGAAAACACTCGCAAGATAATGTTTAACCAATGGCAGTGTTCTTTTCAAATTTCTCGTTTGCACTTCAACATTTTTTTTTTCCTTGGGATATCCGAGGACTTTGTCTAAAGTTTCATTTTTATAGTTTTTGTTGCAGTTTTTTGTAATGAGGATACCTTTACTTTCTGAACCGCTTTTGAAACAGAAAGATCCTTCGGAACAAAAAAAACTGCGACCAAAATCGAAAAAATACGTAAGTACCACATTAGACGTGGACCTCAGATAAAGAAACGCCATTTAAATATATTGAATTGCAAATGAGAAATTTGAAAAGAACACTCCCATAGAATTTATATTAGCTTGCGAGGGTTTTCTCGTGACTAGCATAGGCTCTCAATATTATAATTTTCAGAAACTAAAGTCACAAAAATCAAACTACAACGTTTATATTTTTCGTGTTTTCAGGCTCTTGAAAATAAAACTAAACAAGACACTGGTGCGCAGTAGCTCCAGTTTTCCTTTAATTTTTAACGGTGTGATTGTATTCAAATAAAATTTTTAAAATATACATTTTTCAAACTTGAGGCCAATATGATTCTTTTCCCCTACATGCTTAATTTTCATTGTCAACTTATTGTAACTTAAAAGTTACTTATTTGAAAGCGATATTATTGTTTCAGACGAAATATTTTACTTTATTTTACTAGATAACTTTCATTGAAATTTTTCAAAGAAAAATAGCAAAAGAAAACATCACAAAAACTAGTCGGATCTGCCAATCCCAAAACTTTCTTCTATCTCATACATGCTAATACTTGAAAATTTTCTATCGCAGTGCCAAAATAAAATGACAATCTATGATTCTAAAGATATGATTTTCCGGGCATTAGTTCTTGAGATATGGCTGTCGCCAAAATCGTCTAAATCCTACAAAATATAGAATAGCCGCGCCATCTGGTGGGTTATTAACACCAAAATCTAATAAGCGACAACTTATGTCAACTTCTAACTAAATCTGAAGCTGAAGCTCTAACTGAAACTGAACCTTTTATGAAAATTCGTGCATTAGTTCTTGAGATAGAGCTATTGCGATAGTCATGAATAATTCAGCATACCAGCGCCACCTGCTGGCGATTCATACAAAAACGTAATCAGCACCAAATTATATAAAGGAATAACTGAATCTGAAGTTTTATGAAAATCCGTGCATTAGTTCTTGAGATATATAGCTTTGCGGAAATCGTGAAAAATTCAGCATAGCAGTGGCATCTGTTGGGTGATTTACCCCAAAATGTAATCAGCACCAATTTATATCAGGCAGTCACTTAATTTAAATTTTTATTAAATTCCGTTCATTAGCTCTTGAGATAGAGCGGCCACAAAATTTGTGTCACATACAGATGGACAGTCTCACAGACAGTCATTTTGTAAAAACATATTTTTCGGGTTCTCTGACGCCTAAAACGTGTAAATCCGTCGAAAACTGGAATTAAAAAATTTTCACGAATCCAATACTTTCTTCTATTAAAAATAGAAAAAATTTAAAATTAGAGACCATTCTTGTTTCAATATATAATGCATTTGATTGTTTAACCATTTTGTTTTAAACTCTTACAATTTCGAAAAAAGAAAATGCAAATAAAAGTAATAAAACATCGAACAATTTTAGGAAATGTTAAATACATATTTCCTTAAAAAGAACTGCTTCAATTAATTTACTGTTACACCGGACACAGAAATTTATGTAGAGATGAAACAATTTTCGTTTTGTTTGAGTAGATATTTTTATCTGTCAATTTAAATGAAATATTGCTCTATTTAAATAAAACGCATCACTGGATAAAAAGGAAATATTTAATTCAATCAATTCTCCTTTCATCTAAAATGGAAACTGGGAGTTACTAATGAAGCAATACATTTAAAATTAAAGTAGAAAAATGTAAAATAATTTTCTTCTGCGTTCATTGGAATTTCGATTGAATTTGACAGAAAAAGAAATATAAGATATTAAATTTATCTAATGCAATTTTCAATTAAAAAACATTTCAACCTGGACAAAATAATTTGCGAATAAGAAATGGTATTCAATATTCTTCCTTAATTCAATTTGATTTTTTTTTCCTTGAAAATTTAATTATGCTTTGGAAAAATTAATTACGTGAAATATAGATTTCGAGGAAATGGAATTTTCATTGATGGCACGTAATTTTTGTAATAGTTAATTCTTGATTCAAGGCTTTTTTTTTTCAGTTATTTGGAATAAAAAGTCGCTAAGTAATAAGAAATATTTTTCAAATCATTTTTTATCGCTATTAAAATTTGTATGCTGTACAGTGATTATTTTATGAATCAAAGAAAGAAATATGCACATCTAAATTTAAAGGGGAAAAAAGGTAGAACTAAAGGAGATATGTATTTTTTATCTTTTCCCTATTATTTCTTTGAATTTATTGTTATGTTTTCTTTATACTCTAAGCGCATTTTAATTAAATTTCAAGTGTGTATTTTGCTATAGGATGTTAAAACTTGTTTTTAATTTGAATTTTTCAAGTGTAAAAGTTTTCTTCTTTTTTATTATGAAAGTACTGAGTTTACAGTTACATTGGGTTTTTTGCGATACGACTGTTTTGTTTTACTAAAAATAATTAAATTTCAAAATATTTCTGATGCTTTCTCATTATTTGTTTTATAAAGTTTTCAAAACCTTTTCAACTGAAAAATGGTAAGTTAAATGGTAAAAAGGTAAAAGAATATTTACCTTTCCGAAGATACTTATTTGCATCAAGTACAGTTGGAATGAGTTTTATTTTTTAAAAAGGGAAAAGCTGGGTAACATTCTGCAATTTTGCAAAGATTTTGCAGCAGATTTTGCAATTTTAGCGACCACGCATGCTAATTATATTAAAAATGCTTCTTAAAAATCTCTCTATCTCCTGGTAATCCTCAAATTCAACGAACATATACAATTTTATTCCTACTTTTGTAAAATATGAAAAGGTCGGGCATACATCCTCGGTTAAAGAACAAAAAAAAAGTGTATAAGGTAATTCGGTGGAAGATGCAAGTTGGGGGAAGATGCAAGTTTGTTCCTAGTACTTTTATGTGTGAACAGATGCAAATTATGACCGGCTTGTATGACGAGTCTTGTCTCAGTGTGCACGTGGTTTGTGAATTTACCTTAATTTGTCGCCTTTAATCGCATCTATTTTTGGAACTCGTGAGCATTTAACCGGGTGAGTAAAGAAAGCCCTTATAATATTCCGTTACACATATTTAAAGTTTATAAACGAGTGTTTTATTTTAAATGAGATATTAGCAATATAAGCGAGTTCTACATTCTATTACACACACAAGGCAAGCAGAATCTGTCATAGTCTAGCAGCAATACACTTGAAATAAGTGTATGTGGCATCTTCCCCCTATACTTGGGGGGGAAGACGCAACGCGGTTCAGAAATAAGCTAAAATGAAGACAAAAATTAATTAATTCTTTTCTGTCTTCCAAATCACATTATCCAGTACTTACAGACACTTCATCACTCATTTTTCGAACCATTAAAGACATACTGGTGACAAGTTCTGAACGCCTGGATCCACAGCAAGCCATATCGTAAACTTTCAAGGCTTCAGTTTTGATCATCTTCTGAATACAGCTTGTAGCAAGGCAACCACAGTAGGAAATGACACTTATTGGTTTTGAGTTACTTGGATTTATCCTTACAACACACAAGCAACCCCACAACATAGGTTTGATATCTCTGAGGGTTCCCTTAATGATAGAGGTGTTGCTTCCACAAGCGTCGCATGTAACAATAGGCCTACACCAGCAGTTGCTTCCATCAACAGATCATGTGGGCCTCCACCAGAAGTTACTTCCAACAGCAGATCTAGTGGTAGTGGATTGTCACCAGCAATTGCCTCCACCAGCACAGAAAAGGGGATCTCCAGTCTAGAAGCAATCAGCCCTATTCCTCAGGTCAGAAAACCTAAATCATCTAGGTGTAAGAAACAAGCAGCAGAGGTCTTAACTGCATTCGAGAGAAGAAAAACTATGCGGGAAAATGTTAGAGAAAATCTGTAAAAGGTAAAATAAATAAAAAGAAACCTTCGAAAAAGAGAGTGTAAGCGCGCATTCCTCAAGTGAAGAAAATCCTCTGGATACCAGAGGTGATAGTTTTGATAAGGATAATGATGATGATTTTTGTGCTGCATGTAAAGGACACTTTTACGATGAAAAAAGGTCTCAAGTGTGGTTGGATTCAGTGCATCAAATACAAGAAATGGTTGCACGAAGACTGCAATGGTGATCATCTGAACTAGATGAAATGTTGTGCAGGCTTGTGCCATTATTAGTTTTGGCAAAGTAAATTTGAAAAAAAAAATTCAGTTTACAGATTTGTTTGACCATAGTTATTTTTAATTCACAGGTAATGTTCCAATGTTAGTCTTATTTTTCTTATTTTCTGTGGTGTGGCATCTTCCCCCATAATAAGTGGCATCTATCCCGTATATGTGGGAAAACATGCCACGATTAAACGAGTGTATTTAACATTACATTAATCAATCACTTAAACACTGAGAAAGGAATTAATGCGTGTACATAACCAATTAACTATTAAAGACCATCGTGGTATATTTTTTATTTATCTTATCATTACAATTTTCATTCTACTAAGCAAAACATCCTTATATGTGGCGTCTTCACCCGAATTACCTTATACGTGTATATTACTAAAGAAGTAAATACAAAATTAATTGCAAAAATTGATCATATCGAACTGAATTTAAAATTCAATGCAAATACAAGTAGGACTTTTATTTATACTCAAATTGCACCAAATGATCGCAGTTTGAAGTTATTACAAATAACAAGTAATTTTTAAACCAAAAATTGAAAGCAACTTGAAGCAGCTCTTTCTTAAATGCTTGCAAATGCATAAAAACACATATTACTAACATTGTTATTTTTTATGCGCAAGGTGTCGTGTTTTAATGAGAGTGGTTTTGGTTCAACCGAGTTTATTTTGTGATAACCCTTTATGGTTATCCATTTTCAATGCAATTTGCGTTGTTGCCAGAAAAGTACCTTTATAAATACGAAAGTGGTGACATGGATGCAGGACATATGCTCAGATTGGAAGTTTTTATCCAAACTGTGGCAATTCATATTCCAGAACTTGACAATGTTTATAAGTTTGATCAGATGAGTGAGACGAGTCAACAAACATTTGCTTGGCGATAATGGCAAGCTCGCCAAAGTTTTGTCCAAAATCATCGCGACACATCGAATTTTATTGGTCTTGTGCCGTCACTCTCTTATTGTTAAAGGCACTTTAAATTTTAGTAGTGATCTATTTTCACTAGAATTGGAAAAAAAAAATGTCAGTTTATTCCAGTTTTCAATCGAGTCTTTTTCCATCCTGCGCAAGATTACACTTGACATGCAATAGACAAAGATTGGAATTTTTTATTCAAACTGTGGCAATTCATATTTCAGAACTTGAGAATGTTTATAAGTTTGATTAGATGTGTGAGACGAGTCAACAAACATTTTCCTGGCGATAATGGCACGATCGCCAAACTTTTTCCAAAATCATGGCGATATATCGAATTTTATTGATCTTGTGTCGCCACTTTCTTATTGTTAAAAGCACTTAAAATTTTAGTAGTGATCTATTTTCACTAGAATTGGAAAGAAATATCGGTTTATTTCAGTTTTCAATCGAGTTTTTTTCCATCCTGCGCAACACTACACTTGATATGCAATAGACAAAGACTGGAAGTTTTTATCCAAACTATGGCAATTTATGTTCCAGAACTTGACAATGTTTATAAATTTGATTAGCTGAGTGAGACGAATCAACAAACATTTGCTTGGCGATAATGGTGCGCTCGTCAAATTTTTGTCCAAAATGATCGCGGCGCATTGAATTTTATTGGTCATGCCTCGCCACTCCCTTATAATTAAAAGCACTTTAAGTTCTAGTAGAGACCCATTTTCAGTAGACTTGGGAAACAATTGGTTTATTCCAGGTTTAAATAGAGTATTTTTCTATCCTTTGCGCTCGCCAAATTTTTGTCCAAAATGATCGCGACACATTGAATTTTATTGGTCATACCTCGCTACTCCCTTATAATTAAAGGCACTTTAAGTTCTAGTAGAGACCCATTTTCAGTAGACTTGGAAAAAAATGGTTTATTTCAAGTTTAAATAGAGTATTTTTCCATCCTGAGCAACTCTACACTTGACATGCACTAGACAATCATGTATTGACATTTTCGACGTATCCATGCGAAAAAAAGACTATACGTAATACAGTAACTATTTGTATCTAAAAACTTTCCTTAGTTTACTAAAATTGAAGTATTAAAATAGATTCAAATCCGCTCAGTTGTTGTTGAGAAAGTTGCGCACATGAATACATACACACACATATACATACATACATAACTGGCAAAAACGAAAGATTTTCCTTTTCAAGAGGCTTAGGAAGGTAGCGTTTTGCAATTTCCCAACTCGTAAAATTACTGTTTTGTTTCGCAGATCTGCTATCCTTTTTGTAAAATATTTGCACAATAACAATAGATTTCGTGGCATACAAAGTTTCAAAACTATCTGCATTCCGACATTCCGTTGGAGACATTATTGACAGAAATGAACTCCAGGTGTATTGTATAATCTTACTGCTAATAGAGTTTGTTTGTATGAAAGCATATGATGAAATTAATGTATTTTTTTACATGTATCACAACAAGATACTATTGTTTCTTTACCGTTCAACGGACGCGCTTAAATTAACTCGGACAGGTGGGTGATAAATTTTCTGTTCACAGTAGTTCGTTATTACAATCGCAAGGATATTACATAGCAGCAATAAGAAACGTGTTAGAAGAGTAACAATTGAAATTTAAGTTTGGAGCCGTCTTTGAGGAAAAGATTTGGATAAATCACGTTTGTTGTACAATTTAAACTCTCGCTGAAAGGTTAAACTAGTTACTAGTTAATGAAACCTGACACACTGCATCGTCTGAATGTCTGGATTTGCTACAAACTCTAAATTCTTACAGAAAAAAAAAACCGACAACGTGGTGAGAACGTTCTGTTTTATTCTTGTTTTGTTTATCTTTATTCTCAGGTCTTATTGTACTTCTGTTTATTTCTCGATATTATATTTTAATGCTGAAAGCGTGTAAAATGTGTTTATTTTCATCATCACTGCCTCCATTGTTAATATTTTCACTCTGTCTCACTTCTGCAATAACTTCAGTACTAAAATGTGTGTCAAAGGCTACCTCACTGTCATCGATATGAAGCAAATTTATTCATTACAAAGCAGTTCATGTTCTCTAATATCTAAATTAAGAACTTTTCGGGAGATAAAGATAAAGAGTAGTACAATAAACACAGGTTATAATGGACTGTCATGGGGCCCGTAACTGTGGTGCGTTATAATCGAAGTACGCTATAAGCTATATTATCAATAAAATACATTACATAACGTAAATGAGAAAGTCGCATAATAAAAATGCAATAAACAGACATTTTAAATGAAAAATTTATGGTTTTTTGAAAGTTAAGTTGAAAACAACGATATTTTACTTACCTTACTAATTAAGCGAAAGAATCTGTTATTTATAAGAATTAAGTCGGGACCAGGCTTCTGAGTAAGTTATAAGGAAAAGTACGTTATATCCCCGATACGTTATTGCCAGTATTATTGAATATCGAAACAAGACCGAACACAACGAATTTGTTTTATGTGTTAAGCCCTTCATCTATATATTTTTACTGTTTTCTTATAAGAATTAAACGTCAACTATATAGAATATTTTTGAGCCTGAACTTGACAGAAGGAAAAAACAGTTAGAGAAAATATTTCAATTTTTTATGCGCTTCGCCCATTTACCTCCGTATTTGTCTTTATACAAACACAGTATCTATTGCCATTTATTTTTTTATAATTAAATAAGATATTTTGTTACACATGTTGTACAATAATTCACTTATGTGCATTTAGAGAATAATCTTTTTGATATATATTATTGCTGAAGTTTTTTTTTTTTTGTCAAGTTTTAATTTTACGTTTCTTTTATTGTTTTTCTTCCAATATACAATCATAAAATTACTTTACCGAAGTGAATATTTAGTGAACTGTCATTTCCGTATATTTCATTTACTTAGATGAAAGAAAACATGATAATTTGAGTTAGTTTTTACTTATCAATCTAATCAACACGTGTTGTTTTTCTCTCATGAGTAATAAATTCATTGTATGTTTCAAATGTTTCGACGATATGGAGGTAGGGTAAATTAAGATTAATATACGTGTAAATGAATAAGTGTTAATTAATATACAACTAATTTAATGATTACGTAATTACGTTATTGCATAGTTTACATAAATTAGTTGTAAATATAGACTGTATTAAGAGAATAATTTAAACTAAAAAAATGTTTTGCTTTAAAAAAACTAAAAAAAAATCCCTTCCTTCTTACTACCCTGCTCGCGGGAATCAGAGATATAGCGAACCTCGATATAAAGGGGGAGTATTGTAATAGTTCTTTTCCTTATATTTCAATAATATCAAGCCAAAATAAATGTTTACAGAACAAAAACGACTGTTCAAGATATGCATAATTCTTATAATTAATTTAAGATTCACGGTACTATTAATCTAGTTAATGAAATTAGCGCAATTCTCGTAAAAAATTGATATACTAATTAGTTACACGAACAAGTTGCTTAAACCTGCAGGCAAAAGGAACGAAGGGATAACGAAACAATAATTTGTTTAGAAATCAATTACATGTGTACTCTGGTGTGAGATAAAACAATTGAATATGTATTAAAAAAGAATTTAAAAATTTGTATCATTGTTAATTAAAGCAAAACAACAAAGATATTTGACTTAAAGGTATAAAACAAACGTTATTTTCAGTGATTTCTATTAAAAGTATTCCATATTATAAAATACAAATCGTGATTTCGAATTCTCATTCAGAATGAAAGGGTATTACTAAATAATATTGCTCAAAAGAAAGATGTTGATTATTGTACATTGAGATTATTGTACATTTTAGGTACTAAGTATTTCATAAAACAGAAATGTAACTTGAAATATAAATTACATATACGAAAAATGAAGCACTTGAGAAAAAAGTAGCATGTGAAAACACTGAGCTTCACTGTAAAAAAATACTTCTTAATAAACGAAAATACAATATAAAAACTTTATTGCACATAGCATATAACTACGACTAAAAATATAACATAACGTCTAAATATAATAATTCTTTAGAAACCTCAAAAACCAATAGATTTTCGAGATTTAAAGAAGAATTTGTAAAATAAAAATTTCTTTTGCTGCCCATAATTTTCTGAAAATTTTCCAAGTAGCTTTCTTGTATAGTAGTAGTAGTAGCGTACAGTGCATCAATCAGTTTTTTAAAACTGAATAACGGATTTTCGAATGCTATCAACTTTCAAGTGAAAATTTTCAGCTGCATAACTCAATTTATAGATGCAAGAATAATAAAACAAATACCAGTTTAATGTTAATGTTGATGCTGTTAATTTACCATGTTTGTCAGTTAAACATGCTCGTTGAACATGGACATGTTTACTTGAAAATTGGCAATATCCGGAAATTCTATATTCAAAGTTGAGAAAACTGATTAATAATATACTATAGATTATACTCGGAAACATTTCCGAAAACTAAGAGCAACAACAGAAACTTTGATTTTTTAAATCCTTTTAGAGCTCGCAAGACTCTCAAAGCTTAAAAATTTTCGAAATTTTAATTTTTTTAGCTGTTAAACTGCTACATTTTCTGAACATTTTGATATGACTGTTTCCTTGAAATTCACCTTAGAACAGAAGTTACGGCTATTAGAAATACTAGGGGATCGTACCCGGGCTTCCCGGGTTACGGAATATAGGTGAAGACATTTTTTTTAATAGAAAACTAATAATTTTTTTAGACTGCCCACTTACATTAAAAAAGCATTTTTCATATGAAAAATACGAATTATACAATCAAATAAATTTTTTAAATTTATTAAAAGATATATTTTCTTATTAGCCGCATGCTAAGAGACCAAGATTTTGCTACTTACGGCATCCATTAATATTCTAATAATTTCAGAGCTTACATGCCTGTTAAATTTGTGTCTTATTTATATTATTTTATTTATTTATTCATAGGGAAGTTTTTTTTTTTAATGGATATTAGCCGTAAGAATATGATGAACTCTTTATTTTGTTTTAAGGGCAAACCGATTAATCTTTCGTAATTGAGCTCAGCGTGCTATAGATAAATTAAAAAATATTTCATGCTTTAACATTATTTTTAAAACCATACACAATCAGTAAACTGAGATGAACTTTGCAAACAAATTCCATTTGAAACAAAAAAAAATCCTATTTGGTGATCTAAAAATTTAAATTTTACGTTAACAAATATGTTAGATTTGTGTTTTTTCATCATTATTCTTTTATTTGCTTATAAAAGAAGTATTAATTTCGTTAATTTGCCTTTCACAAATATGTTAGATCGGTGGTTTTTTAATATTATTCTTTTATTTGTTTATAAAGGAAGTATTAATTTCGTTATGCAAAAATAGTCAACAACAAATGCTGAACAATGTTTGTTGCTTTATGTGCAAAATGTTTATAATTATTATGTATTGAAACCGGCACATGATAAGATAAACTTAAAAAAATATCATGCTTCAAAATTATTTTATAAAACATAATACATCAGTCAATTAAGATACAGTTTTTAAACAAATTGCATTTAAAGTGAATTATTTCCCTATGCGACGAAAAATGAAAATGTATGATGGTCAGAAGATTAAAAAATTGCAGTAGCGGAAATTTCAAAACCGAAATTTGATCATGAAGTATTGCCATTCTCAAAATGTCGTCAGCGTTACGCACAGATACGTTTGTTCTTTATAATATAGATACATAATCAATAAAATATAATAAAGATCAGTTATTAGGATGTGGTTATCAATTGAGGCCCTTATGCTTGGTACTCCGGAATGAAAAACAGCAATTTTCACCTTCTCAAAATTTGCATACGCACTTCTCATATCCATATTCATCATTTAAAAAAAAATTGTATTTTGTTTGATCATTTTAAAATCATTTTAACTCAACACTTGAAGTCACGATTGTCAGCAAGATCTTTTATGTGAACAGACGCACTCTTTACTGGAGATTATAATCTCAATTCCGGAGAATAAAAATTTCCGTAATTTAAGTTTTTAGACGCATTTGTGTTAAATTTTTAGTTTTATCTAAGAAAATGATAGTTTTCTTTTAAATATGACTTCATTTTCACTTAAATAAGCATTTCGCCTAGTGTCTGAAACTTAGTATCACTACACATGCAGAAGAAAAAACAATATAGATAATTTATGACGAAAAATGCGTGTTTTTAAAAGCAGTAAATCATTTTCCGTTATTATGCCCCTAACATAATATTATGCTCCTAATGGTATTTTGCGCCACTAAACCCTATACAACAATTTTTATCTACAACTTTGAATTTTTATTAGAAAATGGCAGGGATAAAGATAAAAATACCTCATTATTTCTCTCTTGTCTGCAATAATGAAAGATATCTAATTTTCACCATTTTGAAGAAATTTCATAAAATGCTTTTAAAATTAAAATATAAAAGTGGGGATACTTAAAAAAAAACAGATAGTGCGATCACATCTACAAATGAACAGCTTTCAGTTTTTAAAAAAAATAGTAAAATTGGTTCAGCAGAAAGATTAGGGCAGATGATTAAAAAACACACTTGTGTTTTAAATATATAGATTATATAAAATTATGAAAATTAAATTAAGCAAATTATGTTGTTTTGATAAAATTACAGTAGAATGTCCTAAGGAATAGCATTAAAATGTTATTATTCGAGAGAATTTTGTACAAAAACTTCAGGAACATATTATTTTAAACCTCGAATTATTTGTTCGCTAACTCGGCGAAACAAATCCATCCAGGCGAGAATCATCAATTTCTGTAATATAATTATAAATCGCTATTATTTGCATGTCACCTCTCTTTTATAAAGGCACTTTAAATAAAATATATGTATATATATTGCGTTTTATTAGTGTGTGATTTCGATTACATTATTTTCAAAAGTGAAGCATTTTCACCTGTGAAGAATTTCAAAGTAGCTGGGCTGTGAAAATGACGCACTTCTACAAAACAAAATTTAGGTTTAAGAATTAAATTACACGCTTTTTTATAAAATGACGTCCTTTACATCCGCTAAAGTAATCCACTTTTACAATCCAGTCGTAAACTTCGTCTATAGAAAAGTATGCATATGACGTCATTATCACGGAATAACAGACAATATTCTTGACATAACCCGTATATTAATTTCAACTTTTTTTTTCAGGTTTTATGAGAAAATGGCAACAAAAGATACAGTATCTCCTATTTTCGACTATTTTCCGTTTGCTTTCAATAGAAATGTGTTACTTTTGTTGCCAGGATTAGAAAAATGGTATTAAAAACTACAAAAAAATTAATATCTCAAAACTAAATTGAGATATAGCTTTCAAACAAATTGTATTTAAAAGAGCATTTTTTTCCTCATACAGCGGTGTAAAAATTTTAAATGTGCGATGTTTAGAAGTTTAAAAAATTGCAGTAGAGAAAATTGCAAAACCAAAATTTTATTTCAAAGTGTTACCATTCGCAAAATGACGTATGCGTTACGCACAGATATGTTTGTTCTTTATAATATAGATAGACGCTCAATAACTGAAGCGGCATTTCCGAAACTTTGAAATCATTTTTCTCCAAATGACATTTTTGGACATAACGCGCAGGATCTCTCAGAAACTTCTGACTATTTTTTCATGAAATTTTCAAAGCATATGTTGCATGTTAGTCTGTATAAACTGATCTTAAAATTTCCCTTTTATTGTTCAAAAAATATTTTTTACTTGTTTACACTGTTGAAATTTTCATAATTTTGTATTAGCTAAATACAACTTTGTATTAAATATATAAAAATGCTTTAAATACAAATTTATTTAAGTTCAGGGTAATTATTATAAGCTGAAGTATAATTAGGGACAGAAAGTTTCATTCTTGTTGCAAAATTTATTTTGCAATTTACCAATTATTAATTATTTACCAATTTTCTGCTCGACAAATGTCTGATAGTTTGTAGTCCCCTATAAATACTAATTTTGCATCTTATATTTTTTTCAATGCTTGAAATGAAAGAACATATTTATATATTTTAATCCCAGTAAAAAGAAAAAAATTAAATCATATACATCTTAAGATATTAAATATTGAAAATGGCCTATTTTTTTTTTTCATTCTTTCCAATTTTAAGAGGCCTGAGATCCCTTAAATCTCGAAAATTGTTTGGCTTCTAAAATTTTTAAAGATATATGAACGCTTTTTGGAATCGTAGGAAACTATGAAGAATTGTGTTTTTGTTCGTTTCTATATGGTATTTTCATAAATTAAGAAAGATTTGTCTTTTTTTAGTGTTCATATAAAAATCATAAATCTGCTTAGTATTACAAGAAGCAATTGTATATGTCAGTATACTTTCAGTAACTCAATCGCGGGCAGAATAGTTAGTACTATTTCGAAATACCAATATACGTATTATTTCGTTAAAACAAATTATGAAACTACATTATATTGGGATTGTTGTGATAGCTATACTGCCAATCGTTGAGTTGTTAAAAACCCCGTTGATAAAAAAGAGTTGTTAAAAAATGTTTATAAGAGATTTTTTTTAATACCAGGAATTTATACTGTTTTGCAGAGTTTAAAAATATTTAGTACATATTGCATGTATATTTTGCGATTAATTGTACTGCTTATAATATTTCTCTAATAATAAGGATAAATAAAATGAATATTTAGATATATTTCATAAACATTTGAATTTCTTTTATTCAAAAAATTTCCAAACACGCATAAATATGTAAAACATTTCTAGTTTTGTTCAATATTACATTAATTTTACTAAATATATTCATAAGTCCCACAAAAAATGTACTTTAATATTTTTATAGAGAAATTTAAAACAAGCGGATTTATTTGCATATCACTTTTGTAGTGTTCAAGCACAAATATGAATGTGTTTCAAATATCTTGCGCCTTTTTCTCTGCAAAATATCTTTAAAACGGTACGCGTAAATGCTTCCTTCCATTTCGTGTCATTTTTTTGTATAAAAACTAATTTTATTTTGCGATATATTTCGAACATATATTTCAGATGCATGCAATTCAATGTTTTTCTTTTTCTTAAAAAATATATTTTATTATTGCATGACATGCCATATTTAAATTGTATGTCTTTCAAAATAAATATCGTAATATAGAATTTATATATAGTGAGGTTTCTCTGTTATTATTATACTGAATATATTATATCTCTGATAATAAAGATTAATTACACATATTTTTTAAATATTTGTGTTTCTTTCATTCACAAAATTCCCAAACACGCTTAAATATATAAAATCATTCTAGTTTTGTTCAATATTACATGCGTTCGATAAAATATTTCCATAGTCTCCCCCCAAAAATGTAGTTTAATATTTTTATCGAGAAATTTAAAACAAGCAGATTTATTTGCATATCGCTTTTGTCGTGTTCAAGCACAAATATGAATGTGTTTTAAATATCTTGCGCCCTTTTCTCTGCAAAATATCTTTAAAACGGTACACGGAAATGCTTCCTTCCATTTCGTTTCTTTTTCTTTTTTTTTTTTTTTCTTTTTTTTTCTTTTCTATAAAAACCAATTTTATTTTGCGATATATTTCAAACATATATTTCAAATGCGTGCAATTCAATGTTTTTGTTTTTCTTAAAAATGTATTTTATTATTGAATGACATGCAATATTTAAATTGTATGTTTTTCAAAATAAATATCGTAATACAGAATTTATATATAGTGAGGTTTCTCCGCCATTATTGTACTGAATACAATATATCTGTGGTAACAAAGATAGCTAAAATTATTATTTAGGCATATTTTATAAATATTTGAATTTCTTTCATTCACAAAATTTCCAAACACGCATATATATGTAAAACCATTCTAGTTTTTTTCTTTATATATTACACGAATTCTATAAAATATTTCCATAATTTCCTCCCCCACCCAAAATATATTTTAATATTTTTATCCAGAAATTTAAAACAAGCTGATTTATTTCCATATCGTTTTTGTTCGTGTTCAAGAACAAATATGAATGTGCTCCAAATATCTTGTGCCTTTTTCACTGCAAAATCTTTAAAACGGTATGCGCAAATGCTTCCTTCCATTTCACGTTATTTTTTGTATAAAAACCATTTTTATTTTGCGATATATTTCGAACACATATTTTAGATGCATGCATTTATTTTTATTTTTTTTATTAAAGAATAGATTTTATTATTGTATTGCACGCTATATTTATAATGTATGTCTTTCAAACTAAATATCGTAGTATAGACTTTATATATAGTAAGGTTCATCTGCCATTGTTGTAATGAATATAATTTATCTCTGATAATAAAGATAAATAAAATGAATATTTAGGCATATTTCTTAAATATTTGCTTTTCTTTCATTAACAAAATTTCCAAACACGCATAAATATGTAAAACCTTTCTAGGTTTTTTTTTTTTTCATTATTACATGAATCCTATAAAATATTTCCATGATCCCTCCCAAAAAATGTATTTTAATATTTTTAAGCAAAAATTTAAAACAAGGGGATTTATGTGCAAATTGCTTTTGTCCATGTCCGAGAACAAGTATGAATGTGTTCCAAATATCTTTTTGCCTTTTTCTCTGAAAATATCTTTAAAACGGTACACGCAAATGCTTCCTTCCTTTTCTTCTCATTTTTGTATAAAAAGCATTTTTTTCGCGATATATTTCCAACATATATTTTACATAGATGTATGAGATTCATTTTTTTTTTTTTTTTTTGCTTTTCTTAAAGAACAGATTTTATTATTGCTTTGCATGCCATATTTACAATGTACACTATGTAAAAAAAAACGGACTAAAATATGAAAATTGTACTGGCAATCGAGACGCCAGTACTATTTCCGTATTTTAACGAAATTTAAAATACAGAATTTTAATTTAAATTACAGAAAATTTTCCGTTTTTCTGGAGCTTACAGGGGAAATTTTTCTTTAAAATACGGTAATAGTACTGGCGTCTCGATTGCCAGTACAATTTCCGTATTTTAGTCCGTTTTTTTTACAATGTATGTCTTTCAAAATAAATATCGTAATATAGACTTTTTATACAGGGTATACCCGAATTCATGGGCCAAATTGTAAGGGAAGGTAAAGTACACATAAAGAAGTAACTTTGGTCTAGCAACGTGGGGTCGTAAATGAAAAGATTTGGCGAAAAATAAGAAATGCGGAGGTAATGAAAACGAGAGTTTTATTGACATAACAATTACAGTAAGTGCTCAAATGTGCCACTGGCAGCGTCTGGCAAGTGATTGGCATAACGTTTTGTAGATTCCAAGTGTTTCACGAACATTTTTGCAGCAACGACTGAAAGTCATGCAATGAGGTCCCCATCAGAGTCAACTGGTGCCTAATTCATGTTACATTTCGAACATTCGAAAGTGTATGCCAGTCACTTTCTAGACGCTCCCAGGTATGTATGGAAGTTGGTGGCAGCACGATTGAGCACTTACTGTAATTGTTTTGTCAATAAAACACTTGTTATCATTCCCTCCGCATTTTTTGTTTTTCGTGAAAACTTTTCATTTCCGACCCCACATTGCTGTACCAAAATTGCTTCTGTATGTGTACTTTACCTTCCCTTCTACAAAACTAATTTTTGTAAAGCTACAGATTTCTGTAGCTTTACAAAAACTAGTTTTGTAGATTTAACATATTTTTTTATACTGTGTACTGATAAAAATTTTAGTAAGCATGCAGATTTCTCCAACTTTACATCTTTAGAATTACAGATTTTTTTTTACTTGAATTAGTGGAATAAAACGTAAAATGAATTTTTGCAAGATGAGTCACTTTTCATGCGGGTCAGCGATTTAATTTTAACTTTATGATATTAAGTTAATTTTAGCATTGTTGATTCTAACAATTGACAGTAGTAATTAGCTTAATTATGTGTTTTCATTTTTCAATTATCTTAAAGGGTATTACAAGTAAAGGTTAATACAAAGACTTTTATATTTCCCTTGCTCTGAGTTGGACTACTTGCACACGCAGATATTACCATTAATATACTGTATGTAATTCGAATTTTATAAATAAGGAAAAATAAAATAAATCTTTTGACATATTTCTTAAGTATTTGCTTACTGTATTCAAAATATTCTCAAAACGTAAGTAAATTTGTAAAACCTTTCCAGTTTTGTTCAATAGTATTACACGAATTTTACAGAATATATTCAGGATTCTAAACAGACAGAAAACTGGATTTTTTTTTTCGAGAAATTTAAAACAAGGGGATTTATTTGCATATCGCTTTTGTCTGTATTCAAGCGCATACATAAATGCGTTTCAAATATGTCGCACTTTATTCTCTGCAAAATATCTTTAAAACAGTACATGCAAATGCTTTTTTCCTTGTCGTGTCATTTTTTGTATAAAAACCAATTTTATTTTGCGATATATTCTGAACATATATTTTAGATGCATGCAATTCGATGTTTAGTTTTCTCAAAGAATGGATTATTTTCTTTCCTGCCATATTTTCCAATGTATATTTTACAAAATAAATATTGTAAGATAATATTTTTATGGACGAAGGTTTTCTAGATAAAAATGTTTGCTGAAAAAATATAAACGTAAGTAAAATTGATATATTTTAATCTTAAAATAATTTATTTGTTTTATGAAAATTGATGTTCCTATTTGTTACATTTGCATTTGGAGTTTCATTGTAAACACATTTAGTAGTTTTATTTGTCTATGCAGAAAAGGATATTTAGGTCACTCCATGGTATGTTACATTTAGAATAATTTACTGCAGTAATTTCAGTAATATAATACCAAAAAATCTTCAAATGTAAAGTTTATACACTCTAAAAATTAAATGTTCAAATTAGTCAAATTTGCACACATATATGTGTAAATTTCTAAAATTACACACATCTCATGAAAATTACACACTTTTTGCAAACTTTTGCATGTTTTTATGTATATTTTAGCTTATAAAACTAAGTGTATATTTTGTTATCACTTGAAAAACACAAATAAAAATGTAAATGTAGAAAAATACCTACATTTACACGAATTGGTGTGTTATTGTAATTTACACATAATTATATATACACAGGAAAGTGTGTAAATTTCTAAAATCACCAACGTGTCATAAAAATTACACATTTCGTACAAAAAATTACCTTTTTTATGTGTATTTAGCTTATGACATTAAGGCTGTAAGTTGTTATCATTTGACAAACTCAGACGTGTGTAAATGTAGATAATACCTGGATTTACACTAATAGGAGTGTTGCAAAAATTATAAGTGTGTAAATCTTACAGTAAAAGTTAAAAAAGGGGATGGATGGATTAGATATAATTCAGGGCTGCCCTTTTTATTTCAGTAATTCCATTGCATAAATATAGTACTGTAACAGCATTTTCAAAACTAAAACATTTAATTATTTATTTAGTTAACCGTTTATATACCAATTTCAGACATTACTTCACATTTTAAATACAATTTTAATTCCCCGTAGTATATACAGGTCTGTTCCTATAAAATATACTTGATGTAACATTTAAAAATATATTATACGCTACATTTAAAAAAAAAACATATTAACAAGTTCATCTCAATAACGTTTTCGTTCATACTAGAACATCTTCAATTGGTTGGTTGACTGAAAGTCTTTCGTTTCTCCTACTTATCTTGATTTGAGATCAGCTTATTCAACTAAAAGGAGAAGGGGAGGAAATCAGCTGATCTTAAATCAAGATAAATAAGAGAAACGAAGAACTTTCAGTCAACTAACCAACTGAAGATGTTCTAGTATGAACTAAAACGTTATTGACATGAACTTTGTAATTTTTTTTTTTTTTTATGTGGCGTCTAATGTATTTTTAAATGTTACATCAAGTATGTTTTATAGAAACAGAGCTGTATATATTACGGAGAATTAAAATTGTGTTTAAAATGTGAAATAATGTCCGAAATTGGCATATAAATGGTTAATTATAAATACAGGCATTACAATCTCATATGTAGATAACTACATTTTTATATTTATTTAGTTTTTGTAAGATACTCTGACCCCTCCCTCACACCCCTCCCGTTTCAGGTTAATTAGCAGCACATGAACATTTAAGAGAAAACAGAGATTTTCTTAATACTTAACTGCTGTTAGCGGTATCACAAACCGCTGATTTTTTTTTATCAATTTTCTCAGTTTAACTTTTAATTTTCAGTTTAACTATTGATACTAGAGAAAATTTCTTTCATTTGGAGCCCTAGCACTATCACTAGAGACTTTTGAATAGATACATTTTAATTATAACTGTCTTGTGCATAAAGTTTAGTACAAAAACAGCTTCCTATGAGTTAAAGGAACCATCCTTCGATTCGCGATCTCAGAGAACGCCTGAAAGTAGTTATGCGACAATTTTTGTCACAGCATTTAAGGGTTAAACAAGGAAGTTAGGGTGGGAGGAGCGTGGATCACATGACAGAAAAATTTCAGTTCCTTTTTCATGTAGCGTTTATATATTCTAAATCCGTACATTAAACATGGTCTCAATAACGTCACCGCAAGTCACGGTGTTCACATGACATCTGTTATTAAAATGACACTACTCAGTGATTCCATGTTGTGACTAAAATATGAATTTTTTCCAAGATACAAAAGCCACTTAAAAAAAGTGTTCTTCATTGTAATCAAAAGTCTCTGGCCACTTTAACATTTGTCACTACAAGTCACGTAAGCCACGGCACAACTGTACATCAAAATATATTCAGAGATACTAAATTAAAATCTAAATACAAAATAGCAATCTAAAATTCCTTAAGCATATAATTTTCAATGCAAAATTCGGAAGACTTAATACAGAAGTGTCATAATGGAGATATAATCCTTCTTTATTCTTAATGAAGTTATAATCCTTCTCTATTCTTATTCATTTATTTTAATATTTCTTGTACTGTTGGCAATTTTTTGTTTCCCCAGTCCTTAATTTAAATTACAGAAGTTTAACCTTCCGTAGAATATAAAAATTATTTCAAACAGATTCATTGTGTAACATAAAATCTAATTCATGTAGTTAGAGAATTTTACATTCGTTACCCGAATTACAAATTTTAAATTCGATATGGATGTTTCTTTTAAGATGTAAATTCTTGTATGGAACAGTTTCTAAAAAATTCGAAATGTAAAATAGTGCATCAACAAAAATGTTCTAAAATTGCGATTTCTCTGCAACTGTAAGGGCTAAAAATTTTAAATTTTGCATGGTTGTTAATTTTAAGATATAAATGCTTCCTAAGAACTGTTTGAAAAAAATTGCAAATTTGGAAAAGCGAAATCAGTGAGAAACTTTTTTTAAATACTATTTATTTGGAATTTTTAAGGGTAGAAAATTAAAATTCGATATGGTTGCTACTTTTAAGATGCAAGTTCTTGCACAAAGTAGTTTCTAAAAAATTCGAAATGTAAAATATTAAAGTAAAAAAAAAGTTTTAAAACTGCGATTTCTCTTAAAATTTTGGGGCTAAAAATTTGAAAACTTCGTTTAGTTACTTTTAAAATGTAAATGCTAAGAACACTTTCTAAGAACCATTTCTTAAAAATTCCAAATTGAAAAAGGCGAAATGAGTGGGAATGGTTCTAAAATACGTAAATAACGTACATTTTTGCATAGTACAGTTGCTGAAAAAATTCTAAATATTATAGTACAGGAACAAAAAAATTTTAAAATTGCGATTTCTGTGAAACTGTCTGGGTTGAACCTGTCTTGGTTATTGATACCAAGAATATTTAATTAAAATTTTCCTTTTATAAAGTACGGTAAAATAGGCACGTTCTTATTTTCGTTTGTAAATTCTAATGTCAGTCCATCATTTAGTTATTTTACAAACAGAATTACTCCGCTCTGAAAAGGGTTAAACACGCTTCAAATCAAAAAATTCTTAAAGAAAGAATTCAACTAGATTACACATCGAAACATGGAATTAAATATTTGATGATACATTAAATAAAATTTCTGGTTAAAAAGGTGTATAGCCCGGGTCAATTTAACTCACATTTTACGGAAGTTTAGTTGACAGTTGTATATACATAGCTGCCAACCTTCCACTAATTTTCCTTAATATGGGAATTAATTTGAACCTGGTTAACAATGTTTCCAACCAGAAAGTCTATTTGATGGATCTTTATTTATTTAATTTCAGGGTTCATCTTGGAATTTATTTCATTTCATTTCTTAAAAAAAAATATGCTTCGAAACGCATTAAACCTGGGTCCAATTAACCCACATAGCACGGAAGATTAGTGGGAGTTTGGAATCTATGCATATATATATATATATATATATATAATATGAATTCACTAGTATGATATAAACATATCGGTCTTAAGCAGCAGCCCTACACTCGTTATCTAACTCAACCGAGAAATCAAAGTTTTGCAGTCGTGAAATCATGGTCAGAGTGGAACATCAGGCCTACGTCCATTGGTAGTTTCTCGGAAATAATAACTGAAGCCTTTAAATTCACCAAATATTTATTAGATGATCATAAAATGCACCAAGTCCACTAGATGCTACTCCTATTCGGGTCGTTGCTACGTCGTAAAATGTAAACCGCTAGATGTTAAATATTAGAACAACATGACGAAAATACAGGAAACAAAGCTCTCCAGGTGACATGGGTTTTTGAAGCAAAGAAATAATCGTAATATTCTCTCTCTCCCAGCCAATGCAACATGTTAAATACTTACGAAAAAGACACGCGTACGGATACATTATCAGTGAAGAACCAACCCCAACGGAACAGCCGGAAAGACGGAGAGACAGGCGACGATAGGATTTAGCTCCAGGGGCAGAGGGAAGTATGCGTGACGAAGATGATGGACTATTTATTCTCAGCGTCAGATTTATAACGCAATCAGAATGTTGGCGGGCTTGGTAAGGAATTATGGGATATCGAATAAATAGAACAAATGATATTAAATACATTCGAAACAAAAAGAATTTTGTTTCAGAATAAAACGAAAGAAAGTAATTTAATGGGTTTTTAAGAGTAAGCTACGAATGGAATTAAGGTTTTTAGAATAATAAAAGAATACGCATTTAAAGCATGGAAAAAAGATAAAAGATATTTAAGATATTATTAAAGCTAAGTAAAAAAGGTAATATTATAATAATTTGGGATAGTTTAATTAAGATAAAAGGGCGAAAATTTTTATTATTACATATATATCCCACCACCCTTGAATGGGTTGAAAATACTCTTTTATAAACATTTAATCTTCCTCTTGAATATCAAGCCTAATTTTCTGACTGAAATTCATGTTTTTCCCCAAACATTTCTGTTACAATTTCTTAATTTTGGCGTGGAAACCTAACTCAGTTAAGAAAAATTAACAGTTTTTTTACACTTGGTAGAAAGCTCGAGCCAGTGAATTTATTAAAAAATATATGCTTTTTGCTCTGTTTCTCTTTTAACATAGGGAAACGGGAAAGAAAATATGAAACCTTATTTCAACTACCTTTTTAGGATTTCTCGATTGATTTCTCGGCGTATAATCGTTATTAATACTAAATAAGTAATATTAAACTATTAATTGATAAAAACGTAATTAAAAAATACATAATACACTCTTCCTTTTTTTAAATTTACAATTTAATTTCCACGTTTCAGGCTTTAAAATGTTTCATTGTTGCAATTTATGGCAACCATTTGGCCTATTTTGGCGATCATTTACTGGCGCATAATTAATTCCACTGTTCTGTTTTTTCGACTCCCACAGAGTTTTATGCTTTAAAAAGAATATTTGGTGATTTATCGCCTGTAGTGTGCTAACGGAAAAAAACCTTTAAATTTATCAATGAATTTATAATTTAGTTTAAAAGGTATTAAAATGTTGCATTGTCATCGGAAACTTACCTCTGAACGTAATTTTTATAATTCTGGCATATCAAGAAGTAACCTGTCTTGGGAATTTGGATTTTTTTTTTTTTTATTAATTTTAAGATGTAAATGTTCCTAAATAAATGTTTCTAAAAAAATCGAAATTTGAAAAGGCAAAATGAGTGGCAAAGGTTCTAAAATACCAGTTATATGGAATTGTTAAGGGGGCTGGGAAAGCCCTATCTCCGCCATGTTGAATTCACCAACTTTATGTACATTTTCTCAGAAATGGTGAAAGATAAAGGTCTAGCTTTTTTAGGGTAGTTAGAATAACAAGATTTACGTATTTTAATAGACCATTTTCTTTCTAAGTAAAACTCAAAATTAGTTATTAATTATTTATTTAAAGTCATTTTTAAATTAGCATTTTTGGTAATTTATCTAAAATAAATTACCAAATTATCTATCATCATTCTAAAATAAATAATTCTCAACAAATCAGTAAATCCCTGTGCTAAAGTATACAATATAACATAAGTACTAAAAAAATCTGAGTTCTTCAGTTTAATAGATATTGAAAAAAAGGAACATAAACATGAAAAATCTAAGTTTTGAGAAAAAGTCAATTAAAGATTTAAATTGCCATTAATCTGTGAAGTACTCTTAAAAAGAATGAATAATTTCAACGTCTTTTTTTTATGTATAAACATGTGTGACACATCGTTGGAAAGATAGAAGTTTAAACTATTTAATGATATTACAAAAAAAAAAAGTAAAAATCGATTTTTTGGTTGAATTTTGCTCTCCCGGCCCCCTTAAGGCTAGGAATTATAACTAACTAGGTAACTATATTTCTTTTTCCCCTTGAAACAATCGTGCGATTTAAATGCAGCAAACCGGGTTGCTGCGGAGCTAGTTTTATTATAAATTGTAGAAGTACTAACATCATACACTAATACCGTTCATTGTTGCATTCCTATCATATAGATTAATATTCCTTAGAAAATTACGTTATTTACCATCGAATACCTATCAAGTTTGCTTTCGCACCGTAAGCTTCTTAGGAAGGTGAAACGAGTTTTACAGGCTAGGTAGGAATTATAGAGTAGAAATGGAAAACGTCTTTGTTTAAAGATTCCGCGTTCGTGCCGAATGAAATATAAAATTCGCCACGATTCATAGAAATTATTAATAAAAAGGTAAATACTGAGTATTTATTTACACTCTTAATTAAATTATGGAATTCATCAAAATAATACAAGATACAATCTAGTGCATATAGAGAAAGATTATTATTTTAATCTGATAATTTTTGAGATCTTTCTTATTTACTGATAAATACTCTTTATAGTACCACCGAATATCATATTTAATGCTATAGATAAAATAATCTTTAGGGACCGTATATTTCATTTGAAGTAATTTTAGATCATTTGGGAGAAAAGTTTGAATTAGATAATTCAAAATTTTTCCTCTATAATGTTAATTTTAAACGTTTTCTTTAATCTTTCCTTGTTATTATGATATTTAGTTGCAGATATATTTTATGATCTTGCTACATAAGAACCCAATAATTTGAAGCGAACCCAAATATTTAAAGTAAATCTGTTTTTTTTAGTCTTATATTTTTATGATATTAATTAGGAATTATGAAATTAATATTCGAAACAACATGAAATATAACCGGTAAAACATTTTACATTCGAATGATAAATGCTTCCTGTACACGTGTACAAGATGTTAGCCTTTATTTTTCCAGTATTTTTTAGTTATCCTTAGAAAACCATGGGGATACGGTCTTAGAAGATAAATGTAGGAGATTGGAAAGGATTTAATGTTTTTTATTAATACATTTTTAAATATGACAAGCATTTTTTTTTGTCTCTTCAGCAGAAAACTTTGTATAGTGTTTCTTATGTGTTAAAATAACAGCATAAAACTATAAAATATTCAATGCAACAATAGCAACAATTACAATAAAATATTCATAATAATAATAACTATATTATTAGTAGTATTAGTAGTAGTATTACGAGTATTCGATATAAGTTCCAGATTTCCATTTAGCGAGAACCCCACCTGTGGCTGAGAGGTTCTGCTCTCGAAGCTGGTAAACGGGAGGTGCTGGGTTCGAACCCAATCGCGCCCGTCGGCCTAATCTTTCGGAGTTTTCGTGGTTTTCTTCGAGCCATGGATTTCCATGCGTAAATACGGGTTAGGTTCCCTTAGAAAGACCCCCACGAAGGGCACTCCCCCCCCTGGGCCTATATCCCTCGTGCAAATAATTGGCCGTCAAAAATCAACCAACCAACCAACCGTTTAGCGAGAACCCTTGAAATGAATCATTCATAAAATGGTTATAACTTCAAAATCATGAAAATTTACATTTGTGGCAAATGAAGATTTAAAAATTAATTTATTCTGCCAAATGTAGGAGTTAAATGTAACTTGGTTCCTTTAAATAACCCTGCAAGAATTTTTTCCATTTCAAAAGGACCCCAAATAAAACTTTTCCTCTTTAAACAGGTTCCTTCTCGAAAATTCTTTATCTTTAAAACAGCCCGTTTACAAAACATTTCAATCTTCAAATCGAGCTGTTCACGATTTTAAACATTTCAAAATAAAATTGCGTCACTCACATAACAGTTTACATTACCAGAAAAACCTATTATTTAGTCATAAATAAATATATTTGAGTGATTCTCCGTAAAGAGGCAAATTTGAGAAGCACTGAAGTGAAAATATGAACTACTTACTTTTTTGAAAATTGTTACATAAGCGTTTGTTCTAATGTTAAATGAACATAGAAAATGTATCAGCAGCGAATGTTTTGAAAATTTTACAAAGTTATGGGGATTTTAAATTTTTATAAAAGTGAGAGAATGACAGTAAACTTAGGGAATGATACTTTCCATATGAGGAAATTCTTTTAAAAATGCGTGTATGTGGCAATAAACTTCTTTTGTTTTAATTTCTAGCTTATACACACAAATCTAATATTTTTCAATTTCTAGGTTAATACAATCCACGAAATAATTGTAAAATTAACATTACACATAAATTAATCATAAAAGTAGGATAAATTCATTTACGTTAATGTAAACATGGAAATGTAAACAAGGTAGCCTTTCTACCATAGGGCACTGGTGGTACAATTTTTTTATAATATCAGAAATATGATAAATATGAATGTCTGGTTTTGGCGCTGGCCATTTATATGTCCCTGGTGTGCAATGCACTGATTTGAAATGTGTCATTTATCTGTGCTATAACTTCTCCAGGATATTCTTCATCTTCATATAGCAGTAGCACCCAATCTCCTACAGATAATTTAAAATATATATGTATTATGTGTAATAAAATTTACAAATTCTCATTATTATGTAAATACCTTTTTGATTCTTACCCTTTTTTTATTTTGTTCAGTAAATGAGAAGTTTGGGCGTCTGTAGATGTATTGGCCTTATTTCCAAACCTCTGATATCCTTCCCCGAGGTGGTAGTGACTGCAATCCTGTTGGTTGCAGTCAAAACAGCTCAGACTTCTAAAAGTTAGTTTAGGTTTGTCCCTCTTGAAAATAGCTTGATGCATCTTTTGAGTTCCTTTGAAGGCTTTATAATTAGAATCCGCACCAAACGTTTTTTTAGAAATCTCAATTTTTTCTGGAGTAACATGAAATATTTTAATTGATCCACATTTTTATTTTATAACTGAAAAGAAAGTCCCAAAGTCCTCATCTAAATAGGGCATAATCTAAATTATCTAAATAGATTGAAACTAAGAATGAAATTTTTTACTAAAATGCATAAATTTAGTTGGCTAGTGCTTTGAAGCACTAAAGTTTAACTTTTTAAATTATTTTGACAAGTTCTATCATTCCCTCACTTATATAGTTATTCCCTCAATTCAGCAAATGTGAGGGAATGATGGGTGAGGGAATTATAAAATTCAATATGGCTGCCTTTTTCAAGTTACACGAAATGGTTGCAAATGATTTATGAATAATGGTTTGAAGTATCAGTCATATAGCACAATATAGCTAGATTTTTTTTCTTTTTACTTACTTTGAAATAGGTATCCAGTGTGAGGGAATGATGATTAAAAAACACACCCATGCACAAATGTTTATTTCTTTATATTATTTTGCAACATACAATGTCCACCTCAAACTAAAGACTCCAAAACAGAAAGGTGTTAATGCAAGAAACAAAATGACACTGATATTGGGAACAATGCTGCCCTCTTGTGGCTGAAATTTAGATTTTTTTTAATGTGAGGAAATGATTTAAACTGTAAGGAAAATGGTAACTGTTAATTAAAACAACTTTTTAATTAAATGAAAAATAAGAAACTAGTATTTATGATTAACATAGTTATGTAACTTTGCTAAAACACTTTCATAATAAATACTTAATTTAATTAAATTTGAGAAAAATAAGTTTAAAATTACATAGAAGGTGTAGGGAACTAGTGAGGGAATGACTATCTTATATTAAATTATTTTTAAAGCAATTTTATAATTAATGAATCATCGGGATGAATTTATTTTAAAAAGAACACTATTGTGGAAATAAATATGTATAAAAGAACAAAAGTTTTTTAATAATATTTTTCATGTTAGAGATAAGGGAATGCAATATTGCCTTTTTACGGAGAATCGCTCATTTATATATGAGGACGTAATTTCAAAACTCGCCTTATCCAAGAATAAAATTTTCTTAGACAAGATTTTGTTCCCAAATTCTTAGCGTATAAGACGAGTTTTGGAAGTAAAACAGCATTTTACAATAACAAAAATACATATTAAACTATATATATATATATATATATTTATATATATATATTTATATATATATATATATATATATATATATATATATATATATATATATATACATATATATATAGGAGAAGGTGGGGCAAAATCGGGTACCATAAATGTTTGTTGTTCTTAAATGCAATCAAATGGGAAAACAAACTCTGAACACCGTTTTTTATTTTAAATGAATCATTGCTTATATTAAAACATACTCTTTTCAGTAAAAAATGTAATTGATTATATAAAAAATAGCTTTTTGAGACATATGCAAAAATCCGGTTTTACCCCACTGGTTGGGTAAAACCGGGTACCCCTTTATAACTCGTGGAAAACTCATTTTCTTTTTAAAAGATCTTGTTTAAAATAGTAAACAATACATTTAACAAAACGAAATTGCACATGTGTTCTTCCATGTGTCAAAAATAAATCTGTAGCAAATTATCTACATTGTATATGCCTACTTATTTTACGCTGGAAGTCTTAGAGTTATTTTAACTTCAAAAAATCACAAACAAATTTATTATCATATTCTCCTTAATACTACATGCTTCGTGTACCCATCTGTGGCATTTCACACATTGTATCCAACTTTCTTTGGATTTAGAATTGGAGTAAAGCTCATTGCAAAAGATTCAGGTTTCATTATCTTCTTCATCTTCTGAGGATGCCTCATCAACCTTTTTTGGTTTCTTTTCCTGTTGATTCTTATTTTCTTTTTAAGAATCTTCCTTTTCGTCTTGCAGACTGTTTGGCTTCTTTCTCTTTAATATCTGTTTCGAGCTCTAATTTATAGGGTGAAGTAGTTAAAATAACAGTTTCTACTTCTTTGGCTAGCTCTTTTCTCAATCTTAAAGCCTTCCTGGGGAGGGGTAATGACATTTTAATTGAAATTGGAAATGCAGATTGCTCGCTACACAATATCAGATCTCGATAGAAGAGGCTGTATGTTGTCAACTACTGGATGTGTGATGTCGACACTTTTAAATGTAGAAAGAAGAGCTTCATTATCCTGTGATATTTCAGAAATATTTATTGCTCTAACCTATGGCTGCGTAGTCTTAGGTGTTTTATCATTGACTTTCATGGGTTTCTCTGTCATTTCCGAAAGAGCAAATAGATCCAGGAAAAACATCGCTGTTGTAAAGAAAATCCTTGTTTTAACAAACCGTCTAATTGGAGTATTTATAAATACTGCTCTAAAAAATGCAGCTTTGAATGATTTTCTGACTTAGTAAATTGTTACAGATCGCCTAGTATTTGAAGTAAGCACTTCCTCACCTCTTGTTTGTAATATAAGTTTAGAGGTGCTATGAATAACACATCAAAGGGTTAACAGTACTTAACAGCATTAAATTGAAATTTAAAACTCCATGCTAAAGTATTAACTATCCTAAAAAAATCATTCCATGAGTGTAGGACAAAAATGGGTATACCCGGTTTTGACCCACTCTTAAGTATCCGGTTTTACCCCAACGTGACACAGATTTTTAAACATGACGTCACTACTCTCAGTCCTATAGTAAGAGATCAGTAAAACTGTTAAAATACTTGAAAGAAAGCAAATAATTATAATACTTACCAATATTTAATATTTTGGCAAACAGTTAATATATGCTTAAAACCTAGAAATAAAGAAAATAATTTTTTAAGAGAAATTCAAACGCATTCCTTCACACAAAAATAACTGCATACAATAGTGCTTCGTTCAGCTACAAATGCCGTAATGTCTTTCGACAAGCAATTCCTGGAGTTGGTCGACAGATAAAAGTTCAAATTAAGGAGGAACCAGCGCTACTCGGTTTTAGTCGCCTACCCGGTTTTGTACAACTCTCCCCTATATATGATATGCTTTCAATAGTAGTATAGAAACACATCGGTATTAAGCAGCAACAGTGCACTCATGATATATCTCCAACTCAGAAATCAAAGTTTGCAGTAGTGAAATTATGGCAGGAGTGGAAGATAAGGCCTACATCCCTTGGTAATTTTCCCAGAAATAATAACTAAAGCCGTTAGATTAATCAATTATTCATTAGATTACCATAAAATGTACTAATTCCTCTAGTAATCGTGCTACCCATGTTAGGATTGTTGTTACGTCGTAAATATAAACCGCTAGATGTTAAAGATTAGAACAACTAGACGAAAATACAGGAAAAGTAGCTGTCCAGGTGACAACGGGTTTTTACAGCAATACAATAATCGTAAAAAATCTAGCTCTCCAAGTGAATGTAAAAGGCTAAATACTAAAACAAAAAGGCATGAACGGTTACATTGCATAGCAATGAACCAATTCCGCGGAAAAAAAGGGGGTGGGGACGGGACAGAAGAACTCGTATAGTGATATGATAAGAAATATAAAAGAGGCGGAGGTGAATGACGTAGATCAGTGTGGTCCAACCCGCGGCCCGCGGGCCGCATGCGGGCTACCTATTCCTTTTTCTTGGCCCTCACCCTTCTTACTGGAAAAATATTTTAATTTAACATTTGGAAAAGAATCGTGCACCCTTCTTACAGCTTTATGTTTTTAAGTAATACTACTTGAATTTTTTTTAAGTTTTCTCCAGTGGCACCTTATAATCTTCATGTCTACTATAACAGCACTATTGAAAATTCACTTTTCGACCGTTATAATCCGTGCTGTGCCTACTTTTCTTTCATTCAGCGCTAGTTAAATGTAAAAAGTATTTTAGGGATTGCGAGTTCATTAAGAGATGTGCTGTAAAAATGGCATCTTCATTTGGCGATAATAAGATGGCTAAAAATTTTGAAACAGTTTCTTTGTCTCATCAGACAGTAGGTAGAAGAATTAATGTTATGGGTGGTGAAGTTTCAGGTTCTGTCAAGGCATTTTGGAAAAATGTGAATTTTACTCTCTAGCTCTAGATGAGAGCACAGATATAGCTGACATCAGCCAGCTCCTTATCTTTGTCAGAACAATAAACGAAGAATTTGAAATTCATGAAGAACTGTTGGAATTGAAATCATTAGAAACCTGCAAAAAACGTACTGACATATTCAACGCACTGAATGATGTCGTTTTTAAACATGAAGGTTTTGCGAAGTTCTCTGTTGTTGTAGCACAAGGAGCTAAAGCAATGATTGGTCATAAAATTGGATTAGTAGGACTACGTAAAAAAAAAGGCATGTATTTTTTGTTTTTCACTGTATTATCCACCAGGAGGCCTCTCTGTGGAAAAATTATAAGACTCAATGAGACAATGAAAACTGTTGTAAATACTGTACATACAATAAGGGGAAGCAATAAAGCCCATAGACTCAGAGTATTTATTGCATTCTTGGACAATTTGGAAGCTGTGTATCATGGGTTGAGGAATTCTTGCTTTTCTCAGAAATGAGAACATTGGGCATAAGTAGCAAGAAAAAGCGAAAGAAATCCAGTTTTTAAATAATCTTGCATTTCTGACAGATTTACCATTCCATCTAAATGTTTTAAACCTCAAACTACAAGGAAGAAAGCAAAACATCTCCCAGCTTTATGGATATATATAGGGCTTCCACAAAAAATTGAAGTAATGCAAATTGTACTGAAGGCAAATAATACGGCACACTTCCTATCTTGTCAGCAGTTGAAAGAAGAAAAAGTGACACAAATTTTAGTATGTTTCATGAAATAATAATAGACATAAAAAAGAGTTCCAGGACAGATTCCAGGATTTAGACTCCCTAAAACCAAAATTTTCACTGTTCAACAACCTCATGGCTACCGAAGTGAGTGAGGTGCACCGTGACCTTCAAATGGAAATTTGTGATCTTCAGGAATATTCATTCTACCAGACTAAAAAGTGTGATGTCCCTGAAGTTTTCTGGAAACTGATTTCTAAAGAACGTTTTTCTAAACTGTTTAAATTCTCTCTGCAAATGTTATCGCTTTTTGGCAGTAAATATGTGTGCGAAAGTGCTTTTTCTGTTCTCAAAGAATTTAAATCAAAATCGAAAAATCCAATTGAAAGTGCTTCACTGGAATCGATCCTGTGACTTTGCCTTACTGAACTTACGGTGGACATTGATAAACTTGTATCAGGAAAGCAGTGCCAATCATCACATTCATTTTTTGACTGTAAAATGAAGTTGTATATTAAACTTCTTTTATTAAAAATATTAATAACTGATTTTGAATAAGATGTAATTCGTTTTCTTTCTGGAATATGTCTCTGGCCCTCACATTCCTATCCTAAAGTTGGATTGGCCCTCGGATAACTAAAGGTTGGACCACAGTGACGTAGATGATCGAACTTGATATCTACCAGCGGTAGCTTTATAACGTAATGAGGATGTTGGCGGCAACTTGCAATGCATTATGGGGTATGGAACAAATAGAACAAATGATATTAAATAAAATCGAAATAAAAAAGAAATTAGTCAGAATAAAAAGAAAGAAAGAAAGTAATTTAGTGGGTTTTATAAGAAGTATAGCTATGAATGGATTAAGGTTTTTTAGAATAATGCATAAATAAATACGTTGGATTAAAGGTATAAAATAAAAATGATAATTAAGATATTATTAAAGCTAGGTAAAAAAAGGTAGATATTACAATAATTTGGAATAGTTTAACTAAGATAAAAGTGCGAAAATTTTATTATTACACACACACGCACAGATATACATACATATATATATATATATACTAGGGGGCTCTGCCCCTGCAAGCTACGCTCGCCAACCCCCATTCAGACACCGCAGAATCTAAAAACACGCTAATCTGATCGGTTTTTAAAATATTATAGAAGATTGAATTATACTGAAAAAAGCTGTGCAGATCTCCCTGTAAGCGGGTTTCCATTCAATTTCCTTTAATTTCAAAAATTTAAGGCCGAATCAGTTGCTGTTAAGACATCCAATAGTTGTTTTCGTGTTTGATTAAAGAGGATCAGTTAAACGTTTGAAAAGAAGCTAAAATAAAATGAATTAAGTGTACAGAGTCTTTGTCTCCCGGTATTTTAAAACAATTTCTATAACAATAGCCTAAGTCATGTGACTATCATCAACAGTTCCGGGCGAACCACTTCGCTTTTTATATTCCTGGTGCCATTTTGGTGCTTTAATCTTAGCCAGGTACAGGTGATAAGTCGCCAAATATTATTCTATCGCCATCACTTCATCTGTATTATAATAGTCCAAGTTATGTAACTGCCATAAATAAATACGCTCTGATCCCTTCGCTTTTCATATGAAAGTTTGTCCCAGATATCATATACGACCCCATATTGGCGTGATTTTTTCCGACGCTAATTTGGGAAAAATATCAACAGCATAAACAACAACATCCGGCTTATTAAATCAAGCAAAATAACGATACTACGGCGCCATTTAAGTACCCGCTGCGTATATGATATTGGCATCAGAAACAATTTGCACCAATATGGGTCCGTATATGACATCTGGGCCGAAAGTTTTCCCTTTTGATTAAAAAATCAATTTCTTTTTCGAATAAAACTACATGGAAGTTTGCATGGTCGCAAAGAATTCTCGGTACTGTTACGCTAGCCGGGTGCAAATCTCGCCAATAGCTATTTTTCAACTCGCCAGTTAGCCTTTTTTTTTTTTTTTGAGTGGTAAATTAAAACGGTACTTGTTAGTTATCCCGTCGACCAAATTTGCCAAATTATATAAATCACCAAACCACTCGCCAAATTATACAAATCAACATAATTTTTATTTTAAATAACGAAGGAACAAGTATATTAGTATAACATTAATAAAAATACAAATAGAACATCGAAATAAAAATCACTTGATGACGTAAACACGTGTAAGTCAAGTGAATGTGACATTTACAATCTACCATTATTGGCGTTTAATCTTACAATTTGGCGACAGTAATTTGGTCGACGGGATAACTAACAAGTACCATTAAAACAGTGCTTTGCAGTTGAAATTATATGTCATCGTTTGTTACATCATTTAATATTTGGCCAGATGCATATACGCACCGGGTTTGGCGTGAATTTTTTTACGAAAATTTAGCGAAAACCTCTTTTTCGAATACCAGTTACATATGTATTTTTGGTACTACTTAGTTATCCCGTCGACCAAAAATCTATCACCAAACTATAAGATTAAATTACAATAATGGTTGATCGTAAATGTCACATTCACTTGACTTTAAGCAAGTTACACGTCTTTACGTCATCAAGTGATTTTTATTTCGGCGTTTTATTTGTATATTTATTAATGTTATATTATTTTCTTTGTTCTTTCGTTATTTAAAATTAAAATTATGTCAATTTGTATAATTTGGCGAGTGGTTTGGCGATTTATATAATTGGCGAAATGGGTCGATGGAATAACTAAGTAGCACCGTATTTTTTAATTATTTTCTATTATTTTTTATTTTTAAAGGAAAATAACCAAAAAAATAATTAACTATGGAACAAAACAATTTATGTAATTAAAAAAAAGAAAATAAAGTAAATAAACATCTATTATTAAATAAACAACAATAGCCGGGTTACCATGTCAACCAAAATAATGCCATTTTGGCTCTAATTAGGTACAGCGGTGCGTATATGACATCTGTGCCTAATATTTTTCTTTTCATTTCGTTTAAAAAAAATAAACAAGTGAAAGCCATTTATTTTAAATATTTCAGTTTGTATTAAATAAAATGATAATGAAATACAAATTGAATTATGAATAAAACTAACATGATACATTTCTTAGCATACATTTAAGGGAGAACAAACTTCTCGCCAAATTAGTTTAAAATAGTAACCTTTTCTAAAATCTGAAAAAAAATATCTGTTATAATTAAAATTTGTGTTGCCATCATTAGAGAAAAGTATATAAAATTAGAAAAAAAAATTAATATTTCGAAAACTAATTCAAATTTAAAAATTCTAATACCAGTTTTGAGATCTGCAGATCAATACGGATTTATGGTGTTAATTTCATCGCAAAGTATTTAGTATTTTAGGAGAAATCGCCATGAAACATAATCAGTTGTTTAATCAGTCGTTTCATAGAATCGTTACATAAATTCGTTTCATTAGGATTTTATATATATAGGGTAGATATATATATTGTATACTATAAGGTTTCTTTCAGTGAAGGTTTACTAACAAAATAGATGCGAAAACACGGGGTCCTTTTTTAGAGAGAAACGGGGGGATAAGGCGAAATTTGAAACTCCCGTCCGTATATAAACGACCTTTCTGAGAATGTTTAAGCAGGAACCTGAATATAAGAATAATTTCAGATTCGCAAAATTATGATTAGATTGATTTTTTTTTTTCTTTTTTGCAAGTAGTCTCTTCATAATTTCGCAAAAACAGAATTCTGCGTAAAAATTCTTAACAGACCTTTCATTGAATGCATTTATCTTCGCAGAAAAGAATTGTAAAGTCATAAAAAGACATAAGATCATCACATTTGCACCTTATCATCTCTCTCTCTCTCTCTCTCTTTTTTTTTTTTTTACAAGTAGTCTCTTCATAATTTCGCAAAAGCAGAATTCTGCGTAAAAATTCTTAACAGACCTTTCATTGAATGCATTTATCTTCGCAGAAAAGAATTTTAAAAGCATAAAAAGACATAAGATCATCACATTTGCAACTTATCATCTCTCTCTCTCTCTCTCTCTCTCTCTTTTTTTTTTTTTTTTTTTTTTTTTTTTTACAAGTAGTCTCTTCATAATTTCGCAAAAACAGAATTCTGCGTAAAAATTCTTAACAGACCTTTCATTGAATGCATTTATCTTCGCAGAAAAGAATTTTAAAGGCATAAAAACACATAAGATCATCACATTTGCAACTTATCATGTCTCTCTCTCTCTCTCTCTCTCTCTTTCTCTCTCTCTTTTTTTTTTTTCTATTTACAGCCATTAAATAAATGCAAAAATTTTAAATATTCACAAATATATTATCTGATGATCCCTCTGATTTTTTTTTTTTTAAATCCTTAGCAAGTGAAGAAAAAACTGATTTCTCCGAAAATTCCTCTTTTAATTAAAGTTTAAAAGAATTGAATTTCTAAAAGATTTTTTACTGCAGAAAAGAAACAAACGACATACTATTAATTAAAAAAGTAAATTAAAGAAAAACAAGTATAAAAAGCAAAGGGTTTCAAAAGAATGTCTGGAAATGGATTGTTTAAAATGTCGCTTTCTAACTTTTTAATTAATTTTTTTGGTTAAATTGTTAAGTTGAAATGGGGCTCGTCTTAAAGTAAATATTCTGTATTCATTAAAGTTTTTGAATCTATAATTAATTAATGAAAAGCGATTAAAATGTAACTAGTTTTTTAGTTATCTTTGGTTCCACAATTAGATTTCGTGGTGAAAATAAACGAATAGTCATGCAAGTATACAGATTCTGAAAAAAAAAATTAAGCTAAAATTACTTCAAAAATACTAGAAACTGAACGTTATCTTTTAATGATTTATAAAGCCTTAAAAAGTGTGCCTGACTTCAGTTACTCTGATTCTTTGTCTGCTCTCTGATTTTTTTTTAAAGCTCTGCAGCTCATTAAAATCCTATATGTTTCTGGGGTACAAACAAATAGTAGTGGTAAACAAGTAATAATAAAAGTATACAAAGTCTGAAAAAAGCTATAATTAATTAAAAATATTAGAAACTGGGTATTTTATTTTTAAATTATTCATAATATAATTGAAAAGTGTGTCTGACTTTAATAGTCTGGCCGTTTGTTTGCTCTCTGATTTCTTTTAAAGCCCAGAAATCCATTAAAATTATATATGCTACTGGAGTAGTATATATAATGTCCAATATGTCCACAATTGGAAATATTTTTATACTATCTGTAGTTTTATACACTGCTGCATAAAAAAGCCAGTACATTATATCCTCAATGATTGGTATTTATTTAATAATTTATTATTTAAAATACGTTTTAATGCCGATATACTCAATTCTTGCTTTTCGCATAGGATAGTAAAGCCAGTTTTTTGCGCCAGGAAGTTTCAGGAGCCACCAACTGGAAAAATGTTCCTCTTACATTAAAATTTTATTTTCAAAGGGAATAGATTTAAGAAACATTAAAATAAGCAAATAATCATGGAAGTATGCAAAATCTGACAAAAAAAAAGCTAAAATTATTTAAAAAATACTAGAAAATAAACATTGTTCATTTAATGATTTATAATAGGATTGAAAAGAGTGTATGACTTCAACTAGTACATCTGTTTGTCTGCTTCCTGAATTTTTTTTAAGCCCAGAAACCTATTAAAATTATATATCTTCCTGGAGTACATTACAGCACGTCCGCTATTATGTTTTTTAGCATGTAGCATGAAGTATGTTTTTTAGCATGATAGTTGTTATGCAGTACATCACAAAAAAACGATAAATTATAATCTCAATGAGTGATGTTTACACCGAAGAGCTAAAAAATTATGAACATCATCACATATTGCAATGAACTTGTCTGGATGACGTGGAAAAGACATAATCAGGTGGGACTGGTATTTAAATGCTGTTAGGGATTCTGAGGAATCATATTTGCGCTTACTACTGCCTGTGATGGTTATGCAACTGACCTAAGCGACTTTGATAGAGGGCAGAATTCAGTCGCCCGACGACTCAGAACGAGTATGTTCGAAACTGCGTCCAGGCGTTATCAAATAAAAAAGACGTCGGAGACTGTCCCCCTTGGTAAAGCAAAATCGACACCAGAGACTGGTTTAACTGACACCCCAATATAAAACAGGTCCAAGAAGAATTGTTTAGGAGCACACAGTGCAGCAGACACTGTAACTACGCAGCAAACGTCCCACTCATGTGCCTCTGATGACCGAGCATCATCTCCAAATACTCCTACACTAGGCCCGGGAGCATCATGACGGGACTATGGATCATAGGGAGAGTGTTGCGTCGTCGTATGAAGCACGATTCATCCTTCAGCAAGTAGATGGCCGTGTTAAGGTACGCCGACTTCCAGGCGAATTGTTACTTCCCCTTATACAACAGGTCATACAAAGCCCGGTGGAAGCGATTTTAAGCTTTGGGGAACTTTCTCATGGACGTCTCTGGGATCTGTGGTTGTGGTAGAATTGACCATGAAGACCGCGGACTATCTGAACGTCATTGCGGACCATTTGCACCCTTACACAGTATCTGTCTTCCGAAATGGAAATGGAGTCTTCCAGCAATACAATGCTCTATGTCACAGGACTCGAATTGTGCTTGGTTCCAGGAACATAATACTGAATTCCAGTTAAGGTCCTGGCTTCCTAACTCAACGAATTTAATCCGAATAGAGCACATTTCGGGTGTCATGGAACGGCAGCCCAGAGCTCGGAAACAACCATTTTGAAATATTCCGGATATACATGACTGCTGCTTGAACATCTGGAACAATTTATCTCCAGTCACCTTCCAAGGAGTTGTGGCATCCATTTCAAGTCGGGTTACAGCTGTTTTGCGGGCCAAAGGTGGGCCAACGCGTTATTAGGTAGGTGGTCATAATGTTTTCGCTCTTCAGTGCATTTAAAATACGCTTTAATGCTGCTTGGTATAGCAAAGACTTGATTTTCGCCTAGGATAGTAAAGCTTCAGAATTTCCGGAGCCTCCAATAAAAAAAAATCTCTTTGATTATGATAAACGGTTTATTTTCAAATGGGGTAGATTTAAGAAACATTCAAATAAACAAATAATCATAGAAGTATACAATGTCTTACAAAAAAAAAAATCTAAAATTATTTAAAAAATATTAGAATTTAAAAATTATTATTTTAATGATTTATAGTAGTATAAAAGTGTGTATGTCTTCAATTAATCTGCCTGTTTTCTTCTCTCTGACCTTTTTTTTTTATAAAAGACCCTAAAAAAGCCATTAAAAATATAGATAATAGTTAAAAAGTTTCCAAACTATGTATACAAATTTTGACAATTTGTAATTCCTTTGCATTAGTGGTATGCTACCATACAACATACAACCAGCAAGTAAAGGGAAGCAAGAAGCTCCAAAAATCATGATTTACTATTTCATATTCGTCGAAATTCTTGCTTGCTATTGAGGAGTATTATAGCAAGCTCCAAAAAGAAATCCATCTGTAGATCTTTTACTGAGCCATAAAAGTTATGAGGATACATCGTGTCTTTTTATGGTAATTATTTTAATTAATATTAATTGTAGTTTTTCTAAATAAGTTAAAAAGCATATAGGACGGAATTAGAGTCTAGATCCTTTGGCTTACATTGCCAGTGCTCTATCACTTGAGAAACCTGGGTTATAACCCGTCCAACATAACCCCGGTGCTCCATTCCCATAGTAATTTCACAGCACAAGCATGCTGGATATTGATTTAATATCGATACATAAATCTATATTTATCCAATTGAAAATAATTGAAATCTGATTTTTTTTTTAATAGCTCAGCCATTCTAAGAATTTGAAACAGTCCGGGAAATTAGATTGTCAGATGAGATGCAAATAGCGGTGAGAATTTAACTAATGTGTTTTAATTTAATTCGACGATGATTGTTCAACTGTTATAAAGTAACAACGTCTGTTGTGCATGATTTTAGTACCACCTTTCGTCTATTTATCAGTAACTTTTTTAAAATAATTATTCAAATCTAAGTAAAGTATATACATCGGGGTATAAATTACCTATGCGGAGCAAGTGAGAACATATGAGCCGTTGACTTTTGTATTGGGGAAGTCCACTTTTGTTATTGATAGATATTGAATGGTTTGCATTTTAAAGGGTTTCAAAATAGTTTAAAGAATATTTTACAAATACTTTTAAATGCATCAGTGTTGATCCATTTAAATCTAATATGCAATTAGCTTCGTGTTCAACTCTATATAACCATAAATTCTCGATGTATTATTGCTATAAAGCATTTTATTTTACAGTCTGCAGATTCTGAAAGCTAATTCTTTCGCGACATTTCGCCAAACTTGACGACATTCTTTCATTCGGCACCAAGCATCTGTTGAGTGTACTCTGATTGGTGGAATCATGTATCTCAGCTCCTATTGGGAAAATCCAGAAATTTCTTTTAGATTCTGAAAGCCAAATTTAGCGACATTTTTCATTTGGCGCCAAGCATGTGTTTTCGCTTTGTTAATAATCTTGAAAGTCGATTTCTCCGCCAAATAATACCATTGTCACCAATATTTTGCCAAATATTGCCAAATTTGCCGAACTGTTGCCAAATTTGCGACTTCGTTTACTGGCAACTATTTAACAACCTAATGACTGTTTGAACCTTCATTCCCATTGAAATGCATTGACTCATTGTGACCACAAAATGACCCACGATTTTTCTCGAACATATGACCTAGCCCAACGGGTGTCTTGTACCCGAAAACAGTAGTATAGAAATTTTAGTCAAAAGCGTTAGATACGTTTTTAAGATAATATTTGCATACACATACACATAGACAAACACGCATAAGATCGGCTCGTATAATAAAGTAAGATAATTGTAAGATAATTAGCTGAAAAAAAAAGTATATTTATGGTATACGCGGTATGGTCGCGTCTCACTTTCAAATGACTTTTTAAAACGTTGATTTTCTTTGAATAGAATATATTTGTAGTAAAAAAATTTAATATTTCATTTTTATGTTAATATTTCCTTCTTTTTTAGAAAAGTTTTAAAAAAATTATTAAAAATAAATACTTTTATAGGGAAAAGTGCAAAAAATAATAAGAAATATTCAGTAATAAGTTCTATTCATATAATTAAGAATTATGAAAAACAATGTTTTACCAACGTGTACAGTTAACTGCAGTTATGATAGGACTGGTACATTTTCATTGTGTTTGCTAGTATTATAAAACATACGAAATAATTCTTTAAAGGCATCCACACACTCTGAAACGTTATTTTTGATCAAAATATCATTTTTTCACGTTTGCAATAATATTAAATTCCAATCTTTTAACTGTCGAATCATGCTTAAATTATGTCTGTGGCGTAATTAGAGCCAGAGTTACAAACGCTTAATGTTACAGATATTACAGCTTTTGAATTTTGTTTAAGAGCTATTTTTAGTTTTTCCTCAAAATAAAATTCTACAAATTCTTACTATGCGCAAAACATACTATAGCAAAAAATTATGTATGAAATGCCTTAAAATTTTGTGTACTTCTTTCACTAATATTTAATGAGACAATAGACTACACTCATGATAATATATTAATTAGTTTTATATTTACAGTGGCATAAATGACAAAGTTGCTATGAATTTTACAAATTTTTCATTACATCGGTATTTCAACTGCCACAGCACCTGAGATATAATTTTTATTATAATGCGAATAGTCTATGTCCCAGAGAAAGTTATTTTCTTTTATTATGTGATTTACAAAATGACAATACATTGGCTTGTTTTTGAATTAACATGTTTTGCGGAAATGTCAATTTTTCACGTAATATTGGCTATTTTTCGCTTTTAAAAAATTATTTCTGTGTAATTGCGAAAATATTTACATAGTTCATAATGTTTTAATTTAAATAACATCATAAAAAATTGGTATAAAGAGAAAATTTCAAAAAGTTATCTCCGATGGTGTGAGGATAGCTTAAATGTGGGTTTGCCTTGCTTTCTAAATCAACGCATTTGAAATATCGTTGAACCAATAAATTACTAGTAAAACACTTTACTAATACTAAACGACATTTATTGTGAGTTGATAAAATAAATTTTACGCTAATTGGTAGAAATTTAGCTTTAACCTGTTTATGCCTGAATTTTCGTTTTCTCAAATTTGTTGGTTAAATCATTTTAAAATGTTGCAAAATGAACTGGAAAAATGCTAACAGAAATTACGCTAAAATATTTTTGTATTTATTTGATAAAATGTAAATGTACTAAATATGGGAATATCCATGTGTAAAAAAAATGCATCATTATATATTTTGTCTAAATTTATATAAATTAAGCTTTTCAATTCTACGTTATATACTATAATTAGTATTTATATGAACTATTAAAAAAATATATTTATTTCTTTACAGAGACTAATAACATTATAAGTATTATAAATAATAAGCTAAGAATAACCGTATTTCAGGCTAAAAAACAATTTATTTCAAAATCGTCTTGAAAAAAGACATATAAATAAATTATTATAAATAAATTATTTATAAATAACTGTCCCCTAAATGGCTATTGGAAATATGTACTCATTTGCGCCTAGCGCTCTATATTTTGTACGTTACAAACACGCATAAAAAATAGGCTTGAACATATAATTTCGCAATTTAAAAAAATACGTATTTCAAAGAAAAGCAAATATTACGGCTATTTCAAGCTAATATTAGGGCCTATTTATTTGTACCTTTGATACAAAAAATACAAATAAACTTACTTTTTACATTTCGCTATCTTGAAAAATGAAAAATTTATAAACATCGAAAAAAGGTCTTCATTTAAGCAAATGAACATCAATCTTATGCTGTCATCTCTCGGTAGTAGATAAAGACATTCATAGACCATTACTTCATACTATTTCCATGCTGTAAAGAAGAAGAAAATTATAAAACATTATTAAAATTCGAAACGTCCCAAAAATGGAACGCTACGCATAAATGGGTTAAATGATACTTTTTACAAATGGATTTGCACTAATTTAAAAATAAACGGTTCATCTAGTAGAAGCAAATATTTGTATGCTCTATTATTTCATAAGTTTATTGAATAACCGAAAATTTTATCGAAACGTAGTATTCTTATGCCATTCATATGGAGGATATTTTAACCCATGAAAATGTTTAATGAAAATCAATAGCAACTGAAAAATAAATCTTACAGATGAAAAAATATCTTGATCGAAAAAATATTTCTTTTTTAATTTGTCATATAACTTTAAAACTTTACCGTATTTTCCAAACTCATTTAATATTTTATAAGGAAATAAATAAACTTTCATGGGAATAAATAACAAATAAAATACTCAAACCGTAAAAATTCTGCGAGCCTCAGGTGGTTCGGAGATTCATTCATTTTTCTCTGATAAGAAATAAAGCTTTGGATATTTCTCATTTCTCTTTTGAAATCGGAAAACATATTTCAAATTTTTAGAGTTTAAAAAACTGTTATTCCGAAATATAAAATTCGATATTTTAAGATTCAATGTCGGAAATTTTTTTGAACAACAGAAATTGTTTTCTAAAATTGTTTGACGAAAAGCTATATATAAAAAATTGTACTACTAAAAATAAAAGATGGTAAACATTGAATATGGAGAAATTTTATTTCTTTCTAGCATATGAATGTGAAAAAATTTTGAAAAACTGCTATGCAACATAAAAAATACAAAACAAAAAAAATATAATAAATAAAGACACAATCTTGCTTAATGGTACACAAAACACGAACTTTAATAAGCTAACAATTAACTTCTACGTTTCGAGCTGTTTCTACAGCTGTCTTCAGGAAAATATGATGGTAAAATGGCTCAAAGTTCAGAGACGAAAGCTTCCTGTGCAAGAGATAACTAGTCGAAACTTGACCAATGATTTGAATACAAAAATGTAGTGTTTCCATCTAGTTAAAATAAATAATTATTAATGAACTGAGATGAAATGAATCAGAAAGGTCGATTTAAAAAACCACGAATGCCGCCATCTACACATGAGGGACCACGTTCAACTGAGTTTTCATTCAAGTTTCGGCAACATAATATAAGTTTGAGCTGAAATATTGTAATTATATGTAGAATTATGACTTTATGATATTATGCCAGATTTTTGGGATAATATAGGATAAATTATCGTTACAAGGTTTATCCTCAACGTGCAATGATTTCAACTGATTCACTGTAAAAAAAACGACATTTTTACAGTACAAAGTACTGTTCATCTCGCGCACAAACTCGATCACAGTGAATGTGCTGTATCTTTCTTTGGTTTCCTGACTATATTAACATGGAAAATACAGTAGTTGCGTAAAATTAACAGCACAATGTGCTGGCAATTTGGAAGCCAGCAGTTTGTGCTGTAAAAAATGCGTTTAAATTGCCAGCACATTGTGCTGTTAATTTTACGCAACTACTGTATTTTCCATGTTAATATAGTCAGGAAACCAAAGAAAGATACAGCACATTCACTGTGATCGAGTTTGTTCTGGCAAATCTACAGTGTTTTTTTTTACAGTGTTCTCTAATTTTACTTTCAAAAGGGTTATTGCACGGAACTCTAATTTTTGCTTCAGCAAAGTTAATATGGCAGACTTCATTAGCTAAGTAGGACCTAGAAAGAGCTGTATTCTGTTTACGATGTTTAATGTCTCTGCGATGCTCCGTAATCCTTACGGATAACTTACGTTTTGTCATGCCGATGTAGACTTTTTCAACATTATTAGATAAAGTGGCAGGGATTTCATATATACCAGATTTTTGATCTATTGGGATCCTATCGATCTTATTACTGACGATATCAATGAGGTAAGGAGGCGGAATAGCGACCAACTTTATATTATATTTCTGTATGATCATTTTTAGCTTTTCGAATATAGTGGGAATGTAGTGAAATTTTCTGTAGACCATAAGTTGATTATTATCCTGTCGTTGACCTGAAGGAGAGGAGCGTTGTACATCTGAATTATTTTATCTATATATTTTCCTGGAAATGCATGATAAAATGCTATTTTCTGTATAAACTCGATTTCTTCATTTAATTGGTCATCTGAGCAAATCATAAATGCTCTTTTAATGAAGGACTGAAATGCCGAGATTTTATATTGAAAAGGTACGTTTGCTGAAAAAGCTTTTTCAGCTTTTTCGCAGAGACATTAAACATCGTAAACATAATACAGCTCTCTCTAGGTTCTACTTAGCTAATGAAGTCTGCCGTATTAACTTTTCTGAAGCAAAAATTATAGTTCCGTGCAATAACCCCTTTAAAAGTAAAATTAGAGAATCAGTTGAAATAATTGCACGTGAAGATAAACCTTGTAACGATAATTTATCCTATAATATCCCAAAAATCTGGCATAATATCATAAAGTCATAATTCTACATCTAATTACAATATTTCAGCTTAAACTTGCATTATGTTGCCAAAACTTGAATTAAAACTCAGTTGAACGTGGTTTTGTCCCTCATGTGTAGATGGCGGCAGTCGTGGTTTCTTAAATCGACTTTTTTGATTCATTTGATCTCAGTTCATTAATAATTTTTTTATTTTCACTAGATGGCAATACTACATTTTTGTATTCAAATCATTGGTCAAGTTTCGACTAGTTATCTCTTGCACAGCAAGCTTTCGTCTCTGAACTTTGAGCATTTTTACCATCATATTTTCCTGAAGACGGCTGTAGAAACAGCTCGAAACGTAAAAGTTAACTTTTAGCTTATTAAAGTTCGTGTTTAGTGTACCATTAAGCAAGATTGTGTCTTTACTTATTATATTTTAAGGTGCAATTGTCCAGTATGTGTTATTAAAATATATATATATATATATACAAATGATCCTCCGAATAAAATTATACACTTATATTTCAAATGTTACTTCTGTATTTGTTTTGCAGCAGTTTATTGTTCCAATTTTTTAAGGGATAAGTATGAATTTATGTATCGATATCGATTCAAAATCGATTGGAATACTTTGTGGAACTGAATATGTGTTTCTCATATGATAGACAGTTTATTTACAGTTTTCATGTGCACTGGCTAGAAAAAGTAAAACAATAAGTATAAAAACTGATGTAACTTGGTTATTTTTTCAGCTAAAAGCATGAAACTTTCACAAGGTCTTTGATTTTCATGCCTAGTACATCCACAAAATGCAGAATATCCTATTGCTACAAATAAAATATTTATATAAGAATATAGGAAATGTTATATGGTTGGGGGGGGGGGGGTTAGGGAAACGCTTATGTTATATTTTACAACTTTTTAGAGGCACGTAAAAAATGTATAAGGTATGTGGACACCCTCACCCTATTGCAAGCTGTACAACTTTACTTAAGTTGACTATCGTCTGAAATTTTCCCAATTACGCGCCTATTCGCACTGCCTGTAAAACACCTTTTCAACGATATATTCTGCAAATAGGGAATTCCGGGTTGGATGTTCTGGTTTTATTAATACAGAAAATGAATAGTATATTTTTAAATTTTCAAAATATTTATATGTTTAATTCGAATTTTTAGATATGAAATTTATTTTTCTCTTTGTATTATATACTTAAGTTGACTATCGTCTGAAATTTTACCTATTACGCGCCTATTCGCACAGTCTGTAAAATACCTTTTCAACGATATATTCTGCAAATAGGGAATTCCGGGTTGGATGTTCAGGTTTTATTAATACAGAAAATGAATAGTATATTTTTAAATTTTCAAAATATTTAATTGTTTAATTCGAAATTTTTAGATATGAAATTATTTTTCTCTTTGTATTATATCTATCATCAAGGAATATAAAAATTATAAGTAACTTACTTTCCCACATATTAAGAAAAACAAGTTTAGATTTCCAATTAATTAGTATTTAAAAATTAAAACGTGCCCAAACTGAGAGAAAATGATTTGGAATTTTACACAATATTGTTTTGCCAATCCTGGTTATATTTTATTCTCTAAAATTTATATAGACTAAATATAAGCATCAAGATACTTAATTTATAAATCACTACGTTTTAAAGTTTAAAATTATTAAAAAAAACTCAGTATTTAAAAAACGCTTTATTAAGAAAATTTTATTAAATATTTTTACGAAGCATTCTTTGTCGTTGGTTAAATCTTACATTTTAATAGTTTGTTCTTCTTTAAAATACATAATTCTTGATTAAAAATAACCTCTAAATGTTAAAAATGTATACATTTTAGTCTAAAACAAAAATTCATTAAGAAAAATTTTTTCACCTGAAAAATTATAATTTTTCAGGTGAAAAATCTATCTTACTTTATGTATCTTATTTTAATATTACCGTTTACATCATTCCATGTTATCTTAGGAAAAAGCTACCTTTTTATTTATTAAATTCAACTTTGCCGTGAAACGCTCTTTTAAAGCATTCATTAAAAATTTATATACTTTTTAAATACTTTTTTTTCAGCAATTCTACCGTACATCACTTTTTTTTTTAACTTTTTTTTCTTTTTTATCGTAGTTATTTAGATAAGCTTCTGATTTTATCTGCGTTATATTTTTCTTTTTGAATCATCTTCAAATTCAGTTTTTTTTTTAGATTTAAAAAAGTAAGATTTCCTTAAAAAAATAATAGAAAAAGTCGTTTCGGTTGATTTTTTTTTCTTTAAAATTTAAGAAAAAGCTTTTCAACATTTAATTTTTTTTCGCAAGTATTTTTAGTGTAATTGATAAAGAGACTTTCTGATAAAATTAAAGAAATTACAAATAATAGTTTTAGACAAAGTACAGCATTCATTTAAAATTAATTTCTAGAAATACTTTTATTTTCCAGCAGTACTGTTAAACATCTGGCTTTTTTTATGACATTGGCTTATTATTGTTTTTTTAATTGTAGTAATTAAAATAGTAAGCTTCTGATATTATTTTTCTGATTATATATTTTTCTTTTGGACTAAGCTATACTTCGTACTGACAAAGTTATTTAGCTTTGAAAAAAAATAATTTAAAAAAATAAAAGGTCATTTTGGTCATTTTGGTCCTTAGAATTTCGGAAAAAAATTAATTATTTCATTTTTTGTTGGCAAGTGCTTTCAGTATAATCGATGAAGAGAAATTACAAATAGTAGTTATATACAAAATATTGAATTTATTAAATTTCATTTTTAAAGTATTTTAGACAAAGTACTTTTATTTTTAGAAGTTCTATCCTACATCTCGTTTATTTCCCTCATTTTAGCTTATTTTACTTTATTTTTATTTTTTGTGGTAGTAATTAAAATAGTAGACTTCTGATTTTATATTTTTTCTTTTGGACTAAGGTATACTTCATATTCAGTTATTTAGCTTTTAAAAAAATTAAATTAAAAATATCTATCAGAAGGAGCCATCTTTGGTAATTTTCCGCCTTAGAACTCAAGAACAATAAAAAAAATCATGCGTCAAGCATAGATTATAAAACATCTTCTAACATATTCAGAATACTGTCACAATACTTCACAGTTTAATAAATTCAAAGATGATATCTAAGTATTTAATTTGGAAAACGCATAACATATTTAAAAGTCAGTTTAGCAATTACCGGTCCATAGTCGAGAAAGTATCCCTTTTTGTGCAGCCCTGTATATATCCTTTAGATTTATATATACTGCGTTATATTCTAAAATTTAATTTAGATTGGAAACGCATAGCACAGTTGAAATTTCCCTTTAAATGTTTCCGCCAATGAATGGAAATGCACTGAATATATTTTGAGCAGTATATGATAGACAGAAATTAAAAACAAAAAGTAATATGCAAAAGAATAGTTATATTTAAAAACTCGCAACATAACTGAAAACTCATTTTCAACAATTACTGTTCATAGACAATACTATATTGTTTGTGTACCTGTAAATGAAAGATGACTTCTATGTACACTAGAAATGAGACGGGCTCAGCCCGAATCCGAAAGCCCGAGCCCGAGACCGGGCCCGACACGGGCTCGGACTCTATTTTTATTCTAGCCTTCGGGCTCGGGCGGGCTCGGGCTCGTTCTTTCTGAAACCGGAAAACTATATTTATTTATGTATAGAAAAGATTGAAAGAATTTTTTTCCCGTTTAAAATTACTTTTCAAGTCTTTTCAATGTTATTTAGATAAAAAAGAAGGTGTAGCAAAAATCGTGTTTATTTATTTTAGTATTTGATTGCTGTTTCAAAAGTAAAATTTGTGATGTTTTCAGATTTATGTCTACGGCATTTTCGACGACGATCATTTAATATGGCGCCAATCAAAATAAACACAAACAATGAATTTGTTTTTATTAGGATTTTCGTTTGTGACAGAAGATATTTTTTAATCCGATGGTTTATTTATTTTTTATTTAGTTTTCTAACGCAAATATAATGTTTCCTTCGATTTTCAGTAGACCAGAATTAGCTTGAGGTTTTCAAATTATTTAATCTTATATTTGCGCACGAGTCATAATCGTTCTTCATATGAAAATAACTTTACTGGTTATTATATATATCTATTTGTCATGTACTCTGCTCATGCTGAGAACACTGTAATAGATTTACGAGATCACTTTGCTTCGTAAGTAAATATAATTACTTTGTTATTCCAATAGAAAGCAATCAATCAGTGTTTCTTCTTTTAATATAAAAGCATCTGACCTTTAAGATAACTGTGTCAATTTTGTAATTTAAGTTCATTTTCTGGTTCACGTCAGTCACGGAAGACTGTTATGAGAAAGGAATCGATTATAGTTAAAGATGTATCGGTAAAGATTGGTATCGGACTCGGGCTCCAAAAAACGAGCCCGAACTCATCTCTAAGTGCACCCTATTCCGTAGTTATCATCATTTAGTGCACTTCAGTGAAATACATATATTTAATTCTGTTTGAAATAGTGCCACATCATTAAAATACAACGCAAATGATTTTTCCCAATAGACCATAGACCATAATGTAACACAATTGCTTTGATTGTCCCTGTAAGTGAACTATTAGTGCTACATACTTCATTTTCAAATCTGAACATGTCGTGGTAAACCTAAATAACACATATCAATTATATGGAAATCCGAATATATCTCCATGTGCTAGAGCACGGACAAACAGTAAATGGATAGACGTACAGACAGACAAACTGAATTTATTAACACTTTTCCACTGTGTTAGAAAATGTTTAAAAGAAATTAAACATTTAACCTTTTTTTCGCAAGTACTTTCAGTGCAATTGATAAAGAAACTCTATGGCATAAGTAAAGAAATTCAAAATAGTAGTTTTATACAAAAGCAGTATTCATTAAAATTTCATCTCAAAAATTACTTTTTTCCATCAGTTCTCTCGTAAATCTCGTTTTTCCCCCCCTCACTTTAGGTTATTTTTTCGTTTTTTTATAGTAGTAATTAAAATAGCAAGCTTCTTATTTTATTTTTCATATTCTATATTTTTCTTTTGGACTGAGATATAGTTTAGACTCAGTTAAAGTTATTTAGCTTTAAAAAATAAGTAAAAAAAATAGAGCATAAAAAGTCATTCTTGTTATTTTTCCCCCTTAGAATTCAGGAAAAAATGAATTTTTCAGTTTTTCTGTGTTTTTGTGTTTGCTTTTTTTTTTTTATGTAATCGATAAAGATACATTATATTAAAATTAAATTATTCCAAATAGGAGTTTCAAACAAAATCCAGAATTCATTAAGAATTCAATTCCAAAAATACTTTTTTTCCTGCAATTCTCCTACATATATATACATATATATGTATATATTTATATCAGTGGCGTGGCGTGAAAATTTTCGGTGGTCATCGCAATTATTTAAGTTTGTGGTAAAAAATTATTAACTCTAAAATTCAATGGTTGAATGTTCAAAAAAGAAACTTTAAATCTTACCTTCACTTATACATGAACTCCAAATGTTCTGCTAAAACTGGATCGTAGAGTTTTAAAAGCTTATTAAGAGTTTTAAAATATTGCTTGGTCATCGCCGCATCCAGCGATGACCGGACGCCACGCCACTGAAATTTATATGTATATTTAGCATTTTTTCTATCATAGTAATCAAAATAGTAAGCTTTTGATTCTATCTTTCAGATTCTATGTTTTTCTTTTGGACTGAGGTATGCTTCAGACTCAGTTATTTAGCTTTTACAAAGTTAAGTTAAACTAGTCGTTGGGGGCCACCGTAATGCTTACCAATCATGGATATGCAGAGTATAAAATATGAAAATAAAACATGTGTAAACTATTTATAAAACGCTTTATGACGTCATAAACTTTAAATTCTCTATTACTGAATGGCGTAAAAGAAAAATCCTTATAACTCCGAAAATGATAATCACATTAACTAACAGTGTACTGCTTCGGATTAAGTGTCTCATTTCCAATTAAAATATATCTTAGAATTGAAGCTTGAATGAAATACAGTGTCATGAAGAATTAAAGAGTGTGGAAAATATTATTAAAATGGCAACTGATTGACTTCATTCCTTATGTAAAATTTATGTTTTTTTATGGTCTTTTATATTCACTCCTTAAAATAAACAATTGCGAAAATTTTTACATACCTTGTATCAGAACGAATATTTCGAGAGTCCGAAAAACATAGTACGGGATAATCGAGGTTACTGAAATTGGATAGGCTTCTTTTCATTATTACATACTAAGTACATACCAAATTTCAAATCTCTATCTCAATTTGTTAGGGAGATAAAGCATTTACAGGCACACAGAGAGATGGACGGCATTTTTTTTTTTTTCTAAAAATTTGTGTTTCGGAATCTCCAGTGTCTGAAACGTGTAAATCCATGAAAAAAAATTTCAATTTTTAAAACGATTGCAAGACTTACTCTATACTACGTATGATGGGTATGTAAAAAAAAGTAGAAGGAATCATTTTGGTCTTTTTTTTCCTTATAACTTAAGAAAGAGAAATTTAAAAAATCACTATTTAAAAGTATTTTTAGTGCAATTAACTGATAAACAGGCTCTATGATAAAAATTGTGAAATTCCAAATAGTAGTTGTATACAAAATATTTAAATAGCACAAAAGCAGGGTGGCAGTTTTCTCAATAGCTAGGTTCTGTAATTGTATGGATGTGTAATTTGAACATTCAACTTACGCGAAAAGACCAAAAGAAAAAAAATATATTAAAGACCTTTTTTTTAACAGAAGACATTTTTAAAACATAGTGTCTTCCTGTTATAAAAAGAAAAAAATATTCAAATTTGTTGACACTGTGCCGTCCCGACGACTGCAAATCCTGTGATAGGATTAAACAATAATAATATACAAAATATTTAATTGAACAGTACGACATTTAAGACATAATTTGCATCAATGTGTGCATTACGTCTGTATACAAGTCGTACGAAGATTTTCCAGGGCAAGGATTCCCAAACTTTTAGATAGGCGTGCCGCTAAATCAAAATTCATAATTTTGTTGCAACATCGTTCGTAAATGTAATGCTAGCACTTAAAATGGAAATACCATATCTCTAAGTTACTACTCTGAGTATCTTCTTTTATGGATATTTAAATGAAAAATAGCACGATGATTAAATTTTAAATAAAATTCACCCAATAGTCAACAATAATAATTATATAAAGTGCATTAAATAAGACAAAAACAGAAAAATTTGCGTAAAATATTGTATGAAGATTTATTTATAATACTTTTTGAAAAAGAAATCCATTTTATTCATGATTTATTAGCATATACTGACATACCTTTCGGGTGGGTTGTGGTTCTCCAAATCTAAAATCAATTTTCAATTGTATATTACATTTCTGCACAAACTTCGCTTACCGATATCTGACACTTACTTTATACATCAAAACTGGTACTCATAGAATAGACGCGATGTGTCTCTGTTCAAAACCAATATATGACGTAGGACATGTAAATGAGTCTGTTAAGTTTGTAATGAGTCAGTAAATGAGTCATTAAGTTTTTCACATCACTGACTGTATTTAAAAAAAATCTAAAATACATTTAAAGTTGAAGATGCTTGTAGAAGATAATACCAACTTTTCTTTAAAAAAAAATAATGTCAAATATGCAAGAAATATGCAAGGGTGAAAAACCAAACCCGTAACATTAAAAAACTTGCTCTCAGTAAAGTTTACATTAAAAACAAGTAATATAAAAATTTTGTTTTTAAAGTCAATTCCTACTTAGGTCATCAAAGAAAAATTTAATATAATCCCTTATGCTAATATTAGTTTTTTTTTTTTTTTACATTAAAATATCTCAATTTGTTGATTTTCTATAAGCAAGTAGGTTTACAATGGAAGTCTATGGGAATTTGGCGAAATATTATAGATATCGCCAAGTTGGCGTCACTTTTGGCGACTCATTTTGGCCGCCAAATTTGGCGATATATCGCCATGTTGGCGACAAACTTGGCGGTATTTGGCGACAGAACAGGGTCCCCCTATGGTAACCCCTTATTGAAAATACATTCATTGATCTTCAATAACCAATGGCCGCCATTTTGTTTCCCATGCAAAAGTAAAATTAATTAATTAAAATTTAATTAATTAATTAATATTTGAAAAAACTGTATTAACATCAATTGTCATCCAGTACAAGTTTAAAAAAATTTATTTCAACTTGATAGGATGAATAATGAGTATTTTATTAACGATTGAAAATTTGAACAAGACAAATATATAAATATATAAATATATAAATGAATAAATATAGGGAGAGTGTGAGCTAATAGTAGGAATTGAAAAAATAGAATAAATGTTTTGTTTAGTTGCATTCATTTTACTGTTCAGGAATCTCTATCATTAAAAGACAGGGGTCACTGTTACATGGGTTTAATAATAAAAATAAATAGCAACCGACCACCTGCTGTTTGAGTAAGGTATTGATTTCCATTCTCGAAATTTTATGTCCAAATTCTGGCTCGGGCTGGCATTTCTTGATGCTTCCGATTCCACTTTAAACTGAAAATCTCGATCTATTTAGTTTTCATAAACAAAAAGTATTTTTATGATGCCACAACCAAGTAAATAAATCGCAAACTAAAGAATAATTATGAAATTACAAAATAAACTTATGTAAATAATAAAACAGATATGTAATGATCTACGACAGTGTTTTTTTTAACTGTGGTCTACAGACCTTGAGGAGTTCTCAATGAGTTTTTCGGTGTCCACGAATGTTCGGTTTTAAATGTAAAATTCATAAATTTTCTAGAATATGCGACTAATCTTGCAAATAATATGAAAAGAGAAACTAACAATTATTGAAGGATACACTATACAAATCAGTAAAAGCAGAACCTGTCTAAGAAAAACCTGTCATAACATAAACGGAAAATTATCCCGGTCCGTAAGAAATAAATACCATATAAATATGCCAGCTTATATGGAAATCTTCAAACACGGGCCTTTTTCTCCAACGGTCTCTAGAATTCCGTCTTAGAAGGTTTAACTGTAAATAGTTTATTTATCTCAATTAGTTTATATACCCTTTCTTCGATATTCTAAAGAGTATCAGTAATTTAAATCTTAAATCTTGGGGGTAATTAAACACAAAGGAAATACAGAAAGGGATCCTTAGTAACTTAAATATTAACAATCTTTTAATCAACACAATTATTAATTATAATATACTTTTTAAAATTGTAATTATGTTTTATTTTATATTTCCAGATTAAATTTACTTATTTGCTTGATCTGCATATTAATTTTCTAGTAATAGGAATCCTTCGCACGTTTTTAATATCCACATTAATAAAATTCATACTTTTAATTATTATATTTTATTGCACATTATTACTTTTATATTTACGGGTAAAAAAAAAATAATTATAAACACACATTTATAAAAGAAATGTTCTTACAAAGTTATTTCCGAAAAAAAAAAAAACATACTTTGTTTATAAAGGAAATTTACGTTAACGTTGAACTATAATTCTGCAGCAGAAAAAGATCGTTGTATAAACATTTTTCTAAACAATTCTGTTACTCTTTTTTTTATCTTAGTAATGTAGTTTTATCTTTTATTTCAGTTAAATGCGTTATTCTAAAAAAGAACAGTTTGTTTTTATTTATGTAGAAATAAATACAACTAAGTGGAACAAAAACATTTATTTTTTTTCGCTTTTTCACTTTATTTTTTTCTCAGTATCTACAAAAATGCCTTACTTAAATAAAAAAAACATTTAAGGAATATTTCACAGTTTCGAAAACATAAATTAAATCATATCTTAAAAAATTATGCTTACAAAACTAAGTGAAAGCGAAGTTAGAAAAAAAAAATATAAATTAAAGACACATTCGCAACACTTTTTTATTCGCAGTACATATAAGCTATTACAATGCATGGAAATCGTTTTAAGTATTCAATTAAAGAAAAACAACTTGTGGACAGAAATAATTAACTCCTTTGAGACAGTGCAAAAAAAACCTCAGTAAAAGCAACTAAAAGAAACATAAAATAAAAATACACGCCAAAAAAAGGTACGGCACTCGCCTTTATAAAAAGTGTAAGAATTAAAACAAATTAAGAGAGCGAAAACGAATATAGAACTAACCCCTCTTCCCCCTCACAGCCTAAAGAAGTGATAGAATCTAAAAGTAGGAGAGAGTATAGAGAGAGAAAAAAAAAAGCGTAAACACTCTAAAGATTACTCGGGGTTCTGGAATTAAAACTCTGAATAACAACCACACTTAATGCAATTTATTCACTTAAAGCTTGGAGTATTTATTCTCTTTCTTTTTCCTTTTTTTCCCCCTTCTCTCTTCTCTTTCAGCTCATATTAAATTACGTGTTCAACTCTTTTGTTTCCTAAACCGGAAAATTCCGCTAAAAAGAGGGGGAAGAAGATTTCTAAAAGGGGGGAAGTGGATCGCAAAGAGGGAAAAGTGCTTTTATTTTTATTCATTTCAGGATATGAGAAAGTGGTAATTGGCGGGCGAATGCAGAAACCATTTCTGTTGATGTGCCAGCTAATAATGTCGCTCCAAATCAATTAGTATTCATCGACGAGGGTCTCTGGCGACTAATTAAAACGTAATTAGCCGTAATTAATTAGCTGCATCAGTCACCTCATCCTGTTTGTGTTTTTATTGTTGCCGGATGGGACCTTTGTGCGTGAACAAGTGAGAAAGAGAGAGGTGCGATATTGAAAGCTCGGAGAATGACAGGATTTCTCCGGCTTCTAAATAGATAGATCAAAAGCGGATGGAGAAGCTAGTAGATAAAGGAAAAAAGGAACCTACGTTTCATCGGATCAAATCGTGATGAAAAGATAACTTTTATTGATAGTGAGTTTTCTTTTTAACTGTATACACGATACAATGAATGTAAAGTACTGTAATTGTTGCAAGCAGATATTAAAGAGTTGTTAAGGGAAGTTTTGTAAACCTTTTTAAATCATTTTTATTTGCAATTTGATGTACCTTTTAAATCATTCTTATTTGCAATTTGATGTACCTTTTAAATCATTTTTATTTGCAATTTGATGTACCTTTTAAATCATTTTTATTTGCAATTTGATTGCTTTTTGAAAAATTTTAAGCAATTCTTTATGACTTATCTTATTTCCATGCAGCATGAAAGTTGAATAAGAAAATCAAAGAGGACATTATTTCCACGTATTTTAAACAGATGGATCAAATGATAGTAGAATATTAAATTAATAAATAGATAAAGACGTCTTTAGGAAAAGTGATCTATTTCAACAAATGAAATCAGAAAAGATAAATATAACGCTTTTTTATAGCCTTTTTTTATGCGCGATACAATGAATCTTAAGAACAGTAATTGTTTAAAGGAAATATTAAGGGGTTTTTAAGGAAATTTTTATGAACATTTTAAAAGATTTTTTATAAAAAATATTTTTAAGCATTCTTTTTTTTTTCATACAGGGTGGGAAGCTAAATTAAAGGATCTCATAGAACATTAGTTCCTCTAGCTTTTAAATAGATCAAAAGAGGATGGAGAAGAGGATGGCTAGTAGATAAATTTAAAAAGGAACCTACGGATCCTACGTTTCATTGGATCAAATCGTGATGAAAGATTAACTGTATACACGATACAATGAATGTAAAGTACTGTAATTGTTGAAAGCAGATATTAAAGAGTTGTTAAGGGAAGTATTGTAAACATTTTTAAATCCTTTTTATTTGCAATTTGGTGTACCTTTTTGAAAATTTTTAAACAATTCTTTATGATTTATTTTATTTTCATGCAGCATGAACTCTGTATAATGAAACGATAGAAGACATTATTTCCAAGTATTTTAAACAGATGTATCAAAGGGTAGTGGAATGTTATATGAATAAATAAATAAATACATTTTTATGAAAACTGATTGATTTCAAAAAATGAAATCAGAAAAGAAAAATATAACGCTTTTTTATAGCGGTTTTTCGTTTAATTTTATATGCGACACAATGAATCTTAAGTACAGTACTTGTTTAAAGGAAACATTAGGGAATTGCTAAGGAAAGTTTTATGACCATTTTAAATGATTTTTTATAAACAATTAAAAATATTTTTATGCATTCTTTTTTCTTCAGACAGGGTGGGAAGCTAAATTAAAAGGTTTCTAGGAACAATAATTCCTCCAGCATTTAAATAGACGGATCAGGATACGAAAAAAAGCTAGATAAATAAGTAGATAAACAGATTATTATGAAATGGAGCTACGCTTCAACAAGTCAAATTGAAAATGAAAAGACAACTTATACTTTTTTTTTAAAGTTCAGTATGTAGTATATTATCATTAAATTTCTTGCTCATTTTTCTGTTAGTAAAGACTTTCCCAAAAGTATTTTTAGGAATTTTTTGCAAGCATTTAAAAAAAATTAGAATCAAGTATAAAATTAAAAGCTTAGAGAAAGACATCTTCCAGCTTTTAAACACAGAGATTTGAAAACCGATAGACAATCAAGAAAGTTTAGATTCGGGAAAATGTATCTATATTTTATCAGATCAGAGATCACGATGAGAAGATAAATTGTTTCGGTAACAAGTCTACTTTTAATTCCGTTACAAATGTAGGAAATGTATTATGTTATAAATGTTTAAAGTTAATTTTTGTGTTCTTAAAAGATTTTTTTGAAAGAACATTTAGAAAATATTATGAAAATTTTAAGGTCGTTTGTGTAATCTTTTAAGGAAATTAGGAACACGAAAAGGTCGTTGAATAATAAGATTTAACAAGCTTCTAAATAGATGTATCTTAAGAGATCATCTGGCATTAAATCTGTTTTTTTTTTCAGAATACAGATAATTACATATGTTTAACCTTCAGACTACCAAAAAAAAGTATATGCAAGAACTACCATTCGGGTCCATTGGACCCATATGTAAAATATATAGGATTTCAAAATATACAAAACACCCATTTATCTACAATGAATATATTTGTTATTAATGCACCTTATACAATATATAAAAGTGATATATATAGTAATAGAGTAAGAAAGTAACACATACAGTAAGAAAGTAATATATATAGTATATTATAATGACTACGAAACGTTTTTCATCATAATAAAATTATTCTGTACATGAAGTACAAATAACGACGGAATGTTCTCCGCAAACATTTTTCGTACACTTCTTGCATAATGTTCGTGTTTTTCGATCTTTTTTAGAGGGACAAATATGACATCTTGATTTTTTTCGTGGCGGTTCAAAACTATTTGCGTAAAGTTGTTCTGAAGTAGATGTTGAGACGGCGATACCTCCTTCACCTACTAATTCTTCTGCAAGTTGAATAATGAAATTCCGCCTTTTTTTCATTTTCGGATCACATTCAGCATTCAGTGACAACCATATTATGTATGCATTCATCGCACTTATATCGATCATATTATAAAATACAATCAAAGGCCACCGACGTGTCATGCGTTTCACACTATATGCTCTTACCATTTTGTCCATCGTATCTACTCCGCCTTTGGTTTTATTATAATCTAGGATTATTTGTGGCTTTTTTTCTAAGCTGTTGTCAATATCATAAGTGTTATGCATTGTGCTTAGCAAAGTAACAATTCTACCTTTTCTGGGACAGTAAGAGATGATGGTCGCCTTCTCTTGAAACCCAAATAAAGTAGAATATACAGAACGATGTTTTGGATTTGTGAACACAGCGGGTAATTCAGGTTTATTTTTTCGAATTGTTCCAATAAGAGATAATTTTTTTTGAAGTAAGATGTGTTGCTAATGCATATGACGTAAAAAAGTTATCACATGTAATATTACGACCAGAATTTTCAATTTCCTTCGTCAATCTTTTAACTACATTTTCTCCCTGATGAGATTCTCTTACTTCATTTTTGCCTGTATATAGTTCCAGTTTCCAAGCATACGATGTTACGCTGTCACAAATAACCCAGAACTTCAATCCATACTTTCCAGGTTTAGATGGCATATACTGACGGAAAGGACATTTTCCACGAAAAGAAACTAATTGCTCATCGACAGTCATAGACCAATTAGGAATATAAGGGTCTTGTAAATAGCTATTCCACAATTCAAAGCATTCTCTTATTGGCTCTAATTTATCAGTTGATCTTCTTTTACGCCTCTCAGCAGCATCATCAAATCTTATGACACGTAATATACTTGTGAATCTATTGCGACTCATAATGTCCCGAAATATTTGTCTTCCATTTTTTATGCTCCAAAGTTCGCTTACTGTTTCATTTTTCGATTTATATACTCCAATAAGTAATAAAAGTCCGATGAATTTTTTAAGTTCTATAATATCTATAGGTTTCCACTCTTTATCGAATACTCTATTGCCTTCCGCGTTTGTCCATTTTACTATAATTTCCAAAAGTCTTTTTCGGAAATAGATAAGAAATGAGGATGATATGGAATCCACTTCACGATTTGCAAATCTTGAAGGTCCAGATTTTTCACGTAAAATATTGATTTCAGTACGTCTTCCTTGTGGTCTGGCAACTTCATTCTTATACCAGATCTGTGAATTATTTTTGGAAACAAAAGTAGAATTTGAAGTACTTGTGGTTGCTACATTTACTTCATTGGAATCATTATCAGATTCTGAGTAGGAATCAGAAATTTCATTATGTATTTCAACATAATCTACTTCACCTTCATCAGACGACAGATTTTCATCATCGGTGTCGAATTCTATATCGTCCGGATTTCCCATAATTTTTTGAATTTCCTCTTCAATACTTTTTTTCTGTTCATCTTCAATTCAGTTTTTAACAAAAAATAAGTTAGGAAATAAGAAAATGATGAATATTTGTAAAATAACAAAGCACGTACAAACTACACTTATTACTTGTCTTCAAATATCAAGTCCTATTTTCAATGAAAAGACTCAAAAACATCAATAGACACCATTCGCTCACTAACTGTGTCTGTTGATAAATGACTCTCTGAACCAGAAGTAACCTTTTATATATAGAGCACGAAGTTTACTAGATCAGTCTAGAATGTTCTCAAAACTTCATTATAAAGTCGCCAAATTTGGCGAGATTGGCGCTAAAAATCCATCGCCAAATGGGCGATTAACAGCCAATTATGGTAACCCTATTCCTCCTCATGATTTATGGCAACCCTAGAAAAAGAAAGCAACAGTATATTACGTTTGTTTTAATATTGGGTCCAATGGACCCGCGTGGTAAACAATGAAACAAATTAAAAATAGGTAAAAAATTTCGAACAAAATTTTAATCGCAATTGCATATACATAGAGGAGACAATTGCAGGAAAAGTCATGTAATCGCGAAACTTTGAATGCTATTTTTCATGAGAAAAATTTACATTAAATATTGCTGTCGGGTCCAATGGACCCGTCTGGTAGACGGAAGGTTAAGTGGTCAAATACAGCATATTTCCTATCTAAGACGGTACACCCAGTATATATAATGAATAATTTACATGATCACATAAAGGGAATCTGGTATGTGATCATTTATGGTAAGGTAATCTATGCAATTTAATTAACAAAAGAAAAATAATAGTAATGACTACAAAAAAAACAAATTGGTACTAAAATTTCGCACAGGGTGATAAAAAATTCAAAATCTGCTTTTTTTCATCTTTTTTTAAGACTTCTTCGAAAAGACGCTAACAGTCAAAATGGCGAAATGCTATAATAAATATACGTCAATGAGTATTTCATGAAAAACGTAGTTCATGAGATACCACATGGGCGAACTTTTTTTAACATCAGTGCAAAATTCAAATATTTATTGAGTGAACTAGCTGAATAATAAAACGGAATTTTTGTTGGGGAAAAAACATAGTAAAACACGACTATGTATATTGTGAATAGTACATTTTTCTTATCTCGGAAATTATTTCGACGGGATTTCGTTAAATTAAAAAAAAAAATTACAGAGAGATATATGGAAATATGAAATTACTTTATGTATTAGTACTTTTATGAGACTGACAAGGTCTTTATGTGTATTATATATCCTTCCTAAAACGCAGTTTATCATAAACACTTAAAATAACCACAGAAAATATCGATGTTTACTACAATATTTAATCGCATGACGATTATTAATTCTCTACGCAGCATGAGAAAGTATAAACTAAATTGATCTATAATGCATTTACCATACTTAATATGAGTGAGTAAAACATTCTAAGAACATTAGCCTACAATTATGAAAAGTTGTTCTTGGAAAGAGCTTAAATTTTATTTTCAGATGTTGGCCAGTATTTTCTGAAATATCGCCAATGTATAGAACGTCGCGTAATATTTTAAACATAATTCATGACTATAGTTTATAATCTTTCGATTTAATTTTGCGTTTCAAGTAAATTTACCGAATGATCAAAATTGACTGGTTTATATAGAAAATGAAACTTTTTTTTTATGACAAGTGAAATAAATGCATCGTTTTCTGCAATGTACTTGGGAAAATTCCAAATTTTGAGAAACAGAATGATATTTAAGTAATATGAATTTAATATAAAAATAGCATAAATAAAATAATATAAATTTTTAAATATACCCGTCATTCTGGAGTCACATGGTATAAGTGATATATTTTTTAAATTTGTTTCATTTGATACCCATCTCGGCATGATTCGAAGAATCTTTTTTGTTGTTGTCCTGACATTTTGCAGTTGATTTTTGCTGTACCAGGTTTTCCATGTAAGGCCTGTTTCAGTGTTTTACGAATTTCAGAATACTTCATTTGCCACACTCAGTCCAGCTGTTTCATTCTGACATCAACGAAATCCCAGTTCTTGAAAGTGAATAGTTTTGTTCTATGATAATCTATGTATGAATGCTAACTCTTCCGCTTTTTTGTACCAAACTTTGTATTACAAAAGCCATTATTAGATGTAAATTGTAAAATAAACATCTTCCAAACATTTTTCTTCAGTTGAAACATGGCATAGGTCTTATAATGCTTACAATCTATTGTAATTGAATTTTAATTAATTTTAATTACATTACATTGTAGGGAGCTTTAAAAATTTTAGTAAAAAAATTTAGTTTCGATAAAAACGCCAGAATGCGCTTATTCAATAAATTCTAAAATACAAGGTAGCCCCAAGCTGAATCCAGATTGACGTTTAGATAGAAAAATAGAGAAAACGCAATATTTTTTTTTTGTTTGTTTGTTCCTCTGTAGTTCGATATACTGTAAACAAAAAAGATGTAAATCTACAAAACTAGTTTTTGTAAAGCTACAGACATCTGCCTGCTTGCTAAAATTTTATCGGTAACCCGGGATAATTATAAGAATTTTTCTTTTTGTTGTTTCAGTTATATAAAAAGTTCTAGGCATCTCAGCTTCCTAGAAAATTCTTAGTAACCTTACAGATTTTTTTTATTATTATTAACAGCACAAATGTGAATCTGTTACATGATTTTTTTTATGTTGCACTTACATAAAAAGTTCTAGGCATCCCATTTTCCTAGAAAATTCTTAGTAACCTCATAGATTTTTTTACAGTGTAAAAGTAATCATGAGACTTTTGTATCAACACTTTACTGTCAAATATTGTTTTCGTTATGTAAAATGAGTTTCTAGGGAAAAATAATCTTAGACTAATAAACATAGAGGAAGAGCGGGTATTATGGAATGATCGAGTAATTTGGATGTGGTGCTACAGCCAAGTGTACATTCTAAAAAACATCTATAAGGATACTAAGAATTTTCTAGGAAACTTGATGCGTAGAACTTTTTATGTAACTGCAACAAAAAAAAATTCATCTAACAGATTCACATTTACACTTTTAAAAAATGTGTATGGTTTCTAAGAATTTTCTAAGAAACTAGGATGCCTAGAGCTTTTATGTAACTACAACAAAAAAAAAATGATGAAATTATCCTGTTTTACCTATAAAATTTTAGTAAGTACATAGATTTCTGTAACTTCACAAAAATAGTTTTGTAGAATTGCGTATTTTTTCTTTACAATGTACAGATAAAATTTTAATAAGCATACAGATTTCTGTATCTTTTACAAAAACTAGTTTTGTAGAATTTAATCTTTTTTTTTTTTTTTTTTTTTTTTTTTGACCGCTCAAACGACTTCCCAGTATTCCCATAAGACACAGAACTCAGTTCTGTTTGAGGAACCGTTGTTTAAGCGTAACGGCTAAATAAACTCTTATTCTCAATTTTTGCACGTAAATTTTATAAAATCCGTATTGATTATAAAATCTCATTGTCAGTTTTGTTAACCAAGTTCTGCATAAATTTGAACAGTTATATTTATTTCTGTGTTAGTCAGTTTACCTATATGTTAACTTGTTGACTTGAGAAGAGTTTGTTTTTACCCGACTGAAAAGAAGGGTTATGTGTTTCACGCGTATCTGTGTAAGTGGATTTCTTTATACCCTCGAAACATCCCAACGGCTGGATGGCTTTTAATGAATGAGGTCTCTATCAATTTGTCTTAACGGCCCGATGGTTATAGGCTAGGTTTTGTTTTTATAAATTCTAAATGGCGGCCATAAAATACAAAATGGCGGTAGAGACGAAAAAAATTACGCACTCTATTGAGTGGCATATCCTTGGATAGGTCTTTCAGAATGAAGACGATGTTTCATGGATTATTTTACAGTCAGAAGCTCTGTTAATGTATTATACAACCAGGAAGTTGTGTATGTAGGATCTCTAGCTTTACTGCAACTCTAACCCTCGTAGACATCTATAGACCTCGTCAAAACAGTGTTTATAGGTTGGGACTACCAATTAAACACAACTTAAAAGTCGTCAATACAAGAAAATAAAAAAAAATAGGTAAGTAATATAAACAAGTAATATAAAAAAAGTATTTTAAGTCAATTCCTACTTAAGTCAATAAGAGAATTTTTTTCTCCCATTCTTCTTGTCTCTTGATTGTGGCTTAAAATACCTTGATCAAGAAGAGGGCTCTCTCGATTATTGAAAATTAATTAATTTAATTTAATTAATGAATTAATATTTGAAAAAGCTGGATTAACATCAAGTGTCATCCACTACAAGTTTAAAAAAATTATCTGAGCTTGATTGGATGAATAATAAGTATTTTATTAACGATTGAAAATGTGAGCAAGAAATATATAGCAAGAGTGTGAGCTAATAGTAGGAATTGAAAAAAAAAATAGTTTCACATTGATGAGAAATAATTAATTAGTTCTCTTTTTACGCAGTCGGGTTTTTTGATTTTTTAAATTTAATTGTTTATTCAAGATTTTGTTTCGAGTAATATGAAATATCATCTAGACAACTATTGCAAGGCGAGTCAAAAATTAAAGCAATTTTTCAAAGTATCTGAAGATTTATAGATGATGCACTAAGGTTTACCCATTAAATAATTTTCGTTATTCTTTTAAATCGTGGTTTTTCTTGCAATTTTAATATTCCTTAAGTCCCTATTCCATATTACCCGACTGGTTGTCATTACCAAAAAAGTGTAACTTTTTTTAAAGCTAAATATTCATATGTATTTTTTTCTTCAACTTTAAAAATGTGATATAAACAAAAGGACTACGTCTGAATTCATTCATAATTATAAAAACTGTTCAAAATAACAAACATTACATTACACTACATTAAAAGATAAAAACACTAAAAACAATTTAAAAGGACGTTTCAGATTCATTCTGAATCCCTCATCAGCTAATTCCTAACGTAAAAGTCATACTAGGTCTTAAAGTTCAGCATCTCTACCATTAGAATATTCAATTTTGTTTTAACTATAATTTTTTGGCAACTTGATGTAATGTTTTTTTACTTGTTGAACTTTAAAACCTAGTATGACTTTTACGTTAGGAATTAGCTGATGAGGGATTCAGAATGAATCCGAAACGTCCTTTTAAATTGTTTTTAGTGTTTTTATCTTTTAATGTAGTGTAATTTAATGTCTATTATTTTAAAAAGTTTTTATATTTAAAAATGTGTTAAGAAAGAGTCAAATGTTGTACCTTACTAACTTTTAATGCGCCTCGAATATTTTAGGTTGACTTACAAATCAAAATGTAAATAATATTCCATTATAGCTGAACTTTTTCTATAAAGAAACAGACAAACATAAAATACGCACAAACCCATATACATATAAATATATATTATAACCATATTACAACCATATTTCATTTTCCACTTAACCCATTTCTGTCGAGATATTACAATTTTATGTCAGTAACTTTACACTGCTACAAAAATATTGCTTAGGAAAGTTACATCACTAACTCGCATTTATACGTTTCTTTCTTTTAGTCCGCTCAATGAAGTTAGCAAAAAAAATTTCAGAACCGAAAGAAAAAAATATAGTATGAAGGAAAAGACAAACTGTTCCTCCACAAGAACATATTTATTTAGTTTTTATTTATTTTTTATCTCCACCATCAATTCCCCTTGCTTTCGACCCCCAGAAATAAAGAATTTTCAGTTTTATTCCCCCTCAACAATTTTCTGCCCCCCCCCCTCTCTTTTTTTTTTTTTTTTTTTTTTGACGTAATAACAGCCGAGTTCTACGCTCCGTTATTAGGTACTTTTATATCTTTCTCCTTTAGTCATTCTCTCCGGCGAGTTCTCTCTCTTTCTCATTCTCTCTCTCTCTCGCTCCATATATATGTATCTGGAGGATTTTTATATATATATAAAGATAGATTTATGTATATATGCCTTTTTCTTTTCATTTCACGTTGGTTAGGGACGGAAAAATCAATACGAGAGAAGGAATTGTTAGATATAAATTTGAAAGCAGCTTTTTAGATAAAAATGAAAAAAAAATTCCTTCTTTGTGCTTATTTTTATATTTGTTTCGCTTCAAAAAATTCGAATTTTATTTATTTACGTGACATAAATGTGTATGTGTACTTTTTTTTCATTATTTTCCAAGGTTATATATGTGCTTTTTTTTTTGTTTTGCGAAAGTATCTGTACTTGTATGATTGCAGTGTTTTTCTTCTGCTACAGCTTTTTTTTCGTATTTATTTGTTTTTATTATTTACGATTCGTCTAATTTTTTTTTCTCTTTTTCTTTTTTTTTTTTTTTTTTTTTTTTTTTTTTTTTTCGAGCCTTAAATTTCTCTTTAAGAAATATTTACTATTTTTATTCTGTTTTTGATATCGCGAAACTTTTTTTTTTTTTAGTGTGTGTGTTTTAACATTCTTGTATAAATAAGTATTCAATAAAAAATGTCTAAGCAACTTTTTTTAAACATTATATAATGAAAGTATTGATAAAATTATCTCGTATTTTCTAAAACTTAATTTAATTTTCCGCTTGATTTTTAAAAGATGTGTTTATATATTTAAGTATTTATGAGGACCTGCATTAATTTTTTATGTGGAAAAAATAAATTAAATTTGCGTTTTGAAAAAGATTATAAGCAAAACTTATATGAAGAATTTGTTTTTTTATTTTGTTTGTTTGTTTGTTTTGTATGTCTGTAGGCTTAAATATATTTATTTTTTTACATCATAAAATATTCGTTTAAAACATTTTATTTAAATAATCTTATTAACAAAGTGTTTTTATTTGTTTTGAAAAAAAAAACGTATTATTATTTCAGCAGAGTGATGTATTTTCAAACTTCGAAAGAAATTGTAATTGAAAATAATAAAAATCCTTGTCCAAATAATGAAAAATTTAAAAAAAAAATGTCCTTTTTAACGAAATTATTTTTCTTTTCAGTTTTTAATAATCTTTTCGTTGTATGTTATTTTTAAAAATAAAGTATGATTTTAAAAAGTTAAATCGTCTTAACACACATTTGTATTCTACTTAAATATATATATATATAAGGCGTCATGATAATTTTTTAAGGGAAAAGTGAAAATCAAAGATGAATTTAAATTGTAAGTAAATATTTTTAAGAGACTATTTTTCAAACATTAAAACCCTTTTTTTTTTAAGAATAATTTCTTTAGAATACTTTTAAAAACCCATCTTGATTTTTTTAAAAATAGGTTCTAAGCTTTAGAGGAGCTTTAACAAAGACAATATTTAGCTACTTATGGAAATTAATTTCGAGAATTTTCACGCTTTATGCAAAAATACATATTTTACAGGCATTTATTAATGAATATCGGAAGGTGAGATGACAGTGCAGATGGGTAAACAGTGGGACAGCCCTTCAAAATGCATTTATTTTACATTGCAACTTCATATTAATACTAATAAGCGACAATCTAGTAATTCCCATTATTGTTTCTAATTCCATGATCTTTATTGGTAAAGGTACCATACAAATTGAAAATTTTCCAACTTAGCGAAAATGTGATTAGAGGATAATGGACTTGGGGGAACAGTGGGGTAGCCCTTCAAAATCCATTTATTTTATATTGCAAATTAATATTAATACACATAAGCAACAATTTAGCAATGCCCATTCTTGTTTTTAATTCCATGATCTTTATTCGTAAAGGTACCATACAAATTGAAAATTTTCCAACTGAGTGAAAATGAGATGAGAGAATAAAGGACTTGGGAGAACATTGGGGTAGCCCTTCAAAATGCATTTATTTTATATTGCAACTTAATATTAATACACATAAGTAACAATTTAGTAATGCTCATTATTGTTTTTAATTCCATGATCTTTATTGGTAAAGGTACCTCCAACTGAGTAAAAATGAAATGAGAGGATAGTGGACTTGGGGGAACAGTGGGGCAGCCCTTCAAAATGCATTTATTTTACATTACAACTTTATATTAATACACATAAACAACAATTTAGTAATGCCCATTATTATTTTTAATTCCATGATCTTTATTGGTAAAGGTACCATACAAATTGAAAATTTTCAAACTTAGCGAAAATGTGATGAGAGGATAATGGACTTGGGGGAACAGTGGGGTAGCCCTTCAAAATGCATTTATTTTACATTGCAACTTTATATTAATACACATAAGCAACAATTTAGTAATGCCCATTATTGTTTTTAATTCCATGATCTTTATTGGTAAAGGTACCGTACAGATTGAAAATTTTCCAATTGAGTGAAAATGTGATGAGAGGATAGTGGGGCAGCCTTTTAAAATGCATTTATTTCGCATTGCAACTTCATATTAATGCTCATAAGCAACAATATAGTACTAAGTAAAGATACCATTCAAATTGAAAATTTTCCAACTGAGTGAAAATATGTCCAGGCATGGGAATCGAACCCAAGACATCCGGCTTAAATTGAAAACGCTCTGCTCATTGGGCTACCAGCCGGAAGGATTCAGATTGCTCAATAGGCAAAGCGTTGGCAAATTATGCTTGAGATCTTGGGTTCGGTTCCCGCAATGGACGCATTTTCCCTCAATCGGGAAATTTTCTATTCGTATTATATCGTTATCTATCAGTACGATTTAGTTAAAAATAATAAAGCATCCATCGCTACATATCCATCGTTTAATGGCGCTCCATTGCCAGCGGTATCTGCTGCTGAATTGTCTACATATCTGACAAGATGATATTGCCAATAATGTTATCTGGGTAAATTGTGTGGGCCGGTAAATTGTGTTGGTCCAGGTAACCCAATCGGCATCGCTTTTGCAATCTAAAACGAAAGTCTTGGGATCGACTCGCGGCTTGAACACATTTTCTCTCAGTTGGAGAATTTGAATTCGCGTAAAATCTAATGATAAATATCTCCATCACTAAATATTATGATCGAAGCAGAATGTATTCATTTTAGAGGAAGTTAGTAGTTTTTAGCTACAAAAAATGAAGATTTGCATCTTTAAAATATTTAATTTTTTGCAAGTAAAGATTAGAAATATAGCATGAAAAACAATTTAAGTTTAAAGGTAAGACAATCCTTTATTAGTAAATCCATGCAAAATTCGCCTTTCTTACATCAAATAAAATATTTCAGAGCATTTTCTTTTCATGCCAATATGGTGCACATCGGACAACCTTAAAAATGCCCACAGTGTGCCACATTTTATACTGGCTTAAAAGGAAAAGTTTTAATTGTTGCAATAATGAATGCTTCTTTGTTTGTTTTTTCATTTAAAATTAAAACTGCAGTTAAAATAATATTCAAGAATATTTAGCTTTTTTTTGTTAATTATTCAAAAAGAAAAATAACTCACTTATTTTTATTATCTGAACATTTTTAATATCTTGAAGAATGTGGCTGACTCGTATTAATCTGGGAAAATTTTATTTGGAAGGCTATTTGCTTTTTTTATTCTTGTATCTTATGTATTTTTTAAGAACGTAAAATCTATACCATTTAAGTCATTAATAATTTTGCCTAATACTGTACTCTTTTAATGTGCTGTAACTAGGAACAGAATGTTGGGGGGGGGGGGGGGGATTGCGCTTGAAAGTATCTTATTTGCATACTGCTTAAAGAGTGCCAAATAATTTTCATTTAAAAAGTACAATCGCATTAAATATATTCATGCATGTTATGGTATAGTGAACAATTTTTTTTAATGTTTTTGTGTTTTTATGCATTTGTGAATCAATCAATTGTTTTGTTCTGTGCAGTGCAAAACAAGACAAAGGCCTTCTACCAAAGAATTTCCGCGTCTTATATATGTATTATAATTTTAATTTACTTTTTTATATTCATGGCCCACTATATTTCATACCTGGTGCATACAGAAGAACATATCCACATTTGTAAGTTATAAAGTATTTTTCTTAAATAAAACATTAAGACACACTTTGAGAAAATTAGCAAATGATGAAGATGCAGAAAATCATATTCAGGAATTTTTACATTTGAATTGATATGTAAATTTCAATAGAAAAAAATAATAACTTCAAAAGTGGTCTACTGTGTCCATATTTACCTATTAACGTAAACCTCAATATGGTCGAAAAACTTAACGATTGTATAGATAGCATAGCAGACAAATTTTGCTTTTCTTATTTGGAAATGACCTAGTACCAATAGCAGCCGATGTATCGACAGTGTTTCAGATATCCATATTTTTTCTACGAGACATTTTCACAAAAGTTTTAAACTGAACAGCTTAAATGGAAACCAATTAGAATATTTGCTTAATTTTTTTATTTAGACGACGGGGAAGTGCTCTAATTACCCCTATCAACATAAAATCATGTTTAAAAAGTTTTTCTTTTATGCAAGCAATAATATCGCACCCGAATGAAAATGTTAAATGTTTTATTTATTTATGTATGTTTAATGCGTTTATTTTATGCTTCGGAAATTTAAAAAAAAAATCTGAACCAATAAATCAAATTAATAAAATCTTTTCTTCACCTATTTCAAGAAAGCTGGAGTGAACAAAGCTTTTGCGCAACGTTTAAATACATGTTTTTAAATATCTCTATGTCCTCTCGTATCTTCTACAGTATTTTAATTCAGTTTTCATTGTTGCCATATGTTAATTTTCTGTAAATTCGAAAAGGATAAAACTATTTGAAATCAGATTTTTTTTTTAATTACAGTAATAGAAAAATATTTGCATTTATACATTTTTTAAATACTATAGTGAGTTTTAGTACAATTTTATGTTATTCACTCAAGCTATTTTATTTTTTTATTTTTTTTTTGTCCCAAATGATTGCCTGTAAAGCATCTCAAAAATGAAATACAAAAATTGCATGTAATTACGATTAAATATATTTCTATAATATTTCTTATGCTGTTTTCTGTTTATTTGTTATAGTTTTTTTTTAAAAAATAATTAGTACTAATTTCTAAAGTAAAGGTTGAAACTCTAATTTTAAAAAGAAAAAGAAAAAAAGATTGGCCAACTCTTATTGTCAAATTTTAAAACAGTTATTCGTGTAATGTATGTAGATTATTTAAAAATGGGAAAATTCATAATGACTGAAGTATATACATCTTAATAATTTTTTAATTAAAATAGATTTAATGCATCAAAAATTAGGAATGATTACATAATATATTTTTGCAAATAAATACTAAAATTATATGATAACCCTTTCGTGAGCAGTGGTCACAAAAGTGACCACCTAATTTTCAGTTTACTGGCACACAGAATATTTAATTAAAATTTTCCTTATATTACGTGCGTTAAAATAAGCAAGTATTTATTTTCTAATAAATTCATTTTTAAATTACGGTGTGAGTCAATCATTTCATCATTTTATAAACAGAATAACTACGTGCCGGAAAGGGTTAAAGACATTATGTGCATTGATTTTGCTTTGTATGCATTGGGTATTAAGTAAATGTTTAATTTAAGCAGAAATTGCAAATAATTATCCATTGAATTTTTAAACAGTAATAAAAAAGCAAAGATTTTTTAATTTTTTAAAGTCGTATCTAAACAGTTACACTTTTTATCTTAATACCGTTACTGTTACCCGCGGGCATAAAATATTTTGAAAAGCATATCAAACCTGTGAAACGGCCAAAAGTGAATTCGGAATTCCTATTTTGTTGGGTTTTGTTTCTAATGACGCTAATTATCTGTTAAGAATTACAGAAGAAAAAAAATTCTATTTTAGCTAAAAAAACTTTCCAAGTATAACGCAAAATAATTCTTTTACATACTAATGCGTATTTCTAGGGTAAAATTTCAATATCAACAGTGTGACTAAGAAGCTACGTGAAAGTCTTATAATGTCATTTATTCGATTCGGTTCCTAAAAAGTCTTTCTGTATATAAGATAAAGCCGACTAAACAAACAAAGCATAAAAAATTTGTACGATGTTTTACCGCAACGCTTGTTTAAAACATGCCACTTAATGCACAGTATTAAAACTAAATTAGACATTTTATTTTTCTTGAGCGACTGTATACACAGTAAAATACATTTTATACAAATAAAGATAATCTCAATGTTTTCCTGTCTTTACCAAGAAATTTTGAATGTGAAACGAAAATATTTTTTCCCATGCTAATGCTTATTTATAGAGTACAAATTCAATATCAAGAGTATCAGTAAGAAGCAACATGAAAAACTTATAATGTCATTTATACAATTTGCTTTCCTAAAAAAAAAAAAAAAAAAAAAAAAAAAAAAAAAACCTTTCTGTTCATAAGATAAACCCAACTAAACAAACAACGCATACAAATATGCATACCATGTTTCACCACAATACTTGTTCAAAACATACAAATTGATGCATAGTATTATACCGAAATTGGAGACTTTATTTTGCGAAATCGACTGTGTATGCAACAAACTACATTTTATGTAAATGAATATAATTTCAATGCTTTGCTCTCTTTACCAACAAATTTTCTAAGTGAAACGAAAATATTTTTTCCCATACCAATGATTATTTATAGAGTATAAATTCAATATCAAGAGCATCAGTAACAAGCAACTTAAAAAACTTATAATGTCATTAATTCGATTAGTTTTCCTATTTAAACATTTCTGTGCATAAGATAAAAACAACTAAACAAACAATGCATAAAAATATGCATACGATGTTTCACCGAAACATTTGTTCAAAACATACCGTTTGATGCATAGTATTAAAACTAAATAAGACATTATATTTATAGAGATCGACTGTGTATATAGTAAAATGCACTTCATGTAAATAAAAATAATCACAATGTTTTTCCGTCATTACCAAACAAATTTTCCAAATGAAACGAAAATAATTTTTTCCCTTATCTGTAGAGTACACATTCAATATCAAGAGCGTCAGTAACAAGCAACTTGAAAAACATATAATGTCATTTATTTGATTCGCTTTCCCAAAAAAACCTTTCTGTACATAAGATAAACCTGACTAAACAAACAATGCATAAAAATATGCATACGATGTTCCACTGCAACATTTGTTCAAAACGTATTATTTGATGCATAGTATTAAAACTAAATAAGACATTTTATTGTGAGAGATTGACTGTAAATATAGTAAAATACCCTTCATGTAAATGAAAATAATCACAATGTTTTTCTGTCTTTGCTAAACAAATTTTCCAAATAAAACGAAAATAATCCCCCCCCCCCCATACTAATGCATATTTATAGAATGCAAATTCAATATCAAGAGTGTTAGTAACAAGCAACGTGAAAAACTTATAATGTCAGTTAGTCTATTCACTTTCCTAAAAAAAAGACTTTCTGTACGTAAGATAAGTCCGACTAAACAAACAATGCATAAAAATATGCATACGATGTTTCACTGCAACACTTGTTCAAAACATACCATTTGATGCATAGTATTAACACTTTGCGGTCTAAGTACTCCACCTAGGTGCAGACATCTCTTACACGAATTTATTCGGTTAGCAACACTTTCATTTTTTAAGAAACATTTTTACTTGTACTTTAACAACATGCGCAAGAGAAATTTACTATAAAATGTACCTTTAAAATACAGTTGTGCTAATAGAATATAAAAATACAATCATGCATATAAAGCTTGGGTGGCTATTTGCCGATACTCGACCGCAAAGGGTTAAAATTAAAAAAGACATTTTATTTTTAGAGACCGACTGTATATGGGGCATTCTCACAATCTTTTCACTTTTCTATATTTTTCTGTCCCTGAATAATAATTTGTATTTTAGTACATATTCTTGGGGGTTTTTTATTCCGTATACTGGAAAACATCCTATTGCATGACTGCATAACAATATTAACGAAATAAATAAATTTTGGACAATGTTGGGGGTCCAAATATACCACGAAATTCCTATACCGTCCCGTGTCCCTGATGCTGATTTTTAAGTTTGGAGCTGTCTGTATAAAATTGTTTCAATAAAAGTAATTCAATGTAATTTTTTTTTCCGAAACTGGGAGTATTGTTTTACATAAATACGTAGCAAAAAATTAACCTGCACACATTTTTAGGGCTGTTATTATTTTTTGAACTTTGTCCCAGGGTTTTGGATTCCTTACCGTCCCTCTTGCTAAACTTATACAGAAAATCACCTCATATGCAGCCACAGAATTTTTTTCGACTTTTTTCTGATGCAGAAGTATGCTAGAGAAAGAATGTCTAAAATTGTTTGACAGAAAATTTACTGCAGAATTTAAATCAACATTTAAATATCAATTTCGAGCATCGTGGCTTTATGGGTAGTCTTACCGTCCTCAAGGTTTATTCCTGCACTTTTCGAGGTAAATTATTTTTTTTTAAATTTAATCCAATGTAAATAACTGTTTCTAAAAATCAATGAACATTGTGGCTATCACTTAGTCTTAATATGATTTACCTAAAATTAGTGGTAATTTTCCTTACCGTCCCATCCTTACCATCCCTTTTTTTGATTACCGTCCCTTTTTACCTATACCTACCCTTTTTTTTCCTTCCGTGCCTTCTTTAACACCCCTTTAAGACAATGTTATACCAAAATTTTGTACTAAAAATACTATATCGTTATTATTTCTTATTTGAATATCTTGTGGGTACTATGCAAATTCATTATAAATAAAAATTTAGAGGAAAATAAAAAGTTATAGCGGTAAAATTGTAGGTAAAATTGTAAGTAAAATTAAACTTGAAAGTTTAACTTAAACCTAAGTTAAATAAAAAAAATTTCGCTGCTGACCATTTTTTCTTTATTTTGAATGATTAAGGCATTCGTATATAAGTTTAAAATGTTATTTTAGTAAATTTAATTTCACCAGATTTTTATTGTTGAAAAGTCAAAAGATTGTGAGAATGCCCCATATATTGTAAAATACACTTCATGTAAATAAAAATAATCTCAATCTTTTTCTGTCTTTACCAACAAACGGAAGAAAAAAATTTCTCCACACTAATGCTTTTTACTGTAGCAGAGCTGCTACAGGCAATTATTCTTTAATTCTATCTCACATAATTTTTTTTTAAACATTTTTTTTACATACACTTTGACAGCATCTGCAAGAGAAATATACTACAAAATTTATTTTCTTAAAATAGTGGTGCGAATAGAATATAAAAGTAGTCGCTTGTGGCAGCCCTGCTATAGCTCAAATTCAATATCACGTGTAGCATGAGTTATAAGATATGTGAAATTTTTCAGATGTTGCCTATTTGATTCGTATTCAACTCTTCTGTACACAAGGTAAACCCAAGTAAACAAACAACCCATAAAAACATGTGTTCAGGGATGCCCGAGAGGATTTGTTTAAAACATGCCATTTGATGTACCAAAATATTAAAACTCATAAAAAATTTAATTTAGTGAGTGAAACAATATATTTGGTGAAAATACTCTCAATGTTCTTTCTATTTTAATAAACGAACCTTCTAAGTGGTAGTAAAATATTTTTTTACGTTCTAGTACTTATTTCTAGAGGGAAAATTCAATATTAATGTGGCACAAGTTACAAGCTATGTGAAAATTTTCCGATGTTTTCTATTTGATTTGTATCCAACTCAATAAATCGCATCCAATGCATATGTGTTGTACACAACATATACCAAAATAAAAAAACAACAAATAAAAACCCATGTTCGATGCTGCACGGCAGCAATTTTTTAAAAGATACCATTTGATGCGAAATATTAAAACAAAATAAAAAAGAAATTTAGCAAGTTGAACGGCATATTTGGTAAAATACTCTCAATTTTCGTTCTATTTTAATAAACAGACCTTCAGACAATGAGAAGTAAAAAAAAAAAAAAAAAAAAAAAAAAAAAATCTAATGCTCATTAGAACACAAATTCAACATCGTGTGTCGTGTGTGGCAAAACTTGACGCTATTTTCTAAAATTTTCCAGTATTGTCTATTTGATTCGTGTTCAACTCTTCCATACACATTATAAACTCAAGCAAACAAACAACTCATAAAAACAACGTTGTTTTATAAAACGTACTATTTAATGCGAAAGTACTAAAACTAAATAAAAAATTTAATTTAGCGAGTTGAACTGTATATTTGGTAAAAACCCTCTCAATGTTCTTTCTTTTTTAATAAACACACTTTCCAAGAGAAACAAAAATATCTTTTCCCATACTAGTGCTTATTTCTAGAGTGAAAATTCAGTATCAAGCGTGTCACAAGTAACAAGCTGCGCTATAAACTTACAATGTTATTTATTCACATTCCTTAAAAAAAACAAAAACTTGCTGTACGTAAGATAAACCCAAATAAGCGAACAATGCATAAAAACATACGTTCGATGTTTCACCGCAACGCTTGTTTAAAACATTTCATTTGATGCAAAGTATTAAAACTAAATAAGACATTTCTTAGGAGTCAAGAAAGAGTATCTATATTGACACATCAACACCATGAGATACATATTTACATCTAAAATAACACGAACAAAAAATAAGAAGTGCCAAAATAAATAAAAATGGAAGGAGGATATAAATTTTTATGCTTTTCCGCAAGCGTGTATAGATACCTTAGGGTACGATTTCATTTCTAATACTTTTGATGTATTGCGAACAAATTTTATTGCATTTCAGCATTTTTCAGTTTTTTTTTTCTATATTTCAGTGTTTATTCTCCCGGGTTACCCAGTTTTCATTGTGCGTTCGCGTGATAGCGATTTCTTTTTGTTTTATTCACTTCATTGTTTATGGGAATGAAAAAATAAATAGAAATGGTACCGGAAGAAAAAAAAATGGGGAAAAAATCAGTAGCCATCTGTAAAGACGAAAAAGAATTGTTTGATATAACATTGGTAGGTTTTTCTCCTTGTATTAGTTGTTTTTCTTTTTTTCCTCTTTTTTTTATCCTTCTTTCTTTGGCTATTATTTCTCTTTTTCTTGTCTAAATCCATTCCTATTCGACGCGGCTTTTCGTATTTTCTTTCTTCGTGTTTTTGTTTCGCTCCTTTTCCCCCTTTTTTTATTATTATTTCTTTTTCTCCCCCATCTTCTATCCCCCATCCCCTTTCCACTTTATTTGTTGTTTTTTTCCTTACTTCCACGAGGCTGGCGGAGCAGCAACATCTATCTGCTCATCTTCCTTCTCTCCGATTTTTCTCCTTTTTTCTTCGTTTTATTACTCGTAGTTTTCCCGTTTTTTTTTTTTTTCTTTCCCCAATTTTTTTTTTTTTTTTTTTTTTTTTTCCTGGAGAGATTGAGAGAGCGAAGGAGCAGCAAAGAAGAACAGAAAAATAACGGCGAAATACAGAGTTACATCAAACGGAGAAAAAATCAATTGTTGGCTAAGAGAAGCAAGCACGTCGCGCATGCGTCGCATCGGCTCTTGCCAACTTGCTTGGAGCACCAAGCAAGTGCAGAGGTTCCACCATGCCCAGTTTTCTCTATCCTTCTAGGCTCTAAACACGGAGGATTTACAAAGGTTTTTCAGTGGATATTTAGAATAAAAAAAAGTATAAAAATGTGTACTTCACTTTACTGTTTGTTTGTGGAATTAGGAGCAGTGTTCTCGAACTACGATTTAGTACCCAAAGGGTTACATGCCCATGTTGTTTGAAACTGTGTCTTCTGTTTACGTTGTGAATATTTTTCGACCGAGGATGCTTTGAAGCAAATATTTTTTATTCGGGGTCGTGAATTCGTTGCATTTTCTCCCCTTTCAGTGGTGTTTACAGAATACATATTTATGCATCGTCCTTAAAGAATTATTTTACTTTTTATAGTGAATGCATTCCCCGCTCTTTGACACATGTTGGATTATCTGCTAAAGATGTTGTTATTTACATTTTTTTCAAAAATAATCTCAGTGTGTTAATTTAAAATTCCATTATACAAATTACTTTCGATTATACAAAAAGTTGTCAAATTATAATCTGGCAATACTTCTTGCATTATTTGGGGGAAATTTTATTTATTAAAAAAAAATCCCTTTGTTTATACTTTTTCTGGATACTAAAGAGACAAGAATGTTACTGTGAATAATAATAACATTCAGTTACGCAAAAAATTAAGAAATTTTCTTATTTTACCACCAGCTTTAGAATTAAAAACTACATAATTACGCGCAGAAAATTATGGATAAATATGACATAATTTTATTGGTCATCAACTTTAAGTATTGTCGATATAAAACAAAGTGGAATAATCAATTTTTATTTCATTTTAAGTTGAAAGTTTGCAGTGAATAAGTACTGCAATAAATGTTATATAACTTCAACTTTTCCGGTTAAAGAAGAATACAAAAATTCTCCAACTTTACGATCAACCGAAAGAGTCGGTCAAGGACGTGGAATACATGGATTTACTCCACCGTAGTCGGTTATGCACGGACGATGACGTAATTACTAAGTGAAGCCATAACGGACTCTTATTGGTTGATTAATCTCTAGTGTTTTGATTTGCATTCAGGATCCGATTCGCTTATTAACGGGCCAATGAGTGAAGAAGAAAATCAGCAGGTGAGTTACACTAAGTAAATAAAACTACTTTATACAAAAGGGGGGATTCTTTTAAAATTTTAATTACGTTTAACGTTTCTGAAAACATTTTATTTTTTGGTATCTGAATACATTTGGGGCATTCAGAATGCAAATATATTGTTACCAATTAGTAAAATTTTAATTTACAAAAGTTTGAAATGTACATGCCTTATTTTAAAAAATAATATGAACATTTAAAAATTTTGAAAAAAAAAAATGATATATATGAAAATATTATTAACTTATTTGTATAAAAGCTACATAAAACTAAACTACATGATTTAACACTTCCGAAAGTATTTGTAAAGTATTTATGACTTCCGTTCATGTATCTGCTCATGCTCTTTCTATCGTAATTGTACTTTAAATGCGTTACTCATTTTTCCTCTGAATTAAATATTGTTATATTATGTGGTGTGAGTATAATATAGATAAATTTATAAACAAGGCTACACGAAAGGTATGACACATTACCGTCTATGGATGGGTATTGCCAGGAAAACGTTTTAAGTTCTTTTATAAGTTTTTCAGTTTAATTAAATCTTAATTTAACTAATAAAGACCCTATGTAAAGCTACACAAAATAATTCACATTACCAGTACTTTATAAACAATAATTTCTGAAAATGCATTTTTAACCATGTTATACGTTTCTAATTTCTTTATCTTAGATATTTCCACTCATTGAAGAAAAAAAATCACAACAATATTCTGATTATGTTTGAAACGGTTTCATTATCTATGCGTGATCCATATTTTTTTTCTTCTTGTATAATGAATAAACTTTTGCTAACTATTATTATGAGGCCTAACATTCCATAATGAGATTTATATGCAGAAATTTTTACTCGGTTTTTAACTGTGTACCGATTATTATCAAATATATTTAGCGCTTCAGTGTTAATTTAAGGTTAAAGTACATTTTTATTTAGATGCTCACATATGTTTTCTAAGGCATCAAAATTTGTGACGATCATAAGAAGGGGGGGGGGGTCTAATTGGAACAGACATAAATAAAGCAACGTACTTTTACATTAGGACGTATCCTTGATGCTACGTATACTAGAATATTTTAATTAATTTAGGCAAAACGGAACTTTGTTTTTTAAAAATAAATGAATTATCTGTTAAATGATAGAATAAAAGCAATCGGAAGATATATAAAACAAAAATCGTGTTCATTTACCATAATTAAATGAAACAGTTTAAGGGTTATTAAATTCTGCTACACAAAAAGAGAAAATCCTTATATCTGTTGTTTAAGTTATTTTATGTAATAGATAGGTGAATTTTCATTGTAGTTATTCAAAAGTTAGAGCAGTATTTTCAATTAGAAAAAGGTGGAATAAAAAGAGACAGAAGTAATTAGATACAGGCAAAAAAGAGTTATATATATTTAAAATTTTTAAAAATATGTTAAAATGATTTTTTAAAAACTAAGATGAAATAGATATGTCAAATTTGAATAATAAGTAGTTGCTTCATATTCTCGTTTGTAAGTTATAAAAAGTTTTTTTTTTAAGTACATATTTTCAGTTATGTCTCTTATTATCCGGGGATATTTATTTATTTATTTATTGCTTGGGTAATAAAAGGTAAGCCTCTCGTATTCTCTCTCTAAATCCCTCCTGTGTAGCGTTTCAAATATAGTTCCTTATTTTAGTTTATGCTTATAGTGCACGCTCATATTCTTCTCATAAATTCTGCTACACTAAAAGAGAAAATCCTTATATTTGTTGTTTAAGTTTTTTACAAAATACATAGCTATGCTGATATATTTTCATTGTAGTTATTCAAAAGTTGTAGCAGTATTTAAACACTTAAATGCCTGGTGTTGTCTTTCGGCAACATACCCAATTTAGTTTTATAAATACTATTAGAATAATATTGAAGCTATAATGCCTAATGTTGCCAATAAAATACATTCTGAAAATATTACTAAATCGATTTTCGACATTTAGATGGCAACACTTGTGCTCTTTATGAATAAAGATAGATTTATTTTTTCAATTGTTGATACATGTTCTTTTTCTTTTGTTTGGAAGCTTGTGAAATACCCTATTTTGTTCTGCAGTGAGCAAGTAACATTTATTTCTTATCATAGTTCTCAAAATTCTTGTGTGTTTAATATTACAGAATTTTATCAACGAAAATTATTTTTTTAATTAAACACCAGTATTTCCGATTAGTAACAAACAGTTTTTTAGCCGTAAACCATACTTAAAACAAAATATGATTTCTTAAAGTATTTTTTCCATGATTTATTTAAAAAAAGAAAGCCGAAAAACATTTTTTGAATGATTTTTGAAAACTCAGGCATTTAAGGGTTAAATTAGGAGAAACTGGGATGAAAAGAGACAGAAATAAAAAGAAACAAGAGAAAAAAGTACTCATTAAATGTATAATTATAAATAATAAATGTTCGTTAAAATAGTGGGTTAAAACTTAAGATAAAACTGATATGTCAGATTTTACTATTAAGATGTCAATTCATACTTTCGTTTGTATGTTGTAAAAAGTTCTTTTTTTTTTAGTTACATACTTTCGGTTATGCCTCTTATTATCCTGGGATTTTTATTTATTTATTTATTGTTTGTGTAATAATAGGTAAGACTCTCGTACTTTTTCTCTGTAATATTCCTTTGTGTAAAGTTTTAAATTTAGTCCCTTATTTCAATTTATGCCTAATGCGCACGTTCATATTTTACCTTAATCATCATGCATAAAGAGCAATAAATTAATTTATAGGTAGGTAAATAATCGCAATTTGTTGTTTAATTTAAAAAATCAAACTTCTGTAATTCGAAAATGATTCTTTTATTTATTTATTTATTTATTTATTTATTTATTTATTTGAGGACATCAGAAGCCAAGGGGTACAAGTGACAAAATTTCTATTTCGAGTAAATTGAGTTCAAAAATAATTTGACGTTAAAGTTGAACATCAATAAAAATTGACTGAATTGAAATAGGAAACTGTTGCTTGTTTCACAATAGTCTTTGAACTCTTATTTCAATAAATGTGAAAAAAGTAGAGTGCAATTTCCTATAAATTTATAATTAATCAATATTGATCATTTTTCGGCAAAGTGGTTGATCTTTAAAACACAACACATAAGTAGAAAATCACATATTTCTTTACCTGAAAAGAAAAAAACATATTTCCAGGTTGTCTGTACACTTAGTTCATTTTTTTCAATTTTGGCTCTTATATCCCTTGGCTTCTGGGGTCCTCATTTATTTGTCTGACAATGCATTCATGTTGTACTGAAGGAGTTTTTAAATTTCTTTCCTATAATGCGATACAGTTTAACATAGTCTTTATACGAATAATAAAATACCAATATTACTATAAGTATTATTATATATTATTATTAGTAATATTATAATTATAGTAATTATTATAAGTATATTATAGTAATTATTATAAGTAATATTATAAGTATTATTTCCACATAGGAAGTATTAAGACTTCGAATAGATCAAATATTGCGACGAGAATCATAAATTATTTGTCTGTAATTTCTTTTCAAAATCTGCGTAGTCATTTCTGATCTTTGTTATTGCTCTTCAAAAATTTCAAGGAAGCAAAATGCACAAAATCATCAAAATAAATTCTCCCCATGGGAGGTGATAAACATAGCAGCGACCCTCCTCTACTATTTTCGCATTCGCTTGTCGTACGGCAAAATAATGACCTCATAAAACAAACCGAAAAAGGTCTCGAACTTTGTCGCATTGATGTATTTCAATCTGAGAAGATTTCTGTAATTCTTTTTTTTTAAATTAAGCACCTAAAATTGGCGTAAAATGTACAAGAAATATGCCATATTTTTTTGAAGGTTATGGAATTTTTTTCTTTTTTTTCAAGATTCTTTTCACAATTTAAAAAAATCTGATTATCCCTTTTGTTTCCTAATACCCATCTTCTTCTTTGGTTTTTTAAAAGTTAGTAATTCAAACTACCCAATATATTGCTTTCAGAAGCATAAGTGTATACGTCCAACATACAGAACATTTTTTACCCCATTCAATGAGTACATGGTTCTTCCACGTGAAAAACATACTACAGAGATTCACGGGCGCTACCTTTTCATTTGGGTGAACTATATATATGCATGTTGTTTAAAAGTTATTAACTAATTCGTAGTAACTAGGTTACTTTGAAAGTTTCTAATTAAACTTACACATTATATGGTTTTTAACCGCATAGTAGGATACAACCATGGTTCAAAATATTTTTTATCCCATTCAAAAAATACATTGTTCGTCCACATGAAAAAAGGCCAACAGAGATATACGGGCACTAATGTAACTCTTCTTTTTAGCTCATAGGCAATCAAAGCCTAAGAGCTAATGTGCCCGCCGATTATGTATGTATGTATGTATATACCTACGTATGTACGTAACGCGATGACTCTTGATAGAAATATCCGATTTGCTTAAAAAAAATTTTTTTTTTCAAGTTCATTCTGATAAGGCGCTTCCCTGATTAGTTTTGGGAGTTCATTGATTAAGTATAAAGGGGTGAACGGGGGCTAATCCCCCCCTTAATTTAGATAAATGGGTTTTTCAAGCAGAATTATCAGATTTTCTTCAAATTTGGTATACCAGTTAATTCTGATAAGACGCTTCCCTGATTAGATTTGAAGGTTCATTGTTTAAATCTAAAGGGGAGAACGGGGGCTAATAACCCCCTTAATTTAGATAAATGGATTTTCTATCCGATTTGCTTCAAATTTGGTATACCGGTTTATTTTGATAACACGCTACACCGATTAGATTTGGATGTTCATTAGTTAAATAGAAAGGGGGTAACGGGGGCTAATACCCCCTTAATTTAGATAAATTGTTTTTTCTATCCGATTTGCTTCAAATTTGGTATACCGGTTTATTTCGATAGGGCGCTTCCCTGATGACATTTGGACGCTCATTGTCTAAGTGTAAAGAGAGGAAGGGAAGGGGGTAGTCCTCCCATTAATTTAATTTTCGAGGGGCATTATTCTTTGAAATAAAAGTATAATATACAATGAGTATGAATAGCCTGTGAGTTCAATGTCATCAGTTTAACTGGGCACTTTTTTTTTATTATTTGGTCGAACAATACATGTCGTTTACGCACTTAAAAGTTTCCTATAAATCGTAATGTATGTTTCCTTAAAGTTGTATTTATTTTTATTAAAATTGAGGAAATAAACTTTTTAATAAGTATTATTAGATATTATTTGTAAAACATTTTTTTCTAATATTTTTCTTTTATTGTTTTAGTGTGATACTGCTGAAGAAGAGAAAAAGGTAATGATTTTTTACATCTATTTAATTCGCAAATTTTTTAAACAATCATTCTGGAATAGTAAAATCAATTTATTTTTGTAATCAAATCAAATCCTAATAATAAAATGCATGAGTTCCTTTAAATTTCTTTAAATTGTTTGAAATAGTTTCAGTTTAAAATATCTAAATGAATAATAATATTGAAATATATAGTATACAGCCTGTAAAATATATACATGAATACCGATTTTTTATATTCTCGAGGAATTCCCGGGTAAGGGACGTGAATTCCGATATTTCTAACTTTTAGAAAATTTTTAGATAGAAGCAGGGAATAAAAGAATTGACCAAATACAGTTTAAGCATTTAAAAAAATAGTATACAGTTTAAGCATTTAATAAAAATAGTAAGTACAGTAATCCGATTATGGGTATATTTTCTAGATTTTATTACGGAAAGAAATCTTCAATTTCTGTATTTCTTATTCCCCTTGAACAAGTCTTATGGCATTAGTCTTATTCAGGAAACGACAAATGCGGTATAGAGGTCGTCATTGGAGACCAAAATTTATCTGGTGATTGGAGGGTATCAACATTAAATAATCTAATGCTGAAAAACTTTGAGCATTGAGGACGCTATGCTACATGCTACTGAAACCGGTATGCTTAAAATTTAACATTATTGGTGCTTTTAACGTTGATATTTTTACACTTCTATTACATTTCTATAATCTAATGGTGATTCACTTGAACAGCTCTTCATTTATTGTCTATAAATCAGACAAAGATGTTGATAGGTGATGTTTTGGATTTACAAAAATCCAGATATTATAAAGACATAGCAGATGACAATAGCTAAGAAGAAAATAAGTGTAATTGAAAAAGCTAATTTATATTAACTTTCTTAACTAATCTATTAACAGAGTTGTAGATTTGGGACACTTCAAAATATACTATTATATAATTATTCTTTTCAATCAATTTATAAATAACTTCAGTGCTTCTTGAGCCGATTTTCCCATTAAAAACCTAGTAAAAACTGACAACGTAGTGTGTTTTTTTTTAAGAGTGAGGGGAGGGGGATAGGTATTTTTTACTGGCAACCAGATATTTTTACTGCCTACCAGATTTTTATTCAATTTGTCGAACCCTGTTCTTATTTAAAAGACCAAGCCTATTATTTCATGGATAATTATACTTTCCACTTTCTTAGTTTCTTTTATTTATTTTTTAATTCTTATTGACTTTCAACCCTCTAGTTTCTAATGCACTCTCTTTTTTTTCTTTTAATTCTTAAACAAATTGCCACAGGCAAGATCAGGTGGCCCATCTGTTAGCTTCTTCGGGAACTAATGAAGATGTTGATATTTAATCAACACTTTCTATTGTATAAAGATGCTTTTTATACTTTCAAAATTTCTTCGTGCCTTTTGACTCAGGGCAATTTCAATAATCTAATGCTGAAAAACTTTGAGCATTGAGGACGCTATGCTACATGCTACTGAAACCGGTATGCTTAAAATTTAACATTATTGGTGTTTTTAACGTTGATATTTTTACACTTCTATTACATTTCTATAATCTAATGGTGATTCACTTGAACAGCTCTTCATTTATTGTCTATAAATCAGACAAAGATGTTGATAGGTGATGTTTTGGATTTACAAAAATCCAGATATTATAAAGACATAGCAGATGACAATAGCTAAGAAGAAAATAAGTGTAATTGAAAAAGCTAATTTATATTAACTTTCTAAATTAATCTATTAACAGAGTTGTAGATTTAGGACACTTCAAAATATACTATTATATAATTATTCTTTTCAATCAATTTATAAATAACTTCAGTGCTTCTTGAGCCGATTTTCCCATTAAAAACCTAGTAAAAACTGACAACGTAGTGTGTGTTTTTTAAGAGTGAGGGGAGGGGGATAGGTATTTTTTACTGGCAACCAGATATTTTTACTGCCTACCAGATTTTTATTCAATTTGTCGAACCCTGTTCTTATTTAAAAGACCAAGCCTATTATTTCATGGATAATTATACTTTTCACTTTCTTAGTTTCTTTTATTTATTTTTTAATTCTTATTGACTTTCAACCCTCTAGTTTCTAATGCACTCTCTTTTTTTTCTTTTAATTCTTAAACAAATTGCCACAGGCAAGTTCAGGTGGCCCATCTGTTAGCTTCTTCGGGAACTAATGAAGATGTTGATATTTAATCAACACTTTCTATTGTATAAAGATGCTTTTTATACTTTCAAAATTTCTTCGTGCCTTTTGACTCAGGGCAATATGACGCTAAGTTTTTGTGTTTACCATAACTTGTAAAAGGTGGATACTTCACTGTAAAAAAAATTCCGTTGATTGCTAGTACAATTTCCTTATTTCCATCTTTTTTTTTTTTTTTTTTTTTTTCCTCCGATGAAATGATTTCGTAAATGTGTCATAAATTAAAAAATAATTATTTAAGATTATCCTTGATAAATAATATTGTTAGAAGTTTAGTTAATATCTTGTTTTCTCCAAGGCTTTGAATTTTTTATAGTGTTATATCCTGAAGAGAATTTCAGTATCTTTAAAGTGTAATTTCCGAATTTTTACGGATTTTCTTCTTTTTTAGTGTAATAATAAAGATATGTCCCACAGCTTTAGAGGAAATAAAATTTAGCATTATGTGTCAAAGATATTCTGAAATCTATACTTTTTGAAGCATTCACGGAATTATTTTCATAGGAAAAAAAAATACGTAAAAATATGAAAACTGTGTCGGAAATCAACGGAATTATTTTGCAATGTTTCTGTAGATATGTTTTCAGGATTTATCGTTATTGATATAATATTTTTATACGTCTTTCGTAGTGACAAGGTTTTATTGAATCAGTGCCTAATGCATACCGAAATTTGTAGAGCTATGATAACAAAATAAAAACAACAATAATTAAAATTAAATATATTTCTCTCATTTTGAGGCTAAATAACTACAAACAGTTGACAGAAAATTGCTCCGGTAAATTCCATATGTAAATTGAATGGTTTATCATCATTTAGTTGCTATATGTGTGATAAATATAACATATGTTACAATCAGTTTTTCAACAAATAACTTGAAATATTTATGTGAAGAGTGTGTATTGTGACAATGATTGAAAATAGTAATGAACTGCGATAAATCTAACTGTAAATTACAATCAGGTAATAAACAATAAGGTATATAATAAACAATAAGGTATATAATAAACAATAAGGTTTTCAATACATAACTTGCATATCTGTGTGAAGAGTATGTGTTGTGACAATGATGAAAAACAGTGGTGAACTTGAAAAAATCTAAAGGTAAATTACAGTCGTTTTTTCAACACGCAATTTACCATATCTATGTGAAGAATATGTGCTATAACAATGAATAAAAATAATAATGAACTAAAATAAATCTAATTATATATTACACTCCGTTTTTCAATAAATAATTTCACATATCTATATGAAGAGTATGTGTTATGACAATGATGAAAAATAGTAATGAAACTTTGGTAATGTACAATAATTCTAATGTAAGTAATTATTTATCAAAGTTATTAATAAAAAACGGTAATGAACTTAACTGTAGACCAGAAGAAAACTAATTAAATTTTGTTAATAAACTGTAATAAAACAATTTCATAACATAATGTATACAACTTAACAAGCCATGCTCATATTGTCAGTTAATCTATTCATTTTCTATGAGATTTGGCAATAATGAAAAATGATAATTTATATCAAACTCTATTAATATATTTCATTAAAAATGTGACATGCCAAATATAAAACTTAATGAAGGTCTTGGTTCATAAACTTTACTAGAAATCTGTAAAAATGGTTCTTTCTATTTAAAGTATTCGGAAACGTTAGTTTATGTAATTAGCAAACACGTTTCTAATAAACTATGAACGTGAAAACTTTCGCATTTTGGGTATTTCCATATGTTACTTTAACTCGCTTCCTTTCGAAAAACCCACGAAGATTTCCAAATCATTATAGTAGTATAGCATAATAACGCACATTTTAAGTAAAGTATTTTATTTTCAATGTCAAAAATTAATAATCTTTGAGAAAGTATTAATAACAAATTGTTATGCATTTTTGCCATTTAAATTATTTGAAAATGCATTTAAATCAGTTACTAATTAATGTTTCCCTTTCTTATTCAACAATAAAAGTAAATATTGTTCCATCGTTACTTTAACTAACTTTCTGTGAAAAGGTTCCCGGGAACAAACAAATCATTATTATCCATATTTACAGCCACAATCTTCTTTCTTTTAAAAGTTTGAAAATGACAACTATTGTATGTCTGTTGTATGTCTGTTTCAAAAGTAATAACAATACTTAGTTTATAAAAACTTACAAAATGAACAAATATGTTTTAATATGCAAATTATTTTTATTTATTTATCTTTATATTTGGCAGTGAGTAATTTAAATTTATTCGAAGTCTAATTGTAGCTAAAACTACTTTCGTTACTCCACAATTCCATCTCTTTGAAAATTTTTAAAAGGACAACCATCGCATTATATGTATGTTGTAACATGTATTTAAAAAGAAATAATACTTTTTAATTAAAAAAAATTACAAAATAAACTAATATGTTTTAATGTACAAATAATAATAATAATAATAATTATTATTATTATTATTATTATTATTATTATTATTATTATTATAGATTTGTCAGTGAGTAATTTATTTTTATCCTTTCTCAGTCTAAAAGTAGGTAAACAAGTTTTCATCTGAAATATTTACATCCGTTACTCACATACATTCGTTACCTACTCATCCGTTACCCTTTCTTTGAAAAGTTTTAAAGGGAAACCCATTGTCTGTTGCAACATGTTGTTAAAATGTAATAACACTACTTAATTTTTAAAAATTACAAAATCAGCTAATATGTTTTAATGTACAAATTATTATTTATTATTATTATTATTTTATCTTTGTCAGTGAGTAATTTAAATTTATTTTTTCGATGTCTAATTGAGATAAAACTTCTTTCGTTATTCCACAATTCCCTTTCTTCCACAAATTTTTAAAGGACAACCATTGCATTATATGTCTGTTGTAACATGTCTTTAAAAAGAAATAACACTACTTAATTTTTTAAAAAAATTACAAAATAAGGTAATATGTTTTAATGTACAAATTATTATTACTATTATTATATTCTCTTTCTTTGAAAAGTTTTAACAGGACAACCATTGCATTGTTGTCCGATGTAATATGTCTTTAAACAGTAAATGCGCTATTTAATTTATTTTTTAATTACAAAATGAACTAATGTGTTTTAATATACAAATTATTATTATTATTATTATTATTATTATTATTATTATTTGGTCTGTGTCAGTGAGTAATTTGTTTTTATTCTTTCGAAGTCTAAAATATATAAAAACTCTTTCATCAGAAATATTTACATCTTTTATTTTAAAATTAACTTTCTCTGAAAAGTTTTATAAAGAAAGTCATTAAATTTTATGTCTTTTTTTGTAAAATTATAATAATCTTTAATAATAAGCTATATAATAACAGCTTTCACAAATAGAATTATTTTTCAGTATTTCTTAAATAATCAGCAAATAATTTATGTAGTTTTAAAATTTACTATTAGATGTAAATTCTTTCATCTGGAAAGTTTACAACCATTACCGCAACCTATTTTTTCTGAAAAGTTTACGAAGACGGCTATTATATTACATGTACGTTTTAACATTTCAGAAAAGTAATAATGATCTTCGCTGATAAACTATACTAATAATTTTTAATAAAAGGTTTAACCATTCAAATTTTTTAAAAAAAATCAATTAGTAAATAATTTCCATTCTGCCATTAAATTATATATCTAATTTAACACATCTTTAGAAAATAATGATAATGCTCGGTAACGAACTACGATAATAAACTGTAATAATAGGTTTTACTATTTTAATTATTTAAAAAATTTTCTTAGTCAATCAGAAAATAATTTCTATTGTTTCTAAATCTATTAGTAAAAGAAAAATCTTTTTATCTGCAATGTTTACATTTGTTACCCCAACTTACTTTCTCTGAACATTTTACGAAGGCAGCTATTGAATTATATAACTTTTTTAACGAGTTTAAAAATATTAGTAAGCTATAACAATAAATTTTAAAAAGGGTTTTTTTTTTCAAATTTTTTACTTTTTAATTTTAGTGGATTTTTTTTTTTTTTTTTTGTATGTGTGTTTTTACATCATGTAAAGAAAAAAAAATCATCTATAGCATTTACATTCGTTACTCCAACCCACGTTTAAAAAATTTACGGGGAAAGCCAAAAAAAAAAATAAAGGTATATGGTAATAAACATTAGTAACAAACTTTAATAATGGTTTTTATATTCAAATTATTCCAGCAGAAAACTTCTTAGCCAATCTTAGTAAATATTTTCTATCATTTCCCAATGTACTAGTAGGCAAAAATTCTTTCATCTGGAGTATTTACATCCGTTACTCCAACCCACTTTCTCTGGGAGATTCACGACTACAGCGAAATCATTATATGTCTGTTTTAACATGTCTCTAAGAGGATTTTTACGCACTAAAACGTTTGACGGCTTCTTTTTGGGAGAAAATAAACTTGAAGCGATCGGTGTCGACTCCTTAGCGATCGGTGTCATCTGTAAAAGTGTTTTTGCCGTCTCGTTTACTCTGTGAAACGAAAGCCGAATAGAAGAGGAAATCTGAAGGATGACACGTTCTTTTTTTATTTTCCGGACTTCACGGAAACAATATATAGACATAGCAGAAATTGTTTTTTTTTTTTTTTCTATAGTGGCATTTGCATGCCGATTTATCTATTCAATAATAGGTCGATATCCGAATCGAAGAAAAATAAAATATTATAAAATTTTAATTTATCTTAATTGAAATAATAATAATAATAATAATAATAATAATAATAATAATAATAATAATAATGTTATTATTGTTATTATTATTATTAACAATAATAATAATTATTATTATTATAAAAGCATTTCTTACAACTATTGCATTGTTCTGAATATACAGATATAATAGAAACTTTTTATTCTATAATGTCTTTTTTAATTAAAATTCATCTATACAATAAAATTTAAATTTACGTATCTTGAAGTCGTGTAAAAAATGAAATATTATAAAAAAAATACTTTACCTTTCTAAAAGTGTAAATAATTTTGAATTTTTTAGGTAAACAATACGCAGAAACTTTTTCTTTAACATTTGCATAATTATTAAAATTTTATGCACTAAATTATTTCCAAATTCATATTTCCAAATAAAGACGAAAAGTAGAAATTTCAAGGTTTTGTTTATTAAACTTGTAAAAGATAAGCAGTTTATACAGAAAACTTTTTTTTTTTCAATAACTGTATTTTGTTTAGAAATTCCCTGTAAGCGATATTTAGATACCAGGATTCATGATATAAAGGATAAATTAAATTTATTTTAAACTAAATAAATAATAATTTAACCCTTTAAAGGTTGAGAGATATAAGTTCCAGTGGAAGATTTTTTTTTTTTAAGTCTATTCGTATCACGTTTTGAAAAATAATCTCTACCATACGCAGAATCGATATTGTATACGATACTGCATCATTTTACAGTATATGTTACGAATTATTCCTACAAATTCAAATTTGCATTATTTAGATAATGCTCAGTTAACAATTATATCTGCGGTTTATATGAATACTTTGTGAAGTAATGCATCCTCATTTTGATCTAGGTTTGAAGACGTCGTTATCTATCGTCCAATAACCATGTTTTAATTAACTACTATTTAACTGATCCAAACATAGACTCGATTAAACTCGTCATTTACCGCTAATCACTTCTAAAAATTTTATGTCATTTTCTCTCTACATTTATTTATTATACTGCCAACAGATATTAGATAACTGAAATTATCTATCATTGAAATCCGATTGTCTTCTTTAATAGCATTTATTTGACTAAAATTTAACTTACTTAAATTACATCTATATTTAAAATGCTACTATCTATTATTCTCTAACTATACTTTACGTAACTATAATGAATTCAACTAGTTTCTGAAGTTGTGGACTTTAAACAATGAAATTCTTAAACAAATATCAAATATAATAATCAGAATTTTAAAAAAGAATATTTCTTGTTTTCCCATTAATTCATAATTACTTTGGATTCGTTTGTCAATAAATAATGAATTTTTAAATTTCCATCTACGCTGCTAATTTTGTAGATTGAATTTTCTTTTTCATTTCCTGAAAATTATACGCCACGTGGAATTCCTTTTAATTAAATTTCATTAGCATATTTTTCAAAACGATAAAGAGTTTCTCTTATAAATAACGTTTATTAAAGATCTCGAAATTAATACATTTTATAAAATATTTATTTTTCGCAGATGAGGAATTAATATAAATGGCGTATGTTTAATAATATTTATTTTTAAAGATAAAATGAATTTTATAGAACTGGAGATTAAAGGATATCTATTGAAGCATTCAAATAATCACTTAATTTAAAGAAATGTTTTTTTTTATATTTAATTTTCATCTGCGATGAACTTATTATCTAATTATTTGGTATTCGTGAAATTCATTTGGAAAATAATTGTTTTATTCAAGGGCTTTATTTTTTTTCTCCGACGACTTTATGTTGATCTTCAAAAATTTATTTTACCTCGTCAAATATTTTCAGTATTGCTTTGTTATTAACGCAAGATTTCCGTTGTTTAAACAGTTGTAATGGAATTTCAAATTAGAAAAGTGTTCCATTTTTCAGTTGCGATAAAATTCAAAAATTTCTGTTTAAATTTACAGATGCTGAAAAATAGGAAATATTTTGCTTTTGGAAATAATTATAAAGCTATAAAATATTGAATTTTCGGTTCCGTCTAAAGCGTTATTTATTGCAAGTTCTTTTTTCTTATTGTAACAGGTCGCAAACTAAAAGTCTAATAAAATAATCTAATAAAAGCAAATTACATGTAAATTTGTCTTGGAAATGTAGTGTAATTTGTTACCGAAACATCTAGCATAAAAAACACCTCGAGTTATCACTCCCTGACGATCATGTATTTTCTCTCAGTTTTCCCTTTGCTTCTTTTTTTCGCGTTTTCCTTCATTTTTTTTTTTTTTTTAAGTACGTTAAAAGTACTTACCAAGAAGTGAAAGCATGCACCAGTAAAATAGGGCGCTATTGTAGAGTAACAGTACACATAAACAATATGAAAAGAAAAAGGAAAGAAAAAAAAAACAATGAAGGACGATGAATGAAAGAAAAAAAATTAAATACGGGAATGTTAACTAGAATAATTCAAATATGTAGAAACCAAATAAGAAAAATGTATATTTAATAAATAAAAAAGCGAAAGAGTTATAACAAATAGCAAGTAATACGAAGATAAAAGAACAGTCGTGGAAAAAAAATGATAAACAGCCCATGCTAATTCTGCAACTATAATTACAAGCAAGTTATTAGCACCAATCGATTGGGAGTAAAATCTACTTTTAAATGTATATAAAATATACTTAGGGGTCCATCTACAAATCAAAAACAGACCAAACTCTAGTTTTTTTCAACAGCAACACCCAATTTTGGCAATATATTTTAAATCTTCGGTTCAACCTATGCCTAGAAATAAAAATTCAAGTGATTTGGATGATACGTTTTTGAATTATAAACAATTCAAATTTAGAGCTTCTAATGTTAAATTACATTTTCATATTTTTATTAATATCTCGTCAAATTATAATCCTAATGGGATAATTTTGTGTATGGTTATAATAATAAAATATCCAAACATAAATACATTGAATTTTATAGTTTTAAAATTTATATAATATGAATTATGAAATAAATATGAATTGCAACCTACATTTTTTTTTAATACATTTATATTTATTATGTCCTTCTTGATGCGAATTCTCAATTTCAAATTTTTCTTTCAGGTATTTTAAATTAACATTAAAAAATGCCAAAATGACGGTTTATATGACGGTCTCATATGAAGTGTACAAAAGCATAATTTGAATAAAATGTATTTTACTCATTTTATTTAAATATTTGCAATAGTCGAAACATTTTAAGCGAGTGAAATGGTCCAATTGGCATGAAATAACACATTAATAGAAGTGACATTGTCATTCTGTAGTATTTCTACAATCGAGTACCCGAACTTCAATTTGGATACAATCCCTAAAATATGCCCATTTTAAAATAATTAATTTCTCGAAACATCATACAGCTTTCATGAAAATTTCTATTTAGGCTAATTGAAGGATTTAGAATTTATTTATGGTGTCAAACTTAGGTACTGTCATTGAAAAAAAAAACAAATTTTGAGAAGTTTTGATATATAGATGTCCCATAAGGAAATTTTATATACATCATTTAAAAGTAGACTTTATTTCCAATCTTTTGGTACTTGTAATTTTCTTCTACGGTGATTTGTTGCAGAGTAAGCAGGGAGTATTTATTTTTTCTTTCCATAACTATGCATTCGGTCAAAAACAATAACAACAAAGGAACACTCAAACATTCAACATTCAATAACAAAAACCATTCGACCGAAAATTATGTCTTCTTTCAATTTATATTTCAAAAAACTGAGGTTAGTCATCTTCATACTAAAATTGTTTCAAACTCGAAAATTTCTAATCGAAACATCCGATTTTAACATCATATTTGACTTTTTTTGGTATATTTCCCCTTAGGATACCAAATGAGAAGTCATTCACTCAAGCAGTTCACGCATTATAAAGATTTAAAAATTTTAACTCCTAATGTTAAATTCATTATAAATATTTCACGAAACGAATTGCAATGCGTGTATTTTTTCAGCATAATTCAAAAGCTACATGGCCAAATGTGATGATCTTTTAGATTAGCTTATTTAAAGATTCTAAAAATTGATGTCTGTTTATAAAAATATTAGATAACATCTCATATATTTTGTTTCACAATGTTGTTTTGAAAAGAATATAATAATTGAAATTAAATTTCGAAAAAATATGAATGGTAACTTTATTTATTTAAGAAATAGATTTTTAGAATTTTTCAATATGCGAATCTAGAATTACACCTCACTCCGCCAAGTAATTTTTGAGTTATGTTTCAAAAAACTACTCTCATAGCAGTCTGTTTTGCTACGATTACAAATTAATTTAACATTGGGATTTTTAAACTTGCATAATTCCTAAACTATTTAACCGAATGACTTACTGTTTGGTATCCTAACTTACACTGTTCTGAAAAGACCAAAAATGATGCCAAAATAAGCTATTTCTATTGAAAATTTCGGAATTTGGTACAATTTTTGATTATAGACTACCCCATAAGAATATATATATGTATATATATTTAATAAACTGAAGAAAGTCATCTTTTCGAGTCAAATGGCTATCGTCGTTTTTTTCTGTGACAATTTGGATATTAAAATGTATAATTCTCTAAGTATAACTCTTTTTTTAGGTTGATTGTACCTGTACATAAGTAAGCAAGTAATAAGTATACATAATAAAAATAAATAAAATAGTAAAATAAAACAAGTAAAATAAAACTTTAAAATAGAATGTTTTATTTACTTTATACATTTCTATTACACATTAATATAATGAGTAATTATATATTAAAGTAAAGTAATATATAATTACAAATTATACATTAAAGTAAAATAGTGTCAAAGTCAATAAACGTTTTAAATACATTTTTAAATATTTACAAAGACTGGTTTAACTAAGACAATATTAAATGCAAGCATATTTTATAATCCCACTCATCAATTTAAATTTGAAAACCCACTTCCCAAATATAACTTTATAATTTCGAATTTCTATCGACTTTTCATGATTAATGTAAATTTCAAACAATTTTATAAATATGAACAACAATTCATTTAAATTGCTTTTACTTTCATTGGAATCATTTTTCATTAAAATTAACTTCCATTGCAATATATTTCATCATTAAATAAACGTATTCGACCTAGGAATTGCAATTACCTAAGTAATTTCAGAGCACGTGTGTAACATCGCTGTAGTAAGAGATTTGAATAATTACGAATTTAATGATTTGATTAACTAAGCGATGTGAAAAGAGAAAAAAATCTTTTATTATCGTTGCATTAAACATATTTTTAAGTATCAACCGGGAAACGGAAATATTTGATATTTTAGAACGTTCGACTAAATATTTAAACTGAATGATTATTTAATGCGATGTTTTAGACATTTAAATCATATTAAACGGATAATCTACATAATGTATTTTAATTTTCTGCGAGTGTTCAGCGGAGTTTTAGGGATGTATTTATTCATTTGAGGATTAAATTCTAAATAGGAAACTCAGAGATTTAAAGAGTTATTACGTGGAAATATGCATTATTTATAATTGAGTTACTATGCGGAATGTTGCATCATCAATGGTTATTTGTCGTATGACATCTATTTCAATGCTCCGGTGAATTTCGCTCTTTTCAAAATTTAAGTGAACAAATCCACTTTATGAATTCTGACCACTTTTAATTAAAATCTGGATCTAGAATTTCATTTATTTTCATGATATATAACGTTATCATGTGATTCTTTTTGTCTTTTCTGGTTGTTTCTTGTAGATGTGCAGTCAAGATTTCCAAATTTTATTATTTTCGTTGTGAAGGAAATATTATAACAGAGTTTCATTTTTTACTTGATTAGTTACATTGGATTTCAGTACTTTTTTTTTTTACTTTGGCTGTGCTTTACAAGATTTCACAACGGTATTAAATTGTTATTTTTTTAGCCCCCGCTATGCTATTTCTTTCTTCCAGTTATTTAAATGGCGTCTTAAAAAAATAGCGTTCCGTTGTATAAGCCAGCTGTAAAACAAAGCAGATGTATCATTGTACGGAATAATCTCTACTACGATTTTTTAAACTTCTAAGCATCGCACATTTTCAATTTTTATACCGTCGTATAGGTAAAAAATTACTTTTAAATGCAATTTGTTTGAAAACTGCATCTCTGTTTATTTTTGAGATATTAATTTTTCTGTAGTTTTTAGCACCATTTGCTTAATGTTGGCAACTCAAGTACTCCATTTCTGTAGAAAGTAAAGGAAAAATAGTTGGAAAATAGTAATGAAATCTTTTTGTTGCCATTTTCCCATAACAAATGAAAAAAAATGTAACTAAAATACGTGCTGTTTTGAAAAAATATAAATGAAGGATTTCTGATAAAAGATGGAGCTATTATAAAATAAATTTAATTTTAAGTATCTATATTAATATTACAAACAAATAAAGGCATATGAATCATTTGATTGCCGATTTTTTTTCGAGTTTCTTGCTGATTTTGTTTTGTTGGATTTGTGCATCAGTCGGAGATAGTGACGTCCTATGCATACTTTACTGTAGATGTTGTTTAAGACTGCATCGCAAATGAGGAATTCTTCAACGGATGCGGATTAAGTCGTTTTATATAAAATAAAAGCGTGTGTTTTAAGCCTTAAAACTGAACTATCTATATTTATATACATACATTTTTCTTTTTTTTAATGAAGAGCGACATTAAATTCTGAAAACGCAGAATTCCTGTTTCCTAGTACTTTATCATTTATACTTTTGTGTCCCTTAATAAATCCGATTATTACATTTTAAATACTTACATTTTATTGTTGTTATTGCCTTTTCACAAAGAAATTTGAGTTTGTTTGTTACTGTTGTTTTTTATGCGTGCGGATCACACAGGGCTTCAAATATAATAATAGCTGAAATGAGAAATCGCGCTTAATTTTTAGAATATAATCCTCTATAGACCGGGGGGGGGGGGGCAACACAGACCCTCACATCATCAATCTAACGGCTAAAATTTCAGAATTAGACAGAACTCTATTAGTATATTAAAATGCAACTGGTTTACCAAGTCATATCCTGATGGAAACTACTTGATAACCTGGTTTAATTTTATTGGTTGATCGGTAAGTTTATCGTTGTGTTTTCCAAACTCAAAGGTATGAAAACGTGGAGGACTGGAAGTAGGAAGACACAATCGTAAACCTACCAGTCAATTCCTAAAACCGGGTTTGTAGGTGTTTTCCACCAAGATATGACTTGACAGATCAGTTGAACTTTAATATGCTAATCGAGTTCTGCCAAGTCCTGAAATTTCATCCGTCAACTCCATGAAATGATAGTTTGTGCAACCGCCTTTCGGTCTACTATGCTTTCGAAAATCCATTCGACTCTTCAACTTCTATAACTTTTCTTATTGATGAAGATTTTTCTGATTAATCTCATAATTTTTGCATTTGGTATTTTCTATTTTCTCTTTAGTTTTGTTTTTAGTTTCATATTTTGTATTTTTCTTTATTGTACATACTGCATTATTATAATTTTTTTTTCTGAAAATTATTTTATTTTTTCACAATCATAAATGTCATTTAGCTACTGAGCTCTGTAAAGTCCACTTTAGTAAGACCTGGTAATATATATACGCAGTGTATGCAATATATATGCACCTAAAAATTTAAGCACCATATGTATACAAGGTCATTTGATCCTGCGATTGGCTGCCGTGGAATTGTTTATACTTATAATAAGAAAAATTGGCTCCGTAAGTTTCTAATTCATATATACCACTCAATGGTCTGGTCGAGGACTCCTTGGTTGTCTTAGTGACTTATTGAATTCTCTATTTTTATATTCATGTACAGAGTGTACCCCTTTTTCCTTTTTTCAATTCCTACTATTAGTTCACACTTTCCCTATATTTATTTATTTATTTATATATCGTGTTCAAATTTTCAATCGTTAATAAAATACTTGGGGGACCCTATTCTGTCGCCAAATACCACCAGGTTTGTCGCCAACTTGGGGTATATCGCCAAATTTGGCGACCAAAATGAGTCGCCAGCTTGGTTATCTCTAATATTTCGCCAAATTCCCATAGACTTCCATTGTAAACATACTTGTTTATAGAAAATCAACAAATTGAGATATTTTAATGCAACAAAAACTAATATTAGCTTAAGGGATTACATTAAATTTTTCTTTGATGACCTAAGTAGGAATTGACTTTAAAAACTAAATTTTTATATTACTTGTTAAATACAGCAGGTATTCGATTATACCTATTGCCTATTTAACGAGTAACAATCCCATTCAAAATACACCCAAACATTATTTGCAATCGAGTTAATACTAATGTCATATCAATGTTTATTTGTCGTATGACATCTATTTCAATGCTCAAATGATTTTTTTTTCTAGGACTTAAGAAAAAAAATACTTTACGAGTTCTGGTCACCTTTAATTCAAATTTGGTTTAGAATTTCATTTATTTTTATGTTTCTTTTAAACTCTTTGTCTTTTTTGATGCACCCGAACAATAGTGCGTAATGCGGATAAACTATTTTTTTTACATTTTGTAGCTTTAATAAAATTTTCTTCTTGTAGATGTACAGTCGCGATTTTCAAATTCTCTCAATAATATAATTTTTTGACTAATAAAGACTAAAAGTTCATTTCTAAATTGGTAAAGAAAAATATGTTGCCTTTCCACAACATTGAGATTAAAGTTTACTAATATGTGAAGATAATCTTAAAACTGCAATGTCCTGTCTTAAATATTACATAAAATATTTTAATTACATTTATATAATTAAAAATCGATATGTAGAAAACCTTTTTTTATTTCGTACGTTATAAATCTGTTTTGTATATGTTTAATGCATTTAATAATTAGTACATTTTATTGTAATTTAGAGATTTTTCAATGTACGTATTTTTCTGCTACGCCGGAAGAAAAATGTCTGTATTAAACTGCTCCTAAAATTACAATCGTGTTCTTTGAATTTTCTTTTTCAAGACAAAAGAGAATTTTCAACCCTACTCATTGGTATAGTTGTATAAGTTTTAAATTGTACTAATGAACTAGCAGATCCGCCCAACGTTGCCTGAGCCAGGGATAATAATCTTGGATGCACCTAAAATAAAATTGTCCTTTCTTAAAACTACTCACTAGCCGAGTAAAAAAAAAATTAGTGGACTCGATGTCATGTGCATTTTCATATTGGCGGTTTTAGTGATAAAAAGGATTTCCTAAGAAATGAACGCTGGAATTTTTCCTTCATGAGATTTTCGTGTCATTTCAGAGACGAAATCGATATCAATAACCTTACCTTTATTAAAATTACTTTAAAAAGTGTATTTTATATGTTTTCCTTTTTCTAAATCGTTTCCTGAATGTTTGCTGCATACAAGGGTATAAAATATAAAATTGGATAGATTATAAGGTATCAAACAGAAATTGGTTGATATAAAAAAAAAAAAAACATTATTTTCGGGAAAACATATTACGTTAAAAATAATCGGAAAAAATTCTAAAACCTTTATCCGGATTCCGAATAAACTTCCGAATAAGACAAAACTTATTACATTTGACAAAAAGATTGAACTACGCTTTTATGAGTGTGTCAAAATCGCCGGAGAACATGGGAGATCGGGAAAATACGCGAATTGCTCCGTTGAATATAAAATAACAAAAAATTCAAAAGCTGGCGATCAGATGTACTTGGACTACCTTCGATTATTTGAAATCAAATTTGCACACTTCTTCGTGCGATGGACTTCCCTAACTATCGCTAAAAAACAAACAATAAACAAACAAATACATGTACAGGCACACAGAAAAAACTTTAATTTATTAATATAGATAATAAGAGAAGAAAATTATCCGTCATGGACAAATTATCACTTTCTAACATTGTGAGAAAATTATCTCGAAGTCTTCTTAAATGGCAGTCTCTATACTGGTCAGCAGTACTTAAACAGGTGAACTGTTTTTGCAATTTACCGACAATGAGGAAATTTTCTTTGGTTTAATAACCTACAAAATCACTAAAATTAATTTAGGCCAACAATCTCAATATATTTCAATTATTTTGTACGACTATGTACATTAGTTATATACGATTGATACAGTGTACTAAAATTTAATGAATCTGAAATAGGCACCACGTGACTGAAAACGAACTTCTAGTATTTGTTAGTGTGGTTTTGTAAAATAATTATATAGTTAATTGCATTGTTTCTCTTAAAGTCTTTGGTTTAGGGGACTTCAATAACATATTTTAGTTTTCTTCTGTTTTAAGCAGTTTAAACGCATTACAGTGAAATTTAAAAACCACAAAATATACAAAATATTTTGTATATTTAAAGGCTGAACATAAAAGTTATGCCACATTTTTAATAGAGAATATGCTGTTGTAAACTAACATATTATAGAACAGATTACTAAAATTGTTTATTTTGTGTATATCTATAAAAGAATGTCATAAATGCTATGGACATCACTTTCAAGAAGGGCATGTATAAATAGTAAAAATAGAAGCATATAACATTAATATTGCAGTGCATATAATATAGCATGCAATAACAATAGATGACATGTAATAATCCTTAATAATACATTTTAATTTCATATCGAGAAATTCAGAATGCAAAAAGTATGCATATGAATGTCTATATTGACGAGCGGAAATAATTAACAATTTTCAACTGTATTAGAAATATTAAAAACTATATATTAAATTATAACAATTCGATCTGTATATTAAATAATAATATTTATTAATATTCATATAGATTAAATGCATACATTAAAATGTTTTTTGAATAATGCAATAAATAAATAAACCTTGTTTTAACAAAATATTAAAATATTTTAAATCATGCGTCATTTACGAAGTATTATTACTATACATAATTTTTAACCACGCACCAATTTAATTTCCATATTATCCCTGAAGTAGAACCTTCCGAACGAATTCAGATGGGATGTATTAAAATGCATTCCAAACATCTAATTAATTCCTAAATATTTACGAAGCTGTAAATATTAAACAGTGTTTATGAGTAAATTGTGTGACAAGAATATTTTTCGTTTTAAATGAAGTGCTTGAATCTATAGATAATGAGAGAAGAGCATTTTAAGTATTTGTGTTTATTTACAAACAAGAACTTGTATTTTCGCTCCATCATTTTTTTGCTACTGTTTAAATTTATTTCTGATGTTTGCTCTTCAAAATAAGCGTTATTTAAATATTTATTTTCCTTGGTTACTTTTAATACCAGATAAATACAAATTTGAAAATTAGTATCATTTATTGTTACATGCATTGTCTCAAAAGGGATAAAAAATGACAATTTTTTACAATCATTCGCTTGTGCGGAAATTATATTTTTAAAGAATTTTATTTGTTTAAGTTATAATTTCTTTGTATATTAATGTTTTTTTAATGTTACTTATTATAATTTATAAGAAGGTTTGTTTACAGTTTGCAAATATGTATGTGTGTCCAGTCCTAAAAAAAGTTAATATACTTGTACTTAATTCCATTTAAATAATTGTAGGAATATTAAACCGGTATACAACTGATAATAATAATAAAATAATAATAATAATAATAATAATAATAATAATAATAATAATAATAATAGTTGAAATTTTTTTAATATTATACACTATCTTATTAAATAATAATAATACAATCTGTATATTAAATAATGAACATTACATTATACATACGTTAAATTTTTTACGAAGAAAAGCGCAAAAAGATAAATAAACCTGGTGCCTTGTGTTTTCAATTTAATTAAAATTTTTAACCATTTTAAACCATGCGTCATTTACGAAATATTATTACGATACATAATTTTAACCACGCACCAATTTAATTTCTATATTATCCCTGAAGTAGAATCTTCCGAACAAATTCAGATGGGATGTATTAAAATGCATTGCAAACATCTAATTAATTTCTAAATATTTGCGAAGCTGTAAATATTAAACAGTGTTTATGAGTAAATTATGTGTCAAGAATATTTTTCGTTTTAAATGAAATGCTTAAATCTATAGATAATGAGAGAAGAGCGTTTTATGTGTTTGTGTTTATTTACAAACAAAAACTTGTATTTTCGCCCCAACATTTTTTTTTTTTTTTTCGCTACTGTTAAATTTATTTCTGATGTTTTCTCTTCAAAATAAGCATTATTTAAATATTTATTTTCCCATTAAAATTCATTTATTTTTCTTTGTTGCTTTTAATACCAGATAAATACAAATTTGTAAATTAGTAGTATTTATTGTTACATGCATTGTCTCAAAAGAGGTAATAAAAAGACTATTTTTTTACTGTCATTCGCTTGTGCGGAAATTATATTTTCTTTAGAATTTTATTTATTTGCGTAATCATTTCATCCTGTATTATTATTATTATTATTATTATTATTATTATTATTATTGTTGTTGTTGTTGTTATTATTATTATTATTATTATTATTATTATTTGTGTTTATTATTATTATTATTATTATTATCATTATTATTATTTACAGACGTGTCCAGTCCTCGGAAAAAAATGTAAATACAATTAATGGTCCAACAACTGTCCAACAAATAAAAGTGAATTATGTGAGCCAAGTATTGGCCGGATTGCTTAACCGGTAAAGCATTGGCACCGCAAGCCAAGTATCCAGGTTGGATTCCTGGTGTGTACATTTTTCGCTCTGCTGGAAAAAAAAATCAATGTGCTACTACAGTCATTGAATACTTCTAGTATTTACAAGTATTCCTTCCTTACACAGTAAAAAAACTTCTCTAATTGACAGAAAAAACTATCAATTTTGGCGCCAGTAGAAAACCGTTTAATTTACAGAAAATATCTGTAATTTTTCATTAAAACAGCTTTTTTGTACAAAATACGGATTTTTTTTACTGTAAAAATTACAAAATCTACTTTCTTTTACATAAAAAAACTGTTTTTCTTTAAAACAGTTTTTTCTGTAAAAAATACAATTTTTTCCTGTAAAAATTAGATTTTTTCACAGTGACAAGTAGTTACAGTACAGTAATTTCTTTTCAAATAACTGTAGGAAAATTAAAATCGGTATACTAGTCAACTGACAATAATAATAATTTTTATTTGATATTTAAAAAAATTAGTAAAGACTGTTTCCATATTAAAATAAACACAAATTTTCTACACTAACCCTCAATTTCACGCGTCAAAAAATTCAGCACCTTTCATAAATACAATTTTTATGACATTTTCATGGTTAATTTCAAAGTTTTAAATATTTTATAAATTGCCAGTTTCAGGGCTTCCATCAAATTCAAATCTGTCAAACAAATCTATGTATTCGGGATAAAGGAAAAATGCTAGATTTATTTAAAAACGCAATTAAATCACAATTAAATAAAATCCGTCAAATTACTTGAAATTAGATATCTGAACATAAATTTGGAAATTTAAAAGTTAGTTTACATTTTAACATGTATGTGACCTTTTAACCTTAATCCATACATACTCTTTTAAAATAGAAGACGTTACATGCATACATATACCTACATATACTAAACATGCAAATTTAAAGTAGTTAACCATGTACACTGTAAAAAATAATAATGTCAATTTTCCGGTAGGAATCGGAAAAATAGTTGCCTTATCGTACCGGAATAATTTACAACCCAGCTCGGAATAAAATCCGTAAAATACCGTTTTACTGACTATTTCCTTATCTTTACGGATTTTATTCCGACCTGGGTTGGAAATTATTCCAGTACGATAAGGGCAACTATTTTTCCGATTCCTACCGGAAAACTGGTAGTATTTTTTTTTACAATGTAAAGTATTCGTGCAAACCATGTTAAATTGCAAAATTCAGCCATTATAATAAATAAACCTAAGAAAAAGAATTAAAATCGGATTACTAATACAGTTATCAGTTATAAAACAAAATACACTGCATAAAAAAATCTTTCAAATTGACAGAAAAAAATTGTCAATTTTGGCGCCCGTGGAAAACCGTTTAATTTACAGAAAATATCTGTACAATTTTCATTACACTAGATTTTTCTGTAAAATAATCTATATTCTTTTCTATAAAAATTACAAAATATACTTTTTTACAAAAAAAAAACTGTTTTTCTTTAAAACAATTTTCTTCTGAAAAAATTACAGATTTTTTTCACAGTGTGCCAAAGATAAATTTCGAAATTTTTACACATAGTATTTTACAACAATTCCACTTTACTTTCATTCAATTTTGCTTTTGTGCATGAAGGTGAATTAAAATTTCCGCCATTTTAAAATTATTTTGACCCTGAAATTCTAGAATGAGGAAAATAGTTTTCTATTCGTCAAAAGAAATCTTTGTGCATTTTATTTACTATCATATCCCATGCAGTGTGTAATTTAAAAACTAATTAAATTTTCATCAGTTTGAAATTCAAAATATTAAGAATATTTTACATTTTAGGACTTATGTAACGAAATGTTACAGAACTTAAATTTTGCGTTCGAAGATAATAGTTTAGTTTTCACTTTTTATTCTCAAAAAGAAAATTACTTTTTACGATAACATTGAAAATGGAATTTCTGTTATAATTTTAAGCTTATCTTCAATTTTTCTCTTTTTGACAAGTATTTTATAATTGAAATATTTAATGTATTAATGTTATTTGTATAAAAATAACGAATTAAACAAACTAAGCAAATAGAACTCTGTATAATAGTTACATTTTTTTTTTTTTTTTTTTTTTTTTTTTTACTTTACTTGGTTTTTCTATGCAAAGATGGAGGTCCGTAGTCGATTCTTCACTCTCTATTTGATATGCTAGAATTATAAAAAATACACTCACATGTGTGTTGCCAATGGCAATACAACACTTTAATATTTTTAGATCTTAATATACGTTAATAAATTAATTTTTAGGCATTATTCCGTTGGCCGGCTGCAGGCTATAAATTACTAAATATTTATTTTCGTTACAAATGTATAAGAGTTGCAGCAGCAATAAATTTAATAATGCACCAAGCAATGCTATCTTAAAAAGGCCAACTGACAGTGAAACCGCACAAACGAAATATTTTAAATACTAAAAAATAGAAAATATAAAAGGAAAATATGGATTGTAATATAATTTAAAAAATACGCTTTAATCGTTTACTAACTTTATATTAATAAAATTGTGATTATACGTTGAATTTTAAAAATCTTTAAAATTTAGTTTAAATAATGTTGTATTTTTCTTTCTTTTCTGTTACCGTATATTAAAAAAGAAACTAAGCAAAATTTTTATTTTCTGTTTTAAATTCTCTAGTCAAACTTTTTACTAAACGTAAAGAAAACATTGAATTTTCCATAATCGAGTTCGGTGCCCGCACCAAATTATTATTGAACAACAATTTGGGGGAAAATTGCATTCAAGAAATTAGATGAAATTTATTAGGTAAACATTTAATGCTTATAAAAGAGTGTTTTTAAAAATATATGTTTTTACTTTTATACTTAATTTTAAATGGCTATGCTCCAGATTGAAATACATGCAAGTTACGTCAAAAAAGCACCTTATGTGTAGCTTTGGACAAACATTGAATCCTAAAAGCATTATTTGAATTTTGCGATGACAAACTTTCTTCATAACAATCATTTATGCAAACTAAAGTGAAGTGAAATTTCTTATTTAATAAATGTAATCTATGCAAAAAAAAAGCCATTTTAATACTTTTCTTCGAAATTTTCTCCCGCACGATTTTTTAAAAGAACCAAAATAAAGAAAACAAGTCAGAAATTGTAAACTATAAGTGCGTACTATAACTAGTTTCATAAATATTCAGATCTTGGTGCAATGGCTGGTGCACTGTTATTCAAAAGTGCATGAAAACAAAATTTATTACGATTATATATATTAAATTCAGTAATACGTAAATAACAGGACTCTATCTTAAGTAAGGCTCCTCACCATGGCAACCTAGAATCCCCAAATTACAAAATATGCTGTACATTTTGAGAATCTTTTTTATTTGTCTTCCAATCAGTTCTTATTTTCCATGACAACAAAATATGTACTGATGGATATACAAGCATCTTAAGCTCAATAAATATTTTTGGAAGATGCAAGGCTGCAGACCTGTGGCTAACAATCCCTAACACATTATAAACATTTTTTTATTTTTATTTTTTTATTTTTTAACCATTTGGAAATGGTTGTTGTTTTCGATCGAGGATGGGGGCAAATGATGCTCGCATTTTATTTTTTTTAACGAAATTCAACGATGTCCTTTACTTTTAGAAGAAATTTTATTTGAATAGGCAACAGAAAGGCATAAAATCGTTAAAAATTGTTTGAATAGGTAATCGAAAGGCATAAAATCGTTAAAAACTGAAAAAGTTACAAAATGGATAGGCGCAAATTATCAGATATGGAAAAATCCAAAACCAAAGAGCGACGCCGAAATGAAAATCGTCTTGCAAAGCAAAAATCGTGGTCTTCAACTCATTATGTAGGCCATGAAAATCGAGGTCTTCAATTGATTATGTAGCCCATGAAAATCAAGGTCTTCAACTGATTATGTGGCCAATGAAAATCGATTACAGAATAAAAGACGAACACGAAAAAGGAAACAATCTAATGTTTAACCGATTGATAGTAAAAGGCCATGTCTTGAGTGGTTCCAATCAACTAGCCACGGCGTTTTACGATCGGTCGATGCTAACCGGTTAAAATTGAGCTCAACGTAGGTAATTTGTCGCAATCTGTGGATGATTCGGTGGAACTGCTTTCGATTTGTAAACTGTTTTTCTTCTCGAAATGGGACTTGGAGAGTTTGCGATGAAGGTTTTGGTCGTCTGAAGTTTAGAGTTTATTGATGAAGGCTTTGGTCGTCTGAAGTTTGATCTTTGCAATCTGTTGTTGAAGAGGATGCGACGGAATTTTGTGGACGAAATAAATTCCAAATGGTCGTTGTAACCTATTACATTACATTTTTTTTTTTTTTTTTTTTTTTTTTTTTTTTTTTTTTTTTTTTAGATTCCTCCAAAATGTAATATAACAAGGAAATCTTAGTTATCGCTAATTTTTTTAAAAAATCTACTCCATTTATTTTTCTGATTTTATTTCTTTTAGCTTAATTAAATATCGCTGTATGCCATTAGTGAGCAAATTTTATAATTTTACATGTTTAGTAAAAATGGCTAAACATTTTCATATCTTTAGTGGGTACTTGCTTATTATAAAGACATTGGCGCTTTTTAAAATTTGTTGCCAAATGATATAAACGGCTTTCATAACAAACCTGATGAACTGTTATGTTTGCTTACATATGTAATTATATGTATGTATAAATATTTTATTTATATATATGCTATAGTTGTAAAATACATTAAAATTGTTGTTCAATAAACCTTTTTATAGAAAAACGGTTACACATCCGTAATTTAACTCTCTACTGACCGTAATATGAGCAATAATATAGGCAGAATAGAATTAAATTACGATTATGTAACTATCTTCTATAAAAACGGTTAAATGAGTGTACCATTTGTTGCAAATTTTTAACTGTGTATTAGATTAATTAAACGACAATATTGGTATCTTTTTTTAATCTTTCAATTCTTATAAAATAGTATACATTATATATATATATATATATATAAACTGTGATTTATCTGAAAACAAGAGATATTTTAGAGTAATATTTTCCACAACATATCTTTCAATGGTATAAGTTGTTCTTATATTGATATTTTGATTCTGCTACTTTTTTTTCATAATTATTAACGGAACGACAGTAAAATACGAAAATACTAAAAGAAAACATAAAATATACTTTAACTTTTTTTTTTAAATAATGCTGTAATCATCTTTAAAATGAATTATCAAAATATCTAGTGAAATATCTAACAAAATGTAATTTTAAATAAGACAGCAGGACGTTGTATCTTATAATTATATTTTGATTCTGCTGTTTATTTTCATAATTATTAACTGAACTACAACGTAATAGAAAAATACTAAAATATAACATAATACATACTTTAAGATTACTTTTAATAATGCCATCTCATCTTTAAAATAATTTATGAAGATATCTAGCCAAATAGCTAAAAAAAGGCAATTTTAAGTTCCACATGGAAAATGAGGATCAATTTTCATATTCAGAAAATATGCTCAAGAAATTTTTAAAAAGTAAACGTACACGAGTGCTCTCCGTAAAATAAAAAAAATATATAATTAATTAAACTTCGCAACTTACCGCATATCTGAAGGGATTTTATTCCAAAACCCTTTTATAATTTCCCGAAAGAAACATTTTTAAGGTGAAATAATGAATTTTACTTCCATTCAATCGCGTAAAAGATTAATAAAAAAATATATAAAAGTATCTTGTAAATTCTTTCGAATTAAATAATCATTTGGTAGAAAGTAAAGAAAAAAAGTAAAGGATTAGGAGTCATTGTGTCTCAATTAAAGAGTTTATATTTTACGAAATAAAAGCAAGACGGGGGAAGAGAAAATATGATTTACACGTAATCTGTTCATTTAATAAGCGGCTTTGAAGTAATTTATTTTGGAGAAAAAAAAAAGAGCAGGCGATGATCGTAAAAGGGAGATTGTTATTGATTACATTACTTCAAAAAAGGGGGGGATGGAATAAGTATTAAGTTACAACGGAAAAGCGTGTTTATGCATTTAATGGACTTTTATTAACCAGACGTAATCATGCATGGAAAATTTGCCTTGTTGTGTAAAAGATAAAGTAATGGCTTTTTATTTTTTTTATTTTTTTTTTTTTTTATGAAAAGGCAAAACGTATTTCTCTAAAGTACATAAATTTATGGACGGATGTTTTTGAAATTAAAACGTTTATAAATTTAATATTTAAATCGTAAAATATATTGTTTAACCCATTTATGCCTGAATTTTTGTTTTCTCAAATTTGTTAGTAAAATCACTTTAAAATGCTGCAAAATGAACTGGAAAAATACTTTTAAAAATTACGCTAAAATATTTTTGTATTTATTTATAAAATGTAAACGTACTAAATATGGGAATGTCCATATGTGAAAAAATGCATAATTATATGTTTTGTCTAAATTTGTGTAAATTAAGTTTTTAAATTGTACATTATATATCACAATTAATATTTCTGTGAACTATTAAAAGAAAATATTTATTTCTTTGTAGATACTTTATACATATTTTTTTTTATGAAAAGGCAAAACGTATTTCTCTAAAGTGCTTAAATTTATGGACGGATGTTTTTGAAATTAAAATGTTTATAAATTTAATATTTAAATCGTAAAATATACTGTTTAACCCATTTATGCCTGAATTTTTGTTTTCTCAAATTTGTTAGTAAAATCACTTTAAAATGCTGCAAAATGAACTGGAAAAATACTTTTAAAAATTACGCTAAAATATTTTTGTATTTATTTATAAAATGTAAACGTACTAAATATGGGAATGTCCATATGTGAAAAAATGCATAATTATATGTTTTGTCTAAATTTGTGTAAATTAAGTTTTTAAATTGTACATTATATACCACAATTAGTATTTCTGTGAACTATTAAAAGAAAATATGTATTTCTTTGCAGATACTAATAACATTATAAGTATTATTAATAATAAATTACGAATAATCGTATTTGAGGCTAAAAAACAATTTATTTGAAAATTCTTGAAAAGGACTTTACATAAATAACTGTCCTCTAAATGGCTATTAAAAATATGTACTCATTTGCACCTAGCGCCCTGTATTTTGTACGTTACAAACATACATAAAAAATAGGCTTGAACATATAATTTCGCAATTTAAAAAAATGCGTATTTCAAAGAAGCCTACAACCTACGACTTATTTATTTGGATTATTGAAACAAAAAATACAAATAAACTTTTTACATTTCAGTATCTTGAAAAAGTAAAAATCTATAAACACCAAAAGAAGGCCTTCATTTAAGCAAATAAATATCAATCTTATGCTGTCATCTATCGGTAATATATAAATACATTTATAAACAATTACTTCATACAATATTCATGTTGTAAAGAAGAAGAAAATTATAAAAAATTATTAAAATTCAAAACGTCCCAAAAATGGGACGCTAGCCATAAATGGGTTAACATAAGACTAGGTTTTAATTTACATATATATATATATATATATTTTCCTTTTTTTTAACTTTCCCTTTCCAAAATTCTGAAAAACTGAATAATAATTCAATACAGAAAATGAACTTGTCATTATTTTAGATTTCATGATTAAGATAAAACAATGTCTTAATTCAGATTTGATATCCGTAGGATTTAAATTTTGATAGCATCACTTATTTCACTTATGACGTGTGTGATCAACAGATTAACTAACTCTCCGGTATTTATTATTGTCTATGATTTCAACGCATGAGACATAAAAGCGAAATTCATGGATCACGAGCACAGTGACTTTAAACTTCGAAAATAACAAAAGAGTCAGTGTGCTATTTTTCTAACATTCATGAAGCATTGACACGGAGGTGTCAATAAAGCAATTGGAAATATTAAGACTAATTAGAATATTCGACAGATTATATGTTTTAAGTGTTAATCGGAGTCTTTCGGAAGTGTCTTTCGGAATTTTGCTTCTTATAAACAGAAAACGCCTTTTAAACTGATTTTTTTTTCTCTAAACAGGTGTAAGACGTGTCAGGGTACCCTGCTGTCACTTTTTATTTTATTAATTTTGAAAATTGTATGACCTAGATTGAAAACAAAAGTGGTAGCCGGTATTTGGACATTTTCCTCTATATATAACCATTATATAATTACAAATCATCATCGATTTCCAATTACTACACTGTAAAAAATCCACTGTAAATTTGCCAGCACAACTCGATCACAGTTGAATGTACTGTATCTTTCTTTTGTTTCCTGACTATTTAAACATGACAAATACAGTAGTTGCGTAAAATTAACAGTACAATGTACTGGCAATTTTGGACGCATTTGGACCACAGCACAAACTACTGGCGTCCAAATTGCCAGTACATTGTGCTGTTAATTTTACGCATCTACTGTATTTTCCATGTTTAAATAGTCAGGAAACCAAAGAAAGATACAGTACATTCAACTGTGATCGAGTTTGTGCGAGAGATGAACAGTACTTTGTACTGTAAAAATGTCGTTTTTTTTACAGTGTAAAATTAAATTAATAAATTTAGCTACAATTCATAACACTGACATAATACAAAATAAAGATGGAACCTGTAACTAGTAATGCAGAATCATGCTAAACTCCACAAATTCACTAGCACATTGCAGGCGATAAATCCATATAAAACATACGAAAAAAACCTCCAAATTTTGATAAAATATCCTATTAAAGACAAAAGATACAATTATCCATCTAAATAATGTTGAACCAGAAAAAGCCGTATCATAAACATACAATAGATCAAATGGATGAATGAAGCCGGAAGCTTATATTATACATACATATATTGAACTAATTTATTCTGCTGCAAAAATTTTATTATTTTTTTCTTTTTGCATGTGCATGTAATGCGCAAGGTTCCGTTTGGAATGGAGTAATGACGAAGCAATGAAAAACGCTCGCATTTAAATTTCCCATTATTATATTTCATATACATCGTATACAACGTGTTTTTCGGATATCCTTCATCTCTTTTTTTTTCCCATGTGCACCAAATATCCAATTGTAGTTATTGAGCACTTAACGATTAATACTCAAATTCTAAATATTTATTTTTTTTATTTTTTAAGGTTCATGTAATCTAATCTACAGATGATTCTTTTTAAATCCAATGTCGATAAAAAATATCTGTTTATTTAGTAAGCCGTTTAATGTATTTTAATTTGCGAAAAAAAGACAGAGTACGTGATGATCGTAAAAAGTGCATCATTATTAAGGGTGGGCATCAGTTTTGTGGTAGCTTTGGTGGCAAGATTTTTTTTTTTTCAGACCTTTTCCCATGTATCATAGTTTTGTCAAAATTTATTTGATTTAAACCTACTCTTTAATATGGTAAAAAACTATGTCTAAGTAAACAGTTTGGAAAACTCATAACACATCTGAAAACCCAATTTCAGGAATCGTCATCAATTCTCGGATAAATATCCAAATTCTTTTGTGCAGATCTGTATATGATCTATATGTATAAATTATACTACATGGTACACTTAAATTTAGATCAGTTAGGAAACGCATAGCACAGTTGTATATTCCCCTTCAGAAATTTCCATCACAAAATTTAAATGTACTCGAGATCTTTTGTGTGGCCCTGTATATTATCTGAAAAATTTATAGACAAAAAATTAGTTTAGACAGCACTGTAACCGAAATATTATGTGTGTACCTGTAAATGAACGATGAATGTTATGAACACAAATATTCTATATTAAGTCTCTTGTAATGCAACTCAGTGATATATATCATTTCCAGTATATTTGAAATAGTGTAACATCATTAAAATACACCGCAAACGATTTTTCCTCATGGACGTACCTGAATTCTTTTGACTGTAACTAAACTATAAACGCTACCCACTTCATTTTTAATACAAAACGTGGTATAGCAAACCTCATTAATATAGGATTGCATGAAAATCTGATTATATTTCCGCGTTAGAACACGGGCAGACAAACTGAAGAACCGATTTCATAAATACTTTGAAACTATGTTGGAAAGTGTTAAAAAAGTTTTCACGTTCATATGCAATCCGAATATGCATGACGATCTTTTGTGGATATTTTTGCCGATGTAATTCTAAGCCCCTAATTTTTCAAGAAACTGGCACTTCAAAGGCCGGCGATGCGAACAGTAATGAGTGCAAGTGCACGTTTCTATCAACTCTGGAACACAATGATATTTCAACAAGGTACAAATATGGGCACTCTCATCCCAATGCAGGATTGAACCACAGTAATACCTTATTGCGAGATTAAGTAAAATAATGCTATAAAAAGTGATAAAATATCTTTATTAAGATTGACGATCGTTTCGTCGCACCAACGGCACAAAATCATTTTGAAAATGTCGCCGTTGGTGCGACAAAACGACCGTCAATCTTAATAAAGATATTTTATCACTTTTTATTTTTGAAAATGTCGCCGTTGGTGCGACGAAACGATCGTCAATCTTAACAAAGATATTTTATCACTTTTTAAAGCATTATTTTAGTTAATCTGTTTATAAGTGATCATTATACATGTTTTTATAACCTTATTGCCAGTAAAAACAACCATTTTCAACTACAACTTCTATTATAATTATGTCATATTGATCAATTATCAGCTACTTCCTTTATTTCATTTCAACCTGTGTGATTTCTAGCTGTCGGGGTTGTGATAAATCCGATATCTCAAAAAACATCACTCTCACTGTCTAAGCTGAACACCTGATGTTTTTGGATTGTCACTGATATATATCCTGAAACTCTGCAGATGGCATTCGATAACGCATTAGATACACATACATATATCAACATATGGTTGACAGGGACACCCACACAGGGACTAAAAATTTATAAATTTGGTTTTGCTTTTGGATTAAATTTTTGACAATTTCTCATATCATTGTCCTAATTATAGTGCTATGTTCACACTGGGTGAACGTTTTTTACTTCTCTCAATCGTTCTCTATATAAATATGACTTATGGAAAATTTCATATGTTATCACTTGATTTAAAGTTCCAAAGACTGAAGAATAACTTTATTAAAACTAAAAAGAATAGCTTTAGAAAATAAATCAGGGTATAAACCCGATTTTTCAATATTTTAAAGTGATTACAGTAGACTCTAGAAAATTCTGAGCGCCATCAAGTTTAATTATATTTCCCTCGTTTTAAAAATTATCAAAATCTGTGCTGTAGCATGATAAATTTAAAACCATATATCACATAATATTTCCGTCCATTTATTTAAATTATTTTAAACAAGCCTTTACTGAAACTAAATCTATTACAGACAATTTTTCAAACTAATTATGTTTCTTAGGCACATTTAATTAACAATATGTTTCATGCTCTTCTTCACATGATGCCAGAAATATGCGAAAACATTTTTCGTTTAAGTGACCTCGGTGAAGTTAATTAACTTTTCTTTTAATGCTCACCCAGCCAAGCTCATATCATTTCATGTCAAAACATTTTATTTAAAAAAGTAGAACATTTGCGTTCGTAAAAGCTTTTAGAAAATAGAAATGGTTTTGAAAGCTCTAATTTAGCAAATATTTTAAAATAGAAGTTATTTTAAAGTCAGCTAGCGGAGAAATGACAATGTGAAATAGCTATAGCTATATAAAATAATTGTCTGGTAGAGTGCTTTTAATTGTCATAGCGATATTCTTAAATGGATATTAAAAAAAGAGCGACATAAAATATTTGATATAGTTTAATGTAAGAAAAAGAAGAAAGTTAATACCCCGGTAGTCTAATTTATTTGTTTCAAAAATGTTTAAGATAGACAATAAAGTATTCGTGTCTCAAAAATGCATTACTATTTTTTCGTAGAAAGTCTGTATACTTCTTAGAATTTTCAAACAATCAGGTACTACTGTTTGAGATTAAAAAATTTATATTTAATATTTAAATTACAAAATTCGTAATCACCACATTTAACCAAGAAATTTGTATTATTTTTCTGCGTCTAAATAATGCAAAAAAGTATATTGAAAAATTCAGATAAAACTGTATACACCCCGTTAATTTGGTCATGCACCTGCTATGGAAAAATTACATGAAACCGTAAATAAATTATGTTTTTAACAGGTTTTCATTGTAGACGATATAATTGTGAGTGAACACAATTTTTCTAATTACGACAGCATTTCTTTATATACAGGATCCGTTTTTTAACTGTAAAAAAACCGGACTAAAATACGGCAATTGAGATGCCAGTACTATTTCCGTATTTTAACAGAACTTTTCCCCCGTAAATTACAGAAAAAAAATCTGTTTTTCTGGAATTTACGGAGGAAAACTTCCGTTAGAATACGGAAATAGTACTGGCATCTCGATTGGCAATACAGTTTTCGTTTTTTAGTCCGTTTTTTTTTTTTTTTTTTTTACATTTTTTTACATTTTTTTAACAGTGTATAGTGTAAATTATTGAAATCTTTTAATTAAAAAGAATGATTTACACGAAATCATCGTATATAGTTTTCTTCATTTATTTAAATTAATTTAAATATCGTGGTGCTTTACAAACCTGCATAGAAATGAAAACTATAACAGACAATTTTTTCAACTAATTATAGTTTTTAGGCGCATTTAAGTAATAATAAGTTTTATGCACTTCTACACATGATGTTAGAAATATGCGAAAAATTATTTCGTGCAAGTGAGCCCAGTGAAGTTAATTAACTTTTCTTTTAAGTTTTATCCAGTCAAGCTCATATCATTTATGTTAAAACATGTACGAAATGAAAAGCAGAAAATTTGTGTTCGTAAAAGCTTTTGGAAATAGAAATGGTTTATAAAATTCGAATTCACAGAATATTATAAATAAATGTTGCCTTGATTTTAGAAAGGAAAATAATAATAATATTTCATACATATTCTCATAAAAGCAAAAAGTATAAAATATTATATAATGATTTAGAAATAAGAAAAGTTGTAAATTAATGCTCGAATATTTTACGTTAATCATTTTTCGTAAGTTTTCGACATAAAAGTAAATATTCGTGTCTCAACATTAGTTAATATGTTAACACTTTCTGAATTTATACTATAAATTAAAATATCTTAATTAAAATAAAATATCATCATGAGGGAAATAAAATAATACAATTTTTGAGAATGACTATAATTTTCATAGATATTCTTTTAAAAGAAGAAAAGAATACAGTGTAAAATATTTAAAAATGATTTTCAAATAAGAAAAATTGGAGACTAATTCTGAAATATTTTATTTTATTAATTTTTCGAATGTTTACGGCCAAAAAAATTAATGAATAAATAAATAAAGATTTGTGTATCAGACATTAATTAATATTTTCAATCTTTCCGTCGTTATAAAATAAATTATTTAAATATCTCAATTAAAAGAAATAATTATCATGAAAGAATAAAAAAAATACATTTTTTCAGAATGATTATAATTTTCATTGATATTTTCTTAAAAGAAGTGGCGAGAACAGTATGTATTTTTTAAAAATGATTTTGGAATAAAACAAATCAGAGAATAATGTTGGTATAACATACTTTATTTGTTTCATAAGTAAATAAAGTATGTAAAGTAAGTATAAGTAAATAAATCATGTTTTTGACAGATAATAAATGATATAATTGTGAGTGGGTGTAATTTTTCATTTATGCCAAGTTTTCTTTATACACAGGTCATATTTTTAAATGTTTACTGTATCATAAATTATTTAAATTTCTTAAGTTAAAATAAATACACGTACCAATTCACCGTATATCGTTTTCTTCATTTATTTAAATTATTTTAAATATCGTACCTATATTTATATATATTTTTTTAAATATCAAGTGCTTTACAAGCCCGCATACAAATGAAAGCTATTACAGACAAATTTTCAAACTAATTATATTTCGTAGGAACATTTAATTAACAATAAATTTTATGCACTTCTACGCATAATGTTAGAAATATGCGAAAAATTATTTCGTGCAAGTGAGTTGGGTGAAGTTAATTAACTTTTCTTTTAAGTTTTATCCAGCCAAGCTCATATCATTTATGTCAAAACATATACGAAATGAAAAGCAGAAAAATTGTGTTCGTAAAAGCTTTCGGGAGAAAGAAAGGGTTTATAAAATTCGAATTTAGAGAATATTATAAATAGAAGTTGTTTTAATCTTAGAAAGGAAAAAAATAGTAATATTGTTATTTGTTTGCCAGAATAATTATAATTTTCATACATATTCTCATAAAAGAATGAAAGAGAAAAGTATAAAATAGTTTAAAATGATTTAAAAATAAGAAAATTTAGAGACTAATGCTCGAATGTTCTATTTTATTCATTTTTCGTAAGTTTTCGATATGAAAGTAAATATTCGTGTCTCAACATTAATTAATACACTAAAACTTACTGCAATTATAGTATAAATTACTAAAATATCACAATTAAAATGAAATATCATCATGTCATGAGAGAAATAAAATAATGCAATTTGTCAAAATGATTGTAATTTTCATAGATATTAGGAGAGAGTAGTACAGAGTGAGACAGCAGCCATTTTGATATATAGTTATAACTTTTTCTCCTAGCTGGCACTCTCGCATAACCACCTCATCTTATGCAACACGTGGATGTAGTTTCGGCACTTCTATTCGTCCAACAAAATACTAAGTAATTCTTTATTTTACAGGGGTTAAAGTTACATAAACGTCCATTTTAGAGTTTATTTCCTTCATTATTGTATATATTTACTTAACCAAACCTAGCTATATCTAATGATAGACTATGTCGACAAAACGACACAAGCATTCAAAGCTATGAAATTGATGATGAAACAAATATGGCATACATTTTGTTACAACGTAACGAAAGTACACAGTTGTGGTACTCAGTGAGACGTGTCTCACTGTGTACACAGATGGTTCTAGACGATTCTTCTGACGACGATTCATCATTTAAATTACAGGAACTAGAACAGGAGCCTGCCGTTCGTGATTATGTTCTTGTGCGATTTCTAAATAGTGTGTTCTATGTAGGAAAAATCTTAACCTATAAGGATGAAGATGGTGATTTCGAAGTGATTTATCTTCGAAGAGTATGAAAGCGGCAGGCTTCGTGCATCATGTTCCAGATATGGTGTCTGTTAATGAATCAAACATTTCAATGCTACTACCAGAACTACAATTTATGATAACAAAGCAACAATCGGGATACCACCGGTTTCCGATTTCCTTCGGAAATTTGGATTCACATTGATCTACACATTGCCATTGTTGGTTACTCTTATGCCTCTATTTAAGAAGGATAACTATAGCTTAATTACCACAATCCACCATACGTGTTAAGTTAAGCTCAAAATGTAGTTGAATTGTTAATAATATGTGTACCTGTAACTACTGAAATTTTCTTTGCAGTTTTACTATTGCTCTATCAAAACTATTCGACCCCCAAAATGTCAGATTAAACTCCTGGTGATAAACACGATTTCAGGCAGTAGTTAAGACTTACACAGTACAAGCAGTTACACTGAAAAAATTATGGATAGTGTGTAAAAATGTATGATTTATGAAAATATATACATTGTCTCACTGTGTACCACTTGTGGTACACAGTGAGACAATTTACGATGCTCCATTATCATGCTTCTATGCTTTTATAAATAACTTTTTTAAAACCACTTATACATTAATGTGTAGAGTATTTGTGTTGCTTTAAGATGTAGCAAACATTTCTTTCAAAAGAATTAAAAAGTCTCCATACGTTAAGTAATAATATTTTTTGTCTCACTGTGTGCTATCCTTCCTATCTTAAAAGAAGAAAAGAAAAGAGAACAGTTTAAAATATTTAAAAATGATTTTGAAATAAGAAAAATTGAAGACTAATTCTGAAGTATTTTACTTTATTTATTTTTCATATGTGTGCGACAAAAAAAAAAAAGAATAAAAAAATAAAATAAAGATTTGTGTATCAGACATTAATTAATATTTTCAGTCTTTCTGTCATTATAGTATAAATTGTTAAAAACTCTCAATTAAAATAAATAATCCTAGATAAAATAATAAAAGAAATAAAATAATACATTTTTTCAGAATGATTATAATTTTCGTTACGTTATCCTATAAGAAGTAAAGAGAATAGTATACATTTTATAAAAATAAATTTGAAATAAAACAAATTGGAGACTAATATTAGAATAATATACTTTATTTGTTTTTATAAGTTTTTATGCTAAGATTACCTTATACACAGGAACCGTTTTTACAGGTTTACTGTAGTATAAATTACAATACAGTTGAAATAAATATACATACCAATTCATCTTATAATATTTTCTTCATTTATTTAAAGTATTTTAAATAACCGAGTAATTTACAAGCCTGCATATAAATGAAAGCTATTACAGACAATTTTTCAAACTAATTATATTTGTTAGGCGCATTTAATTAACAATATGTTTCATGCGCTTCTTCACATGAGGCCAGAAATATGCGAAAAATTACTTCGTGCAAGTCAGTACGGTGAAGTTAATTAACTTATCTTTTAAGGTTTTTCTAGCCAATCTCATTTATGTCAAAACATACACGAAATAGAAAGAAGAAAATTTGTGTTCGTAAAAGCTTCTGGTAAAAAGAAATGGTTTTTAAAATTCGAATTTAAAGAATATTATTAATAGAAGTTGCTTTAATCTTAGAAAGGAAATTAAAATAAGATTGTTACTTTGTCATTGTGATTATAATTTTCATATATATTCTTATAAAAGAAAAGAGAACTATATAAAATATTTTTAAATGATTTACAAATTAGAAAATTGGGAGACTACTGCTTGAATATTTTACTTTATTTATTTATTTTTTCAAGTTTATGATACAAAAGTAACTATTCGTGTCTCAACATTAATTAATACATTAAAACTTTCTGTAATTATAGTATAAATTACTAAAATCTCCCAATAAAAAAATTAATCATGAGGGTTATAAAATAATATAATTTGTCTGAATTACGATAATTTTCATAGATGAGAGATTCTCAAAAGGTGGGATCATTAAACGTTAACTATATGTAATTTTTAAATTTTTCAAATTTAAGGCCAAATTTTTTTAATAGTATAGTATTTTGGCTATAAATATAATATATAAATATTTTAATAGTATGCCTACAAAACTATACACAAACATTAAAAGACAGCAACTATTCTGGAAAATTAATGATTAAAGCATTTAATTAGCAGTTGTGTACGTTACAAATTTTGGACATTTGCAATTGGACGTTGCTCTTAGTATTTAAAAAATTCTTAAGACTAAGAATGTAGTAAATGTGTCTGTATACATATATATATATATGTATAATTAACTTTTTGTTATCCAGTAATAATAATAGTAAAATCAAATGCTTTGTTACGTACGTTACTTTCGGACATAACAAAATACAGAAAAATGCTTTATAGAAAAGTCCTTCTATCTTTAAAAAAGCAATAAATCAGCCTGACATCTCTTAACGAAATTATCAAAAAATCATCCGTTTCCTTTATGCATTCGTTGTTTACCATTAGAACCACCTGGAAAAAAGTTAAAACTCTTTTTCTTGGTGGTACATTGGAGCAGTTAACGTTATGAATGTCCAAAATTGGCCTTTTTAGCATAAAATAATAAAATTTTAAGATATTTATACAAAGCTTTTACAATAAATTATGTCATTTTCTATCTCTGAATTGAATTAAAAACTCAGTGTAAAAAAAAATTAAATCAATGATAATTAAAGTTATGTTTGAAAGGCTTAAAATTATGACTTGTGTCCAGTGCCCACCTTTTGAGAATCGCCCAGATATTCTTTTAAAAGAAGAAATGAAAAGAGAACAGTGTAAAGTATTTAAAAACGATTTTGAAATAAGAAAAATTGGAGACTTATTCTGAAGTATTTTACTTTATTTATTTTTGCATTTTTACGACAAAAAAAATAAAGATTTGTGGATCGGACATTAATTAATATTTTTATTATTTCTGTCATTATAGTATAAATTATTAAAAACTCTCAATTAAAATATATAATCATCATGAAAATAATAAAATAATTTTTTTTTCATAATGTTTAGAATTTTTATTATTTTTCTTAAAAGAAGTAAACAGAAGAGTATACATTTTTTTAAATGATTTTGGAATAAGACAAAATGTTGACTAATTTTAGAATAAAATACTTTATTTGTTTTTGTAAGTAGATAAAATATGGGAAGTTATTAAAAGTAAATAAATCATGTTTTTGACAGGTTTTTGTTTTAGATAATATAATTGTGAGTGTATGTACTTTTTCATTTATGCTAAGATTCCGTTATACACAGGTCCGAATTTTAAAGGTTTACTGTATTATAACTCATTTAAATTTGTTAAGTTATAATAATTATGCATACCAATTCATCGCATAATGTTTTCTTCATTTATTTAAATTATTTTAAATATAGGAGTGCTTTACAAACCCGAATAGAAATGAAAGCTATTCCAGACAATTTTTTAAAATGATTATATTTCTTAGGCGCATTTAATTGACAATATGTTTCATGTGCTTCTTCGCCAGAAATATGCGAAAAATTATTTCGTGCAAGTGAGTTGGGTGAAGTTAATTAACTTTTCTTTTAAGGTTTATTCAGCGAAGCTCATATCGTTTACTTCAAAACATATACGAAATAAAAAACAGAAAATTTTAGTTCGTAAAAGCTTTTAGAAAAGAGAAATGGTTTTAAAAGTTCGAATTTAGAAAAGATTTTAAATAGAAATTGCTTTTGTCGTAGATAGAACGGAAAAGAAAATAATATTGTAACTTGTTTGTCAGAATGATTAGAATTTTCATAGATATGTTATCTTTAAAAAGAAAAGATACCAGTATAAAAATTTTAAAAGTTATTTCGAAATTGAACAGATTCTAGACTAATGATTAGATATTTTATTTTAATTGTTTAGCCCTTTGTGGACTGAATTTTGAATTCATGAAAAATTTATCTTCTAGAGCTTTCTTCGTGAATTTTTGAAACTACATTAGAAAATTTACAAAATCATTTAATAAATTTTAGAAGGATTTTAGAAAGTTTGATGGATTTAGAAAGATTAATTAAATGTGAATTTATAGGGATTTTGCGCAATATTTATAACCCAACTTAAATATTTTATTTTAAATATGTTTCTTAGTATTTTGTAAAATTAGGAAATGTACAAATATAATGTTCGAATGTATATATATATATATATATAATGTTCGTTAATGTACAAATATAATGTTAAAATATAAAGTTTTTGCCTTCACATAGAAATAATTGGGTGAAATTTACGAAATTGCTACATTGTATTAGTCCTTTTCTATATAGTCACCGTGCACAGTAACACATTTCTGCAAACAGTATTTCAAAGATAGGAGGGAGGATGTATTCCAGGAGGCGCGATAGTAGACCCAAAGGGAGTAATTTTTCTAACTTTTGTCGACACCCACATGTGACATATTGTTGGAAAGGCGGTGACCATTTCATGCTATTCACCACTCGAGACCCTCCCCCCAAATTTGCCCCTCCCGGGGGGAATGAAGGATGCCCGTAAAATCTAGAAAAGTCCCCCTCCCAGGAGGACAAATTTGGAAGCAGGGTCTCGGTAGGTGCATAGCATGAATAAGTGGTCACAGGCCTTTCTAACAATATCACATGCGTGGGGGCCGGTAAAATTTAGAAAAATTCCCCAACTTGGATCTACTATCGCGCCTCATGGAATACATCCCCCCCCCCCTTCTTTGAAATACCGGTTGCACAAATGTGTAACTGTGCACACTGTCTATATCGAAAAGGATTCATAAAATGTAACAATTTCATAAATTTAACTGAATTATTTTTATGTCGGGGCAAAAACATATTGATACACCCTCGTATTACTATTGTGTGATTGCTTGTAAAAGTTGGTGACATATTTCCAATTCACCAATTCAATTTACACCAGGCTGAGATGCCGCACTTGTGCGGTCGTTATGCCGCGCTTGTAATAAGAACAGAATGGAATTATAAATAAAAAAATTTCAAAAAAATTTCATATCTAGACTATAATTAACGATGTAATAATAAAATGAAACTAAATGAGTACAATGAAATGCATTAGTAGATTCAAATTAATAATTGTTTTCCTATTTTCACTATTAAAATTATCGACTTATTTTTTACATTAAATTTTAATTGTTATTTCAGCAACCACGTAACATCAATGTATTAGAGAGGGAAAAGAAAAAAAAAGTAAAATTGTGTTTACATTATTTATTTGTTAACCCTTTCGGGACCGGGGCTTTTACACAAATTTTATTCGGTTGCCACCTCTTTTTTAAAAGAAGTTACCTTTACTTAAATAATCATGAAAATGCTCTAATTAAAGAAAGCAAATATTACTTTTATTTTTTACTTGTGATAGAAAAAAAATGTGCGTGCTCTTTATGAAGGTGCTTATATGCACCTGTGGTCCCGAATGGATTAATAGACCTGTTTTTTCGACTATAATCCGCACAAAAAGTATAGGCTTTATGCAACTACATTTGACACATGATGCAACGAAGCCAATTACACTTCCTCTTTTCTTTTCTTTTTTTTTTTTTTTTTTTTTTTTTGAGTAGTTTTCTAAACATTCCTTGCAAAGAACGTCTGCGTTACGCGTAATTCAATTTCTCATTATTATCATCTTGAATTGCATCTTTCTTGCCCTTCTTACTTTTCATTTTTCCCTTTTTCTCCTTTGGTTTTAATAAACTTGATAACATGCCTAACATAGTTAGTCCGTGCAAAAAGAAAAGGAAAAGTTAATAACACTTAATCATGCCGTACAAAAGAAACTACGGCATCTATACCGGAATTGCAGTGCGACATGCATCTCATGTGGCATGGTGCACACGTCGACCATCACAGTCACCTGCCATCGCTAAGGGGAATGGCGTAAGCATACACACAGTACACTGTGCAAACGCTACACTCAGTTTTGACTTCGCAATCATCCATGCATTTAATAATTAGTGCCTGAAAAGTATTTAAGCATAACGTGTTTAAAAGTTTAGACAGTGAAATCATGCACTTACGTCAAACTAAGGATTGTACTTCTACATGTAAACATTGAATTTGGGATTCAAGCTATACACTGGTTAAAATAATCTCATTGCGCACCTATACTGCGCAATTGACGACCATCTATCGATAATTACAAGAAATATAAGGGGTGCGGCATCTATCCCGGATGCGGCGACACTGCCGGAGTTACCCTATATTTTAATTTTCTTCCATTTCGGGGTTGGATCGGGTTCGGGTTGACTTGTAACAGAATTGTTGGATCTAGATAGGATACAACCCGACCCACGCAGGAATCTGGTGCGGATACGCTCCATGCACTTAGCGCCAATTTTCAGAAGTGGTGATTGATTTCCACCGTAATTTTTACGGACTTAAGGGTACTCGGTATCATTCACTTTGCGAAAATGACGAGACATGTTCCATGTTCCTTTTTTTTGCGTAAAATGTATTTAGACATCCTTCGTATATTTTGATGAAGTTACGTAAATATTTAATTATTTTAAATATGTGAATAGACTTTCTACTGCATCCATTTACCTTTAAATATACCAGAGTTACAATCTTAAAATTCATTTTTATCAGTTCAAGTTTCTTTATTTTTTGTTACATTTTGCTACTTTTAAATGCATAAACTTCAACAGGGTTACCCAAAAGTCTCTGTCACATTTTTAAATTTAATATAAAATCAAATAACTGTCGTGCGGAAGTGCGATTTGGACGAAAACGTTTCTCACGATGAAAAGTTTTTTTGAAATGACAATTTTTTTTTAACTTCGCCCATAGATGGCACTGTAGGTAGCGTCCATCCATGCCTTTCCTGATAGTTTAAGATACAGAGCTATCTATGGTCGAATTTTGGAACTATTGTTTTTATTTTCCCCAAGAAAACTTTCCATCGTGAGAGCATTTTTGTCCGAACCGCGTACAACAATTACCGTATATACTCGCGTATAAGTCGAGTAATTTCTGACAATTTTCGGTAAGCAAATTTGGGGGGTCGACTTATACGCGGGTCAGTTAAAAAAGAAAAACAATAAACTTCGAATACTGTAAAGTTATGCCTTTTTATGTGTATGAATAAAAAAATAATATATAAAATATGCAAATAATAATAATTTATCATTTAAAAAAATTTCAATGATTTGTTTTTGTTTATTTACTACCTTTTCACATTAGCAAATGAAATCTTTGGTTTGATTTTGTGCAAAATTGAAATAAAAAGTTAGGGGATAGACTTATTCGCGGGTTTTTGATTTTTTCAGAATTTGCATTCGAAAGTTAGGGGTCGACTTATACGCGAGTATATACGGTACTTCATTTTATATTAAATTTTAAAATGTGTCAAGGTTTTTTGGGCCACCCTGTATCACATAATCAAAAAGAATTCAGTAAATTTAAGGATGGATTTTGAAATAAAATGAGCATGATTTTTTTTTATGTCAATGCGAAAATATTCGAGTTTTTCACTCAGTTTTAGCACAGATAAAATCGTTTAATTTTGTTTCTCATGAACTAATGTATTTCTATTTTTTAAAAAATCGATCCGTAATGTTATGAAAAATACCCCTGATAATATAAGGAAAAAATGTTTTAAAATATTAAAAATTGAAAAAGTTTAAAAAAATTTAATTTTTTTTAATTTTTTTCAAAATCTATTCACGATATTATATATTTTGTCGTAAGAATGATTTTGTTTAAAGATTTAACTTTATGATATGTAAAGGAGCTGTAAGAAAAAAAATTCAAACGGTACTGGGTCTCTTTATTTGTACACCTGTTTAACTTGCGTTTCTAAATATAACAGTTTTGTTCGCTATTTATGGAAATATTTATTTTTTTATTATCTTGTAATATAAAAATATATTTATAGAGTAGTTTCTATTTTATATATGAATTACAATAATGGATTTTATATAAAAACAATAAAAATAAATTGCTGATAGTTCACCATTTTTTTTTTCATCTGTATCATTATTATAGTCGCCTTATGTTTAGTCTATATAATTCAGAGCGATTACTAAAAATGTTTAAAAGAAATTTTAAAATATAAAAAAATAAAATACTTTAAATGTCTCTATGCTTTAGACGAGAGATATTATTAACACTGTTACAAACTAATTATACTTCTCAGACACTTTTAATAAACATTATATTTTGTGTTCTTCTTCATAAGCTTCCGGATATATTCGAAATACTGTTTAGTGAAAGGGAGTTCAGTGAAGTTAATTAACTTTTATTCTCAGATATATTCAACTAAGTTCATATCATATATTTCAAAATATTTTAAAGAATACAATTCAAAATCCTTGCTCTGGAAAGCATTGTGAAAAGAAATTGAATTTCAAAGTTTGGACTCTGAGAATATTTTAAAGAGAATTCGTGTCAGTTTTAGTTTTTAAATTAAAAAACTTACTTTAAATGAGTATGTTCTTTAAATGAAATTTATGTGAGGGAAATTAAAAACCAATTGTACATCTTATGCACTTTTCATTAACAACATATCATTTATGTGAAAATATTCTAAAGAATGAACAGCAGAAGTGAATTTGAAAATTTTAACACAGAGAATATTTTAAAAAGAATCCGTGTCAGTTTTAGTTTTTAAACTGAGTAACTTGAAAAAATAAAAGTTAATTTGAAAGTTTCGACTCACAAGGAGAGGGCCAACCTTGTTAATCACAGATTTTGATTATTTTAATATATGTTGTAGGGTAGAAGCCCCTTAGTGTTAGGTTCAACGGATTTTATCCAATGATCCTTAGTTCTTGAGAAACTGGGGGGTCTAATATTAGTACACAACTTAAATACTTACTTTGCAACAACGATGAGAGGTTAGTCGTAGCTCAGTTGGTATGGTGTTTATCGGCTAATTCGCGGGTCCGGGTTCGATACTTGAATATACTACATTTGTTTTTCTCATTTTTTGTTTTATAAATTTACTTGTAAGTATAACTTAATAATCTCATTGTCAATTAAAATTTTTAATATTGTACATCTATTATAATTTTAACCTATTAAAGTTTTTACTTTTAACTAAATAGTTGTAATAAAACATCATAAAACTGTTATTTTTTTTAAAAAAAATTACTTTTAAAATGCATTTCATATATTCTTTATCGATGCAATGATATTGAGCAATTGTGTCAACTCGTGATTTCAAAGAAACAGCATTTACGCATTGCTTTATCAAAGGAAATCAATGCGATAATACTATTATTCTATTTTTAAAGTAATAAGCATAATTATATTAAAAATTAGCATCAGAATTAAATTACAACCGATTTTTTGCATATTAAAGATTTTTAAATTTGTAATAAGTATGCTTGCGCTTTCAATTATTTTGCTTTTCCCATTATCTTCCTTCTGCTTTTATTTTTATTTTGCTTCAATATTCCCTTTTTTTTTAATCACAACTAGATGGCACCACAACAGAATTTGTCACGATTTTGGAATTTTTATCATTCAATAATAGATCCAATTTCTTTTTAAACCTCTGTAATGGATGAGAAATAATAGTTTACAAATAAGAAATGATAAATTTAAGTTTGTTAACATTATAATTAATGTATGATGTTAAAATTTTTAATTGAAATTATTAAATTATAATTACAACTATATTTATAAAACAAAAAATGAGAAAAACAAATGTAGCGCATTCAGGTATCGATCCTGGGCCCTCCATTCAGCCGGCAAACGCCATGCCAACTGAGCTACGATTAACCTATAATTTTGGTTGCGAAGTAAGTATTTAAGTTGTGTACTAATATTAGACCCCCGGTTTTTCAAGAACTAAGAGGCATTGGATAAAATCCGTTGAACCTGACACTAAGGGGTGTCTACCCTACAACATATATTAAAATAATCAAAATTTGTGATTAACAAGGTTGGCTCTCTCCTTGTCAGAAAATCTTTAAAAAATAATTCGTACCAGTTTTAGTTTTTAAACTAAGTTACTTACTTTACGACTATGTTTTTTAATCGATACGTTAAACAAATAAACAAACCAGTCATACATCTTACGCACTTTTAATTAACACCCTATCATTTATTTGAAAATATTCTAAAGAATGAAATTTAAAATCCTTGCTCTCGAAAGTATTGAAAAAATAGAAGTAAATTTGAAAGTTTGGACTCGGAGAACTTTTTAAAGCTAATTTGTGTCAATTTTAACTTTTAAGCTAAATTACTATGATCTTTAAACGAGAGACATGCGAGACAAATTTGTAAACCAGTTATACTTCTTATGCCCTTTTAACTAATAATATGTCATTTATGTAAAAATATTCTAAAGAATAAAATTTAAAATCCTTGCTCTTGAAAGTATTTTGTAAATAAAGGTGAATTTGAAAGTTTTGGTTGGTTGGTTGTGTTTATGGCGGCCAATTATCAACACGAGGGACAAGGCCTTAAGACGGGGGGGGTGCTTTCTGTGGGGGTCTTTCTAAGAGAACCTAACCCGTATTTAAGCATGGAAGTCCATGGTTCGAAGAAAATCACGAAAACTCCGAACAATTAGGCCGACGGGCGCGATTGGGTTCGAACCCAGTACCTCCCGTCTACGAGCTTCAAAATCAGAATCTCTCAGCCACTGGTGGGGCTTGAAAGTTTTGACTCATATGACATTTTAAAGCGAATTTGTGTCAATTTAAGCGTTTCAATTAAGTTACTTAAAATAATGATGTTCATGTGCGATTATGTGAAACAAATTTACATATCAAGTATACTTCTTATTCACTTTTAATTAAAAATTTATCATATAAATTCATCAAATTTTATCATTCTAAAAATTAAAATTTTAAATCCTTGCTCTTGAACGCATTGAAATAAGTAACCACATAGGGAAATTTTAAGTTTTAAAAGGGTATCTTATACTTCTTAGCACTTTAATTAACAATATAAATTAGGTTTTTCTTCTTATGCTTCTAGATATATTCGAAATATTATTTCGTGATAGTGATTTCAGTCAAATTAACTTTTCTTCTTATGTTTATTCAGCTGAGCTGGTATCATTTATGTCAAAATATTCTAAAGAATAAAATGTAAAATGCACGATCTTGAAACATTTGAGAAAACAGAAGTGGATTTTAAGTTTTAGAAAGGTATATTATGCTTCTAGATATATTTGAAATATTATTTTATGATAGTGAGTTTAGTCAAGTTAATTAACTTTTCTTCTTACATTTATTCAGCTGAACTCGTATAATTTATGTCAAAATATTCTAAAGAGTAAAATGTAAAATATATGCTCTTGAAACATTTGAGAAAACAGAAGTGGATTTTAAGTTTTAAAAAGGTATATTATTCTTCTAGATATATTTGAAATATTATTTTATGATAGTGAGTTTAGTCAAATTAATTAACTTTTCTTCTTACATTTATTCAGCTGAACTCGTATAATTTATGTCAAAATATTCTAAAGAGTAAAATGTAAAATATATGCTCTTGAAACATTTGAGAAAACAGAAGAAGTGGATTTTAAGTTTTAAAAAGGTATATTATTCTTCTAGATATATTTGAAATATTATTTTATGATAGTGAGTTTAGTCAAATTAATTAACTTTTCTTCTTACATTTATTCAGCTGAACTCGTATAATTTATGTCAAAATATTCTAAAGAATAAAATGTAAAATATATGCTCTTGAAAGATTTGAAAAAACGGAAGTGTATTTTAAGTTTTTAAAAGGTATATTATACTTCTTCTTATGCATCTAGATATATTCGAAATATTAATACGTGATAATGAGTTCAGTCAAGTTAATTAACTTTTCTTCTTACATTTATTCAGATGAGCCCATATCAGTTGTGTCAAAATATTCTACAGAAAAAATGTAAAATATACGCTCTTGAAAGATTTGACAAAACAGAAGTGGACTTGAAAGTTCGCACTTAGAGAACATTTAAAAAATAGTCTGCATCAATCATAGCACGTATGTCACACAAAATGTGAAATGAGTTACCGGACAGGAATATTTTAAGTTTTAAAAGGATACATTATACTCTTTAGCACTTTTAATTAACAATATATTTTATGTGCTTTTTCTTATTCTTCTAGATATATTTTATAAGTTTTTTCGTATTGGTGAGCTTTGTGTTATTATATTAATTAATTTTTCTTCTTACATTTATTCAGGTGCGCTCATATCATTTATGCCAAAATATTCTAAAAATTAAAATGCGTAAGATACGCTGTTGAAAATTTTGAGAAAACAGAAGTGGATTTGTAGATTCGTATTTAGAGAACATTTCAAAAGTAATTTGTATCAATCATACAAGAATGTAACACAAAATGTGAAATGAGTTACCGGACAGGTATATTTTAAGTTTTAAAAGGATATATTATACGTCTTAGCACTTTTAATTAACAATATATTGTATGTACTTCTTCATATGCTTCTGGATATATTTTAAGTGTTATTTCGTGATAATGAGCTCAGTGTTGTTAATTAATTTTTCTTCTTACATTTATTCAGCTGTACTCATACCATTTATGCTAAAATATTCTAAAAAAAGATACGCTATTGAAAATTTTGAGAAAACAGAAGTAGATTTGAAGATTCGTATTTGGAGAACATTTCAAATGTAATCTACATTAATTAGACCAAGCACGTAACACAAAATGTGAAATGAGTAATCGGATAGGGAAACTTTAAGTTTTAAAAGGGAATATTACACTTCTTAGTACTCTTAATTAACAATATATTTTATGTGCTTCTTCTTATGCTTTTAGATATAATTATAATATTATTCCGTGATAGTGAGCTCAGTGGAGTTAATTAACTCTCTCCGTACATTTATTCAGCTGAGCTCATATTATATATGCATATTACACTTCTTAGCACTTTTAATTAACAATATATTTTATGTGCTTCTTCTTATTCTTCTAGATATATATGATAAGTTATTTCTTGATAGTGACCTCAATGTGGCCAATTAATTTTTCTTCTTACATTTATTCAGCTGCGCTCATATCATTTATGTCAAAATATTCTAAAAATTAAAATTTAAAAGATACGCTGTTGACAATTTTGAAAAAACAGAAGGGGTTTTGAAGATTCGTATTTGGAGAACATTTCAAAAATAATCGGCATTAATCAGACCAAGTACGTAACACAAAATGTGAAATGAGTAACCCAATAGGTAATCTTTAAGTTTTAAAAAGGTATATTGTACTTCTTAGTACTCTTAATTAACAATATATTTTATGTGTTTCTTATATTTCTAGATATAATTATAATATTATTTCGTGATAGTGAGCTCAGTGGAGTTAATTAACTTTTCTCCTTATATTTATTCAGTTGAGATTATATCATTTGCATCAAAATATTGTAAAGAATAAAATACAAAAGATAAGCCCTTGAAATATTTGAGAAAAGAGAAACGGATTTTAAAGTTCTTGTTTAGAAAACATTTCAAAAAGAATATGTATCAATCGTATGAAGAATGGAAAGCGAAATGAAGGAAGAACAAGATAGGGAAATTTTATGTTTTAAAAAGGTATGATATAATTCTTAACACTTTTAATTAACAGTATCTTTTATATGCTTCTTTTTATGCCTTCTAGATATATTTATAATATTATTTCTTGATAGATATCGCAGTAAAGTTAATTAATGCTTCAATATTATATTTATTCAGCTGAGCTTATATTATTTGTATCAAAATATTCTAAAGAATAAAATGTAAAATACACGCTCTTGAAAGTTTTGAGAATATATAAGTGGATTGGAAAGTTCGAGTTTGGAGGACATTTCAAAAAGAATTCGCATCAATTTTAAGAAGAATGTAAAAGAGAATATAAGAAAGTAACGAAAGGATAATTTAAAACTCTTTTAAAATGCATATTATATTTCTTATATACTTGTAAATAACAATCTGCTTCTTTTTGTGCCTTCGAGATAGGCTTGAAATATTACTTAGTATTAGTGAGGTCGGGGAAGTTAATTAACTTTCTTTCTGAAATGTATTTATCTGAGCTCATATCATTTATGTCAAAACATTCTGAAGAATATAATGTAAAATCCGTGCTCCTGAAAGCTTTGATAAAACTGAAGTGGATATGAAATTTCGTATTTAGAGAACACTTTAAAGACAATATGTGTCAATCTAGAATGTCTATAAAGGAAAATTTAAAATAAGTAATAGGATAATGTGAAATTTAGCTCTTTAAAAAAGTTTATTATGCGTCTTGATTTCGCAATATATTTCATGTTATTCTTCATATGTTTCCAGATATATTTGAAACATCATTACGTGAAAAAATTTCCGTCAAGTTAGTAATTAACTTTTATTCTAAAGTTTATTCAGCTGAGTTCATATCATTTATGTCGAAATATTCTGAAGAATTAAAAAATGTAAATTTCATGCTTTTGAAAGCTTTGAGAAAATTAAAATAGGTTTGAAATTACGGCTTTAGAGAATCCTTTAAAGAGAATTAGCATCAATCTAGAAAAACTATAAAGCAAAATTTGAAAAAAAGTAATGGGATCTGTTGACATTAAACTTTTTAAAAAGCATATTATGCTTCTTGAACATTTCTATTTAACATTCTATTTTATGCTCGTCTTTATATGTTTCCAAATATATTTTAAACATCATTCTGTGAAGATAATTTCAGAGATTTTAAATAATATCCCGTCTAACATTTATACAGCTAAGCTATGAAATTTAAAATACAAGCTCTTGTAAACTTTAAGAAAATAGCAGTGAATTTGAAAGTTTGAATTTAGAAAACATTTTAGTTGAGCTATAAAATTTTAAATCCATGCTCTTGAAAACACATATCAATATTTTCTTTATCATTTGACAAAATATTCCAAATAATAGGGTATATAATTTATGTTTTTAAATTATTTGAGATAACAGAAATGGATTTGTAAGTTCGAATTTCGAGAATATTTTAAAGAGAATTTGCGGCATTCTAACAAGAAAATAAAGCAAAATGTAAAGGAAGTAATACAATCGGGTGTGGGGAATTAAGCCCTTCAGAGAAAGTATATCATACTTCTTTAACTTTTTTTATTTCACAATGTATGTCATGTTCCTCTTCGTATGCTTTCAGATATATATGAAACATCAATTTGTGACAGTTAGTTCAGTGAAGTTAATTTTTCTTGTAAAATTTATTCAGCTGAGCTGATATTATTTATGTCAAAATATTCTAACGAATGAACTATTATATTCATGCTCTTGAAAATTTTGAGATAAAAGAAGTGGATTTGAAATTTAAGACGGATTTAGAAAATATTTTAAAGAAAATTTGCGTCAATTTTTGAAAGAATGTAAAATATAAAGTTCCATAAGTACCTAATTTCTTTAAAAAATTATATTTTTCACAGTTAATACTTTTTTCGAAGCGAAACAGAATAATATAGCTCATTATTTATTCAATATTAGTATTTGTTATCTACACTTACATTTTAACATTTTATTACTTCTATCTTTACAAGAAGAAAGCATTGGAATGGTGAAAAATTTTGACTTCCGGTTTTCGATAGATTTATACATTTTAGAAGGCCCTGAACACGATTTGGGGGTTTTTAGAAACCGTCTGTCTGTCACTCTGTCTGTGAGTCTGTCTGCATGTGACAAAAATTTTGTGGGCGCTCTATCTCAAGCACTAATGAACGGAATTTAATAAAACTTCAGATTCAGTTAATCCTTGATATGACTTGGTGTTGATTAAGTTTCGTTGTAAATCGCCCAACAGGTGGCTCTACTATGCTGCATTTTGTACAATTTCCGTAATAGCTCTATCACAGAAACTATTTAGAGATTTGCACGAATTTGCACGAATTTTTATCAAATTTCAGATTGGTATGTCTTGATAAATATTGGTGCTGATTATGTTTTGGTGTAAATCTCCCAACAGGTGACGCTGCTGTGCTTCATTTTACTCGATTTCCGCAATAGCTCTATGTCAAGAACTAATGCACGAATTTTCATCTAACTTTAGATTCAGTTAGACGTTGACACAAGTTGTTGTTGATAACGTTTTCGTGCCATTCGCCCAATAGGTGGCGCTGCTATGCTGGATTTTTCACGTTTTTTGCTATAGCTCTATCTCAAAAACTAATGCACGGATTTTTATCAAACTTCAGATTCAGTTAGACGTTAAAATAAGTTGTTGATGATTAGGTTTTGGTGTAAACCACAAACAGATGGCACCGCTATGCTACATTTTATATGATTTAAACGATTTTAGCGATAGTCATATCTCAAAAAGTAATGCACGGAACTTCGTATCTTTAGAGTCCTCCTCATTATGGGCATAGATTCCCATTTAATTTTGGGAGTGTGCTAATGAATTTTGAAGTATTAACATGAATGAGATAGAAGATAGTTTTGGGATTGTCACAATCGATTAGCTTTTTTTTTTATTCATTGCAAAAAAGAAATTTTTTCTTGTGAAAGACGGAGATATACGTCAAACGAAATCAAATGTATTTATTTTTAATAATATTAATCGGGATTTTTTAAATATAAAAACAAAACATTTTTTTGCATATGTGTACTTAATGTGTTAATAATATATTACTTACACTATATGTTTGTAGTAACATAATATATTTGGCAGTGAAAGGTAACACATAAATATTATTCGTAAAAATTTTTAAGCATGTTCAAACATCATGAATTTTTTCTAATTGTTTGAGAAATACTATTCTTCATTATTCATTTAAAAAGGGATTTTTATACAACATTAAATGCTGAGATGCAAAGATAAATATTCTTTAATGAGAATAAAATTAAACCTAACTTACACCCAGTTATAACACTTTAGTCGAAAATACTGTTATTTTCTTTCTAGTAAAAGCCTTTTTATCTTTATTAGAAACTCTGGCTTTTAAAAATAATCTTTTTTCGCGTTCTTGTTTTTTTTTTTTTTTTTTTTTTTTTTTTTTTTTTTTTTTACGGGAGAGCATGAGGAGGGAAACTTTTGTACTTTTGTGCTTTTTTTTTTTCAGCTTCATCCATTTTATATAACTTTTTTTTTCCTCTTTTGATAAAAAGAGAGAGAGAGAAATTTTCAAAAGAGAAACAAGATTAAAATGTTGAACTTAAGAGCAGTGGCTAAAAAATAAAGATTATATTTTTGTGCTTATGTATTTCTTTAAACGTACAAGAACAAAACAAGCAAATGTATAAGTATTTGTATATATATACGAGTATAAATATTATACGTTTGATATAAGTATTTGTGTATATATATATATATATATATATGATCTTTGTATATACTATATATGCTATATATATATTATATGTCTTATATACATATATATATCATATACGAGGGTGGTTTAATAATTATTGTCCCGAGTTGTATAAAATATTTGTACTGCGATGGTTGGTGTGGAATATTGAAGCCTAATGTCTTAGATGCCTATATGCTCAATTTCAGAACCGTAGCTGCTATATTAACATATTTTTTCGTTTCAGGTGTGAGAGATGTGAGAGATGGCACCTAGCTTGAAAGGAAACTTGGGGAGGGAAGGCTGGTTTGGAGCTTATGGGGCCAGACCTATTCTGTGATAGATTTGTGATAGTGGATGAGACGTGACTACTGGCGTTTGAACTCGGGATCATAGTGATGTAGCCACGTCTCATGCACTGCCACAAATCAATCACAAAACTGCTTCAGGTCTGGACCCATAAGCTCCAAACCAGCCCCCCCCCCCCCCGATCCGCCTTTCTAAGCTAAGTGCCACCTCTCACACCCAAAACAAAAAAAAAATGCTAATATAGCAGCTACACTTCTGAAATTGAGCATTTAGGTATCTAAGACATTAGGCATCAATATTCCACATCAACCATCGCAGTGCAAATATCTTATACACACACGGGACAATAATTATTGAACCACTCTCGTATATATGTATAATACCTTTGAAAATCAAAATAAAATAAAAAAGTTCATCCCGCAAAATCTGACCAAATCTCTTATTAAAGATGGCAAGTAATTAATATATATGTAGAATACCTTTTATTTAAATAATTAGTTTAAAAAATTGAACAAGAAAATAACAAAAACGCCATTTAGAGATCTCATATAGAAATACATTACTACTTACATAAAAACAAAATGCAAAACACTATTAACTAAATTAAATTTACTATTAAATTCAATTCAAAGCCATATTTAATGCTATATGATAAATACAGTGCTCAAAACAATTAAAGGATATTTAGATTGTGGGTGGATCATGCGGCTGGGGAATTGTTTAGGTGACTGATTTGTACATATGAGAAAAAAAAACGAATTTAACAAGGTGTTTTCTTCAAAGAAAATCATTTTTAGTAGAGGGTATGGTTTCCCCGAACAGCGAGCAACGTTGAACACCTTTGGAGTCAACAAGCCTATTAATGAAAAACTGAGGTATTCTGTCTCACGTCTCCAGATGAACTCTTTCCAGTTCTTGTAGGGTTTGTGAAGGTGGTAAGCAGCCAGCAAATCGTCTGCCTAGAATCTCCCAAGCATGCTTTATTTGGTTCATGTTCGGAGAACACGCTGGCAATTACGGTCTTATGACTCCTTCCTCAAAAAGGAAATCATCCACCAAATTACCACGATGTGGCTTGCAATTGTCGTTAATTAACATAGTCATCTCTAATTGTTGCAGCGTAAGGGACTGCAATAGATCGGAGGATCTCATCTCTATATCGCTATCCGGTCAGAGCTCCATTTCGAATGATTTGGAGGTCGGTGCACTCATCAATAGAGATACCAGTATAAGCCATCACTCCCCCACCGCCAAATCTGACACTTTCTTTTACAAACGCAGGATTGTTTCTATTGCCACGTTCCCTCCAGATAAAAACACGCCTACTATCAGGATGAACAGAAAACGGAACTCGTCAGAGAAAAGAATATTGCGCCATTCATTTCCCCTCTAGTTCACATGCTTTATTGCCCACTTACTTAAGGCGCCATGCTGCCTTGTTGTTAACATGACACGTATCATTGGTCTGCGAGCATACAGACCTACAGCGTGGAGCCGTTTTCGGATAGTTTGAGATGAAACTGTGTTGCCACTAACGGAGCGAAGCTGTTGTTGAAAAAGAGTGGCATTCATATTTAACTGTCTCCGAGCCGTTAGCATTAAATATCGATCTTCATTGGGCGTTCAGCACATCTAAGACCCTGTCCTGGTCTTCGGCCCATGTTTCCAGTCTCCAGAAAACGGTTCCAGATCTTGGAAATCACATTCTGTGAAACTCCAGTGGCTTCTGCTACTTTGGCTTGTGTTTGCCCCCTCTAACTGACCAATAACTCTACAAACTCCTGACTTCGATGAAACATTGCACTCATCGAAACAAAGCACTTACTGTATGTGGATCATTGTTTTTCGCTTTGTCGAGTAAGTTGAAAGCCATATTTCATTCGATGCCACTAAAGCGTCGTTTTTTATGTCAAACTCAAAATTTGCATACTAAGAAGTTTGAAAATGAGAAAAATTTGCATTTGTGACTCTCTTCTTCCATTTTCTGCAAAAAAAATTCCGCTTATATCGTCATTTTATATAAGAATTACAATATACTTAATCGTTTTGAGCAGTGTATATAAATATGATCGCAAGGACCGTAAACGTTTTACATTTAAGACAGGACTTTGTTATAGATAGGTACCGTGTTAAGAAGTTTTACTGTATATATGTACAGATATAAGTTGGGTCTGATGATTATGCCATGGTTCCACAAAGAATTCACTATATTTCATTTAATTTCAACCTATTTTCTGGATTTTTTTATATGTTATTCATAACAGGCGTGAATTCATTTTTATTTATTTTAATTGCTATTTCTCCATTTGTGCAAGTGCAAGATGAATTTTGTGTTTTCTTATAATGGTTTTATATATAGATAGTATACATAAGTGTATTTATGTGTTAGAAAAATCTTTCGGTCTTAAACATATTTTCCAATAACATCCGAAAATACTTATAAACACTATTAAGTATTACAAAAATATTACATGAGTTATTATTTCCATAAAACTATTACCAAAAACCTGATAATATTTTATGATAAATGAAATATCATTTTGATTATGATGATGATAAATGCCGATTCGCTAATTGATTTTGCACTGTCAATGAAGATCTCAGTGATATTGTTAATTTCTTTTCATTGATTGATAACATACATATAAAAAGGATTTTATTTATTTATTTATTTACAACTTTTCCACAAAACTTATTTTTCGGAAATTAGTCTCATTTTCCTATTTTATTTGTGCGAGTTTTGGCTAACCACCAAAATTTCCTTGAATTATCTCTCTTAAATTCAGAAGGGAAAAAAAGTCTTTATTAATCTTGTTAAACGTGAGAAAAAACTTTTCTCTATTTTATTAATGGTACCTAATATTTTGATAAATTCTTCCAAAACATATTATCTTTAATATAAATTATTTATTATTAATGGACGTTAGATCAATGTAATGCATTTACTTTAAAATTTAGCTAACAACTCATTGTTAATTTAACGCTAGAACGCCCGGAAGGATTTGATTCGACTTCGACCATATGATTAAATGTCAATTGGAACCAGAAATACTTTCACAAAATAAGTTATATTTTAAAGACGCATATTTGCATTAAATAAATCAGTCAAATAAAAATTCTTAAAAATAATTCTGGTGTAAAACATTTTTATGAAACTTGAGTAAAATTTCCGGGCGTTCTTCTGTTAATATACAGTTGGGCATATAAAATACAGAAATTAAATAGAAAAAATATTTTTGGTACATAATATTGATCATAAATTAATATTTAGACTTTGAATAAGTACTTAGATTAAAGATAGGTTTATAAGCTGATTTATCAATATAAAATTTGTAAAAATTACAAGTTAGCCGCTTTTTAACACTTTCCAAAATAACTGAAAAGTGTTAATGAATTCGTTTTGCCTGTGTCTGGCAGTTTGCCGTCTGTGCGTACCCTAACTCACGTAAATATAGTCAAATTGCCATGAAATAGTTATATTGTTTTGGTGTTTACTATGGCATGGTCGGTATTAAAAATGAAGCGTGTAGCATTTATTGTACGTTTACAAGGACATTCAAAAGAAATCGGATACATTACGGTCTATGGGTAAAAAATCGTTTACAGTGCATATTAATAATATTACTCTATTTTAAATCTACTGAAATTTACGTATATGGCTGATGTGAACTACAAGGTGCTTACTGTAGTATCTAATGTGTTATTTATAATAAATGTATATCTAATATATACATTTATATCTAATGTATATTATATCTAATATATTATATTTATCTTTCATTTATAGGGATACACAAAAGAATTCGGCTACAGTACTGTTTATGAACAATAATTCCTGGAAGTGCGTTTTCAATTGTGGAACGCATGTTTAAATTTAACAATTTTTTTGCATAAACTCTGTAGATCATATACACGGCTGCACAAAATATACCAAATGCCTTTCCGTTTATTAACGGAAAATGCTGAATGGGATTTTTCAACTATGCTATGCTTTTAATTGAACTAAATCTTAGCATACTATGTAGTATATACGCAAATCTATAGATCATGTACAGGACTCCACAAAAAAAATGTGGATACTGGTACCACACTGGTTCCGATTATTGGTAGTAATTGCAGTAATTGGGTTTTCAAATGCGTTATGCATTTCCTAAGTTGTTTAATGGGGGATATTCCAAATATGGGTTCGAGGCTGAAAAAAGTCACGTGATACCGGTAATTTACCCAAGGAACTTCTAACTGATAAGAAGGGACGATACTACTGCTTTGCCTCATGAACTGTTTCATTGGCTAGCGGGGATTTACATTACACGTCTACGGAGCCTTCCCTTCTTTATGCTAGAAGTTTTTACCTTGACCACGTGATCAAAACGGAGATGGAATATCCTCCATTAGTCGTCATCCTTCAGCCTTATAAACACTGAAGTTTTGTTACAGTACTCTGAATGTGTTGGAAAGTACTTCATAATCTATGCTGGATGCATGATTTTTAGTTCTTGTTACTTTCCAAATTGTGGATCTCCCAATTGGCGAATATGTTATAAACCTCTGTCGTAAGAGCTTTATACATTTTCGTACAAATTTAATTTATTTTCAAACCATTTTCAAACTTGTTAAAAATTTCTAAGGAAATGTGACAGAGTATAAGTGATAACACGGAGATGTAATCAAGCATTAGAGGCTCAGACATAACGTCTTCACTTTTTAAATGGAAGGTCTAGCGTTCGAATCCAATCTATTACAAAGTATTCCTTGTGTCAGAAATTTACGCACACACGCACATATATTTTGCGACATTTTGCTATCGACTTTTCAGACATTTCGGCAACACTGGTACATCTCGAAATAAAACGTAGTACAGCAATCAAGGCCAACCATCCGTTATCATGAAAATATCGGATTGCAGTCAGGGTGGAGAGTAAGACAGGCTTAACAAATATTGACACATTTCCCATCACATAATGAATAGAGTCGTCGTAACTTTAAACTGGTTTATTTGACAAAAACATATCAAACATTCCCAGTAGCTTGTTCAACAACTCTCAATAATCGATCATTCACTTCATAAAACTTAAGATGTTACAAGATTAGGATCTACACATTAGAATCGTTCACTCCAAGCGACGCAGATTATTTAAACAACCGGAAAAACGTAAAATCCCTCGCTCCTCGCCGGTATAACGCTATATGTACTCCAAGCAACAGGCCGCGGAAGAATACAGAAAAGTCGAAAACCAACGCCAGCAGAGACATGGGGAGGAATGGGACAGAAAACAAGCTACGTTTCGATGGGAAATGGATGACGTCGATAATCAACTCTTTATACGGCGTCAGAATTAAAGCGCCATTAAATGCTGGCGGGCGCATGGAATTGTGGATATAGAACATGATCGAACAAATGCTATTTAAAAAAAACATTCGAAAGAAAAAGAATTTAGTTTTAGAAGAAAATGAAAAAGTAATTTAATGAGTTTTATAAGATTAGACGAATGGATTAAGGTTTTTAGAATAATAAAAGAATACGCAAATTTAAATGCATGAAATAAAAGACAAAAGATATTAAGATATTATTAAAGATAGGTGAAAAAGGAAAAATATTAAGAATTTGGAATAGTTTTACTAAGGAAAAAGGGCGAAAAATTTTATTATTTCATATCCCCCTACTCAAAAAGACTGGATAGGCGGTAAGACCTGCAAGTTCATAGAAAGGAAATGTTACATATACTTCGATTACAATTTCGTCACTTGGAGTAAATCCTAAAGAATTAACTTTTTTTAAAAAACATCTAAATGCTATATTAAATTTAAAATTCAGAACGCGAACTATTGGAATTGACAATTACAAGATATTAATCTTGTTTACAAATTACAAATATGTAAAATAATAAGTTACTATAAATATTGAGAATAATTATTTAACATAGTTTTGTTATTTACATAATAAATTTATGGCCATTCATGGCTCATATTCATCTGCAAAGCATTCATGAACTCAGTTGTAAAGACTTGAACGTAGCATTTTATAATATAAGCGTGCTAATGGAATTGTTGAAAAATGTCTTCAAAATATAAGTTCAAAATTATATTCGTAAATATATGTTCATTGGAATCTACTTATCCTTACATTAGCAACTCAGTTTCTCCAATCTACGTTCATTTTCAGTTCAAATAATGAAATTAATATATTACAATAAATAAATAGTAATAAAGTTCATAATATCAAATTTAACAATAATAGTAACAAAACTTTTAAATAAACCTACTTACATGATCTTTGAAGTGTATTGACATGCATACATCGATGGATCATCTCTTTGTGGGTACCTTTTTACTATTTGTTATTATTTACCATTTACCACGTGGTGTATTTACCCATTACAGTCATCATAGGCTTTTCAGAAACTTCTTTTGGAATTCCTCTAAGTTGAAAAAATTTTAATAATCTGAAATTTCTAAACTCTGAAATTTCTAACTCATAAATTAATTACTCATAATTAATAAACTCTCTAACTCATAACAATTAAAACCATTGAAAACTGATATTCTCATAAACTAACAAAAACTCTTAAAATCTTAAACTTCATAAGAATTTTTTTTTTAATCTCATGTTCTGTCCATTAGTTAGCTACACGGTAATTATCTTCCAGTTACCTAATAATAAGCATATTATATCTAATAATATCAATTTCTACGACTAACTTACAATGAGTAATTTAAATTCATACTAATCGAGTTATCACAACTCATAGCATAAATACTCTCTCACGTAATATCCCATGCTAAGTTTTATACATCTCTTTTATTACAGTAATCAATATTTATTATGATCTTTTTCTCTCAATATCAAATAATGTATAGTATAATAAATAATAATAACAACTACATTCAACAACATAGTCAATAATATTTAAAAGTATTAAACAAATTTTTTTAACTAATCCTTAAAGTATCTAATTGATATCTCATCCATATGACCGCGAATGAGGTATGACAATATACTCAAATATTAGGCATAACATAAAGTAACAAAAATAAATAAGAAATTTTGTGAAACAACTATCGATTCAGCATGATTATGCAATGATCTTCTTTTCAATCAAACAAGAAACTATAGTTGCTTAATGAAAATGAAACTTTGTAGCATACTTAAGAAAGGTTGATAAAAGATCCAGATTATTGAATTATAATAATTAACTTTAATCCTAGATTTAAATTCAATTTAATTCTAATCCATTTAATTTTATTTATTTAGTTAATTTAGTTTAAGTTATTAATTCAATTAATTTCAATACAAGAAATTCTCAACTTAAATCAACCAATTTAAGCCAGCATAAACAGTTAACTCAAATAAAAATCTCAGCAGTAAAATTCCTGTCCGGATTCAAGAACACACTATTGTATAGAAAAGAATTGCTTATTAACTTATAAGTGTATTTATTTAATTAAGTTAAATTACTTATTATTATAATATTAAGACGCGTCTAGGGATTTAGCATTTGTTTGCTAGGGTTTTTCATCAGATAACTTTAATTGATCTAGAGCATAATATTTTCGTAATTTGGCTACACGGACAATCTCCGTATTTCGGTTTTGGATTTTCCTATCTATCTCCAAATTAACATCAGATATTTTATTAAGGATTCGATATGGGCCACTAAAAACTTGTGATAGCTTTCTAGTATTTGGGTATTGAAATTCCTCATAAATTACAAGATCTCCTATTTCAAATTTAGGTTCTACATAATTTCGATCATAATATTTTTTACTTCGCCAATAAAACTCATCTGTGCGTTTTTTAGCAATTTTGCGGAATTCTTGAACTGAAGGGTAATAATCTTGTTGAAGGGGGGGGGGGGGGATCATAGGGTAATTGGCCAAAATGTAAATTAGCAGGGGGGGGAATTTGGTTATAGAATGGGGGTATTGTTATACTCATTAACTACTTTGGTCAGAAGTTTTGTCCAAGGAACTTTAGAATTGGTAGAATTAACCTTACACTTTAATCTAGTAACTATTGTTTGATTCAATCTTTCACATTTCCCATTCATTTGAGGATGGTGTGCTGAGGTTAAACGTTGCTTTATATTATGATTCCGAAGAAATTTTTAAAATCTAGATGAAGTAAAAGCTGCATTTCTATCGCTGAGTACCTTTTGGGGAACCTGTACATTAAGAATTTTATTGAAACAGTACAATTGTTGGGGAGTTTGAATACTTGATTTACACAGTTGGTATAAGTGTTGTTCTTTCACTAATATTAATTATCACTTAGTCCGTGGATGTTGACAGAACAAATAGCTTATTAAACGAAAACACTGCACAAACCCAAAACAATTAATTTAAAGATAAATTTCTCACACAGATTACTTTTTCATAACAACGTCACAGAGAATAAGTTTTTAGGCCTACACTTCTATCGTTCGCACGCAGACTGAGTGTGTCGGGAGAAAAACTGGCAGTGCGCAGGTATAATGTGCATAAAAAATGTTCGCTCGCCTCTAAACCCAACACACCCCTCCTGCGAGAGATACATTTTTTTTTCTCTTTAAACAATAAAAAAAACACATATACATATACAAACAAAAATTACACAAATCATAATAGTGAAATACTTTCCATAGAATATAACAACTTATCCCCATTTACACCTTTAGTAAGGAAATCAGAAATAATATGTTCACCTTGAAAATATTCCAATGAAATAATACCTCCTGACAATAAATCCCTGACAAAATGAAATCTTAAGTTCATGTGTCTAGATTTATTTGAGGATTTTGTACATTTAATCCATTGTATTGCTGCTTGGCTATCACTGCTTAAAATTATCGCATCTTTTATAAATTGGTTACAATTTAACTACTTCGGTCAGAAGTTTTGTCCAAGGAACTTTAGAATTGGTAGAATTAACCTTACACATTAATCTAGTAACTATTGTTTGATTCAATCTTTCACATTTCCCATTCGTTTGAGGATGGTGTGCTGAGGTTAAACGTTGCTTTATATCATGATTCCGAAGAAATTTTTAAAATCTAGATGAAGTAAAAGCTGCATTTCTATCGCTGAGTACCTTTTGGGGAACCTGTACATTAAGAATTTTATTGAAACAGTACAATTGTTGGGGAGTTTGAATACTTGATTTACACAGTTGGTATAAGTGTTGTTCTTTCACTAATATTAATTATCACTAAGTCCGTGGATGTTGACAGAACAAATAGTTTATTAAACGAAAACACTGCACAAACCCAAAACAATTAATTTAAAGATAAATTTCTCACACAGATTACTTTTTCATAACAACGTCACAGAGAATAAGTTTTTACGCCTACACTTCTATTGTTCGCACGCAGACTGAGTGTGTCGGGAGAAAAAACTGGCAGTGCGCAGGTATAATGTGCATAAAAAATGTTCGCTCACCTTTAAACCCAACACACCCCTCCTGCGAGAGATACATTTTTTTTTCTCTTTAAACAATAAAAAAAAACACATATACATATACAAACAAAAATTACACAAATCATAATAGTGAAATACTTTCCATAGAATATAACAACTTATCCCCATTTACACCTTTAGTAAGGAAATCAGAAATAATATGTTCACCTTGAAAATATTCCAATGAAATAATACCTCCTGACAATAAATCCCCGACAAAATGAAATCTTAAGTTCATGTGTCTAGATTTATTTGAGGATTTTGTACATTTAATCCATTGTATTGCTGCTTGGCTATCAGTGCTTAAAATTATCGCATCTTTTATAAATTGGTTACAATTTAATACAGACAATAAGTTTACAGTCCATATTATATCTTTACAAATTTCTGAAATAGAAAATGATTCTGCTTCACATGTAGAAAGACTAACACTTTTTTTGTTTACGACATTTCCAAGATACTAATGACTTTCCTAACAATACAACTCCCCCTGAAAAAGACCTTCCATTTTCTCCATTTCCCCAACTAGCGTCTGAACTACTATTTACATACCCAAATTCGTTGCTGTAAAATATTTTTTTTGTCTTTTGTACCTTTTAAATACCTTAATACTCTTTTAGCCAAAATGTAATGTCTTTTCTCTGGTTTTTGATTAAATTGAGACAAATAAGTTGTGACAAATGATATATCAGGACGTGTTCTATTGGCTAAATATAAAAGTTCACCAATAATTTCCTGATACATAGTTATGTCAAACAATTCATTTGTTGGGGGAAAACTTTTATCTTCACCTTTAACAATAGGTGTTTTCACAGATTTACAATTTTCTAAATTATGTTTTACCGACAATGATTCAATATATTCAACTTGTGACAAACTTATACCTTTTTTTTTTTCAATTTCTATACCTAAAAATTTAGAATTCTTATTTTCGTACGATTCAAATGCATTTTCAATTTTAGAAACAATATTTTCATACATAGTTTGATTATTACAAAAGATAGCTAAATCATCCACATACATACATAATATAAAAATGTTATCATTTTCAACTTTAATGAATACACAGCTATCAGAAGCTAATTGATTTAATCCAATATTACAGAGTTCCTCTTTTATTTTTAAATACCAATTTCTACCCGATTGGGGTAATCCATAAATACTCTTTTTCAGTTTACAAACGTTATTAACCCCTATCAGTTTTTCATATCCAGGTGGTGGTGACATATATAAAGTTTCGTCCAAATCACTGTATATATATGCTGTTTTTACATCAAAACACTTAACAATCAAATTTAATTTAGCTGCAAGTGCAATTAGTAATCTAAATGACTCAATATTTACAACAGGTGAATACGATTCAGTATAATCTTTGTTTTTAATTTGATTAAATCCAGCTGCCACTAATCTAGTTTTATATTTTGTTTCCTTATTGTCGCCCTCTTTTAAAGCATAGACCCATTTACTTTTAATCAATTTTGTTTTTTCTGACATATCAACGATTTCTCAAACATTATGCTTAATTAAAGAAACCAATTCATTTTTCATAGCTATTTCCCAATCATGTGAATCCACACTATTTATTGCCTCTAAATAATTACTCGGGATATTATCAGTTAAATTAGCTGACGAATATTTAGTTTTCAATCTTTCTGACCTTCGAACTTCAATCATATTTTCACTTCGGTCTTTTATTTTGTTATTTCGATTCCTTTTCCCCGTGCCTTCATGTCTAGCCGGAGACAAATTAAGTTCTGTTAATGGGGTTGCGCAACTGTTTTTTATTTCGCTTGTGTCAGAAATTTCTAAATTGAGAGATTTATTCTTTTGATTTTCATGAATTTCATTCTCTTCCAGAAAATTTTTATTTATTAGCGGTTCAATATCCCAACACTCGGAAAATTTACTTAATCCAAAATATTTACTTCCCTTTATAGTTTCATTGAACTTAACAGAACGTTCCTCAATCACTTTCTTATTTTTTACATCATAAATACGATATCCCCTCATATCTCTAGCATATCCTAACATAATTCCACTTCTTCCTGGTACATCGAATTTATTTCTCATTGTTTTAGGGATATGAAAATAAGCTAAACAACCAAATTTTCTTACATAATTTAAATTGGGCTTTTTACCTGTCCAAATTTCTAAGGGGATTTTTTTCTTTTCCTTTACGCTGTGTTATATTAGATACCTGTGTACTACAATTGATAGCTTCTGCCCAGAATTTGGTGGGAAGTTCACTCTCATATAATAAAGACCTAGCCCTTTCTAATAGCACTTTACAAATTCAAGCTCATTGTCACTTCTCAATTTTTTAATTCTTTTACCCATAAGATTTTCATATTTAGCTTTAAATTTATAAAATACATCAAATACTTCATTTTTACTTTTGAGGAAATAAGTAAAATACATTCCAGAAAAAGCATCCACTAGTATCATAAAATATTTTGCCCCACCAAGTGATTCAGGTTGTATTGGTCCACATAAATCCAAATGAAACAACTGCATAATATCAGAACTTTGGTCGTCCATATCAATATTCGGATGACTTTTCATGGTTATTTTACTTATATCACCTGTATCACACTTAAAATCAGACACATTTACATCTTTAAGATCTATATACTCTTTCATTTTTAACATATATTTTGAATTTAAATGACACAATCTGTTATGCCACGGTTCATAATTACTAGCACTCTTATCAGTAAAATTATACTCAGAATTATAGGTAGGTTGAAGTTTAATCTCTAATCGATTATCATTTTTAAATGCTTTAGTTAGAAATTTATTATATTTGTCAAAAATTAGCACACAGTTATTTTCAGAAATAATTCTACAACCCTTATCCATTAAAGCAGTAACAGATAATAAATTATATCTCAAATCTAGTACAAAACTAACATTGTTTATTGTCAAATGTATAGAATCATTTTTACTTACCGTATTACACGATACCGTACCTGTAACCTTCGAAATTATTTTGGAATTTTTACCTGCTTGGTAGATATCCTTTTCTTCAGGAATTAGATTCCTGAACCATATTTTATCTTTACACATATGCGAGCTGGTCCCGCTCTCTAATAACCATATATTATCACATAGTTCACATTGTTCAGATGAAACAGTATGTACCGAAGTGTTTCTGTCCTTAACTGAATAATTTACATCGTGGTGCGTTTTTCTTCTTTGTCGATTTCCATTGGACCTGTCATTTCTTGAAATATTATTCCTGTAAAAACAATCATTCGCTATGTGATTCGGACGTCTGCAAACGTAACAAAGTCTCGGACTTTTGTTTTTCCTGGTGTAGAATACTTCAGCGGTGGTCCCTTCAGAACGCGCGGTATTCGTCAGTTCTTCTTCCCGTAGAATTTCTAGTACTCCATCCATACTTTTCTCACGTTGGGTTTTTAATATATCTCTTACTTCGAGAACTTTCCTTTCAATCCTCGTACCGTGTAGAATACAAGTTCTCTATCCATTATAGCCAATCCAAGTGTTTGGCATTTTGTTGAGATGCCTCGAGATCTGGCTATATAATCATTTGCAGATTCATTTAACTTTATTTATAAATTCTTTAACTCGTTGCCGGCATCTATTCTTCTATCTTCTGCTTGACCGGTAAAAGTCGATCTTATTTTTTCCCATAATAATTTCGCATTTTCTTCTGCTGCAAACTGTAGCGCCTGTTCATCAGACAATGACAGCTTTATGTATGCGACGGCATCGCTATTGTTTTGGTCCCATTCGATGGAATCCTTATCACTCAGTCCTTCTGCTTTTACTTCGGATATGACAGTACCCAACCTTTTAAGACTTAAAGCAACTTTTATTTTGAGACTCCATATAAAATAATTAGTTCCGTTTAATTCGGGGACGTTTAACTTGTTCATGGTTTCTTTTAACAAAATTAATTTCGATTTAGAATATCAACCACGCTCTGCAACCATTCTGTTGTTCTTTCACTAATATTAATTATCACTAAGTCCGTAGATGTTGACAGAACAAATAGTTTATTAAACGAAAACACTGCACAAACACAAAACAATTAATTTAAAGATAAATTTCTCACACAGATTACTTTTTCATAACAACTTCACACAGAATAAGTTTTTACGTCTACACTTCTATCGTTCGTACGCAGACTGAGCGTGTCGGGAGAAAAAACTGGCAGTGCGCAGGTATAATGCGCATAAAAAAATGTTCGCTCGCCTCTAAACCCAACAATAAGTTTCTGTAGTAACACTTTTGGAGGGGAAAGCCCAAACATATCTTGTAAAATGGTCTATTATTATACGCAAATATTTTTTGGTGGAGTTATAGTAATTAAATCCTCCCACAGTATGAATAGAAAGGCATTCAAAAGGTTGATCTGTGGTTGGCATAGCTTGTAATAAGCCGAATTTCTTCTGTCTGAGATTTTTATTTTTCTGACAAATATCGCAATGCTTTACAAATTTAGTTATATCTTGAGTCATATCAGGCCATTAATAATTAGGAGATATTAAATTTAACATTTTTTGGATAACAGGGGGACGAAATTTCTCATGAGCAACATTTAGTAATTTTCTTCTTAAGGACATGAGTACTACTATTTTTCTGAAAACTTTCTTTTTCACTATCATATGCCCATTTTCATTTACATAGTTTTTTCAACAAACATTATTCTTTTCCTGCATCTATATAACTTCTCTAACATCCAAAAGGAAAGTAACTGGTTGTTTAAAATACGTAGTAAGATTTCTAGACAACATGTCAGCTTCGACATTTGTTGAACCCTTTTCATAGACAATATCATATTCAAACATAGATAGTTTTAATGACCATCTGAATAATCTTCCCCTTAGATGTTTAACATTTTTTAACCGATTTATGCCTAGCGTCCCATTTTTGGGACGTTTCAAATTTTAATGCATTTGCATAATTTTCTTCTTTATAACATGAAAATTGCATGAAATGATTATCTATAAATGTCTTTATCTATAACCGAGAGATGGCAGCGCAAGATGGATATTTATTTGCTTAAATTAAGGCTTTTCTCGGTGTTTATAGATTTTTAATTTTTCAAGAGGGCGAAATGTAAAAAGTAAGTTTATTTGTATTTTTTCTATCATGGACCCAAAATCGCAAGTTATAATCTTAGCTTGTGGACTTTTTTGAAATACGTATTTTTTTAAATTGCGAAATTAAATGTTCAAGCCTACTTTTTATGCATTTTTGTAATGTACAAAATATAGGGCTCTAGGCACAAATGGGCACATATATTTGTTAAAAATTTAGGAAACAGTTATTTATGCTATCTCCTTTCGAAGATAATTATGAAATAAATTGTCATTAAGTCTGCAATACGATTATTCTTATTTTATTATTGATAATAGTTATAACGTTATTAGTCTCTGCAAAGAAATAAATATATTTTTTTTGTAGTTCATTAAAATACTAATTATATTACATAATATACAATTTAAAAACATTTTAAATATAAATATAGGCAAAATATGTAATTATGCATATTATTCTACTAGAAATACTCATATTTAGTTCTTTTACATTTTATCAAATAAATACAAAAAAATTAAGCTTAAATTTTTTTAGTATTTTTCCAGTTCATTTTGCAACATTTTAAAGTGATTTTACCAAAAAATTTGAGAAAACAAAAATTCAGGCACAAATGGGTTAAACATACAAGAGATGCATGGTCGGTGTGTATAGTAAACTTAACACCATGAAAGTAGTGATAATATTTGTCTAATGTGTCAATGATGTTAAGACACTCTAATTCGATGATAAAATAATTCTTTTCATAACTTCTCAATCCCCTTGAATAGTATACAATTGGATGTAAAAAATTATTACTATCTGGCTGTTTAAGGACTGCACCTACTGCCACCTGTGAGGCATCAACAAACATGTGGAGAGGTAATTTAGGGTCATAAATTTTCAAAACAGGTTTAGCAATTAAGGCATCTTTTAGTTTTTGGAAGGACTTTTGACAATCTGAATTCCATACTCTATGGTATTTTTCTTAAGTAACTTACTGAGGGAGTGTCTCATTTCTGCATATTTATCAATAAATTTATGATAGACATTAATGGATCCTAGGAATCTTTGGAGTTCTTTAACATTTGAGGGAGCGTTTAAATTTTTGATAGTTTCTATATTATTATTAGCTGGAGTTAAGGTACCATTTTTTATTTCATAACCTAAGAAATTAATTTTATTTTGAACAAGGTTACATTTAGGTAATTTATGTTTGATATTTTCCAATCTGCATAATTCAAACATTTTAGTAAGATGTTGTAGGGGTTCTTCCAAAGTTCAAGAGAAAATAATTATGTCATCAAAATAATAGCAGGCAAAGTCGATTTTATATTTAGTTAGGATTCTTCTAATGGTTGTATTGAAAATTGGGAGCCCAACTTTGACACCGAATGGAAAAACATTCCATTCAAAAAGTCCAGAGTTGGTAGTAAAAGCCAATTTTTCAGTATCTGCTGGGTGTATGGGTATGTGCAGTAGCCAGAGGCTAAGTCCAAGGTGGAAAAATACTGAGCCCTACTCAATTTATCTAAAATTCCGTCAATACGGGATAATGGTTCAGCATCATTTTTAATTATTGAATTTAATTTTCTATAGTCTACACATAACCTAGTTTTCTTACCTTCATCGCGTTTTTCTATCAAAGTAATAGGGGAGGAGTAAGGGCTATAACTTTCTTTAATTAATCCCGCAGCTAATAATGATTGAATCTGTTCTGAAATTTCCTTTTCTTCGACTATTGAAGTGCGGTAAGGCCTCATAGATATAGGTAGGTCTGAATTGAGAAAAATGCGCTGTGGCTCAATATTAATTTTTCCTACATCATATTTATTTTTTGAAAAACTATCCAAATAATCCCTCAAAATATCCCTTAAAATTTTGTTTTTTACTCAATTTATTTCCCCACTTAAATTATAATCATTAATATTAGGCCGCGCGAAGAATTGAGGAATCACTAACTTTCCATAATCAGGTTGCATTTAATCATATTGGTTATTCATATCAAAATGAAGAGATCTTAGTACATTTCTGGATATGCATTGGTTTACTGTAGTCCTTCCTTGCACAATTTTACAATTTACACAATCTATATTTAATTCAAAGAGTGCACAGGTTGGCAACCCTAGTATTGCGTACTCAAGATCAGTGTCACATACTAAAAATTTTACATTAAGCTTAATTTTACCAACTTTAATAAATAAATTACATGATTGATTAATTTCTATAGACCCTTTAGCTCGGCCAATAATAATAGGAGAAATATTTCTAACTTTAGCAGGTAACATATTTACAAATTTAATAGGTAAAATCGAAATAGTGGATCCCGTATCAATAACACAAGGAATCTCCTTTTGTTTTGCATACCCAGAGACTATCAATTGTCATATATTATTACTATAAAATTGTTGTTGATTAGTAGGAGCATATGATGGTACAGTGGTAACATTAAATACGCATTCTCTTTCCCAGTGATATGCGTTAAGTACTCCCTTGTTAAGACAAATCCTGCAAGGTCTAGTGGGGTATCGTTGTTGGAAATGAGTATTTTGCATTCTAGGAGTTATAAATCGAGGATTATTTGCATTTAAATTAGGATTCTCCTGACGAATCCAATGTCTGGGTGCGTTGTAATGAGGCTGAATAGGTCTAACATTTTGTGAATTATTCCTAAAAGCATTTACAGGAGAAGTTGGAATTATTACTACTTGTTTTGCCATCCGATACCAGTCAGTGGTATTATTTGGAGGATTTACTATAAAAAAATTCTGGTATTTGGGCTTAGCCCATCTGTCAGTCCCTGCACAATTATTGTTTCACATAATTGTAACTTCCTACCCACTTCAACCTTTTTAGGAAAATATTGTTCTAATTCGTTGAAGTCATTTAACTTTAAAGCTGCAAATTCAGAAAATCTAGGAACATAAACACTAATAAATTTTTCAGTGAGAAGCTCAGAAATGTTTTCAAAACTAGTGCACTCCAGACAATCATTTACATAAACCTTCAATGCTTCTCCTTTCAAATATTTAGAAATATTATTTAATTTCCAATTTCCATCTTTTTTCTCGGTAATGCAAGATTTCTCAAAATGCATTAACCAAGGTTGTAATTTCATACCGGACTGTGGGTCAAAGGGAACAATATTAATTTCATTCATGGTTTTACTCGATTTTTTAACAATTCTAGATCTTAATTGTATGTAGGAGGGATAACTCATTTATATAAAAATGCAATAGTATAAACATAATAAAAAAATATATAACTTTAAATTAAATACACAATGTAAATTTTTTTCTCAATAAATAATAAGAACAACTAAAGTATAATTCATTTTCTAACAACAATAATAATAATAACAATATTGTAAATAAATAAAAATCTACTAAAATACTATAATAAACAATATATTAATTCTCACCGACAGAAAGGTATTTTTCCAAACATGACTTCTAGACGGAGAGCTAGAATTTATTTTATAAAAAAAATTCGCGCATTCAAATTAATGTGAGACCTAATTCCGCCACTTGGAGCTATCAGGAATTTTTAATCATTGCATTGATGCGTTGGAAAACTTAGTGACATTCCAATGTCACAGTTTTACTGACACTCGTTCATGAAAAACACCACTCTTCGTAATCATACTTGTTGATATTCGATGACATTAAATCACACTGCATAGTCAGAACATTTCTGACATTCTGAAGTTTCGATGAGTTTTGCTATTAATCATTACTTAAGTAAAGCAAGTGATGTAATCCTGCCAGCTTTTGCGACATTTTGCTATCGAGTTTTCAAACATTTCGGCGACACTAGTACATCTCGAAATAAAATGCTGTAGAGCAATCAAGGCCAAACTTCCGTTATCATGAAAATATCGGATTACAGTTAGGGAGGCGAGTAAGACAGGCTTCATAAACATTGAGACATTTCCCATCACATAATGAATAGAGTCATCGTAACTTTAAACTGGTTTATTTGACAAAAACATATCGAACATTCCCAGTAGCTTGTTCATCAACTCTCAATAATCGATCATTCACTTCATAAAACTTAAGATGTTACAAGATTAGGATCTACACATTAGAATCGTTCACTCCAAGCGACGCAGATTATTTAAACAACCGGAAAAACGTAAAACCTCTCTCTCCTCGCCGATGTAACAATATATGTACTCCAAGCAACAAGGCGCGGAAGAATACAGAAAAGTGGAGAACCAACGCCAGCAGAGAGATGGGGAGGAATGGGACAGAAAACAAGCTACGTTTCGATGGGAAGGGGTCGGTAATGAACTCTTTATACGGCGTCAGAATTAAAGCGCCATTAAATGCTGGTGGGCGCATGGAATTGTGGGTATAGAACATGATCGAACAAATGCTATTAAAAGAAACATTCGAAAGAAAAAGAATTTAGTTTTAGAAGAAAATGAAAAAGTAATTTAATGGGTTTTATAAGAATAGACGAATGGATTAAGGTTTTTAGAATAATAAAAGAATACGCAAATGTAAATGCATGAAATAAAAGATAAAAGATATTAAGATATTATTAAAGATAGGTAAAAAAGGAAAAATATTAAGAATTTGGAATAGTTTTACTAAGAAAAAAGGGCGAAAATTTATATTATTAGATATACATATGGGTCAATATCTGAAAACTGGACAATCACTCCAGAATTTTTATTTTTTTTTAAATTAATGTACCAACTTCCAAATACAATTATATACTATGATACATGTTTTGTCATTTGAATGCTGTAGTGTTTTGAGACCAAGGATGTATATTTTATGCGTAGATATACTTTTATGGAAGAAAGTGTCTGTTAACACCATAATCAGTGTCTAATAATTGGGACTGAGGTGATGTGATTGTCTTAAAAGCTGCACAGCCATTTTGTTGAATCATTTTGCCAACATGTAAATTATTAAATATGCCATAAGACATTTGTATGTTACGTAAATAAAGTTTCAATAAACTTTTTGTTTATAAATAAAAAGTTGAATAGGGGGACATGAATGATGCTATAAAAAATACTCATCCCTATTCAGAACAAAAACTACATATTTCTAAATATGAAACAAAGAAAAAACAATTTACCTTCATCCATGGTGGCTAGTTGAACTTTAGTTGCTGTTGCAGTGGAAATGATTCTGCCAGCGCCACCTAATATCTATTAATCTAAATGTGTGTTTAGAGGGACTGAGATGGTGGTCAACTTCAGAGACAAATATATTTACTACAATATTTTACTATAAAATCTATACTAAGAAAGGATAATTATATTTTCCCATACTGTATATATATAGATATAAACATATAATAGCAAATGTTAATAATATTTATAGAAATGTTTCAGCATACATTTAATATTTAATATTTGTACCTGGAGACAGGGACCGAAATGATGATTTCGCTTGTTTAAAGCTTAAAACTAATTATTTTTACATCATTATATGTCCAATTATCATTGGTAATATATATAACAAATGTTACAATATATTGCGTTTTTCAGTTTTTGGTTTTAGTATAATATTGGCAGTGGACGCAAATTGTCCAATTTTCAGATATTGACCAATATATACATAGAGAAAGAGAGAGTACGGAGGAGGGTGGCGTTGTCTGGATGATACGCTATGGTTAATTTTGAAAAAAGGGGGGAGGCATCTGATAGATATTACATTGCAATACATTTTATAATGTTTATAATGGATGTTGAATTGACGCACATGTATGAACACAGTTATACAATTATATTTATATATTTATTAATTTAAATTAAATATATTTTTTTCTCTTTCTTTGATAATTAATATTGTTAATGTTTAACCTGTATTTAACTTTTAGCCCAATGAGGATAATATCTCATATATAGTATATTATATTCTAAGTGTATAAAGTGCAGTATTAATAACAATTTTGTTCTTGGTTTTATCCTCTTCTACTATATTATTTATTTTAAATTTTAAGAACGTTTGTGGAAAATAAAAATTAAATAAAAATAAATTAAATTAAATGTAAGTAATTTCAAAATTTAAATCTTTTTTTTAAAATACCTAAGAATTATAATTTTGGTTATTTATTTTATTATCATTATATTATGTATTTATTTAATTGATCAGGATATGATGTAACAGTGATTTAAATATTGATATTGTACAGTCTGGTACATTTAATTATGTGAAACATCAATTAATGTATCATTCATGTCACATTTTACATATTATTAATATTAATATTTAATAAATCATTTACATATTTTTTTCTTATAATGTTTTTAATTTATTAAAATATTTTTAATTATCACGTATAAAGAATATAGAAAATATATGTTTTAAAGCATCATCCAAAAATAGTTATAAATATTTAATTAATTACATATGTTACTTTTTATTCCAAAACAATTTATTTTAATAATAAACTCAACAGATGGCAGCACTATCAGTAATTCCTTGGACAAAGTGGAATTCATTTTTAGATGTATTGTAGAGGGAGCTGGTCAAATATTTTTTCATATTTGTACCTGACTATACTGTGCATTATTACTCCATGGTCTATTATCTGCAAAAACTTTTTTTTGGCAGCAGTTGCATATAATCCTACCCTTGTTTTTATTATACTTCATTGCAAGTTAAAAGGGATCTCAATGTGGTAATATATATATATATATATATATATATTTTTTTTTCAATCCATTTACATCCGTATTTATTTTTTCATATAACTGTTTTCCAATTTTTTTCTGGTTTTATTGTGTGCCCTAAATTCGTATTATTTAGCTTTTTTATGTCTAATACGAAGATGAAACCTCACACTTTACTTGTAGCACGCAGATATTTCTACCCTGGTTCTACAAATTTCCATTTTATTCCTTTAATTCTTATTTTTATTATGTTTCTTTGTGGTAATTTGTAAATGTTTTTAATGGTTTTATATATATATATATATATATATATATATATACCTCGAGACAACCCACAACTTAATGAGATTTCTGCTGTTTAATAATTTATTTTATACAACATACTATCTTTAAAAAGAAAAATGATTTTATGAGTAAAGTATACTCTTAAAGTTAACACATTTTTTTTTTTTTTGCAAATAATCATACTACAAACTCGAGATTAATTTGAGAAGCGTTTTGATGTATAAAACGCAGAAATTTAATCATCGAACAAATACTATTAATACATAATTTTAATCAGAAAGTTTCACAATTAATGTAAAAGCATTTTTATTAACTTATGATTTAAGTATAAATTTAATATATAATTTAAATTTACTGACTTTCTAAAAATGGCATGTTTATTGTTTTGTTTGTTATTTTGTCCAATAAATATTACTATTTTTCTTGATATTTACACTCATACCTCAAAAAATAAGTTCTTACAACATTAGAAGAACTTTTTTTAAATGCTGGTTGGTCTCTCTCACTTTTATTTATTTTTGTTGTTGTTGTTGTTGTTGTTTATTTTGTTTATTTATTTATTTATTTTTTAGCATTTTTACAATACTTCAATGACATTTATTGTTCTGTATTCTTTCTATAGTATTCTTTCCAAAATGCTAAATTAAAAGATTAACTTTCCTGTCTACATATTGTTCCATTGCCTTATTTTAACTCAAATTTTATTACTTTACTTGTACTTCTACCGAAGTATTTAAAATAAAAATTCATTGAAATTATAGAAGGAAAATGCATTAAAAAACGAACTGAATGATATTTAACTTCAAAATTCGCTTTCCAAAACACTTTTTCTATTTCTCACAACCAATTTCTTTATTGGTATATTATGGTTATTATATTATATTATAACGAAATAGGATAATAGGATGTTTTTACCAATGCAAATAATATTGTTAAACTGAAAAATTCGTTAAAGTGACATTCGTTGTAATAACTTTTACAAATACAGTAAAATCTCGTTACAACAAATATGTGGGGAGTTCTGATTAAATTCGTTATACTGAAAAGTTTGTTGAAGTGAATATTTTTATAACGAAATAGAAGAATAGGATTTTTTTAAATCCAAATAATATTGCTAAACTGAAAAATTCGTTAAAGTGACATTAGCTGTAACGAGATTCTATTGTATAACTTTAGCAAATACAGTAAAATCTTCTTACAACGAATCTGTGGGGAGCACTGATTAAATTCGTTATACTGAAATGTTTGTTAAAATGAATATTTTTATAATGAAATAGGATAATAGGATTTTTTCAACAATCCAAATAATATTGTTATACTGAAACATTCGTTCAACTGACATTCTTTGTAACGAGATTCTATTGTAGTATCTTTTCATAGGGAAGTTGAAATTCTTATAGAGCAGTGAGTCTAATTTGTGATATAATTTCTCTCTTATTTATTTATTTATTGTTAATATGATACAGAATTAAAAAGTCAAGAAAAAAATATTTCAAATGAAAATCAAATTTCAAATTAATTGTTTAAAAGGCGTAAAGGCCAACATAGTGAAAAAGATTCTTTGCCGGGACTCAAACCTGGTCCATCAGACTAATTTCAGCATTTTTATTTCACCCTAATGCAAGGTTTACTTAATTTACTTTACGCAATTTGATTTATACATTATTTATTGATACAGTGTATACTTTACTCGCACAGTCGCAAAATTGAAGTATTGGAAAGTTCTCCAGTAGGCACTATCATTTTATGAAAGCTGATCTTATGTTGAATATATACAAATTTATTGCTACGGTTGGAGATTTCAGCCGGACTTCCCGCAGACTAAGCGGAAATAAACTCCAGGTCGAGAAGTAAGTATCTACAGTGATCCCAGAGTATAAAAACTATACTTAAAATTCGCATTTTTCCGAAGTTTTTGTTAAATTTAATTCCCCAGATGTTCTTCGGCAACTCCTAAAAGTGATTAAAAAAAAAAAGAAAAGAAAGAACTTGTTACCATACACAGATCATTTTAACAAGCCAATTTACGAACTGTTTCTTTACTTCCGCATTTGATAATGAGTGCTATTACAGACCACTTGAGTAACTCTCTAAAGCATATGTTCTAATAACTAAGATTTCATCACTAATATGTAACTAAAAGGAACATCTGCACATTTTGATTTTTGCCAGACACCTTTAATTATTATATATTTTTTTTCTACGCTGCGAATATGTTTTAGCAGCTTTATGTATACTCACTCTTAATCATGTAGCCTCTCTGTTAACACGGAGTTTCTTATACTCCAGTAATATGTTTAATTATAAGTATTTAAAGCTAAAAGTTGAATCTTTCATTATCGTAAAAACACACAATACTAATTCATATTACATTATATCTTCCCATGGATTTAGCGATTCATATTAAGCTCTCAAAGGATACTTCAAAGGATAAATAATGCTTCACAAAATAAAATAAAATAATTTCTTCAAGAAGCTTTTGGATAAATCCCTGGCCACGCCACACCGATGAAGTTATACGTCATCGCGATATTGATGAATCTCAGGTAAGAGCATTTTACCTATTTCCATTTCAAAAGCAGCATAGCCACAAGAGATTTTTTCTAATTGTTTAAATATGAGACAGCGAATTCCTGCTATCGAGAATGGGGTGCTTTTGGCTTGATAGGCCACTTAAACTCCAACAAAAAGATTAATGAGACAGATAAAGTGCTCATGTTTAGCGAAAAAGAAGAAAAATTTTATATAGTGGCTTAGATTATAAATATTAAAAATATTAATGTTCTGAATAAAAAAATAAAAAGATGCTGCATTGAATAAAATAATGAATGTTATTGTACCAGAAATATAAAGGTGAATGAAAAAGAAACATTTATATATTTATGTTTTATGTAATGAACATTTAAATAATTAGTGAATGAACAATTTGTTGGTTGTGAGTAATAATAATAATAAAAAAAAAGAAATCGTTCATTTTACATTTTACAGTAAATAAATAAATAAAAAGGAAATAGGTTGGTCGCATAAACAAATAAAAATAAACATGGCAGGGATAAAAGACATCCAAATTGTCGAAAAATTAAATTCGCATAATTACTCAAATTGGAAATTTCGCGCAGAAATGATTTTAATAAAAGAAGAATTGTTTGATGTAATAACACAAAATCCCCCAGATCCAATTAACACGGACTGGACGAAGAGGGACCGTAAAGCACGTGCAATTATCAACTTGAGTATTGAAGACTCACAGATCGTGCATGTAAAGCACTTAAACACTGCCAGAGAAACCTGGCAAGCTTTAAAAACAATTCATGAAAGGGCTAATCTCTCAAGCAAGTTATATTTGCTGAGAAAATTATACGGAGCAAAACTCCCAGAAAACGGCAATCTAATAAAACACATTACACATATTTTAGAACTTGTTGATAAACTTTCAGCCATAGGCGAAACTATTAATGACTCGCACATTTCAGCTCTGTTACTTTGTTCATTACCACCTAGCTACAACACCTTAATTATAGCCCTCGAGGCCCGTCCAGAAAATGAACTTAATTCAGAGTTTATAAAAGGAAAACTCACTGATGAATATACAAGACGTTTAGAAAACACAGATCAGAGCGAGAATTCCTCAAAAGCGTTTAAAACGCATAAAAAGTTTCCGGCTGAACACTATAATAAAAAGGACAAACAGTGCACATACTGTAAATTAAAAAACCATACATACAGGGAGTGCTGGCATCTTAAGAACAGAAACACTTACTCACCGTCACAAAAACAACAGCCGCACAAATCCAAGTATTACACATCATCGTTATGTTATGAAGACGCAAACTATTATAGAGAAAACAAAAACCGTGAAACAGAACCAATTCGGATTAACAAAACACAGGGCAATTCAGGAAAAGGCAGCGACGCAGCTTTTTTAGTCCAGAAACCAGGAAAACAAACCTGGATAATCGACTCAGGTTCATCGACACACATTCTAAACAGTAAAGATGCATTCACTAAGTTTAACGACACTGAAAAGACGACAGTCATCATTGCCAATGGAAAAACGCTGAATTCACACGGTACAGGTGAAACGACATTTAAAACAAAAACATCCGATGGAGGGATAAACACAATCACATTAAAAGAAGTATTATACGTACCAGAATTAGAATCAAACCTCATATCGGTAAGCAAAGCAACACAGAATGGCTATAAATTAATTTTCGATAAAGAAAAATGCACGTTATCCCGAAACGGGAATATTTATCTTGAAGCAAGAATGAAAAATAATTTATATCAAGTCGAATTATTAGAAAGCGCTGAAACTAATAAAGTAAACATTGCACATGAATGTAAAAATAAAAATTGCATAGAAGTTTGGCACAAACGGCTTGGCCATCGTAACTATAATGCGATAAAAGAATTAATAAATAAAAACTTAGCAGACGGTATAAAAATAAATAACTGTAATCATAATGCATTATGTGAAATATGTATCCAAACAAAAATAAGTGATGCCCCATATCCGAAATCAACAAACTGTCCCAAAACAGGCAAAGTGCTCGATCTGATACACACGGACGTGTGCACATCTATCGGTACACCTACTATCGGGGGAAAAACAATGTTCGTCACTTTTATAGACGACTATTCAAGGTTCACAGTAATTTACTTACTTTCGCATAAAAATGAAGTTCACGAAAAGTTAAAAGATTATGTAGCCATGGTGAAAACCCAATTCGGCAGATTCCCTAAAGCTATTAGATCCGATAATGGAGGGGAATATTTAGGTAAACAAACGGAAGAATACCTAAGGGCAAGAGGTATCCAACACCAGTTTACTGTACCATTTTGTCCGAGCCAAAACGGCGTAGCGGAAAGAAAGAATAGGTCATTATTAGATATGACTAGGAGTCTACTCTCCGAAGCAGGCTTACCTCAAAAATTCTGGGGAGAAGCCATAAATACCGCCAATCACCTGCAGAATAGGCTACCAACCAAAATAACAAACAAAACACCGTTCGAAATTTGGTTCAACCGAAAACCCACCTTACACTACCTGCGTACATTCGGCTGTAAAGCTTATGCCTATATACAGAAACATCAGCGAAACAAATTAGATGATAGAGCGCAGGAAGGAATACTTGTGGGGTATGACAATAAATCAAAAGGTTACCGTATATTTACAAAAGAAAACAAAATAATAATAGCGAGAACAGTTAAATTTATAGAAAATAGTGAAAACAACTTAAAAGAAAGCGAAGAGGTAGAAAACTCAGACAATGACAACAACTACATTCAAACAGAGTTAAGTAATTCGGACGAAGAACCAACCGCGTCCAAACAACCCGACGTAGAACCGAGAAGGTCTCAGAGGTCAAATAGAGGAGTACCACCCGACAGATACGTATGTCACGTAAAAACAAATGACACATTCGAACCAACCGATTTTTATGACATAGCAAACATGAACAACCCAGTAGAAAAAGAAAATTGGCTCAAAGCCGCTCAACAAGAAATCCACTCATTAAAGAAAAATAAAACTTGGGACTTAGTGGATCCCCCACCAAATAAGAAAATTATTGGTTGCAAGTGGATTTTTAAGAGAAAGTTAGATAATTTAGGAAATGTACAAAAATACAAGGCCCGTTTAGTAGCGAAAGGATATAATCAGAAGTACGGCGAAGATTATGATGAAACCTTCGCACCCGTAGTTTCACACACTACAATCCGCACATTTTTAGCCTCAGCGGCATATAAAAATCTTTCTGTTCAACACATTGACATCGACACTGCATTTCTTCACGGCGAAATAGAAGAAGAAATTTTCATGAAACAACCAGAGGGTTTTATAGAAAAAAATTGTGAAAACAAAGTGTGTAAACTGAATAAAACAATCTACGGCTTAAAGCAGGCAGCTAGAGCCTGGCACAAAAAGATCGCAGAATCATTAAAAAACATGAATTTTGTGCAAAGCACTGCTGACTCATGTTTGTTTACTAGAAAAGAAAAGGAAAATTTCACTTATATCATCGTCTACGTTGACGATATTTTAATCGCGAGTAAAAGTGAAATAATTAAAGATGTAATAAAACAATTGCAAAATGAGTACGGAGTAAAAGACTTAGGCGAAATAAGTCAGTACCTAGGAACCAACATAATCAAAACGAATGATGGTTACAAATTAAACCAAAAGTCAAAAATAGAAGATTTGGTTAGAAAGTTAAATTTAACAGATGCAAGACCTATTGGTACACCGATGGAAGTAGGTTTCTATAAATTAGAAGATAGCGACAATTTACTTCCGAACAATACAAAGTTTAGGCAAGCGATCGGTTCGCTCTTGTATATTGCCACAGTCACTCGACCCGACATTATGGCACCAGTAAATATACTTAGTAGGAGAAGTGCAACGCCACGCGAGAAGGATTGGAAAGCGGCAAAAAGAATTATTATTTACCTCAATTGCACAAAAAACCTATGCCTAACAATAAGCAAAAATAAACCACCAATACTCATCGCGTATGCTGATGCTGATTGGGCTGGGGACACTAAAAATAGAAAATCAACCACCGGCAATATTTTTTTTCTGGGTGATAATCCCATTCAATGGACTACAAAATTACAGTCAAGCATTGCATATTCTTCCGCTGAAGCGGAATATGTTGCTGCAGCAACCGCAGGACAAGAAATTTTATGGCTATTAAAACTGCTAGAAGATCTTAACTTGTATCAAGTAAAACCTATTTTACTTTACCATGACAACCAAAGCAGTATAAAGATGATAGAAAATGAAAAATTTTCGAAGCGGACAAAACACATTGATATCCGCTTTCACGCCATAAGACAATTAAAGGAGGATAAAATTATCGAATTAAAATATTGTCCCACGCAATACATGATTGCTGACTGCTTGACGAAGCCCACACCCAAACCTCAACTTTTGTGTGACATCAAGACTATGAACTTGTTACCTTATCCATCTGAGGAGATTAAGGAGGGGTGTTAAATTTAATTCCCCAGATGTTCTTCGGCAACTCCTAAAAGTGATTAAAAAAAAAGAAAAGAAAGAACTTGTTACCATACACAGATCATTTTAACAAGCCAATTTACGAACTGTTTCTTTACTTCCGCATTTGATAATGAGTGCTATTACAGACCACTTGAGTAACTCTCTAAAGCATATGTTCTAATAACTAAGATTTCATCACTAATATGTAACTAAAAGGAACATCTGCACATTTTGATTTTTGCCAGACACCTTTAATTATTATATATTTTTTTTCTACGCTGCGAATATGTTTTAGCAGCTTTATGTATACTCACTCTTAATCATGTAGCCTCTCTGTTAACACGGAGTTTCTTATACTCCAGTAATATGTTTAATTATAAGTATTTAAAGCTAAAAGTTGAATCTTTCATTATCGTAAAAACACACAATACTAATTCATATTACATTATATCTTCCCATGGATTTAGCGATTCATATTAAGCTCTCAAAGGATACTTCAAAGGATAAATAATGCTTCACAAAATAAATTAAAATAATTTCTTCAAGAAGCTTTTGGATAAATCCCTGGCCACGCCACACCGATGAAGTTATACGTCATCGCGATATTGATGAATCTCAGGTAAGAGCATTTTACCTATTTCCATTTCAAAAGCAGCATAGCCACAAGAGATTTTTTCTAATTGTTTAAATATGAGACAGCGAATTCCTGCTATCGAGAATGGGGTGCTTTTGGCTTGATAGGCCACTTAAACTCCAACAGTTTTGGAATTCGATCTCGATAACTTTGACTTAGATAACAACGGCGCTAAATTTAAGCCGTGGATTTACGAGTTTACATTCTCTCTTATTTTTTTACTGTGCTTCTTTCTTTTCAACTTCTTTTCGTTAATGAGTGTCATTTTTAAATTTTTTTGTTAATGCTTGGAAATTTTTCCAGAGAAACATTCACCTTGCATACAATGTTTCAAATGAAAATCAAATTTCAAATTAATTGCTTAAAAGGCGAAAAGGCCAACATAGTGAAAAAGATTCCATGCCGGGACTCGAACCCGGGGCATCAGTATAGCGCACTGACATTCTACGGAGTAAACCACATGGAACGATACGATATCCAGCCTGGAAACTTTCTCACTATAACATGTTGGCAAGGATACAAACGCAGCACAAGATGGAATATTTATCGTGAGCCACCGACATGGGGCAAATACGAAACCTAATTAAATCCAGCATCGATTGAAACTATATTAATACTTGGAAATTTTTCCAGAGAGAAACATTCGCCTTGCATACAATATTTCAAATGAAAATCAAATTTCAAATTAATTGCTTAAAAGGCGCAAAGGCCAAGATAGTGACAAAGATTCCATCTTGTGCTGCGTTTGTAGCCTTTGCAACATGTTATTTCATGCTGGGTAATCGTTCCATGTGGTTTAGTCGGTAGATTGTCAGTGCGCTGTACTGATGGCCCGGGTTTGAGTCCCGGCATGGAATCTTTTTCACTATGTTGGCCTTTACGCCTTTTAAACAATTAATTTGAAATTTGATTTTCATTTGAAATATTTTTTTCTTGACTTTTTAATCCTGTATCATATTAACAATAAATAAATAAATAAGAGAGAAATTATATCACAAATTAGACTCACTTCTCTATAAGAATTTCAACTTCCGTATGAAAAGATACTACGGTAGAATCTCGTTACAAAGAAGGCCAGTTTAACGAATATTTCAGTATAACAATATTATATGGATTGTTAAAAAACATCCTATTATCCTATTTCGTTATAAAAATATTCACTTTAAAAAACTTTTCAGTATAACGAATTTAATCAGAGCTCCCCACATATTTGTTGTAACGAGATTTTATTGTATATCTAAAAGTTATTACAACGAATGTAATAACTTCATGACGAATGTAATAACTTTAATGAATTTTTCAGTTTAACAATATTATTTGCATTGTTAAAAACACCCTGTTATCCTATTTCGTTATAAAAATATTTACTTTAACAATTTTTCCAATATAACGAATTTAATCGGTGCTTCCCACATTTTCGTTGCAATGAGATTTTACTGTATTGTAATACAACAAAGAATGAATTATGTGTTTTTCAATGCTAAAATGCGATTAAATTCATTTTGAATACATAATGTGTTAAGAAATTCTCATTGAAAAATTTAAACGCACAAATGAAAAGCAAAAATAAAACAAAAATACGATAGATTATAATTTAATTACGGTCGCACAATACAGAAATCTCCTTAATTCCTTTGAAAAGTTGATAAAGTCAAAATAAAAAGTAAAAAATAATTCTCTAAAATAGAAACGAATTCTTTGCCGCTTAAAAAAGTAGCGCGCTATAAAGAAATTAGATTATTTAATTGCATTTCGTATAAAGCTAATTCTCTTCGGTGCAACGTTCTAAAATTTTCAGTGTTATTTGATGCTAATTCTTCATTTACATTTACTTAGTTACAAACTTACCTTTTGTTTACGCGTTGGTTAAAAGATTCTTATTTAATTAATTTAATAAAGCATTTTCTTCTGATTTTAATGCATTTACGAGATTTAATTTAATTAATACCTTATTATGATTAAGTTAAGATGGCGTTAAGTAAGACGGAATAATAAATAAGTAAAATAAATATGTTTATCATCTTTCGTTTTTCCTTTATTGGAAAACATTCGTGTTAAATAAACGTGATTATTAATTTTTATGAAAAGGAAATTTATTGCATTTTAATTAGGGTTGAAAGATTCTCAGTATTCCATTTATTTGTCTGAAGTTTGGAAAGTAATTATGAGTGATTAAATTAATTCTCTCAATTTCTTTTAAATATGAATTGTTCTTGCCATTGAAATTTCGTGATAACTAACCTTTGGATTGCAATAAATCAAAATAAATAATTTCATTAAACTATTATTTTTATCTGCTTATAAGATGCTAAATTAACTCCTTTTATTCAGCATATAGCTGAAAGAAATTTGAGCTAAAGTATTATTGAATGTGTATAGTTGTTCACTTTGATAGAATACTTAATTTATTTTGTGGTACTGACACAATACTGACACATATTCATTTCTTAAACAAAAATGGAAATGTATGAAATCTATCTATACTAATAATAATAATCTATCTATCTATACTAATAAAGCAAAGTTTCGCTCTGTCTGTGTGCGATGGCTAGCAAACTTTACCGCACGTAGAAGTCTGAAAATTTAGGTGAAGATAGTCCAAGACAGGTCCTGATGCACCTGAGGCTCAGATATTTAATCTTTTAAGGGCCGGGGCCCCTGGGTCCCTTTAAGTTTTTATTTACTAAATTGTTAATAACTTGGCCCTTTTTATCCAATCTTCGTTTTGGGGAACCTTTCTCCATTTAGTTATTCGCGACTTTCTACTCTCCAGATAAAACCCTGGCCTCTTGGAACCCGATACAGGGCCCCTTGAAGTTTTTGTGTAAATAAAAGGTTAATAAATTGCTTCCTTTTAATCCGATCTTCATTTTTGATATCCTTTTTCCATTTAGTTAATATCCCGTTTCTACATTCCAATTTAGATCCTGGGGACCCTAAGGTGCCGTAGGGACCTGTCCAGGGCACCTTGAACTTTTTGTGCGCCAAGCATTTTTCACCCCCTGATTTTCTCACATTCTCAGAAAATAATTTTAATGTTGAGTCTTGGACTCTTCTTCCTGGATCAGTACCCTCATATTTTTATTGGTGCCCTAGGGCCCTTTTTTAAACATTTACCTAATTTTTTGTGCATTTCTTTAAAATATTATTCTAACGATCAATTCATACCCTATGTTTAATTTTGACTAATTGAAGATCTAACGCGCTAAGTATTAAGACCATTTTAACATGTTTTTATGGTAGAGCCCTGTTTTTATCTATCAGTGGGCCCCCTACTATAGCTCCCTTAAAAATGGTCTGATTCACTAGCTTTTTCTTTCTAACAACTTCTTAGACCTTCCTGCTACTACATAAACGACAAAAAAATTATCAGACTTTAGCTACCACCAATTAGGAATATTAATCGTCTTCTTGGGGACTTGGTGCAGCTTCTTTAAAAATGATCCGAATTGCTTGCAATTTTCTTTAACATAGTTCTAGTGTGTGCCGATTATTTTAAAAACTACTAAAAAATATTTGTATACCCAACTACATGCCAGTTGAGTCCCTGGCACCTTGGGGCACGGTATCGGGCGCCTTGAAATTTTTGCATCATAAATTGTTAATAACTCCCCCCCCCCCCCCCTTTTATCCGATCTTCATTTTTAGAATCCTTTTCCATTTAGTTATTCTCCCATTTCTAGATGATGAGTTAAAATCCTGGGCCTTTCACAATGGCCTTATGAATGGCCTTTAGCAAGAATGAAAACTTGTAGGTTAACAGTTTTTGAATGAAAAAGAACTTCATCTACTAGCCTAAACGATTGGGATCACTGCTGAAACATAGGTACATTTGGACTTTGAGCGACATCCGCATTCTCTAAATTACTATAAAAGCTGCTCAAGTCCACGTCTCCCTTTTGCTCCTTAATTAACTGTTCCTTTGACTCTAAAACTAATATTGATAAGTCATTAATTTTTACTTCCTTAACTAACTCTACACACTCCTGTGGGTTCGAGACAATGTATCCGCTACTGCATTCTTCTTACCAGCTCTGATATTATTTATGCTGTATGTTTTTTACCAGTTCTATGTTCAATATTCACATTATATTCTGCTAATTTAAGACTTCACCTTACAATACGAGATGATGAACCCTTTCCATTAGTTAACTTCGTCAACGACAAATGATCTGTAATAATCTTCACCGGTAACTCAATGAAAAAACAACGAAATTTATTTAAAACTCAAATCACAGCCAAACACTCCCTTTCAGTAAAAGAATAATTTCGCTCATTCGCATTCAAAATCCTTGATGCATATGCTATAAGTTTACATTTCTGGGCCAGCACTACACCTATATAACAGAAATAGCATCGGAATAGACCTCAAATTGCCACAAATAATTAAGATAGATCAGAACAGGGGAAGACATCAACATTTCCTTCAGTAACGCAAAAGTCCTTTAAGAACTGACGCTAGAAAATTTAATCTTTTCTTTTTCAACGCATGGAACGGCTCACATAACTCTAAAAAATAAGAAATAAATTTAGAAAACCATGCAACCATTCTTAAAAAATGTTACTACCTACTTACCATTCTTGGGGGATGGGAACATAGACGAAATCGTCATTCATTTATCTGCATGCGTCTTAATTCCCTCCTGTATAATCTTCAGCCCTACGTACTTAATTTCCTTCCTCAAAAAATTTTCACTCTTTTAACGTAACTGTTAAACCAGCATTTCGTAACAACGTATAAAAACTCCCTTAGTAATTCCAAATGTTCCTTAAATGCAGCTTCCATTACAATAATATCATCAAGATAGACCAAGACACCCTTACCTAATAATATTAAAGGTGGTATTCGTGACCTGAAAAGCGGAAGGAGTCCCCAATAAACCGAAACTCGTTCTTTTGAAGGTGAAGCAAACTTTACTTGTGATAAACGCAGTTTTTGAAATTTCCTTTGGCACCATCGCAATTTGAAAGCAACGAGAGGTCAAATCTAAAGTCGACATAAAATTCGTACTAGCGATATTTGGATAGCTCATCCCCATACCTCTGGATCATCCGAACTCTTACCATTATTCCTTAGAGATCGTACAACTGGTAACACAAATGGAGAATCAACTGACAATATATCATCAGTGCAAGGGAAGGGAAGGGGGAATCCGAACCGCAGCTCCAAGCTCTAAGCCTGATGCAGTGTTTTCCTACGATCGGCCGAAAGTCATTTGTTATTCCATCCTTTTGACACCAGTTTTTTTAAAAGATTTGTCAATGTTTATATTTATGCGTTAGTAACTCAAAAAACTGTAAGATTCTCAATATAGCTACCTAATTCAAAGCATGACAATTTATAATAAATACAAAATATTAGTAACAAAATCTCTACTTGTAATAACTATAATACCAATAATAATAAATAATAATAATAATAATTAATGAATACATATGAAAGCTATTTACAATGGAAACAAAGAAGATTGCAAAAAAATCATCAATCATTGTCTGAAGAAGTTGCAGAGAGGCATGGATAATTATTTCTAAAAATGGTTTCATTTTTCTCTATAGATCTAATTATTGCTGATATTATGTTCATGAGAACAGGACCACTAATATAATTAATCCAATCCAGAATCGCCATACTTCTGTGTTTTTTAACGTAGTAATATGCTCACATTTTCTGAATATGATAATCGATAATTTCTGCTTAACTTCGTCGTATCTATGCGGTTTGAAACAACAGATGCAGCAGAACCCGTATCAATCTCATGCCAATCTAAATGAGTTAAGCCTGGCCAATACGAAAACATTTCACCAAATTTAACTGAAAAATTCTTTAAATCAATCCTTTTCAATCTCATTAAGACCACTCAGACTCAAAAACCAGACTACTTTTCTAAAGAGTAGCCGGTTCCTGCTACAGGCTTCTTTTTTTTTTTTACAATATCTTCCACAAATCGATTGAATGGAAACAACGTTGAAAAAATTATAAAATTTATTGTATAAATATATATATATATATATATAGGTTGAAAAATTCCGCTTTTAGCTTTTTTCTCTACAGAAAATGACTGCCTTGCTTATATATGTGAATTCTGTACCCTTGATAAGTAATTCAACATATAAGCATTTCATTTATTTTTATCGGTATCCATATTTTTCTTTTTTTCTTCCATTTAAATACTCATAAGATAGTACAAATGACTATGCTTTTTACATAACATCTGGTATATATATGTTTTCATTTCTGTTATTCAATTTCTGCTGTTTTTTACTATGATTTTGGAATCTATGTTAAGTGTGTTTGGGGGGGGGGGGACTGTATTTGTTAATGTCATTTTATTCATTATTTCACAGTTTTTGTTGGTGGTCGGTAATATTTATTTAATGGTTATATATATATATATATATATATATTTAACAGTATATATATAAGATACAGTGATCGCAGCGTTTATAAAATTTGTGCTTTTTGACTGTACTATCTACATAGAGAGGTTGCTTAATCCATTGATTTTTATTTCTATTTGTATTGTTATTTTTATTTATTTTATTTTAGGTTTTTTTTAGTTTTTACGGGCGTAAACCACACCTATATATATAATTATACGATACAGTAATCTCGGTGCTAACAAATTTCACGTATCTTGGGGTTCACAAACAGAGAATTGTCTTAGTTCTTATTGATATAAATTAATAAGAATGTAACCATATTACTTTTACTCAATCACAAGTCATCTAAATATTCACCACTAAAAGTATGAGTATGGCTTTTGTAACATTTATTAAGATACTATAAAATTTAATTTTCTCGTGTACTGTGTTTTTATATTTTATTGTATTGTACTATACAATGTACTGTTTGAATCAAGGAAATATCTCGAATAACTTGAAAGGTAGGAATTAATTAATCCTATTATCATCATTATTATTGATTATTCAAATTTTATTATGTTCTCGAAAAATTCAGCTTTCGAACATTTATTTCTTTGGAACGAATTGTGCTCGAGAACCGGAAAATCACTATAGATTTAACACATAGTTTACGAAAAGTTACATCGCATTGAACTTAGCTATTGAAAAATAATGTGAATAACTAATTCTTTTACAAGCGAATGTGATCAATTTGTCTGTCTATTAAAACAAAATCATACAGTTTTTAAAAGGAATAACTGTAATATCATCTAATAATAATTAGTATTTTTTCGATGTTACAATGAGAATAAATGAATTTTCTGGATATAATCTGTTAAGAAACTTCTACTTAAAATCTTATATGCGCGCTTAAAAAACAAAAATATATATGTTTAATGTATTATACTTTAATTACTTTAGCACAGTATACAACTATCGCTAACTTCTTCTAATAAATGCAAAATTAAAAGTGAAAAATAAAAAATAATTCCTTATCACCTAAATGTTGCTTGGTATAAATTAGCTTCAACCATTCCATTTCAATTTTCTGGATATAATCTGTTAAGAAACTTCTACTTAAAATCTTATATGCGCACTTAAAAAACAAATATATATATATTTAATGTATTATACTTTAATTACTTTAGCACAGTATACAACTATCGTTAGCTTCTTCTAATAAATGCAAAATTAAAAGTGAAAAATAAAAAATAATATCTTATCACCTAAATGTTGCTTGGTATAAATTAGCTTAACAATTAATTAAATATTTATCAAACTAATTTTCACTGCCTTCACGTTGTAAAATTTTCATTGTAAGCTGAAGCTAATTCTTCATTTGCGTTTACTCTCCCCTTGTTTACGCTTTGGTTTAAAAGATCTTATTCAATTAATTGAATGAAGTTTTTTCTTTTCTGATTTCCATGCATTTGCGAGAATTAATTTAATTAACATCTTATTATGACTAATTTAAGATGACGTTAAGTAACATGTAGTGATAAGTATGTGAAATAAATACGTTTATATCTATATCGTCTGTTTGTTTTTTTCTTAATCTTTATCGGAAAACATTCATATTAAGTAACCGAGAATATTAATTTGTATGAAAATTAAATTTATTGAACTTTAATTAGAATTAAAGGATTTTTCGAGGTTGAACAATTTTGTTCCAATGCACAAAGTTTCGTAAGTAATTACGGCTGATTAAATTAATTCTCTTAATTTCATTAAAATACAAATTGCTCTTGTCGTAATTTCTTGATAATTAAACTTTGGATTCTATTGGAAATGAATAATTTACATTTTGTTATTTTTATTTAAGTATATGATGCCAAATTCAATCATTTTGTTAAGCACATAATAGAAATAAACATAGATTAAATACTTCATGTGTGTAGATATTCAATTTGACAGAACATTTGATTTATTTGTCAACAAGAGAAGAAATTTTTTAAGCGTATTGTTAAAAAAAAAAAAAAAAAAAAAAAAAAAAAAAAAAAAGCTGATCTTACCGGAAAAAACTGTCAGCTGGGACACTAGTAAAAAACTGTTTATATTACGGTATTAGTCTGTATTTATTACGAATTACGAACAAAATCTGTTAAAATAACAGAATATACGTAATAAATACATACTATGTCCGTAAAATTATCAGTTTTTTACTGGCGTTATATCTTACAATTTTTTTTTTCCCTTTTTTATTTTTTTTTTTGTTTGTTTGTTTTTTTTTTTTGTTTTTGTTTTTTTTTTTTGTTTTTTTTTTGTTTTTTTTTTTTTTTGTTTTTTTTTTTTGTTTTTTTTTCTGCTTTTGTAAAATCAATAGATTTTTTACAGTGTTGAAAACAATACGATGTAATAAATTTTTCTAATTAGTTAGAATAAAAAATTAATAGCTATATATACTTTTATTTTATAGTTTATCAACCGTTATATTGCAATGAATATAGCGGACGAAACTCAATTTAATGAAGCTAATAACATTTTTACAAGCGAATGCATGTAAGCGAGATCCGTCATCTATCAATATAGAATCATATTTGTTAACCTGATAATCGTGCCCATGGCTGGGTGATATATATCAATAAATATATATCGTAATATCATGGAATATATCCGATATTTATTTTCTAAATATCATGTTATTTGATATTTACTATATTTTCATATGTTTGATATCTATTCTCAAAATATTGACGTGGCCGAGAGGTTCTGCTCTCGAAGCTGGTAGACGGGAAGTGCTGGGTTCGATCCCAATTGCGCCCGTCGGCCTAATCGTTCGGAGTTTTCGTGGTTTTCTTCGAGCCTTGGTTCTCCAAGCGTTAATACGGATTAGGTTCCCTTAGAAAGACCTCCACGGAAGGCACTCCCCCCCTAGGGCCCATATCCCACGTGCAGATAATTGGCCGACATAAATACAACCAACCATACAACCATACTCAAAATATTGACTATGATATTTTTAATATTTTCAGTCAAAACAAATGTAAATAAACTTTTTAACTGTCATTGACGGTATAATTCTGTAGATAAAGTTATTTTACCTCTGGTGGTGACTGTTTTAGACATAAACAAAATATTTTCTAGGCTTTACCTTTGAACCTGAATTATTTAATACGGAACCAATAATAATGTGGGGCGACCTTAACTTAGAACAACCAATGAATGATAAACTGTCTAATTCAGATAATCAATTATTTATAGTTTCATAGAAGTAATATTTTCTGGTCTGATTGCTGTTCAATTTACACTTCACAACAATAGAATCAAACATCAAACTGACATTTATTTTCAAAATTTTCAATAAAAAAAATAATTTGTATATAAAATTTTGTTGTATAAAGCACAATATTTTCTTGAAACTTAATACAGAATCCTACAGTTTGTTTGTTGATTTATGTAAAAAACAAATTGCTGCTGTTTTCAATTAGTTGATCTTCAATTTTGATGTGTAAGTATAAAAAGATAGCAAAAAATTTATAGGACAAATTAAACTCACTGCTGTATCAAAATTTTCAATTAAATTCAAAAGCATACTATTTCCAAATGTGTTAATTTTAAAACACTATATTATTGAAACTTATATTTCTAATTTTATAATAATAATAAATGATTTTTTTATATATAATCTGTTAAAAAGATTTCCTTTTAAAGCCTAAATTTACAAGTCAAAGCCGAAAATTTAGAAGAAAATTTATTTTAATTTAATTACATTTACATAATACACAAATTTAAAAAAAAAAGCAAAAAATAATTCTTTAAACGAGAAACAAACTCCTTATCTTAAAAAAAAAAAAAAAAAAAAAAAAAAAAAAAAAAAAAAAAAATGCAGCCGCTATAAACAAATTAGCTTAATAAATAACTAAATGTTTATCAAGCTAATTTTAAATACCTTCAATGTAACACTATAAAATTTTCAGTCTAAGTTAACGATCAATTCTTCATTATCTAGAAATCATGAAATCGCGAAACCAATTTCTCTCTTGCTTATTATTTTGCTTCTTTCCTTTCAACTTTATTTCTATAATTCACGTATATATTTTTTTTTTCAAGTTCATGCTTTTCTCTAGGTCAAATTAAAAAAATTGATGAAATACATAACGAATTAGACCAGCTTCTGTGTTTTTACTTCAATACAAAATCATACTGCATAAAAACGTGTGGAAACGGAATATGTATATGACGGTTGCATGATTCCGGCATACAGTTACAATTTCCAAGACGGATTTCATAAATAAACTACAGTACAATTATAATTTCTAAGATATATTTCATAAATAAACTACATTCAAATAATTACATGAAATCATACTATAGTTTTCACAGTAAAACCTGCGAAAACGGAACCTGTAATATGACGGAATCCTGCATCAAAAGGCTGGATTATGCTGGCAGTTATGCTGGCTAAGATAGAAATTGTCTTAATTTCTTCCATTGTCTAGGGATTAAGTCTTATTTAGTTCAGTTTCACCGTCTATTTATCTGTATACTAATATGAAATCATACTATTTGCAAAAAATAGAACTATAACCCACTCTAATAATATGCTATATTTTATTCAATCCTTAAATGAGAATAAATTAACTTTCTATGCGCAATCCTTAAAAACAATTCTCATTAAAAAGCTTAATTGCAAAAATAAAAACGGTAAGTGTAAAACATAAAATTAATTATAATTTAATTACGGTCGCTCAATGCACAATATAATAAACAAATATCTTTAATGTTTTAGTAAATTCAATAAGTGTAAAATAAAAAATGAAAAATAATTCTTTTAAATAGAATTAAGTTGTTTATAAAAGTAAAAGAAGCTCTCTATAAAGAAATTAACTTAATAAATAAATAAATATTTACCAAGCTAATTTTCTTTATGCTGCTTCCAGTGCAAAGTTCTAAAAATTACACATTTTAAATTGAGGTTAATTCTTCATTTATTGGTACCAAGCTACAAACTTACCATAAATGAATAAAATAATCTTATTTAGTTAATTGAATAAAGTATCTTCTTTTCTATTTTAACGCATTTTCGAGGTATAATTTAAAATTCTTATTATGATTCATTTAAGATGGCGTTAAGAAACACGGAGTGATAAGCAAATAAAATATATATGTTTATTTAGTCTACTTTTTTCTTTATCGGAAAATATTCGTGTTAAGTGAACGGTAATATTAATTTCTATGAAAAAGAAAATTTATTGTGCTTTAATTAGAGATGAAGCATTTAAAAATTTTGTTTTAACTTCGCATTTATTGGAAAATAATTTTAGCTGATTAAAAACTATTCTCTCGATTCCTTTTAAATAAAAATTGTCTGGATTACTTCCATTGTCTAGCGATTAAATTTTATTTAGGCGAGTTTCACCGTATATTTATCTGTATATCAATACAAATCATACTATTTGCAAAAGAGAGAATTGAAACCCAGACTAATAATATACTTTTTTTTTTTTCAATTATAAAAGAAGAAGAAATTAACTTTTTATGCGTAATCTGTTTTTTAAAAAATTCCCATTTAAAATCTTAAATGTACAAACCGAAAAAAATAATGTAAAAATTAATATGGATTATAATTTAATTATAGTCGCTGAATGCACAATACACAAATCTCTTTAATACTTTTTAATAATGTAAAAATAAAAAGGGGAAAATATTTATCTTTAAAAGAAATAACTTGTTTATCGCTTATAAAAAGCACCGAGCTAACTTAATAAATAATTAAATATTTATCAAGTTAATTTTGTTTATGCCGTTTCCTGTGTAAGTATATAAAATTTTCCCTATAAATTGAGGTCAATTCTTCATATATGTGTGCTAAGTTACAAACTAACCGCTTTGTTTACGTTTTGGTTTAAAAGAGACTTAAATAGTTAATTGAATAAAGTCTCTTCCTTACTTTTTTAATGCATTTTCGGGATATAATTTAATTAATATCTTATTATGATTCATTTAAGATGACGTTAAGTAACACGGAGTGATAAGCAAATGTAATAAATATGTTTATTTAGTCTATTATTTTTGTTTATGGGAAAATATTTATGTTCAATAAACGAGAATATTAATTCGTATGAAGAGAAAATTTATTGTATATTAATTATGGATGAAATATTTCAGAATTTTGCTTTAACTTCGCAATTTTTGGAAAATAATTTTGATTAATTAAATTAATTCTCTCGATTCTTTTCAAATAAAAATTGTCTGGATTTCTTCCATCGTCTAGCAATTAAAACTTATTTAGGTGAGTTTTACCGTATATTTATTTGTATCAGACTAATAATATAGTTTATTTTTCAATAATAAAATAAGAATAAATTAACCCATAAAAGCCACAATTATTTTTTTCTTTAAATAATGGAAATATTTAATTTCACACCACTTTTTCAGAATAGAATTTTTTGTCTTATTTTTTTAATCGCGGAGTTTTTTGTCACCAAAGAAAACTAACATTTCTCTTCACAATTACTGGTGTGCAAACAACAGTATTAGTAGATATGCTATTACCCGCAGGCAACATTAGGCTAATGTGGGTTTACTTTCTATGCGTAATATGTTAAAACAAATTCCCATTAAAAAGCTTAAATTTACAAACAGAAGCAAGATATGTAAAAAAATAAAATGGATTATAATTTAGTTACAGTTACTCAATGCACAATACACAAATTTTTACAATACACAAACTTCAATGCTTTACATTGTAAAAAAAAATCTGTAGTTCTACAGGTGTAAAGTTACATGCTTACTAAACTTTCATCTGTAACTGTACAAAAAAAGCTGCAAATCTACAAAACTAGTTTTTATAAAGCTACAGAAATCTGTAACCTTACAAATGAATCTGCTAAAATTACAGTAATCTTACTAAAATTTTATCTGTAACGCTGGTTGCAGTTACATGAAAAGTTCTAGGCATCTTAGTTTGCAAAAACATTCTTAGTAACCTTACAGATTTTTTGATTTTCGGCGCAAAAGTGTGTTTGTTACATGAATTTTTGTTGTTGCCGTTACACAAAAAATTCTAGGCATCCCAGTTTCCTAGAAAAACTTTAGTAACTTTACAGTGTAGTAAATTTAATAATGTAAAAATAAAAGTGAAAAATAACTATTTTGAAAAGAAATAACTTGTTTATCGCTTTATAAAAAGCAGCTAGCTAACTTAACAAATAATTAAATATTTATGAAGCTAATTTTGTTTATGCTGTTTTCAGCGTAAGTATATAAAATTTTCCCAATAAATTGAGGCTAATTCTTCATTTATGTGTGGTAAGTTACGAACTTACCACTTTGTTTTCGTTTTGGTTTAAAAGAGTCTTATTTAGTTAATTGAATAAAGTCTCTACCTTTCTTTTTAATGCATTTTCGGGAAATAATTTAATTAATATCTTATTATAATTCATTTAAGAGAAAGTTAAGTAACACCTAGTGATAAGCAAATGAAATAAATATGTTTATTTAGTCTATTTTTTTTTTCTTTATGGGAAAATATTCGTGTTAAGTAAACGAGAATATTAATTCGTATCAAGAGGAAATTTATTATATTTTAATTAGGGATGAAATATTTCAGAATTTTGTTTTAACTTCGTATTTTTCGGAAATTAATTTTGGCTGATTAAATTAATTCTCTCGATTCTTTTTAAATAAAAGATGTTCTTGTTGTTGAACTTTCGTGATAATTAAACTTTGGAATGTAACGATTGAAAATGAATAAATGTATAAATCCCGTTCTACCAAACAAAGTGCTAAACGAATTAATTGATATTTAGATTATTCTAAGATTTTATATTTATGTCTTTTTGTCTATGTAAAATTCGCCATATTCTTTTTTGTTCAAGAGTAATTTTACATATGATAGTTCTCTCCATATATGAAAGTTACATTTAAAATTTAGAAATTAATTTCGAGTTCAAAAGCTGATCAAACTAATTATCTTAATTTCTTTGTAAATGAAAATTGTTCATGTTGCTGAAATTTCATGGTTATTAAAATTTGTATTGCAGTGTATCAAAATTAATAAATACATAATTTTGGGTCTCAGTACTTATTTTATTACGCTGTGTTGTAACGAATAAATGGCAAATGCTTTAATAGACATTTATATTATTATAGAATTTCAGAGCAATTCTAGAATTTCTAGAATTTTAGATTTCAGATCATTTGATTCCTGCTATTGGTCTGTGATAAAACCATTATATTATTCGTATTGCTCCAGAGATATCATTACATGTGTTATTATTAAATAAGGTTATGTAAAGGTCCTCGGCATTTGTAAAAGTTTCTTAATTCATTTCGCGATTTTTTAAAGCTTCGAATTTAGCCCTGAACTATTAGGCCTGAGCCTTTGAATTTCTCCCCTACCCAATAACCTTGAGGAGGTCAGGGACAGACGAGCTCTGGGACAAATTGCATTGTAATGCAAACTCGAAAAAATGCAGAATAGTTAAATAATTAGTAACTGCATTTTTGTGAATCAAGATTGAAAAAAAAGCAGGATAGTTATAAAAATTACTAAAAATGTATTCAGTAAATAAAGTAAATATTAAATCTAATTGGCTAGGTTTTCTATCAATTTTATTTTCTGAAAGAATAAACAAGTAGAAAGTGTAAACATCTTACACGGCACAGACTGAACAAAAAGCAAAGCTTAGTATGTAATAATAATTGAAAGGATATGCATATTTTTGGATGGGACTTCAATAATTATTTACAAAGGCTGAAATCAAAACGAGCCTTGACTTTGACCTTCACAATTCAACATACTTCCTTTTGTTCAGTCTAATCTGCTTTATTTTAGTCTTGATTCACAACAATGCAACTCCTAATTATTTAACTATTCTGGTTTTTTTCAACCTTGTGTTACAATGCAATATATCCCTGCTGTACCTGGGCTAATCTGTACACAAGGCACTAATCCTCTGGCTGTGAAATCTAAAATGATATCTCTAAGGCATTGATTTGAGGGCTCATTCTTCCTCTTCCTTTTGCTATTGTTTTTCTTCGTTTTCAAAGTTATTTCGAAGATTTTTTTTTTTTTTTTTTTTGTCATTTGTTTTATATCGTAGTGACATATTTTATTATTCCGTGTCGATTTTTAAAGAAAAGAAAAAATGTCGAAATGTGCCGCAAATTAATCTCATTTCTGTATTAGAATTTTTTCACTTCGAAGCAAAAACTATTATTTTCAGTCGTGATAACTGCTACGCAGTCTAACAATAAAGTGTCTTTTTTCGACTCTAGAATTAGAATAAATGAATTTTCTTTGCATAATCTGTTATGGAATTCCCACTAAAAAGCTTAAATGCTCAAAAATAGAATGAAAAGTAAAAGTAAAATATATTATAATCTAATTACAGTTGCACAAAACGCAAATCTCTTTAACGCCTTCGTAAATTTAATAAAGGCAAAATAAAAGTGAAAAATAATTATCTTAGGCAGGAACGATTTTTTTTTTTTTTTTTTTTTTTTTTGCTTAAAACATTAGCGCGCTGTAAATAAATCAGCTTAATAAATTATTAAATATATTTATCAAGCTAATTTATTTATATGCAACATTGTAAAATTTTCAGTGTAAGTAGACGCTAATTCTTCATTTACGTTTATCACGTTACAAACTTCCCGCTTGTTTACGCTTTGGTTTAAAGGATTCTTCTTCAGTTAATTGAATAAAGTTTCTTCTTCTCTTGTTTTAATGCATTTGCGAGATTTAATTTAATGAATAGCGTATTATGATTAATTTAAGATGACGTTAAGTAACACGTAGTAATAAGTAAATGAAATAAATATGTGTACATAATCTTTTTTCTTTAGTTTGTCAGAAAACCTTCGTGTTAAATAAAAGAGACATTAATTTGTATGAGAAGAAAATTTATTGTATTTTAATTAGGGTTGAAGGATTTCAGCATTCTGTTTAACTGTGTAATGTTTGGAGGGTGTTTTTTCACTTCACACTTTCAAGTTTGTTTGTTTTTTACATTCTTTTATGTTTTATCTTTACAGGAAGAAAGTATTGGATTCACGAAAATTTTGCGACCGTCGATTTTCAATGGGTTTACACGTTTTAAGGTTCAGAGATTCCGTAAAACATGTTTTTACAAAATGTGAGTCTTTCTGTCTGTCTGTATGTGACACAAATTTTGTAGGCGCTCTATCTCAAGAACTAATACACGGAATTTAATAAAAATTTATATACAGTTAGTCCCTGATATAAATTGATACTGATTATTTTTTGGTGTAAATCGCTCAACAGGTAGCGCTGCTATACAGCTCTTTTCACGATTTCCACAATAGCTCAATCTCCAGAATGAATGCACTGATTTTCATCCAACTTCAGATTCAGTTAGTCCTTGACATGAATTGACGTTTTATACATTTTGGTGTAAATCGCTCAACAGGTGGCGCTGTTATGCTACATTTTTGCGATTTCTGCAATAGCTCTATCTCAAGAACTAACGCTTGGATTTTCAACAAACATCAGATTAAGGTATATCTTGATATGAATTAGTGCTGTTTATGGTTTGGTACAAATTGCGATACTTGTGTATTAACGCCACCGCAGCTTATATATATATATATAAACAGGGTGATCTTTTTTAAAGTGACAGTGTTTGGAACGCCCTGTAGCGCGATCTAATAGCCGAAATTGCACCAAACTTGGTATTTAGACTATCAAGACATGGGAAAAGGGATTCCATGAAAAAAAAGTAGTTCCAAAAATCCCCGCTAGGGCATTTTGTGGCGCTTTGCCATGTATAAAATGTGAGAAAAGAAAAATACTAACACATACAATCGTACGGTTAAATTATTAATGTTTATTTACTACATTAACTTCCCCGGTGAGGAATTAGACCACCTTCAATGTGAGCACCGTTCTCAGAAATAACACCGTGCATTCTGTGCACAACGTTCTCCACAGCCGTACATAACATATCACGAGAATATTCCGCACTGTCTTTGTTATGTTGTCCTTTAGAATAGACAAATTTGATACTCCACCAACACAAACTTGAGATTTCATATAACCCCAGAGCCAAAAATCGCATGGCATGAGGTCAGGGGAACGAGGCGGCCATGCAACTGGAAAACTCCGACTTATGACTCTATCATCAGAGAAGTTTTAGCGCAACAGCTGCTTTACCTTATTACTAATGCGTGGCGGAGCACCATCCTGCATAAAGATTGTCTGTTAGAGACGGTTTCTTTGCTGAAGTTGTTTGCAGCATTTCGTGGTACCTTTCTGCATTTATGGTGCACGTTTCGGGTCCTGTCGGAGTGATGGTCTAAAAAAAGAATGGCCCAATTACGAATTCGGCTGTGAAACCACACCAAATAGTGACTTTTGGGGAATTTAATGGGATTTCCTGCACGGTGTGGGGCTGCTCAGAAGCCCAAATTCGGCTATTTTGTGTGATTACGGACCCATTGAGATAAAAATGGCATTCTTCTCCCCACAGAATGTGCCATGGGAAAGCATCATCAATTTCTACCCTGGCAAGAAACGATAGAGCGAATGTCACTCGATTAGCATAATCACTTGGTTTCAGTTCGTGCAAGCGGCTGATTTTGCAGGGGTAAAATCCAATAACGAGCCGCAAAACTGTTCATATCGTGGAATAATTCATGTCCAATTGTCGAGCTATATCCCGGGCGCTGCTAGTACCAACAATGGTTCCCTGCGATCCTTCGACAATTGCAGTTGCCACATCAGTTATTACATCTTCTGATACTTGTTTACGTCCTCTCCCAGCGCGAATGATCAGTGACCCCGTTTCCTCGAACTTCTTAATCATTTTCTTAAGACCATGCAGCGATAAAGGTCCCTTTTTTAATTTTTTTCTGGTTCGAAATTCCCGAAGAGCTGCGAATGCATTACATTGATTGATATACTACAGTTTCACCAGTAACGCACGTTCCGGTAACGTGACAGGCACAGTGGTGTAGTCGTAAAAATAACAGAGGGCATACGTTCTAAGCAGAGGGTATACGCTCAAGGCAGAGAGTATACCCTAGTGTATATATACTATAGCTTTCTTGAGAAACAGAGGGTATACGGTGTTCCTCAATAAAATACAGAGGGTATACGGCGTATACCCCCGTATATCCTCCACTACATCCCTGGACAGGCATGTCCGCTGGAGCTCATTTACTTCAGCTGAGATTATTTGTCGGCGCTGTCTACTACTTGCTTTTATAGCCCCTATTACTGCGGCTGTCAACGCACAACATTTGCATTTGTCTTTGATACCCGTGTTTTATGCTAATTCTCGTTATTGTAAGCTACAGCAGCGCCACAAAAGGCCCTAGTGGCGATTTTTGGAACTAATTTTTTTCACGGAATCTTTTTTCCCATGTCCTGATTAGTCTAAATACCAAGTTTGATGTCATTTCGGCTATTAGATCATGCTACAGGGCGCTCCAAACACTGTCACTTTAAAAAAGATCACCCTGTATATATATATATATATATATATATATATATATACGTATATATATGTACATATACGTATACATATATATCCATATATATATATATATACAGGGTGATTCAGCTCGTCGGTGACAAACTTTAAGGATCGATAGAGCACACCTAGACGAACATTTTTGAATAGGGAATGTAGGGTCCCTGACGCGATGGTAAGGCGCTAGGCGCTTTCGAAAATTTGGGTGCCGAAATTCGAAACGTCATAAAAACTAGGGAAATGGTTAGATTTTCTTGCTTGTTGCGTCGAAATGATTCTGTTTGTTTAGACTTTCTTCAGTACCAATTTGATAAGCGTATCTCTTAAAACATGGATAGGGGGCGCTGCAGACTTTGGAGAGCTAGACAACAACTTTAAGCCCGTTATTTTGATAATTTAACACATGCTCGCCAAAGTTTATACTCTAACTTAAAGTTAGAACCCAAAAGTAGAGCCCTGCAAAAAGCGTAAGAGCCGGAATAAAATGTCAAAGTACAGGGTGGTCGAAACTCGAAGGCTCCTAGGAGATAAACAAACAGATTTCTTGACTTATGGCATGCATTTTCATGATTCTGTTTGCTGGGGCTCTCTGAAACTCAGTTAAACGGTACAAAAAGAAACATCGATAGGGGGCGCTTTGGGCAAAAAACATAATTCGTTGACATTTCGGACGCTAACTGGAAACGGGGCGCTACGATCAGTTAGAAACAAAACAAGAGAGTAATTTACTTATCATAAGAAGCTATTAAAACTGCAGTTTGTTTGTTTTTTTTAACAAACATAGCTGGTTTCAATCATGCACAATGCGCGCAATAAAATTTACATAAGGTGCTTTTTGCTGATTTATGCAAAAGATATCGTACCATATCGATATGCAAAAGATACGTAATGCGTAGACGACAACGCGAGATGACGTAGTTGTATGCGCAGACACGTCTTTTGAACGTGCGGTACCTACTTAAGCTTCGGGTTACTTGTCTGCAGATCGGTAGTAGGATGGAACGGTACACAAACTCTGAATTGGCTGACATGCATTTGGCGTATGGCGCTGCTGGTTGTAATGGACGAGCCGCTCAGCGGTTGTACGCCGAGCGTTACCCCAACAGGCAAATCCCCTGCCATGCCTTCTTCGCTCGAGTACACCAGAGGTTGTCCACAACGGGATCTTTCGACGGAGGCAGGCCTGAACGGGAGCGATCAGTGAGCACCCCCGACAACGAAGAGGCTGTGCTTAACCTGGTTGAGGACAACCCAGGTCTTAGCACGAGAGATATCGCCAGACATGTTGGCATTTCGCAAGCAACTGCGTGGCGCATCTTACGTTCCCGGAATCTGCACCCCTACCACATCCAGCGGGTGCAGTTGCTCAGAGAGCAGGATTTTGGCCCTCGAGTGGAATTCTCAAGATGGTACTTGGCGATGAGATCCAGGGATCCCCGTTTTGTAAACAGCATTTTGTTTACGGACGAGTCCACCTTCAGCCGGGAGGGAATGTGGAACGCCCACAACAGTCATGTGTGGTGTGATGAAAATCCACATGAAACCAGAAGCCGAGCAGCCCAGGAGCGTTTCTCAGTAAATGTGTGGGCCGGCATTCTGGGGGATTGCCTCATTGGCCCTTATTTGTTACCTGAACGGCTGACAGGTGGAAATTACCTGATTTTCCTGGATCAAGTGCTGCCGCAGCTTCTGGATGAGGCGCACGTACCCGAAGGTTCGCGTCGCCAGATGTGGTTCCAGCACGATGGAGCTCCGGCCCATTACACGAACGACGTGCGTCTCCATCTAAACGCAAGGTATGGCCAGCGGTGGATCGGGCGTGGGGGTCCAGTTCACTGGCCTGCCCGATCACCAGACCTCACCTGCTTGGATTTCTTCCTTTGGGGTTACCTGAAGGCCGAGGTATACCATACACCTGTCAGCAGTGCTGAAGAACTTGTGGCGCGCATTGTGGCAGCTGCAGGGCAGATCAGAGATACTCCTGGCATTGTTGGAAACACACACTCCTCAATGCGACGGAGGTGCATCATGGCCCAAGGTCGAAATTTCGAGCATCTTCTGTAGTGTTATTTTTTGTAAATAAATTTCCAGTATCATTGATGTTTTTGGTCTAAATTTATTCAGAAGTGTTGAGCAGAGGTAGAAAATGTGTTTTCATTATTACTAACTGATCGTAGCGCCCCGTTTCCAGTTAGCGTCCGAAATGTCAACGAATTATGTTTTTTGCCCAAAGCGCCCCCTATCGATGTTTCTTTTTGTACCGTTCAACTGAGTTTCAGAGAGCCCCAGCAAACAGAATCATGAAAATGCATGCCATAAGTCAAGAAATCTGTTTGTTTATCTCTTAGGAGCCTTCGAGTTTCGACCACCCTGTACTTTGACATTTTATTCCGGCTCTTACGCTTTTTGCAGGGCTCTACTTTTGGGTTCAAACTTTAAGTTAGAGTATAAACTTTGGCGAGCATGTGTTAAATTATCAAAATAACGGGCTTAAAGTTGTTGTCTAGCTCTCCAAAGTCTGCAGCGCCCCCTATCCATGTTTTAAGAGATACGCTTATCAAATTGGTACTGAGGAAAGTCTAAACAAACAGAATCATTTCGACGCAACAAGCAAGAAAATCTAACCATTTCCCTAGTTTTTATGACGTTTCGAATTTCGGCACCCAAATTTTCGAAAGCGCCTAGCGCCTTACCATCGCGTCAGGGACCCTACATTCCCTATTCAAAAATGTTCGTCTAGGTGTGCTCTATCGATCCTTAAAGTTTGTCACCGACGAGCTGAATCACCCTGTACATATATATATATATATATATATATATATATATATATATGTATATATACGTATATATATATATATATATATATATATATATATATATATATATATATATATATATATATATATATATGTATATATACGTATATATATATATACGTATATATTTCATTACTTTAAAATGCAAAAACACCATAATTCAGAAAAGAAGGTGTATATCTGCAATATTTAACTATAAAAAACTTTAAAAAAACAAGTAAAAGAGAGGTAAAAAACAAAAACACAGGCAAAAAACAGTCTGTTCTTCTTCAGTGGGAGGACAGACTTAACCTAACTCCACCCCCGCTGTTAGAAATCTGCAGGTTTCTGAACACACGTCCAACCTGCACCCAATACAGAAAAAATATTGTCAATTTAGTAACTAAATTCAAAAAAGCTAAAATAAACCAAAATTAAGCCAAAAAAATAAATAAATAAATAAAAAATATATAAAAAATTAATTAAGTAATGTAGATAAAGCATAATTTAAAAATCTGTAATAAAATAAACTTTTAGAAAAATACTTAAAAATTAACAATTTAAATATAAACAAATTAACATGTATGAATGCAGATGAACGTGCACCCTCCCATACCTGCAAGATGAAAATCTTTTCAAAAACATGAAAAACAGCAATACCCGTATAATGTTCCTCACCTGTTAACAATGAACAATTAATTTTTCTTTGCAATTAATTGTTCATTGTTAACTTTTTGAAATGCCGTTTGAAGAAATGTGTTACTGTGCACGGTGACTAGATAGAAAAGGACTAATACACTATAGCAATTTCATAAATTTTACTCAATTATTTCTATGTGAGGGAAAAACTTATTGATGACTTAATGCATAAAATAATAAGTAACTGTTTTGGTAAAAAATCTTACTGCAAAATAAGCTTGTTGTTTTGCTGTTCATGATACCTCAAACCGCAAATTTCTAGGCCTCATAGTTTCCATTTAACATTTTAAATCAGGGAGGTTTTAAATGGACACCCTGTATATCGTTCTTGTTACTGAAATTTCTTGATGTAATTAAAATTTGAGATGGGTAAAATGCATTAAGTTCAATAAATGCATAATGTCGGATCTCAGTCCTTTTTTAATTATACATTATTGTAACTACTGAATAGTGAATTTAGTCCCGTTTTAAGCTTTTAGTAAAATTCTAATATTCTTTTCCTGTTGCAGAAAAATTTTACATATGTTAGCATTCTCCATATATAAATGTTATACTTGAAATGTTCACGGCATAAAATTATTCCAAAATTTTGAAAGATTTAAATTGTAAGTGAAAAAAAGGAGAAAATCACAACAAAATCCACTGACAATTTGCATACCACCTTCTTAGAATTGATTTGAAAAATTTCTTACATTAGTACCTCAATGTGGAAGCGCAGCAACTTGTTGCTATGTGAGCTTTGAATGCAAATAACAAATTTGGGGGACAGCAAATGTTCAACATCGACTAAATTTTCTTCGTGCAACAAAAGATGCCATATAGAAATTTATTCATTTTATCAAAAAAAAAACTGAATTGCGTTGGTTAACAAATCAACGATTTTCAATTTTCTCATGTGTAGTATGTTAATTTCAAAAACTAGTCAAGATCTTTTTGAGACATTTTGTTGTAACATTTTTGACAAATTTGCCATATTGTTATTGTAATGACAGATCATAATTTGGAAAATTTTACTCTATAAAAAATTCTTTTAGTTCATCTTCTAAGTAATTATATATACAATATGTTTGTGAAATTTAACAAGAGTAGGATAATGTTGTTTCAGATATATCTTTAAAAGTAAACGCATTACTAGTAAATATCTGCTTTCCAAAAACGAATTGGAATTGAAAATGTATCCAACTTTAAACTCTACAACATCCCAGTTATGTAATCATTATTACTAAAACAATATTTAAACAATATTGTTTATATTGACTATATCTTGCATAATATTGGTTGTATCTTGGCTATATTACTATCCATATTGGTATGAAATATTGTGCCAACGTTCGAGTGTTTATACCCATATTGCATCAATATTTCCAAGAACAGTATCGCCATTTCTTTGCCAATATTTCTTCAGTCCTGACATTTTATTGCAGACAATTTCAAACTAAAACCAATATGTATGTAATAGTGGCTATTCAGTGCAAATATGTCTAATATAAATGCAATATTGTTATCTCATTTGAAATATTTCCTATGAATGCAATACTAGTGAATTATTGGGCCTTTATATAATTACTAAATTAAAACCAATATGTCTGTAACAGTGGCTATTCAATTGGTAAATATTTCTAACGTAAATTGTATAGCAAAATTGTTATTTCAGTTTTAATATTTCCTATGCATGCAATACTAGTGCAATATTGGACCACTATATAAATAACATAACCAATATTAGTTTACAATTAGACTTATAATAACTGTCTTTCTGATCCGTAAATACAAAAATAAAGTTGTTTTGTAATTATAAATACAAAATGCTTAACAAATTAAAGACTATTATTAAGTTACAATTTCTGAGCCAACTTCGCAAGATATACAAGAAAGTATTTATTTGATATTGCAAAACCTTATTTAATTTGTTTAAAATTTTAGCACATTTCTCATAAATGTGTAACCGCAATAATCAAATCTATATCTATAGAGCATCATTTTTCAAAATAGTGTAGCCACATAGATAGATATTAAATTATCATACAAAATATGTTAATAAAATTTTGCAAGAATAGAATATAATGCTTTGAGTTATCTGTTTGGAAGAAAACCCAATATTAGCAGAAATCCGTTTTACAAAAATACATAGCAAATGTAAAATAATCGTACTTCTACAGTGAAATAAAATAGCTATATGCTATATGAGAGGATCACAGCCATAATAAACCAAGTCCATCTTTTTTTTAAAAAATGAGATAGTACATTTAGAATATGCATAAGATCTGTTTTATCCACTCCCGCAGTAAACAAAGTCTCTAAGCAGACTTGGTTTGCTGCGGGAGTGGATAAAACAGATCTTATGCACCTTCTAAATTGACTATCTCATTTTTTTTTTCAAAATAGACTTGGTCTACAGACTTGGTCACAGCCATATATGGCTGTGAGCCCTCATATAATAATTAGACTTTTAATCCGCTTTTAATCCGTCGTATTCGCCTCTAGTCGAAATCAAAGGTCTTTTGGAAAAAGAAATAAGAAAATCTTATGAAACCAAAGAATAATATTAAGTTGTATTTTTTTAGGCAAAATTGGTTGGGTGTCTTGATCTGAAATCGCAAAACAATTATTTAAAAAAGCTGTTTTGAGAAGAAAATAAGATTTTATCACTTAAAGGATATTAAGTTGTATTTTTAAAACGAAAATTGACAGGATATCCTGATTTGATATTGGCTCAAAATCAAATCAAGTAGCAAGTGCAAAACACATTTAACATAACTATTTTGGAAATAAAAATAGGAATTTTCATCAAATCAAAAAACTTTTGAACCGAAATTGGCCGAATATCGTGAGCTGAAATTTTAAAGCGATTATTTTAGGCACTCGGGAGTAATACATGGTGAGTTACATTTATTTTGTTACATTTATTTAGTTTTATTAAAAATTGTCTACATGTTTTGATTTCATGTTGCAAAACAATTATTTAACAAAGCTATTTTGGAAATATAAATAAGAAAATTTGTCACACCAAAGAATAATATTAAGTTGTAAAAGTTGTTTAATATTTTTAACAAACTTGGCCGAATGTCTATATTTGATATTGTCAAACTCTTATATTGCAAAGCTATTTTGGAAAGATAAGTGATTCTTAGCAAATAAAATAATGGAACCGAGTTACATTTTTAATCCAAATCTGGCCATTATAGTTTTGGCCGTATAGTTTTATATTGCAAAACAATTATTTAATAAAAGCTATTTTGAAAGAGAAAAAAGAAAATCTTTTCAGATCAAAGGATATTGTTGTGTTCTATTTTTTAAAACAAAACTGGTCTGATATTAGATTTTATATTGCATAACAATTATTCAACAAAGCTATTTTGAAAAAGAAAATAGAAAATCTTTTCGGATCAAAGGATATTATTGTGTCCTATTTTTTTAAAACAAAACTCGTCCGATATTTGATTTTATATTGTATAACAATTATTTAACAATATTTTGAAAGAGAAAAAAGAAAATCTTTTCCAATTGAAGTTTGTTGTGTTCTATTTTTTTAAACAAAACTTGTCTCATATTTGATTTTATATTGCTTAATAATTATTTAACAAAGAAATTTTGAAAGAGAAAAAGGAAAAAAATTCAGGTCAAAGGATATTGCTGTGTTCCATTTTTTGAAATAAAACTGGTCCGATGTTTGATTTTATATTATATAACAATTATTTAACAAAGATATTTTGAAAGACAAAAAGAAACTCTTTTCAGATAAAAGGATATTGTTGTTTTCTAGTTTTTGAAACAAAACTTATCTGATATTTGATTTTATATTGCATAACAATTCTCTAACACAAATATTTTAAAAGAGAAAAAAAAGAAAATCTTTTCAGATAAAAGGATATTGTTGGTTCTGTTTTTTGAAACAAAACTGGTCTGATATTTGATTTTATATCACATAACAATTATCAAAGAAAGATATTTTAAAAGAGAAATTTTTTATCGGATAAAAGGATAACGTTGATTTCTATTTTTTGAAACAAAATTGCTCATATATTTGACTTTATATTGCATAAAAATATTTAACAAAGATATTTCGAAAAAGAAAAAAAATCTTATCAGATTAAAGGATAATATTGAGTTGTACTTTTTAAAACGAAACTGGTCTGATATTTGATTTTCTGTTGCAAAAGCAATTTTTCAATAATAGGCAATTTGTGAAAAGAAAATTTTATCAAATCAAAGTATAATATCAAGTTGTATTTTTTGAACCATCATTCACCTGCTATCTTTATTTGATATTGCCAGACGATTATTTAATTTATTTGTAGTAGAATATTTCCTAGAAATGTGCAGTTGCAATGATGAAAATCCATCCCATGTATATAGATCAGCATTTATCAAAATAATGGAGCTATATATATAGATATGAAATATCATCCCGAGAATATAGTATATATGCTTACACAACATTTTGAATATAGCGTCATGAATAAATATTCCAGATACATTTACATAGTATTGCATAATGCGGTAATAAATTATGGATAAAAACAATGTTATGCTAATGTAATATTTGATATATGCTCACACGCATCAATGGTCTTTAGGGATGAATGCAAGCCATAAATTAGATTCCACTGTTTTTATGCTGTATGAATAAATTTCGAATAGTAAGAAGTCACACAGATTTACAAGACATTTGCAAGATTAAACAAATAGTGAATTCTAGAAAAGATTTAAGTAATTTATTACTTTAGCAAATTTTGGGCAATGTAATCAAATGGAATTTGCTTTATAGAAACATACTTAACTCGAAAAATTCATTTATAATTAGCGTCATTAAATTAGCTATTTTTATATTAATTAAGAAATTTTTAATTTGAATTAATATAAAAATAGCATACTTCTTCAATTATTTATTCTCCATCATATTTCATCACATTTCTTCTCTTTCAATTTTTTTTCGTTTTATATTAAAACATAAACTGAAAATCAGTAGCCGAATGACAGTGTAAAAAAATATTCAACTCACTCTTGCCTTTGTACGGTTGAAATTCTTTTCTTTTCCTTTTCTTTCTTTTTTTTTTAAGTTTTGCAAAGTCATGTTAAGAACATACTTGCTATGCATAAAAGCAAATACTTTTCCTATAAGTCATTTTTTAAATATATACAGTTTTTATTTTGATCTAGGGCAGAAATTTCATTGAACATACATAGTAAAGTAAGAAGCAAGAATCAAATGTTGCATGACTCTTTTGTTTTTATTTAACCACGATACTGTTTAATAAATCATTTAATCTATTCAAATATTTTTAAATATTAATTTTTTTTTACACATTTCGTGCACATGTTAACCCGTAACTGGAGACGGAAGTCAAAATGACTCCGCGTTGTTTTTTGGCTCTGATTATCATGTGGTTTTTTTTCTGTCCTTGAATAAAATCAGTCCTCAGTACCGACAATTAGTTCTTTTATCATTACATGATTTCTAGAATATATTTCGTTTCTAAAAGAAATTCCAATGCTGTTTACAAAAGACAAAAAAGGAAAATAACATTATATATCTGAACGCGTAAGAAAATTCATGTCTCCAGTTACGGGTTAAGCACATTTCATACAAAAATATAACTGCTGCATGTTTTACTTTTTTTTATTTATTTTACTTTCGATTCTAAATCGAACGTGAGAGGAAAATTATTAAAGCATCTTGAAATAAGCATCAAAAATAAAAGTAAAATATGTTTTGCTTATTTCCTCTCTAAAAAAATATGATATGTTGCCGATTTCATACAAAAAAAAAACTTCTTAAATTAAACTTGGTAATGAATCAATATTTATCTTTTTACTTTATCAAATTACTACCTCTCGTGATTTTCTCTGTCCCACAAGTATTTGTGGACATTTTTCTTCAGGTTTTTTTTTCTTAGAGATGGGATTTTTTTATTAGTTTCATGTATCACCTTTTTTTATATCTCTTAGATGAAAAACTGTTAAAAATCCATAGAAATTTTGTTTACCATCTACTTCCATTTCCCATAATGCATAAAGAATGTATTCAAATAAGGAAAAAATATGTTTGCATACATTTATATGAATATTACTGTTGTTGATTTTTTAAATAAGTTTCGTAATCATAGAATTAAATATATATACACCAAAAAGAATTTTCTTGCAAATATTTTTCTATTTCTAAATACAAGTAATTAATATGTAAACTTCACACCAAACAGCGTTCTTTGTAAAATGTCATAGACAGAAAGTCTTACAGACATTCACTTAAGAGCAAAATGATGATGCATATAGCATTGGATAACCTCTGACTCACAAAGCCAGCAGTTTTAGAAAATGTGCATTTTTTTAAGAAAGAAGTAAATGGCTTATTCATTTATCTTAAAATAATAATAACGTTTACAAAACTCCTTTATTACATTAAATTATTTTTAAATTTTAAAATCTTTTTTTACACGTAAAAACATTTAGTACAATTTTTTCAAAAATAAAACTGCATCAAAAACATGTTTTCATTGATTTATCATTTTTTTTTCCACTTTACATTCTAAACTGTTCACGAAAGTGGAAGTTATTAAAGTATCTTCTTCTATCAAGAAAAAAAAAGTTTAAAATAAATTAAAGTTTACTTACTTCCACTCTTAAAAAATACGATATGTTGCCAACTTCATCCAAAAAATTTCTTAAATGAAACTTGGTAAAGAATCAATATTTATCATTGCACTTTATCAAAGTACTACCTCTCGAATTTTTTTGCTTTCCCACCAGCACTTTGTGAACATTTTTTCCCTTTCATTATTTTTCAAAGAGAGGTTTTTTATTAGTTTCATGAATCATCTTTTTTTTAACTCTTAGATAAACTAAAGTTAAAAATTCATCAAAATTTTTGTTTATTAGTTGCTTGCATTTTTCACAATGCATAAAGAAAATGCACATATAAAAAAATTTTATGTTTGCATACATAATATATATCAATATTACTATTTTTATCAATACGCTCAATAATCATAAAATAAAATATATTGATGGCAGAAGATTTTTTAATACAAATTTTGTCTTTTTTACCCGGCTGCCAAGAAGGGTCATGTGTTTGACGCGTATCTGGGATATGTGGATTTCTTTATACCCTCGAAACATCCCAACGGCTGGATGGGTTTTAATGAATGTGGTCTCTATCGATTCATCTTAACCGTCCTTTGGTTATAGGCTAGGTTTTGTTTTTATAAATTCGAAATGGCGGTTTGACGAAAAAAAATTTACGCACCCTATTGAGTGGCACTTCATTGGATAGGTCTTTCAAAATGAAGACGATGTTTCACTGACTATTTTACAATCAGAAGCTCCGTTTAAATATTACACAGCCTGGAAGTTGTGTAGGTAGGATCTCTAGCTTTACTGCAACTCTAACCTTCATAGACATCTATAGGCCTCATCAAAACAGTGTTTATAGATAGGAATTAACAATTAAACACAATTTAAAAGTCATCAATACAAGTAAATATAAAAAAATTGGTAAGTAATAAAGAAAATAGTTTCACATTGATGAGAATTAATTAATTAGCTAGCTTTTTACGCAGTCGGGTTTTTTGATTTTTTTTAATTTAATGTTTACTTTATAATGTTTACTTATTTAATGTTTACTTATTTTTTAATGTTTACTTGTTTAATGTTAGAAGTAATTAATAGATAATGTCGAGCCAGCATGCGGACGTTATGAAGTGTCAAACCTTACACACTTTGAGAGCGAAGCCATTAAAAAACAAATTATAAGAAAATATGGCCCGTTGGAAGTGGCTAAATGTTTGGTATGCTGTACATGATACTGTGCTGATTAAATGTTTCAATGAAAACAATTCTTAAAAAGGCTAGTTTTCATGCCATGACCATCAAAAGATTTTAATTCATTTAACGTAGTTGCTAACCTTAAAATTCTTTAAATATAATTTGACTCAGAAAAATTATTTAACGAATATTGTATTGCTCCTATGTGGTCCTTAATTAACTTTTACTATTCAATAAAAAAACTGATTTAATTTGATTTGGGGAAAATGTAACTATGCTATTGTGATCCCAGTATAGTAATTTTTCAAATCAAAGCAAATCAGACATTTTATTAAATACAGTAATGTTTGAAATACGTTTAACACGAAACTGAGGAGACCGAAATTTTTCTTCGTGTTAAAAGAATCGTAAAAAAAGAAACAAAACTCACAAATATTTTCGACGTCGTCAAATTTTATTTCAATTTCCTGTTAAACTACTAGTAGGATGCATCCATTAGGATAAAAAGCAAGTAAAAAAAATATTGTTTTTTGGGGGGAAATCAGATATCTTTTTTTCGTTTTTCTCAGCATTTTGAGGTCTAGCTTGCTCGAACCAAATAAGCAAAGCTGTCTCTAAATCTTCGTGCTTAGCAGTTCTAATACGTTTACTCTCTCGTTTAAACATACTACGCACAAACATTAACGTAATGGGATCCCTGTTTTTTTATTATTATTGATAAAGTAGAATTGGCAATACCAAACTCTTTGCAGATTTCTGTTTTCGTCCTTCTTTTTCATCACCTGCAATAAGCAGCTTCATCTTCATTTGAAGCAAATTACCAGTTTGTTTTCGCGCAGATTTCTCAGCCACTGTGCTCGTAAAACGTAACCTAATTTACAAAAAACGCGAAATTCGCTGATTTTCAGCGAAAATTCAGTGGTTTTAATACAAAATTTACCAATTTCAACTCAAACTAACTAGATCGAAAGCGAATATTTTTCGTGTTAAACGATATTTGTTTCGTGTTAAAAGAATAAAAAGGTATTAAATTGCATAGTATACTGTCCAGACCGCTGTATCATTTTGTGTTAACCGATTTTTCATGTTAAGCGTTTTCGTGTTAAATGTATTTCACTGTAATAAAATATAATTGAAAAACACGTGGAATCAGGAAACATTTCGTTAAATATTTTTTTCTGGTTCACATTATGTTTATTTTACTTTTGAAAAACAGAAGGTTGGCAGCTATGTAATGTGAATTTAAATATTGCGATGGTCATAGCATCAAAACTAGACATTTTTCAGGTTTTTACCCATTAAGACATTTGTTCAGCATAGCATAAACTACAACATATCGAAATTTCAGTCAAATTCAATCATTTAAATATAATTTGTGCATGTTTTTTTTTTTTTTTTTTTTTTTTTTTTTTTTTTTTTTTAAGATTAACGTATTGTATCGCCTGTGACTGAAATCTCGAGAATTCTTGAAATGTTACGAGCTACAATTGAGTCAATAATGAACAAATTAAATAATATTAGTCTATTATGATACAAAGAATTTTTTTAATAAGATTAATCAAATTTTAAGAGGTAATAGAGCCTAATACTGCAAATTCGTGAAAGACTTTGCAACACTAACTGAACATAATAATTAACACTTCTAACTAATCATTTTCGATTGTGTTGTGAATGCGTTCCGAATGTGTTGTGCCAAATAAAAAGATTGTGCAAAAAGTGTAGTTAAAAATTACAAGAAGAGAAAATATGTTTTCAAAACATTTCAAAACATTCATTTTTAAAATTGTATTATAAATGTTTAATAAATAGTATGTTTTAAGTGTGTGTGTGTGTTACTTTAAATTCACCATGTAGAAAGTGTTTTGAAAGTATGTGTTGTTTTATAGTGTTCTAAATCGTGTGTTGTTAATTTGGTGACAAACTGTTGTGCAGCACAACACTATTGTAAGAAAATATTTTCCATTTACAATACGATTTCAACAGAATTAACAACGCTATTTTTAGAACACATTTTTAGATGGCAACAGTTTTGCAACATATTAGGAACACATTTCTAGATGGCACCACTTTTGCAACATATTAAGAACACAATCATAACACAAAAAATATTTTGTATATGAAGTTTTCTAATTCACAACACATTAATGCGTTGTTAATTTGGAGGCAAAAAGTGTTGTAAAATGTGTTTATTTTTGAGTTTGAGAATTTGCACCGTAGTATAGCCAACATTTTTTGTATAGGATGCGTGAGTCACAATCCATAATCTCACTCCGTGCTGAAACCGAGTCAGGTACCCTTTAAACTAACAAAATACATTAAAAAGTAACCTTTGTAAGAAGGGCAGTCACTCTATTACTAACTCAAAAGAGTATACACTTAATTTTTTTTTTTTTTTTTTTTTAAATATACTGCACTTTTTACGAAAGAATTATTCTTGCATGCATTGCGCACATGATTTTTCACATTTGAATTGCTAAAAACAGCCAATATTTTTTGTAATGAGTAGAGATATAATGTGTTTTCAAAATCACCTACAATGCAAAAGTAAAATATGTAGATCCTGAGAAACAATTTTATTGTTCAAGAAACTCGAAATAGTGAAAGGAAGGTTTTTTTTATACAAAACCAGTCGTGAATTCTAAACTTCTTATTTGAGAAACATAATAATAGGTCATTTTGTGCTAGTATATGTTTAGTACATTCCGTCAAAATTTCATGAAATTCTAGCCAACCGTTTTTCAGAAATCGTGCGCGCATTGACCAAAATTACCGTTTTAAGAAAATTAACTTTAAAGATCAAATTACCCCTTGATAATATATATAGAGCTTCCGTTTTAGAGCTCTCTTATAAAGAGAATTTTTGCATATTAAAATATCTTCATTATTCTTGAAGTTATGATCGAAAGATTCGAGTTCAATTTGAAATAAGATACCCTTTGCATGTTTGACAGCATAAGTGCACTGCGACTCTAGTTGAATATAAAAATACAAAGCTTGTGTAATGTGTTCTACCATATTTAAAATTTTGTGTACTACCAAACTGATGATAAATTTGCTCTTATGAGATTCTGTATCAACCATAATAGTTAATGAAGAGCATCATAAAAGAATCCTCATGCAAAATCTTGGTTAGCTGTGACATGGAGGAATATCATTTGATCAGGCAATTGTATTCCTTGTTGATTTCTAGATATAAGACTACATATAATTTCGAGCATATCTATGGAGAAGTGCGTAAATCAAATAAGTTTTTTTGTCATGCGTTAGAAACTGTCGCTTTGCCGGAATCACAAGTTGCTGTTCCCTTTTATGCTGCATGCTCATTTCTTCTTCATATATTACACTCTGCAACTGTATACGCTGGTGATCACTTGCGGCATAAAATAATCTGTGGTGGAAAATATATGAAACACTTCATGTCAAATTAACCACGATACTCGAAAAATATAGTTTTCATTATCAGCTTTATGTTTTCCCGGCATTTTTTCAACATTTACATTATCTTACCTGTTGTAGATACTCTTAACTATCATTTTTCTTTTTGTTGAAATAGAATTCCTTACATACTTTATTTACCAGCAAACATAAAAAATGTAACTAAAAAAATCAAAGAAAAATCCATATGTGAAATTAAACAGCAAGGTCTAGTGAAATTGTCATTTTCAGTAAGGGCGCATGGTTTAATTTTAATTTTTACACTGTAAAACAAGCCCCCGTAAGAGTATAAAATTATACTGTCAAAAATAAGGGCTATTTTTGCAGTGAAAAAATAAAAATAAATTCCACAACCTTAGTGAAAAAGACAATTTAACTAGATTCTTAATACTGTTATCTGTCATTGATTTTCCGAAAACCATATTACCTACTTTCTAATAAATTTACGAAATCACTTTCATCAGAAAAAAAATGTATAAAAATACTGAAATTAATTTTGATACTGCCAAATAACTGAAATTAATTTTACAGAGTACAGTTCTCGTTTATCAAGAAATCTTCCATAATATGTGAAAAGATACTTAACGAAAAAGTAAAATAAAAATTAATTTGCAATAATGGGGATTTTTAAATAAACAGAGAAACAATTTTTATCAATACATTTACAAATATTATCATTTTTAATTAAAGATTTTTATTCCCTATCATTTCTAATCATCTTTTTAAAAAACAGTCTCCTTAAAATAACAAAGCTAAAATGCAATTATCACTAAATAGAATTAGCATAAAAACAAACGAATTTTATCGAGCATTATTTCACGTTCCTAACATTAATTACAAATTTTTGTTAAGAAAATAAATCTTAACGAAAATTGGAAAAAAGTCTTTTTCCCTAAGGACATTTAAAATCTTTTTTAATTTTTTTTTCCGGGTATGTAATGTTTAAAAACATAAATATTTCTTTAGATTTTTATTCCATTTGAAGACTTAATTGACTGTAAAAAGAGCTTTTTTGCCTTTTTTATAGGCTCTTGTACAACAGCGAAACATTTTTATGGGCATTAATAATATGTTCTCATAATTGAATTTCTCTAGAAAAGGGTTTGAATTACGCTGAATTCTTTTATGGCTCAGGGAACTTCAGTTTGTTTTACTTTTAGATAATAGACATTGAATGCTTTTTTAAGCTTACATTTTGCTTCAGCAACTCAAATAGACGGAGTGTATCTAAGACATTGCATAAAAAGAACTCCATCTATAAAAATGAGATTTTTTTCCTCTTTTTCATTGTAGAAAATGAAATTTATGTGATTTTTTACTTTTGCTTACAGTCGCTTGGGAAAATAATATTAAGCTGTCATTGGATAACAAAAGACAGTTTAGTGCGGTTAGTTCTTTTCGGTAATAACCGTTGAAAAATAATGAACTAAGTTATGCATAATGATTTATTAGTTAATGATGCAAAAGGAGGGGAAATATTTCTGCTTTATTGAAGATGGTTAGTCGAAGAATTTATTGTAGGGATAAAGGAAAATACAAGGGTTTGAGTATAAATAATGGCAACTGCATTGCTTCTTGTATAATATATAAACATTTACGTCTTAAAAATAACAAACATCCATCACTCGCGCCCGTTTTTGTCACACGATCACTCGCGAGGGTTCAAAACATTTATCACAATTTTAAGTTAGAATGATTTATAATAATTTTGTAATTTACTCGCAATTAAAGAAGCTTACTTTAACTTATTCTAAATTAATACAATTCAGAACTACAAGATGCATATGATTTCATAAAAATTATATAATAAAAGTTTTCATATACTTATAACATTATAGTTACAGTTATATGAAAAAGATTTACATTTATTACTTACACCACTTATACTAAAAAATATTGTCTTGTGACATTTTTTTCTTTTTCTTTACATTACAAGACACATTAAGTTTTGTTTATGTATAATGATTTGATAATGTTATTCATTAAAACAGACTGTAGTTCGGCAACAGAATCGTGTTCCAATATTTCATCAGCTTTTTGTTCTGATCTCGAGTTGTGAACAGAACGTTTCTCAAAGTGTTCGTCATCATCCAAAAAATTATCATCTGTATCTGCTGCCTCATCATCTTCAAAATCTGATGGAACAGAAGTCAAAAGATTCCGCTATTAGTATGTTCTCATAATCGAATTTTTCTAGATAAAGGTTTGAATTACGCTGTATTCTTTTATGGCTCAGGGAACTTCAGTTTGTTTTACTTTTAGATAATAGACATTGAATGCTTTTTTAAGCTTTACATTTTGATTTAGCAACTCAAATAGACGTAGTGTATCTAAGACATTGCGACATTGCATAAAAAGAACTCCATCTATAAAAATGAGATTTTTTTTTCTCTTTTTCATTGTAGCAAATGAAATTTATGTGATCTTTTACTTTTGCTTACACTCGCGTGGGAAAATAATATTAAGCTGTCATTGGATAACAAAAGACAGTTTAGTGTGGTTAGTTCTCTTCGGTAATAACCGTTGAAAAATAATGAACTAAGTTATGCATAATGATTTATTAGTTAATGATGCAAAAGGAGGGGAAATATTTCTGCTTTATTGAAGATGGTTAGTCGAAGAATTTATGGTAGGATAAAGGAAAATACAAGGATTTGAATATAAATAATGGCAACAGCATTTTTTCTTGCACAATATACGAGCATTTACATTTCGAAAATAACTGCCGTGTCAGATTTCAAGATTTAACACTAATAATTCCAAAGAAATCGTTATTTAAAACATTTTTAGAACGTTTCTCTTCATTTCACTCTGCTAAACTTCGAAGCATAAATGTCAGCGGTGACAATCCTAATCATTTTGCTATCATTATTTTATTAATCGGTTTCTATTTCCAGATATACCTCCAGATATATGCGTCTTACAAACAAATAAACAAACATTTTTTTTTTATAATATTAGTACAGATAAAACGATCGCAATATCCACATGTATAATTGGAAGTTTCTTCAAAGTAGCACGTTACAGTGATGTAAAGTTCGCAGCACATGCAAATCCTATGAAGTGAAATTTCACAAAACATAATCAGAATTCTAATATCAAAACAATATTGTACCGATATTGTTTTTGTTAGCTATATTGTCGCTATATTCTGACCAATATTGCAAATGTTGGCACGAAATGTTGCCCCGATATTTGAGTGTAATTTATCAAATATTAGTGTGATAGGTCCAGTAACTTAGTAGTCAGCGCGTACCAGGATACAGGTCCACAGTTCGATTCCAGACTTTGGACTGGACAAACATTTTATACCTTCGGGATCGATAAATGAGTACCAAGTTTTCTAGGGAACTAGATAGTGATGATGCCGCGTTAGGCTGACCATCTCTCCGTGTCGTATGCTGCATAGTACCACAGAGCCCATATTTAAGAAAACAGGACTGGGAACTGTAGGCCATTACCCTTAATCCATTGTAGTGCCGCGTGTTTAGTTTTTTTAGTGGATAATGGCAAGAAATATAAATATTTCTATTTTTCATTGACAGTAATTCCACCGTAAAGCCTATATTTATCCAGCATTGACGTTTCATAAGAAATATTTTCGATTTGAAGCCAATGATTCTGTAGTATTGTCATTTCAATGGAAATATGTCCAATGTAAAGCTAACATTTAACTGATATAGGTATTTCATTGGACGTAATTCCGATGTATGTAATATTTGAACTGAGCATCAATATGAGAAATACAACCAATACTCGTTCTGCTAGGATTGCTCAAAGTAATAAACCACTGGGGGGAAAAGCTATTGCATAGTGGTAATCTGCATAATGGAAGTTCACATAACGTAGCCCGAAGTTATTTATAAAAGCTATTAATTGTGTGACTTAAAGATTACCAATCACAATTTCGCGCCAAAGCGGAAAATGCAGTAAATTTAACATTTCATCTCGAAAAGTTTAGAAACCCAATTATTAATCGTCATTTTTTTGCAAGATTTCTTTTTACGATTCATTTTGCTCATAAAAGCACATGATAAAATAATATTTTGTGCTATGGTGAAAAAAAATACTAGGGCGCTCAAAAGTAAATTACACTCGAACAATGAAGGTCAAAAAGCCATTTATTGCTAAGTGCGCAACAATACAATATGACACACATACACCACACTATTTTTCTACGTAATCTCCCAGTCTCTGTAGACATTTTTCGGAACATTGCACTAATCGTTCTATGCCCTGACGATAGAAAATCGCTCCTTGGTTCTGGAGCCAGCGTAGAACAGCTGTTTGAACTTGGTCATCGTTGGAAAATTGTCTTCCACTCAAATGTTCTTTGAGCTTGCCGAGCACAGGAAAGTCGCAGTTGGCCAGATCAAGATAGTAAGGTGGATGCAGACAGACCTCCTATCTAAAACTACGAATCAAACCCTGTGTTCTGCGTGCCTTGTGAGGTCTTGCATTGTCGTGCAAGAAACCAATGCCTTTGCTTACGATGAATCTCCGTACTCGTTAAATGTTTTGCCCACAAAAAACACACTGTTTCGCGTACTTCAATGTTGGAGTAAGTTTCCAGCTGACAAACCATTTTTTTCTCATACTACGCAGCAATGATTGCCACCATCCGAATGAAATTGCTACCGTCGTAAGCCGTGGACTAAATTATCGTCTGCGCAAGCTTCCTTCTTGTTTCGTAATGCTGCCATATGTCGGTAACAAGTGTTACTTATTTTTTGAACGCCCATTAAATTTGCATATTGAAACGTGATTTCATAATTTCCTCATACATTTCTGTGAATAATGTAGGAATCATATTTAATTAAATTTTTATAGTGATAGTGAATAGCATGAATAAAAGATATTTCCAGCAAATAAATAGTGATAAATAATAACTAATGAAATAAATAAAATATAAGAGATTGAGTTACTTTTTTCGACTATTCATTTTTCAAAACATCAAAAGCAGCAAAATTTAAAACATCACATATTACAATCTTATAATGTTCCGTAAATAGCAGCAAAATCTAATGCACCATCTGACAATAACTCTTATATCAAATTCGCATTTATCATTTCTAATAGGCATTTATTAAACATTAACCGCTCCCCAAAGAATCCCGTATTTACTTCTTTAAAAATTTAAACGTGAAATGTTAAAAATAAATTATGAATATCCGCTGCAAAATCTTTATTGCTTTCAATATTTATGCTCTTCCCTTACTTTTTTATTCATTTTTCTTCAGTGATAGAACATCAGAAAAAGATATATTTCGGAATTCTGGTGAAATATTGAATATATATCATCATTTTTCAACCAAAGTATTTGTAGAAAGAATTTTTTATGATCCTTCATTTCTCCGGACAGGGACGGGAGGAAAAAGGGACAGGAGAGAGATAGGAGAAAAAATAAAAATAGAGTTTGGTATCTCCGATCTTCATTCAATTTATAAATATTTGCCAGGGTAAAATATGTCTTCAAAGAAATGTTGATGTTGAGATGCATATTCAGTGCTTTGCTCAAAATAAAACTTCACAAAATAAATGTATACTTTTTAGTATATGTTTTGAGTACACGCATGATTTTTTTTTTTTTTAAAGAAAGATTTAAGACTTGTAAATTTACAAAGAAAGGAACAATTATTAATGAAAAGAATGAAATATTTTTTTTCTTTTTTTTTTTCAAAAAAGAATCTCATTATATAATGCGCACTTTTTAGTGTATGATTTGACAATATCCTTATGATTTTTAAGATTTAAATTATGATTTTTAAAATCCAAGATTTAAGAGTAACATATTTGCAGAAAAAAAAAAAAAAAAAAAAAAAAAATGAACACTAACTAATGAAACGTCTGTTGGTGTTATTTATGACGGCCGATTATCTGCACGAGGGATATATGCCTGAGAAGGGAGTGCCCTCCGTGGAGGTTTTTCTAATGGAACCTAACCCATATTTACGCATGGAAATCCAAGGTTCGAAGAAAAGCACAACTAATGAAAGCAATTAAACGATAAATATCGCTACAAAAATAATGTATATTTTTTTGTAGATTATGAAATGAGTAAGAAATTTGAAACTATGCATTAGGCTAGGTTTCTTTTCTCTACTAATGAGACTTAAAAGCGTCCTCTATCGGAGATATATGTAACTAAAACAAAAAAGCTCACTAAAGATATTTCCTACTTCAGATATTAATGTCTTGCAAGAATAATTTCAATACCTGTTAACATTTGTTAACACTTAGTCCATTTTAAGGCACCTTGAACATATATGTGTGCCTATATGTACGTATATGTATATATATATATACTATATATATATATATAGAGAGAGAGAGAGATTGAGAGAGAGAGAGAGAGAGAGAGAGAGAGAGATGGCAAGTACTGTCAAAATGTTCCTCAGCAACTTCTTTAGCAACAGCCCATCTTTTAATTTCCTAAAACCGAAAACATTTTTTTTTTGAAAATGGGCGTGTTTCAATCACAGGGCTGTAGAATCTAAAAATCTGCACATAACTACATATATGGTTATATAACTGTAAATATTAAAACTATGAAGCAAGAAGCCACTGTCACTATCAGTGCTGTTGAGTATTAAACGAATCTGAATTTATTGAAATGATAATGTTGATTACGAACACGTTCGTGACGACTGGGTTTTTTTTATTTTTTACAATTACAGAGTCTCATTTTATCCTTTCCAGTTGGATATGGCGTAAATATTCGCAAAACTTTAGGCCATATAGTATACATATAATATATATATACATGAACTCTTATATCGACATTAATAAAAACACACACACACATACCGAATATACATATTCATAAACTATTAATATTGAGAACAATTAAATGGATTAAATTATAATCATACCTATACCTAGAAACATAATCTAATTTTTTATATCTATCTATAAATCTATCTATGTCTATCTCTCTATCTCTCTATCCTTATCTATCTATCTATCAATCTATCTATCTGTATATCTATCAATATTTACATAGCGATTTACATATATCTATCTATTTAGAAATATATATATATATATGTGTAAATCGCTTTGCTTCCACTTTTTCTTAGCAAGCTGAATATTTTGACATTCTTACCTTATTCGACTATTTTTTTTCTGTTTTAGTCTCGTGAGTGTTTTCAATTCTGCTTTGTACGATTCCATATTGAATTTTTCAGGTTTTCTGAAAAAAAACCTGAGAGTAGTGAAAAATTTATATCTTCAGCCGTGTTTTCGAAGATTGTGTTTTCTTCAGAAAAGAAATTTTCTTGTCCAAGAATAATAGTTCAGCGCATTTTAAGCATATGTATCAAACTTATTTGCATTTGCTTAGTGTTGAAACTAGGGATATTTGATACTTCTTTTACGCTTATGTGGAATATATTGAAGAAAGAAATCATTAAATTCATTTTGTTTTACTTAAAAAAAAAAGACTGTTATAGAACTGCAGAGTTTTTTTAGAGTAATATACATATGCATTTAAATATTAAAAACTTGAATTCGAAAAAATTATAGATTTTAAATTTCTTTATTTTTATTATTAAAAGAATATTTTTTTACACAAATGTAGGAGTTGAGAAATAAATTGCAGCGTTAGAAAAAATAACACGGGATTAACTTCTAAAGTTTTTAAAATGTCATTTAAAATGTATCATTAGATTTTAATAAAGTCATTATAGAATATTATTTTGCATATTTTTACGTGTCACTATTTTAAATTTGAAATAAATTTCTGTAAAAGCACAAATAAATAAAGTTCTAAGGTTATTTCCCATGCTATTGTTTCTTCGAGTCTTGAGTTACTGGCTTTTAAATCCTTAATTTAAGGTAGCCGATTTAATAAATTCATCGTAACATTTAATTTTACATAGTTTCATATATCAGTGTTTTAAGTTTGAAATACTTTTTCGTAAAACCACGAAGACACTTTTATTGTTACTTCTAAGGCTATTATTTAATCGAAAACTTTAGTCGGTGGCATATTAATCCTGAAATTATGATACACTGTTAAAAATTTGCAGCATTCTGTCCAGTCATTTGACAGTTTTTATCGAAAACGGTTACACATCCGTAATTTAACACTATTCTGGCCATATTATTGGCCATTTTATGATCCGAATGCAGTTAAATTATGGTTATGAAACCGTTTTTTCAAAAAACGGTCAAATGACTGGACAGAATGCTGCAAATTTTTAACGGTATAGATATTATAACAAAGTCATTATGAAATTTTATTTTACATAATTGTATGTGTAGATATATCACATTTGAAATATCGTTCTGTAAAATCACAAATAAATAAATTTCTATATTTACTTTCGAATCTTCGAGTTCTTTGTTTCTTCGAGTTTTGAGCTGGTGACTTGCAAGTCCTTAAATAAGATACACTGCAATACAAAATTGCTAAATTTACTGTATAATACTGGCAGCTGAGACGCCAGTTTATAACTGTAAAATTAACAGTATTAAACAGTAAAATTAGAAAGTAATATACCATTAAGCAGTAATATACGTTTTAATTCATTTATACGACGGTATATTACTCTTTATTTTACAGTAATAAACTGGCGCCCCAGCTGCCACACTGTTAAAAATTTGCAGCATTCTGTCCAGTCATTCGACCGTTTTTTTTTTTTTTTTTTTTTTTTGAAAAAACGGTTTCTTAATCGTAATTTAACTATATTCTGACCATAAAATGGCCAATAATATGGTCAAAATAGTGTTAAATTACGGTTGTGTAACCGTTTTTGGAAAAAACGGTCAAATGACTGGACAGAATGCTGCAAATTTTTAACAGTGCAGTATTATACTATAAAATCTACAAATTTCTTTTTGCAGTGTAGACATGAGTAAATAATCTCTTTAAACACAATAATTTTACTTTATTAGATTGACATGATCTTTGGAGTAGTTCATGAAATTTGGAAATACAATTTTTTGAAATATGCTTACCGTAATTATCCAACATCTTTTGCAATTGCAAACTTTATTCCGTACTAACAGACATAAAAAATGTTTGATTTCGGCATTAACGCTAGCTTTAAAGAATTTAACACATCATTTAAAGCGAATTAATAGATTTTAATTTTCTAGTAGTATACTAATGGATTTTGAAAGTCATTATGAAATTTTGCTTTGGTTGATTTATGTGTTGATATTACAAATTTGAAATGACTTTCTGTAGAATCACAAATAAATAAATTTCTATTTTTAATTGCAAAGCTATTATTTCTTTGAAATGACTTTCTGTAAAATCACAAATAAATAAATTTCTATTTTTAATTTCAAAGCTAATATTTTTTTGAATCTTAAGGTATGTGCCTATCTTCGAGGCACCTTTTTTGAAAAATATGAAATTTTTATCACTCACATGTGTTTTTAGTTGAAACAGGGAATAAAACTATGAATTCATATAAATTTTTAAAGGAATTTTTATTAACCTTTCAAATTTGGGCAATATTTAGTCAAATTTTAGTAAAAAAATGCGTTTATGCCAAGCCTTCTATAACGAAATCTATTCAATATATTTCACTTTTTTTTTCAACAATATATTAGCAAACCACTTACCTGTGTTATAAAGCAAAATATTTGCAAAACTTCTTAAATTTACTAACTTATGTCAAATTTGTTATACAACACGTGATTTTTCTCTAAAAAATGTATATTTTTCAATAAAAATGCCTCTTAATATATACAAACTTACAAGCTATATTCTGTTTCATAACATACCAACAGATAAGCATAACCTTGTCACAAAATTTTCTTAAAAACTTTTTAAGAAATTATGTTTCCCATAAACGTACACAATGAAAAACTCAGTTTTCCAGAAAACGCAAATTAAGATTTTGATAGAGCACAAAAAATGTATAAAATTTACAACTTTAAAATCTTCCCTATTTGTAGGAGTTTATATATCTGTGTATATGTTATATGTTATATATTTGTGTATTAAAATGTATTCGTTACCTTTCTGTGGCTCTTTAATCGGCCACTTCCGGTTTCAGAAAGCTCATTTCCGGTTTATATTTTGGGCTATAACTTTGGTTCTTATTATCGCTGAACCAAAACTAAGCATTTTTGGAATCCTAAATGTTTCAACTCTAATTTAAAATAATAAAAAATAGAAATCGAAAAATTTCGCAAAAACAGCAATTTGAGCATAGGTTATTAAATGCATCTTAAATTCATGGTTTATGTATCTTGAAACAAACTAGACCTCAGCAAATTACTTTTTTAAAGAAACGGTTCACGTTTAATAGACTGGGTTTCAAAATGATAGAAACACCCAGTTTTTCAAGCATAAAAAAAAGAAAGGATTAGGAATACAAAAATGGCAGAAATATTTATGTTTTATAGCAAAATATAATTAAAGCAATCATTTTTATATAAAGGAAACTACATTTCTCTATTTTACATTGTTGCATAATGATATGAACAGTGGCCAAAAAATGCATCTTAGTAGTTAGTGTTAACACCGGATTTTTCAATTAATGCCAAAACACGACAAGGTATAGAGCGGACCAACTCTCTTAATGTATATAATTTCTTTTCTTCCAGTGGGAGGTTATGGCAGCTTTTAGTTCTTAAATTGTGGCATACTGTTTCCCATTTGAATAAACTGCTCTAACCAGTAGATTCCACGTGTTTTCCATTGGATTTAAATCAGGAAAAACATGTGGCCATGGTATCATATGCACACCATGATTCAGGAACCATTTACAAATACTTTTTGCTGCGTGGATAGATGCATTGTCCTGCTGGAATACCCTTAAAAGTCCACCAACTGGCTCAACAAAATTCCACAAGTTATCTTCAAGTAGCTCCATGCGTTTATTCGGTCAGAGAGATACGCACCTTTGACCTTACCACCAGATCAAAATTCAGCCCAATCCATGAATGAGCTTTCACCCTGTTGCCTTTTTGCAAATATTTCAGGTACCTTGCGCAGATCGTGCCTATAATATGACCAACCATCAAGACGATCCAAATTGAATTTTTTTTCATCGGAAACTATTATTCTTTCACATTCAAGGTTCCAGGACATGTAATCTTTTGTCCAATCCAGGCCATTTCGCTAGTGCTTTCTAGTCATACGTGGTTCATGTCTTACAAGGAGAGGGTCCGAGGTTGGTCTCACCGAATGCGAAGAACATTTGTGCATCGATATAGTATAGTTAGTATATAAATATATGAGCAACCCCCAGGGGGTCTTGAGAAAATAACTCGCAAAGTTTAAGCTACAGTTCATAATCGGATAAATTTCCTTCTTTCGCTAGCAGCTCAGTAGCGTGATCGGTAGGACGCTGGATTTCAGTTTATTCGGCCCGGGATCAAATCCGACTCGGACTTGTTTTTCAGAACGAAAATTTTTATCAATTATTTTCGAACCGCTATTGAAAAGATATGCATAATAATTGAAATTTACGAAAAATATGAATTAAATGTATATTTTTTGCATATAAGTTCTTTTTTAACTACGAAATTTTTCAGGTTTAAATATTTAAAAAAAAAAAAAATAAACACTGATAAAAGTAAAATAAATAAATAAATAAATAAAACCGCATATTTATATGTCTATAGACCAGAAATTTTTTGTTGTTACTTAAAATTATTTACAGTTATTTCAATGAATATCAACAATTTTTAACAAAGAAATAAATTAAAACACGTGATATAAATTCGTGAATAATTATATTATTTTAATTTTGTTTCTATATGAAAGTATTTCGAATTTTTGATGATTTTTTTAAAACCCTTTTTAAAATTCTTAATATGACTTTTTTTATTTCGGATTTTTGGTTTTGTAATTATTACCTACGTAATAACTATTTTCAGCAATTCAATATCTCTTTAGAACTTATTTTTAAGCACAAAGACAGTTATTCTAACTATAATCGTAAGAATCGAAGATTACAAAAATTCAAAAGTTAAAAAGCGAGTTGGTAAAAAACGATACATTTATTTCACTGTGAAAAATAGTAGCTTATTTATGTAAATAATAGTAAATAAATTTTAAAATAAGCTTAATTTTATGGTCTATAAAAGTTCCAATTGACTTTTTTTAGTTTTTTGTTATTATTATTTATTTATTTTGTCTTTTCTTCTCATTAAATATATAAACGTGCAAAGACTCGCACTTAAAATTGTATTTATATAATTAAACTGCATTATATAAAAATATTATACAGGAAAAAAAAATTCCGAAAGAAATTACTACGTAGACACTTATTCTAATTAAAAATCAAGACTTCCAGACTTTAAAAATCATATTAAAAATTTAAAAGCATGTTTTTAATAAACTATGAAATATTTGAAGTATTTGAATGAGGAAATAAAATGAAAATAATATTTTTGTTCACTTATTTTAATTTATTTCTGTGTTAAAAATTGTTGATATTCATTTGAATAACTGTAAATAATTATAAATAACAAAAAAAAAAAAATAAAAATTCTGATCTATAAACATATAAGTATGCGGGGTTTTTTTTCTTTTTTTTTTTTTTTTTTTTTTTTTTTTTTTTTTTTTTTTTTTACTTTTCATTATATATTTAAACATGCAAAATTTCGTAGTTAAAAAAGAACTTCTATACTACAAAATATACATTTAATTCATATTTTTCGTAAATTTCAATTATTATACATAGCTTTTAAATTGCGGTTCGAAAATCATTGATAAAAATTTTTGTTCCGAAAAAAAAAGTCCAAGCCAGATTTGTTCCCGGGCAGAAAAAAACTGAAATCCAACATCATACCGATCGTGCTGCTGAGCTGCTTGCCAAAGAAGGACATTTATCCGATTATGAACTGTAGCTTAAACTTTGCGAGTTATGTTCTCAAGACCCCCTGGAAGTTGCGCTTTATGGAGCTCATATATTTATATACTAACTATACTCTATCGATAAACAATTATTTATCGCATTCGGTGAGATCGACCTCGGACCCTCTCCTTGTTAGAGCTGTCGGTTACTCTTGAAAAGTACTTTTTGACACCGCTATGAGTGGATATCTTGCGAGTTCGCCCAAAGTTGTTTTCAAATTGCTCAGTCTATTTAGAATAGCCCTTTTTAGCCTTTGAGACAGCTTTGGCAGACAGTATGGATATTTCTTCGTTTTATTGTTCAATTATAATAGAAGGAAATTAAATATTAAAAGAAGATATTTTTCATTTTTTGCTATAGCGTTGATCCTCAAAAGCCATAAAATTTCCTTTCCCAATTTCGCTTAACGCACTTTTATGATCCACATTCTTAGAACTCACTTTGTGGCCAAGTTTAAAAATTTCCAATCCTTCGAAGAGTTTTTCTAATCAAAAATAATTAGCATATTTTGGTTTCTTCTTCTTGGAGTAGCATTCGATACTCATATACAGTTTAAATGCCAATTTCGGTTTGTGTTCATATCATTTTGCAACACCATTTTTTTATATAACTTGTATTTACAATACATTTTTTAAGTTTTATGTTCATTTTGTCATTATGTATTATGTACGAATAAAACTATGGTACTTGTCTCCAGAATGACAATTTCTGATAATTATTTACGAATTTTTGCCATGATATCAAAAAATTACAGGATGTTCATATCATTATGAAACCTAGTGTATGTCTTTTAGGTAGTTAAACATTTATAAATTGGGAAAAAATCTCATGTGAATAAGCTTAAGCTATTTTTCAAGGCTTAACACAATTCTCTAATTTATCTTTCGAAATTGTAAATTTTATTTAATTCTCTAAAAATCCAAAACTGTTATTATCCATAAAAGATAGTTTAATAAAATTACCATATTGTTCAAAGTAGTTGTCGTCAATTGCTGTACATTGACAACTGTGATACGCGAGAAGAATTTGATGGTACGCAGAAAACACTGAACATTATTTACATTATTTTATGAATAATAAAATAAAAATGATATCTTAATAATATTTAGATTTATAAGATTTTAGATGTTTAAGAAGTAATATATAAACTATAATAGGCATTGATAATTGTGTTAATAGTGTTATTTGTTATTTGTAAAACAGATAATTTTTAATTTTCTTCCACATCAAAATTTCATTTATTGCTCTTGAAAAATATATATATAGATATATATCCATTGTTGAGTGAAATTTGGATTCAGTTTTTAAAGAAATATTTCTTGAGAAAAGTCATTTTGATTTGTCACATCAATTAAAACTCGGTACCGGTCTCGGTTTTAAATAAAAATGCTCTTCGTCTTATAGTAACGTCGTTGGAACCAAAAATCCATGAATTTATTTCAAATAATGATGAACAAATATCGCACTAAATTATGTACTATTTAAATAAAATTTTAATGTGTTGGGATTTTTACACCAACATTGTTACAAATAAACAAATTTTAAATATTTTTGTTATGATTAAATAAGCAATAAAGATTTCGTATAAAGGAAACGTAACGAGACGAATGTGAATGAAGCTTCAGATATATCCATTACAACCTGGTAATGAAATGAACATGATTTCTTGGTAATGGCTCGATTAATTACAGTGTATTTTATCACAAACATAACATTTTGTAAGAATGAGGTAATAACGTTACCTGATTTTTGAAAATTGGTCTGCTTACTATAAAAGTCAAATTTCTAATAAAAACCCTATGGGCGATCCTGTATGTGGGCTATCTCTGACATATGCCATAAGATTCCTGCTGTATGACACACCATATGCTGGTATATGCCATACATCATAGGGACTTATCTTGATAAAGCTATTGTAGACATCGGTATAAACGAACTCTGACTTAAACTAGAATATGTCGGCTGCTCATCTTTTAAAAAAAACTGACTGTTCTGTTAATTTATCTGTCTTCAACATTGATCGTTTCCAGTAAATTAACTCGAAGAAGACATTGATTCCATAATGCATAAAACTAAAGCAAGTTATAAATTTACAATAAACTATGTTTAACTTTCCTTTAAAAATAAAACTTGACGAATTTCAATCTCAAACTCAGTCCGTCACAACATTCTCTAATACACATCTTTCAACATCATAAAAGCTATTCATGCATAAATTACTGAGTAAAAAAACATTTGAAAAAACATTATTAGTTTCGTAAAATCGACTGAGAGTTCTATAAATGCTAAAGCAAAACATATTACATGAAATCTAAAATCTCTTGTTACTAATAGACGTATTAAATACATTTTATATCAAATTATATTTAATGGGAATTTTATAAAGATCCGTTGGGTCATAAAAAGCTAAGCTGGCAGATTATAAAACCTGAAGTTAAGATAGACATCAACAAAAGAAATTCCCTAAACAAAATGGCTTTGTTAGATTGACATGATCTTTGAAGTACTTAGACATATATGAAACTGAGAAACAAAATTTATCCTAATATGCATAAGCCTAAGTCAGTTTTCAAAGCTTACCGTAATTCTGTAGCATTATCTTTTGCAATTGCAAACTTTATTTCATTCTCTAGACATCGAAAATGCATGATTTCACATAAAAGACAGAGCTCGTCTCAATTTTATATTGATGATCAAACATTTTGTTCGATATTTGACTTTTTATTTCGTTCCATTTCTTTTACATTCTTTCGGATTGAAGTGTTTTTCAATTTGATTCATCTTTTTTTCTGACTTGAATAGCCTTTGTTCAAACACAAGAGAGAAGAATTTATATCCAGGAGAAAATCCTTTTTGATTTAGTTTTACTTAGATACATATTTCTTGGCTCTTATACAATGATTGAATGTTACCACGTTAACCCATATTCATATTTAAAGAGAGGATGACAGGATTTTACTTCCATTTATTTTATTTCATCTCGATTCTTTTGAAATAAGAATGCAATGCACGTGAGTTTAAAAAGAGTTGCATTTAAGCAATTTTATTTACATCATTTGATTGCATAGCAATCTCGAAATTTATTTTTGTAGTTTATTGATTTTTTATTTCTCTTTTTAAAGGAAAAAAAGTTACGGCAACTTTGTGTATAATGAAATAGAATTATTAAATTGAAATATGAAATGTGAAATATAAAATTTTAAAAAATGATTCCAAATTTAGACATTTTTGTAAAGTTAAGGTTTTTATTTTATTTTCTTCGTTTGTTTTTAATACTGCTTTTAAATGATTTTGAAGAAAAATTATTACCCGTTCACGATAAGTAGCAAAAATTTACATATATTTATTCATTAATTAAGTTATAAATCGTAACTATTATCCATTAAAATCTTGTTTTTTATTAGCTAATGCTTTCTTTTCACCATATATGTCTGTTAGCTACTTTCTTTCGCCGCAGTAGAACAAATTTTTCCAAAGCCATCGACCAACTTATCTTCGATAGAGTATACTTGTGTCATAATTGCCAATTGTGTCCAAACTTCCAAATAAAAAATCATATAAAGTTTTTAAATAATGACAAAAAAAAATGTGAAATACAAAGAAAATAAAAAGGGATGGGTAAAGACTGATGGGGATTTTGTGGCTACCGGATAATATCGCTTCAATTAAAGAGATGATAGCACAGTTTTACTTCAATTATTTTGTTTCATCTCGATTCTATTCAAGTAAAAATGCGATGCACATGAGTCTAAAATAGTTGCATTTAACCAATTTTATTTGTATCATTTGATTGCATAGCAATCGCAAAATTTATTTTTTTCATTTATTGAATTTTTACTAAAAAAGGGGGAAACATAACTATTTTGGATGTAAAAAAGGTAAGAGTTTCTGGTCGTAACTTTCAAAACAGAAGCAAATGGTAATATATAAATTAGCAAAATACTAAAAAAAGTAAACAAAGTGATAAGCGACAGAGAAAGTCCATTCGTGATTTCCTGGAACAAAGATAATTTTATAATAAGCTAATTTAATTTAATGCGTGTTTTTTTTCTTTTTTTGATTTATTCTTCATAAATTCATAATAGCGACACTGGGAATCGCATTTCAAAGAATCCAAATACAAGGAAAATAGAAATTGCATTAATTTCAATCAATTTTGTCAAGAATTTTTATCGACAGTATTTTTTTAAATCGGGAGTACATCGTATGGAGAGCATGAATTTCAAAGAAACCAAATACAAGAAATTTGAATTAATTTGAATTATTTTTAACAAGGAGATTTATCGACAGTCAGGTTTTAATCGAGAGTGCAACAATGTGCTAATCGCCACCAGACTCACTGAAGTAGCATAGCTCGAGCTGCTGGAGTACAAGATTAATTTTTTAAAGAAGTGGTTAAACAAACTCCATCAGAAGAAGGAGTGACTAATTCAATATAGTGTTGGCTATTAATAGGCGACATAGCTTGTTGATGCGTCACATTAGTATTTTTAAAATAAAATAAAAATTAAATCGTTTTTAGTTTTAATTTTTTTTTAAGTTTTTTCAGCTTCAATTTGTTTGAAAATTGAGGTAATCATCATAATTATCATGAGGTCTCATAATCATCAGACATGTTCAACATACAAGCATGCTAAATTAACAGGATTAATAATTAACATTGAAATTAACATTACTTTGTTACTCTGACAGATATAAATTCTATTGCGCAGCTAAAATCCTTTACTTGAGAACTGATAGCATTCAAAAATCCAATTTTTGTGTTGAGAAAACGGATTAATGCCTTGTAAAAATACTCTTTTTTTTTTCTTTTTTTCTTTTTTTTTTTACGAGCAAGAAAAGAAACATTTGTTTAAAAAAAATTTCTTTACATCTCGAAAATCTATTGGTTTCTGATGATATAGAAAAACGCCTTTCGAAACCTTGGATAACTGGGAAGAGGTTATGTTATATTTTCGTAAAGTTTTTTGCTTGATTCAGAAATATTTATCTTTTTTTACAGTGTACTTATTCATAAATTTTTAAATATAGTTATTCATCAATTGATTTTACCAAAATATTACTGTTTAATTTGGTTTTCTTGAATGTTGCTTTTTTTTTCTAGACATCTTTAAGACATGATAATTTTTAAACCGCGATGAATGACATTATTTTCTTTTAAGACCTCTTTGTTTATATTAGACACAAGATCGAATTCTTTCTGTCACATGCACCATGCAGCCAATAGCAACGCGACTTTCCCTAGACTTCAGAAATTTTACAGAACTCTTAAAGATAGCAGCTTGTAAATTTTACAGCAACTGTGTTGTTTGTGCTGGCAGACTGGGTGCCCGCATCTTTTGTTGTAAAATACAGTGATTTTTTCTGTATTTTATGTTGTAAATTTTCAAGCACCGATGCTGTGAAATCGAATTTAAGCACGAATGCTGTGAAATCGAATTCAAACAACAAGTTAAGTAAAAATTCGCATTATTTCTGTCACGTGCACCACGCAGCCAATAGCAACGCCACTTTCCCCAGACTTGAGAAATTTTACAGCATTCTTAAAGATAGCAGCTTGTAAATTTTACAGCAACTGTGTTGCTTGTGTTGGCAGACTGGGTGCCAACATCTTTTGTTGTTAATTACAGTGATTTTTTCCTGTACTTTATGTTGTAATTTTCCAAGCACCGATGCTGTGAAATCGGATCTAAGCACGGATGCTGTGAAATTGAATTCAAACAACAAGTTAAGTAAAAATCGAATTATTTCTGTCACGTGCACCACACAACCAATAGCAACGCCACTTTCCCCAGACTTCAGAAATTTTACAGCACTCTTAAAGACAGCAGCTTGTAAATTTTGCAGCAACTTTGTGGGCGACACAGCTCCTTTTGTTGTGAAATACAGATTTTTTTTTTTTTTTACAGTGCGCATAGACAATCATACTGCCCACACGTTGTTTAATAAAAGAGTTTTCTAACTTTTCTAGGTTTTGTGTGGCGTTGAGAAAAATATTTATTACATAAAATGTGCCTTGATATTAATATGATTACAGTCTCCTAAAACGTTAAAATTATACTAAAGAAAAATACAACAAATAAATTGCTCGTGTGAGTAACAATGTTAAGAATGTTTTAAAAGACGATACATGGAGGAATTATGCCATCTATACTACTGCTGATGTTCTGTTCTGTAATGTTTCACAAGACTGTCATACTTAAATTATATATGGCAGTTTAAAAGTTGTTATGTCTTAAAAGTGGCTGAAACAAATACCCTCCGTGGTTTAACGCAAAAGTCAAGTGCTAAATACATTTTTTTTGCTTTATTGAACATTTAAGCAATTTGTCTACAAAATAAAATTATTAATTATAAATTTTTTCTTACACAAAAATTAAAAAGGGTTCTAATCGTTTTAACTAAAGTATTGCAAAGTCTCTGAATATACGTTCACTTTGCAACCACATATTTTTACAGATATTGCAATATTTCCTAATATTTACCGAATTAAAATGCAAGATCCTATAAGAAGGCCTATAAAATTTATAAAGGAGCCCATTGTGTTGCTTCATTATCCCCATAGTAATTCTGGTGCGGCTTAGGGATAAAGCTTTCGCTATTTTTGCAAATGTTTGGGAGCATTTTTATAGTCGAGTCTAGCAATATCTGTACTTCATAAATCTGGCATAATAGTTTTTCTGGATGGCGTATGATACAAAATTTTACAACTGAGATATTAAACCAGGTGCAGTCTTAGGGAAACTAATATGGTATTCCTTCTTCTCGTGTGCATGATTTATGGTGAATTTTTATTCAGTTATTCTGTCAAGTGAATTAACTCTGCAACAATAAATTCCCAAAATACAAAAAGTACATTCAAAATCTTCTCTATCAATAATTTGTTGTTTAAAATTCCCTCAAAGTGTAGAATTTCTTTCTCTTCATTTTCCAGAAAAATATTATTTTCTTTATGCATCAAGCATTCGCGGGAAATAATGTTACTTTTAATATTTTCTACGCGATTTTTAACTTATATTATCCACTTTGATCTGTTTTTTAGATTTTACATATGGAAAAACACCATATTTTCTCGGTGCACTTTTTATACTATGCAAAAAATAGGAAATTCTTTCTGATCATCTACGTGTTTGGGGAAAGCATTTTTATTCAATAATTCTTGAAATCGAATTATATTTTTTAAATAAATTCTCAAAATACAAAAAGTTTTTTGATAAATCTTCTCTATTGGTCTAATATTTTTTTCTTTAAATCCCCCAAAGATGAATATTTCTTCCTCCTCATTTTTCAGTAAAATATATTTTTTCTTTATTCTATAACAAGCCTTCTCAAAAATAATTTTATTTCTGTTGTTTTCTATGCAATCTGTCACTTAGATTATTCATGTTGGTCTATTTTGTAGATTTTGCATTTGGAAATCCTCTATATTTTCTGATTGGACTTCATACCATGGGAAATTTAAGAAATTCTTTCTGATCGTCTGCATGATTTGTGCAACCATTTTTATTCAATGTTTTCTTTATCTGATCCTAGCTTCTTTATCCGAACTACGTAACAATAAATTCTCAAAATGCAAAAATTATTTTCGTAAATCCACTCTGTTTGTCTAATATAATTTGATCTTTAATTTTCCCTCAAAGAAGAATATTCCCTTCATGCCATTTTTCCGCAAGATAATATTTTTTATCCATCTTGGAAATAACTTAACTGCATGTATTAGCAGGAAAGCGGAAGTGACGTATTTGCTTATTGAATTCTAATCTGTAATAAATTTGTTTTCATTATTCCAGCATTTAAATTAATTAATTTCGTCAATAAAATTATTAATATCCATTTCATCTAAAACAAATATTCAAAAAATCGAGTTTTAGAAATAAAGTAAATTCGAATTTTAAAAATTTAAAAATGTTCACAAATTTGGTTACTACTACTAGAATAGATGGTGTTCACATGGACATAGTTACGATAATATTTAACATAGAAGCCAATTATAGTGGTCTGGATCCGCGAGAATATATCCTATTTGGAGAAATATTAGTTTAATTGATATTACGGTAAACAGATTCAGCCGAATGACTGTGTGTTTAAATTTGTATACCATGACATATTTCATTATATACATGTATACATGTTTTAGAAATAAAGCAAATTCGAATTTGAAAAATTAAAAAATGTTCACGAATTCTGTTACTATTAAAGCATGTATAGATGGTGGTTACACGGACATAGTTAAGATAATATTTAACATAGAAGCCAATTATAGTGGTTTGGATCAGCGAGAATATATCCTAGTTAGAGAGATATTAGTTTAAATGATATTACGGTAAACAGATTCAGCCGAATGGTTGTGTGTTTAAATTTGTATACCATGACATACAGTGGAACTTCCCTTTAACGAAATCCCTATTTTACGAAGTTTTCTACTCAACGAACTTTTCTGTCGAACCTTGACTTTGAACCCCATTAACATGTAAATTAATCTCCATATTACGAAAAATATATTCTATATAACGAAGTTTAATCCACTTTCTTTCTTCCATGTATAACATTCAAACGGAGAGGTTGCTGTTGCGATGGATGTACGGATTTATTTCATTGTATGAAAAGGAAATTATTTATTTATGTGATCATTTCCATTCAAATAAAGAAATGCTAAAAGAATTCGATACAATAAGAAGCGGATCACAGTTTCACGAAAATGTTCCAGATGAATTGTTCGGTTACTTACAAAAGTGAGAAAAATTTTATGAACCGCGTATTTTTTATAAGAAAACTTGTACAAAATAATATTACAGACTTATACGGAGTTAAGATAATATTTAACATAGAAGCTAATTATAGTGATTTGGATCAGCGAGAATATATCCTATTTAGAGAGATATTAGTTTAATTGATATTACGGTAAACAGATTCAGCCGAATGGTTGTGTGTTTAAATTTGTATACCATGACATACAGTGGAACTTCCTTTTAACGAAATCCCTATTTTACGAAGTTTTCTACTCAACGAACTTTTCTGTCGAACCTTGACTTTGAACCCCATTAACATGTAAATTAATCTCCATATTACGAAAAATATATTCTATATAACGAAGTTTAATCCACTTTCTTGCATGTATAACATTCAAACGGAGAGGTTGCTGTTGCGATGGATGTACGGATTTATTTCATTGTATGAAAAGGAAATTATTTATTTATGTGATCATTTCCATTCAAATAAAGAAATGCTAAAAGAATTCGATACAATAAGAAGCGGATCACAGTTTCACGAAAATGTTCCAGATGAATTGTTCGGTTACTTACAAAAGTGAGAAAAATTTTATGAACCGCGTATTTTTTATAAGAAAACTTGTACAAAATAATATTACAGACTTATACGGAGTTAAGATAATATTTAACATAGAAGCTAATTATAGTGATTTGGATCAGCGAGAATATATCCTATTTAGAGAGATATTAGTTTAATTGATATTACGGTAAACAGATTCAGCCGAATGGTTGTGTGTTTAAATTTGTATACCATGACATACAGTGGAACTTCCTTTTAACGAAATCCCTATTTTACGAAGTTTTCTACTCAACGAACTTTTCTGTCGAACCTTGACTTTGAACCCCATTAACATGTAAATTAATCTCCATATTACGAAAAATATATTCTATATAACGAAGTTTAATCCACTTTCTTGCATGTATAACATTCAAACGGAGAGGTTGCTGTTGCGATGGATGTACGGATTTATTTCATTGTATGAAAAGGAAATTATTTATTTATGTGATCATTTCCATTCAAATAAAGAAATGCTAAAAGAATTCGATACAATAAGAAGCGGATCCCAGTTTCACGAAAATGTTCCAGATGAATTGTTCGGTTACTTACAAAAGTGAGAAAAATTTTATGAACCGCGTATTTTTTATTAGAAAACTTGTACAAAATAATATTACAGACTTATACGGAGTTAAGATAATATTTAACATAGAAGCTAATTATAGTGATTTGGATCAGCGAGAATATATCCTATTTAGAGAGATATTAGTTTAATTGATATTACGGTAAACAGATTCAGCCGAATGGTTGTGTGTTTAAATTTGTATACCATGACATACAGTGGAACTTCCTTTTAACGAAATCCCTATTTTACGAAGTTTTCTACTCAACGAACTTTTCTGTCGAACCTTGACTTTGAACCCCATTAACATGTAAATTAATCTCCATATTACGAAAAATATATTCTATATAACGAAGTTTAATCCACTTTCTTGCATGTATAACATTCAAACGGAGAGGTTGCTGTTGCGATGGATGTACGGATTTATTTCATTGTATGAAAAGGAAATTATTTATTTATGTGATCATTTCCATTCAAATAAAGAAATGCTAAAAGAATTCGATACAATAAGAAGCGGATCCCAGTTTCACGAAAATGTTCCAGATGAATTGTTCGGTTACTTACAAAAGTGAGAAAAATTTTATGAACCGCGTATTTTTTATTAGAAAACTTGTACAAAATAATATTACAGACTTATACGGAGTTAAGATAATATTTAACATAGAAGCTAATTATAGTGATTTGGATCAGCGAGAATATATCCTATTTAGAGAGATATTAGTTTAATTGATATTACGGTAAACAGATTCAGCCGAATGGTTGTGTGTTTAAATTTGTATACCATGACATACAGTGGAACTTCCTTTTAACGAAATCCCTATTTTATGAAGTTTTCTACTCAACGAACTTTTCTGTCGAACCTTGACTTTGAACCCCATTAACATGTAAATTAATCTCCATATTACGAAAAATATATTCTATATAACGAAGTTTAATCCACTTTCTTGCATGTATAACATTCAAACGGAGAGGTTGCTGTTGCGATGGATGTACGGATTTATTTCATTGTATGAAAAGGAAATTATTTATTTATGTGATCATTTCCATTCAAATAAAGAAATGCTAAAAGAATTCGATACAACAAGAAGCGGATCCCAGTTTCAGGAAAATGTTCCAGATGAATTGTTCGGTTACTTACAAAAGTGAGAAAGATTTTATGAACCGCGTATTTTTTATAAGAAAACTTGTAGAAAATAATATTACAGACTTATACGGAGTTAAGATAATATTTAACATAGAAGGTAATTATAGTGATTTGGATCAGCGAGAATATATCCTATTTAGAGAGATATTAGTTTAATTGATATTACGTTAAACAGATTCATCCGAATGGCTGTGTATTTAAATTTGTATACCATGACATTTTATTATCTATAGACATTAGCACGCAAAAGGAAAGTAACGTATTTGCTTATTGAAGCATAAGCTGTCATAAATTTATTTCTATCATTTCAGCACTCAATCAATTAATTCCTTATTTAAAATGATTAACATGCATTTTATCCGAAACTGCACCATTCACATTAAATGCATATTCAGATGTGAAATAAAATTAAAAGTTAACGGGTCGTCTCGGTGAAGATGCTGATCTTAATGTCTGTATAATTGCATTTTTCTTACTCTGCGAGAGGTTATTTGATGTTTAAGTCAATATCAGTTTATTGAATCACTCATGAATGCCGTCTAATGAGACAGGAATAGGCGATGCTATTCAATTAACGGTAGCTACTGAATTGGGTAGCGTGGAGGCGTTAATTTGAACACTGATTCGGCCATTCCATGACGCGAAATGATTTACTAATTGATTCCCCAGGAAGTATGATTACTGTTAATTTATTATGACGATAAATTAGTGTGAAAAGGCTGAGATAGTAATAATCAGAAATAATTATTACTAATAGAAATATAATTACTACAGATATAATTTTTCTATAAGATTGTTTATTATGGCTTGATAAATAAATCTTAAAATGCTAAGATAATACGGTAATAAGTAAATAAATAACATATTACGTACAAGGTACACTGTAAAAAATATCTGTAAAGTTACTAAAGTTTTTCTAGGAAACTGAGATTCCTAGAACTTTTTATGTAACGGCAACAACAAAAATTCCTGTAACAGCGTCTGTTACAGAAATTTTTCTTGTTGCCGTTATATAAAAAGTTCTAAGAATCCTAGAAAAACTTTAGTAACTTTACAGATTTTTTTTTACTATATAGTACCGTGCTGCATATACATATTTAACAACGTATTTGCTGTTTTTAATATTTTTAATTTATTATTTTTAATAACGTATCTACCGTACTACGTTAAAAGTAATACATAAATAAGTGATAATAAGATATGTCATTCAAGGATAAAACATGTCATATCAATTGGAAAGAGGGAAAAATATTTACTACTAGAAAACAGGAATTCTGCTTTTTCGGAATTTAGTGTCACCCTCTATGAAAAAAAATATATATATATAAGTATACATAAATAGTACAAAATATATTTCAATATTAAGACTTAAAGCACACGCTTTTATTTTATGTAAAATGACGTCATTCGCAACCGCTTAAGGATTCCACATTTACGATCTACTCTTAAACAGCTACAGTAAATGAAGCAAATGAAGCAAAAAGATGCCGTCATTAAAAAAAAAACTCGACAAAAAAAAACGGCTGTCTAATGATTCAAATGCCTTCATTTATTTGTAACATTAATATAGATACTTAAAATTAAATATAGTTTATAATAATAAGTACAGAACTTGTGTGAAAATATAAATTATTTGAAAACAACGTTTAAACACACAATAAAACAAGCAGATTTCACCATACGTATACGTTTCGTGAGTACTAGGACTCACATCCTCAGTGTAAAAACTTTAAAAACTTTTTAAAAAAAGTTGGTTACACGTCAGCCTAACACCTTTGACACTTGCGTTTACCGTAAACCGTTTGCTGTCACACCCCCCCCCCCCCCCCCATTTCAATACATGTCACTCTTCCCAAAAAGCTTCGGCTTTTCATTATTTGATTAATAGAGCTCGCTTAATTTGTTCAGATAATAATTCACTTATTACAGAATTAAATTACATTAGGTCTGTGGCTATTGATCGAGGTTTTAGTTTATCTTATATCAATAATTTAATTTCTCATAGTCTTAATAAATGTGTTAATAATCTTGATTCTCCTGTTACTGCGGTTTCCATTTCCAACCTTATCATTTTACCATTTTATAATAGCATTAGCTTTGAGATGGCTAATATCTTAAGACATTATGATTTTAATGTGGTTTTTAAACCGGTTAATAAATTATCTTTTTCGCAACTTAAGGACCAAATTCCTCCACATAATTATTGGGGCATTTACAACATTCAATGCCAATGTGGTTTGTCCTACATTGGACAAACTAAACGAAAACTCCGTTACAGAATCAATGAACACAGAAACTATGTAAAGAAAAAAGAATTGCAGAAATCCTCTATCGCCTCTCATTGCTGGGGGGGAGGGACATAATTTTAATTTTGACTCAGCTACCATTATCAAGAAATGCATTACTCCTCTGGATTTAGACTTTTTTGAGGCTATTCATATCCATAAATTTAAAGACTCCTTGGTTAATGATTTATCTAGTACACCATACATCTCAACTTTCTGGATGGATTTGTTGTGTCACGAAACATCACTTCCGCATTAATTTTATTGGCTGTTAGAACTTGATGGTCTTTTGGTATTATGTTTTGACATTTGGGTTTTTTCACCGTACATGCAGTTGGGGGGATATTGTTTTTTTAAAGTTTTTAAAGTTTTTACACTGAGGATGCGAGTCCTAGTACTCACGAAACGTATACGTATGGTCAAATCTGCTTGTTTTATTGTGTGTTTAAACGTTGTTTTCAAATAATTTATAGTTTATAATAGCTCCATGTTTTAACATAAATCATTCGATTATGTTTTTTTACAAAATAACACGTATTTTAATTACTTTTTTTTCGGTTGTTATGAGAAAATGGTAACAAAAATGTATAATTTATTATTTTAGAACTATTTGTCATTTACTTTCTACAGAAATGGAGTACTTCCGTTGCCAACATTAAGCAAATAGCTCTAAAAACTACAAAAAAAATTATATTTCAAAAATAAATGGAGATGCAGTTTTCAAACAAATTGCATTTAAAAGTACTTTTTTCCCAATACGACAGTATAAAAATTGAAAATGTGCGATGCTTAGAAGTTTAAAAAATTGCTGTAGAGTAATTCAATCGTACAATGATACATCTGCTTTGTTTTACGACAACGCAACGTTATTTTTTGGAGACGACGTAAAATAAGCTGGGAGAGAGAAGTGGCATACCGGAGGCTAATAAAAATAATTTAATTAATAATGTTCATTAAAATAAATAATTATTTTATCATAATCACTATTTTATTTCCAATATGTAGAGGCATTCAAAAAAAATATATAAAATGTTTTCAGATGACTTTCATTTCTTGATAAGTGTTTATAAACACTTTAGTTTGTTTTTAAAAATCAGAATTAACTGTCAATATACCTCTACTATTTAACTTTGACAAATTCTTGAAAGAAAAATACAATTTTTTTTTTCCCGTTTATTTGTTAATAATGAAATATATTTTCTACATTTTTCTTATTTCCACTATTTTGTTTACTTGATTTTAATTCATATGTAATATCGTCTTTTTTTTTTTTTTTTTTTTTTTTTTTTTTTTTTTTTTTGAGGGTTTTTAAAACTGTTCTTAACTTTACCAACAAAAATAGAAACTATTAGATGAAAATTCGATTAATAATAACATGGCATCAAGATAAAATAAGTTATTATTTTTAACGTTTCTCTAAAAAAAAATGCATTTGAAAGTACTGCTTTCATAAACAATAAATGATCATTTAAATAAATTAATACTGAAAACATTGTGCGTAAAAAATGAGAGAACTTTTCTCCCCTTGGTCGAGATAGCACATCAGATTTATATTTTATATGATATATTCCATACACACATATAAAAGCGCCTACATGCATACACACATACAACCTAATATATGTGCTTACTTGCACACTTTAAGATATACAATGATATTTATAATACATACACACACATACATGTATTCAAACATAGATATACAAACATATATGGATGCATACGTACACCTACAGCAGTATACATTAGAGTTCACACGCACATACAAATGTATGTTTATTCAATTATAGTATTAATACATATTTTTTAATATTCATAGAAATGATCTCATTTCTTTTTATTTATTTTTTACACTAGTACATTTGATGCGCGTTATCATAGTTTTAAATTAGTTTTCACAAATGCATATATCTGTGTATATTGAAAACAGTTTAAACAAGTTGGAAATTGTACGTCAAACGTGAGATGCGTTAGTACTATAACTAGTTTTATAACTATTCAGATTTTGGGACAATAGCTGTTGCATTCTTATGCAAAAATTCGTGAATACAAAATTTGTTACGATTACGTACATATTAAATTCAGCAATACTGAAATAATAGGACTCCATCTTAAATGAAACATAATCACCATTACAACCTAGAATCATTACCTATCATGGGATACCATTGAATTAATTACGTATGATAGGATTTAATAGAAAGAAGAAAACTTATATTAACCCTTAAATGCCTGATTTTTCAAAAATCATTGTAATGATGTTTTTCGGCTTTCATTTTTTAAATAAATAATGAGAAAAATACTTTAAAAAATCATGTTTTGTTTTAAGTATGATTTACGGCTAAAAAATAGTTTGTTAATAATCGGCAATACTGGTCTTTAATTGAAAAAATAATTTTCCTTGATAAAATTCTATTATATTAAACACACAAGAATTTTGGGAACTATAATAAGAAATAAATTTTACTTGCTCACTGCAGGACAAAATAGGGTATTTCGCAAGCTTCCAAACAAAACAAAAAGAACAAGTAGCAACAATTGAAAAAAATAAATCTATCTTTATTCTTAAGCAGCACAAGTGTTGCCATCTACATGTTGAAAATCGATTTAATAATATTTTCAGAATGTATTTTATTGGCAACATTAGGTATTACCCGTAAGCATGGTGACGTCACGGCGACGTCGTTGTGAAGTCACACTGTGACCGTCGATGTGACGTCACGTGACGTGGATGTGACGTCATAGTGACTAAAATGCGAGGTCGTTATGGCCGTTTTAGAGGTCGTTTGTGACGTCACATTGTGACCACTCTGTGAAGTCACGGTGTGACAAATTTGTGAAAAGTGTGTCATTTGTGACTATTTTGGCATTAACTTTGTGACGAACCTGCGACGAAAGTGACAATGCTTTGAAGTCACACTGTGACCAATTTGTGAAATATATGTCATTTGGGACGAACTTGTCATAAACTCTGTGATGATTTCAAATGAAAATCAAATTTCAAATTAATTGCTTAAAAGGCGCAAAGGCAAGTTAGTGAAAAAGATTCCATGCTGGAACTGGAACCCGGCCCATCAGTATAGCGCACTGACATTCTACCGACTAAACCACATGGAACGATACCCAGCCTGGAAAATTTCTCACTATTACATGTTGGAAAGGCCACAAACGCAGCACAAGATGGAATATTTATCGTGAGCCACCGACATGGGGCAAACACGAAACTTAATTAAATCCAGCATCGATTGAAACTATATTAATAATTGGAAATTTTTCCAGAGAGAAACATTCGTTTTGCATACAGTATTTCAAATGAAAATCAAATTTCAAATTAAAATTGCCTTTTAAGCTATTAATTTGAAATTTGATTTATATTTGAAATACTGTATGCAAGGCGAATGTTTCTCTCTGGAAAAATTTACAATTATTAAAATAGTTTCAATCGATGCTAGATTTAATTAAGTTTCGTGTTTACCCCATTTCGGTGGCTCACGATAAATATTCCATCTTGTGCTGCGTTTGTAGCCTTGCCAACATGTAATAGGGAGAAATTTTCCAGGCTGGGTACCGTTCCATGTGGTTTAGTCGGTAGAATGTCAGTGCGCTATACTGATGACCCGGGATCGAGTCCCGGCGTGGATATTTTTCACTATGTTGGCCTTTGTGCCTTTTAAGCAATTTATTTGAAATTTGATTTTCATTTGAAATATTGTATGCAAGGCGAATGTTTCACTCTGGAAAAATTTCCAAGTATTAATACTGTGATGATTCTTGTCATAAACACTACGATAATTTTAAAGTAAAGTTTTGTTTGAAATATAAAATCTTATCTTTTTACCGTACTTTTTAGCAAGATATCGCTATTTTGGAGTCCTATTCTTCTAAAATATTTTTAATTTTCCATTTAAAAAACAATGCTTATCAACTGACATCTTCTTTTAATAAGTTCTAAGCTTGATCTTGAATTCAAGCTTAATATTAAGAATGTGTAAGCTTTTTAATGTGATGTGATTTGTCATTGCTTTATTAAATACGAACATGGAGTCTTGCGGACATTAATACAACTGTTATTTATAGAACGACAGGATAAGCCCTATTTATTTAAATTTTTTATTCCCGTATATATTGTATTTTGTGAATATGAGCTAATTAGATTTGGTATGTTTTATAGGAAAAGACTGATCTGGGAAATAGAAACAACAAGTAAGGTATATCATGCGTTAAGAATAGATTATAAAACACTTTCCAACTCTTCCTAAATGTTTTAACAAGACATCAGTGGAAATAACGTAAATAAGATAACTAAGTAAACATGAAAACGCGTAAAACATTTGAAAAACTGATTTACGCAGTTACCATCCACAGCCAAATATGTTTTCTAATTATTTTAAACAGTCTTGTATTTGATCTGTAGATTGATATATATATACTATATAATGGGAAAATTTAGTTTATCAAGGAAACGCATAACAGGTTGAAATTCTTTTTCAGCAATTTATACTAATATATGGAAACATACTTAAATAATTTTGTACAACCCCGTAGTTTACCTAGAACCTTTATTACACGCCACTATTTAGTTAAAATTTAATTCAAACGAAAACACTCTTAAAACTGCCTAAATCACATTTCCAGAAATTATAATTTATAGACGGCAACGTATCCAATTCTTTCCGTGACCCTGTATATCATTTTATCTATATACTACAAACATTTCTTAGTAAATTAAATACAGTGCAGCGTAAAAATGCATAACTTATTTAAAAACCACCTTTAAGCAATACCCAGTAAGCCTTACGAATACTTTTGTGTAGTCCTGTATATGAATTATAGCATATATATATACACCATATGCTATGCATAAATGTAGTGAATCATAATTAAAAATGCATTTCCAGCAATCACCGCTAATGAACAGTACTTCGGATACAATATAGTATCCGAAATATTTTGTGCGTCCCTGTAAATGCTATATACACTTCGTATTATAGATGAAATAATTCATAGTATGTAAACCTCAACGACGTATATCAATTTCCTCACATATCAAATAGATTAACATAAATAAAGTACGCCGCAAACAATTCCCTCCACCCCTATATCATTAAGTATTGGAATTCCTTTTTTAGCCCTGTAAATGAAAAATAACTATTCTTTTGCATCGCATATTCTACGGAATGCACATTTTAGTGCGCTTCGTAAATGCATATCAATTTTATTCTGTTTGAAGGCGTGTAAAATCATTAAAAATGATTTGAAACGATTTTTTCCCACAAGCCGTAATGTAATGGAATACAATTGACTGTCCCTGTAAATGAACTAAACATGCTACAAACTTCATTACAAATAGGGACCTTGCTATGGTAAACGTCAATAACATCCAAAAATTTCAGGTCAATCCGAATATATTTACGCGAGTTAGAGTGCTGACAGACGGCCAGACAAACCGAAGTCATAAACACTTTTCAACTTTATCGGGCATGAAAAACACTTTATTTCAATGCTTAAATATTATATTTTATTTTTTAATGCCAATAAAATAAATGTATCGAAAACGTAGAAAATGAGTTTACAATCAAAGAAAATTTAATAACTGATTCTGAATGTCTACAATTAAATGTTTGATTAAAATGACAAACAGCAAAAAAAAAATGCTTAAATACAATTAAAAAAATAATTATAACAATTTGAAAAACACTAAATAATTAGTATTTATAATTGTACTATTAAACAACAACAAACTGTAATAGATGAATTAAATGCATTTAACAATTTCTCAAAAATCTTTCCATCACCATATTGCTTCTGAAAAGAATCCCAGCTCAGTCTCATTGTATATAACATACAACTATTTAACTCATGATAATAATCTATCAAACAGGAATAAAAAATTTAAATTAAATAAGACATACCTTTTAAGTTCCATAAATATTTTAATAATATCCGTATTTTATCCTAAATTGTCAGGCATATTTCTGTTAGCTTAAAAAATTAACTTCCCGCGTCAGTAGTTCTCTGATCCTTATTCTATTCTGCGGTTTAATCGAGCGCAGACGATATTACAAGCAGGTGCTCCTACTGTATTATTATATATATATATATATATATATATTGTACACAACAGAGAGTTTAAATGCGCAATAATTTTATCTTATTTAAGAGTATCTGTAATGAAAATTTTCTATTTGAATGAAACACCTGCATTTTTTCTTTCTTTTTTTTTAAAGTAAAGTTTGTTTTACACGTAATAAATACATACGTATCTTTTTAATAAATGAAAAAAGAGTATACAGGATAAAAAAAATTTCTTTGTCAATCTGTCATTTTTTTCATATTCACTTTCTGTAGAATAAAACTATTTGTAATATAACTTTTTTTAAAGTCATATCTCTAAAACACGAATTTGAAATACGATTAATACGAATAATTATAAATATCATATTTGAAATACGAATAATTATATCATGGGTTTTGTATAAAATTTGTATACATATTTTTTCGGAAAATACTAATTTTATTTAAAAAGTCTGAAAGAAGTAGAATTTTTAAAAAAATAGTTATTTAAAATAGTTAAACACTAACAGGAAAAAATATGACTTGAATGCAAATTCTAAAGCAAGAAATGCATATATGACTAAACACTGAGTATTCTTTCTACGTGCTCATTAAAAGATACAGACTTAACTGTAATAGAAAATTTTAGTTTGAAACCACAGAAGGGTTTCGAATACCACTGGTCGACAAAAAAAAAAAAAATAAATAAATAAATAAATAAATTAAATAAAATAAAACAACTTCCATCCTGCAAACTAAATATATAAAGTGTACAGATTTAATATTCCTAATTCTAAATAGGTTATCCAAATTGCTCCAATACGTACCATTTTTCCGAGAAACACTTTTATAATAATAGCAATCAGTGAAGGATTAAATTGCAATGGTAGATAAAATTGAAATCATAAAAAAGTATACTTTCACTGTCTTAAATAACAAACTGATAAAATATAGCATGAAAATCTAGTTTGTTGATACTTCTACCGTGCATTTTCCTTTTTCTGCCCCCCCCCCTTCTTTTCGTGTAAGAATTTACTATTTCCTATCCACTAATATATTTTCATTCCTTATGTCGCTGTAACTCGGGCATGTAATATTTCTGTTCATTTTCAAAGATTTTTTATGTTCATATTTTTGTCACACTGTGGCTTACAATATGGTGGTGACGTGACGTACGTTACTTGCAGTGTCATAACAGTGACGTCACAATGTTTTTTAATTGCCAGAAAATATAATTTTACATAAATAACATGTTTTGAATATTTTTTGTAAGAATTTTTGTAAGTTTTCTAAGAAGTTCACATCTCAGTCACAATGTGCCATCACTGAGTGGTGGCATTTTGGTCACAGATGTGACGTGACCACAGTGACTCACAGTGACGTCACAACGACGTCACCGTGACCATGCATGCTATGAGGGTATAGCTTCAATATTATTCTAACAGTATTTTAGAGCCTAAATTGGGTATGTTGCCGAAAAGCAACACCCGGCATTTAAGGGTTAATATCTTTTTAAGTTTTGATTCGATTTTCATAAAATTTGAAATGACTCGACTAAATTCTGCAAGGATCATAGATATATATTAAATTTCAAACCGTTCGTTTGGGTAGTTTTTGCGCTGTTATGTGCGGACAGGTGGACCAGACGACGAGTAAAAGTGCTACGTTTTTATATAGTTACGAACGCACCTAAAAAAATGTAAAATCCAAAACTAATGGCAAAAATGCGCATTTGGCAACTTGAAGTTTTTTGGTGCGCTCTTGCAATATTAAAATATTATAAATTTGGATTTCTATAATATATCTAAATGTCTATTATTATTTTTATCGTTATTGTTAAAAATTTAATAAAAATTTTAACTTAGACTTTTAGCATTAATTTGTTCCATTTAATTTATTTAAAAACTACTGCTACAGATTATATAGCACGTTGATTACTGAGTTCCGAATTTTACGAAATAGAAATCTCCCTAAATTATTCTACTTAATTATTTGTCACTTTTAGGAAAGATATTTGGAAGAGCGATTAAGACGGGTAATGTGAATTCATTTTCTTCCTTCAGACAACTAAAGCGAGTTGTATGTTGATTTTAAATTTGTCTAAAAGATTTAATATTTAGTCATGAAGTGAAAGCGGTCTCAACGTTAACAACAGTCACGCTTTTTATTACTGTTAATAATGTTTTACTTGGTTAATACAAATTTTATGAATTTCTAATCACAGCCAAACACTTCCATTTACTTTTAAACAGTTGCCATTAAAGTTAGCGGATTCTATATTAAAGTCCATATTTTATTTATTCAGAAGTTTTATTTTAACTATATATAAACTGAATATTTTCTAAATTTTTAACTAAAAAATTTATTATTTATTGATGCCGACTATTATTATTATTATTATTATTATTATTATTATTATTATTATTATACCGTTGACCAGGCCCCCTACCTGCCGGTTAATATGCCGACTTAACGAGTTTTGTACCTGGTCGCGTGTCGAAATTTGCCTGATCGCCTCATGGCGGAGATCTACCTGACTAGTACCTTGGCCGTCATGTCTGCATTACTATTTATTTTACTGTGTACTTTTGTTACTGTGTGGCCGGTTATATATTTCTATTAAATATGTTGTTTAGATTTGTAAACAACAAAGGAAGAAAAAAAGAGGAAGCGGTTCTTCCCTCTTGCACAGAACTCATGCGAACCACCTATATATCGCACTGAAAAACGTGAGAGGAGTACATTTATCGACGTTGCCTAGAGGAAATATAAACTGAGCGTGCTAATATAGACTATGATAAGTTAACATCTTTGTGTCGTTACCATGTATACATACATAAAACAATACTTATATTTTTCCATTTGTCTTGTTTCCGTCCTTTATTAGGACGATAACAAGAAATCTTCAGCTTCCGAAAATTATCTCGCCATTTTTGAACGTTTTAATCTATATTTGCTGAAAAGAAGTATTGGAGTCGTCTTTCGTTTTCTGGTATATTTACATATTTTGCGATGTCCTGTATACGACTACCATATCTATCTGTTTGTCCGTCTGTTGGTATGTATTTCCGTTATTATTATTATTAAATATGCATTCAATTTTCATCTGTTACTCTTAGCGTTTTTTTTTCTTTTTCGCTTTTATTTGTTTAAAAGTTAAAGTCGCCGGGTCACACTTCACACTGATTACTCGGCTCCGAATTTTATGAAAAATATATATCCCTAAATTATTGTATTTAATGTTTGGCACTTACAAAAGATCTAAAGGCAATCAGAACAACGCGACTAATATGCATTCGTTTTTTTTTTTTTCCTTCAAGACATTTATTATGAATTGTATGTTGATTTAGATTTATGTAAATGACTAAATACTTCTATGATATAAAGTAAAAGTTATCTTAATTTTTAAAACAGTTATGCCGTGTACGACAGTTAATGCTATTTTCCTAACTAAACTAAATATTATATATATTTTTTATTATTATGTAGTGTGGAGCTGCTGTCTAGAAAACATTGAATTTTACAATCTAAACAGTAAATCTAAATGGTAGTTAAACTATTTCTTTTTTATTTTATTTTTATATTTGATATTAAAAAGTAATAAAAACTTTATCTTCCATATTTAGCATTTGTTTCAAAGCTAATGTCACACATTAATCAAATCTGCTATTACTGGGCTCCAAATCTTACGAAAGAGAAATTTATAACTACTTATTTTTTTATCACGTTAAGAATAACTATTTTAGGTCACTTTTAGATTCAGAGACAGTTAGAGAAACGAAATTAGACGACTAATCTGAATTCGTTTTTTTTTCCTTTAAGTCTGTTAAAGCAAGATGTATGTTGATTTATATTTATCTAAAAGATTAAATATTTCCACATGAAGTGGAACGTATTAGACGTATTATTTTTAACATTCCATCTGTTCAGATTAATTCGAATCTTTAAGTGAGTACAAGTTTGTCCAATGTATTCTATATTGTATTTCATTGAAATACTACATTGAATGCTATGCAAAACGTCTCATTACGATAACGTCTGAAATATTGAACCAATTACAACCTAATTTATGCAGTACATTGATCTTGCAACCATCTTAAATCAGTTCGTTAATCAAGTATAAAGCTCTTACAGTTCGTCTACAGGGGCATATGGAAAAATTCCGTTACATTATGGCTTATGGAGAAAAACTGTTTGTAGTGCATTTTAATGATGTTACATTATACAAGTACTTCCGAAGAAAGAGTAGGTTATTTTGTTTCTATTTCTTTTTTTTAATTAAAAATATATTATATCTGTTCATTAATCATAGAGATTTGGTAATTAGTTCGAAAATAACAGCTCTTTCAAAATCCAGATAACATTACGACCAATGGTGCTATATTTTCAATTCATTATTAATATATATTAAAATTCTTGGATTTCGATAAAATTTTCGCAAGTTTTTTACTTTAATAGGTGAGATATATTTAAAAATTTCGATGGCATTAATTGGATGGTTTAGGTTCGAACCTCTTTTGAAGATCTAAAATATATGTGAGCAATTTTTAACTATTTTGATAAATGTTAGCATTTTCGGTGTAATTATCGCATATCTGTTCACATGGTAAGCCAAATTTAAAATTTCTCTATGTAAATTACCTTTCTCACCAAAACAACGAACTGAGAAGAAGTATGACAAATTTGTTTAGTTTTTCAATGTGTATAAATCTGACAATTGTACCTTTAAAAAATGAAATTAATCTACCTTTCCGATTTAAGTTTAAAAAACACACTTTTTTTTGTGTGTATATAAAAAAAATGGAAAAATTAGAAATATAGGAATAAATGCGCGCGCATGCATGAATTAAGTGACTTTGCTTATCATAAATAAATCGGAAATATATGACGTGTATTCGGTATAGACTAAGGAACTAAATAGACTCGTCACCAGTCGACAGGTTTACCTCATTAGCCGGATCAAGTTATTGTCTGTGGTTGAGTGATTTTTCTCTGAATGCTCCTCTTCCCCGGCACGTGACAGGTCCAATAAATGAGTGGACGGGATGACGTCATTGTTCAGTCTGATTAACGTTCTATTGGATGACGGAACATTGAATTTGTATTACACCTATGCTGAGCCATGCCTGAAGTTGCATAAGATTTGACGATACTCGATTTATGTTTTATTTGTAGAGAAGCATACAAATGGAATCGGAAATTTATCAGTAATGTGATCTCACTACCTGAAGAAGACAGCGGAAATACATGAACTAAGTTTAATTCTGTGAGGTTGCACAAGGGCATCAAATTAAGCAAATTCCAGTGTGTACTATAGTGTAGAAATCAAAAGACATTTTAAGGTTTTCTTCGGTAAAACTTGTGTCACTTTTTATAGTAACGTCAAATTTAGAAAAAATAATTCATTTAGCAATGTACTAAAAAATGTATAATTTTCAGAAAATTCAAGTACCATATGATTAATTACATTGAAAAAAAGAAAAGCTTGATCTTTGCTGCTATCCCCATACCCTACCATTTTTATGAATTTAATAATTCGATATCAAAATTCAAAATAAAATGTTGAAGAAGCAATTTTTTCTTACATTTACCTTAAACTATACTTGGCACCCATTTCTAGTAGTATATTTTTTCCATTTTTCAGAAAAAAAAATAGCAGATCAGATTCTCATTCTATATCTAACTAATCAAGTTATCTATCTCTATGTGTATTCTAAGCTACCATAAATTATTATCATAAAAAATAACAACTTAAATTATCCTTACATTTTTATGATTCCAAAGTTTGACAAAAATCCTTTAAAATTCCCCACTGTCACTGTAAGATGTAATACTTATAATACACGTGCTAATACGCTACTATTTTTAAATATTCTTACACATATTTATGGTTTACCTATTAACAAAGACAACACTCGTATAAAAAACAATTTTACATTGATAAATAAATTAAGGACATTATCACACGTCAAAAATATTATCAGTTTGGACTTCAAAGATTTATTCAATAATATCATTTTAGTAGATCTACACTGTGCTATATTGCTTTATTTATCGAATATTTCCCTTCATTAAAACCTAGCAATACTGACATTGATTTCTTCAAAACTTTGACTAATTTTCTACTCTATCATAATTATATTTTCCAAAATAATACTATTTTTATGCAAATTCAGAGCATTCCGCAAGGGAGAGCTGCTTTAAGCATGATCTTAGATTTATATCTCTTATTAATATTTCTTTCTATGAAAGAAAGTTTCTTAACAATAATATTTTGCTTTATAGATATGCAGATGATATAATTATATTTTATCTTAATGATAATAAATCTGTATCTCTTCCTTTAACACATCCTTCTAATCTCGAATTTAGCACTACCTATCTAAATAATTCTAGTATTAATTTTATGGATGCTAATATTAATATTTCACCTGATAATGCTCTAACATTTAATATTTATGATAAACAAAATGATATTTTATTTAATGTAATTAATTTTACTACCTTCAACTCCTGTTTACGTATTTCTGTTTATAGAAAGATTCTTTTATCGATTGTCTTCGAATTAAAAGTTTATGTTCCACCTATTTTATAAGTCCTAATTTATTAAATTAAAATATTTAGCACTGCCTTATAATTATAGTTTTTCATTTATATCTTCATGGATCAAACATTAAATCATCTACATTTACCAGATTGAGCAGGGCATATATATATTATACATAAAAACTTGGGCGTCATGCACTTAACACACTTATTTATCATAATAAACTTCACATATTGGCACTTGTGCATGGCTGTGTGTCATTCTCTTTTAGATTTATCCTTATTGATTAGGTTAATCCTATTGATTTATAAACAAGGGGGTCCCTTTTTTTATCTTAATTAACGCTTTCTTAAATTATTACTCAATTTTCGTTTTAAGTTATTGCCTATGTTCTTCATTCCATTTTTTCAGCACATTTTGAATATATTTGTTATTGTTTAAATCTGCATTGTCCCTCTTTCTTGAAATCTATTTTTATATTTCTATTCTTTACATTAATAACATGAATCTCGTTTCTCTTTTACACTTACTAATAAATGGCAGCACCAGAATTTCGTTTCCTCTCTTTAACGCTAGTTGGCAGCACAACTTTTATTATTATTTACTTTTTGCTCAGCCACGGTTTTTATCTATTGATTTCAATTTTCGCATGGTCAAAGGTTTTATATCATTACGCGTTTTTGTCGCGTTTTGTTTTCTGGTGAGATATGTATAAGTTTTATTCATATGATTTATATATTAATTTATGTTTTTTGGATTTTTATGTATAATAGTTTTTTTTATTATTATTTCATCGTTTCTTTCGTTTGGGCTTTTCCGATTTGTTATAAGGAGCTAAATATTGCCATTTTAGGCACATTGCCGAAAATATTCAACGAAATAACATATCTTTACCATGAATTAAGTTCGGATAGCTCCTCTGACGAACCTGTAAGCTATTCGTATTTTCAAGGTTTTTGCATTTCTGTTTTCCTATTGTCTTTCGAATTTTATTTTTATATTTTTATATATTTTATTTCAATTTTATGATATATATTGTTATATAAAAAATTTTACTTTGTAATATTCATTTAAATTATTCTAAATTCCCGGCATATTCATTATTTCCCTATTTCTTAATAATCTATATTATTTACTTCTAGTTAAATTCCTATAAACTTAAAACGCATATCTTAACAATTATCTTATGTGAAATCTTAAAAGTCTACACTAGTCACTCAAAATGACCCGGATGATAATGTTAATCCTATGGGGAGGTTATTTTCGAATATCTCGCTTGAATTTTGATATTTTCGTATGATTTTTTTTTCTATAGGATAGCTGAGGACGATCTACAACCGGGCTAGTTTTTACTTTTTCGATTTTGGTTATAGTTTGTTTTTTTATATTAGGATAGTTTCAACTTCAGAACCGGTTCAAACCGGTTCCGGTAGTAAAAGTAATTTTTTTAATATAAGAAACCAAAATCAAAAAAGTAAAAACTAGCCCGGTTGTAGATCATCCTCAGCTATCCTATGCAAAAAAAATCATTTGAAAATATCAAAATTCAAGCGAGATATTTGAAAATAGCTTCCCCATAGGATTAACATTATCATCCGGGTCTTTTTGAGTGACTAGTGTAGGCTCTTAATCTAAAACTTTTAATCCCTTCATTAATTTGTATCAGCTACTAAAACTATAATATTCTGCGAGAAGCTATTTTTATTTTTCGAATGTTTTTAAAAGCCATTTTACTGTTTCTTATTTTATTCGAAGAATCAACTCCCCGCGCATTTCCCGGCGTCGCGTCGGATGTTTTGCACTGAAATCCCTCCGTGAGTAGATACGGAACTCATTCCCTATTATGCTCCTCTCTCGCTCTCCATTGGTTGAGTAACCGAGCGGATTTCATTCTCTGGCTCGTTTCTGAATCTGATTGATTCGTCATAAAGTTTACATTTCAGTTTGTGTTCCTACGATAGTGCTAACAAAATCGCCGTGCATGAGGTCAGAAGGGAGAATTCTGTGTTGTTCTATTGTTTTAAACTCTGTTACCAGGTGTCTTATCGTCAAGTAGAGCATCTAAATTTGTTCATTTAAGATCTTTTTAGCATGAAGTGGTGATTCGTGCTCTAGCTTGAAGGCTCTAAGAAAACTCTCGTAATGAGGGAGTTGTTTACGTTTCTACGTATGGCTGAATAAACATTTTAAAGTGATATTGGTCTCTATTTTAATGGCGAAACCACCATATTTCTTAATCTTTTGCCTTACTACACATATGACCGGACCATCGGAATCGAATTCGACTGTTTAATAAATCCCTGGTGTTTCAATTTGACTTAGCCAATCTCATTACTACGAACAAATCAATATAGTTGATTAAATTTGTCAACAGCAAAGTACTCAGCCTGTCAACAGCTGTCAATATTCTACAATTTTGATGCCTTCAGCAGCAATGTTTCTCTAGTGAGGTACGAATTTTATGCAACCCAACCCAAAGCCTGACTACGAGTTAATAATAGCCCGGCAGGGTATAATATATATATATATATATATCATAAATAAATCATTATTAATTAAACAGACTAAATAAAAATTTAACAAGAAAAATTAAACATAATTATTTATATGCATAATTCTAAATACCTTTAACTTATTTTTAAAAATAAGCAGCATAATATTTTTTTTAATTGACGAAGACTAAATATTGCTGCCATCTATCATCGAACTAATATATTATTTTAATGTAACAAATAATTTAAAACACTGCATTTAAATTAGACAATAATTTAAAAGCATTTAAACATAACTTCAAGTAATTTAAACAAAAGCATTTTTATTCATAAAAGCTGTTCACTGTTCGCATTAATTTTTAAATGTACATATCTATTGTGCACATGTCTGGAAAATTTCCATCATAAAAGTAATAAAAAAATTTATAAGAAAATCTCCACACGCAATCTTAAATGCGGAAAAATGCATAAAAAAAAGAACTAAAGAATCAGCATAATAAAAAGCTCTTGATCCATTTGAATGGGTCAAGGAAGAATGTTCAAATAAAAGAATATTTTGGCATCTCTTTATAATTCAATAGGAAAAAAAGTAAATAAAGGAAAATAAATTTAAAAACTGTAATGAAAATAATACATATAACTTAGGGGTCCAGGACACATTTTAAAATAATTTTTATTTATTGAGTTAAAATTTTGAATTTTTTGTAGTGTTTAACCATATCTTTAGTAAACAAAATCACATGATAAAACCTCTCATAATTAAAAAAAACTTAAATTTAAAATTTATTTAAAAAGTGGGGGTAATTTAAAACCGTTATAACTCAAAATGTTATTTGTAGAATCTCAATTTTTTTCACTTAAATAAACAGAAATATGTAAATTTTCATTTTGATTCAGCATTTTTTTAAATATTAAGTTTAAAAAAAAATACTTTAAAAAAAAATCACATTTTCAAAAGTAAATATTTTTTTCAAATTTGCTGAATCAAAATTATAGTAAAATAATTGAAAAAGATATGTTCCAAGTTTGAACCATTTATCTTTAACGGTTCTTGACTTATAACAATTTAAATACGAGAATTGGTGAAAAAACCCATCATGTAGAAAAACGCATTTTCATCAGAAGTCGTTTCCATGGCAATCATTGCTTGAAAGCTAGATTTTGAAAACAAACCAAAACAACAACAAAAAAAATATTTCCTATTCTAAATAGGATAGAAACATGTTTTAAACGTCATTTTAAGTAGTAAAAAACAGAGAAGTTGTTAGTGCTATAAATTTTTTAAAGAAAATTTGAAGATCTTTGTGTCCCGAACCCCCTTAACCCTAGAACTACCGGAAATTTTACTCAAGTTTTATAAAAACATTCTACACCAGAATTTTTACTTAAAACTATTTAATTTGTTTATTTAACTTATTATTGTCTGATTTATACATTTAGTTTGTTTTGAAGAAATTTCTGGTTTGAATAAATATTTTGAATGTACATGTCGGGTCCATTGGACCCTTCTGGTAGACAGAGGGTTAAGTAACAAGTGAAGAAATCCTGTAACTTGATACACGTAAGAGATGGACTATACAGGGTGTCCTTAAAATGTTGAAACGCGCTGTAATTTTTACTTTCTTCTACCTTTACAAGAAGAAAATATTGGATTCGTGAAAATTTTCGACTGATTTACACGTTTTAGGGGTCAGATATCCCAAAAAACATGTTTCTATAAAATGCCTGTCTGTGACGCTGTCTGTATGCGTTACAAATTTCGTGGGCGCTCTATCTTAAAAACTAATGCACGAAATTTAATGAAAATTTATATTCAGTTAGTCCCTGATATAAATTGGATCTGATTAGTTTTGGGTGTAAATCGCTCAACAGGTAGCGCTGCTATGTTACATTTTTCACGATTTCCTAAATAGCTCTATCTCGAGAACTAATGCATGAATTTTCATCAAACTTCATATTCCGTTAGACGTTGACGCAAGTTGTTGCTGATTAGGTTTTAGGGTTAATCAGCCAATAGGTGCCGCTGTTATGCTGAATTTTTCACGATTTTTGTAAGAGCACTATTTTATAATATAATGCACGGATTTTATTCAAACTACAGATTCAGTTAGACGTTGACATAAGTTGTTCCTGATTATGTTTTGGTGTAAATCATTTTACAGGTGGTTCTGCTATGCTGCATTTTACAGGAACTACTCTATTTTAACGAAAGACATGTGTCAAGAACTAATGCACGGTATTTCATATCTTCAGAATCCTCATGATGGACCTATATTGTCATTTAATTTTGACACTGTGATAGTGATTTTTGAAGTTTCAACATGCATGAGATAGAAAAGGTTAAGTTTTGGTTTTGGCACCTCTGATTCGTTTATCTATAAGATGTAAGTGGGCAATGTAAATCTAAAAAGTGTTCGAAAGTAAAGGTAGAAAATAATAATATGTTAATGAAATAATCTTCCCCAAAATTTTCCACAAAATACATTTTAAAATTTTTATATGACCCTATTTAGATAAAATTGGTCGAAAACAAAATTTCTCCTTTTACTGTAACTGGTAGACTGAACCTCGCTCGGTCCAAATTGAGATTTTGAAGCTTGAAAAAACGCAACCCCCCCAAGATCTTCGTCTTCTTATCTCGGGCGCTGAGAATGCGCTTAACTGCTAATTCCCGGATGGGTTTTCTAGGATCATGTAGCATTGCTAATAATAGGTGTTCAGGATGCACAAAATATGCATTGTTTGAGAATACTTAGTAAACAATTTGCTTAACATTATCTGGAAGCTGCCTTGCAAGGGAAATCACTTTTCAGAAATGTTGGGCACCATATAGGCAATTCTATTTCATTTTTACATCGAACCACATTGCAGCATACACCAGCATTATATACTTCACGAGTATTATAAGATTTTGTGACGGTCTTTGAGTGCTAATGGATAACCGTAACAAACGGTTTGCAGTAGTCAACCATCGTGCATGACTGAGTTTACCTGGGTTATTGTCAGTCACGTTAGAAGGGCAAGTACCATCTTTTATGGCGAGACAGATGCGATACAAATATCGTTTCTCTACGTAGCTCTTGGATACCTTTCAGATCCATAGACTGAAGAGTACAGTGAATTTGATCAAATTTGAACACTGGATTTTTTTTTTTTTTTTTTGCACTATTTTAGAAGCAATCCAATAGGTCCAGAATATGAATACGGTCCATTTGTGCAACCGTTCATTGCCAGAATGAGGTGCCTTAGTGGCAACTGATTAGTATGTATCATATATATATTCCATTGTAAGAGTTTTCCAATGTATGTCTGAAGCAAACGTATTACTCCGGCTTTACATATAACCGATAGGTTCTGCAAACTCATATTATATGTTTTTGTAAATGTGATAATACCTTGGGCTATTTCTTTTGCATGTTCACCAGCAGTTAACGATATATGACCTATATGCTTGCTACCTGGTTTCTCTATTAATGCTACATGTTCTTCTGATGTTAATTTTTGATGACCAGATATTTGTTCAAAGGCATCTTTGCACCCATCAAAATACAAACTCTAAAGGGGTGTCACTTCAAATGCCCTTAAATCATTCCCCTTAGTTGTTTCTTTTTTTTTCTCTAGTTCCCTTCTCATCTTGTTTTTATCAACTATATAAGTTTGTTTTTTAGGTGATACTAAATCGAAATCTGCCACTACTGCTGTAATAATTTTGGCCACTGCTCTACTCGAGGTACGATGTTATTAAATGCACTCCAAATTTATAGATTTTGTTCTGATCTGTATTCTGTCTGTGTGCAATTCAATAAAAATATGCTAAATCAAAATTAATATGAAAAATATTAATGTCAGTGCCAATTTCGAAAAATAATTTTCATCGCACAGTTTTTTAGAAAATCCAATATATTTTTCATTTTTCTCCGATTTTTGATGTCTGAGGGGCGTGAATAAATATTGATAGAAATTGATAAAATGTTTTGTAGGTTCTAACTAATCCATTATGTAACATTTTTACTGTATGCTAATAAAAATTTTGGAAAAATTTTCAAAATATATTTTAAAAAAAAAACGATTTTTCTCTTTTTTTTCAGTTTTTCAATGTTAGAGGGGCGCGGTTAAATATTGAGCAATATTGATGAAAATTTGTGAGCTCTAACTGACCCATTACACAACTTTTGCGTACTATGCCAAAATCAATTTCTAAAAAAAGTTTTTTCGGCTCACCCTAATATATATATATGTGTGTGTGTGTGTCGTAGTTTAAGCATGATAGAGAGTGAAAAGTTAGTGAAAATGATTTCATAAAGGTTCAAAAGTAATGACATATTTCTGTTTTAAATATAAAAATGCTTGTTTTCTTTTAAATATAATGTCATTTTTTTCAATTGGAGGAGTGTGTAGAACTTAGATTTTAAATTCCGAATCGTTCTTTCGAGTACATAAAAAACATATTTTAAAGAAAAAAAAAACTTTTTATGTATAAGGAAATTTGGATTGTCATTTATAAAAATGAACGTTTATTTATATGAAGGCAATTATGTCAGGCGTACCCTGAGTGCTATTTTCCATGTTTTATAAAATTCAATAATCGTTATCAAAGTCAATAGTTGGCGGCACACATGAGCTATTTCGGCAACGATGTGTTAAGTTTGGACGAAAAATTCTCTTGCTCTTAAAATCGCTGTTAATTTTGCTCCAAGCTGTATCGGCAAGGCATCAAACTATAACAATGTGTGTAACAATATGGTAGTGACTTTAAACATAGGAAATGTATATGCGCAGATCTAACATGAAATGTTATCATATTTACAGAATGTTTATGAAAATATTTAAACTCCCCAAATAAACATTTCATAAAATCAATTTTATCTGTTCTAGCCAGTTAAAACGAATTTTACCGTATTCGGTGCCTAGATAGGCCATTTTCTCGTGCCCGATTTATGCAAAACAGTTAGCACCAACTATGAGATCAACCTTTATCGTGTAGATAACCAATAAAATCCAAGTATATTTAAGCAAATTATAGCACGGACAGCCAGACAGAATAACCAAATTCATAAGCACTTTTCAACTATGCTGGAAAGTGTTAGAAAGTGAAAATGCAGTTACACACGGTGAAAATTTTAAGACTACAAATTCAAGCAAAATTCAAGGAAAGGAATCCCTGACATGTTTATCACCGATCGTTTCTTCTGTTGAGTCCTTCCTTTCTTTTGTTGATGACCACAGAGCCTTTAGAAAAGTAAACCCAGGGAAATAATCCATGACTTTTTCTACAAAGTATTATCTGAACACAGCACTATAAAACAAAATCAAGCGTAGTTAGATAGAGATTTCTGTTGATTATTCAAAGAAAGAATTGGACCGTGGTGAGAAATATCAATTTTGCTGCATGTTTATACTATAGAAATTGAGATACAGCTATTATGTTTATCAGGAAAAGAATACCGAACAGACATTTGTCGAGGAATCAAAACCAAAATTTAATTGCATAGTTTTTCCTAATGAGCATCTTACACATTAAGTTTGATGCAATTTTATCCCAAACAGGCTGAGATCATAAAAATTATAGAATAGTGACAAGAAAATGTAATCAGCATTAATTTATGTCAATGTTCAATTAAATGTAAAGTTTCGGGGAAATTCCCTGAAAAAGTTCTCGCTCACAAAATTTGTTAAAACACAGACAAACACCCACGACATTGGTGCAAAAAAATATAATTTAATTCAAAACATGAAAATGAAACAAAAACACAAACACAAAAGAAGAGTTAACCATTGCATAGCAGTAACTCTTTAACCCTTTATCTACAGATGGTACTTATAAATTAAAATAACTTGTTATAAAATTCATTTAATATATCAATGGGTTATAGATGCATTATTTTATCTTGTTGCCTTTGCATCTTTTCAGCTTTCTTGGCATTGGAGGGGGGGGGGGGGATTTCTCAATTCGGAAATATTTCTATATTTCTATTGTAAGAACATTATATATGTACATTTCCTAATTCTACAAAGTACTAAGAATAATATTTCAAATAAAAGATTTGAGTGGGGTTATAAATATTGCACAAAATCCCTATAAATTCAAATTTAATGAATCTTTTCTAAATACATCATTCCTTCTAAAATCCTTCTAAAATTTAATAAATGATTATGTAAATCTTCTAATGTAGTTTCAACAATTCACAAAAAATGATTTAGAAGATAAAGTTTTCATGAATTCATAATTCAATACATAAAGGGTTAATTAAAAGTTTCAAAATATTGCAGACAATTTTTCCATCCTCACTATTAATCTTTTTAAATGAAAGGAAATTCATAACTGAAAAAAAAACTGCAAAAATTTTTAAACAACTAACAAAAATATAAAAATCATTACTTTGTTAATTTTTGTTTATTTGTAAATAATTTGCCTATATTTAGTTTTGTTTTGAAAGGTTTTCATTAAAATGCACACTAATTCAAAGCTATAAAGTACAAAAAACTTGCTGACTTAATTATTTCCCTTCTTGTATATTTGTAGTATGTAGGAGAAGTAAACATATTCCTCTACCTTAATCTCGTACGAATCTATAGACATACATGAATGTTAGTGCAAGCTTCATTCCTTATCCAACTTTCGCTATTTATCACACAGGAGAAAGCAATTAGTGCCATGATTATATAGACCGGTCTAGCGCTATATGCCAAAATGTAACATTACGGCGGAGATCGAATATCCATTCGATATAACGCAGGTTTCATTAATTTTCAAATGCATATGCCGAAATATAAATGGTAGTTAGTAAAAACGGTACGAATATCCTGAACATATTTTAGAATTTTACTGCCTGGCTACCTGATTTTCATTCAGACTTTTCCCCTTTTTAGAAGATATATAATATTATTCAATATTTAGAAAAATTATAACATTAAATTTGTTATTTTTTCAATAGAAGAAAAATAATAAATAAGTGAACTATAACTATAAAACGGGAATTTTGCTTTTTCAGAATTTAATGTCGCCCTCGATTAAAAAAAATATATGTATATAAATATAGATAGTACAAAACACATTTAAGTTTTAAGACTTAAAACACACACTTTTAATTTATATAAAACGATGTTATTCGCATCCACTGAAAAATTCCTCATTTGTAATCCAATCTTAAACGACATCTATAGAAAAGTATGCATAGGACGTCACTATCGCAGAATAATGCACAATTCCAGCAAAAAGTGATGTCGTCTTTCAAGAAACTCGACCAAAAAAATCGGCTATCTAATGAATTATATTTCTTAATTTGTTTATAACATTAATATACATACTTAAAATTAAATTTAGTTTATAATAGCTCCATGTTTTATCAGAAATCGTTCATTTATATTTTTTGAAAATAGCGCGTATTTTAATTACATTTTTTTTCAGTTATTACGAGAAAAATGGCAACAAAAATATTTAATAGTCTACTATTTTCCAACTATTTTTCACTTACTTTCTACAGAAATGGAGTACTTCAATTGCCAACATTAAAAAAAAAGAAAAAAAAATCTTAGAAACTACAAAAATAAATAATATCCAAAAATAAATTTAGATGCAGTTTTCAAACAAATTGCATTTAAAAGTACTTTTCCCCCTATACGATGGTATAAAAATTTAAAATGTGCTATGCTAAGAAGTTTAAAAAATTGCAGTAGAGATTATCCCGTACCATGATACATCTGCTTTGTTTTACGGTTGGCATATACAACGGGAAGTTATTTTTTAGAGACGACACATTACTTGCTGGGCGAAAGAAATACCATATCGGAGGCTAATATTAATGTTTGTTAAGCGAAATTTATGAAATTTACTTTTTGAAAATTGCGTTTTTCTAATTTGAGACCATTTATCTATGGTACCAGAAAGGTTTGAAATGATGAAAAGATTTAATTTAAATTTTTATTATTATTTTACAATGTTTGAAGTTTTAAGAATCTGGTACAGTTGGTCCGATAGGAAAATTTCTAAAATTATGGTCTTACAAGCTGTAAACGTCGAGCCGTGCAGACAACCTGTAATAGCAAAATTTTAAACTTATTATTTTAAGAAAACTGTTTTTCAGTGGATTTGAACAGAAGACTTTTGAACAAGTCAACGTGTTTATATTTTCTTTTTAATTTAAATAAAGGAAATTAAATTTTCTGCAAATTACGCAGATAAATAAATAAATAAAATGTTCATGTTATAACACAAAGTATAATAATTTCTTATGCATCTTGATTTTTTTTATTATACTTTTTTACATTTGTTTTACCCATATGTGTCTGTTTTCCAGGCATAATCGGGGGACAACGTAATAACCAGTATAAAAAAGAATATTTGACTCAAAAATATAGAACTTGAACTTCGAAATCATTAGTTTTAGTTTAGTTGTTTGTTAGGGGTTTTTTTACAATTTAACAAATACTTTTTATTTCTGTAAAACATAAATAAATATATACAAAAATAAGCAGTAATCTAAATTAATTCTTTATTAATAATTCTTTATTAAATTCTTTATTAATAATAAACTTTTTATTTCTGTAAAACATAAATAAATATATACAAAAATAAGCAGTAATCTAAATTAATTACAGGCTTCCAGTCCTTTTTCATTATTTCAAATCTTTTTCGTCCTCTTTAGAGTGACTGGATATTGTCGATATGTCCATCATCTTAGCTCTAAAATCGACTAATCGCCATAGAATATAATACAATTTAAACAGTATCAATGTTGGGTCCATTAAAATCTGGAAAAAATCGTTTTATAGCGCTTTGCAAAAACACGCAAAATATATAGCTATACTTGAAATTTAACTTTAATAAGTAAGAATTCTATAAAACTTCATTATTCTTCAAACACACATACACATATAAATAATGAATGCATTAAACTATTAAAGATAAATGCAAATATTGTACTCACATACGTACAATAAATAGAATAAACCCAACTGGAGTGAAAAATTAGCCAGAGCCAGGAATCGAACCTGGGACCACAGCGTACTTGGCTGTTGCTCTACAACTGGGCCACTGCGTCCGATACCTGAGTCTGCAATTTTTCACTAATAAACCATGTTGGGGAAAGTCATCATCCATCTCCAATATGGTTTATTAGTGAAAAATTGCAGACCCACGTATCGGCCGGAGTGGCTCAGCGATAAAGCAACAACCTTGTACGCTGTGGTCCTCGGTTCGATTCGTGGCTCTGGCTGATTTTTCACTCCAGTTGGTTTTATTGTATTTATTGTATGTATGTCTGTAGAATATTTTTATATACTTTTAATTCATTATTCTTGTTTGGTTAATCTGCTTACTTTGTTTAAAATTTTATTGGCAGCAGAAGAATATCTTGAAAGAGGTTTATATATTTCAGTCGCTACGAGAGATATAATGTACATAGCAGAATTTTTTTTTTTTATTGAACATTTGAACCTTGATTAACGAAGGTACAGTAGCTTCCCTCTTAATTGGCCTCCTCTTAACCGGAACTCCGCTTTAACCGGCCGACTTTTTTCCCAACATCAGGCAAAATTCAGGGATGACGGCCTCGGGAACTCAGCTTACGCCTTGTCCTTTAAAGATTTGGCCGTGGTGGGGTGGACATATTGTGAAAATCATTTCAATTTGATTCAATTATATAGAAAACCGTTCCAGTTTTTTGAATCAAAATTCTTGCCTTCTCTGAAATATGATCTAGGTTTCCCCATTAACAGCATTAATTATTACAATTTTAAGGCATTCGAGAACAGTCTTAAACATCATTTCAAAATATACAACCCCCATTATTTCATTTTTCATTTTTCTTCCACTTTTTTTCACTGCAACGGAATAACCCATTTTCCGCCATTTGAATTTATTAGAGGGATTTCATTCGTCACTGATACTACAGTAAGTAGTCACCTTTTTGGAGTAGTACTAATTTGTACTATGTGTGCTAACAACCTTTTAGGAAGGGCCTGTACAAAGATGCATAACAACAACAACAACAACTATAATAATAATAATAATGCTAATAATAATAATCTTCCTTAATAAAAAGCTACGCGTTGTTGACGTTTGGCTTTTTGGCTAGTCTTTGGCACAGATTAACCTCGGAAAATGAAAAATTTGAAGTTACTGAATAAAAATAAATTGCTCGAAAAGTATTTGTCAGAATATTCTTAGACAAACTGTGTTAGAAAGCGTAAAAAAATCTATTTTTCTTGACATAAATTTCAAATATAATGATTATACCGTTTTTAAAACATTGAATTTCTAAAATTACCAAATTTCACAATGGAGTTCTATAGCGAAACCTCCACGCGTAAAAAGATAATGATAATAGCAATGTGCTCTGACGTGTATATTAACTGCACGAGTCGCAAATTATAGTAGCATTATTATTCTGTTAAAATATATAAGTGAATTATGATGTTACGAATGCATGATTTTTACTTAATTCTCGACAAGTACTAGATGCGCCATTTCTTTTTAGTTGTGAATAATATAGGTTAATTCACGTATGACCACATATTTAAAATGAATATATGGTTCATGCATGGCTTTTACAAGAAAAAGTTATATTATGAAGGGCTTTTCATGAATTTACATTTATTTTTATTTTCATTTTTTTAAGAATCAAGACTATATTTAATTTAGGCTAAGGAAATTTTTTTTAAATACAGGCATAAAAGAAAAAGAACTCAAGGCTTTCAATATATTAAAAAAGAGAACATGTATGTGCGAGATGCATAGTCCGTATGGTGTTTAATTTTACATTTGATTTTTCTAATCAAACATGTTTAAAATCCCGGGCGACGCCAGGTATTTTAGCTAGTAATAATAATAATAGCGGAATAAATGTGTACACAATTGATGCATTTTAATGAATAACTACAAAAGTGAACATCATTTAACATCAACAGGAGTGGACTAATGAATCTCAATCTGTAAAAATATTACTAATTATTATTATTGGCGAATTTTAAATGAACTTGGGGCCCTACTAGTATCAAAATTTCGTAATTTTTTTTTATTTTCAGATTGCTATTTTGTCACGTAGCATGTACTTTCGACTCCATTCTAGCAAAATTTCATATTGCTACATATTGCATAGAACAACAGGTAATGGCTGATTTAACAAACATCTAATATCATATTCACCCTAACCCTTTTTCGGACGGTGTACACAAAAAAGACCACCTAATTTTAGGTTTAGCGAAACCCAGAATATTTAATTAAAATTTTCTTTTTATAACGTACGTGAAAAAAGGCAAGTATATATTTTCTAATAAATTCATTTAGAAATCATGGTGTCGGTCAATCATTTCAACATTTTATAAACAGTGTTACCTCGCGCCGGATAGGGTTAAAAGAAATTTTTAAACTCATTTATCTCAGTTTGTATTTTTTGCAGATTTTACATGTCTCCAAAATGCTAAGGTTTTTTTAGATATGAATTGAAGGGCTCGAAAGTTTTCTAATTAAATATCCTACCCTATACAAGATATTTAATGATCGTATTTTTAATATTTTAATAACTTTTATTTTTAAAAAATTCATATGCACAAAAACTAGTCATTTTCTCTGCTATTTTCCACTTGCATTTAGAATTTTCTTTTTTCTATCTCAAAAACTACTGCTATTTTAAAAAATCGCATCGTTAAATCTGTTCAAAATATCATCACTTACCTGCAATAAAAAAACAGATAAAAAATTTAAAAAATAAAGCACTAGTAGCGTTTTAAATTATGTGTTTAAAATTGAACTTTTTTTTTAATTTTGTGAAAAAATAATTTTAATTTAGAAAGTTTTTTTGGCATTAAATTATTTGCAATTAACATTTGAATAATAATATTTAATTTGTTTTTGTTTTTTAAAGTTGATAATTAAAAAAAATTATCTTGGGTGCTAAGTCCTTTTACTGGATTACTACAAAAGAAAACATCTTTTAACATCAACGGGAGTTGTCTAATGAAGTTCAATGTTTAAAAGTATTATTAATTATTATTATTATTAATTAATTAATTATTATTATTATTATTATTATTATTATTATTATTTTGTTATTATTATTATCGGACTAACCCGTAAAACATTTGAAGAAATTTTAATAAATTGCTAGAAAAACAAATGTCTGTAAGCATCAAGAGACGTTGCGTAATACTCATCTTCAGTAATAATAATAATAATAATAATAATAACAAATGTTTATGGAATATGTTACAGATTTTTTCCGATACCTTTTAATTACATTCTGTGAAAAGAAATGTCTTATCAACATAGAAAGCCACAGATGCAGTATTTCTTTTTTCCGTTAAGTTGGTCTACGTGTGGTAAAACAACTTTTACAGGCAAAGTTTCATACGAGCTCCACGATCATAGTGAAGCTAAAAATGAATGGTTCGTACGCTTAAAAAAAAAAAAAAAAAAAAAAAAAAAAAATGAGGATTTATTAAAAAAAAGTTTTGTATATGTTATCTATATGCAGTAAGTATTTTAAAACTTTAGAATAAAATTTATGAGAAGATACTTAAAAGAATTGCTAGTATAGTAATTTTGTTTGTAATATGTTTGCAGTGACCACTACAGCTCCGATCTCGACCACTTACAGAAGAAGTACAATAGAGCAAACAGATTATTAATAAAATTTATAAATCTATTTACTAAAAAATTTTAAAAAGCTATGGACTAAAAATAAAAGACATTCAAAATGTTTAAACAAACACATATAATTTAACGAGCATAATAATTAAAAGATTTTTTTTTCATTATCTACAAAAATATAATATAACCATGTACGAAAACCTGCAACAGCCTCTTCTAGGTTACCCAGAATTCCGAAAAACATTCTTTATCTTTAGAAAACACAAAAAAAAGTTTTTTTTTTTTTTTTTTCAAATTTTAAAGAAAAATTTATAAAGACAAAATTTTTTTGTTGCCACTAATTTGTGCAAACATTTTCGAGCATTTTTAGATGCGTTCGTTATTATATAAATACGTAGCACCTACAATCGTCATCTAGTTCGCCCGTCTGTCCGGAAAAAACTACCCAACTGAATGGTTTGAAATTTAATATATATCATCGTTGCAGAATTTTGTCGAGACATTTCGAATTTTATGAAAATCGGATCAAAACTTAACAAGATATTAGTAAAAGTTTTCTTCATTTTATTAAATCCTATCATACGTAATTAATTCAATGTTATCCCCAGATAGGTAGTGATTCTAGGTTGCCATTGTAATTATTCTATTAAATCCTATCATACGCAATAAATTCAATGTTATCTCATGATAGTTAATGCTTCTAGGTTGCCATGGTAATTACTGTTAAAGATGGAGTACTATTATTTCCATATTACTGAATTTAATATATATAATTGTAATAAATTTTGTATTCATGCATTTTTGAATAAAAGTGCAACAGCTATTGTACAAAGATTTGAAAATTTATAAAAGTAATTATAGTACGAAGTATATCATTTGACGTACAATTTCCGACTTGTTTTATAGTGCATTAATTAGTCTTCTCAATCCACAATACAGATTTTTTAGTATGCAAATAAAATAAATAAATAAATAAAATTTAATAAATTTAGGTAAGTAAAGTAAATTAAAATAAATTTTAACTGATTTTTGAAGTATAGCTTTGTGAAGTATAGCTTTGAATATTTTTGATGATGTACTGAATTTTAAAAAAGAAATATGGAATATTTTTTGCAGCTAATGATTTTCTCCTATACATACAAGTAAAGATGTATGTATATCTTATAGCACTGTGGAAAAAAAAATTATCTAGTAAATTATAATACAAATACGAGCAAAAATATACAATAACTTCCTCCGAGTTACCAACGATTTTGAAAAGCATTTTTTATCTTTAAAACCTCAGAAACAAATATATTTTCGAGATTTTTAAGATTTTTTTGCTGCCACTGATTTTCGTAAACGTTTCTAAATAATTTTTATAGTATGTTAATCAGGTTTTCATTTTTAGGAATCTATCCATTCTTAAGTAAAATTTTTCGTGTTCAACAAACATGTTTTACCGAGAAACATGATAAGTTAAGAGCATTAATATTAAAATCAAAATTAATATTGTTTTCTTAGGCAGATCACACACTGAACAGATAAGCAGGCAAAAGCATGCGAAACGAGACATGTAGCGTTCAAACCGGTTTCGTCCTTGTTATCAGGGTGAAATGCCTCTTGATTTACGCTTTTTCGTTGCTTGTCTGTTCAGTGTGTGATACGCCTTATTCGTCCAATCGTTGCCTCATAGTAACAGTAGGACATCTAGTATTAATCGAAAATGAGATCTCTGATTTACCGCTACGAAAAACTCTGTCTGCATCTAGTGGAACAGTAGGGAATTTTTATAAAACATATCTGAGATATACTAGTATTAGACGTAATAGACCGAGACCTGGCAGCAAAGACAATCACCTCATCGAGTTGGAGGCAAAAATTCCAGAATTAGCTAAAACTCGATTCCCATATTAAAACGCAATCGGCCTGCCAAGTCATATCTTGGTGAAAAACACCTAAAAACCCGATTTTAGCGGCCGAGTCGTAGGTTTATCATTGCGTTTTCCTGCACCCAAAGGTATGAAAACATGGCGGACTGGGAGCAGGAAAACACAATAGTAAACCTACTATTCAAAAGGTAAAATCGTGTTTTTAGGCGTTTTCCACAAAGATATGACTTGGCAGACCGATTGCGTTTTAATGTGGGAATCGAGTTTTAGCTAATTCTGGAATTTCAGCCTCCAACTCGATGAGGTGGTTCTCTCATGGTTCGTACGCCTCCTTGAATTTTTCAGGCCAGAAAATTTTTCGGTGCCAGTATTATCTTATAGAAAATCTCTTCTTAAAAGAAGGCGAAATGTTACGCGTTTAACCTAGATTTCTTTTTCTATAAAAAGATACCGGTAGATATCCTGGGGAAATAACGGTATCCGTATGAATCATGTGTCTGCCCTGCTGGCTCCCTGTCTATAACTTTGTGTTTCACAAGTTGTTCCACTAGATCAATGTTTCCCAACCTTTTATTGGCCACGACCCACTAAAACATCTGTGAAATCCCTATGCCCCCCCCCCCCTCTCTCTCACTCGCTAAATTGTCTTTTTTTTATTTTAAAAATGAGCTCTATTCACATGGTGAAAGCATAATAGAGCTTTAACAACAAATATTCATTTCTCATTTTTTAATTTTTCAAAAAGGTGAATCTTTTGACACAAATGCGTTTTTAAGACAATTCTATAAATGCAATTACTTTAGACATCTTCGCTTTTGTGGCAAAAAGACTTTTGTTGTACTTTTCAAACTTAGTTCAATGTTAAAGAAAAGTGTTATACGGTCGACATTTTTATCTTCACAAAATATCATTAAGAGAGACTTGCATTTAGCATTATAATTGATAACTTTCATACAATTTTAATTCATTTTTATAATTTATTAAGAGTTCGTGGAGAAGCTTTAGACACTAAATTATCTTTCTATAGATAACACTATACAAGATGCTAATCCTTATCAATTTAAGTAGTCATCATTCCCCACAACAACACAATTTCCCTGTTTTCCCATTCCCAATATCGTTAATTGTCTTCCATGTACAGTCGTGGAAAAAAAAAAGGAAACACCCCATACTAACTTCTCAACAAATTATTGTAGAAGAAAGTTACTGCTACCGAGCGATTGGAAATGAAGTCTACTTTAAAATGAACCCAAACTTCATTTTTTTCAATAGCAATACCCAATTTTAACAAGATATTTAAAATCTTCGGTTCAAATTATCCTTAGACACCAAATTTCAAGTCATTTGAATGATAAGTTTTTGAAATATAAACATTCAAAATTTAGTGCTTCTAATGTTAAATTACATTTTCACATTTTTATTTATATCTCCTCAAATGCTACTCCTAATGCGCTAATTTTTTGTGTAGCAATAATAATAATATACCCAAAAATAAATACGTTGAATTTGCAATTTTCATAATTTTATGATATAAATTATGAATTATGAAATTAATCTTCGAAAAAAGTATAAATTGCAACCTACAATTTTTTGATGAATTTAGATTTATTATCTCCTGCTTTATGGAAATCCAAAATTTCACATTTTTCTTCCAAGTAGTTTTCAAATTATGCTTAAAAAATGGGAAAATGATGGTTTAAGGGGCCGTCTATGATAGAAGTGACTAGATATTTTGAAATTTCTTCTGATATCCTGTAATCTAGCAGTCTTCAATGACTTCTTAAAATGCCTTGATCAAGAAGGAGGCTCTCTCGGCCAACAATCAAGTAACCTAACTTCAATTTCGATACAGCCCCTAAAATACGCTTGTTTTAAAATAATTAATTTCTCGGAAACTTATCGTACGAATTACATAAAAATTTGTTTTTAGGCTAATTGAAGGGTATAGAGTTCATTTATGCTGTCAGAATTGTGTACTGCTATTGAAAAAAACTAAGTTATGGTTCGTTTTAATATGTAGATGGCCTCCTAAGTAAATTTGATATACATCATTTAAAACTAGATTTTATTACCAATCGTGTGGTACCAGTAACTTTTTTCTACGATATTTTTTTTGCAGAGTTAGTAAGGGGTGTTTACTTTTTTTTCCAGCACTGTACTAACTGATTTTAAAATGTAAATTTTATAAGCCATCATGTAGACTTATTTACACTATAGAAGACCTGCACTAAAGTCACAGATGTTTACAATCTACCCATTTCGTTTTCAAATGTTATTTAAAATTTATCAATTTTATAAAGTTAATAGTACCTCGTTTCGATTATTCATATATTTTTTAGATTAAATATGTTCAAGACAGTCGGATTTATATATACTTTTAAGTAGTTTCATGTACAAAAGATTCTTCATATGACTTAAAAGTACAGCAAAGCAAATAGAAATAGAAAGCTCGTTCCATAAATAATCGAAACTACTACTTAAAATTGTAAAAAACAATTGTAACGACAAAAAATATAAACATTTCTAATTCTACAAAAAAAAAAATCAATATACATACTTTCAATGATTATTCATATAATTATTCTGGTATTGAATCTATTTTAAAATTTTGGTTGGTAGCATTTTAAAAATTCAATTAAAAAACTGATTTTTTTAAATTTTGCTTGTGTTCCGCTTATTTTTAGTCGACAAAATTACTTTTACTAAAAAAAGACAAAAACAAACTGATAGTAAATGGATGGGTAACAAATTTGGAATTGCCCCCCTAAAAAGTCAGATTACCCCGCCCCCCCCCATGTACACCCCACGCTGGGAACCACTGCACTAGATGCAAACACAGCTATTCATAGCAATAAGTGAGACATCTCATTTTTTATTATTACTAGATTTACTACTGTTGCTTCCAGGTGACGATGTATAAATTCAATTGCACAGTTCAAAATATTTTATTGAGAATTGATAACATCCCAAAAACCAATATTTTGGTCAGAGAAGACTAATTAATACAAAATGCAAAAACTACTAGGAAATGTCATAATGAAGAGAACAAATATTTTTTCCAACTGGATTAAATCTTATTCAAGGCATGAGTAGCACAGTTGAAGTTTATTCCAACAGAGCGAAAAATGTCCAGAGCAGGAATCGAACTCCAGGCCGAGTATCCAGGTTCAATTCCTGATCTGGACATTTTTCGCTGTGTTGGAATAAACTTGAACTGTGTTACTCCAGCCTTGAATATGATTTAATAAAGTTGGAAAAAATATTCGTTATTCTCATTATGACTTAATTACATGGTATACAGGAGTTTCCGTGTTCAAACACACTTTGATAATTTAAATGCTATAGTTATAGCTCGGATGAATGAAACTAGCGCTGCAGTTTGCAGCCATGTCCGTCAAATAAGAGTGAATTATGTCAGCCAAGTATCGTCCGGATAGCTTAACAGGTAAAGCATTGGCACGGCACGCCAAGTACCCAGGTTCAATTCCTGGTCTGGACATTTTTCACTCTGTTGGAATAAACTTCAACTGTGCTCCTCCAGCCTTGAATATTAGGAAATGTTTCCGAAATTCAGTGGCACCAAAGGAAACTTTTTTTAATATACATTTTTCTTTAAATGTCGAAAATATATTGGTTTCTGTTGTTTCTAAAGATAAAGAACTCTTTTCTGAATTCTTAGGTAACCTGGAAGGAGTTATTGCATATTTTCGTAAATTCAGAAAATTTGTCTTTTTTTCAGTGTATTTCATGCCAATATTGGGAAATATATAGCGTACATGTAGAAGATATTGGCTAATGTATATCCAATAAAACAATCTTGGCTGAATATTGTTTTGCTTCAAAAATCTTTATAACAAATAGTGAAATAAAACATGTCTTAATGCGTAATATCCTATGACAAAACGGGTTTGAAATGAAGAAAATCGCTTTCAAAAACTTTTCCTTTTAATTCCACATCAGTTATGTAAGTTTTCACTAAGCTAAATAAAATTAGCTCCATTCTCTGCAGACTAATAAATGCAAAGTCGCTCACAATCAAAAGCCCGTACGTCAGCGCCGTCTGCTTTAAAGTGAATTAAAACGGAGGATATTAACAGTGCCGCCGCCTCGTAAACTTCTCCCATTAATCAAGTGAGGAGCGGAATTAGGGAGCAATTAGCCCATACATGCCAATATACCGTAACGCCTTCTCCCACCCCATCTCACTCTCTTTCTAATACGCCATCTAAACATAGTTTCATTTATTCTAATACTTTCAATTAAGGTATTCCTAGAAAGATAAAACGGTAAATGAATGGTTAGTTTTCGCAATTTTATTTCCAGTTTAAATTTTCTTAATAATTGCCTCTGATTTTGATGCTGCGTTTAGAAAATTAAATGTCCCAGTTAATTATTTTCTAAGTATGAGGGTTTCTCTAAGAATAATACTTTTTTTTTTCCCTCACGTTGTCATCACATGTGAAATTAGAAATGTGAGTTATCTGTATTGGAGTGTAGTTTTTCTAATCGTTATCACATGTTAAATCAGTAATTTTTGTGTAAGATACCTATACTCAAGTTGAATTTGGACTTTACATTGTCATTATCACATGTGAAATGAGGGTTGAATTTTGACTATACTGTAGTGGAGTTAGAACTTTTCACCACTGTCATCACAAGTGAAATCAAAAATATTAGTTAACTGTAATAGATGGCGTTTCCCTCATCGTTATCACATGCTAAATTTGTAATGTTAATATATAAGGTAGCTATAATCAAGTTGAATTTGGATTTTACGTCGTCAGCATCACATGTGAAACGAAAAATAAAAATCTCTAGTGGAGTAAAGTTTTCCGCATCATTATCAGATGTTAAATTAGTAATGTAAATATAAGGTGCCTATACTCAAGTTGAATTTGGACTTTATCACATGTGAAATGGGGCTTAAAAAATTTCCTATTCTGTAATGAGGGTAGTAGTTTTCGCTGTTGTCATCACATGTGAAATCAAAAATATAAGTTATCTGTAATGGATTGAAGTCTTCCTCGTCTTTATCAGATGTTAAAGTAGTAATAGAAATATAAGGTACCTATACTCAAGTTTAATTTGTATTTTTCACCATCGTCATCCCATGGGAAATGAGATATGAAAGTTGTCTAAACTATAGCAGAGTTAATACTTTTCATGATCGTGATCACGTGGGAAATCAGGAATATAATGTTTTATATTCTAATGAAGTTTGGACTTGCTGCAATTTTTTTTTCCATTCTTTGTTTTGCAACAGTTTAGAGAAAACTTTTCAGACAAAATAAAGTCTAAATTCCATGGTGTACATGTACAAACGATATGCGATTGATTTTCCCTGTAAAAAAGGAAAATAATAAAATTGCTAAAACTTTTACTAATATCAAACGAGCAAGTATTCTTGAAAAGCAAGAATTTTGGAGGATTTCGTTAATCAAGTATATTGCTCCTATACCTCGTTTAAAGGTATTCTCAAAAGTTTTTGATAGCATTCATTGAATGGTTTGGTTTATATTATAGCCTACTAGCTATTTTTACACTATGGTTTCAGCATGTTTTTGATATTTTAGATATAATTGTCTCATATTTATTTAATTACATTTTGTAAGCCTAATTTAAACATTTCTGAAAATTGCTTTTTTTTTTTTTTGCCGAAATAGTGAACATAGTAGGAGTGAGACTAATTTTTTTTTAAATTTCTATTAAATCTGATCTATGTACCTATAAATGAAATAAATAATTCTATTCTTCAGATTGATTTGGTAGGGCTTGTTTAATTTTGTGGGAAACTTGAGTTGCCAGCGCCGGCTCTCTTAATGTACCAGAAAGTTATCTCGTTTATTCTTTACCTTTGAACACCTTGTAAAATACCTTTATAAATTATATACCTTTTTACCTTTATTGTTATCCTTGTATAATACTTTTATAAATATGTCAAAAAAAAAAACACGAAATTAGTAGAAGTGCATACAATTTTGAAACAGTAACAAGTTAATTTTAAAAGAAATTGAAACATAAATGGTTAAAATTTCTAAACTCACCTATTGTGTATGTTTTTAATGCGATCATAATATTTTTCTGCAGCTCAGACTACAGTTAAAACACAATTGAAATTACCAACGTGCTTCGCCTGTGACCACTTACACCACCCTACCTGTTACGCTTAACTGTAGGGTCTTCAAAAACAGTAAAGGGCAAAAATAAATATACGCGCAGTATGTCGTTTAACCTCATCGGAATAACTGGTAAATTCTTTTTATTACTAATCACTTGATGAAGGGAAGTGATAATTAATGGCTCAAACTCATTGGTAAAGTTATCATACGAATTGAATATTTCCAACTGAGCGTAGAAATTCCCGGCCTGGGCATTTTTTCGCTCAGTTGGAAATATTTAATTCGCATAAACCTAGAAAATAATAAATCTAAAAGTAAATAAAAAGGCGTAAAAGAAAATAAAATGTTTTTATAATCAGAAAATACGTTAGTAAATATATAAAAAAATAATAAAATAAAATAAAATAAATTTCGGAAACTCACTAATACTGAAAATGCATTAAAAATATTTCTATTTTTTGTTGGATAAAAAAGAGTTTTCGATTTGTTATAAATCATTAAACCTATACTACGCAAATAACTCTGAACTGTTTGAAGTCATGATCACGCTAACTTACATAATTGTGATAGAATACTATTAGTTCCTACTCGTTAAACAAATATTTTCAGAAAAATCTACTCATTTTTTAAATGCTTTCATTTAGTCTGCTGATCAATTAATTTAGTTGTTATAATTGCTTATACATCGCATGTAGATACTTTAAAATATTACTGATATATGTAAAAGCTTTAAAATATTACTGATACATTTTTGAAGGAATCATGATCTTTCTAAAGAACGCAAAATTTGGAGATGAATTTTTTTAAATCCTTATTATGAAAACTATTCTATTTAAATCTTCCTTTTGAAAATTACAATTTCTACAATACATAATAAATACAAATAGCCTTTAATCAGACTGCAATGTAATAATTAAGTTACAACGTAATAAAGTTTAAAATTAAATCTTGCATTTTGAAGCAAAACTTTCAATCCTGTTAGTTCAAGCCTTCTATTATACTTTGAGGATATTTTATTTATTTATATTTTTAGTCTTTTAATAACCGTATCTACACAGATGATAATATTTTTTGTCTGCAACGGTAGCCTTAAATTGTCAACTGTCAACAGCTCTATTATCTTGAGATACTGAATTCGTAAAATGATTAGCATTTATTTACTTCCTCGAAAATATTCTTTTAGATCCCAGAAACTTTGTTCACGTCGTTCACTCTTTAATTTTGGAGCAGTTAAGTCTCAATAACTCAATTTACGAGCTTTATGAGGCAGCTTTAAGATGAAATTCTCGCTCAGCCCAATTAAGATATTATTATAGATGATATGCTGCTGTTTTAAAGAAAATGATTCTCTTCTCAGTAAAAGGTACTTAGATGCAATTTTCGTTAATTTGAGATATTTCCGAGATAGCAAAGTAACAAACATTGAGTCATATTTGCAGATATTGAATAAATCCTAGTTTATCAACAAATAGTTTGAAAAGTTTTGCATATCAATAAATTAATTTCAATCATCTGAAATTCTGTTTATGTTGAATTTCTGTGCTTAATGCATTTATATGTAGCAAAGGAGGTAATTTTCTATTTATTATCGAAAAAGAGTCTATAATGAAATTGGAATGCGTAATAGTTTTATATTCAAAAATTAGTTACATGCACATCATTATTTATATGTCGTTTATTTAAATTTTAATATTTGAAACATGAGTTAATGTGTTTTTCATTAGTAACGAACTATTTTTCTAATGGATAGAATCAACATCAATGATACATAATTACATATATTTTTTTCTCGATATTCTCCAGTTTTCCTTTAAATATTTAATGTTTATTACATAAAGTTTAATTATAACAACATTTTGGATATAACTCTTTACATTGTGATTTTCGCTTGTTTGTTTTTTAATACATTGACAATTTTATCAAATATAGAATGAAGCATCAATTAATCTGCTTCTGTTGTTGTAGTGGCTGCTTGTCTAATGAGAAACTATCAATTCTTTTAAAGGTTGTTTCAATTTTTTTCATTTTATTATTGTATGTTATAAAGTACTATTTTGTACGTTTTGTGCAATTATTTTAGTATTACATTTAACTATCCTTGAAATCAAGATCACAAATTTTATCTCATTGTCTACATATTCCAATTTATTTACTTTAATTTATATTCAAAATACACAAAAACGTTTAATATGATTCTCTGATAATTAGTAAATTACAAATGAATGTATTATAATAACTTTATGAAAATTTAAATGACACAGAAGGTGGCTTCATGATTATCTTTAATGTTTAAAGGACAAATATCCCATTATTTAAAATGAAAAATTTAAATTGTGTGTATTTTCAGTACACAGTGCTTTCTGAAAAAAAATTAAACAGCTTTAATTAAAGTTAAGGCTAGTTTTATTAAAAACTTGAATCAGTAAAATGATGAATTTTGTCTAAATCATAAACTAAAAGGTCCTGAAAACGATATTTAATGCAATCTTGTCATAATCATTTTTTTCGTTTTAACATTTTTTTTCAGTTTTTTATCTATTTTTTAAACAGAGTTATTTTTGAAATAAAATATCTAAAAGTAATATATTTTTCTATAATATTGTTCCGGTTAGCACAATTTAATTACTCACGATGCACTAAGAAAACTGTCTTTTTTTTTCTTTCTTCATGTGCCATTATAAGGAAGAGTTGATAAATAAATAATACATTTTCAACACTTTTTTTTCCTACTTCTGTGAAATTTCGTGAAAAAAAGTACTGTTTTAACCCTCCGAGCGTCTTGCAAAAGGGTAAAATTGTAATGTTGTTTTCTTTGCATTTTGTTTTAAATGCTAAGAAAATATGATTATTTCAACATTATAAAAAAAACTCAATTACAAATATGAATGTAATTCTTGAGAGTATTAATCATTCTTCAATGCATTTAAAATTCATTAAATATATGGAATTATATTATCTTAAATATTGCTTGTATTGCTGTGAAACCTGGAGCTTAGTGAACGGAATATTACGCCCCAAACACTTAGAGGGTTAAATAATTGCGCACGTTTAACGCCCTCATGTTAAAGCAGCGCGCTAAAAAAGCCAAGTTTGACTCTAAATAAAAAAATAATATATTGTTTCATGGAGATGAAAATATTTTAGAATTACGAAGCAAATTTATTTTGCCTCTAGAAGATTAAAAATAATACTCCGTTCAGATTCGATATTTAAGATATCTTAGACCCCCGAACTCTCCGAGAGAATTCCACAAACTCTCTCAGCGAGTTTCAACTTTTTTCCGCTAGATACAGCCACTACGACTCGCTCTGACTAGCTATAAAGCTTTGTTTTAACTCATTGACTGTTACGGCCGGTTTTATTTTATGCGCATGCGCATACTTTGCATTTCTTCAGATCTCATACACAAGGACGTTCACTGAGTTATCTTAGATAAGTTTTGTGATGTGAACAGGTATTAAATTCCAGGAGGGTACCATGTCCTAAGATATCTTAAACATCCAATCTGAACGGAATAGTAGACATTTCATTGTGAGATACACTATTCTAAAAGTACATTGCAAGACAACTCGAGGTCTAGCAAAAATTAAAATAGTTCGTCTGTAGAAGTCTAACGTATCGCCAGCGGTTGCTCGGCCACGTTGTGTATACTATGTGATTTTTTTCTGAAAACTTGTGCTTACGTTGGTGAGGGACGCTGATTTCTTAATGCATTCAATTCTTTTACACCCAGTTTAAGCGAAAATTGAATTATTTTTTGAGTTCTCTTTCTCTCAATAGTTCCGTAATGTTCATTATGCATCTATAGCTTGCTGAAATTTTGTGATATCATTTATTTAACCATTAAAAGTCGACAACCTGGTTTCTAGAAAATTTTAACTGGACTACTCATATTCAACGATCAAGATTAGGTGAGTATGTGCGTTCATTGTGTTACGTGAAATAATCATATATATTTTTTCTGATGCCAACATCCTTTTTCCTGTGCACAACAATAAATGAGGTACCATACGAATTTTTTTAAACAGGATTTTGACATAGTAAGCTCACATTTTATTAAATACATTGTTTGATTAAAAAATTCTGTTAAATAAAACTTAATGAAAAAAAGTACCAACAAATAATCTTCTTGATTGCAGTTCGAAAACCGAAAAAAGATTAGCCGAACTTTAGGAGAAAGTAGTGCACACCAAAAAGAAAACAATATTTTTTTTATAGGAAACCAGGATCGTAATACATTTTTTATCGCTGAAAATGTAAGGGCCCTTACTCCATTCCGAGCATAACTATTGTTAATAACTTTAATTATAAAAACATTTGACAACAATTTTCAAGAGATTTTACAGGTTTTTCGATAAATGAAACCGTATGAACTCTCAAAAGCATTCGGAAACATGGAGCGCCCACTTCAGCGCTATTTGAATTAAAATGAAAGTCAATTCTACCATTTTTTGCAACATCCTTACAATTCACACAAAAAAAAGTTGGTCTATTTCAAATTTTGTTGAAATATTTTCCGGATTCGGATTTTAGTGAGTCAATCTCCAGACAACACTTTTCCGTCCTAGAAACATCCAGAGAATATCATATTCAAGCTAATCCATATCCTATGATCGTTTAAATTGTCCTGTACACAGTCACATAATATCTTCTGGATGACAAAATGTCACACACATATATATCATCTGGATTACTTTTTGCTAGTTATTGAAGAATTATAATTACTTAAGAATTATAGCGTAAGGTAGCATGTCAAGAACCAATGTAGAGGGCGAATGCGCATGTGTATCCGATAAAAGTATCAACAGGATTTTCTGAGGAAAATATAATTGGTTAATATAATCCCCATATCCTCTGGATATCTAGTGGATAGTTCTCATAGGATATGACAACTACAGTATCATTGTAGTATCAGTGTACTTGTCATCATCTATAGCATCATTGTAGGACATCAGAAGGACGATTGTTATTTTACGAGCCTGCATAAAATGAGAACCCTGTATTTTGACTGAAAACATTGATTGATGCCCCAGTTTTCTGTGCTATTTTTGTTATTGTATCGCGCATTATCACTTCTTAAAGTTTGACCAATCTTTTTTTAATCACCCTGTATTTCAAAATTTTCGAGACACATCTGCATTTTATCAAATCACAATTTTCAATTTTATAACCCAATCCACGTACTCCAGTTTTCGTAACCAACCTAAACGAAAATCACCTTCATTTATTTTCATGCCTGAGTTCATTTCCGTCCGAATACTTAATAAAGTCCATTTAAATTGAATATTAAAATTTCATGGCATCATTTATTTAATTTTCGAGAACGATAACCTGCAGTGACTCTAAACAATTTTACACTGCCCTTATAAATATAATCGAACTCTTTTACCCTCATCACTTTTCCCACCGCGCAGCATATTTGATAGCTCATCGAGTAAATTTAACTCCAAATACCATTTCAAAAATACTCATTAGCGTCTTTCAGATCTAAAAGCCCATTATTGGACACATTTTTGCTTCGTTTAACTGGCGAGTCTCTCCAACGTTACTCCAAAATTCTCTTAGAGGCGAAGCAAGCACGCTTTTCATTAGATTTTCCGATGACAGAAGGGATGAAGTATTAAGCAACATATTTGGCTGAAGGGGGGGGGGGGATCTGAAGGAGAAAGGGGGGAGGAGTTAATTATATTTAAATCGCTTCATATTATATTGTTTCAATTAAAGTAGGATTGGGATACACTTCAAGAGGTCTTTTCGCTTCTCCTCATATGCTGATGATTTTAAATAAGTACATCGTATAAAGAGACAATCTAATTGGCTGCATTACTTTAAATTGTTCCGGAGAAGCACGAAAAGAATGTTTTCATTAAAAAAAAAATCTTAAGTATGCTGCTCCATGACAGAATATGGATTTTTCTATGATATATTTTACAGAGAAATTTAACATTTTATTTCAATCATAGGATAGTTTAATTAAAAATAAAATTGAAAAGAAATTTCCTCAAAATAATTTATTTAACAAATAAAATTGTCTTGCCGAATTTGTTTACAACAATCATTATTTTATTTTTGATTTTATTTTCAAAAATAGATTTCAGTTATTATTACAAAATTTGTTTTCCATTACTTTTTATAAAATGGGTTTCTTTAAGGCCACCATAGGACACGATAGACTTTTAAATGAGAAAAAATCGGAAAAAATTTTTTTTGTGTTTTTACAAACTTATTACAATTTAGAAACTATAGTAACATAGAGCAATATATTTGATCAATTATTGTAAATAAAGCAAATATAAATATAACATTGATAGTGTCAAATTAATTAGCATTGAAAGTAATTTCATAAAAATAATTTATTTAACAAATAAAAAATGTCTTTCACGTTCAAACGCAATCTATTTGAAACTATCAATACTATATTTATTTTTGCTTCCTTTACTAAAATGGTTCTCCATGGTTACTTTTTACAAGACTGGATTCCAATAATTTTTTACAAAAGTGAACTTCAACTAGTCTTTACAAAGATAGTGTTAAGAATAAAACAATAAGTTACTCAATGACACCTTTTTTTAAGGAATTCTTCGCAGTGAACTGTAATTTCTTTATTTAAAACAAAAATTGTTAAGAGTGAAACAGTCTCTCTGGCCTTTTCCAAGTCAAAACATTCCATCATTTCAATAACAAGAAAAAATCCGTGTTTCCACTCACTAGTAAATAAATTACAATCTATCGTCAACACGCAGACGATTGGAATAATAAATAAAATTACGGCGCTGACACAGCGCCCTCGTACGGGAGATTTTAATTACGATCAGTAACATACTCCCGACCGTTGAAACCTGCAGGTTTCAAAACTACTCTAATATACAATATAAAATTACATAATACTACATGTAACAATGCAAAAGATATAAGTAATAACAAAGGGAAAATGGCAAAATTACTTTACATTTGAATACAATAAAACATACTATAGAAATTAAACAACAAAATATATTCAAAATATACCAAATATATACATTAAAGGAAATTAGTTTCCATTAATTGGAAGGGGACAAATACTTCTCACATTTCTCTTTATTATTGTACCATTAGGTAGACGAATGTTCACTACTCGAACTTTTTTGTCCTTACCGAGAGATATCTCGGAAATCCTACCTGTGGCCCATTTTGTGCTGGACATATTTTCATCTTTGATTAATACGAGAGAACAAACATTTATATTGTTTTTATTTATTTGCCATTTATTACGTTGTTGTAAGGTGTTCAGATAGTCCCGCTTCCATAATTTCCATATTTGCTGGCTATATTTTGTTATTTTTTGCCAGTTGCTAAGTTTGTTTTCCGAAATTTCAGTGAGCTGGGGTTCGATAATAGACGTTAAGGGCCTACCTATAAGAAAATGGCCCGGTGACAGAGTCTCGAAATCGTCGAAATCTGATGATAATGGGGACAGAGGTCTTGAGTTCAATACACTTTCAATTTCTAGAATTACTGTCAGAAATTCCTCTAAAGTGAGGTGCGCGTTACCAATTACATGTTTTAGATAGAATTTGAATGATTTAACCCCTGCCTCCCAAAGACCACCGAAGTTCGGCGCTTTCGGAGGAATACAATTCCATTCGATATTTTCCCTTGCAAAATAATCAGCTAATGCTTCATCTGGGTGTCTAACCAAATTGTGAAGCCTTTTCAATTCTAAATTCGCCCCTACAAAGTTTTTTGCATTGTCAGAAAATATTTTTGAACACTTTCCCCTTCTGCTAAAAAAGCGCTTAAAACAAGCAATGAAGGCTGCAGAAGTGAGATCTGAAACGAAATCTAGATGAATTTTGGTGCAGAGACAAACGAATATACATACATACACTTTATTATATGTACCTTTTCCTTTGATTTTTGAATTTAATGTAAAAAGGGCCGCAATAATCAGTTCCAATAATGGAAAATGGAAATGAAGGTGTAACACGCTCTTTGGGCAAGTCACCCATAACTTGACTCGCTAATACAGGATTGTTTTTAAAACAAGTGACACATTCATATGTTATTTTGCGACAGATGTTTCTACCATTAGTTATCCAAAATTTACGATGAATATGGTACAACAATGTTTGTGATCCTACATGTAAATACTTTAAATGAAAATATCTTACAATAATTAAAGTAAGGGGATGCTTACTTGGCAGAACCATAGGATGTTTTTCATTTGTTGTCAAATATGAGTTACCCAACCTACCCCAACTCTTAAAATATTACTTTCATCTAAGAAACAATTTAAAGAATTTAGTTTCCTTTTATTTGGTACTGAATTACCATTCTGAAGACATTTTATTTCTTCCTGATACTCACTTTGTTGAACCATCTTTATCAGTGATTATTCTGCAGCATTCAATTCTTTAGAAGGATGATCTTTCACTCTATTAATATTTCGAAGGTTATGAATAAATCTAAGCAGGTAACATAAAATACGAATGATAGCTATATAATTATTACTAACACTAATAATATAATCTAATAAGTAATTTTGATCATAAATAGCTAGAGTTACTAAAGAGTTATTATTTTCACATTTAACTGTTTTCTTTAGTTCATCAGAATAGTCATCTGGCAAATTTTGGCTGTTGCAATCATTAGTTGGGAGAACTGTTTCTCTCAAAAAGGGGGGACCTTTAAACCACAAATCCTTCTCTAAGAGCATATCAACACTGACGCCTCTGGTCAGGAGGTCGGCTGCATTAGACTTTCCTGGACAATTAAACCACGAATTGGAGTCAGTCAAGGATTGAATTTCGTTGACACGATTCGCTATGAATGATTTCCATGTTTTACTAGAACCTCTAATCCAGTACAAAGTGATTTTCGAATCTGTCCAGAAGAACATATCTGATGGCTTCTTATGATCTACTATTTTCTTGACTGCATTACCTAGTCGGGCAGCAAGTAAAGCTCCCAATATCTCTAATCTTGGTAAAGTGATTTTTTTAAGAGGTGTAACTCTAGTTTTTGAAGTCACAAGGTTAACTTCAATAACATTTTCTTTAACAATTCTGAGGTATATGACAGTACCGAAGGCTTTCTTACTAGCATCGCAGAAACAGTGAATATCTACCACATCTGAATTTTCTTTTTTCGTTGAATTTAGCACAATTCTTGGAATTTTTAGGTCGGAGAGGCGTGGGATCTCAGAACACCATTGAAGCCACTTTTCTTTAACATCTATTGGTAGATCTTCATCCCTAGCGATTTTCCTCAACCACAGACCTTGAAATAGGCATTTCATGCGAATAGTATAAGGAGTGAGCAAGCCAAGAGGGTCGAATATTTTTCCAATAGCACGCAGGATGAAGCACTTGATGTTTTCATTTTTTGATAAAATTTCTAATAAGCCTTTTACATATACGATAAAGCAATCTTCACTCGTATGCCAAGACATTCCTAGAACTTTTGTTGAGTCAAATCCTGATTCAATTGGGTTATGTAGAGGCTGAGTATCAAACCCTTCTCGTTTCCATTGCTCCATCAAATCGTTATCATTAGTTGACCATTTTCTGAGTTTCATACTTGCCTCGCTCATAATATAAACAACATTTCGAGAGATTTCTAACGCATCTTGGAAGTTGTCAGTACCAGCGATGAAATCATCAACGTAGAGGCACCTATCTAATAACTTTGTTTTTGTGGGATATCTAACTTGAAATTTCTTGATATGTTTTCTTAGAGTAGCAGCAAGAAGAAACGGGGAAGCATTCATACCAAAAAGAACTCGGTTGAAGCGATATATTTCTATACCTCTATCTCCAATCCATAAAAACCTCGCTGCGTCTCTGTCTTTCTCCGCTAAGGATATCTGCAGAAAGGCCTTTTCTATATCACCTATCAATGCTATTTTGTTTAATCTAAAATTGATAAGTAGATCGAATAAGTTTGGATTAAGATTTGGACCTGGCCAAAGACAATCATTTAACGATAATTCGCCAGCATCATGTGAGCTGGCATCGAAGACTACTCTCATTTTTGTTGTTAGTCTTTGTCTAAAGACAGGTTGATGTGGAAGATAAAAAAGTGGTTTCTCCACTGGCTTGTGCGTTTCCGTTATTTTTTCTATGATTCCTGATTCCTTTATTTTCATAATCTTTCAAAGTCTCACAATATTGAGCACGAAGCTCTAATTTTCGCTTCATTTTCACTTTAAGACAGTTTAGACTATTATTGGCTATTTTGAAATTTTCGTTCATTTCTCGCCAATCCTTTTTCCATGGTAAGGGAACTTCGTAAAGTTTATTTTTATAAAATACAGATTTTTCAAATATTTCTAATTCTCTATCTTCCTCAGTACATGTGGGATCGTCTTTTATCCCTAATGTTTCTAACTGAAAGAATTTTTGAACTTCTTTTGTCAAATCTTCATAGTTACAAACAAGCCCACAATGAGTATTTTGCGTGATTTGATTGTCAGGATTTAATACGTTTCCGCAGGCAATGAATCCAAATACCGAGTTTTGGTATTTTAAATTAGAATTGGGGACTTAAATTCGACCGACTTCTAAAAGATCATAAAATATTTGAGCTCCCAAAAGAACATCAATTTTTCCAGGTTTGTAAAATTCTGGATCCGCTAATTTAATGTTATTAGGGTAATGTTCTGTTGGAACGTTAACGATTTACTGGAATGGTATCCGATATTTTTGGTACACAAAGAAGTTCTATTTCCGCCTTAAAATTTGAATTGTTCGAAATTAATGCTTTTACCTTGGAGTTAATATTCACGGAGATGCCATTTAATCCTGAAACTGCAACTTTTATTTTTTCTATCTTAATTCCTAAATAATCAGCACACTGAATCGTAATGAAATTATTCATTGATCCAGCATCAATCAAACCTCTTAACGGCTTAAATTCACCAAATTTATTTTTAATATAAACAATGACAGTTGATAAGATGCCAGAACTTAAATAATTCATCTCACAAACAGATGTACCTGAAAATACTCTTTCGTTAGAAATGTGAAATGTTGCAGCATTCGGGTCTAGACTTGAATGCGCTACGATTTGATTCTGGTTTTGGGTATTGCCTCGGGTTTTGAAATAAATTCATTTTTTCTATCGCTGTTTTGAATTTGCTTTTCATTTTCATTCTCGAAATGCAGTAAACTTGAATGCTTTTTCATACATTTCTGACAAGAATAAGTAGATTTACAAATTCTAACCGAATGGAATTTTAAACAGTTAAAACAAATATTATTTTTCTTTATGAATTCATATCTAGAAGTCACTGAAAGATTTAAGAATTCTGGACATTTGTGCAAACCGTGGAATTCATTACTCTGACACTTAACACATTTAAATGTTTTTGAGTTTTTACCATTAGATGTAGATACCATACTAGTGATTTGTTGTTGAGCATTGCGTTTAGGAGTTATATTATTTATAAGAGGTTTGGGAACTTGCAACGTTCTCGCTTGTCTTTTTAAAAATTCAATTAATTCTTTTAATTTTGGTAGCTCGTCCTTTTTTGTTCACGTTCAAACCATAATTTTGTGGACCCATCTAATTTCTGCCACAATATATAAGTTGTTATTGTATCCGCAAACCCTTCAATTTTTTGATCGAGAATTTCTAGAGATCTGATACATTCACTGGCGGTATCTGCCAAATTAAGAATAGCACAAGGTGTTTCACTTTGTATTGAATTAATGAACATTAATTTTTTAATGTGAGCAAACACTTGTTGTCTTTTATTGAAATATCTTTCCTCTAATAAGGACCACGCTGTTTGATAATTATCATCTGAAATCGTTATACTTTGTATAACTTTGGCAGCTTCCGAATGAAGCGAAGATTTCAAATATGATAACTTTTGAGCACCCGAAAATGTGCTATTATTGTGAACGCTAGATTTTAAAAGATCACTAAAATATATCCAATCCTGTACATCTCCACTAAAAGAATGTAGATTAATCGTGGGAAATCGAACTTCCGTTACACTATTCTCTTGTTTTGGCTTGGATTCATTAAGAACATTTGTTTGTTTTTGTTTCGCTCTTTTAATTTTTAACCAAGTTTCATCTAACTCTTTTTCAATCGATGATTGTTCATCGAGATATTTATTAATTTTCTCTTCATCGCACAATGAATAAATTTTATCAAAAATTTCTTTCAATTCTGTATTGAATTGATCACATTTCGTACTTACAAGTTCTAAAGAGCATTCATCAGAGTCACTTAATTTAATTTCACTCACAAATTTAGTAATTTTACATTTTAAAACTCTTTTTTTAGTCAAAATATTTTTTAATTCAGTAGACATGTTAAAGAAAAAGTCCTACCTTATTCGAAGAAACCAAGTCTCGTCGCTGATTCTTGATTCTTAAAAGCAAACGATAAATCTATTTACTTTGGCCTCGAAGGACCAATTTTTGTTAAGAATAAAACAATAAGTTATTCAATGACACCTTTTGTTAAGGAATTCTTCGCAGTGAACTGTAATTTCTTTATTTAAAACAAAAATTGTTAATAGTGAAACAGTCTCTCTGGCCGTTTCCAAGTCAAAACATTCCATCATTTCAATAACAACAAAAAATCAGTGTTTCCACTCACTAGTAAATAAATTACAATCTATCGTCAACACGCAGACGATTGGAATAATAAATAAAATTACGGCGTTAACACAGCGCCCTCGTACGGGAGATTTTAATTACAATCAGTAACAGATAGCTTTCGATTATTTTTTACAAAAATGTGTTTAGAACATATGGGGGGGGGGGTCCAAAGGAGAAGAGGGGAGGAGTTAATTATATTTAAATCGCTTCACATTATATTGTTTCAATTAAAGTAGAATTGGGATACACTTCAAGAGGTCTTTTCACTTCTCCTCATATGCTGATGATTTTAAATAAGTACATCGTATAAAGAGACAATTTAATTGGCTGCATTACATTAAATTGTTCCAAAGAAACAAGATAAGAATGTTTTCATTGAAAAAAAAATCTTAAGTATGCTGCTTCATGACGATGTGCAGCATATGGAATATGGATTTTTCGATGATATATTTTACTGAGAAATTTAACATGTTAACATTTTCTTTTAATCATATGATACTTTAATTAAAAATAAAATTTAAAAGAAATTTCATTAAAATAATTTATTTAACAAATAAAATTGTCTTACCGAGTACTAATTTGTTTAAAATAATCAATATTATTTTATTTTTGGTTTATTTACAAAAATTGGTTTCGATTACTTTTTACAAAAATGGGTTTCGAATGCATTGCTTAATGGGAGGGGGCTTTTAAATGGATAAAAATTGGCAAAAAAATAAGACTTTTTATTTTTATGTTATTATAACTTTTTAAACTTTTTTAACCACTTCACTGGTAGCAGGTATAGTGAAACAGTGCTTTTACCCCCAACTTATCTTGCGACAAACGTTGAAGTGGCTAAGTATAGCAACATAGAACCATATATTTGATCTACTTTTGTAAATAAAGCAAAAATAAATATAATATTGATAGTCTCAAATAAATTAGTATTAAAAAGTAATTTCCTAAAAATAATTTATTTATCAAATAAAACTATCTTTCATTTACTAATTTATTTCAAACTATCAATACTACATTTATTTTTGCTTCATTTACCAAAATGGTTTTCGATTACATTTTACAAGAATGTATTTTAACTACTCTTTATAAAAATAGGTTTCGGTTATTTCTTACGTAAATGGTTTTAGAACGTATGTGGGGGCGAGGGTAGATGGCCTTTAAATGAGCTAAAAATTGACCAAAAAATAAGAATTTTTATTAAAAAAATAAGAAATTTTACGTGATTATTAACTTATTAACATTTATAAAAGATCAACATATTGCCATATATTTGTCCCATTTTTGTAAATAAAACAAAACAATATATAATATTGATAGTTTCAAATAACTTAGTATTAAAAATAATTTGATAAAAATAATTTATTTAACAAATAAAATTATCTTTCATTTACTAGTTTATTTGAAAATATGAATACTATATTTATTTTTCTTTCATTTACTAAAATGGTTTTCGATTACTTTTTACAAAATTGGATTCCGAATACTTTTCACAAAAATGGATTTCAACTCCTCTTTACAAAAATTTGGTTTCGATTGCTTTTTGCAATAATGAGTTAAGAACGTATTATGGGAGGTTGGTTTTTAAATGAGCTAATAACCGACAAAAAAAAATAAGGGTTTTTATTTTTACGTTATTATTAACTTATTAAATTTTCTAAAGTATCAACATATTGCCATATTTTGTCCCATTTTTGTAAATAAAGCAGAAATAAATATAATATTGATAGTCCCAAAATAAATTGGTATTAAAAGAAATTTCATAAAAATAACTTATTTAACAAATAAAATTGCCTTTCATGTACTAATTTATTTGAAACTATCAATACTATATTTATTTTTGCTTCATTTACCAAATTAATTTTCGATTATTTTTTACAAAATTAAATTCCGATTACTTTTTACAAAAATAGATTTCAACTACTCTTTACAAAAATAAGGTTTCGATTACTTTTTGCAACAATAAGTTAATAATATATGGGGTGCGGATGGCTTTTAAATGAGCTAATAACCGACAAAAAAATAATTTTTATTTTTAGGTTATTATTATCTTATCTGAATTTATAAAGTATCAACTTATTGCCATATATTTGTCCCGTTTTTGTAAATAAATCAGAAGTAAATATAATAATTGATAATCTCAAATAATTTAGTATTAAAAGTAATTTCATAAAAATAATTTATTTAACAAATAAAATTGCCTTTCATGTACTCATTTATTTGAAACTATCAATTTATTTTTGCTATATTTATTTATTACTATATTTATTTACATATATATTTATTATATTTATTTATATTATATATATATTTATTATAATTACTATATTTATTTTTGCTTCATTTACCAAATTGATTTTCGATTACCTTTTACAAAATTGGATTCCGACTACTTTTTACAAAAATGGACTTCAACTACTCTTTACAAAAATTAGGTTTCGATTACTTTTTGCAAAAATGGGTTTAAAACGTATGAAGGGGGGGGGGGGGGGATTTTCTGATTTCGTCTCTCTATCTTACCCGAATCGTCTTCTTGGTCATTTTACATCTTTAGGATACCACTGTAGGGTTTTTGCACTCCATCTATTGCCTTGTTTTCTTGTCTAATGTGCCCTGCCTGATTCTCTATTATCCGTTTAATTATATTATATATGAGGGGCTCACAATAATAGTAGACCAAGTCTATTTTGAAATTAAAAATGAGATAGTCTACTTATAAGGTGCATAAAATCTAATTTATCCACTCCCACAGTGAACCAAGTCTATTTTCACATACTTTCTCACTTATGGCATCTGTTCACATACTTGGTTCACTGTAGGAAGGGATAAAACAGATTTTATGTACCTACTAAATCAGTCATACTTAACCTGCGGCCCGCGGTTAAGTATGACTGCATGTGGCACGTCGACCTTTTGTATGCGCCCCTTGACACATAATGATTAATTCATATTTATAAAATTAATTTAGATATGCATAAAAAGTAATCACCCTCAATGTTGTTTTACATATTTTCATGGAAAATCAACATTTGTTATTTTATTTATAATTAATTTATGTTAAAACATCTTAAATGTTGTTTTCTTAGTCAAAAGTTCTTTTTACATGTCTTTGTTGTCTTATTTGTGCTACAGAAGTGTATACATTTCTCAATCGTCAGCACTCATCAAACATATTAGTCCAAATTAATTAATTTTGGACTATCTTTCTGAAAATTAAAAAAATAGTTTTTTTTTGCAATGAGCAAAGGGTTTATAAGAGAAAACTTCCTAATTTATTTTCTTTAGAACTCTTAAATTCTGTATTATTATATTATCACTTTTATACTTATTATATAGCTAATACTGCTTTTTGGGGTTTAATGTTTGTCGCGGAAAGAAATTTGTTCCAAAAATTTGTTACAATACTATTTCCAAACATCAAATTTTCCGTACATTTTTACAATTGCCATAGAAATTTGCCACGAAATTTATTGTTTTGTAATAATGGGGTTAAAACCTTTTGATAACATTTCTTAAACTACAAATGTTCGAACTTACCGATAATATTAACTGTATTATACTACTTATGTCATCTTACTATTTTATTACCCGACTGCCAAGAAGGGTTATGTGTTTCACGCGTATCTGGGTATGTGGATTTCTTTATACCCTCGAAACAACTCAACGACTGGATGGATCTTAATGAATGAGGTCTCTGTCGATTCGTCTTAACCGCCCGATGGTTACAGAATAGGTTTTGTTTTTATAAATTCAAAATGGTGGCCGTAAAATACAAAATGGCGGTAGAGACGAAAAAGAATTTTTACGCACCCTATTGAGTGGCATGTCATTGGATATGTCTTTCAAATAAAGACGATGTTTCATTGACTATTTTACAGTCAGAAGCTCCGTTTGAATATTACACAACCTGGAAGTTGGTATCTCAACTTGGATCTCTAGCTTTACTGTAACTTTAACCTTCATAGACATCTATAGGGCTCATCAAAACAGTGTTTATAGATAGGAACTAATAATTAAACACAACTTAAAAGTGATCAATATAAGTAAATAAAAAAAAATAGGTAATACAAAAAATAGTTTCACAATAATGAGAAATAATTAATTAGTTCGCTTTTTACGCAGTCGGGTTTCTTGATTTTTAAATTTAATTTTTATTTAATTACTCTTTTTTATTACTTTTATGCATGTGTTGTGGCCCGCCTAACGTCGCAAATCTGTGTTTGTGGCCCGCGAAAAAAAAAGGGTTGTTCTAAATAGACTATCTCATTTTTTTTTCAAAATGGACTTGGTCTACTATGGTTGTGAGCCCCTCATATGTGTGTGTATTGAAGTTTGACACAATGGACTCGGAAGGATTTGATCGCTGGACCTCCTGTTTTGAAATTGGAAACGTGTTACCTCGGCGCTATTAATGCTTGATTACGTCGCCGCAATATTTTTCACTTATAGTCTGCCACATTCACTTGGTAATTTTCGCTATAGAACAGATCTCAAAATTCGTTTGAAAATGGATTAAATATTTATTCCGTTGGCCGATAGGTGGGGCTCACAATCTTTTGACATTCGGGAATAAAAATCTGGTGAAATTAAACTTGCTAAAATAACATTTTAATCTGATAGACGAATGCCTTAATGATTCAAAATAAAGAAAAAATGGTCAGCAGCGAAATTTGTTTTATTTAACTGAGGTTTAAGTTAAACTTGCGAGTTTAATTTTCCTTACCATTTTCCCACTAAAACTTCTTATTTTCTTCTAAATGTTTACTTATAATGAATTTGCATAGTACCCACAGGACATTTAAATAAGAAATAATAACAATGTAGTATTTTTTTGTACAAAATTTTGGTATAATATTGACTTAAAGGGCTGTTAAAGAAGGGATGATAAGGTAGAGAAAAGGGACGGTATAGGAAAAAAGGGACGAAATGGAAAAAAAGGGGGCGGTAAGGATGGAACGGTAAATGGAAAATTACCACCTATTTTAGGGAAATCATGTTAAGACTAAGTGGTTGCCATAATGTTCATTGATTTTTAGAAAAAGTTAGTTAAATTGGATTAAATTTTTAAAAAAAATTAATTTACCTCGAAAAGTGCAGGAATAAATCTTGGGACGGTAAGACTAACAATAAAGCTACAATGCTTGAAATTGATATTTAAATGCTGATTTAAATTCTGCAGTAAATTTCCTGTCAAACAATTTTAGACATTCTTTTTCTAGTATACTTCTGCATGAGAAAAAACTTGAAAAAAATTCTGTCGCTGCATCTGAAGTGATTTTCTGTATAATTTTAGAAGAGGGACGGTAAGGAATCTAAAACCCAGGGACAGAATTTAAAGAATAATAACAACTCTAAAAATGTGTACAGGTTTTTTTTTTTTTTTTTTTTTTTTTTTTGCTACACATTTATGTAAGACAATAGTTCCAGTTTCGGAAAAAAATACATCAAATTATTTTTATTGAAACAATTTTATACAGACAGCTTCAAACTTAAAAATCAGCATCTGGGACACGGGGCGGTATAGGAGTTTTCCTGGTATTTGGAACCCAACATCGTCCAAAACTTATTTATCTCGTTAATATCGTTATGCAGTCATGCAATGGGATGTTCCCCAGTATATGAAATAAAAAAAAAACACAAGAGCATGTACTAAAATAAAAATTATTATTCAGGGACATAAAAGTCAAAAGATTGTGTGAATGTCCCAGGTGCAAAAGTCTATACAGTTCTTGCAACAGTTGTTTATAAATATTTACCGAATGCAAGCTCTATCAAAAATACCGTATCATGTTCACTCGCATACACACATACAACTGATGATTACAATATATTTTGCTTACACTATTTGTTCGGAAAGTAAAAATGTGTAAATACTTTGTATATATATATTTTTTTCCAAATCTGCAACACAGTTATGGTATGTGATACATTCTGAAAAGGGAATTGGAACGATTATTCGAACCTGCTCTACTTTATTTTATTTCTTTCTTTATAAATGTCGAAATAATAATCCTCGGTTGCTTTTATAAACTCGAAAATAAAATTATTTCAAGCTGAATGGAAAGAACATTTCTGATTTCCCAAGAAATTCTTTCCATTTAGATCAAATTACCCATCGGAGAACCATTTCTGGACAAAAACGCCATGGCAATAAAAATAAAAATTAAGAAAAGACTAGAAATAGATGTAGTAAGTGAAAAGCTGCACTATTCGTAAAATAATAAAACGGAGAAAAATAAACGACGTTATAGAGACAAAATTTTATTTATTTGAGACAGTTTACTTTAAATGATTTTTGTTAGTATTTTTCTCTATAGACGTAAAAAAGATGAAAAGATCTAAAATTTTACTTTTATCAAAAATAAATATTTTTCTGCAGACTCAAAAGAATTATTATTAGTCTTAAAAAGTAAACTCAGTAGTCTTAAAAAATAATAAACGGTCAAGTGCGAGTATTACTCGCGCTCAGAGGGTCCCTTGCAATAAATATATGAATTATTAAAAAAATCGTTGCTGAAAGAATAATAAGATTTTATAAAATAAAATAAAAAAAACTATAGAACGTACGGTTGGGTATAGCTTTATATGCTAGAAAAGAATGAATGAGTATACCATAAAAGTTCGAAGAGATATGAAGCCTAAATAATATCAAATATTGCTATTCGGTACAACTCTTTTTTTAATGTTATCCTAATCTGTTTATGATGAACTTAATTCGGTACTGACAATAAAAGTAGTGCACATTTAAATTTCATTTCACATTTCATAAAGCTAAATTCAGCGTAGTAATTATCTTCTCTTTTTACAATGTAGCTAAAATAGAACCCTTTTTCAAAGTTTATACTTGGCATTGTGCAAAGCGCGGTTCGAAAGGAGGTCGCAAATATGCAACGCCGCCTTGGTCCGTGCCGCGTTTTCCCAGATAGGTTTTTAATTAAATGTAAAGACACGGGAGGCGTTTTGGGACATCCACTCAATGCAAACTAGTCGCGTATACCACAGTTTTTATGTGATTAATTCTAGTTAAATTAGTCTGTTTTTAACAATTTGACGTTTATTGCTTTTATGCTTCTACTAGGCATTACATTACACAAATATATCATTAAAAGTTGTTATCTAGGCTTTAAAAGCCGATGGCACATAGAGTAGGCCGCCATTTTGCATGAACAAACCGTCCGTGTCTTTAAGGATTAATATCTCGGCTAATTACCGACGATTGTTTTCGAAAATCATTAGCATTAATGCTTTTATACTTCTGCTACGATAGGTGCCTCCAGCGCTCTTCAACACCTTTTCTGGATGCATAAATCGAAATTTGTGTGCACCGGAAAAAATGCGCCTTTCTCAAAAACTATGTGACCTAGGGTAATCGCTATACTTTTCCTGCAAGGTTTAAATTACTGCATACTCCCTCTAATTTTTTCATAATTTTAGTCTCAGTAGATTCGGAAATAGATAAGGGGAACTTATTTTTGCACTATATTTTCGACGATACCTCTGAAAATATAATACCTAAGATTAAAAGTAATGTATTTTTGAGTTCAGTGTTACGAAAGCTTTCACACGATACCCCATACGATGTACAAAGAAAAGATTTTTTTTCTTCAAGTAACATAACTAGCCTCTCTACATTTTCACTAAATGTATTTGTGAATGTTTAATATCAGTAAATATGTGAGTCAATAGTGTTTATTACTTCCCCCAATTTGAACTTTCCACGTCCCATAGTTTATGACTAAATTGACTGTGACAGGCAGACACAGGAGTGATCTTATAATGGTTCCTTTTTTTAATTTTTAAGTACGGAACTCTAAAAATGAAATTTATAAGGAATATTTTTATTAAAGATATTGAAATTTGGATTTGTTTTAACGCAACTATTTACAATAGAGTACGAGAAATTGTCGATGCACTTTGGTTTCTAAAATTGGCGATAAGTAAATTACCTTAGATAAAATTAAATATTATTTATCTTTATGAATACGTATTATATTTGGCATGTGGTGGACGGCTATCTAATATTGCGATAATAGACACTCTCAAGCTACTGTTAATTCATTAGGAGCCTTCTTTTAAAATTTTTCTTTTTCATTTTAGTATTTTAAAATTATTTTTATGCATGGCATAGTACATCTGTAGTCGAGTTCTAAAAATGAAAGTGTCCTCAGAAGAAAATATATGTAAGGGTCAATATCTGAAAACTGGACAATTTCATTCAAGAATTTTTATTTTATTTTTTAAATTAATGTGCCAACTTCCAAATACAATTATATACTATGATACATGTTTTGTCATTTGAATTCTGTAGTGTTTTGAGATCAAGGATGTATATTTTATGCGTAGGATAAACTTTTATGGAAGAAAGTGTCTGTTAACACCATAATCAGTATCTAATAATTGGGACTGAGATGATGGGGACTGAGGTGATGTTTTTGTCTTAACAGCTGCACAGCCATTTTATTGAATTATTTTGAAACTTTTATGGAAGAAAGTGTCTGTTAACACCATAATCAGTATCTAATAATTGGGACTGAGGGGATGTTTTTGTCTTAACAGCTGCACAGCCATTTTATTGAATCATTTTGAAACTTTTATGGAAGAAAGTGTCTGTTAACACCATAATCAGTATCTAATAATTGGGACTGAGGTGAGGTTTTTGTCTTAACAGCTGCACAGCCATTTTATTGAATCATTTTGAACACGTGTAAATGATTAAATATTACATGTGACATTTCTATGTTACATAAATAAAGTTGCAATAAGCTTTTTTTTTTACAGATAAAAAGTTAAATATGGGGGCATGAATGATGCTATAAAAATATACTCATCCCTTTTCAGAATAAAAAAATATATATTTCTAAAAATGAAACAATGAGCAGAACAACTTACCTTCATCCATGCTGGATAGTTCAACTGTAGTTGCTGTTGCAATGGAAATAATTCTGCCAGCGCCGCCTACTATCTGTTAACCTAAATGTGTGGTTAGAGGGACTGAGATGATGGTCAACCTCAGGGACAAATATATTTACTACAGTATTTTACTGTACAATCTATACGAGTAAAGGAGCATTATATTTTCCCATACTGTATATATATATAGGTATAAATATATAATAGCAAAAGTTAAAAATATTTATAAAAATTTTTACAGCATACATTTAATGTTGGATATTTGTACCTAGGGACAGGGACTGAAATGATATGATTTCGTTTTTTTAAAACTTAAAATTAATTATTTATGCATCATCATATGTCCATTTATCATTGGTAATTGTTATAACAAATGTTACAATATATTACATTTTTCAGTTTTTGGTTTTAGCATAATTAATGGAATATTATTGACAGTGGACGCGAATTGTCCAATTTTTATATATTTACCCATACATATGTATATATATATGCAACCCAAAATCCAAAAGTACCCTGTAAGATATCGAGCTCAGATATCCTATGCAAAAAAAATATCATTTAAAAATATTGAAATGCAGACGAGAAATTCGAAAAGAACTCTCCCATTGGATTAACGTTAACACCTTAACAAGAGCCTGGGTCCAAAACGTGAACAAGATCTCACAGCCTCTGAGCCATTCCACGGTTCGGCAAATCGGTCCTAAGTTGTGCCATATGCGCACGACTTACGGAATGTAAATACATGTGTAAGATACAAATGGTTTAATTTTGTGGAATATTTTAAAAGTAATTGCAACCTGATGTAATAATTGTGATAGATTTATCACAAAAGGTTTATTAGTAATCCCGTTAGCCTTTTTTTCACACTACGGGCCATGCCCGTAATATTTACATTTGGCCCGACCGATGTACTACGGGCAAGGCCCGTGATAATCAGTTTTGGCCAGAATACAAGACCACGTGTCTCACACGTAGTTGTAGGTTAAGGCACCGCCCCCTGAATATTAGGCCTGAGCGCTGACACAAAAATGGCGGCTGCCGAAGGCGGATTTTTTTGAGCGTGTGAACGGTCCCTTAAGTATTCCTACCAATAATTTTTTTCAATTTCTTCCGCTTGTAACGCTCAAACAATACGCACTCCATCATATTTGTTCTCCTTTTCTTTTTTTTCTTTTCCTTCAAAAGAACTGACAAGCTGAGTAAATTGAACTTGACGAGAGAGAAGAATGTTTACAAAGTGGTTGCCGACAAGGCATTTGTGCTATGCTGTATTTTAAATTAACTGAGTTATTTTGTAAATAGTAACATGTAAATATGTTGTAATTATTAAACTTATTAATCGATGATAATTTATCAAGTTTTATTTCGTAACATAAGATAGTTTCCACACTGGATTCTGAATAATATGTTACACGCTTCATTTTTCTGAAAACAAACAAGGCAGAGAAATCTTTTATAAAATATTGGTGTCTACATTTAAGGGACCGTACCTACGCTAAAAGAAATCCGCCTTCGGCAGCCGCCATTTTTGTGTCATTTTTGTGTCAGCGCTCAGGCCTAATATTCAGGGGGCGGTGATTAAGGTGTTAACTTGCTCGTATCTTCGCGTTACTAGCGCAGTATCTTAACAGTCACCTCGTCAATCCTAATTCCCACACACGATTTAACAGAGCAACTTTCATTTTTTTTCATTTTTCTTTATTAATTAAGCTGTAAATAAGACTAAGATATACAATTTTAAAGGGGGATTTTTGTTGTCCTATTTGATTCTTAAAGTACCGTAAATAGCAGTCTGCATCGAATACTCAAGGAATAATTCCTTGACAAGTTTCAGACACAAAACTTTTATATACTAACGCTAAATCAGGAAAGAAAATTAAGTATTCATTTTTTACAAGCCATAGCAATAAAATTTAGGCAAAATTGAAGTTCAGTTCAACAATTTCTGTCGCGTAAATGATTTTATCCATGCAAGGGTAACAAAATAATATTAATGTTAATGTTAATATTGTTAATTTATCATGTTTCTTTGTAAAGCATGTTTGCTGAACATGAAAATGCTTACTTGAGCATTGATAGTATTAAAAAGACCTATATTGTGGGCTGAGAAAATTGATTAACACACTATATAAACAACCTCAAAAAACGTTTCCGAACGTCAGTGGTAGCAAAAGAAACTTTGTTATTACAAATGATTTTTTAGATCACAAAATATATTGTTTTCTGATGTTTCTAATGATCAAGCACACTTTTTGGGAACGTGGGTAACTCAGAAGAGGTCATTGTATATTTTCGCTTGTGATTATATCCTACATTAAGAAAAATCTGTCTTTTTTCCCAGTGTAGATAGAAGATATTAATATATATAAAAGAAAAATCCCTATGCTGCAAAAGTATTCGTTATTTCTTTTTTAAAATTCAGTACATTATTAAAAATATTTAAAACTGTACTTTCTCAAATGCTACCAAAACACAATCAAAATTTATTTTAAATTATTTTACAGTAAACATCTTCTAACCCGTCATCCTAAGGTCCGGTATGCTGGATAATCCGGCATGGTTTTATGGAATACAACTGAATCGCGAAAAAATAAAAGAGTGAGTTGAAGCAGATTTGGATGAGCCGTCAGTGAAAATTTTGGCAGGATGAGGCCATCATCCAGACTGTTATCATCGCAACAGCCCCCAAATACGTTGACACTAATGAAGATGATGTGGATGAGTCAAACATCACTTGGAATCGACAGCTGATGCTTTGATTACATTTATGAATTTTTCTGAGAGCAGCCGTTCGTTCAACGATGCGGAAATTATGAAACTCCGCATCATATAAAATGACTTCCTAAAAAAAAAGAAATGAGAATACTACTTAAAAACAAGCTGATATTCTAGATTTGTTTAAAATGGCTTTTACAAGTAGGCTTACTGGTTAGGCCTGCAGTGCACGGTTTCATTTTATAGTCATTTACATATGTTGTACTTTACATTATTGAGTATTTTTTGTTCTATTCAAGCTGTTTAAAGAATAAAAAACATGCTTTATCCTGACTTTAGGTTTAATTCTAACTTCTACACGTTTTTTCCGACACTCATCCTGTAATCCGGAAAATTTTGTAATCCGGTATGATTCAAGCCCCAAACGTGCCGGATAAGAGGATCTTTACTGTACTTATTCATTTTCGAAAAAGAAGGACTCAAGAATCTTTTCTCATTTTTCTTTTCAAATTAATTTTTTTTTCTTAACAAGTCATTTCCATTTATTTTCTTTATTAATTTTTAATTACAGTTATAAAACTAAATTCCCTAATGTAATAAATAAAAATGTGGTATCACTTTTAAATAAAAAAATATAAAAATTCAATTAAAATATTTTAAAAAACAAATTTAGCTTTCTTTTTGACGGTATTTTTTTTTTTTTTCCTTTGAAAATAATCTCTAAAACTCATCGTTCTACAAACACATTTTTTTTTCTCTTTTTCGTTCAAAAGTTTAATTTTCATATTGACAGTAAGACTTGTGCAGAAAAAAAAACTTTATTGTAAAAAAAAGAAACCTTTTGTATGAACCAAAAAGTGTTGGGAACAGTGTCAACAGCTTAGAGTTGTGTTGAGTTGTCTTTATGTAATAACATATCTTTTTCTTCTTTAAATGTGTCCCCATAAAAGATCGTACTTTCTCCGTATTTTTATATTTTCTTTACTCTTTCAGCCATGAATTACACACAAACGGCTCTTTTCTTAGTTTCTGACTAAAGGTTTACTCAATAAAAAAAAAGCCGGACTAAGAAATAGAAAAATCATTTTTTACAACTTTTTTCTGCTTTAGTTCTTTCACGACTTTTGTCGTCCAGGGAATTAAAATGCTGTTACTTGATTTCATGCTGTGTTTTATTTTATGTTCGGAGTTTTTAATGGTCTTTTTTTTTTCAATTGCCTGTTTGTGAAAAGATTACTTTTAGCAATCTGATCTTCTTTTATATATATATTTTTTTAACGTTGTTATAAGATTAATAAAACATTTTGCAGTGCTTGAATAACTTCAATGTCTTTTAAACTGTGAAAACCGTTTAAAGGATAAAAATCACCTGTTTTACATTTATATAATGTTAATTTTGTATTCGGAAAATGTCTTTTTTCTTTCTTTTTACAAATTGCGTACTTTCTTTTAGATTTTTCTTTTCTCTCGCTTTTTTTTATTAATGTAACAAAGGTTTTATTGCAACAAAAAAAGAATACTTCAAATTAACTTTTGAAAAATGACTCTTTGAATGTGAAATCTGTATAGTTATTGTATGATTTCAAAATTTTTATTTTATTTGTTAACAAAAGGTGTGATTTATCTCACAAATTATTAAAGCTTAAGAATGCACGTTTTATAAGGTATTAATTAATATTAAAACGTATTCCTATTTAAATTTTACTATAATTTTTTTTTAAATAAGATCACAGATTACATCCAGATCATAAGATTTCATCCAGTGTTAGTTAATCTTACTGTTAAAATCAATAAAACTGGGCTTAAATTTAACAAGTTGGAAATTGCGCGTGAAACGTAGCAAATGAGGTGCGTTCGTACTATGACTAGTTTTATAAATGTTTTTTGCACCGCATATTGCACTGAATGTATATTTTAGTGCACTGCATAAGTGCATATCCATTCATTCTCTTCGAAAGGCTGTAACATCATTAAAATGCACTTGAAATAATTTTTTCCCATTGGTTGTAATGTAACGGAAAATTTTTAACTGACCCTGTAATTAAACTATACATCCGATTTTCATAAAATTTGAAATGACTGGACAAAATTTTGAAACAATTATATATTTAAAATTTCCGACCATTCGGTTGGGTAGTTTTTGCCCTGTTATTTACGGACAGACGGACCGAACGACGACTATAGGTGCTACATATTTATATATATTATTACGAACGCACCTAAAAATGCAGCTCTCCATCAGTGCCATATGGCAATCAAAAAACGATGAAAACGCTTCACGCTAAGATATAGAATTCATTAAATAATGCAATTCACAACCACAATTTCATTTACGCATTTATTTAGCTAAATTTTTTTATTTATTTAATTTATTTTCTTATTAATTTTCCTTAATTGAAAAAAAAATATTCAGTTTTGTTTATAAATGTACATTATTGATATTTTTGTATAGGGTAACTTCATGCATTTGTGTTCATTTCTCATATACAGGAATCTTTTTTGTATACTTTTTAAAAACAAATCTGAACGTACTATAGCTGGTTTTATAAATATTCAGATCTTAGTGCAATAGATGTCGCACTCTTATGCCGAAATGTATTAATATAAAATTTATTACGATTCTATATATTAAATTCAGTAATACGAAAATAATATGACTGCATATTAAATCGGACAGGACGTACGTAATCACCTTGGCAATCTAGAATCATTACCTATCATGGGATATCCTTTAATTGATTACTTATGATAGAATTTAATGAAACGAAGAAAACTTTTATTAATATCTTTTTATGCTTTGATTCGATTTTCATAAAATTTGAAAAGACTCGGCAAATTTCTGCAACGATTATATATATTAAATTTCAAACCATTCGGTTGGTTAGTTTTTGCGCTGTTATATGAGGACAGACCGACAGGCAGACAAAGGATCAAATGAGGAGAATAGGTGCTACGTATTTATATAATTACGAAGCCACCTAAAATTGATTTTAGTTGGTTCATTTACATTTTTGTTGCGAAAATAATTTTTAGCTACATACAAACATACATTTATGTAATACATATATAATAGTTTTGAAACCAAAAAATAAATCTGAGAAGCTCGTATTACAAAAATGAACTAATTTCTAATTTAAAGATAGCAGGTAGTAATATATTACATTAATTGGGATACTAAAATATATATATTGTATTAAAACATTTTAATATAAATAACCTTTCAGGAAATATCAATATATTCATAAACCTATTTAAAGATAGCTGATGCCAAAGAAAAATTGAAATAAAGAATTTAATCATAAAATGGAACAACAATGTATTTTAAAGAAATATGTTGATGGAAAATAAAAATCAAAGCGATATTTGAGAGTTTAATCATCAGTTAGAAAGAAGACCTCCTACTCGTCGTCGAAAATGGATTATTTCTTATGACAGACTTTCTGAAAAGCAAATAAGGCCATTGCTTCCCAGATTAATGCATTAAATAAAGTAAATAAATGAACATACTACAGAAAAATGTTGAATTTTAAAATCCCATTATAAAAAAATAAAAGAATTGCGCTCACAGCGTTTGATTAGATGTTGAGATATGCATACAACTGTTACACAGAAAAGTCGAATTAAGCGTTCAAAATGTTTGATGACAACAGTTACAGTTAAGATTGAATACAAACAAATTAATTAATAAGTAAAATTATTAGAGATTAAAACTATAGAAAACTCATGTCGAAAAACTAAATTTAATTTTGTATAACTGTCTTTAATTATATATATATATATATATATATAATTAATATATAATAATAATATATAATAATATAACAGGGTGGCATCAAAAAACTTCCCCAACATATGTACCCCTAGCAACCAAACTACTCAACCAATCGAAAGGAAATTTCAGATTCAGCTATTTTAAGGTATGCGCTCGAGAGCGTGATGATTTAAAACAATAAATCTCTCACGGTTACGATTACAGTGAAAAAATTTCGGAATTTTCTAATGGCAACACCCTTTTTTTTCCTGCGCAAATTCATCAGCGCATTGAAAAAGGGTAAATGGCGTTGAAACGATACACGTATGACTAAAATTGACGCTGTTATATCGTGGAACTCAATCCTAATCAGTTCCTATGTAACGTAATATTCAGCACTCTAAAACAAATGATTACATTTTTATTTTCACTATGTGTACACAAATACAACTCAAAAACACATTTTAAAACAAATCTTACAACATTACTCAGTTCATAAGTAAAAAAAAAATCGGCTACTGAAAATCATGTCTTGTAGCCACTTCTTTCCTCACAATGGTCTTTTTTTGCAAGTGTTTTACACCGGCAATTTTCATCGTACGTGTATCATTTCAACGCCATTTGTGGTTTTTCAATGCACTTATGAATTTACGCGTGAAAAAAAGTGCGTGTTGTCATTCGAAATTTTCGAAATTTTTTCACTGTAACCGCAACCGTGAGAGCTCTATTGTTTTAAATCATCACGATCTCGAGTGCATACCTACAAATAGGTATATCTAAAATTTCTTTTCGATTGGTTGAACGGTTAGGCAACTAGGGGTTCATAGATCGGGGAAGTTTTTTTTTTTTTTTTTATCGGCGCCCTGTATATAAACCATTATAAAACAACATGAATTTATCATTCACAAATGTGAAAAGAAAAATAAAGAATGAAGTCGTAACTTTTATGAAAAATATCCAAAAATAAATTATAATAATAAACGACTCTATATACTCGTATAAACGATTAATGTATAATATTATTACATGCCATCTTCATTTAGAATTTTGGTTAATATTGTTATATGAATTTGTTACATTAATATTGAAAATTTTGATTGAAAGGTGTTATATACACTATATTGCCATTAATGACCGGCAATTTTCAATTTTAGACATTTTGTCGAATATTTAGAAATATACTTGTTAGATTCTTCTGAAACTTCAGGATTAAAAAGAACAGGTATCACCTCATATTTAGCAATGTCGATTTGATAAGGGGAACAATTAGGAGGCCGACAAAAAATCAAAGAAAAAAAATAATACTTGGGATCACCCTGTAAAATAAAATGCACGAAAAGATCTATCGCTACCGAATATAAATAAACAGACATTGTGCAATATGTGTATTCTTTTGTGTAAGAATAGCATGTATATTAATAGAAATATAGCGATTTATTTAAAAAAATTAAAAAATTCTTGCATGTTTTTTGCTTATAACATACAGGGTTTTCAACCAAATTTAACGCAGATTTCAGAAAAATTGACAAAATATAGTATGAACAATATAGTGCAATTGGAATATAAATATATTAAATATTTTAGGAAATATGAGCAGTTGTATGAAATAATTTTTATCTGCGCATGCGCGAACGATAACAAGGTTCATTTTACATAATTTAATAGTCAACTCTATGGAGCAACTTATTAAAAAAAATCTAGTCAAATTTCGTAAAAATTCAGAAAGATATAAGCGTTAGAGTGAGCAAATTTTTAGTTGTTCTCTAAAAGCAGCTGAATGATAAGGGATTTTACACAAATTGTCATTTTTTATTAACTGACTTTAAGAAAAAATTAGTATTTAGTGACTATCAATGAGTAGATTTGGAAAAAATGCTTCGATTTTGATACTTCTTTTGATCATGGTATAGGCTCGTTCTGGTGGTTATCAGAGAAGAACTAACGCATCAATAAAAAATGAAAATTTAAAAAAAAATTAAAATTAAAAATGATAATTTGTGTAAAATCCCTTATCATTCAGCTGCTTTTAGAGAACAACTAAAAATTTGCTCACTCTAACGCATATATCTTTCTGAATTTTTACGAAATTTGACTAGATTTTTTTTTAATAAGTTGCTCCATAGAGTTGACTATTAAATTATGTAAAATGAACCTTGTTATCGTTCGCGCATGCGCAGATAAAAATTATTTCATACAACTGCTCATATTTCCTAAAATATTTAATATATTTATATTCCAATTGCACTATATTGTTTTTATTATATTTTGTCAATTTTTCTGAAATCTGCGTAAAATATGGTTGAAATTCCTGTATGTTATAAGCAAAAAACATGCAAGAATTTTTTAATTTTTTTAAATAAATCGCCATATCTCTATTAATATACATGCTATTCTTACACAAAAGAATACACATATTGTACAATGTCTGTTTATTTATATTCGGTAGCCATAGATCATTTCGTGCAATTTATTTTACAGGGTGATCCCAAGAATTATTTTTTTCTTTGATTTTTTGTTAGCCCCCTAATTGTTCCCCTTATCAAATTGACATTGCTAAATATGAGGTCATACCTGTTCTTTTTAATCCTGAAATTCCAGAAGAATCTAACAAGTATATTTCTAAATATTAGACAAAATGTCTAAAATTGAAAATTGCCGGTCATCAATGGCAATATAGTGAATATGCAGTAACAATGTATTTCTTAAATTCAGATTTTTAAATTTTAACTTAAATTCTTTAGTTACATCCTCTATTTGTACCCAGCAACTATTTTTTTCTTGTTTCCATGGAGTTTTTTCTTTGAACTATAATTTAAATTGGAGTGTTTCTTTCTCTTTCCCTGTTGCCACGAAATTTAAAAAAAAAAAAAGACTTTGAAAAAAATTCATTTTGTCTTACTCCACGAATATTTTTGCCGTCTAGGGAATTAAAACGGTGTAACTTGATTTTAAGGCGGGTTTTATTTTTCATTTGGAGAAAGTTTTAAAGTTTTTACTTATTGTGAAAGAATGTTTTTAATTTTGTTTCCCTGAATGTTTTACAGTAATGGCAAATTAAAAGAAAACTTTCATGATCTTGTAAAGTGTTTTTTATAATTAAATAACCTAAGGAAAATCTCTTAGTGATTTAATTAAAACTATTTAGTAAATACTTTTGAATAGTTTTTTATAACTTTAACAGATACGGTTTCCTTCTTTTATTAATTTGCTTACATCAAAAAATTTAAAATAAATTCTACAATAAAAGAAATTAGTAGAAATTGAAATACAATTCATACGTCATAAAAAGAACGAATTAAGAAAAAAAAAAGAAATATACTTTTCATTTGTAAGTTAAATTAAAAAAAAATGTAATGGTCTATTATTAACCTATCAACTGCCACGAACGTATATATATGCTTGGCGCTGTCGATGCGTTAATTGCCACAAATATATAACCACAATATATAAAGACAATATCTTCCTCTATTACTTTTTTCCGGTCGTACATTTCTTTCCACTGTTTTGGAGGGTAGCAAACTAACCTTGAACAAGTGCGAAACTGTCACGACTTTTTGTCTCCAGTATTTCCGAATAGTAACATTTACCTTACTTAATCGCGGAAAAACGGAGAAAATTGCGTCAGATTTCGCTGGCAGGTAAGGGATTAAGGACTGGTAAATAAAGAGCGTGTTTTCTTCTTTTAGTGCAAGAAAACTCTGCTAACGCATAAAATTTAAAGTATCGTAACTCGGTGAGTTTTGATCACACAAAATTCGAATTTTCACTTTTTACTTTGGTGAGATATGGCAAAGTTTTTCTGAATATAACTTTAAAAACCCAGTTATAAAAATTCTACTTTTGTAACTTAAAAAAAATAGCTATTTTCGTGTAAATGGATTCTTGTATAAGGAAGAATAATTTTTTAAACAGTTTTGGAATTGTAACTATTCAACTAAAACTATCAGTTTTTTTAATTAGCTATGGTCAATGATAAGAAGACACATCCTGTATATATATAATATGAGGAGGTGCTGTACACTTAAAATTGGTGATGTTCGGCTACATTCTGTTGAATGATAATGGAGGTGGAGAAGTGTTGTATAGTTTTTACTGTACGATTAAAGATATATTGCTGCTACAATCTGTTGAATGATTGTGGAGGAGGGGTGGTGTTGTATGGGTTACTTATATGAAAAAAAATTAGAAAAATTTAGTTATTGGTCATTGGTTTTGGATGGTCGTATCAGATGTTGGTTATGGTAAAAAATTATACTTAGATTGTGCTATATTAGAGATATATCCATTAAATGTTAGTTCTAAAAATTAAATTCTTATATATCATAAACTTTTAAGAGGGAGATAAGTAAAAAAAAATCTTTTATTTTTTATCTTTTATTGCTTATTTTCATTATAAAGTATGTAAATTATACACATACGCTTGTTTCGTTTAATTAATATTGTTTAGATAAAGCTAGAAACGTTAATGAAATTATAATTTTGGTTGTTATATGTTACATATTTATACATTAATAGTTAGCTCTTGCATTTTAATTAAGTAAAATAATTTTTTCCATTCAAATATTATTTATTAAATATTATTCAGGCATGTAAATTATATATAACTTCTTTATATTTACTTTATTGTTTAGTCATTATGAAGTATGTAAACTTTATGTTTAAATTAATTTTCCTATACATTCCATGTATAATTAAATTTAATTAAATATTTTAACTTTTCATTTATTTTTTTTCTCTTCTATTATTATTTTACATAATGATTATAAAAAGTAGCTATATTATTAAAGATATAAATTTACATCTAATCATCTAATCATTTACATGTTGTTTACAATTACATTTAGAAATTTTTATAATATCATAACAATCAGTTTGCTTTTATTAATTTCAATAGTTTACATTGTATACCATTCATTTATGATTTCAATCTTTAAAATATTTGAAAAACTTTGCCAGTTTTATCTTTTATCAAATTTGTTCATAGATGGCAGCACTGAAATTACACAAAGTGTCCACTTTGCCACTTTTACCTATTATCAAATTTGTTTAAAGATGGCAGCACTGAGATTATACAAGGTGTCAACCATAGACTTCTCATATAACTGGACTCAGAAATAGCAACCCTTTCTTGAAGCCGGGATCACTGCCCACCGTCACGTGATGGTGGGTAGAGAAAACGCGCCAAACCGGTTTTTCTGCTCCGGTTCCCGCTTAAACTTTCTTGCGTCGGCGTTCCTCTCGCATGAATGAAATCCGACAGTTGCCAACAAGGAGATCGCCGCCAAAAAAGACAACCTTTTGGCGATGGAAGCGGAAACATGTTAGCTTCAAGTTCTAACCAAAAGAACAATGGGATTCGGCCTCTACTTCTTATCTTTTCTCTGAGGTGTTAACTTTGCCAGTTTAAACTATTATCAAATTTGTTCATAGATGGCAGCACTGAAATTATACAAGGAGCCTATTATTTTTAAACATATGATATTAATACAATATTTATTCTCTTTAATCGTTTTAATTGTAAATTTTGTGAATTTAAATTTTTTATTACATTTATTTTTCCATTTTTATTTTCAGTTTTACTACTGTTTTAATATAAAAAATTTTCAAAATTATATTTATCATTTCAGTTTTGGTTATTCCCAATTGGCTAGATTAATTGCTAACCGTATCCTTATTATAAATGCATGTAATTGTCAATTTTTAAGATCATAGTTTTGCTAGTTGATTTACACTTTACCTTTATTCAAGCTACACAGAAATGGTTAGTTAAATTATTATTCAATTTTCTGTTCATAATAATTAGATAATTCAATATATATTTTTTTCATTCCATTGTATTTTTCCATCATAATTTTAGCAAGAAAGACGGTAAGATATCTAAAATCCAGGAACAGAGTTCAAAAAATAATAACAACCGCAAAATTGTGTGCAGGTTAATTTTTTGCTACATATTTATATATAACAATAGCCCCAGTTTCGGATAAAAATTACATCGAATTACTTTTATTCAAACAAGCATCAGGGAAACGGGACGGTATAGGAATTTCGTGGTATATTTGGAGACCCAACATCGTCCAAAACTTATTTATCTCGTTAATATTGTTATACAGTCATGCAAGGGAATGTTTTCCAGTATTAAAAAAAAAAAACAAAAAAAAAAACAAAACCAAGAATATGTACTAAAATAAAAATTATTATTCAGGGACTTAAAAGTTAAAAATATATAAGAATGCCTCATATATAACCATTATAGAATATTACAAATTATCATACATTTATGTATATATAAACTGATAATTGCATTTTTCCATCAAATAAAAACGATACTGACCATTTGAACGCAAAAAATCCTCTGTGTGTTTCATAAAATACCGCAGAATAAATATTTTGTTGTGTTATAAAATAGCATGAGAAGTTCAGGAAAAAGTTATTGGAAACTGAACAGGAAAAGAAGAATATCCTATTCCCAACGAAATGTAACAAATGCATTCCAGATAGACCGACTTGATTCAATCTTCTCCGAAACCTTCCGCCATATCCGTCAAGCAGCCCTTTTGTTCTTGCTTGTAAAAGCCTTTGGTGGTGTTAAGGTGCTCCCCCAGGAAATTAGCTAAGTTGTTTTTCCGGGGAATGGGAAGAATCCAGGGTACTTCACGGGGAGGGCTGCAAAGAAAACTTCGTTAACAGCCTCGCGAAAGTTTAGCCTCGGTACAATGGAAAAGTAAAAAGGTAAAAAAAAAAAAAAAAAAAGAGAAGTGGATGCAATGGAATGAAAGGTTTTTCAGATTTTTGTTCTTTTTATTATTTTCTTTATTTGTTCTCTTGTCTTCGGGTTGTTTACACGTAATATTCTCACCGTCTTCTTCGGGCAGTAAGTGTTAAGAGAAAAAAATAGATAAATAACTAAAATATTCGAATAAAAATTGGCAACGAAGGGAAATGAAATTTTATTTTTTTCGAGTTTCACTTCTTGATGAAAAAAGTTTTATTATAATTAAAATAAAAAACCGCACTTTTGAAAAATAATTTATGTAACGTATTCCTTATTTTTTAACTCAATATAAATCTGGAAGAAGCAGGAAAGTAGAAGGGTTCACTAATATCCTTAAGAAAAACTGGAATCTATTCTTCTTCTTCTTCTTTTTTTTTTTTTTTTTTTTTTTTTTTTTTTTAAGAATAAAGTCTGTTTAATAATTTCAACTGAGTTTTGTATCAGAATATGGTGATTCTTGAAATTTCTCAGTCTAACTCTTTCTTGTCTAAATATTCTAATACCCTTTACGAGTTTCACTTCTTGATGAAAGACGTTTTATTATAATTAAAATCTTGCATTTTTAAGAAACGGTTTATGTAATGTATTTCTTATTTTTTTTTTCTTTTTCTACAATATTCTTTAACTCTAGATAAATCTGGAAGAAGCAGGAAAGTAGAAGGGTTCACTAATATCCTTAAGAAAAACTGGAATATTTTTTCTTTTGTAAGAACAACAGTCTGCGCAATAATTTTAACTGTATTTTATATCAGAATATGGTGATTCTCGAAATTTCTCAGTCTAACTCTTTCCTGTCTAAATATTCTAATATCCTTTTAGAAATTCACTTCTTGATGAAAAAAGTTTTATTACAATTAAAACCTTGCATTTTAAGAAGTGGTTTATGTAATGTATTACTTTATTTTTGAATATATGATCTATATGTTTGAATAAGTTTAAAGCCTAAAATATAATTATAAGTAGTAGTTTTTCAAATGTGTGCGAATCGATTATGAACGTATTGTGCCTAATACTCGTATTATCAAAATAAACATGCTTTAAAACTTTTATTAACTTTTTATATTTCAAACCTACCTGACCCCTTAACCAGTAAAAGTTATAAATCTCTTATTGTGTACTTAATGCATTAAAAAGATCAAAATACAACGTACCTTTAATTAAATCTTTTAATTAAAAAAAGAGAGCGTTCTAAATTAACTCTAAATTGAATTTTGTTCTTATTTTATGAGAATTTAAGATTTAAATTAGAAATAGAAATCTGTATTTTTTAAAGTCTCACAGAACATAAATGAAATTAAAAAATAAAACAGGATTAAACAAACAAAAAAGCTGTTCTGTCTGATTGTATGTTATTTTATTTTATTAACTAAGAAGGACAGAAAGTAAGAAAGGAAGATTAAATCTTTTACAATTATTGTTACAACATGTGCTTAAGCTGTATAAGTATTAACATAATTTCTTTTGCTTCAATGCCAAAATCATAATATTTATTTTATAGAACATGTAATTTGCTCATGTATTATGTGAAATATAAATCAAATAGAAATTAATTAAACATTAAACTATGCGCCGAATGCACCATTAAACAACGACATACAGTTTAATTGTTAAAGGACAAAATAAAATTAATGCATGATATAGTTAAATAATGTAATGTTAGCTCTTCTAACATAGATAAAAAGATAAAACTGATTTTCTTTGTTACTTTCTTCTATCTTTACAAGAAGAAAGTATTGGATTCATGAAAATTTTCGAATTCCGGTTTTCGACGGATTTATATGTTTTAGAGGTCAGAGAACCCGAAAAACATGTTTTAACAAAATATCTGTCTATGAGTCTGTCTGTGTGTGTGACACAAATTTTGTGGGTGTTCTATCTCAAGAACTAATGAACGGAATTTAATAAAAATTTATATTGAGTTAGTCCCTGATATAAATTGGTGCTGATTAGTTTTTGGTGTAAATCGCTCAACAGGTGGCGCTGCTATGCAGCATTTTTTGCGGTTCCCACAAGATCGCAATCTCCAGAACTAATACACGCATTTTCATCAAACTTCAGATTCAGTTAATACTTGACAGGATTTGACGTTTTATTTATTTTTGTGTAAATCGTTCAACAGGTGGTGCTGCTATGCTGCATTTTTTGTGATTTCCGCAATAGCCCTATCTCAAGAACTAATTCTTGGATTTTCAACAAACTTCAGATTCAGGTATACCTTCATATGGATTATTGCTGTTTATGTTTTGGTGCAAATCACTCAATAGGTAGCGCTGCTATGCTACATTTTTTAGAATTTCCGCTATAGCTCTATCTCAAGAACTAATGCACGAATTTTCATCAAACTTCAAATTTAGATATACTTTGATATGAATTGATGCTAAATTGATGTAATTTCTTGCATTATTTAAATGATTTAATTGGCGTGATTTATATAGAAGAAAGTTTTATGATGGCCACAGCATGCTAGTTCTCTCTTTGTTATACCTTTTTTTTCGATTTTCATAGTTAAACGTTAAATTAAATTAAAAATTCAATTGATTTTCTTTTATTTAATTTATTACAGGGCTTCCACTCGATCAAAGGAATACCACTTTCTTCAAACAATTATTTTCTTTTTAGATTTACCTTCCAAAATCTGCAGAAAGCCTACACCGTAGGTAGTTTCTTGTTGAAATCTACGACGTAAAAGATTCTTTTAAAAAACTGATATTCAAAAAATGGTCCAATAGTAGTCCTATATTAAGGAATATTTTTTTACGTAAGTAGATTTTTTTTAAAACATAAATGTAAAATTTGTGGTAACACAGACTTAGCCATTTTTTTTTCTTTCGAGATATTAAAATGGTTTCTAGGTAAATCATTCTATACTAATATCACTATTGTTTAATGTATTTTCGGTTAATTAATCTCAGTTATGAGGATTATACCTAAGATATGATCTGAGATGAGGCAAGAATTATTTGGGTTATAAGGATTATTAATGGTATTTGTACCCGCCAATAACTCAATCACAAATTAATCACTGCACACAACTCATAATAAAATAAAACTATCTGACTGTATTACTAATTAAATTTTAATTCACAAAACAATAAATTGAACGAGAGCCGATATTTACACTACTCCTCAGATCGGCGTCTCGAACCCAACTCACATGTTTCCAAACAAACCACATAGATGGCGCTTCTAGCGGCAACATACCGCCGGGCCTTGAATGTTTCAAACATTCAATACTATAAATACGATATCAATTTAGAATACAATCTCAATAATACAATTTTTTTTTCTCAGCATATACACTAAATGAAATGTTAAATTTACAAATATAAACACAAAAATATAATAATACACTACACTACAAAAATTTTGCTTAATTAAATAAAATGTATGAATTCAAGTATTTAATGTGGTTTCATTCACATGAGGCAAAACAACAATTTTGGCCACTGGCCTTTTATATGTGCCATTTTTATCCCTTAAAGTTATAACTCTAACTATACCATCTTGGCCTAAATGGATTTTAACAATTCTTGCCAAATGCCATTTTAAAGGGTTATAATTATCAGGATTTTTTACTAAAACTAAATCTCCTTCTTTTATCTCTACCCTTCCTTTATGCCATTTGGGTCTATTTAAGAGCTTATTTAAATATTCTGATGACCATTTTTTCCAAAGATGTTGTGTCAATTTCTGAACTAATTGCCACCTGCTCAACCTATTCATAGGGATTTCAGTATAATTCGGTTCAGGTAAGGCCATTAAAGATGAGCGAATAAGAAAATGAGCAGGTGTCAAAGCTTCAACATCATTTGGATCATTTAAAAGAGGTCAGAGGGGACGAGAATTAAGAACAGATTCGATTTGAATAATAAGAATCAAGAGTTCCTCATAACTTAAAATAGTTTTACCTACAACACGCTTTAAATGATATTTAAGTGATTTAACACTTGCCTCCCATAAACCTCCAAAATGAGGGGTTGAAGGGGGATTAAAATGCCACTTAATTCCTTCATTAGCTAAATAATTTTGAATTTCCTCCTCACTTTTATCCTTAAATAAAGATCTGAGAATTGCTCTTAATTCTTTATTGGCACCAACAAAATTTCGGCCATTATCACTAAAGATATCAGAAGGTTTGCCTCGTCTCGCAATAAAGCGTTTAAGTGCTGCTAAAAACGCTGCACTTGTTAAATCATGGACAATTTCAAAGTGCAAGACCTTTGTAGTAAAACACAAAAAATACAAATAAAAACCTTTTTTACCTGTTTACTCCTACCTGTAGAATTTTTTATCTCAAAAGGACCGCAGTAGTCTAATCCAGTGCGCGTAAATACTCTGGATACCGTTACTCTTGTGCTGGCAAATCAGCCATCTGTTGCTGCGAAATTTTAGAATTAATTTTCTTACAAATAATACAAGTAAAAATGATTTTTCTAACTACATTTCTGCCAGCTAAAATCCAAAATTTAGTTCGAATGAGAGACATTGTGGTTTCTGAACCTGCATGAAAATATAAAACATGAAAATAATTAATAACACAAAATGTAAAATTATGTTTTGCAGGGATAATCATAGGAAATTTTTGGTGATCGGATAAGTTACTGTTTTTCAGTCTGCCACCAACACGAATGCAGCCATCACTGTCTAAAAATGGACACAAGTTTATCAGTTTGCTATTGTTAGGGATAGCAGTACCCCTTTCTAAACACTGGATTTCTTTCACGAATGAAGTCCTTTGAATGTTCTTTACAATGCACAATAAGGACTGAGAGAGTTCACTGCTAGATAAAGTTCCAGCTGTAGGATATTAAGGGTTTCTATATGAATCTTTTACACCATGCTACTACTCTTTGTAGTTTGATGAACGAAGAACAGTTATTAATTATGTCTAAAGGTTCAAAAGTGTTAACTAAGGCACATACTTGAGTCACTGATGGTGATTTCAATTCGCGCAAAAACAGCTGATTGGCTTCAGCAGGATTGCTATTAGGACACTCGACCACCTCAGGCTGTTGTAGGAATGCTGGACCGAACCACCACAGTTCACACTGTTGAATCTTGATGGGATCTATACCTCTAGAAATAAGGTCTGCAGGATTTTCCTTTCAAGGTACGTAATTCCACTGTTCACCGAAGTTAAACTTTGTATAATGGATATCCTGTTGGCTACGAATGTCTTAAGATCATTGGATTCTTTTTTTAACCATGCAAGTACAATTGTGCTATCTGTCCAAAAATAAGTTTTAGAAATTTCTAGTTTTAAGGCACTTAACACCTTCTTCATTAACTTAGATAGCAGGACTGTAGCAGAAAGTTCAAGACGCGGGATAGTGACATGCTTTAGAGGAGCTACTCTGGATTTACTAGTGAGTAGCTTAACAGCAGAATCACCATAAGAGTTAGTAGATTTCACGTAAATGACCGCTCCATAAGCAATTTCAGATGCGTCGGAAAATCCATGTAGCTCTACACAAATAGACTGATCGATAAGAATGCATCTAGGGATACTGATCAGATTTACTCTCTTTAAGGAAGTAAGAAAGTCATTCCACTCTTTATTTTCTTTCATTGGGAGATAATCACACCAATCCATTTTCAGCAACCATAATTTTTGCAGAAACACCTTAGCCCTTGTAATTATTGGACATATCAAACCCAAAGGGTCAAATATTCTAGCAATTTGTGACAAGACTGATCGTTTAGTGTATAATTCGCTTTGCTCGATAATTAAGTTAAACCCAAAACAATCTGGTTGAGGCTTCCACAATATTCCCAAAGTTTTTGTCTCATTAGAAAAAGAATATTCAGATTCTGAAGTGTTACATAAAAGAGCAAAATTATTTACTGCCCATTTATGGAGATCCATGCCTCCTCTATTTAACAAAGATATCAGTTGTTGCTGAATCTCCTTCGCTGTGTCTAAATCATCTGCTCCTGTTAGGATGTCGTCCATGTAAACATCCTGCAACAATACATTCGCAGCTAAAGGAAATTCATTTCCTTCGTCTCTGGATAATTGCATTAAGGTTCTTGTAGCTAAAAAAGGGGGCACTAGTTGTGCCATAAATCACAGTGCATAACTTGTACACTTTTACTGGCTCATTCACCTTAGGTTTAAATACTATTCGTAATAAATCCCGTTGACTCGGATGTATTAATATCATACGATACACTTTTTTATATCAGCTACGAAAACAAACTGGTGCTTTCGAAATCACAACATTATAGAAAATAACTCATCTTGGATTGTTCCTCCGTTAAACTGCACACTGTTTAATGATTTCCCTGTAGAATTTAAGGAGCTGGCATTATACACGACTCGTAATGGTGTACTACTTGATTCTGTACGGAACACGCAATGATGCGGAATATAATAAGTGACTTCTGGCTCTTCAGATTCTATCACTTCTTCCATGTGACCCATACTTAGATTTTCTTCCATAAATGCTTTATAAAGATCATTAACTTTAGGTTCTCTAACTAAGCGCTTCCATAATGAATTTAAAATATTCATTGCCTTTTGTTTTGATTCGCCAAGACAAGATGGGTCTTCATTTAGCGGCATTTTCACCATATATTGTCCATTTTCAGTTCTAGAATAATTTTTCAGAAAATGTTCTTCACAAATTTCTGCTTCCTTAGTTTTAGAAATCTCAGACTCTCTCTCTATGTTTTCTAGTTCCCAAAACTCTCTAATTATTTTTTCTAATTCCAAATTATTTGTAATTAACCCACAATGTATATTACTTTCAACCCTAGCCGGAAGGCTTCCACTGACAATATACCCGAATACACTGTTTTGTAACACAATTTTAGTATTTAATGTTTGCGGATAAATTTGACCTGGTCTTAAAAATTCATAGAAATTTTCTGCACCAAAAAGCAAATCAATCGGACCTGGGACATTAAATTTTTCATCGGCTAATTTGATGTTAATTAATAATGGGATAGAAGTCTCAAGCGGCCTAGACGGCGTAAATTCTGTAATTTTCGGAACGACTAAAAAGTCTAATTTTAAATGAAAATCCTTATCTCTATTTGAAACAGTTGTGTTAACCCTAGATCTAACATTCAACGATAAATTATTTATGCCTGAAATAGAAATGTTAGTATTTTCCCTTTTCAAATTAAGTTTATCTACTAACCTTTTACTCATAAAGTTAGAGTTTGCTCCAACGTCTAATAAACCTTGTACTTCATGAAAATTGCCTAATTTATCTTTTATTAAACAAACAAATGTGCTAAGTAACACAGCTTTCAACTCATTAGCCAAATTACATGTCGTTGAAAATAAACTGTTTTGATTATTAGCTGGGAAAGGCTGAAATACTGGAGCCGAAACATCCAAATTAGATTTATTACCTCCTTTGTTTATATGACTCATTTCCTGTGAAATTACCTCTTGGTTTTCAACTTTATTTATTTTTTGTTCGCGAGGAAAATGCAAAGTTACATTGTCCCTTTTCCTACAAATAATACGCGAGAATTTAGATTTACAATCGACTACTTTATGATTCATAAGACAGTTAAAACAAAGATTTTTTGCCTTTACCAGCTCAACTCTATCACTCACTGACATATTTTTATAAACAGGACATTTATGCAAAGGATGATTTTCATTACATGCTAAAATACATTTAGAATTTTTTTACATCAGTTAGAAAAACTTTAGAAACTGGCCTAGAATAATTATTTTTATTATTCGACCTAGAATTATCAACCACAGGTTTTTCCTTTGATGTGTAATATAAATCTAGCTCCCTAGATAACTCAATTGGGTGAAACCAAGAATCTCCTTGTCTAACATTTATAAAACACGTAACATTCTTATCAAGCGTCTGACAAATTTTATCAGAAATCACTAACTTTTTTAAAGTTTCATAATCTGTCACATTTCTCAATTTTAAATAATAATCCCAACTCATTGTTAATCGGGATGCAAATTGTACATACGTTTCATTGGGTTGACGTTGTGCTTTTCTAAAATGTTCTAAACAAGTTTGGGGAGTTGGCTCAAATTCTCTAAGTACTATAGCTTTCACCTTTGAATAATCTTCTAATTCCCCTCCTTAATGTACGTAATAACATTTGTTGCCATTTACCCTAACAGATTTAGAAGAATTTCCGATTTATGTTTTTCTGGGACATTTTTTGAAATGAAGGCCCTTTCTAAAGACGAGAAAAAATACCCCCAACCTTCCGGTTTAGACGGAATTTTGATTGTAAGTGTTCTTATACTTTTAATGAGAGAGTCTAAAGATTCTATGCTTTCTCCCTTCTCGAAATCATTTAATTTTTCACTTTTGGTTTCTTCACGGGCCTTAGCCAACTGAAGCTCTAATTTTGTACGTTGAATTTTTAATTTTTCAAGTTCTAGTACCTTTGCTTCCTCATTTTTTCTCTCCTCTATAATATTATTGGCCATTTCTTCTACCAATTTAGAATCTGCTTTATATTTTTTACTTTCCTTTATTAAATTCATTAAATCATAATTAGTTAATTTTATATCAGAAATATCAATTCCTAACTCAAAAGCTATCCTCTGGTAGTCTTCCTTTTTCGCGCTTTTGAACATTTTAATAAATAAAATAGTTCACAATAAATAAAAAAATAAATCTCACATACCTCCAAAATAAAGGCGAATCTCTTTTTCCAAATTGCTGAATGACGGCAGAATAATATTTTTTCTTTATTTTATTTCATTTGTCTTATCAAAATCAGCATTTCGAAATAACTTCGTTTATACTCAGAGTTAAATGATTACCTATGATTGCGCAACAGTGCACTGAAAGAACATAATTCTTTTTGTTCTTGAATCAAAACAACTGCTTGATATAAACTCCTCGTAATAAAGTATGTATTTTTTTTAACATCACGCTATTAAAGCAATATTATAATAAGGTATTAGATTAAAAAGGAAATGCACAAATCCTCATAAAAAGAAAACACTTAATTCGTTTCGGTACACTTATACTCGTTGACTCTAAAATCGAAACACTTTAAATACGTAATTAAATGCTTGTTCTTTACTCCGGTGAGGGGGACCAAAAAAAGGTGTACCCGCCAATAACTCAATCACAAATTAATCACTGCACACAACTCACAATAAAATAAAACTAGCGGACTGTATTACTAATTAAATTTTAATTCACAAAACAATAAATTGAACGAGAGCCGATATTTACACTACTCCTCGGATCGGCGTCTCGAACCCAACTCACACGTTTCCAAACAAACCACATAGATGGCGCTTCTAGCGGCAACAGTATTTTTTTTTTTTTTTTTTTACATAAATGTAAAATCTGTGTAATACAAAATTAAATCACTCTCTTCCTTCGAGATATTAAAGTGTTTTCATGGTAAATCGTTCTATATCAATATCACTATTGTTTAATGTATTTTCAGTTAATCAATCTTAGTTATAATGATCCATTGAAATACATATAAGGTTTGTGTACATAGATATGCCGTAGGTTTTTTACATAAGTAGTTTTTTTTTTTTTTTTTTTTTTTTACATAAATGTAAAATTTGTGGTAAAACAGATTTACATCACTTTTCTTCTTTCGTGATATTAAAGCGTTTCTCGGTAAATCATTCTATTTCAATATCACTATTGTTCAATATCTTTTCCGTTAATTAATCTCAGTTATAAAGATAACTGGAAAATACATAAGACTTGTGTACATAGACAATCCGTAGTTAGGAATTTATTTCATTGTACATAGGGTGTCACAGATTTCATTACAGTGCATTTCCTTATATAGTGCGTCTCAAAAGTTTATGCACTTTTCAAATGTGATTAAAAATAGTTAAAGAAGAAAATATATGAAGCCAATTTACAATAATTACTCGATATTTAATCAAAGTCAAATAAAATAAACAGTTTTTATTCGTTAAAATAAAAATTACATTTAATTTTTATTTAATTTACTTTTTTCCTGAAGAAACACTGTCTCAAAAGTTTAAGCCCTTTATGCTAATTTTTATAGAAACACGGGATTGGATGAGTGTAATGAGGTTGTATGACGTCATTTTCCAATTTTATAAAAATATAAAAGTGGAAAAATCATTTCTAATTGTTTTAAAAATGTAGAAAGGTAAAGAATTCACACAAGGTGAGATTTCAAATTTTTTAAATTGAAATTACGAAATAAAACTGTTTCTTAAATTGCAAAAAATTTAAATTGATCAAAGCAATGTATCTATATCAAGTACTCTCTAGAAATGATAATTTCAACCGGAAACCAAAATCTGGACGATCATGCATGATGTTTGCTGAGACGGATAGGAGAATACGGATATTCGTGTTTAGATAAAATACACTGGTCAACAAATTTGAACTTTTACTCTGTCCTAAAACAGAAATTGGTTGTTTTTTATGCGGCTTCTTGTGCTGATTCCGAATCTAGTTTCAGATTTACTCCAGTACGTCAAGTTTGAGAGATATTTGCATATTTCAATATATGCAAATTTAGTAAATTTTATACAATTATTTGCAAATTTAAGGTATAAAGCAATATCAGACAGGGTTTTTTGTTGTATGTTATGAGTACTACCTAATTCATTTCATAAAAACGTTGTTTCTGAGATTATATTGACATGTAACTGTGAAATATTGTACCTAATTTGCATATGTTTCATGTTTTCCTAATAATGTTTCTTGACGTTCAAATATTTCTGCCGCACGAGTACGCTAATATGTTTCTAAACCAGTTTTTTGAGCTGATTTCAAATCTTGTATCTGTTTTCTTCTATCACGTCTAGTTTTTGAAAAAAGTGAAATTTTAGTTTTTGGTCAAAAAAGCCAGAAATAGCTTTTTATGATACTTTGTATGATAAACTTCAACTACACTGGTTTCCAAAAATTAAGGAAAAATCACAAAAAGAGCAATAATTCGTTCAAAAATTAACCTATCCGTATGAAATTTGCATATGTTGCTAACTAAAAGATGCTGAATAAAATTACAAAATGCAAATTAGTGGCACTGCAATCGGATTGCGTCATCTGTGGGGAGCATAAAAATGCATGTTAGAGAGTACGGCTGCTGGTGTCGCTGTGATTATGAGATAAGAAAACTGAGATAGCCTATTCATTAGTGTGATCTCGAAGTATCATTTGTCCGCGTAACTGCGATATAGAGCTATTGGAAGATGGGAGGTAGGCCAAAGTCAGACAGAGGTGGCCAGATGGCTAAATCTGAGTTCTTCTGTTGTTCATAAGCTTTGGAAACAATTTCAAACCACTGGTTTGGCCTCCTGAAGATTTAGCCAAGGTCGGACTACAGCTACTACAAGCACCGCTGACCGATATTTGAGGTTATGTGTACGAAGGAATAGAACAGAAACCCTCTCTCATCTTAGAGCCTCCCTTGTTGCAGCCACTGGAAGGTTGGTATCAAGGTCTACTGTGCGTAGCAGGCTTCATGAAGGTGGTCTTTACGCGATGCGACCAGACATTTGTGTGCCGCTCACCTCATGTCACCGGTGGGAACGTTTAAATTGGACACGTCAACATGTCCACTGGATGGCTGATCAATGGGGACGTGTTCTCTTCACGGATGAGTTCCAGTTTAACCTTCAAAGCGATAGTAGGCATTGTTTGATTTGGAGAGAACAGGGAACCCGCTATCATCCATCAAACATTCGTAAAAGAGATTCGTATGGAAGAGGCAGTGTCTGTGTTTGGGATGGTATCTCTTTGGGCGGACGTACAGACCTCCATGTCTTTCCACGTGGAACTGTGAATGCTCACGTCTATAGAGATGACATTCTTGATGCTTATGTGAGCCCTTATGCCGGTGCAATAGGTAATGATTTCCTGTTACAGGATGATAACGCTAGACCACACAGGGCTCACATCGTAGAATATTATCTTCAGAACCAAACAATTAAACTCATAGAATAGCCAGCTCGATCACTTGGTTTGAATCCCATCGAACATGTTTGAGATGATTTAGGACGATGTGTCGCTGATCTCAATTCCTCTCCTCAGACCCTTGCCACGCTTACAACTGCTGTACAAGAGCGATGGCTCGCACTTCCCAGCAAACTTACCAATCGCATAATTGACAGTATGACATATCGCTGTATGTACTGTATTCCTTCTAGGGGTGATCATAAAGGTACCATATTAAAGGTACTTTTCCTATACCAAACTAACACATTTATTTTCTTTATTTTGTAATTGTGTTAATTTCTGAAACACCACAATCGTCTGGTAATTTCTTTTTATGTAATTTTATACATTACTATGTGTTGTATATTGTGGCTTAGTTTTATTAAAATCTACTTGTAACATTTTGAGTAATCGCTACTTTTGTTGTTTTTCCTTAATTTTTGGAAACCATTGTAGTTAGGACAGATTCTACTACTTATTTTTTTTTCTTTTTTCGATTATATAAATTTTTGTTTATGTCTCTGATATGAATCTGACCCTGTTCACCTTCTTGTCAATGAATTACATACTCCTAAAAAGTATCTTATATCAAACCTGTGTTAATGCCGTGCAACAGTAGAAATTCATCTTACTCAAAAACTAGACATGACATAAGAAAACAGACTGCAGATTTGAAATCAGCATAAAACTCTAGTCTAGAAAAACATTACGTCAATTCTGTGGCAACTATTTTAATGTTGATAGTGATGTAAACATTACACCACTGAAAAATATGCAAATTAGGCTTCATAACTGAAAAATAAATGTTAAGAATATGCAAATCGTGACATTTATCTGAAGCAAATAGTAAGTAGTCATTATCTAGAGAACGTAATTAGATGTGGCATATATTGTATCTAAAATTTACATAAAATAGCACAAAAAAGCTTAAATTTGCATAAATTTAAATATGCAAATTTCTCAAAACCTGGACCATCTAGAGATAAACGGAAAGCATATTCGGAATCAGCGCCAAAAACTGATCTAGAATCAACTAATTTTAGTTCTATGACAAAACCACTGTTGTCCAGTGATATGTCCAGACAGCAAATTAAAAATAATCTCGGTGTACAAGTGTGAAAAGGTACTGTACATAGACGTATTACAAAATGTGATTACATCATACTAAAGAAAATGACTTGCAAACCATGTCTCAAACTATACCACTAACAAGCAGGAATGAACTGGGCTAAAAATCACATGTTCTGCGGGGAACAAATGTGTTTCCGTTTTATTCAGTGATGAGAAAAAATGGAACTGATAGGTGGAACATGTATTGGCATGATGTCCGAAAGGAACCTAGGAGTTTTTTCAACAGACAGGCATCAAGGTGGTAAACTTGCTATAGTTTTGGGAGGGGGGGAGGGTGTATTCGGCTTCAACAGCCTGCCCTCTCTGGATTTTTTAAAAGGAAGACAAAATCCCTAAAAATATCAAGAGACGCTGAACCAACATGTCCTTCCATTTGGTGACATTTTAGGGGTTTTGAATGGATCTTGGAACAAGGTAATTCTGTTAGTAATATTTAATCTTTGCTATCAGAAATGGCGTGATGTTCGTTCTTATCCTCAAAAATTAATTATTTCTCAATATAAAAAAATAGGTAAGATAAATTGGGTAAGATAAAAAACAATTTACTTCGCTTAATTATTTTAATGTCCTTGTTTGGAGTTTATATTTCACAATATCTGTCAACAAATTCACCAATGAACATATCACATACTACATAACCGTGATTTTAGAAGAAAATTCTTTAAATTCTTGACTCGCCAGCTTTAAGTCCTGGCATAAACCCGATTGAGAATGTCTTTGGCATCTTAACCCGTTAGGTTTACAGCCATGGAAAACAGTATGGACTCTCTTGAAGAATTCAAAGAAGCCATAGATAAAGCATGGTACTCTTTGTCACCAGACACCATACAAAAACTAATAATTTCAATGGACGTGCGTATACATTTGAACTAATCCGAAATCACGGAAAAATAATTTGTGTGTAACAATTTTGTAAAAATGATAAATGTAGTTGTTTTTGCCACTGTGCATAAACTTTTGAGAAAGTTTTGTTCGAACAGATTTTAAATTATATTTTTTTACAAATATGTAATTTAATTTTTTCTAGTTTTGATTTCATTTGTTTAAATGAAGTTACGAAATACAGAAATAAAAAAATACTATTTATTTCAGTTTTCCATTATTCATTAAAAATCAACATTTTATGCTTGTGCTTGAACTTTTGAGATAAACGATGCATCATTTCAGATAAATTTACACTATTGATTATTTCTATAAATTATCCAATTGTTTTAAAGTTAAAAATGAAAATCCCTGTTTGGCTTGGAATGAGACGCCCTGTATTTTTGACTGAATAAGTGGATTGCACACATGTGAACCTGGTTTTCTATACAAAACATTTTTGTTTTAGCGTTCTCTATCATCTTTGAAAGTTTGTACTCGAGATTTCGAGGCACATTGCAGATTTAGTTCAATTTTTGAAAAAGTAAAATATAGTTATTTCATTTTGAAATCCTAATCACTATTTAATCATCTTTCTTTAATATTCCTTAAGTCTAACATTTCGTCCATTGTGTTCATCGTGTATATCAAAGTGCAGAATTCAGGCCTTTGAAAATACTACCGTTAAATGATTTTGACCTGTTAAAAATAGCTCGCTTTATTATAGCACTCTGCTGCTTCCAATATAAAATTCGAATAAAAACGAACAAGTAAGACTGAACCCTGCCAGTAAAGGCACTCACGAGCTAATGCTAATCCTATGGGGAGGGATTTTTCTAATATCTCGTTTGCATTTCGACATTTTTAAATATTTTTTTTTTTTTTTTTTTGTATTGGATAGCCGAGGTCCGTCTCCACATCGGACGTTTTTTACTTTTTCGATTTTGGTCGCAGATATTTTTTATAAAGTTACTGTCACTTTCAAAACCGGTTCTGAAAATGAAAGTGGCATTCTAAAAAATATCTGCAACCAAAATCGAAAAAGTAAAAAAAGATGCGATGTAGAGACGGACCTCGACTATCTAATGCAAAAAAAAATTATTTAAAAATGTCGAAATGCAAACGAGATATTAGAAAAATTCCTCCCCATAGGATTAGCATTAGCTCGTGAGTGCATTCGCAGGCGGTGACAGGAGCCTTAAGATAAGAAATAAAAAAGTTATTTAAACAAATTGACGTCTCTATAATCTAACTTTCTCGCTCTATCGTCTTTTAAAGTTGGTACACGAGCTTTCGAGACACTTTGTAGATTTAGTTCAAATTTAAAATAATAAAAATAATTATTTAATTTTGAAATCTTAATTACTTTTTTAATTATTTTTTACTATTTCCTATAGTCTAATAATTAGTCCATTATGTTTCATCATCGTGTATAACAAAGTGTAGAGTTCAGGCCTTAGAAAATACTACCATTAAATGATTTATTTGACCTATTAAAAATAGTTCGCTTTACTATAGCACTCAACTGCTTTCAATATATAAATCAAATAAAAAAGAACAAGTAAGACTGAGGCTTAAGATAAGGAATAGAAAAGTTATTTAAACAATTGACATCTCTATAAAACTAGATCTATCATGTTTTAAAGTTGATACACGAGTTTTCAAGACAATTTGTACATTTAGTTCAAATTTTAAATAATAAAAATAATTATTTAATTTTGAAATCTTAATCATTTTTTCAATCAATTTTTACTATTCCCTTTAGTTTAATAATTCATCCATTATGCTTTATTATCGTGTATAACAAAGTGCAGAATCCAGGCCTTAGAAAATAGCTCGCTTTACTATAATGCTCAGCTGCTTTCAATATAAAAATCAAATAATAAAAGAACAAGTAAGACTGAAGCTTAAGATAAGAAATAGAAAAGTTATTTAAACAAATTGACATCTACTTCTTTATACTTCTCTTTAATTCACGTTTATATATCTTTTTCGCCAGAAATAATGGAAGGCAAACACAGGCCAACATCTCGGCAAGGTCAGCAAGGGAACATCCTTATTGGCTAGAGTTATGTTTATTGCTTCATGCAATTCAAATAAGGTACTCGCTACTGCCCACATTTGCATCACAAAAATTCAACGGCTGAATAAATTCATAAAATCAGACAGAATAAAAATATGTTTCTTCTACTCTGAATATAAATTCTCTTGTGGACATTAAATGGAGATTAACAAAATAATTTTCCTTGGATATAGTTTCCATAGAAAAGGATACAAAAACGTTATTTCTCATATTTTGACAAATTGAGAGACCTTCCAAAAAGCATTCTTGTATCGAAAAATATTTTAAGAAAAAATACTTGTTATAGAGGCCTTCGCAATTACGATTATGTCTAGGTTGCAATACATCATTTAGTTACCATGTATATACGCCAAACGCTCATATATATGCCATAAACGCCATATTAAAGTCATTTTTGTCTTGTATACGTCATCTACTATATATATGAAATGCAAATGGGAATTTCAATCCGTCTGCTTTTAACGTCAGTTCTACTGAATGGATTATGATGAGACTTGCACTGTTAGTTAGACAATTTTTCGGGGAAGGTTTTTGGTACATTGCATTTCGTTCTACATTGTTTAGTTAAAGAAATATGGGGAATTGTTCTATAATCAGATGAATCCGAAAATAAAAGATTACCCTTTTCAAAACGAATCAGCTGAATTTATTTGATGAGACTTGCACTGTTATTTAAAATTTTTTCAGGAAAGTCTTTAGTATATAACATACCGTTCTACGGATCTTAATTATCGAATTATGGGGGAAAGTTCTCAAAGAGTTTTACTGCATGGATTTTGATCAAACTTGCGTTGTTTGTTGGATAATTTTTCAGGGATGTTTTTAGTAGATTGCATATAGTCCTTTACCAAATTTTACTCTAACGGTCAACGAAAAGATTTGGCCCTTAACAGCCCTAATTTTGTCTAATAGAATACTATAGTAGTACTGTAAATATACGTGTTATATTTCACATATGTTTCCTGTATACGTCTTATGCGCATGTCATATATACACATCATACATATGTCATATATGACTATAACTTGGTCATATACATCATATATGAGTAAAACATCATACATGTCAAAAATAGCTTGGCGATTCATCCTGGTGGTGGGGCGGGGGGGGGGGGTGAAATGCTGTAACAAGGAAGCACAAAATGCAAAATCATTGCTAAGTCATGTTAAAGTTACGATCGATTACGGAGATTTTGAATCAGAGTTTTTTTTTTTCAGAGTCTAAAAAATTTTGCCCATTTTTCTTATCTCTAGATTTCGTTGATGTACCAGATTTGGGAAGAAAATATAATTATAAAAATTTAAATTAAAATATTTTTTTAAGAACTGAATTTTAGAAACTGAGTGAAAAAATGCTCATGCCGGAAATCGAACCCAAAAACTTTGACTTAAATTGCTAAAGTTTCCTGACTTAATTTATCAAAGATCATTGACTTAAATTTTTCCACTCAGTTGACAAAATTCAGTTCGTATGATATCTTTATAAATCACTTTGATTGAGTTAAAAATAATAATCTTTATTCATCTCAATATTTTGATGAGCGAATAAAACTTAGTAATAACACATTTTTAGCCCCCGATATGCTATTTCTATCGGGCAACAATTAAAGTGAAAAGTCCCGAAAAAATAACGTTACATAACATAAACCAGAATTAAAACGAAGTAGATTTTGCGAAGAGAAGCATCATTTTGCGGTACTAATAATATCTACTGAAATTTTTTAAACTTCTAAACATCGCACATTACCAATTTTTACACCGTCGTATAGGGGGAAAAAGTACTTTTAAATGCAATTTGTTTGAAAACTGCACCTCAATTTATTTTTGAGATATTAATTTTCTTGTAGTTTTAAAGCCATTTCTGTACTGATTGCAAGTGAAGTACTCCATTTTTTCAGAAAGTAAAAGGAAAATAGTAGATTACTAGGATAACTCTAGGATGGACGGCCATAGTTTTTTAAGATTGAATTAAAAATTCTTAGAATGCAAATACAAGAAATATTTACACATATTTAAAATTCTTACACATATACTCATCATATTTTGGGCAAACAATATTTAAATATTGAGAACAAAAAGTGGGAAACAAAACTGTACTTAAAATGGCAGATGGCCATCTCTCCTTCAAGCCGAGGAGAGATGGCCATTGAATACAAGGGGGGAAAAGTGAAGTTAAAATAGCAAAAAATAACACATAAGGTCTTGACAGTTTGTACACGTTTCATGAAACCATTTCAGGCATCTTATGCATTGTATCCAGTCATATTTGTTTGGTTGTGGTATTATATTCTTCTCCACAACCAAAAGAGGGATCCTCATCCAATTCTGTTCTCTCGGAATCTGCAGAATCTGATAATTTCGAATGTGTTTTTTTTTTTTCTTTTTTTTTCTGGTGTTTATTTTAGACTTTTTCACGGTTTTAAGTTTATTTATCAACTTTATCTGTTACTGTGATGAAATTTCCCAATATTTCTCAATATTTTCTCAAAAAAAATTATCGTTAGGCCCTATTATATTATTATTATTAAAATATTTATATTAGTTAATCTTTAAACAATTATATCCATTAATATAATTATAAACATAAAAGTTATATAATTATTTTAAATATAATTATATTTAGTTAAAATCCTCACTTCGTATAACTTTGTAATATTGATAAAAGGTGGTCATCTCTCCTCGATTTGATGTGGCCATCTATCTTGAAATTGAAGAACAGATGGCCACCCAATTTAAAGCGTCACTCCACTGTTGCACGTCTTTGTTTTAGGTTTAGAAGCAAAGATTGGACTATATGCGTGCTTTAAAAGTCCGTATAGTAAAAAAAAAAAAAGAAAAAAAAAAGAAACGTGCGTACTGCAAAACATTCAGATACCTAACTCAACAAAAATATTCAACCACTAAATTAAATAAACATTAAAATTTCACTTACTTTTTATAATAGAAAAACTAAGCTGTACGTCTCAATGCGTGAATTTGTTGAACTATTTCCTACGAACAAAGTTTATGCTGCAATCTATGATAAAGTTTTGGAAATATTTAGCCTGGCCATCTCTCCTCTATAGCCATCTATCCTAAAGTTACCCTATATCTTTTTCTTGCCATTTTTTCACAAAAACTGAAATAAAATTTTAATTACAATACGTGCTATGTCAAGAATATCGTCTGCTATAAAAATGTATTTTAAAGTATATGCGTGTGACTTATTTTGTCTCGGCAATTTACTTAATTACTATGAAAAAACTGAAAGAATGCAATTTTATTAATCCGTGTGTAATAGCACTTTACGAATTTTGAAAAATATATACATGAATGATTTCTGATAAAAGATGGAGTTATTATAAACAATATTCAATTTTCAGTATACCTACATATTAATGTTACAAACAAATGAAGGCTTGTGAATTATTAGTTGCTTTTGTCGTTATTTTTCTGTCGAGTTTCTTGAATGACGACATCGGTTTTTACTGGGTTTGTATATTATTTCGTGATGGTGAGATGATATACATATTTTTCTATAGATGTTCTTTAAGACTGGATCGTAAATGTGGAATTTTTCAGCGGACGCAAATGACGTCATTTTATATAAAATAAAAGCTTATATTTTAAGTCTTAAAACTGAAATATGTTTTGTACTATCTATATTTATACAATTTTTTTTTTTCATCGAAGGCGACACTAAGTTCTGAAAAGTAGAATTCCTGTTTTCTAGTTTTACTTATTTTCTCACAGGCATTTAGTTATTATAGATTAATGTTTTATGGTCTGATAATTATGCATACTGATTCTTGTAACATTAAATATCTTTTGTTTTTCTTTCTAGGTAAGTGCTATGAAATGGTTTTCATTGTAAATATTTTGATAGAAGTATTATAGGTAAGAAATCTATGTTTTCATTTTGTTTCGAAATTAATTAGTTATTTTCTATAATATTTGAAATAGGATTACAATTTTTTTTTTATCATAGGATGGTTATCAATTTAATTTTAAACTATGGTAACAGTGGGTAATACGGCCAGCGTTTCGACTATGACCATTTAGCGGGTTCAGAGTTACTTTAAGCTTTTACCTCAAAACTAGCTCTTTTACCTTGAAAAGGAAGCTAAAAGGAAAAGCTACAGTTGCGTGCCAAGAGGGTTTTGCTGAATAACCTTTCCTGCGTAAGGGGTTATCTGTATTTGCTTGAATTCCAGTGCGGTTATTGTTATTTTGGTCTGGAGAGTTTACCTACTTTTCGTGTAATTACTGAATTTAAAAAATATAATGGATTCTTGAATATTTTTAATTGCTCTTTGATAATATAAGAGTATTTTTTTTTCAAATAATTTATACTTTTTGCATGAATCACTACAGTTTTGAAAAACCTGACTGCATTGTAAAAAAAATTTTGAGATTTTTCCTGCACTTTCTGTTGTAATTTTCCAAGCAACGATGCTGTGAAATCAGTTTCAAGCAACAAGTGGACCAAAAATTAAACTATTTCTGTCACGTGCACGCATTACACAGTCAATAGCAGCGCGATTTTACCCAGACTTGAGAAATTTTACAAAACTCGTAAAGACAGAAGTTTGCAAATTTTACAGAAACTGTGTTGGCAGTCAGGGTCCCAGCAACATTTGTTGTAAAATACAGATTTTTTTTTTTTTTTTTTTTTTTTTTTTTTTTTTTTTTTTTTTTTTGCAGTGGTGTATATAAAAATGACCACAATGAACAAAATAAGACAAACGCATTTTTAAATACTATGATTGCAAATATCGAGCAACCATGACGCAATTATTTCGCTTTGATTGGGAATTCAAGCGGTTTTTTCAAACTTATTGACTGTTTGAGTTTTTGTCAACATCTTAGAATGTTTAATTTGATTTTTTTGGCATTTAGTTTCGTATATTCGCTTTATTTTAAATAGAAATAAAGTTCTGTTCATAAAAATAATAAAGTTGTATCTTTTGATTTCATATCACTTTATGCTTAAAAGAATAAAAACTTGGTAGAAAAGGATTTTTCGAGGAAAATTGGGAAGCGGCCAAATTACAATGTCAGGCCATATTACATTTTTAATAAAAGCTGTTTTGCCATATTTACAATTTGGAAGTGAAAATTAAAAGTGACAGGAAACTGTTTTCATAACTTAATGAAAAATAAACGGTAATAGCCATGCACTTTTTAATTTTTGTGGCTTTATCACAACTCTTTCAATTTTAGCTTGAATTAAGGGTGTCCGTATTACCTTCAGAGATCTTCTGTTATGCATAGTTTTGTAGAAACATTCAGGGATCGTATACAGTCCGTGCCAAATGGAAATTCCACTTTCGTCTTAAGAATCAATATTCATGGTGTAAAGAAAACAACACGAAGATCCTTAATATTCAACTAAAAGCTTCTTTACAAAATTCATAGAAAAATACATTCGGCTTAAGAATCAATATCCATGGTGTAAAGAAAACGACACGAAGAGCCTTAACATTCAACTAAAAACACTTCTTTACAAAATTCATAGAAAAATACATTGGTCACAATTTTTGCGGAAAAATGTATTCAATTTCGGATAATTCACAGACCACGGCATGATGTATTAGAATTTCAAAATTTGCCTTCACAAACCTGATAGTTGAATTTTACGTTCAATGGTTGTTACAAACGTAACAAGACTTTAATGCTTTTAAGCACAAAATATGTACTTAATTCAATCTCATAAGAAAATGTTGCAATAACTGAAATAATGGCCACCAACAAATCAATCAGAATCATCGAAACAAAAAAAAATCAAAATTCAATCAAACAAAGGTCACCAACAGATGACACTGCGCTGTCTCATATTAAGAAATCTCAAACTAATATGTAACTAAATAAGTATCCTTCCTAAGTGTAAAAATGTGAAAGATGGTCAAAAAGGGTACAATTTACTCAAGTATGGAGCTAAAGCAAATCCACTGTATTATCCGTAAAATATTTTAGAATCCATTTTCGAAAAAAAATTCCAATTTTATATAGAAAAAACATCAGTAAAGTCGGGCAACATATAAAGATAGTCTTCAGTCACACTTCTAAGTCAACTGCAGCATATGTAGCAAGAAAAAGAAACATAAACGAAAATAAATCGTGCCCAATTTTATGGAGCCTGTAAATTCGTTCATGCACTTCTCTTCATAACAAACTTTAGAAAGACACCATTCATGAACATTGAAGAAACATCAAAGAACCACCCAAGAAAGAAGTGTGGAAGAAAATTGACATGTCTGTATTAAAAGAAATGCTACTAATACTGAAATTTTAAGCCATAGCTATAGCTAAGACACAAGGCTATACAACAAAGTCAAAATGACTCAAAAAATAATGAATTTCTCCATAGAAATTAACTACAAAAAGCGTTTACATAAATTGTTATACTCCTTCTGTATTTCACTGTGACATTATATTGGAAATATTTCCAATATAAAACTAATATTTAACTAATATGGATATTTCTTTAAAAATATTTCTAAGAAATGCAATGTTAGCGCAATACTGAACCAGAATTTATTCAGTATTGGTTTGCTACTAGGAACGGTACCACACACATTTACTGCGATACAAATATTCTGCACGTTGGCAAAGAAACTTCCACAGTATTCATTACACAGTTTCAGACACATATCTATAATGAGACGTTATTTTAAGTTTAAGACATTATTTTGGATTTTTTTTCACTCCCAGTAAAAGGATTAGTTCTATTATAAATGTCTCCCTACCTCCAAAAAAAGATAAAAGCATAATTTTTTGAACAGGTATTGTTATGTACATCAGTTAACCTGGTATATAAAAGCTATGGCAAAACTCTTTACATAAAATCATACATTCTTAAGCAGCTTATTAAAATACATTTTATTTTTCAAATGTATATGTGTTTCCTGTGTTCAATCCATCAGTTGTAAAATATCTATCACGACCTCTTTTTTTTTACAATAATAAAAAAAGACTTTATTTTCAGTCGAACGGCAATTTTCATTTTTACTGGACATTTTGGTGACTAAAACGTAAGTCTCTTTTACTTTCGGCCTCTGTACCTTTAAAAAAACTTTAAAATGTTGTTTATGGTTACTCTAAAAATATTGGTCACACGGGTGATAGGTTCATATGAAAAGAAAATATGCGAAATAGTTTTTACACGACATTTTACACTTTGCCATTTTCGAAAATTGGCAAGTATGGTATAAAGATGGATCAAAGTTCACATTTTTTTTTTACTTTTCATTCGGCTTAACTGATGAAACGTTAAATAAAATGTCTTGCGTTCTGAAATTGTAAGTCTATATTAACCATTCTTCCGTTTGAGGCAATGCAGAGCCATCTGTAGAGGATATTTGGAACTAGATTAAAGAAGGATAATAAAGAGATTCCTCTCTTCACAAATTAATTTTCCGAAAGTAATAAGTTCAATAGCTGTAATCCTTTGCTTGCTGAAACGATTTTTAAAACCTTCAGTCCATTTTATGTCACCCTTTATATACGACACTAACAGCCCTATTCAGGATAATATTATAAAGTTTTTAGCGAATCATTTGTTAACAAAAGTATAAATAGTATACACTGTTTATAAGATTTTACGACTGTCGTTAGATTGTGGTTCCGCTTCATTGCTGTTTATTTGAATAGGAATGCATTTCGTTTATAATTACTCGTACAATTCCGTTTATACGTCACTTTTTGAGATTTTTAAATAAAGATTAGTTTGTTTGCCGATATTGTTTTCTAATTTCAAATATTAATTGAGCAGAACATTAACAATAACAATTTAATTATTGAAAACATATAAATATAATGCAAGACGTTTCATAAAGAACTCCCGAAATTTAAAATTGAATTAAAGATTAAATAAGCGAAAAGTTTATTAGGTAACTCTTAAGTTTTGTTTATTATAATTAAAAAAATGTTTTAAATTTCCGTCAGTGGATGACGCTGCAATATCTCAAAGAAAAAGAAGATTCAAACTAATATGTAAAACACTACGAAAAGCATCTCAAGGTTTCCTCTGTATTCTATTTAACTATTGAAGCGTGAACGAAATGTTTGTATTCTGAAATTTTTAAATTAATTTTAGCACTTTTACGGTTTGAGACAGCGCAGTGAAAAAAATTTAATGTTTTTAAAAATACTCTACTCGAAACTTATGAACTACCTAATGAGCATGTAACTTGTTTCATATTTATTACAGATAATGAATAAAACGCCACAGAAAACATTAAAGTAAACGGTAAAATACATAGTCAATGTTTTTTCTACGTTAAATTTAGCAGCTCTATTCATTTGCAAATAAACTTATACCCCTTCTATGACAACTAATAAATGCTAGAAATTTATATCTTTCGAATCATCTTTTGTTTGATCGATTTCTTTTTCAAAAAAGTGGTGTCAATAAGTAATTAGAATTTTTAAACCTTAATTTAATGCGAACGTTAAAGGGTTAAACGCCATGAAAATCAACAGGAACATTCAATATTTGAATTGGCATATCATTAAAAAATCTTTATGTATAAACATGAAATTTTGACTATTCGGTATGCAGATTGCCCTTTTTAATTTATCACCATTAAAAATTTACTAGCGTTTTACAAAGTTTCTGTATTATGAAAATTACAATAATTCTGTTTTTTTAATCCGTTACTCGTTAGGCGTATGATATCTTGAGAATATTTGTACGAATTGTTACGGTATTTTTTACTATAAAAACATGCACATTTTTAAAATGATCAAAATAATGATCTTAAATCAAAATTATTTCATTAACTATGTAAAAAAATATTTTAAAAAATCAAAGTTTTACATTTTTTAATAAATAACATTTCGTAATTAAAAATCATATCACTACAAATGCATAAAAATACAAATCCTGTAAAATACTAGTTATTTTTTAATGGTAGTAAATTAATCAATAATCACAATTCCGTGTTTATAGATAAACAAGTTGTTAAAGATACACTAATTCAAACTTTGAGTGTTTTTGTTGACTTTCTTTGCTTTTAAAAGGTACAAGATCTCTCAAGTTTAAAAATTAGGAAAGTCGGCAAAAAGCAAACATAATGGAAAAAACTTATATTTAAATTTTCACGTTCTGATCGTCATCATATGAAAAGGTTTTCGTTTTCCGCCACAAATCCTCGATGCCTTCCTCGGCTTTGACTGGCAAAATCTTATATACAGGGTGTCCGAGCTAAAAGTATCCAAATGTTATGGCTTATTATTACAGAACTATCCATTAGAATATAATAGACTCTGTGGATTGACCCCTCCGAGATTTTTTGGGACTCCACCATATTACCACAGAGATGTTGCCGCGTTTTTGAATGTGACATTTCCTGGAAGTTGGATTGGAAGACGGAGCCCAATTGTCTGACCGTCAAGCTCTCTGGTTTTGATTCCATTAGACTTTTTCTGCTTGGCTACTCATTAAATCCATTGTGTATAAACAAAAAATTACTGTGGATGACTTGAAGAAGTGTATCACTCAAGCAAATCATCTAATAACTCCTGATATGCCACGAAACACTTGGAGAGAACTGGAGTACTGTTTAGACGTTTGTCATTCTACAAAAGGCGCACACATCGAAATCTATTGATATTAAAACTTGGTGATATTTTCTTTCGATTTAAATAATTTTTTTAAATTCTAATGGGTAGTTCCGTAAAAATAAGTTATAACTTTTTGGTAATTTTAGCCCGGACACCCTGTATGTAGTATTTATGTTTATACTGAAATGTTTAGACAATAGAAGTTATTACAAAGACAAAATAGATATTTTGGCAGAAGTCGATAAACCCAAAAAATTAACGTAGCAGAATTACCATAAAGGTGTGTCGCTTTTCTTCTTTTTCTATTAACTAAATATTTAAAATTTTAAAAATCTGTACAATATATTTAATGATTTTTTAATAACACTTTAAAAAACATTCTAAAAGTATATTACATTAACCACTTGTATTAAATTATTTCGTAATTAATTAATATCGCCTTAAAAGAATGATTTCGATTATATGTCTATTTATTTATATATAGTTCTTAATTGTCCCGTGAAACACATGTAAATGAAGCTTCGGTGTACTAATCTAATATTTAATCGAATTACATTCATTTATAAAGATATTTTAAAATGTCTGAACTTTTTATAACACAAATAGGATCCACTTTTGGTTCACTTCCACGTTCTGCAAATAATTCTGAGTCTTCATTACCCAGTGTATCCAGCTGAACTCGACTTGAGATCTTGTAGTCACGACAGGCTAGAAAATGTCTGACGTGGAACTAGCATTAAATCTTTTATCATTTTATTACAATCCAGGAAAAGATGTAAGTTTGAACAGGTTTTTGGCAAAGGTGAAGCAATGTTTAATCAACGTCATCATACATTCGGAAATGTAGAAGGCATAAGATATAATTTATATATGTTGAAATAGGGAATCATTCTGTAAAAACTGTACAGCAACTGCCTTGGAAATGAGATTTCTAAGATGCTTCTGTGCAAATAAAGTGAATTTTATGTTAATAAATCAGGAGACTACAAACTGTATGAATTAATAAAACTCCGGTTTTGATGCACCTTTCTATTAATAAACGATGATATTTTAAATTCGTACGCTATATAATGATTGTAGAGCTTTTATGATCGGGTATATGACAGTGCAACAAAAGCTGAAGGTTCGGAAATTCCACGATGTTTTTTTTTTTCTTTTATTCAAATGTCTCCGTTAATTTCTCCTGTTTTGATGCTCTTTTCTATTAATACACGATGATATTTTACATTCGTATGCTATATAAGGATTGTACGCTGTAAAAAAAAAAAAAAAAACGGAGATTCTACTGGCAATCGACACACCAGTACTATTTCCGTATTTTAACGCAAATTTCCCCCCATAAATTCCAGAAAAACGGAAAATTTTCTGTAATTTATGGGGAAAATTTTCCGTAAAAATACGGATTTCTGGAATTTATGGGGGAGGAAATTTTCGTTAAAATACGGAAATAGTACTGGCGTCTCGATTGCCAATAGAATCTCTTTTTTTTTTTTTTTTTTTAGTCCGTTTTTTTACAGTATAGAGCTTTTATGATCGAGTATATGACAGTGCAACAAAAGTTGAAGGTTAGGGAATTCCACGATGTATTTTGTTTTTTCTTTTATTCAAATGTCTCCGTTAATTTCTCCTGTTTTGATGTTCCTTTCGAGTAATATACGGATGATATTTTGCATTCGTATGCTATATAATCATTGTAGAGCTTTTAGGACCGAGTATATAACAGTGCTATTTAGGGCAACTTAAAAAGGGTCAGTCGAATATCGTGAAAACGCACAAAGGTATCGCCGATATAGTGAGCTGAATTTCAGTTGCTTTCGAAAAGTAGCCGGATGAGAAAGGATTTTCTAAAAGTTGTAATTTTTTTTAAACCGACTTCCAACAAAGAAGCTAATATTTAGCGAATGTCAACATGTAGCTTTAGAACGTGTGCTTCTATTTTCATTTTTTTTTCCTTTTTTGGAACGGACTTGTTCCAATGGTTTGCCAAAAAAATAAAGCGCCAATAAAAAATAAAAATAAAAAGGAAATAAAAAATAAAATGACAATTTGTGGAAAATCCTATTTTTATCCAGCTAGCTTTAGAAATCAATTGAAATTCAGGTAACGATATTGCTGATGTCGTGGATATCGCTGATACGTTATTTAAATTATATTTTGGAGGTTTTCTAAGTTGATTTCGAAACGTATTATAATAAATTAAATTACATGAAAATATTAATTGACTAAAAAATATTTAAAAAAATATGTATTTTCACTCTTTGTTTTGAATTTATATTTTCTATTTTTTAGTGTTTAAAATATTTCCTTGTTTTGGAAATTTATAGCCAGTTGATCTGTTTTTGGAAGGCGTGGTTTAGCACATCATTAAATCCATTGTTGTTGTAACTCGTATACAATTGTAACCATAATGAACACTGTGCGATTTATCACCTGTGGCCGGAACAGCAAACTATCTTAAAACTATTTTATTAACTAAGAATTCAGTTCGAAAAATATTAAAATGTTGCATTGTCATCGGAAACACACTTCTGAACACAATTTTTCATAATTCTAGCGTATGAAGAAGTGGCTGAAAAATTGATTACTAAATTCCACCCTTGCATACAAAAACCAAATTGTGTTAAACAAGTTGGAAATTGCACGTCAAACGTGGCAAATGAGGTGCGTTCGTACTATAACTTGTTTTATAAATATTTTTTGCACCGCATATTGTACTGAATGTATATTTTAGTGCACTTCATAAGTGCATATCAATTTCATTCTGTTCAAAAGGCTGTAAGATCATTAAGATGCACTTGAAATATTTTATTCCCATTGGCCGTAATGTATCGGAAAACTTTTGATTGTCCCTGTAATTAAACTATACATCCGATTTTCCTAAAATTTGAAATGACGCGACAAAATTTTGTAACAATTATATATTCAAAATTTCAGACCATTCGGTTGGGTAGTTTTTATTCTGTTGTATGCGGACGGACGGACAGACAGACTGAACGACCACTATAGGGGCTACATTACATATTTATATAATTACGAACGCACGTAATGCAAGAGTGTAAAAATTGACCAATAGCAACAGAATTTATATACACTGTCTGAAAAATCCGTCTTCATACACTAAATTATTCGTCATTTTTAAACAAATATTTTCCGTACTACTAGAAAACATGCTTTTTCCGTTAATTCTTCCCGTGAAGTCTGAAAAAGATGGGGAAATTCAGTTTTTTCCATCCACGCATGCGAATTGGCTGTATTAATACTAATGTTCGAATTTATTTTTTAAATGAAAAACCGAAAGTATAATAAATTAAAATTTCTAATTTATTTAAAAACAAACAAAAAATAATAATACTTACGAATTTAATAAAGTAGCAATTTTCTCATTTATTTAAACTTATTGACAATTTATTTTTAGAGTATTAAAAAAATATTTGCATGTAAAATATATTCTAAACGAACACATTTAAATATATATATATATATATAAGTTCAATCAACTTAAAAAAAGCGCGATTTTACCTGTGACCGAAACGGCAAAATATCTTAAAACTATTTTACTAACTAAGAATTCATTTCTAAAAATATTATAATGTTGTATTGTCATCAGAAAAACACTTCTGAACACAATTTTTGTAATTCCAGCATATCAAGAAGTGGTTGAAAAATCGATCACTAAAATCCATTTACATACAAAAACCAAATTGAGTTAAATAAAAGAGTGTAAACATTCACCCATAGCGACGGAATTTATATACACCAGGGACGACGAACCAATGGTACGCGTACCAAAAGTGGCACGCGAAAGAATAATTTTGGCACGTTGTTACTAGTGACTCTAAATCAATATACTTACACAAGATACTACACAAAAACAAACTAGATGATCTAATCTTGACTAAATTTGATTTAGTGGAAATTGGAGAATTTTAATTGCGGCTTTTAAAATGCCGTAAATTACCGCATTGTTAAATGTACAGTCGTAAAAAAAAAAAGTAAACACCCCTTACTAACTCTTCAACAAATTATCGTAGACAGAAGTTACTGGTACCGAACGATTTGAAATAAAGTCTACTTTTAAATGATGTATATAAAATTTGCTTAGGGGGTCATCTACATATTAAAACGAACCCAAACCTCATTTTTTTCAATAGCAATACCCAATTTTAAAGAGATATTTCAAATCTTTGGTTCAAACTATGCCTAGACACCAAATTTCAAGTCATTTGAATGATAAGTTTTTGAATTATAAGCATTTAAAATTTAGTGCTTCTAATGTTAAATTACATTTTCATATTTTTATTTATATCTCCTGAAATTATGCTTCTAATGTGATAATTTTTTGTGTAGCAATAAAACTAATGTGCCCAAACATAAATACGCTGAATTTGCAATTTTTATAATTTATGATATGAATTATGAATTATGAAATTAATATTCGAAAAAAACTATGAATTGCAACCTACAATTTTTTTGATGGAATTTAATTTATTAAGTCCTGCTTTATAAAAATCCAAAATTTCACATTTTTCTTCCAAATAGTTTTCAAATTATGCTTAAAAAACGGCAAAATGATGGTTTAAGGGGCCGTCTATGATAGAAGTCAGTAGATATTTTGAAATTTCTTCTGCTGCCTTGTTATCTAACAGGCTTCATTGACTGCTTAAGGTGCCTTGATCAAGAAGGGGGCTCTCTCGGTTAGCAATCGAGTACCTAACTTCAATTTGGATACAGCCCTTAAAATACGCTCGTTTTAAAATAATTAATTTCTCGGAAACTTATTGTACGGATTGCATAAAAATTGGTTTTTAGGCTAATTGAAGAGTGTAGAGTTCATTTATGTTGTCAGAAATGGGTATTGTCATTGAAAAAAATGAAGTTATGGTTCGTTTTAATATGTAGATGACCCCCTAAGCAAATTTTATATACATAATTTAAAAGTAGACTTTGCTTCCAATCGTTCGGTACCAGTAACTTTTTTCTACGATAATTTGTTGCGGAGTTAGTAGGGGGTGTTTACTTTGTTTTTCCACGACTGTACCAATGATAAAATTATTTCAACTTAGAAATTAATTTCAGAGATATTTACAGAAACTGGCGTTTGATCTTTTAATATTTTTTCCATTTATCTGTGTCTTCAAAGTCATGAGTAGACTCGTATAAAACCAAAAACTTTCTGCGCACATAAATATTGAGTCAAAAACTTTCTGCAAATTAATTTAATGTTTAATAAAATAACGTGTTATATTACTTTGACAGTATGAATTAAAAACAGCAGTTTTAAAATAATTACCATTTAAATAAAAAATTAATTAATATTAATTACAGAATAATTATGTTGGTTAAAAAAATAATAAAGCTAAAAATCCATGATAAGAAGGGGTGAATTCTTATCAGTTATTTTGTCATTTGATTTAGAAACAGCCCAATGCTTAATATTGTGATCTCTTCTCACAAAAAGCCAATCACTCTGTTCACAGAAAGAATGGACATTGCTTCTGAAACAACTGAATCACATTTTGTAAGGAGAGGTCCATTCATAGGTATCATCATTAAAGAGACCGATGAGTTTTTATTGCGGCCCTTTGAATTCTCGTTTTTTCCGCGATCATTTGGCGAAATTTCCGTTTTTCCGCTATTTTTTGACGAAATTTGCGTTTTTTTCGCAATCCTTTGACACAATGCGTTTTTTTTCTCCTATCGTTTAACGAAATGAGTTTCTTTCCCGCGAACCATTGACGAAATTTGCACTTTTTTCGCGATCTTTTCACGCTTTTCACGCTTTTTTCGTGGCGTTTTGACGCAATACGCTCTTTTTTCGCGGCGTTTTGACGCAATACGCTCTTTTTTCGCGGCGTTTTGACGGAATTCTCGTTTCTTTTCGCGATCCTTTGACGAAATTAGTTTTTTTTTCGGTGGTTCTTTGACGAAATTTAACTTTTTTTCCGCTATCTTTTGATAAAATTCGTGCTTTTTCCGCTATACTTTTACGAAATTCGTTTTTTTCCTGTGCTTTTTGGACGAAATTTGCTTTTTCTGCGACTTTTTGACGAAATTCGCTTTTTTTCGCGATCCTTTGACGAAATTCGCATTTTTTTCTGTGGCTTTTTGACGAAATTTGTGTTTTTTCCGATCCTTTGACGGAATGCGCGCCTTTTGCGCGTCCCTTTTACGAAATTCGTGTTTCTTTCGCGATCAATTGACGAAATTAGTTTTTTTCCGCTATTCTTGTAAGGAATTTGTGATTTTTTCCGCTATGCTTTAACGAAATTCGTTTTTTTTTCCTGCGCTTCTTTGACATAATTTGCGTTTGTTCTGCGATTCTTTGACAAAATTATTTTTTTTTCACGATTCTTTAAAGAAATTCGCGTTTTTTCCGCGGTCCTTTGACGAAATTAGTTTTTTTCCGCGATTCTTTTATGAAATTTGCGGGGTTTTTTTTTTTCATAATCCTTTGACAAAATTCGCGTCTTTTCCGGTATGCTTTTACGAAATTCGTTTTTTTCCTGCGATTCTTTGACAAAATTATTTTTTTCCACGATTCTTTAAAGAAATTCGCGTTTTTTCGGCAAAATTGGTTATTTTTTCTGCGATTCTTTGACAATTTTTTTTCCCACGAATCTTTAAAGAAATTCGCGTTTTTTCCGCGATGCTTTGGCAAAATTGGTTATTTTTTCTGCTAACGATTGACGGAATTGGTTTATTTTCGGCGACCATTTGTTGAAATCTGCAATATATTTCAGTGATATTTTTTTATATCTGAATTTTCGGACTGATGGCCGATTTTTTAAAATTTTCGGAACCGAATGCCTTAAAATTTCGAAAAATTCGGAACAGAATCACCCCTGGCAAACAATAAATAAATCGTACATAAAATTGGGGAACATTTTAAATTTTTCGGTATTTAAATAAAAAAAAATACAAGAACAAAAATTATGTTTTTTTTTGTTTTTTTTTTCCTAAGAAATTTTCCGCTATATTCCGAATTTTTCGCGCACGGCGTGCGCGTGTGCGTATATATTATACAACTCTGGTCATGAGTTTTTAAAATGAATAATACAAAAAGTCAAATAAAAAACAGTTGTCATATAAATCCAGTTCAATTTGCATTCTGTTGAAATTAACTGAGTATGAACCTGAGATTAATTACTTTGCTTCTAAGATGCAACAACACAATTAATCGCATATATTTTTTAATAATTTCTGGAATTTAATTTTTTATGAATATTATAGTGCAATACCTCACCTGAATGTTACCCATTTTTTTGTTTCTTATCTTCTTCGTGTTATTATTTCAAGTTTTTTTTTTTTCAAGATTTTTTCTATCCACTAAATTTGTTGGCACGTCAAGGTCGTGTACAATATTTTTGGAAACAAATTGGCACGAGGTTATAAAAAGGTTCGCCAACCCTGGTATACACTGTCTGTAAAATTTGTCTTCATACACTAAATTATTCGTCATTTTTAAAGAAATTATTTCCGTACTCCTAGAAAACATAAAAATAATAAGTAATAAATAAAATAATAAAAAAAATAATAAATAATAAGTAAAAAGCTACCTATTGCAGCCTTCCGAAGGAAAACACTTCGGGAAATTTTGCTATATTTTTACCGATCATAATCCCCAGATCCCAAAACCACCCTCCTTTGAAATGGTGACTTTTATATATATATATATGTGTGTGTGTGAATTTTGTCATGCTGTAACTCTCAAAATTTTCAGCCGATTTGGATGGAAATTTTTCCTGTAATTACTGTCTCGACCGAGTTCGTTGGGCAGCTTCATCCGCCATCTTGTTTTAAGATGGCGGCCATTTGAATTTTTGAAATTTGTTTATGTTTTCTAACATTGTATACTTATAGAAAATGTTACGTTTCACAAAACACAAACTCTTAGGTATCATTTAAACAGAATGTTAAAAACATTAAAAGATATTTTAAAGACTTCCACAGTGTAAGTTAACAACATAGGTCATTTTAAAGAGAAAGTTGGGAAACCTAAAACTTTCAAAAAGTGTCCACAAAATTCAAATGGCCGCCATTTTGAAACAAGATGGTGGATGAAGCTGGCCAACGAACTCGGTCGAGACATTAGTATGTACTATGCATATGAAAAATTTCATTTAAATCGGTTCAAAAATTTGAGAGTTACAGCATGACAAAGTTCAGATATAAATATATTAATGAGTCTCTATGTTTATTTTGGTCCTTATGAATTTGATGTCCTTAGTACTGCAAAAAAAATATTTAAATTATATTAATTTACATCAATTTTATTAATTTACTTCAAAATATTATAATTAATAAATAGTGGACTCCAATAATGTATATGATACATGTATTTCTCAACATGTAGAAATGTTGTATTTTGGTTGTATATTACAACCCTCCCCCTCCCCCATCTATAAAGAAACAATTAAATATATATATATAAAATTAATTTTGTTGAGAGATTGATAATATCATACTTTTATATTATTATATTTTAATTGATTTAATATTATTATTAATTTACTTAATTTTATCTAAATTATAATTTAAAAATAGTTATAAACATTACATTATAGATGCTAAATGATTATTATCGATATTCTGATGAGCAGGTTAAGAATTATAAATGTTGTATAGTTTTAATATTAATTAATGTGGATCTAAAATATACAAAAAGCAACTTTTCTACACAATTAAATTCAGCAATCTCCGACAGATGGGAGCACTACTAATTATTTCTACTTCTATAAGTTAAGAAAGTGAAATCGGATGGAAATTTTTAACTTTATTTCATTTTCAGTACATGACAGCACTATATAATTATTTAAATTCAGTTCTATAATAATTATGCTGCCATCATATATTATATTTTTATTCTATCATACCTATTTATTTAAGATATCAACTTATTTTGTCCTATTTAGTAATAATTTTCTCTAGGATCCTTCAGTTAGCATATAAAATAATTTATAATATTTAAACTAATTGCGATAATTTATAATTATTATAATTTTATTAGTGCTAATATTATTCGCAAAGTATGATGAATTAAACCGTAAGGATTCGCTTTTAACAGTGACCATTTAATTAGGCGGGATTTTCGCTGTGTTATAAAGGATATATGTTGGCGATTTAAATATGGGGATAAAAATAATCTTGCTATGTAAGTTTTTAATTCAAATGTTCCAATTTTGTTCAGTTTGTGCATTACGTTGATCAGTACGGGTCTTACATTGATTAATTATTTAATTTTTTCATTTTATAAGGCGTGGTTAATTTATACTTTTTGCTTTATAGTCGATTGGGTACATAATAGAATTCAATTTTCAACTTATAGCTTATATATATACATATATATATATAGTACATATATATAAGTCAGTATTTCAACGGAAAGTGGTTTTGGTATCTGAGAATCATGATCAGCAAAAATATAGCAAAATTTCCCGAAGTGCTCTCCTTCGGACGACTGCAATAGATAGCTTTTTACTTTTTGTAATGAAAGCTACCTAAAAGTGTCCACAATTTTGGCCACCACTGTATTTTCCCAAGAAATCATGCACAACGTGCAGCATAACACTCACATAACTCAATCGTGTCATTTTTTTTATGTTGATTTTAAATTGAAACTGGCTACTTTCTGACACATTTTTAATGCATTTTTGTTTTTAAATGTCTGGTGCTCTTATTAATAAACTTTGCAATCAAACTTTTTTTTCTCAATTCTGCAAAAGCAGAAAACATTTCAGAAAACGCTGTAACAGTTGAAATTTTTAAACGAACTTGCGGGTACCGCAGAGCTGGAAAGGAAAAACTACTGACCTGAAATAATATTCGCTTATAACTAACTGGAAATGTAATTCCTTTATCTAAAATTGAAAAAAAACTGTTCGAATACCAACAACTTCAATAATTATGACAGCAAGTAACATGTTTATATACTAAACAATGAGTCAGAAATTATGTCAGAAAGTTTCGTTTTGTGGAGCAGGGAAAAAATGTCTGTATATATACAGTGGCGGTCAAAAGTTTCCGGCCAGTTAGTTTCTTTGATTTGCTTAAAAGAACGTTTCAGAAAAGAAGAAGCACAATTGCTCCAAAAGTTAGGAGAAAGTAAATTATCTCTGACCACGTGATCATTTTGATTGGATACTGAAGATACTTGATGCAAAGGGGAGGAATTCGAAATTCGCGTGTGCAAAAGTTTCCGGCCATTCGTCGTCCGTTAGTTTTTGTTATCGGTAAAGTGATTTTTTTGGCCGTGTTTCTTAATTAATCAACGTGAATAACGTATTTGAAATTCAAAAATTAAAAGTTGAACAATTTATTGTTTCTAAACGAGTGATTTGTTTGTCGCTAAAGGGACAATCCTCACGTGAGATTGCGGCAAAGTTGCCGATCTAAAAATTTACTGAGAACGATATATTTTTTTTTAAATATAAAGATGGTCATGGCCTTCGGAACTTGCCACGGTCAAGGGATCCTGGAAAATGACTATTCTTGTGGACAGAGAATTATCAGGAGAAAAGCACTTGATGACCCGCATAAAAATGCCACTGCAACTCCCTGCGATTTACGGAATTAAAACATTGCTGAAATAAGTCTTCCGTGTCAAGAAGACGTTTACGTGACGTACTTTGTGGAACAGTCGGTGTTAAAAAATCCTTCATAAGTAAAAAAAAATCAGAGGGCCCGACTGGCGTTTTCCAAAGAATACAAAGACTGCTCAAGTGAAAACTGGAAAAAAGTACTATTTTCCGATGAATCGACGTTCAATCTTTTCAGGAGGTATAACAAACACTACAACTGATGACCTAAAAACAAAAGATAAGATTCGAGATATGTTATTCCTACAATGAAGCATGGCGAGGACACATTTTGTGGGAAGCTTTTTCTGGAAAATGTGCCTGTCCGTTATTTGAAATCCGCGGCAAGATGAATAATGCAATGCATAAGGATATCTTGCAAGATCATTTGCTTCCTTATTGGAAGAAAAATTGTGGTCGCAACTATTTGTTTCATCATGATAACGACCAAAAGCATACATGCAAGCTCGTCAAGCAGAAAAAATTTCCGCTTTTGAAATGAACAGCCCAATCACCCGATATGAATCCAATAGAAAATATTTGAAACTAACTTGAAAACGTGTGTGCAATTATAAATATTCCGATTCAGCAGCATTTTCATACAAATTGCAAGAACCGTGGAAAAAACTTAACATTGACGATGTACAACCGTCCATTGAACCGATGCCACGTTGTTACGCCTCAGTACTTATTGCTAAATGTATGAATACAAAATACTAACTGTAAATGTTGTTGATCACTGTTATTTTCTGTTATAACACCATTTTTTTCCAAACTTGCCAAGGTGACTGGAAACTTTTGAGAACATGTGTTTTCTTTTGCAATGAAATTTATTAATATTTGTTTTCTATTCCATAAATAAGTTCTTAACTGTTATGTCAATAAAGTGTATAAGTATCACTTTAAGATTCCTCTTCATATGGGTATACTTACAAATTAACCAAAAGTTTTATGCTGGCCGGAAACTTTTGACCGCCACTGTATATACTGGGTGTCCCAAAAATGATGGTTTTTAAAATTCAATAACTTGCAAACGGTGACAAATATCAAAAAATTACTTGCAGGAGGATTATGTATGATGTCACGAGATTTTCTACTGTGATTCCTGATTTTAGTTCCAGTTTCAAACAATAGATGGCGTTGAGAGCAATAGGTGCTCAGTCCATACCCGATTTTTGGATTTCAGGATCCATTCAATACATTTTAATCTCCTTTTTTTTTGCATGGAAGAAGAGAGAGGCCGAAAAATTGAGCCTGGATTTAGCGGTTATTGCTTGCAGCAGCATCTATCGGTGCTATTTGTAACTAAAACTGAGAATCGCAGCATAAAAAACTCCTGACATCTTACATAATACTCCTGCAAAAAATTTTTTTAATATCTGTCGCCGTTTGCAAGTTATTGAATTTTAAAATCCATCAGCCATTGTTGGGACACCCGGTATATGCATATATATATACTAGCCGCCCTTGGCGACCAGTTTGGTCTCCTTTAAATCTATGATAAGCATTGTATCATGTTACTTTTATTCATACTTTAATTTTCCTGCTCAATCCTTCGCCAAATCGGAAGATACAGAAATCATGAACTCGGTATTTTTATGTTAGCCGAGTGCAGGTGATATATCGCCAAACATTGTACCCGTCGTATTTTTTCTTATTTCATTAATTTCATTACTTTCACTCATTTTATTTAAAATGCATAACTTTAATTTAAAACTGAAATGATTAAAATTTATGACTCTCTATTTTCTCTTACTTCTTAAAAATAAAAAAAAAAGAAAAGAAAAGAAAAAAAGTAATAAATAATACTATAAACTATGACATTTAATTTCAAAATCAAAGCTTTGTTTTAATTTACTTCGCGAAAAATTGTTTATGACAGTCGCATGCGGTGGACTATTATAATACTAATGATATGATGGCGATGGAACAATATTTGGCGATTTATCACCTGCGCCCGGCTAACATTAAATTACCAAATTGGCTGTTTGGCATATAAAAACTGAAGCGGTCAACCCGGAACTATTGATGACAGTCACATGACTTAGGCTATTATTATAGAGATTGTGAAAGGTTTTAAACAAATTGCTTCTAATTAAAATAACTTAGTATCGAAACAAAATATGTATTCTTTCAATAATGAAAAAAATAAATGTTTCATAAAAATTAGAAAATTGTAAACATTTTAATAACTTTAAGCAAATATATTTTAGCTGAAGGATAAAAAGACAAAAAAATAAAAGGTAATGTCGCCTGAATTTATTTGCTATACAACACGTTAAAAATTCATGAAAATGTGTCTAGACATTTTCACGAAATCCCTCACTCATGCTGAAAATAAACATTTTTTTATTACTTGACTTTAAAAATAACCATTTCGTATGCCGAATGGAGGTCTTTTTGCTAATAAGTTTTGTTTTATTGCAAAATGTACAACGTAGTTTTCCAGCATTACAAATTAACTCAATTTTAAACTGTGTTAATAAAACCTTTTTCGATTTTTGGACGATTTAACCCCTTAATTCTCGCTCCCGTGATATTCACGGGCTGTGTCTTTTATTCAGATTTTTTGATTCCCACCAGCTTTATAAAATAGTGTAATTGGCTATATTATGGTATCATTTTACCTATCATTAAATAAGGTGAATATTTATTTTTCAAAAAAGTGGTGTCAATAACCAATTTGAATTTTTAAACCATAATTTAATGCGACCGTTAAGGGGTTAAAGATTTGAACGTCTTCTTTTAAACATTTTTCAACATAGTTCAAAAATGTTTATTAATTCGGTTTGTCTCTCTATCCGTCCTCTAACTCGGGTAAATATGGTCCAATTGCCATGAAATTGATATATGTTATATGCACTATGGCATGTTCGGCATTGAAAGGAAGTCTGTAGAATTAACGGTTTGTTTACAGATACACTCAAATGAATTTCGTTGCATTACGGTCTATGGCGAAAAATCTTTGCGGTGTATTTTAATGTTATTACACTTTACAAATCTATAGATGATATACAAGGCAACACAAATCAAATAGGATATTTTTCCGATTGCTGATGCTAATTGCAGAAATTAGGTTTGCAAAGCATTATGCGTTTTTTCAATTGTTCATTTATACTGTGGGTGGGGCTAGTACAGCTTTAGCCCTTGGGTAGGCCTCCTCACCTAGTTGAACCTTGTTCATTTAGACATCACACTGTATCTCTGAAATTCAGACACTTCAGTGTCTGAAACGGAATGTTCAATTTTCAGACATTTTAAAATGTCTTAATTTTTTCAGACACTTTTTGCGTCTGAATTTCAGACATTTCAAACGCCTGAATCGCAGGCCTCTTTTAAAAGCATTATGTTTGACCACGTTGAATCCTGGAAAAATATAGGGCCATGGTCCTGCCCCCTTCACCCCCACACAACACTCCGAAATTTTGTATGCAATTTTCGTAAGTTGATAATTGAAATATTTTTCGACATTTTACTATAATCAATATTATGCAATATTTATTAATCTATATTTATTATTAATCAATATTATGAATTTCTAGAGCAGAATAAGATTAAAATAAAAAATATATATTTGCTTAATACAGTAAAACCTCTCAATAGCGAGCACCTCGGAAGTGTGGAATTTGTCCGCCATTCGGAGGAGTCTGCTTTTCTGAGGTAAAAGTGCATAAGAGATCTGCATATTGGGAATAAAAGAATGTGTTTGCTAAATAGTGGTGTCCTCTATTTAGGCGTATCCGTTATGGAGATTTTACTTCAAAACCTTCATATGGATAATTTTTTTTAGCGGATACTGACCTTTCTTAACATAATACATATATATATATATATATATATATATATGTACCTCATACAAACAAACACAATCGAATAGCAGACAAATTCAGCGTTGAGAGTTTTTACTATATTTAATTTTTTTTTCTTTTGTATTTAATTTTAATCTTATTCTACTTTTAAAGTTCAAAATACTGATTATAATCAACACAAGCTCGAAGCACATTTTAAAAAACTGCATATCGAATTTGGGGCACCTAAAATCGTAGGGGTGGGGGGACACTGCCCAGTTTGCCCATGCTTTAATCAAGTCCTACTTCTGGAAAAAGTCTTGCATTATGGTTCGGTAAATATAGATGTCAACTTTAAGTGCAAAATCGAATTATTCAAATAAATATAGTATAAAATTCTACCTTTTTACTGATATTAGTTTTAATTTTTTTTTTTTTTTTTACTAAAAATAATCAAAAAGTCAATATTGCAATTGATTTCAAATGAAATATATCTGTATATTTTTACCGTATTTTTGCAATTAATTTTACAGCACATAATTACATGAATTTAAGAATCTACAAATAATCATTTATGCCTAATAAAGTGACTAGTATAGAGATAACGCGAAATCATTTTCTAAATCATTAAATAAGATTTATTGACGACGTCAATAAAACTTTTTCTGCTTCTACGTCTACTGATATCAGATAATTCCTGATGATTCTAGAAGTTGTGGTTTTGAATCTCCTATCTTGAAAGTGAAAAGATCAGGAGTCGACTGTTTTCAGTATAACAAATGGAATAGTTCTGAAATGATCGGAAACACCAAAATTATATCAGAAGGAAGAAGAGCGATTCCTTTAATTAGAATGATCAGATTTAATGAGTTTCATCAGTAAAAACAGTTTAAAATAAATAAATGAAAACAAGTAATTCGCTGTATTAAATCTATGAAAAATTCATTAGACAAGAAAATCATGCATAATAATTAAAGCATAATAAAGTGACTAGTATTGAGACAAGGCGAAATCATTTGCTAAATCATTAAATAAGATTTATTTACAACGTCAAGAAAAAAATGTCTGCTTCTACGTCTACTGATATCAGATTATTTCTGATGAATATAGAAGTTGTGATTTTGAATCACCCATCTTGAAAGTGAAGAGATCAGAAGTCGACTGTTTTCAGTATAACAAATGGAATAATAGTTCTAAAGTACTCGAAAATACTAATATTATAACAGAAGGAAAAACAAAGATTCCTTTAATTAGAATGACCGGATTTAATGAGTTTTATCAGTCAAAACAGTTTAAAATAAATAAATGAAAACAATTAATTCGCTGTATTAAATCTATGAAAACTTCATTAGACAAGAAAAGCATACATATTAATTATAAGAAGCAATTAAATAGGGATGTTTACTATAAATACTTGGGAATTCCAGCACATATCATATGATAAACCTATGGGAAATGTAAAAATCGATGTAAACACTGGAAATGCTACCACATTAAATGCTTATAATTTATCGTATTCATAAATAAAGCCCTTATAAAAGGTACTCCGGTATAGTAATTACTCCAAAGAAACCCTGTTAAGGTAGTCTTTATGGTAATCAAGAAATTGTGAGCCAATCAGCAGGTGCTGACATTGCGATTTCTAATGGCGTGCATAGAGAAGGCTTAGGATGGTGTAACTCAATAAATTCGTAACCGCTAATACACCAAGCAGACTCACCAAAACTTATTTTAAGGATAACATTGGATATAAAATAATACAGAAACATGATTGAAGATGATTTGAAGGAAATTTAAATGTTAGCAAGGTAAATTTTAACATGGAAATCCCATAGGCAAAAGGCTTTAAACAAATTTTGACATAATTCAGGAACTATTAAAGCTATGGACTCGTGTGAGGTCTCCACATTCACAGAGAGTTTGCAATACATACTGAAGGTCCCCCTTACCTGGAAAGAGGTCCGATTATTTCAGTAGCACACCTTCCCAGAGGGCGTCCGGATTGGAATCTACGCCAGTATTCGTGATTTAGACAGACTTGGATATTTAAAATAGAAAATCCCTTTATATATCCGGCTAGCTGTATTAAAGGAATGAAAAATTTTCATAATCAAAACATAACCCCCAGACATCAGTTCTCTTTACCTGCTTTGACGAGACGAAAAACTATATTATTGTTATTCATATAAATTAATGCGAATTAACATTATGTCGATACGAATTAAATGACGGAACTTCACATTTCACAAAATAAGAATCAAGTCAAAATAAATTATTAATTAAAATCTACGCGTACAGAAAAACAAACATTCAGTTTGAATTAAAAACAAATATCAAGTTCGAACGAAAGAAATCTAAAACGCATGCGCAGAGAGTGACCCCTGGTGGCTAATGGGGAACAGGAGTTACAAAACGTCTTAAAATGCGATGCTTGCGGGTTTTTTCGACACTATTCTCATTTCGTTTACACCATGAGCATAGTAAGACACTTATGTGTCTTAAATTAAGACATCTATTATGACTGAATTTTCAGATTCAGACACTTAAGTGTCTGAAATTCTTTTTCACTCACATATGTCTCTTAATTTAAAACGTCTCAATTTGCAGTGCATATTTTACCTTTAAAAAATGTGAAGTTTCGTTAGGTTTTCAAAAAGTGTTGGAAAGTGTTTCATAATCTATGCTGGACGCATGATTTTTCATTCTTGTTTACAATTTACCTTAACTGGGTTCATTTATATTAAAGTTGGAATTTTATAATGGATTTTTTACTCACTTTCTGGTGTGGTAGAATTATATAAATTATGCACATAGGTGTGTTTACGATGATAATACAGCTTTTTTAGAACTTAATTATATATTAATAAATTAATTTTAAGGCATTTTTCCGTTAGGCGGTCGCATGTGATAAATCGCTCAATATTCTTTATTGTCACAACTGTCCGCGAATTACAACAACGATGCAGTTAATTGTGCGCTTAATAACGCACGCTAAAATAGGTCAACTAGCTGTGAAACCAAAACAATGAAACAATTTAAGCATTAACAGGAAGAAAATAAAATAAAAATTAAAACAATAAAGAAAAATCATGTTTCAAACATAGATTAGTTAACACTTTCCAACACATTCAGAATGCTATAATAAAACTTCATAGTTTAATAAGGTAAAAAAACGATATCTAAATAAACTATTTGTAAAACGCATAACACATCAAAAAACACAATTTCAGCAAGCCCCTTCAAAAGACGAAAAAATAGGATTTTTTTTTATGCAGCCCTGTATATGAGCTATAGATTTATCGTATAATACATAGTATACCAAAATCTAGTTATGTTAGGAAACGCATATCACAGTTGAAAATTCCCCTTCAACAATTTCCATCAATAAACGGAAATATACTTCAGACGTTTTGTGCAGCCTTGTATATAATCTATAGAATTTATACACACCAAGTAAAATTTGAAAAACAAAATAAATTTAAAATCACGTACCGCAATTGAAAACACACTTTCAGCAATATTTGTTCATAGTCTTCAATAGTTGTTCAAGTTCTTCTGTACCGAAATTCTTTTGTGTGTCTCTCTAAATGAACGATAAATTCTATGCACACCGTAGTCTACAGTAAGCTCTATGTAGTACACCTCAGTGATATATATATATATATATTTCAATGTGTTTAAACTTGTTTAATATCATTAAAATACACCGCAGACGAATTTTCTTCATATAGCGTAAAGTAACAAAATTATTTTGCATATCCCTACAAATGAACAGTAAATGCTACACACTTCACCTTCAACACCGAACATGCCATAGAACTTAATAACATATTTGAATTTCATGGCAATCTGAATATATTCCTGCTTTCTGCCAAACGTACATGGGAACGTCCACTGTTACTCTTGTGACCATCTGAGCAAATTTCCATATATATTTCCAATTCTTTTATTATAAAATATATTTAGGCTAAATTTGATGCAACTACTTAATAATACATGTACTCTACTTTCATAAACCATATACAATTTGTAACAAAAAGCATTTCACTTGCCTACATAATAAATGAAAATTTTGTTACTCTTGTGACCACAAAAAAATGCAATTTTCAAAAATTGTGTTTGACGCAGAAATTCTGTGAATTATATGAGACTATAGAAATAAATTTTAAATAATTTTTCAACTACCTTTCAGCAGTGAAATTACGCTTGAAATTATTGAATATTAAAGACGTGAATTATCACATTGCTAACAAAGCGTAAACCAACTTAGTGAAAAATGTCCAAGTCGGGAATCGAACCCGGGCCCCTGGAATAGTGGCCACTGCGGTAGCAGCCTTACCGACTTATATAAGTGAGAGATGCAAAGCTGGGCATCGTCCTTGTGGTTTAGTGGTAGAGCACTGGGGATCTATTCCAGGGGCCGGGGTTCGATTCCCGACTTGGACATTTTTCACTAAGTTGGTTTACGCTTTGTTAGCAATGTGATAATTCACGTCTTTAATATTCTATAGAAATAAAATTTAGAGAATATAGCAGAATAATTATATCTTTTTAAAAAGCATTAATCATTGAACTCTTCTGATAACACATGACTTAGTTACATTTAATTTTGCAAAATGCTAAGTGTTACTCTTGTGACATTTTGTCCATAATATAATTTTAGCAAAAATTCAGTTTAAATACTAAACAAAATAATTAAAATAAGCTTTAAAAAATTATTTTCCATACAGAACAACTTTTAATGACGGTTTAATTTTAAAATACCGTAAAAGATAAAAAATTCTAAAATTAATAATCACTATAACTACACAGCAACCTCTCAGTTTCTGCTACTAAACAGAATAAATCATTGTCTTCATTATCAATAATATCACTTGCAACTTCTCCTGTATCATGATTTACTTAATGAAACACAAATTCTTTGTACGAATCATGTTAGTGTATAGTTTGTAGTAGATAGTGTCATTTTTCATGGTTTTAAATGGAACGTTATTGTTTTATTTCTTTTGACAAAAAAAATAGTATATCTTAGAATTGCTTTTTCTACACGCATTTCATTCCACATATATCATTATACAACAACACAAAATAAATCTACAGCATCTATACCAGGAGTATTTGAAAAAAAAACATAAGCTCAATTAAGTTAATTGAGAAAGGAGACTGATTCATTGCAGACATATTTGCATAGTTATAGTTTTGTTTAAATTGGAAAGCACAACCATCATATAAAAAAGTAAAATAGGTACACTTTAGGAAAATACAAATTCCCTTAAAGATGCTATGTTGAAATTTTACATACGAGAGCATTTACAAAAAATTGTTTATGTTATGTATAGTTACATTGTCTAAAATAATAGCATAAGATTTTACTTTATTGGGATCACACTAAATAATGGCTGAAAGTACAGTCCCTTGTGGATTTGACCAGTAATGCAGTATTTCGTGCGAAAATTTTGTTTTGGCATAAAAATGTACTGTTTTCAAAAAATCCACTTGCATAACTATTCTTTGAGAAATGTTTATTTTTTTTGGCATTAGGAAAATAATCCTGTGCAGAAGTTTGAATGAATGTGTGCCACAAAAACGTATTTTGTTGCTTTGGAAAATTTTGTAAACAATCAGAAATGGTTTCTTCAACTGTTATTTTTTCGAAACGTTTATCAACGTTTTGAATAAGTAACAGTCTTGACAGGATGTTGATAAACGTTTTGTCAAATGCAAAACGTTTATCATCGTTTTGCTATTCACAATAACTTATAAGAAGTTCTGTATTATGGACTTCCGTTTCAAATAATTCTTCGATGTTATCTTCTCAAATTGGACATTCTGGATTCCTACATTCTAATTATGATGTATCTTGGAAGACAAAGTCAATAAATCCTTCACAGGAATGTTTAATGCAGGAAATACACCAGTTACTACATTATGAATTGCTTGAATGTTTTCGTGACAACGACAAATGCAGATATTCTGATGAGCAATTTTCTATTGTTTTGTGAAACTAGGCTTTAAAGCTGCAAAGGGATCTCCAATTTTTCAATTTAGGAAAGCTTCTTTAAACAAAAAACGCATTCTCTTAGTAAATGTCCCCGAGAATTAATGAAATTATGTGACCTTTTTCACGCCTAACTAATGTAGATTTAGCTGAAGCTTACCTCTTCTTAAATCTCCATCGACATAAAATTCTCCACAGCTGCGGAGTTAGATTTTTCGTTACAGTACCTCAGGTTAGCTAATTCTCTACTTTTTTCCTTTTCTTAATATTCCCATTCTCTTGCTGAAGCCTTTGCTGGCTATAAGACTTTTCTTAACTTTATCGTAATATATTTTGTTTTCTTTCTTTCTCACATCAACATATTCAATTTCATTCTCATTTTTTCTCTACAACTTTTGGCGTTTAGCAGAATTTTTCCTGTTTTTTCAAACAATGTCGTGTATAAGAAGCAATATTAAAATCTTCCCTTTAAAATATACTATCAGAATCCTTTCCATACGAGTTACTATGAGAATCTCTGTAGGTCATACAGCAGAATTTAGTAAAAGAAGCTTTACAAAACCAATAAAATATGTGATCAAAGACCATGTGCTTCAAACCAAAATAAAACACACAAAAATGGCTCGAGTTGAGTTGTTTTAATCCATCTTTAATTACTTGTCATGATTATTTTATAATCTTAAGTAATAACAAAAATGAATAAAAATAAATCCATCCATTAAAAAAACCCTAATAAAGTTAATTTATCTTCTTTAATATTTACAAAATAGCCTTAATTATGGCTAAAACTATTTCAAGAACTGCTTCAATAACAGAGAAAAAACAACAAAACTTTAAGCATTCTGTTTGTTTTGGTTGTAACGCAGTTTCATGTCAAACTATGGACAAAAGTGTTATGCGTTACTCTTGTGACACAGACGTTTGTGACTCTTGTGACAACACCCCAGAGCCCTTTTTCATGCATAGCATAAACAAAATATTTAATGTAAAATCTGTCTTATACCGCGAAATCAGAGAGTTAGAAGTTTTGGGTAAAACTTTTTAGTAGTTTTATGAAATTAAAACTTTAATATTTTTTCTGTTATTCTTGTGACATTTAATTATCAACTGATACATAAAGCTAAAATTGCATTTAATACCTTAAATAAAACCTTTTAACTATGTATATCTGACGGATGTAATAATAGCTTGTTATATTCAATGCATAATAATTTCATTTAAAGAACATAAGTTAAAAAAAAAAAAAAACATGCAACTCAATAAGTGGATTTTTATGCTCAACTTAAAATGAATTTTAATACTTCTAGTTTCCAGCTGTGTTTCGGTGTAGACTTATTCTTAGGCAATTAAAACTTACAAATTCCTATACAGCAACTCTTTAGCTTTAAATTGATATATCACAATTATATTTCCGTTAAAAGAAAAAAAAAAAAATCAGCAAAAATTTTCTTCTGCGGTGGACGTTCCCCACATCAAAAAGGTGAATTCTCCACAATCGGGAGAAAGCCAAACTAATATATTGTAATATAAATCTTTTGCACAACATGAATTTCAGTAATAAAATTAGGAGTAATTTTTCAGATAAATATTGAATGTTTATAAAAGAGAGTTTTTTTTAAAAAAAATACTTCTTTTACTTTTATACTGATATTTTAATAGAAAGATGTAACCAAAAAAACAAATGTGTTTCAATTTATTTAATGTATTGACAATGAAATGAGATTTCTCTTTTTTATTGTTTAAAGCCTACGGATATTGAAATTTAATTCAACAGGTTAACGAAGAGAAATACCATCGATTCTCTTCCATTCAACTGTGAGTAATTTTGTTCGTAGATTTATTCCTCTTCAATTCCATATTCAAAACAGTGAAAAATTTTACGCAAACAGGATTTTTGAAGTAGTTGTTTGAATAGTTCGAAGATCTTGAGTTGTGATGTTTCCTATTTACTACATAAACAAGTATATAATGTCAAGTGCTTCTTTTTTGGTACTTTGGTGAGAGAAAAATCAGAAAAAATATAGTTTCTAGTCATTAATTTGCAAGTTATCTAGAGAAAATAATGGTTAAATAGTGTTGCATTTATTTTTGCTAGAATACAAAAGTATGAATATAACTATTGGGGAAAATAAACTGGGAATCTTCATAGTTGTGTAAAAATAAAAACAAAATAAAAAAGTCCTTCCGGCCAGTGCCGGGAGGAAGAGGTAGCTTTCATATTCCTTATTTTTTAAAAGCCAACTTATATTATTCAAACACACGAAGCTCAATTAAGTGGAAACCGAATGTAGGAGATTCAATACTAATTTTTATCAATACTAAATCATTATGAATGAGAATTTCGCGAAATTAGTCAGCTTTATCCAAGCTGCTTTTATTTAAAACCATTTATATTTGGCTGCCAAATTCGGCGATTTCTTAAAGTGCCTGCCATTTTAAGACAACATTGTAGATGAGGCTAACCAGTGAACTTGGTCGAGACCTTAGTAATTGCTGTGCACATGCTCACTCATATCGGAATCGGTTGATATATACGAGTGCTGTCGCAGGCAAAAAATCAGATTTTTCAAAATGTCACCAACTTTAGAAATTGAAACTGCTATATCTGAGCCATTTTTTAAGATAAAGACAAACAAAAAATGCTCCTGAATCCTTATATCAAGGTCAAATACTTAAGAAAGAAACCTTTTTCAATTTCTAATTTTTTTGCACCTCACTTTAAATATAATTTTTTTTAATTTAATGGCCGCCATTTTGAAACAAGATGGCTGATGAAGCTGACCAGCGAACTTGGTCGAGATATTGATGTATACTATCCACATGCCTTCTTCCATCGAAATAGGGGAATACGTGTGGTATCGCGTGACAAATACAAGATCGTTTCAAAGTGTTAGCCATGATAGAAATTCAAAGTGCTATAATTCAACCACTTTTTAAGATATAAACAAAAGAACAAATTTTCAGAAACAAAAACTGCTCCAGAATCTTTGTATCAAGGCCAAACACATAAAAAAAAAACCTTTTTCATTTTCCAATTTTTTAATACCTCATTTTAAATTTCAGATTACATTTTTTTTTTTAAATGGCAACCCTTTTGAAACAAGATGGCGAATGAAGCTGGCCAACGAACTCGGTCGAGACATTGGTATGTACTATGTACAGACCAAGTTATATTCAAATCGGTTCATAAATACGCCTGTTATCGCGTGACAAAAATCAGGTCGTTTTAAAATGTCAGCCACAATAGAAATTCAAAATGTTATAACTCAGCCATTTTTTTAGATGTAGACGAAACAAAACCTGTTCCGGAATCTTTGTATTAAGGTCAAACACATACAAAAAAATCTTTTTCATTTTCCAATTTTTTGGCATCTCATTTTAAATTTAATTTTTTTTTAAATTTTTTAAATGGCCACCATTTTGAAACAAGATGGCGAATGAAGCTGGTCAACGAACTCTGTTGAGTTATTTGTATGTACTATGTACACACCAAGGTACATCCAAATCGGTTCATAAATACGTCTGTTATCACGTGGCAAAAATCAGGACATTTCAAAATGTCAGCCACGCTAGAAATTCAAAATGCTATAACTCAACCATTTTTTAAGATATAGACGAAACAAAAAATGCTCCCGAATCTTTTTATCAAGGTCAAACACATAAGAAAAAAATATTTTTTCAATTTTCAATTTTTTGCTACCACATTTCAAATTTAAATTTTTCTTAAAATTTTAAATGGTCGCTATTTTTAAACAAGATGGCGGATGAAGCTGGCCAACGAACTCGTTCGAGACATTGGTCTGTACTATGTATAAACGAAGTTACATCCAAATCGGTTCATAAATACGCCTTTTATCGCGTGACAAAATTCAGGACGTTTCAAAATGTCAGCCATGCTAGAAATTCAAAATGCTATAACTCAGCCATTTTTTAAGATATAGACGAAACAAAAACTGCTACGGCGTCTTTGTATAAAGGTCAAATACATAAGAAAAAAATATTTTTCCATTTTCAATTTTTTGGTACCACATTTCAAATTTTAAATTTTTTTAAAAATTTTTAAATGGCCGCCATTTTGAAACAAAATGGCGGATGAAGCTGGCTAACGAACTCGGTCGAGACATTGGTATGTACTATGTACACACCGAATTACATCCAAATCGGTTCATAAATACGAAAGTTACTGTGTGACATAGGTCAGATATATATATCAATTTTGAACGGAGGGTGGTTTCGGGGTCTAAGGATCATGATCGATGAAAATATACCAAAATTTTTTGAAATCGCTTTCCTCCGAACGGTTGCAATAGGTAGCTTTTTGTAAAGAAAGCTACCTAATTGCGTTAATGTATTCTGAAATTGAATACTTCCAATAAATAGCTTTGTTTTTCAATATTATTATACAATGTGGGCCAAAATATCATCGGCATATCTTGAAAATCCATAGAAATCAAGTAATTGGCATAAGAGAATGCAGTTTTGGAGAAAATGTTCTCATGATCGAATGTTCTGTTTAAGCAAAAGTTTAGTTTTAAAAATGCCGATATATGGCGCTATGCCTTCCAGTGTTGCCAGATGGGCTACTTTTTTAAAAATCACATTCTTGATTGGCACCACTTTTTTGAAATGGTAAAATGTGGCTTATTTAATGACATATTAATTAAGGCAAAAACAAAGTGAATTTTACCGTTTCAAAAAAGTGGTGCCAAACAAGAAATCTGAATTTTAAAAAAGTCCTTCCGGCCAGTGCCGGGAGGAAGAGGTAGCTTTCATATTCCTTATTTTAAAAAAGCCAACTTATATTATTCAAACACACGAAGCTCAATTAAGTGGAAACCGAATGTAGGAGATTCAGTACTAATTTTTATCAATACTAAATCATTATGAATGAGAATTTCGCAAAATTAGTCAGCTTTATCCAAGCTGCTTTTATTTAAAGTAACTTATATTTCGCTGCCAATTTCGGCGATTTCTTAAAGTGCCTGCCATTTTAAGACAACATGGTGGATGAGGCTAACCAGTGAAGTTGGTCGAGAACTTAGTAATTGCTGTGCACATGCTCACTCACATCGGAATCGGTTGATACATACGAGTGCTGTCGCATGCAAAAAATCAGATTTTTCAAAATGTCACCCACGTTAGAAATTGAAACTGCTATATCTGAGCCATTTTTTAAGATAAAGACAAATAAAAAATGCTCCTGAATCCTTATATCAAGGTCAAATTCTTAAGAAAGAAACCTTTTCTAATTTTTTTGCACCTCACTTTAAATATATATATTTTTTTATTTAATGGCCGCCATTTTGAAACAAGATGGCTGATGAAGCTGGCCAGCAAACTTGGTCGAGATATTGATGTATACTATCCACATGCCTTCTTCCATCGAAATAGGCGAATACGTGTGGTATCGCGAGACAAATACAAGATCGTTTCAAAGTGTTAGCCATGATAGAAATTCAAAGTGCTATAATTCAACCACTTTTTAAGATATAAACAAAAGAACAAATTTTCAGACACAAAAACAGCTCCAGAATCTTTGTATCAAGGCCAAAGACATAAAAAAAATCTTTTTCATTTTCCAATTTTCAATACCTCATTTTAAATTTTAAATTACATTAAAAAAAATGGCAACCCTTTTGAAACAAGATAGCGAATGAAGCTGGCCAACAAACTCGGTCGAAACATTAGTATGTACTATGTACAGACCAAGTTACATTCAAATCGGTTCATAAATACGCCTGTTATCGCGTGACAAAAATCAGGGCGTTTCAAAATGTCAGCCACGCTAGAAATTCAAAATGCTATAACTCAGCCATTTTTTGAGATATAGACGAAACAAAAACTGCTCCCGAATCTTTTTATCGAGGTCAAACACATAAGAAAAAAATATTTTTTCATTTTTCAATTTTTTGGTACCACATTTCAAATTTAAATTTTTCTTAAAATTTTAAATGGCCGCCATTTTTAAACAAAATGGCGGATGAAGCTGGCCAACGAACTCGGTCGAGACATTGGTCTGTACTATGTATAAACGAAGTTACATCCAAATCGGTTCATAAATACGCCTTTTATCGCGTGACAAAATTCAGGACGTTTCAAAATGTCAGCTTCGCTAGAAATTCGAAATGCTATAACTCAGCCATTTTTTAAGATATAGACGAAACAAAAACTGCTACGGAGTCTTTGTATAAAGGTCAAATACATAAGAAAAAAATATTTTTCCATTTTCAATTTTTTGGTACCACATTTTAAATTTTAAATTTTTTTAAAATTTTTAAATGGCCACCATTTTGAAACAAAATAGCGGATGAAGCTGGCCAACGAACTCGGTCGAGACATGTACACACCGAATTACATCCAAATCGGTTCATAAATACGAGAGTTACAGTGTGACATAGGTCAGATATATATATATATATATATATATATATATATATATATATATCAATTTTGAACGGTGGGTGGTTTCGGCGTCTGGGGGTCATGATCGATGAAAATATACCAAAATTTTTTGAAATCGCTTTCCTCCGAACGGCTGCAATAGGTAGCTTTTTGTAAAGAAAGCTACCTAACAGTAGCCCACTGGCAACACTGATGCCTTCAAAGCTGTAAAAATCAAAAGCCATTTATTTTGAGCAATATAATACAACATTTCAATGTGAACGAACTGTTTGTTTCGCTCCAGCCACATCCAAATGGTACTCAGTATTATTCCATACGTTAAAATATGATAGTAAATCGTACAAAACACTGGCTGTAATTACTTATCTTGAGTTTTTAACCCTTTGAAAAGAGCGCTTTTTACAGAATTGTTTATTCTTTAACCCCTGTTTTTTAAAATAGGAATTTGACTGATTTCGCAGACTTGCTTTAATTAAGACAAAATTTTCAAATCAAAATTACTCGTAAGAATAATCAAGGATTCTGAGCTCTTTATGCGTCAGGTATAGGCGACGTTATCACAAACGGATTAATGTTTCTTTTTTACAGATTTAAAAGTATAGCGCCATCTATGGGGAATTTCTGGAACTAAATTTGTCAATGTACTTAATTAAATTTTTCGATTATGATAAGCATTTCTGTACAAAACGAACTCTCATCTGTCAATTATTTTCTTTTTTATTGAGATTTTAAATATAGCAGAGATTTTTGGCCTGCACTATATATTAAGGTTTTTCTTTGCAGATTTGAAGGTATAAAGACATCTATGGGGAACTTTTGGAACTAATTTTTTATGCGCATAAATAAAATTTATTTTTATAATAAAAATTTCAGTCTAAACAGAACTCTCATATTCCTATTACTTTCTTTTATATTGACTTTTAAAACATGTCAGAGATTTTTGATTCATCCTGTATATTAATGTTTTTCTTTGCAGATTTGAAGGCATAGCGCTATCCATGGGGGATTTTTAAAATTAATTTTTCAATATGCTCAAATGAAATTTTCGATTATGATAATCATTTCAGTCTAATCCGAACTCTCATACGCCAATTACTTTTTTTTTTTTTTTTTTTTGATTGAGCTTTAAAATATATCGGAGATTTTGACCAGCCCTGTATATGTATAGATAGTCAAGGATATAAAACATGATACTTTTAAAAGATAAAGGTATTATTGTTTTTCTTTGATATTATTCATTGTCTTATACTTCTTTGATTTTCTTTAACATGCAAGTTTTTTAGAATTCGGAATTTAGATAATTTCAATATTTTACGTTTTTCCTTGACATTCGAATTAACCCTTTATGTACTGAATTATGAAGTCATAACAATTTTATCTGCTAAAGCATTTTTCGTGAATTGTTTAAACTACATTAAAAGATTTACATAATCATTTAATAAATTTTAGAAGGATTTTAGAAGGATTGGAGGATTTAGAAGGATTCATTAAATTTGAATTTATAGGGATTTTGTGCAATATTTATAACCGCACGCAAACCTTTTATTTTAAATATTTTTCTTAGTATTTTGTAGAATTAGGAAATGTACAAATATAATGTTCTTACAATAGAAATATAGAAATATTTCCGAATTGAAAAATTCCCCCCCCCCCATTTCCGCGCAACGCCAAGAAAGCTGAAAAGATGCAAAGACAAAAGAAATCATCCTTTTAAAACTATTTTTGCTTTGTGTAACCAATAATGCTTTTGGAACAAGATAAAATAATGTATCTGTAACTCATTCAAAACTGTATTACAACTAATCGATGTATTAAATGAATTTTGTAACAAGTTATTTTAATGGTACTTATAAGTACCGTCAGTAGATAAAGGGTTAAACAGAGTCCACGGTATAACATTTTCACTTAGAATGAAAGGCGTCGATTGACGAGCAAATTACTAAACCCTAGGGTGACCCCATCCTCGTTGAGGATTGTTAAGACAGACAGTGCCCCCTAATTTACCAGGGAGCGTGAAAATTGCATTAAACAGGACCCCGAGGGTTCAGATAAGGGGGAGTCTAATCTGGATTGATTTGTTATTATGGCCTGTGGCTTTTGGGTTACACCCAGTTTGATTTGGATGTTCTGATTCGAATGTTTAGAAATTGTACTCGTATTTATGCTTTGTTCGGATTTAGATCTGAAAGCTATCATAATTGTTTGAGACCTACTTTTTACAACGAACTAAGCACTGTTTTGGCAAGTTGATGTAGCTTCAAAGCATGTTAGAAAAAGACACATTTTTGTTTTTAATGAAAGTATGTTTATTTTCATAAAATGTACAGTCTTAAAAAAAAATAAATGCACCACTCCTTACCAACTCTTCAATCATAGTATAAAACTGTGACTGGAACCAACGGATTAGTAACAGAGTTTACTAATAAGTGCTATACTTACGTTTTGCTTAAGTAGCGGCCTATAAATAGAAATGTGTAACAAATTTTTAAATTTTCAACACTAATACCTAATTTTGACATCATATTTAGATTCCTTGGAAATTTTTACTTTCCGGCGTCAAACGGTAAATCATTCGGTCAAATAGTTTAGAAATTTTGCAGGCTTAAAGACTGAGTCTCTTACTGTGAAATTATTTTTTAATTGTTGCTAAACAGGTTTCATTGCGGATAATTTTGTAAGTATATTTCACAAACTACAAAGCAAAAGGAGTTGTAATTTTGGATTCACATATTTCAAGCTTCTCTAAATTGATTTCAGTTTTTTTTTTTTTTTTTTTTTTTTTTTTTTCTTTTTTAACGATGCCTGCTCGACCTACAGGCACATGTAGATTTCGAAGTTAAGTACTAATTTCACCAACAAAAACAAAATCAAGATTAGAGATAAACCCAGTTTAACAATTTTATCTGGCCGCTTTTGAAGAGTTTTTAATTTTCATTTTTCTGCTGATACTTTCTGACACAATGACATACACATTTTTAAACGTAAAGGTATAAAATTGGCACAAGGCGTATCACAAGGCGTTTTTCTCCCTTCGTTCACTGGTTTTTCTGCTTCGTCGGGAAATTCGGTTCAGAACTCCAACTTTAACAGTATTTTCTCAAACATCTATTGTGTTTACAAATAACGGAAAACGTCTTTCAATTATATAGTTTCTGTATAACAACAAATTCCGGTTTCATGCGTTTCCGAACAAAAATGATTTAAAACTTATGTCATAAGTTTCCCCTATGGATTTGAAAACAGCCTTAATACGATAATTTTTTCTACAACCCTCTTTTTTTCTGTAAGAGTTGGTTTTATCAAAATCTTGCCAAGATAAAAATTGTAGATAATATTAAGAAGATTTATAATAAATTTTATTTTATTTTATTTTTCAACCTCCCCACCATTTTTTTTTTCTTTTAGTTATTTATTTATTTTGCTGTAAGAGTTGGTCCTATCGAAAAATTGCCAATATAAATGTTTTAGATAAGATTAAGAAGATTTAAAATAAATTTAAGTAGATTTGATATCTTGTGAAATGACGATGTTATAAATTTTTTTCTTCAGAAAACCCTATTTTTTTCGCCTCTAGAGACTATTTTTAATGATATCAAAAATGTGTTATACATAAATTTTTGGTCCTTTTCCTGGAAGTAATAATAACATTAAACTGATTTGCTGTATATTATAATTAAGAAGTCATGGGGTTTTTTTTCTGTTTTCACAAAACCCCTTTATCTCCACCGTCTGTGTCCGATTTTGCCCATTGGCGAACTTGACCGAGATTTTATGCCCCTTGATTTTATGTATCAATTTGGAAGCGATTTGTGCAGAATTATGGAAGTTATCGTGTCCATAAAAAGTGATATATATACTCTAAAATTAAAAGAAGTGAAAAGTTCACTCTTTAAAAGAGTGACACCCATTTTCACTTGTTTGGAGTGAATTTTATAAAAATTCACTCCTTAAAGAGTGGAATTTTCCACTCCCTCCAAAAGAGTGAAATATTTCACTCCATTGTCGAGAGGGGAATATGTCACTCCGCTGAGGAGAGTGAAATCCTGGCATTATACACTTTAAAAAATTTCCGCTCAACTTTGAATCAATATATGGAGTAAAACGATGAAATGCACCAAAATATGCCACTTCTTAATTTTCGAAAGCTCCATTTTATACTGTAACCTTGGAAATTACGCTGATTTGGTACTAAAACGCACCCCTTTTCAGGAGATATCCTTCCGCACTCCTTGTAGAATATATATAGTATATAGAAGATATATATAACCATTAAATAAACATTACCGACCACCGACAAAAACTGTGAAATTATGAATAAAATTACATTAACAAATTGACAAAAATACTGATATATTCTACATTTTTTAGTGAATTTTAATGGAAACATTTTTTATTTACATTTTTATCATTGATATGTAATTTTTAATATTCACAATAATTCTTCTTTAATGCATACTTCAAAACTTCCGACATTTTTTGGTTCCATTGCAATAGTAAACGTATAAAAAAAATATCTCTATTCATTCGAGTTAAATTCGTCTACTTCAAACAGAAATAAATCTAAAATAATCCTGCTCCTGCTCATCAATCTTTTTTGCACAGTTCCCCATCTCTCACCATCGTGGTTGTGTTATATCTCACAAAACTACTCAACTAAAAAAAAATGAATGAAAAGAAAAAGAAACACTAGCGATACATCTAAAGGTAAATGATACCTCGTCTCAAGATTGTTTTTAGTGCTGTCACTTGTTGTTCAAGGGAGAAGAAAAATAAGTAACATCTCTCTATGTTTGACTGAAAGAATGACACTCAAATGAGATTGTTTAACTTTTGCATCCTGACATTTTTTTTTTTCATCAATTAATTTTACAAGACTGCTTAATACATATTATGCGAAAGTGACTGTTGAAGCATGAGATGATAGCAGACACTTTAGAGCTAACAAAATGCATACGCAGCCTCTTACGTCTGTGAATTATTCACATTAATTAAATTAAAAAAATTAAAAAACCCGGCTGCGTCAAAAGCGAACTAATTAATTATTTCTCATCAATGTGAAACTATTTTTTATATTACTTACCTACTTTTTTTATTTATTTGTATTGATGACTTTTAAGTTGTGTTTAATTGTTAGTTCCTATCTATAAACACTGTTTTGATGAGGCCGATAGATGTCTATGAATGTTAAAGTTGCAGTAAAGCTAGAGATCGTGCATACGCAATTTCCAGGTTGTGTAATATTTAAACGGAGCTTCTGACTGTAAAATAGTCAATGAAACATCGTCTTCATTTTGAAAGACCTATCCAATGAAGTGCCACTCAATAGTGTGCAAAAAATTTTTTTTCGTCTCTACCGCCATTTTGTATTTTACGGCCACCATTTTGAATTTATAAAAACAAAACTAGCCTATAACCATTAGACGGTTAAGACGAATCGATTGAGACCTCATTCATTAAAATCCATCCAGCCGTTGGGATGCTTCGAGGGTATAAAGAAATCCACATACCCAGATACGCGTGAAACACATAACCCTTCTTGGCAATCGCGTAAAAAGAGAATGTTCATTTTTTGAATCACATCAATGATATCATAGCACCAACCTTCCGAGAGTTTTAAACACTTTCCAATAAAGTTGAAAAGTGTTTATGCATTCGGTTTGTCTGTCGGTCTGTCCACACTCTAACTCCCGTAAATATACTCGGATTTTCATACAATTGATAAACGTCATTTAGGGTCACGTAGGAAATTTTGGTATTGTATATGAAGTATGTAGGATTAATAGTTCATTTACAGGGGTACCCAAAAGAATTCATTCCATTATGGTGTATGGGAAAAAATCGTTTGCAGAGTATTTTAATAACATTACGCTATTTCAAATGTATTGAAACTGATATAATCACTGAATATTTCACTTCAAGACCATTACGATAGAATAGGGCATTCACAGCATCTGTCGTTTATTTACAGGGGCACACAAAAGAAATCGATTACAGTACTGTCTTTGAGTAATAATTGCTTGAAGTGTGTTTTCAACTTCGGCATGAGCTTTTAAATTTAACTATTTTAATTTAACTGTTTCTTTGCATTTTACTAGTTGTATATAAATTCTTTACCTCATACACAGGGCTGCACAAAAGAATTCACGTGCCATTTACCTTATTAGCGAAAATTGCTGAAAGGAAAATTCACACCTAAAGTATATATGTATTTCTCAACTGAACTAAATTTTGGCATGCATGTAGATAATAGATACAAATCTATATATCCTATAAGGACTGCTCAAAGAATTAGGGTAATTTTCCGATTGTAGATGGCAACAGCTGAAATTAAGTTTTTAAGTGTGTTATGCGTTCCCATATGGTTGAATTAGACATAATATTTTAACTTATTAAATTACATATAAACATAATATTTTAACTAGTTTTGTTACATTATTCTGAATGTGTTGGAAAGTGTTTCATAATCTTTGCTTGAAGCATGATTTTTTTCTTTCTTGTTTTAATGTAAAAATTGTTTAATAAAATTATTTAATAACGTGACATATTTCTCTGTGATACTTTTTAGGTGCGTTCGTAATTATATAAATACGTAGCACCTATAGTCGTCGTTCAGTCCGTCTGTCTGTCCGTCCGTCTGTCCGTCCGCATATAACAGAGCAAAAACTACCCAACTGAATGGTCTGAAATTTTAAATATATGATTGTTGTAAAATTTTGCCGATTCATTTAAAATTTTATGAAAATCGGACGTATAGTTTAATTACAGGGACAGTCAAAAATTTTCCGTTACATTACGGCCAATGGGGATAAATTATTGCAAGTGCATTTTAATGATGTTACAGCCTTCCGAATGGTCTGAAATTTTAAATATATAATTGTTGCAAAATTTTGTCGAGTCATTTCAAATTTTATGAAAATCGGATGTATAGTTTAATTGCAGGGACAGTCAAAAGTTTTCCGTTACATGACGGCCAATGGGAAAAAAAATATTTCAAGTGCATTTTAATGTTGTTACAGCCTTTCGAACAGAATGAAATGGATATGCACTTATTGAAGTGCACTAAAATATACATTCAGTACAATATGCGATCAAAAAATATTTATAAAACTAGTTATAGTACGAATTTCTTAGGGGAAATGTCTATAAAACTCTAGAAGGTTCGTACAAATGATGATACACACGCAATAAATTTTATTCCCCTTAATTAATTAATTTGTTTGTTTTTTTTTATAACACTACCCAACATAGTTTAAAAGTGTTTATGAATCCGATTTGTCTGTCTGTCCGTCTTTCCATGCTCTAACTCGGGTAAATATACTCGGATTTCCACATAATTGACATATGTTATTGAAGTTTATCATGTCATGTTCGGTATTGAAAATAAAATATGTAGAATTTATAGTTCATTTACAGAGACACTCAAAACATTTCTGTTACATTACGGTCTATGGGGAAAATTATTTGCGGCGGATTTTAATGATGTTACACTATTTAAAACAGATTGAAATGTATATGTATCGCTGAGGTGAACTACAAGATGCTAATTACAGAATAAAGTATGCATAGCATTCATCGTTCTTTTACAGGGAGACACAAAACAGTTTGGTATATTATTGTCTATGAACGATCATTTCTGGAAGTACGTTTCTGTACGTTTTACCATGCTGAATTCTTCTATGAACTCAACAATCTACACAACTACATCGACGTAAAGTTAACGCTGGCGTCACGACCTGCGTATGAATGCCAGATTTCTGCATTGGTTATTGGGCATTGGAAGTACGTTTGCAGTTGTAGTACGAGTTCTTAAATATAACTAATGTTTTGCACATTGCTTTTTGTGTTTAATTTTTATCGAGCATGTACAGGGTTTTACGAAAGAAACCAAGAACATTTTCGTTTATTGACAGAAATAGTTGGAGGTCAATTTTTAACTGTGCTATGCGTTTCCTATCTGAACCAAATTTTATCCTATTATGGAGTATATATACAAATCTATTGGATATATACAGAGAGCTGCAAAAAATAGGATATTTTCTGGACTATTGTTGGTAATTGCTAAATGGAACTTTCAAATGTGTTATGCGTATTCCAAATTACTTAAGGGTCTCAGGACTCTTAAGATTGGAAAAATTTAAATAAAAAGTGCATTTTCAACATTTAATATATTAAAATATGTATGATTTTAAAACACAATTTCGATTGTGATTAAAGATATACGTATGTTCTTTCATTGTATCTATTTAAAAAATTGCAAGATGCAGAATTAGCATTTACAGGGGGATCCAAACTATCAGATATTTGACGCGCTGAAAATTGGTATAACAGCTTACGCGCACCATTACAAAATAAATGTTGCAACTAGAATGTTAATTTTGGTGCCTACTTATATTTCAGATTATAAGAATTACCCTGAACCTAAAAAAAATTGCATTTAAAGCATTTTTATATTTTTAATACAAAGTTGTATTTAGCTAATGCAAAATTTAGAAAATTTCAACAATATAAGCACCTAAAAAATGTTTGTTTGAACAATAAAAAGGAAATTGTAGGTTCAGCTTATATAGACTAACATGAAATATATGTTTTGAAAATTTCATGAAAAATATTCAGAAGTGTTTGAGGTATCCTGCGTTTTATGCCCAAAAACGTCATTTGGGGAAAAATGGCTTCAAAGTTTCGGAAACGCCGTTTCAGCTACTGAGCGAGTATAATTCTAAAAGTCATAACTTCTGTTCCAATAGGGATTTCAAGGAAACAATTATATGAAAATGCTCAGAAAAGTTAGAAGTTTAATATCTTAAAAAATTAAAATTTGGAAAATTTTGAAGCTTTAAGAGTTCTGAGACCCCTTAATTAGGTACCATCTTTCACCTTATTAAACCGTGAAGTTTTGTTACAGCATTGCATGTCTTAATTGCATGTTACTGATTACGTAGAGGAATAAGGTTTTATTTTTCATTAAATTGAAAAGTTGAAATTAAACTTTATTTTAAAATAATATTTGTTTTAAGAGATAGGATAGCCAATATTATTGTAATTATTTTTGTTAATTTTTTATAAATTCGATCAATCAGTTCTTTTAAGCATTTTCGTTCGTCAAATTCAGCGGGTTTCGACTCGTAAACTTTTGGAAGAAAAACAAATATCTCCATGCTCCCAAGTTAAATTCCTCGTCGCCAAAGTTATTTTGATATAAATAAAATAATCTTAATCTCACTCATCTTGGACTTGCATATCTTTTTGTTCGAATGATAGAACACATATTAAAATAAGACGATTCATTTTTTAAGGGGTCCGGGACAAAAAATTCTGTGTTTTTTCTGCTTAAAATCACATTTAAATCATGTTTCTATCTTAATTAGAACAGGAAATATTATTTTTTCGTTTTGGTTTGTTTTCAAAATCTAGCTTTCGAGCAATGGTTGTCATAAAAAAGACTTCTTGTGAAAATGCATTTTTCTTCACGATGATTTTTTTCACTATTTTCGTATTTAAATAGTATAATTCAAAAACTGTTAAAGATAAAGGTTCAAACTTGGAACATGTCTTTTTCAACTATTTTATTTGAATTTTGATTTAGCAAAATGCAAAAAAAATTGTGCTTTTGAAAATATGATTTTTTTAAATAAAAGTTACATAACTTTTTTAAATTTTACTTTACGTATTTTTAATTTTTCTTTAAAAAAGCATTTTAAAAAATGCTGAATCAAAATTAAAACTTATATATTTCTGTTTATTTAAATGAAAAAAAATAAATAAATTCTACAAATAAACAAATAATATTTCAAGTTATAACGATTTTTAATTACCCCACTTTTTTAATAAATTTTTATTTTTTATTTTATTTTTTAGTTATGAGAAGTTTTAAAATGTGATTTTGTTTACAAATGATATGGTTAATCATCGCAAAAAAATTCAAAATTTTAACTCAATAAATAAAAATAATTTTGAAATGTGTCCCGGACCCCCTTAAATCACATTAATGATGTATATGGCGAGAAATTTTTCTCCGGTTAACTAAATAAATTATTATTATTTTTTTATTTTTTGATAATTTATACAGTAGATCTTTTCCGATGGTCACATTAAAACTTTTGACATTTTTGTTGCGATCTCGTGGCAATAATAAACTTTCGAAAGAAAAGCAGATTTCTCCATTTTCCCGAGTTAAATTCATCTACGTCAAGCACTGGTCGTCAAAAAGAGTTACTTTTGATATAAATAAAACAATTCCGCTTTCACTCATTAATCTTTATCGCGCAGCTCCACATCTATCACCAACGTGGTTTTGTTATATCTCAAAAATGCTCAACTACAACAAAAGAAGGGAAAACAGAAAAAAAAGAAACTGATGATACATCTGAGAGTAAGTGATATCTGGACTCCAGACTATTTTTTGTGCTATCACTTTTTGTTCAAAAGAGTAAAAGAACAAAGAGTGCCTCACTGTATTTAATTGAAGAAATGAAACTCAAATAAGACCAGACAGCTTTCCCATCTTTAGGAAATTTTTTCAACAATCAACTTTGAATAGCGTTTAAAATGTGTTATAAGACAGTGACTGCGGACACATAGGAAGTTAACAGGTACTTTAGGGGTAACTAAGGATTTACATATTTACTTGTTTCTATGGTAGGATTCACATTAAATTGAGACGGTTCATTTTTCGAATTATATGAATGGTGTATATGGCGAGAAATTTTTATTTCAGTTAACTAAATATCGCTGAAATGTGTTATAAGACAGTCACTGCGGACACATAGGAAGTTAACAGGTACTTTAGTGGTAACTAAGGATTTACATATTTCCTTGTTTCTATGGTAGGATTCACATTAAACTGAGACGGTACATTTTTCGAATCATATGAATGGTGTATATGGCGAGAAATTTTATTTCATTTAACTAAATAAGTTATTTTTTTAGCTTTTTTGTAATTTATACAATAGATCTTCTCTGCAATGTGTTATAAGACAGTGACCGCTGACACCTAGGAAGTTAACAAGTACTTTAGAGGTAACTAAGGATTTACATATTTCCTTGTTTCTATGATAGTATTCAGATTAAAATGAGACGGTACATTCTTCGAATCACGTGAAAGATGTATATGGCGAGGAATTTTACTCCAGTTAACTAAATAAGTTATTTTTTTTATCTCTTTTGTAATTTATACAATAGATCTTTTCTGAAATACGTTATAGGATAGTGACTGCGGACACATAGGAAGTTAACAGGTACTTTAGAGATAACTAAGGATTTACATATTTCCTTCTTTCTATGATAGTATTCAGATTAAAATGAGACGGTGCATTCTTTGAATCACATGAAAGATGTATATGACGAGCAATTTTACTCCAGTTAAATAAATAAGTTATTTTTTATCTTTTTTTTTTTCTAATTTATAAAATGGATCTCTGAAATGTCTTATAAGACGGTACATTCTTTGAATCACATGAAAGATGTATATGGCGAGGAATTTTATTCCAGTTAACTAAATAAGTTTTTTTTTATTTTATTTATTTATTTATTTTTTGCAATTTATACAGTAGATCTTTTCTGAAATATGTTATAGGATAGTGACTGCGGACACACAGGAAGTTAACAGATACTTTAGAGGTAACTAAGGATTTACATATTTCCTTTTTTCTATGATAGTATTCGGATTAAAATGCGACGGTACATTCTTTGAATTGCATGAAAGGTGTATATGACGAGGAATTTTACTCCAGTTAAATAAATAAGTTATTTTTTATCATTTTTTTCTAATTTATAAAATGGATCTGTGAAATGTTTTACAAGACAGTGATTGCGGAAGCATAGGAAATTAACAGTTACTTTAGTGGTAACTAAGGATTTACATATTTCCTTGTTTTTATGATAGTATTCAGATTAAAATGAGACGGTATATTCTTTGAATCTCATGAAAAATGTATATGGCGAGGAATTTTACTCCAGTTAACTAAATAAGTTATTTTTTATCTTTTTTTCTAATTTGTAAAATAGATCTTTTCTGAAATGTCTTATAAGACAGTGATTGCGAACGCATAGGAAATTAACAGTTACTTTAGTGGTAACTAAGGATTTACATATTTCCTTGTTTTTATGATATTATTCGGATTAAAATGAGACGGTACACTCTTTGAATCACATGAAACATGCATATGGCGAGGAATTTTACTCCAGTTACTAAATAAGTTATTTTTTATCTTTTTTTTTTTTTTTTCTAATTTATAAAATGGATCTTTTCTGAAATGTCTTATAAGAGGGTGATTGCGGACACATAGGAAATTAACAGTTACTTTAGCGGTAACTAAGGTTTTGCATATTTCCTTGTTTCTATGATAAGATTCACATTAAAATGAGACGGTTCGTTTATTAAACCACACCAGTGATATATATGGCGAGAAATTTTATTCCAGTTAACTAATTAAATATTTTTTTATTGTTTTTTGTAATCTATAAAATTAATCTTTTATAATGGCAACATACAAACTTTTGACAATTTTGTAGCGATCTCGTTTCGAAGATACACTTTTGAAAGTAAAAAAAAAGTCTCTCTATTCTCCCGTGTAAATTCTTCTACGTCAAATAGAGATATATCTAAAATAACCCTGCTCTTCCTCATCAATCACTTTCGTACACTTTCCCATCTCTCACCAACGTGGTTGCGTTACACATCACAAAGCTGCGAAAAAGGAAAAAGAAATAAAAAGAAAAACATACGATACATCTGAAGGTAAGTGATATCTTGTCTCGAGAATGTTTTCAGTACTGTCACATGCTGTTCAGAAGAATAGAAGAACAAAGAGCGTTTCATTGTGTTTGATTGAAGGAATGAAAAGCTTTTGAATTTTTGTGGATCTTTTTTTTTTTCAACAATTAAAATTGGAAGAGTGTTTAATACCGGGTGTTCCAAAAATGAATGATGGTTTTTAAAATTCAATAACTTGCAAACGGTGACAGATATTAAAAAAATTCTTGCAGGCGTGTTATGTAAGATGTCAGGAGTTTTTATGCTGAGATTCTTAGTTTTAATTACAAATAACATCGGCAGATGGCGCTGCAAGCAATAACAGCTAAATCCAGGCTCGATTTTTCAGCTTGTCTCTACTTCCATCCGATAAAAGGAGATTAAAATGTATTGAATGAATTCCGAAGTACCAAAAATCGGGTCTGGACTGAGCGCCTATTGTTCTCACGCTATCTATTGTTTGAAATTCGAACTAAAATCAAGGATCACAGTACAAAAACTCCTGACATCATACATAACAATTCTGCAAGAATTTTTTTAATATATGGCACCGTTTGGAAGTTATTGAATTTTAAAATCCATCAGTCATTTTTGGAACACCCGGTATATGTTATACAAAAATGATTGACAACGCATGGAAGTTTTGTGCTTCATTACCTTAAAACTGTTTTTAGTGGTAACTGGAAACTTATATGTCCTCTTATTTCTACATAAAAGATTCATACTTAAATGAGACTGCTTATTTTTTATCTGTATTTCATAATACTTACACTACGATTATCAATAAATTTTAAAACGCAAACTTTCGATTTTTCTTTTTTAATTCATTTTACAATAATAAAATTGTGAAAAAAAGTCTTCACATTCTTCGGAGTTAAATTCATTAAATTCCCGAGCAGATCAAATTTTGCTTGGATTGCATGGTCAATCTTGATCCTCAAGTTTTTCACTCCACATTAGTAAAAAAAATTACAAGGGAATGTTCAACACTTCACACATTTAAAAAAATAACGAAATGTTTTGTTTAAAAAAATGTTTTCTCATTTAGTTTAAATTAAGAATTGTATTTGCAATAAGCAGACTAAAACATCACTTACATGCCATAGAAGTCATGTTTGTGCAAGAATAGTACGTAATCAGAGCCCGGTTAAAATATGGGCCAGCCGCACCTTGGGTCTGGAGCTCCCAAATTCGATACACAATTTTTGTAAAGTGGATAATTTAAATTTATTTTGACCTTGAACTGGTTATAATCCATGTTTTATACTTATAGAGTCTGATTAGATTAAAAACAAGAAATACACTTACTTAAATACGGATTTATATATTCATATACGCACTCATAAGCGTTGAAAATTATTATTATTACTTTTATTTTTTATAGTTTAGGAGGAGACACTAATGAATATCAGGATGCTAGCCTCTTTTTGGTTTGCTCATACCCTGTGCATTTTTATTGTGATTGTTAAATTCCGGATCGAAAATTACATTAACCCCTTTGCAACGGGCACATCTTACACTTTTCTTTTTTTACACTAATTATTTTAATTACAATCTTTCGCTTTATGTAGCTGATGAAATGTTGTAATAAATAAGGCAAAAAATCCTTTCAAAAATAAGTGGTGTTTCCATTCAAGGATTTTGGGCACCTAAATGTGGTGGTCGTGCACTCGTCATGAGGGTTAAGAACATTAAAACTATCAAAAGCGCATACAACTGTATTCGAAAACACTACTATCGTAAACACTGTATTCGAGAAAAAAAAATATTTTTTAATTAGAATTACAAGGAAATTATCAACTCTAAATTTATATTTTTGCATACAGGAAACACAGAATAATTGCAAAAGGAAAAAAAAAAAAAAAAAAAAAAAAAAAAGATGCTATAAAAGTTAATTTTAAAATATCTATGTATATATATATATATATATATATATATATATATATATATATATATATATATACAGGGTGTCCAGCGAATAAGACCCTGATTTCAAAATTAAATATCTCAAAAACAAAGATCAATAGAATTATGCGGTAAACGGTTTGTTTATTAGCTAAGCTGTAAAAATGTTGTACAGAAGTTGCAAAAATTAGTTGCAAAAACCGCTAACATTGCCTCAGATTCAATTTTAGAGAATTTCCATTAATAGAATTTTCAATAAAAAGTTTAAAAATCATTATATAAGAACTTAAAAAATATTTTATTTGGGTAATGTGCAGAAGCGGAGTCATGTGTTGACAGAATTGAGATTTGTTTCAAATTTTGTTATAAGCTACTTCGGTCCGGTTACCAATATCTCTGTGGTATGTCTTTTCTCTCCTAATTGGTAGATCGTGGAATCGAATCCAAGTAGAGGAGGATTTGAAAAAAATGGAAATCTTTACTTTTTAATTTTTATTTAAACTGTGAAAAAAGTTTGAATGAAAAATTCTAAAGTTTCTGGTTTTGAAATTTAATTAAGTTAAAAGAAACCCCTTTTTAAAAAATCGTTGAGCATTTATAATAATGATTCATAAATCATTTTTTTAATTGTAGAGAATAGTTTGAATAAAAAAATACAAAGTTTCTATTTTTAAAAATTTAATTAAGTTAAAAAATAATTTTAATTTTAAAAACTCGTTTTCATTTTTTTTTTATCATTGGGCACAGAAATATGGTGCAGCTTCTAGCGATAGGATCCGACGTGTTCGAAAGGAATGTAGCATCCAAAATACTTTTGCTTTGACGTTGATGATATGACTTATCATCAATTCTTTTTAAAAAAGAAATAATTCAATGCATAATTTCTGTCTCTAAATTTTTGTTTACAAAGAAAAGAAATATATGCGTTGTGCTAAAACCAAAGTATTATGCCGTGATTTAAAAATAAATTAAAAGTGAAAAATTACTTTTTTATTTATAATAGTTCAGGTATAAACAATAATACCAAAATATTATGCCGTGATTTAAAAATATAAAAAATAAATAAAAAGTTTTTCTAAATATATTCTAAATATATTTTCTAAATATATTTCTAAATATATTATTTTTCTAAATATATGCATTTTGGTTTAAATAATTATATGGCATTAAAGATTGAATTTCATAAAATATTTTAAAAATTCTTATAATGATTTCTAAACTTTTTATTGAAAATTCTATTAATTGAAATTTTCTAAAATTAAAGCTGATGCAATAATTCTGTGACCAGATGTCTCCACTTCTGCACATCACCCCAATGAAAAAATGGACTTTCCCAATATTCGTTTTTACGTAGGGAGCCATCTAGGAATGAGACGCCATTGCTCTGGACTTCGAAGCAGTTTACAAGTATTGCGATTACAGCGCATCTGTTAACGGTTTTTGCAACTAAATTTTGCAACTTCTGCATAACATTTTTATAGCTTAGCTAATAAGCAAACCGTTTACCGCATAATTCTATTGATCTTTGTTTTTGAGATATTTAATTTTGAAATCAGGGTCTTATTCGCTGGACACCCTGTATATATATACAGTGTGTCCACGTATAACCTGTCCGACCTTTATTTTCGCAACCGTTGGTCCTAGATGCATACTTCCAATTATAAAAGTGGTCAAAATTAGGTGCAGAGTTAAGATAAAAAAAGTTTGAAGCGGAAAAACAATTTAGCGAAGAATTACAGAATCTAAATTTTTATACGGTCCCCCTGTCCTATAAGTTATATTTAGTAAAATTTCCCTGTTATACTGACAAGTAAGGCAAAAAAAGTCCCGTTATTCTATGATTAAAATTGACCGAATAATAGCTGTTTAAAGTTGGAGCATATTTTTTGCTGCAGATTAGGGGTCATTCACAAATTTAGTAGAAATATAATTTCGTCAGATATATTAAAAAAATGGTTGAGAGTAAAATTAGCATTGCAGTATAAATTTGAAATATTTAATCATTCTGATATATTACTGCAAAATATGCAATTTGTACTGAACGTATAAGAGGATAAAAATAACAGAATTTTTGTTAAAGAAAATTATGAAAAACAAAAGCCTCAATTCTTTAGAAAAATGATACGTATTTTAAAATGCTGTTAGATTACACCGTCTTTCAAATTTTGGGTTGTGCCATGTGTTTTAGCTTTTGAAAATTGATTCACATGTATTTTTTACCGCTGATCCGAAAATGACCTTCATTTTAAACCATCACGTAAGGATTTTTCTCAATTTCAAAGTTAAAAAGCTCAAAGTTAAAATTGATGCCCCTCCCCTTCCAACTTCATCGGACCCCTGAACTGATTAGCTGTAAGAAACCCAGTATAAGCCACAAAATTGAATAAATTGTTAAATTAAATAAAATTGATAACTGAATAAAAAAAAAATCTTACACCTATTTTATAGTATCAGATTTTTCGCTATTTTTTAACCTTGAAATTTACGATTTGAGAAAAATCCTGACATGATGGTTAAAAGTGAAGGTAATTTTTTTATTTAGCGTTAAAAAATACATAAAACGTAATTATAAAAGTTAAAAAAAAACCATGGCGGGTTCATGTTATCTGATCTAAAACCATTTCTTAAACTTGACGGTAATCTATCCGAATTTTTTTGTATTATCCTCTAATATAAATAAGGATAAGATGGTAAGCGACGAAAATCATAATAATATTACATTATTGTAATCGGATTTAAGTCAGTATGTAAAATTTTAACTTCGATCGGACATTTGAAAGTCAGTTAAACTTCAAGTACAAATTTTAAACTGGAAAGACGATCGTCGCAAGTCAAATAAAACCTTATGAAAATAATTTATATTTTTGTTAAAAGAAATCATAGCCTCAAATCCTTACAAAATACAACATATGTTAAAATACAATTATTTTAACTAATCTGAAACTTAACTAATAAAATTAACTCAATCGTAATAGTTGTACGAGTTCTTTAAAACCGCAGATACCTTGAAATAAGTTTAAGTACTTTATATACGACCCCTGAAAGCATGGTCGAAATCATCTGTTTTAATATGCAAAAAAGTGGTATAAGTCATGCATTTCAAAGTTTCATAACTCGGTCAATTTTAATGTTAAATGAATGGGACTTTTTCTGTCTTGCTTGTTAGTGTCACAGTAAATTTTTATTAAATATCACTTATAGGACCTGGGGACCGTATAAAAATTTAAATTTCGTAATTTTTAATAAATGTTTTTCTTGACTCAAATTGCTTTAAAAATAATTCTTTACGTTATTTAAACCGTTTTTGTAATTGGAAGTATGCATCTAGGGCCAACGGTTGCGAAAATAAAGGGCGGTCAGGTTATACGTGGACACACTGTCTATATATATATATATAATTTAAGTGTTTCTTTAATTTAAAATGGTTTATTATTAACGATCTTGTTATAATTAAATTTCTATATTATTTAATTTACATGTCATGGGATTTTTATGCCTTTTTTATGGTGTGTGGTCGATTGGGTGCATCAAAAATCAACTTTTAGCTTATGTACAGATGCTCTTGTACAGAAATCGACTATGCTTTTAGCTTATATTGGCGTTTCATGTACCCCTGATGAAGTGAAATGCTATATAAGCTTCCGGCTCCATCTTTCCTTCCACTTGATCTATTCTCTGTTTACGGTATGTCTTTTATGTGTTCAACAAATTTTGGCTGGTTTCTTGTTTCATAAGTCTTTAATAATTTTTTTTTTCCAAAAATATTTTGGTGGTTTTTCATATGTAAATATGGATTAATCGCTTGCAATGTGCTCGCTAATTTGTGGATTTTGCTTAATTAATATTACATGTATAGGGTTCCACCTGTATTTAGTATAATGTTACAGCTATAATTTGCTGCTAAATTTATTCAATCAATTATTGTAATAGGATTAGATGATGTTTTGTAATTATATTATGGCTATATATATATATATATATGAACATTGAAATACTAGGTTGAGCAAAAAGTTCTGGGAAATTTGTGAAAGTTGCGTTGTTATGCGCAAATTAACAACAAAAACAACAAGGACTATTCTTTAAAGTAGAGACCATCATAGTCCACGACTTTCTGTCATCGTTCTGCCAGATTCCGGGTTTGCTGGAAGTACCATGGCGGCTCCTTGGAATCGAAAAACTCTTGACGTGCTTCTTCAACTTCATTAAGGATTCAAATCTTCGGTCCTTGGAAAAGTGTTGCATTGATAGAAAAAGGCAATAATCGGATGGAGCCACGTCTGGACTATACCACTAGTACTCCTGTATACCATACAAATTCTGGTAACTATTAGATTAAACATTTTCCAGAACTTTCTGCTCAACCTAACAATTTGATTTAATTGTATAAATATTGTAATTGCTGACATATATAAATATTGATATAAAATATTACGAAATCTCAATTTCACTCTTTTTAGGTGCGTTCGTAATTATATAAATACGTAGCACCTATAGTCGTCGTTCAGTCCGTCTGTCTGTCCGTCCGTCTGTCCGTCCGTCCGTCCGTCCGCATATAATAGAGCAAAAACTACCCAACCGAATGGTCTGAAATTTTAAATATATGACTGTTGTAAAATTTTGTCGAGCCATTTCAAATTTTATGAAAATCGGATGTATAGTTAAATTACAGGGACAGTCAAAAGTTTTTCTTTACATTACGGCCAATGGGAAAAATTATTGCACGTGCATTTTAATGATGTTAAAGCTTTCCGAATGGTCTCAAATTTTAAACATATAATTATTGCGACATTTTGTCGAGCCATTTCAAATTTTATGAAAATCGGATGAATAGTTTAATTACAGGGACAGTCAAAAGTTTTTCTTTACATTAAAGCCAATGGGAAAAATTATTGCAAGTGCATTTTAATGATGTTACAGCTTTCCGAATGGGCTGAAATTTTAAATATATAATTGCTGCAAAATTTTGTCGAGCCATTTCAAATTTCACGAAAATCGGATGTATAGCTTAATTACAGGGACAGTCAATTTTTCCGTTACATTAAGGGGAATGGGAAAAAATTATTGCAAGTGCATTTTAATGATGTTACAAACTATGCACTTATGAATTGCAAATAAATACACATTCAGTACAATATGGGGTGCAAAAAATAATTATAAAACTAGTTATAGTACGAACGCACCTCATTTGCCACGTTTGACGAGCAAATTCCAACTTGTTTCAAATAGTTACCTTTTGAATTTAAGGGCATTATGTCTATTTATTGTCGCAAAAATGCATCAGATAGGTATGGAGTTATCAGAAGAATTATAGATGTAGCTATTTATAAATAGTATGAAACTAGAACGAACAAAATAGCCCATATTACTGCAGTGTGTGCATGCCAATTTTGGCGACAAACATGACGACTTTTCTCAAGGCAATTTCTCGCCAGCATTCCACCAGAAAATTTGAGGCACCGACGCTCTGCTTGCGTACGTGCAAACTTAACTTTCAGAAATAAGCTGAATTTTCAGAAAATTTGAAACTGCAACACCAATTTTTTTCTACAAAAGAAGGTACAAACAGAATACCGTATTACAGTATTATTTAGAGAATTCAGTGACAAGCCTTTAGAACATCCAGTGACGATGAAGGGAAACAGTGGTCTTTACGGCTTGGCTGACTGCGCCGGTCCAGTTTCATGATTTTTATTTTTGTGACGTGCATTGTAATTTCTGCAGCGTGCTACTACAATTTTTGAATGCGTATATTAAGGGGTCCAAAAAGGTTTAAAATGGCGAAATAATGTACTTATTATTATTATTATTATTATTATGTTTGAACTTTTAAGAAAGTCGTGTAGTTTGTCCAATAGGAAAACTCCTAGAATTTAGAACTCCTAGCCGTACGGATTGAACCCTTTAGACGGGCGATGCCTGCGTAGGACAAAAATTTTAACTTAATTATCTAGAGACGCTGTTTTTCAGTGGTTTTGTTACGATAAATTTTCAACAAAGTTAACCAGTTTACATGTTTCTTACTATCATTATTATTAAACGGAATTAAATCTTCTAAAACTTATATCTTAAAAACAAACTAAAGAAATTCATTTTCAAGTTATGACTGAAAATATGCTAAAATTTCATGGATTTTAAATTTTTTATTATTTTTTTGTTTTACAAATTTTTTTTTTGTTTGTTAGTTTCAGATATAATCGAAATAAAATTGCTTTCGTAAATTATTTTCCTGAAAAAGAAACAAACAAAAATATGCTAAAACAAAAAATATGATCAATGTTTATATAGATTTTGAATGTTTTATTGCAATTTTTAATTTTTTATAATTCCCTTTTCTTTTATGTATAATAGAGAACATGTATAATAAGAAATATAAAGAAGAAATGGCGATTCAAAAATATGGAACTTAGTCTTCAAAATCTTTGAAAAGCTAGTTTTTCAAGATTAATTTTCTTATGCAGTATTAAAGCTTTGTTTATTAACTTTTGCAATTTAACAAATATTTATTACTAGAAATTGTTTCTATAATTTTATTTCTATAAACATAAATAAATAAATGCAAAAGTAATAATACTCTAAATAAATTACGATCTTCCTAATACACAACCAAATTTCTGTTGATTTTCATCATTTTAAGACATTTTAATCCTTTTAACAGATCTCAGCAATTTTAAGATCATGGGCTTCATTTTCAATGGTCATTTTTTTATCTATATAAATCATAATTTTTTCAATAGTCAAATATTAGAGACATGATTATATATTTTTTTTCACCTTTTGTAAATGAAATTAACATTAAATCACAAGTATATGTATAAAAATGACAAAGAAAATGCTTTTCAGGTTCTTGAATGAGCTGCAAATATTGAAAAGATAATTAATAATAAATTTAGGTATTAAGTTTGTTTCATAACGGAAAATAATTGTTGGTGTACCAAAGACAAAATAATAATAATAATAATTATAACATATGTATGCCAGCTTTAGCGAAAAACTCGCCAAATCTGACCCACCTGTCACTGCTCGGAAGTTGTAAATGACTCCATTTCGCACTGCCGACTATGTCTAAAACCGAAATGCAGTCAGCCAAGGACTCCTCGGAGAGATAAAGAAGAGCACACACATAAAGAGAAGCAAAGAAAAGGAAGAGATAAAGGAAAAGAGAAGGAAAAAAAAGAAATGCTCTCTCTTCTGTCTTTCCGCCTGTCAGGCTAGTTCGTACAGTAATGTCCTTTCCGGTGGAAATGGAGGCAGCAGGTCATCAAACAACGAGATTTTGCTGGTCACGAAAAAGATTCCGATGAGACATTGGATAGGTATCGATTCCTTCTTTCCTTCTCAACCCCACCCCCCAACATTTTATCGATCCGCAGAGGAGGTGGATTTTTTTTATTATTTTTTTTTTTTTTTTTGATAGTTGTCGATGATGTGCTTGGGGAAAATGAAGTATGGACTGTTGATTTTGGATATTTATAGTGAATATTCCCATGCGGAAGTACTGAGATATTTAAGGGGTGACTGTATGAAAAGATCATCATCTGTTATTTTGTTCTGAAAGAGCGGACACATTTTACTTGATTTTTGCGGTTGAAAACATTTTTATATATATTAAGGGGTATACCTCTAAAATAGTGAAAGATACTAGTCAATCATGCTAATGGATATAGACAACAATTTGTTCTGGAAATAATAATATTAATCTTTAAAGAAACAATAATGATATTGCATAACTGTTAACGTTCTGTTTTTAATAAATGCAGTTTAGTTAGTCAAATAAATATAATTTAAACCATAATTTAATAAAAATTTTTAGTTAAATGTTTCTCATTTCTATGTCATAAAATTTTCCATTTAAAGCAGTATTTCATTATAGAAAGTTTCCGGTTTTACAGATTTACTGTATAATGTCATTAAGGCATTTTTTTAACAATTACCAGTCTTGGATATATTAGGACAATATAATTAAATTCTTTTTAGTATTGTATATCAGAAAAATAGCTATAGATTCCGCTAACACCATATTTAATACGAGACGAATTGCAATAAATCTTAATAACGTGTATAAATTCAGAGCAATTGACATACACTTGAGAAATTTAGAATACTCGGACGAACAGAATGAACAGACGTCATAAAAAATTTCAATTATATCGCAAAAATGTGTGTTTGTGTGTATTAAAACACCTAGTGGCAAACCAGTATTGGTTATATTAGGAACGAAAATTTCTTAAATATTGCATACATCTGAAATACTTCCTATGAAATACCATTATTGCTTAAATATAAGCTTTACATTGAAAAGTACATGCAAAGTTAATGTTTGTTTAATAAAATCATATTTCACTCTTTAAATGATAACAATTTCGGAAGCTCTTTCTGTTTATTTGTCTAATTTGCTACTAGTTCAACTGGACGATTTGTTATCATCTCAGACTCAAAATTAGAAGCAGTAAAATATGGCGTATACATACCCACACCACACATGACTTACTTCAACAACTCTGTTGCAAAGCTCTTTCAGTTCTGACTCTGAAGGCCAGCGAATCCTTTGTTCTCTAATAGATACTTAATATCAAGCGTAATAAATGTACTGACTTGTTAGTCAATAAAAAAGCAAAACTCATGTCATTGTTCTCTTACTATCACACTAGCTAATGCAAATTCAGTGTACAAGTGTAGCCTTTTCAATCAGCCTAAAAGCAAACCGTTAATTACAGCACTTCCAGAAAAATAACATCTACAATAACGAGCCTAAAACACTTCAAAGCAATAAAAATCCACTCTGGCAGGATAACTTCTTATGTTAAATGCAGAAATTATCCCGATACTCTACAAACTCCAATGTATATTTTTGACTGTCCAGCAATCGCTGCAAATCTTTTTCAACTTCGTTTCCTACCACATGCTCACAACGGCATGATCTAGAGGCAGCGGCGTTTTGTCCACGCTTTTGAAGCTATTTAGTTCTTTTCGTTCCTCTGCGTTATCCATAGACAAGACATTACCAAAAACAAAAACATTAAAAATATTTGAAAATAAGTGCAATTGTGACAGAAATACTGGTTTTACATTAGGAGTTTTCGGCAACGAAATGATGAAATATTCCTTGACAGTACTTGTCCAATATTGGCAAAATTTAAACGCTCCAATGTTTGGACCAATAGTTCTTGTCTAGTTATAGCCAATACCAATATTGTTTTGCTACTCGAGTTAATTCATGGCAATTGTTTTTTAACTCTTTTAGATAACTAAACTTGTTTTTTTTTTGTTTTTTTTTTTTACTTTCTTCTATCTTTACAAGAAGAAAGTATTGGATTCGTGAAAATTTTCGACTTCCGGTTTTCGATGGATTTACACGTTTTAGGGGTCAGAGATTCCGGAAAACATGTTTTTACAAAATGTCTGTCTGTGAGTCTGTCTGTCTGTATGTGAGTCTATGTATCTCTGAGTCTGTGAGTCAATCTGTCTGTATGTGACACAAATTTTGTGGGCGTTCTTATCTCAAGAACTAATGCACGGAATTTAATAAAAATTTATATTCAGTTAGTCCTTGATATAAATTAATGCTGGTTAGTTTTTGGTGCAAATCGCCCAACAGGTGGCGCTGCTATGCTGCATTCTTTATGATTTCTACAATAGCTATATCTCAAGAAGTAACACGGATTTTCAGAAAACTTCAGATTCAGTTAGTCCTTGATATAACTTGGTGCTGATAACTTTTTGTTATAAATCGCACAATAGGTGGAGCTGCTATACTGCATTTTGCAGGATTTACACGATTTCAGCAATAGCTTTATCTCAAGAACTAATGCACGGATTTTCACCAAACTTTTTTAGTTAGACGATTTTAGTTAGATTTAGTTAGACGTTGACACAAGTTGTTGCTGATTAGGTTTCGGTAGTAATCGTCCGACAGGTGGCGCTGCTATGATGCAATTTTCACGTTTTTCGCAATAGCTCTATCTCAAAAACTAATGCCCGGATTTTCTCCAAACATAAGATTCCGTCAGACGTTGACAGAAGATGTTGCTGATTAAGTTATAGTATAAATCACCCAATAAGGCTGCATTTTGCTGGATTTACATCATTTCAGCTATAGTCATATCTCAAGAACTAATACACGGAATTCTATATCTTTAGAATCCTCATGAAGGATATAGATTGCCATTTAATATCGGCAGTGATCTAGCAAATTTTGAAGTATTAACACGTATCAGATAGAAGAAAGTTTTGGGATTGGTACATCCGACTAGTTTTTTGTATGCAAAAATGGAATTTTGTAATCTATATTTCACCCACATCTTGACATGCTAGAAACATAAAAATTATGTTCACAGGTATATTTGCTACAATAAAAGATACAATTAATATATTTAGAACATCATTATAAGTCAATAAATTAATTTTAATGCGTTTTTACGTTTGCCAGCCAGAGGTCATAAATCGCGAAATATTCTTTATTTTACAATTATATACGAGTTAAACCAATAATGGATTTACACTAGATTAATTTTAACACAATTATTCTAATTGGTAAATAAATCATATGAGATGCAAATTTCCAACTGGGCGGAAAAAAACGTCCGGACCACGATAGCTGGGTGAATTTAGATCCACCAGATTCGTCCGGGATACTTCAGATGGCAGAGCACTGGCAGCTTCAGCAAAGAGATTCCTGGTCCGGACATTTTTTCACCTAGTTGGAAATTTACATCTCAATAATGGATGTATGTGCCAAACCACGCTTGCCAAAAAGAAAAAAAAAAAAAAAGAGCAACTGGCTGTGAAACTGCAACAACGAAATATTTCAAACACTTAAAAGTAGAAAATATTAAAAAATTAAAAAGAGTGTAATATATTATTTTTATAAATGTTCTTCAATCAGTTAACAGTTTCATATTAATTATACATATATGTATACATATAAGTATACATATATGTATTATCTGTATATGTTGAGAAATCTATTTAGAAATCTTAGCTCACAGGCTATCAAAGCCTGAGAGCTAATGTGTACGCCGGTTCTGTATGTATGTATGTATGTAAGTAGAGTGATAACTCTTGATAGAAATATCCGATTTGCTTCAATTTTTTTCTAGATTCATTCTGATAAAGCGCTTCACTGATTAGTTTTGGGGGTTCATTGGTGAAGTATAAAGAGGGAAATGGGGGGCTAATACCCCCTTAACTTAGATAAATGGGTTTTTCATGCAGAATTATTAGACTTTATTCTAATTTGGTATAACGGTTAATTCTGATAAGGCGCTTCCCTGATTAGATTTGAAGGTCCATTATTTAAGTCTAAAGGGGGGGGGGGCTAATACATCCCTTACTTTAGATAAATGAGATTTTCTATCCGATTTGCCTCAAATTTGGTATACCGGTTTATTCTGATAAGGCGCTTCCCTTATTAGATTTGGAAGTTCATTGGTTAAATATAAAGGGAAGAACAGGTGGTTAATACCCTCCTTAATTTAGATAAATGGGTTTTTCTATCCGATTTGCTTCAAATTTGGTATACCGGTTTATTTCGATAAGGCTCTTCCCTTATGACATTTCGAGGCTCATTGGTTAAGTATAAAGAGGGGAAAGGGAGGGTTGTTAATCCTTCCCCTTACTTTATTTTTCGAGGGGCATTATTCTTTGAAATAAGAGTATAATATACAATTAGTGTTAATAGCGTGTGCGCTCAATGCCATCAGTTTAACTGGACACTTTTTTATTTATTTCTGTCCTGCTGCCCTATCTTTAAAAAGAAACGGGGCAAAATTTATATTTTTTGAATAAATTCACTATCTTGTTATTACTACCATTCATTAAAAAAAACTGTACATTTTCCATAATCGTGTTTGGTGCCCACGTCAAATTAATGTATTGTAACAGCAATTTTTGAAAAAAAAGCCATTAATTACAGTCATGAAATTAGGCGTGATTCCAAGACAAACATTTTGTGCTCAAAAAAGTTTTTTTTAACTATTTTTACTTTTATACTTATTTAAAAATATATATGTATTTAAGATTTTCGTGACAAAATAATAGTAATATAAATCAAAACGTTTACAAATGTATCTTACAATTTGGCAAGTCATTTTTCTTTTGAGAATAGGTTTGAATCAGAAACAATTTACTATCGAAAGTCATTTGAAACTCTGTCTAAACTACTACGATCCATTAAACACAAAACCAATATTGTCCTAATGGGGTTTTTTTTTCTTTTCCGTGACCTTCATTCGGATAAAAAAGTTAAAATAAATGTTAAAAAGGAATTCTATTGGCTTTTTTACAAGAATATTTTTTTTATTAGTAACTGCAATTTATCAAGCGCAACTGAGAGCACATCAGCCAGATGAAAGTTATATAGAGAAAAGTATATTTCTTTTATTTTTTTCGGATTATTGTTCAAGATTATGTCTTTCTTTTTTAAAGAATTCTTTTTAAAAGTATTTGGCGTTTTATTTCCTTTTATTTGCCAATATGACAAGACTGTCGATAATAAGTTTAAAGAGTGATTTTTTTCGCTCACAAAAAAGCGAGAAAAATTATATATAGAGAAAAATTAAGGATAAGTTTTAACTGTTAAGTTTTACATTTAATGCGAAAAAATATTTATATATACTTCAGAAAATTACTGAATAAAGTAATTTTGCTGTTAATTGCTATGACTAAGAAAAATGCAGGAGTCTCAGAATAAGTCATTTTTTTAAATATGCTTGTAGAAAACCAGTACTAGTTATATTGATTTATATTTGGCGAATATTGTGCCAAAATTGATTCATGGGAAATACATCCAATTAAAGACTAATTTAGGTTAAATGCATTGGAAATGTTTTCAGTAAGGCTTTCAGTGATCCAATATTAATTAAATATTGACTTTACATTGGAAATGTTTGAAATGAAATGCCACTATAACAGAAATATTGCATTTTCATAGGAAATATTTGCAATGAAAGTCCAATATTGTATAAGTATTAGCTTTGAATTCGAATTATTTGCCACAAAACACCAATGTTATCTAAATATTGTCTTTAAATCCGAAATATTTACAAAAAAACACCAATATTGTAAAAATATTGGCTTTTTAGCCAACTGTCCAGTCATTCCACCGTTTTTATGTTTGTTTGTTTGTTTGTTTAGAAAAAGGCTACATAACCGTAATTTAACTTTATTCTGACCAAAATATGGTCAATAATATGGTCAGATACGCTTCAGAATCTGGTCGAGTAACCGTTTTCTTTGTCGAATGATTAAAAAGATTACTGTAGATTTTTAACATAGTGGTAAAATATTTTTACAAGGCTGGTTCAGTATTTTCAATGTGTAAACACCTCGATATTTGGAAATATTTCATACGAATGCTTATATGAGCATAAATTTAATTCAGATAATATTATCACAGCAGTTATTTTATGCTAGAGTAAGAACATAGTTCTTTAGTTTAAATGTAATCTTTAATTTTTATTAAACATCACATATATAGAGATCAAACTGTCATACATTTTTACTAATAATTTAAGTTATTAAAATAAAGGAAAGTTTTAATATTTCATTTCGTTTCATATCAATTATTTCGTTTCTTTTTAATTATTATCTTGCTCACGGATTTTAAGGAAAATTAACACGTTGAGTGCCACGTCAGTCACCGGTGACTGACAGTGAACTTTTCGTTTAGAACGCGTCATTTACCGATGACTGACGGTCTAAAATATGATATAAAACTAAATATATATATATATTATTTAAGTAATTACTGAAAATCTATTTAAAATTTACTTACCTTTTATTTATTACAGGATTAAACTTTCTTAAAAATTACTTAAAACATTGTAAATTTTTCAGCATCAGTGGCAGTCATCGTGGCACTAACGTGTTAAGGAAAGAAAATGAAATGAATTTTATGATTGTCATACTTGAAATTTTATGCGTTAACTATGTATTACTAATGCTTGATTATATCTTCACTTTCACTTATACTGTGTTACATTTCCTTGGATATTTTCCCTATAGAATCGGTCGCAAAATGGTTTCAAAATGTATTAAATACCAAATCCACCGGCCTATTTTTGCGAAAATCTATATAGTTCTTGCGACAGGGACCTATAACATATTTGCCAAATGAGAGTAAAATCGGAAGAACCGACTGTATAAAAAATATGAAAACATAAAAAAAAAATCTTCACTGAAATATATTACTAAATAGGTGTGACAACATATACAAATAGTTTTCAAAATTAAAAACACTAGATTTTAAAAGTATACATAAAAATGCACTCCAAGTGCTTTCGGCTAATCCTAAGACATTGTCAAGGAGAAAACTGATGGAGAAAAACTCGACGTTGACTGATACACAATGACAAGAAAATCTTCCAGGATGCCCGAGGCGGGCTAAACCATTAATAATGAAGGGGAGGGGGTGGAAGATAAAGAAAGCTCAATCAGTCGGGAAACCAAACTCTCCTGTAATATGAAGGACGCGGCATTCGGTATGATAACACGTCATTACAACAACAGGAGTGCCTTTTGTATATACTTTTAAAATATAGTGTTTTTAATTTTGAAAACCATTTGTATATGTTGTCACACTTATTTTAATAATATGAAAGCAAAGGGAAATCAGACCACCTGGTAGCTCGAAAGTACTAGATTTTTAAGTGTATCGTATTGAAATAAAAAAAAACACCTTTAAGTAGTTTGAACACTGTTTGTGTTTACAAATTTTTAAACTTGTTATTATAAAGTGAATTTAGCATTTCCAGAAATTGATATGTTATATCATTTTTAACTTAACACCTATTTTAGTAATAGTCAGTGAAGCATTTTTTGAATGGTTTCATATTTTTTATATTGTAAACAAAGCTGAATTTCACGTTTCAAATGGACTATTTATAAAGTAAGTTTGTTAATGTTATTTTTTGGCACCGATTGTATGTTATCTGTTAACTAACAAACATACAAATCGTTATTACAAATTTTTCTTTACACACTGTGTTAGAGAAGTAATAAAAAAACTCAATTTGTTATTTTGAAATTTTTAAAATTGAGTTCCATTGTTTCTCTCTCTCTCTTTTTAACCCACTTTTTACTCCATATTTAAACTCAAAACTTTGAATTTCGGCAACCATTTGCATTTTCGATATTTCTGTATTTCTCTTGATCTAGTATATTTTTTAATACTGCATACGATTAGGTGCAAAATTTTGCGAATCTTTGTCATGTCCATCCAGGAAACATTTTTGGATTATTCGTATATGATAGTTGTTTGTTTGATAGTTTGTTTGACATGATAGTTGTTTGTAGTGATCGTTTATGATAGTTGTTCATATTTGATATATATTGTATACTATCAAATATGAACAATCAGACAGTAAAACATTTATTTTTTAATCGTAATAAAATTACCCGAGACCATTAAATAAATAACTTCCTACCAGTAAAAAAGAATTATTAAAATTGGAGTATCTGTTCGAGAGTTATGCAAAGACATACATAAAAAGTGTGGTCATATATAAATTTGTGTATACGTAGGAATTTAAGCATTAACATTATTATTTCCACTGCACTGCATCATGTTATTTTATATGATCTTTATCCATACTCATACTTATTAATTATCAAATATGCATTTGTAATTAAATTCCTATTTTATTATTTCTTTTGGTCTAATAGCAACACTTAAAAATGTTATGTCACGTCATGTGAGTTCAGAGAAGGCAATCTGTCATATCATGAAGCTACACTGTTAAAAATTTTGCAGCATTCTGGCAGGTCATTTGACCATTTTTCAAAAAAACGGTTTCATAACCATAATTTAACTATATTCTGACCATAAAATGGCCAATAATATGGTTAGAATAGTGTTAAATTACGGTGACTTTGACTGTTTTCGGAAAAAACGGTCGAATGACCTGCCAGAATGCTGCAAATTTTTAACAGTGTAGTCTCCAGGTGTTTGTTAATTATGTTCGAAGAAAATAACTATATTAATAAATAATGTTGAATTTTATAAATCCTTTTCTTTGAAATAGGTTAATAATAATAATAAAAAAAAATCATTTTTTTTTTTTTTTGCACTTGTAATTTTAGCGGGGTATAAGGGTAAATTTATTATTTTTTTTACGTAAAATATATCTTAATTACAAATTACTTCAAAGTGCCTTCGTAGACAAAGAATGCATACAACTATTTTAAAGATCATAATCTTTTATGTTATTTATTTCTTTTTCATTTGTTTTATTTTTATTTATTGTTTATATATATTAATGAAATTATTTATTTATTTATAATATTTATAAAAGATATTCTTTCACTTATATTGTTTTTATGAACAATGCTAATTAATCTTCATACTAGCATATTGAACTATTCTTTACAAATCAAAAACTTTTTATTTTGTTTTGTTATTTATTTATTGTTTTATTTATTTATTTATTTATTACTTTTATATGTTTATTTATTTATGTTTTTACTTCAGGAACATTTTGCATTTCATCTAGACTCTTTGTGGTTTCTGATGTTCAAAAGTTAAGAACTTTTAAAGAACAACTGAGACGTTAAAAGGATTACTCTGTCAGCTTCAAAAAATATAAATCTGAAACTTTAAACATTTTGTCTGTGTGTATTTTTCATTAATTTGATAATAAAACTGAAATTTCATTTGAGTGCGGTTCTTTATTAATAAAGACAACAAATTAATTAATAACACTTAGATAAAATCTTAAGGCATGGCCTTTTCAAACAACAAATTTCAAATAAATAAAGATTAACAAAGGTTTTGATCACATTGGTGTTAATTTTATTCGAATTTAGTCTTCAGTTTGCTGAATTTTATCCCCCAAATGTTTCTTTTATTGATGTAATAATCTGTGCCCATATGATTAATATAAATCGACGGAATTAGTAAGTTTTTCACTGTTAAAAATTTGCAACAAACTGTTCAGTCATTCGACCGTTTTTATAGAAAACGGTTACATAACCGTAATTTAACTGTACACTGAACATAATATGAGCAATGAAAATTAAATTAAAAAAAATCAAAAAACCCGGCTGCGTAAAAAGCGAACTAATTAATTATTTCTCATCAAGGTGAAACTATTTTTTTTATATTACATACCTATTTTTATTTTATTTTTACTTTTATTGATGAGTTTTAAGTTGCATTTAATTGTCAGTTCCTATCTATAAACACCGCTTTGATGAGGCCTATAGATGTCTATGATGGTTAGAGTTGCAGTAAAGCTAGAGATCCTACCTACACAACTTCCAGGTTGTGTAATATTCAAACGGAGCTTCATTCTGTAAAATAGTCAATGAAACATCGTCCTCATTTTGAAAGACCTATCCAATGATATGCCCCTCAATAGGGTGCGTACATTTTTTTTCGTCTCCACCGCCATTTCGTATTCTACGGCTACCATTTTGAATTTATAAAAATAAAACCTAGCCTATAACCATCAGGCGATTAAGACGAATTGATAGAGACCTCATTCATTAAAATCCATCCAGCCGTTGGGATGTTTCGAGGGTATAAAGAAATCCACATACCCAGATACACGTGAAACACATAACCCTTCTTTTCAGTAGGGTAATAATATGGTCAGAATAGAGTTAAATTACTGTTATGTAAGCCTGATTTTATAGAAAACAGTTATATAACCGTAATTTAACTCTATATTGACCATAATATGAGCAATAATTTTTTTTTTATCTAACCTGAAAAGGATATTTTCTGGTTTTAGCCAACAAGCATCAGCTTGAGGTTTTGTTTGTTTGAGGTTTTTTGTCTTCTATTGCATACGAGTATAAAAATCACTGATTTTTCTATTTATTTTGTATCATGAAGCTGCCGATGCTAAGGCTCTACTCTGCACATTTACGACGTCACTTTCATTTGTAAGTAGATATAATTGCCATACATTATTATTCTGATAGAGAGCAATCAAGCAGTGTTTCTCCTTTTTCTACAAAAGCATCGAATCTTTCCGATAACGGTGTCAAAATATTAATTTAATCTAATTTTCAGGGACTCACCACAAAAGATTGTTAGGCGGAAGGAATCGATTATAGTTTAAGATGTGCACCTTTTACAGGAAATTAAAAAGCATTGATCTATTCTTCAGCATACAAGTATTAATTTCTGTAAGTTTCATTCATTTTTTCTTAAAAATGCATAGTTGCGAACTATCCCTTTTTTGTTTTAACACTATTTCCGAATCATAATCCTTACCATATTTAATTGCATAATTCTACAATTAATTAACATTAAAATTAGGCAAAGATTACTATTCAGAAGGAGTGATAACTGAAAAGTGAAATAGCTGACAGCTAAGTATATGCTGATAGATATATTTAAAATTTTTATTTTGCTAAAGAAAAAAAAAGGCTATAAATTTTGCAAATAATGTACGATATATATATATATATGGTGATTGAAGTGACGGGGGGGGGGGGGGGGGGTTACAGTCGTTAGCGCCGGTACAGCAGAATATTAGGGCTCCGGTGCTTTTTTCTTAGAAACTAAACCCTGGGGTGGACTATAGTTAAATATTGAAAATTAAAAACATCGAAACTATTGGAGGGTTGCCAGTTTCTCTTTTTTTAACTCATAAATTCCTAATTCATACTAGAAATTTTGAAAACTAATTTTTTCTTTATTTAATGATAAATATTTCATGATTATATAAAGTAAAAATTCTTCTCTCGGAATTTCTGGTATGAATTCGGAATTCTTGAATTTTTAAATAGACCAAACTGTCAATCCTGAACTAAAGTACCGAAAGCAATTAATTGGCAGTTCACAGGCTGGAGCAGAGAGCATTTATACAAACACGAGTAGAAACAAATCTGCTAACTGCAAAATCAGTTATAGAATTAATCAGTTCAAACGTATTAAGAGGAAGATACAAACAAAAATATAATTTTTTTTTTCAATTTAATGATAAATATTTCATAATTACATAAAGTAATAATTCTTCTCTCAGAATTTCTGGCATGAGTTCAGAATTTGAGAATTTTTAAATATACCAAACTGACAATCTTAAACTATAGTATCGAAAACAATTAATTATCAGTTCATAGACTGAAGCAGAGAGCACTTATGCAAACACGAGTAGAAACAAATCTACTAACTACAAAATCAATAATAGAATTATCAGTTCAAAGGGATTGAGAGAAAGATACACACAAAACTATAATTTTTCTTTTTCAAATTTTTTTTATCCTACAGTCAATTTCAATTCAGTTACGCTCTATAACTGTTCAAATCCAAGACTGGTAATTTACAATATTTTTTTGTGCTTTTAAATTATTTCACCTGTACCATTCTTATTTTTCGAGATTTATCTCTTCTTGAAACAACTATTTTTATAAGTACCGTTAGAAACACTAGAAGCATCGCCATGTCAACAAAAGGAAATTTGTATTGTATATTTTGTTTTCATAGAGTAAAGTTGTTATGTTAGATGCTAATCGAATTGTATGTTTAAACCAAAGTCGCCCCGACACCTCAGTCGGCATCAATAAATGCATCACTATTATATCATTATATATGTAAGTTATATCATTCATTACCCATGATTTTATGTAAAAGAACTTTCCCTTTTCATAAAGCCAGTTACCGTATATATTCGTATCCAGTATCCTTTCTTCTAATAATCATCTTAGCTAGTACAATTTCTTTCTCTAATTCTTAAAATAAACAAGTATCAATTCTGTTACATCTGAAGAAGGAAGTAACTTTCCTCAACTCAGTAATGGCGATAATATATGTTTAAAAGATCTTCAGTTTTGAAAAAGAAAACAATTATTACAACTCTAGATAAAATTCTGTAAATCTTATAATAAACGTTCTAATGTTTTTTCTCCTGTGGAAGGAAGTAGTTTCCTTTAATTCAGCAATAGCAATCATTTATGTTTAAAAGATCTTCGGTTAAAAGAAGAAAATACTTTGATGCAGTTACAACACTACATAAAATTCTCTTAAAATAACAGCAAATTTAATCCCGTAAAGCAGTAACATGTTTTTGTGTCAGTGAAAACAGTTTAGGTGTAATGTATTCCAACATCTGAACACACAAATTTCGTAATCAAAATCTCAAGTATACCGTTGGAGCAAATAGTGTCTGAGACGACAGATTTTTGCGACGCTGAACCAAAAATAAAACCTACTTTGCATTCGATAAGGCCGCGTGTTGTCCGCGTTCTTATTCCTGGACATAAAGTTGAAATGCACAAATGTTAGCTGTCTCAGGTGTAAGAGTAAAAGATACGGACTAAAGAAGTTTTTGTCATAAAATGCTATTTCTACATCTTCTGCATTAATTAGTTAGTTGATTCATGTGGTATTTATGAACACCAGTGACAAACAAAATGGGGTCAAATTGTGCTAAAGAGGGCTCAGATTATGAAAAATCAAGAAATGGATGACTAGGAATGGAAGTGAGTATATTTTTTATCTTTTTTAGGTGTATTCGTAACTATATAAATACGTAGCACCTATAGACGTCATCTGGTCTGTCCGTCTGTCTGAATATAATAACGCAAAAACTACCCAACCGAATGGACGAAATTTAATTTACATGATGTCTACAAATTAGTTGGCCAAAAACAATGATTTATTGAATGGAATTGACAGGAAAAATATTAAAGTGCATATTGTTGTAAGATAGAAAAATTATTCAAGTTTATCATTATCACAAATGTTCGATGTGACATTACAAATGTCCCATCGGTAAATAATTTCTTGCCACAAATTTGTCAGCATGTTTACGTCGATCAAATTAATTGCAGTGTAGATTCTTGATTTTAGTTCAGGAATGGATGCAGGAAGTGGCGGCTTGTACACTTGATCCTTTAGAAAACCCCATACACCGAAATCAAGTGGTAAAAGATCTTGTGATCGTGGTGGCCATTCACTCTTAGAAATAAAACTCTCACTTTTGACGATTCAGAAATCCTCGAGTTGTATTTCGTCGTTTTTGACAATCATTTCCTATCAACATCACGTGACTTTTAACGAAACATAAATTCTCAAATATTTGACGAAAGTTTTGCCTCAATCACGGTCAGACTCAATGCATTTTAAGGAAACAGTTGCTGTAAATCCTGAGATTTTAGCAAGCAGATATTTACTTGTTTGTGTTAGTGCTTTAATAATTTATTTTAAAACAGCACTTTTTAGTGCTTTTCAGAAAATACTGAAATATAGGTAGTTATTGTTTCTTCATTAGTTACTTTTTTAGCTGTTAAAATTTTTAGGAATGCTTATTATTATTTTTATTTATTTATTTATATGTTGTTGTTCGTTATGTTTTAATTCGAAAAGAATAAATTTCCCGTGTTGTTCAAAACCATTCAAAAAGAATATTTGGTCAATAAAATTTCATACTTCCAGGATATATATATATATTTTAATTTATTTAAGAAGTATATTCTGTTTTCAATCAAATTAAAAATAAACATTATTAATCCATCTCTCCGTTTTAAACAGTGAAAATCTTATCTACCTACTCAAAGTGATAAAATCTCACGCAATATGTACATCACAATTCGTTACTTCTGAGCTACAAATTAACCAGACCATATTCTAACCATTCATTGAGCAAAAAAAATTTCACTAATAAATCATTTAATCAAGCCATATAATAATTATTCATTGACCATGAGAAAACCATAATAATAAATTAGCCTTACGTAAAACTTTCAAAAATTATAGCAGCACCGATAAAATTACAATCTAACTTATAAAAATATAAACGCGTAGCAGAATTCATTACATCAACCTAAAAGCACATTTGTACAAGTCCTAAGTAGGCCGGTCGGAAGAGTAACGATCTCCCACGCGAAAGGCCGCGGGTTCGAATCATCCCGAGGAAAACGAGGTGAATTTTTTCTTCCTTTTGTCAATAAATACCGGATCTTCCAAACTGTTTGATAGATGGCAGCACCAGCCCTCTTTTAACGAAACTTTTGACGAAATTTATATCGTCAAGCAAGTGAAGAAAGTAATTTCATCAATTTGATGAAACATTAGCTCGGAGCATTTCCCAGGAAACAATTTCGTCAAAAACAAAGAAAATTTCGTGAAATCTGAGTATTCATTTCTGAAAGTGTTGAATAACACCTCCGCTCGCTAAGCGATGGCGTCAGTTACGACACCTAACGCCATCTATGAATAAACTTCGTCAATATTACTACTAGTCTGACTTTCAACTAACTAATTTCATTTAATATTTCGGAAGTTCTTAACTTACGAAATTGTCCAACTAATTTGTAGATACCCTGTATGTAATCGTTGCAGAATTTCGCCGCTTCATTTCAAATTTTATGATAATCAAATCAAAACTTGAAAATACATTAATAAAATTTTCTTCATTCTGTTACACATTATCATACATAATTAATTCATTGATATCTTATGATAGGTAATGGTTCTATGTTGCTATGGTGATGACGTCCTATTTAAGATGGAGTCATATTATTTCTGTATTACTAAATTTAATATAAATAAAATCGTAATATATTTTGTATTCATGCATTTTTGCATAAGAGTACAACAGATATTGCACCAAGATCTGAATATTTATAAAACTAGTTATAGTATACGAACGCATCTCATTTGCCACGTTCGACGTACAATTTCTGACTTGTTGTTACTTAGATTCTTTTTTTTTTCTTTTCTTTAAAAAATTTCCTAAAGTTATTGATATCCTTTGAAAATGAAGTAGATAAAAAAATGTCTCAAGCAATACAATATTTTAATCTATTGCATGTAGACTTTTCAAAATATATTTTAAAGGCGTTCCCAATTTGGAACATTGGCCATTTCTAATTGTTCGCTGCACACTAAATTTACAAATAAGGTAAAAACCAGTGTGTAATGAGTAGGTTAAATAGTAAGCAAAGTAGTAAGACATCACAGAAGATTTATTTTAAAAATTTATCACATAGGGTGACCGAGCAACGATGTACCGGTGAGTAGTTGATCAAATAAGGTCAGTGCTACGGGGTTTTTATTATATTTCCTTCCTTTTAAGTTATAGGAGTAAACTAACAGAATTGCTACAACCCTTAATGAGTGTCCTATAATGGGTAAACATGAAATCTACTGAAATTAAATAGAAACAAAATTATAAGTAAATAGTTTCTTTAATTGCCAGTAGTTGATCAATCGAAGAAATGAGGCGAAAATTCAAAAATTAATCTTTAAAATATCGTGCTTAAGCTGTGATTAACAATAATTCATATAAAACTATTATTTGAAATACTCAAGATGGAAGCGGATTAATTTAACTTACCGTAATTGTCTCCAACTAATCAAAAACTAAATTTCTACATTTTCTAATAAAAAAAATTTCATAAAATGGCTCAAGCAGCTGACAGCAGTGTGACAACAGGTGCTCCAACATTCAAACAAAAATATTATGTCTAGTGTCACGTGTAAAACTCATTTCCGCCTGAAATAGTGCAATATTTCAAAAATTTGATCAACTTCTGGAGGGGTATCAATTACTGACGCGGTCGCCCTATATGATTTAAATTAAAATTTCTAAATTTCTAAATAAAAGTAATCTACTTGCTAGTGGGAATTTCATTCCGAACAACTTATCACTCACATTCTGGTAAACGGATTTTTATGGGTCTTACATGTATCGTTCTACGTTTCTTAGTTATAAAGCTATAAGAGAAAGTTATATAATTTGACCAACCCGATTATAAATGGCAATTTATAACAATGCTTATAACAATGATTCTGCAAAACGAATGTCTATGGGACTTACATTGTCAGGTTGGTAATTTTTGGGGGAAAAGTTTTAGAGTATAACATATCGTTCTACGTCGCTTCGTTATAGAGCTATGCACTGTAAAAAAAAAAAAATAAAAATAAAAAAATAAATAAAAATAAAACACTGTAGATTTGCCAGCACAAACTGCTGGCGTCCGAATTGCCAGCACATTGTGCTGTTAATTTTACGCAACTACTATTATGTTTCATGTTTATATAGTCAAGAAACCAAAGAAAGCTACAGCACATTCGACTGTGATCGAGTCAGCGCGAGATGAACAGTACTTTGTGCTGTAAAAATGTCGTTTTTTTTTTTTTTTTTTTTACGGTGTTGGAAAAGTTCTATAATCTACTATATACATAAAATACAAATGGGAATTTCACTTTAAACTTTTTTACTCACGTTACGCTGAATGAATTTTTATTGATCTTATATTTCTTATATTATCACTTGGTATTTTTTTTGGAGGGGGGGGGGGGGGAGGCTCTAGTGTAAAATAAATCATTCTACGTTGCTTAATTATCGAGGTATGGGAAAAAATTCTATAATTATGTGAATAACTCTATTATGAAAAAATAGCTTTTTTAAAAAATTCTACTGAACGGACTTTGATGGTGATTTCACCATAAATTAGATAAATTATGCAAAAAAAAAATTATATATATGTAAAATTAATATTCCGAACTGCAAAACTTGTTACTTCCTCGTAAGCGGTACTGCAGACAAAAACTATATTTTGAATAAAAAATTACAGATCTTATTTCTGCATTTCATGGTACGCTATAAAGCGAACTAAATGGGATTTTTTTTTCTTTGGCAACATTCCAAGCAAATCTTGCATTTACATTTTAACACTGGCAAACGACATCATGAAAGTTTTACGAATTACATCATTTCTTATCTTTTTTATTCTTTCAGTATTATAAATCATTTTAAGTATATTCGCCGATTACAAGTACTAGATTGATTATTAGTTTTATATGAATTTTTAAATTGTGCATTGTAAAAATTGAAAAAAAAAAACCTATTTGGGGGATTTTCTACCCTTCTATTTGAAACATCATATCTGTCTCAAAAGGTCAAATCGTCTTTTTTTTTTCTTTTTTTATGTTAATACTAGCAAACCCCGCGGCTTTGCTCGCGTAATATTTGAAATAGGCCAAGTGATATTTATATGTCTAATTTTTATTAAAAGGTACTAACTAAATTTTTATTTTATTAAAAAGTAATATTTTATTTTATTAAATGTTTTTTTTTAATTAAAATGTACTTATTACTTTTAGGAATAATTCAAAAATTATTATTTAAAACACAGTTTGATTAAACATCATTATTACACTGCATTAGGCAGAAATGAGACTTAAATTAATAAAATGAAATAAAACTAAATAAATGATAATTTAGAAAATATTTTGAAACTTTTATGCTCAATTAATACGCTCATTTCAGTATTCATTTGAAGTTTTGAATTTTTTAGAAACCATCTTCTTACATCTTAAGATTAACCATCATGTCAAATTCCAAGTCCTACCACCTCTCTCAACATAAAGGGCTATGTTGAAACAGGAACTATCACCATTAATTTGCCAACATTAATTTTGAAATCGGTTTGTTATTTCCTAATATTCCACAGAAACGTATTTTAAAAAGCTTTTAAAGCCCTTTTTTAGAACGTTTGTTGTTCCTGTGAACCCCAGGTGGTAGAATCACCGGCATAAAATATAGCCTGTGTAGGATCAGAGACTGTTACCATTGATTCGCAACTACTACTTTTATAATCGGTTTATATTCCCTGAAATTGCATAGAATCGCAATTTAGAACTTTTTTAGAATGCTTTTCGCACCTCCCCTTCGCTTCACCCCTTTTTAATTCGAATTTATTTTCGACGTTCCTTCGAGGGCATTTATATTTTATAAGTAACTACCATGTCATATTTAAAGTTTCTAGCCTTTTCAGTATCACAGAAATCGCAATTTAGAAAGTTTTTAGCTCCTGCAACCCTCTGGTGGTAGTGGAACAGACATAAAATATAGCTTATGTTTGTGCAGGTTTTATCACCAAAATTTGTCATCATTATTTTTTTAATCGGTTTGGTAATTTATAAGTTTGCTTAAAAATTGTAATTTATAACGCTTTTCACCCACTTCATTTTTTAAAATTTGGAATTTTCTTTCAACTGTTCTTAGAAAGCAGTTGCATCTTGTAAGTAAATACCATGCCATACTTCAAAGTGTTAGGCCCCTCAGTTGTGCAAAAAACACAAATTAGAACATGTTTTGCTTTTGCAACCCTCAGATGGTAGTGACATAAAATATAACCTATGTTATAGCAGGGACTGTCACAATTGATTTGCAACCATTACTTTTGAAATAGCTTTGGTATTTCCTTAGATTGAATAGAAATCGCAATTTAGAACGTTTTTGGGACGCTTTTCGCGAATTTTTACCCCTTTTTAAATTTCAATTTTTTCTTAAAGATCATTTATATCTAATAAATATGTACCTTGCCTAATTTTAAGTTGCTAGCCCTTACCGATCACAAAAATCGAAATTTAGAACACTTTTTTGCTCCTGCAACGTCTTGATGATAGTGATACCGACATAAAATGGCGTCTATATTAGAGCAGAGGCTGTCAGCATCAATTTCCTACCATTACGTTTGAAATCAGATTCATTCTTCTTGAGATATTGCCAACAAATCGGCATTTAGAACGTTTTTCGCGCATTTTGCTCCTGCATCTCCTCTGGAGTAGCGGAAACAGATATAAAATATAGCCTATCTTGGAGCAAGATCTGTCACCATCATTTTTACACCATTATATTTGAAATCGGTTCAGTGCTTCCTGAGATTGCATAGAAATCGCAATTTAGAAAGTTTTTTACAACGCTTTTTGCGCATTTCGACCCCCTTTTAAATTTCGATTTTTTTTAGGAAATGTCCTTAGAGATCACTGATATCTTATAACTAACTACCATTCCAAATTTCACGATTCTAGTCCCTTCTGTAACTCAAAAGCCGCAATTTAGAACGTTTTTCTCCTGCACCCCCTTTGGGGTAGTGGCAACGACATAAAACATCGCCTATGTTGTAGCAAGGGTTGTCACCATCATTTTGACCCCATTATTTTTTAGATCGGTTTGGTATTTCCTGAGATTGTGTAGAAACCACCATTAGAACGTTTTTTAGAACGCTTTTCGCGCATTTTCACCCCTTTTAAATTTCGAATTGTTTAAGAACTGTTCTTAGAAATCTTTTATATCTAATAAGTAGCTAATATTTCAAATTTCGTATTTCTAGGCCCTTCGGTAACTCAAAAATCACATTTTTAGAACGTTTTTTGCTCCTGCACCCGCTTTCGGGTAGTGGCACCGACATAAAACATAGCCTATCTTAAAGCAAGCGTTGTCACCATCATTTTGACACCAATATTTTTTTTTTAATCGGTTTGGTATTTTCTCAGATTGTGTAGAAACTACCATATAGAACGTTTTTTAGAACGCTTTTTGTGCATTTTCCCCCCTTTTAAATTTCGAATTTTTTAAGAACTGTTCTTAGACATCATTTATATCTTATAAGTAACTAATATTCAAAATTTCATATTTCTAGGCCCTTCAGTAACGCTAAAATCGCATTTTTAGAACGTTTTTTGGTCCTACACCCCCTTTGAGGAAGTGGCACCGACATAAAACATAGCTTATCTTGGAGCAAGCGTTGTCACCATCATTTTGACAGCAATATTTTTTAAATCGGTTTGGTATTTCCTGAGATTGTGTAGAAACTACCATTTAGAACGTTTTTTAGAACGCTTTTTGTGCATTTTCACCCCTTTTAAATTTCGAATTTTTTAAGAACTGTTCTTAGACATCACTTATATCTTATATATAACTAATATTCAAAACTTCATATTTCTAGGCCCTTCAGTAACGCTAAAATCGCATTTTTAGAACGTTTTTTGCTCCTACACCCCCTTTGGGGTAGTGGCACCGACATAAAACATAGCCTATCTTGGAGCAAGCGTTGTCGCCATCATTTTGACACCAATATTTTTTAAATCGGTTTGGTATTTCCTGAGACTGTGTTGAAACTACCATTTAGTACGTTTTTTAGAACGCTTTTTGTTCATTTGCACCCCTTTTAAATTTCGAATTGTTTAAGAACTGTTCTTAGGCATCATTTATCTATACTCCTATTATAAAGAGGAAAAAATTGTTTATTTGTCGGAGGTAAGCTCTGGAACTACCGAACCGATTCCAAAAGTAATGGTATCAAAATGATGGTGTTAGTCCAACTTAGAACATAGGCTATATTTTATGTCGGCGCCACTACCCCAAAGGGGGTGTAGGAGTAAAAAATGTTCTAAAAATGTGATTTTAGCGTTACTGAAGGGCCTAGAAATATGAAGTTTTGAATATTAGTTACTTATAAGATATAAATGATGTCTAAGAACAGCTCTTAAACAATTCGAAATTTGAAAGGGTTGAAAATGCACAAAAAGCGTTCTAAAAAACGTTCTAAATGGTAGTTTCTACACAATCTCAGGAAATACCAAACAGATTTAAAAACTATTGGTATCAAAATGATGGTGACAACGCTTGCTCCAAGATAGGTTATGTTTTATATCCGTGCCACTAACCCAAAGGGGGTGTAGGAGCAAAAAACGTTCTAAAAATGTGATTTTAGCGTTACCGAAGGGCCTAGAAATATGCAATTTTGAATATTAGTTACTTATTAGATATAAAGGATTTCTAAGAACAGTTCTTAAACAATTCGAAATTTGAAAGGGGTGAAAATGCACAAAAAGCGTTCTAAAAAAACGTTCTAAATGGTAGCTTCTGCACAATCGCAAGAAATACCAAACCGATTAAAAAAATATTGGTGTCAAAATGATGGTGACAACGCTTGCTCCAAGATAGTCTATGTTTTATTTCTGTGCAACTACCCCTAAAGGATGTGTAGGAGCAAAATACGTTCTAAAAATGCGATTTATGTGTTACTGAAGGGCCTAGAAATATGAAATTCGAAAAATTAGCTACTTATTAGATATAAAGGATTTCTGAAAACAGTTCTTAAACTATTCGAAATTTGAAAGAGGTGAAAATGCGCGAAAAGCGTTCTAAAAAACGTTCTAAATGGTGGTTTCTACACAATCTCAGGAAATACCAAACCGATTTAAAAAATAATGGTGTCAAATTAAGTGTGTCAAAATGACGGTGACAACCCTTGCTACAACATAGGCTATGTTTTATGTCGGTGCCACTATCCGAAAGGGGATGCAGGAGCAAAAAACGTTCCAAAAATGCGATTTTTGCGTTACCGAAGGGCCTAGAAATATGAAATTTGAAATATTAGCTACTTATTAGATATAAAGGATTTCTAAGAACAGTTCTTAAACAATTCAAAATTTAAAAGGGGTGAAAATGCGCGAAAAGCGTTCTAAAAAACGTTCTACTGGTGGTTTCTACACAATCTCAGGAAATACCAAACTGATCTAAAAAATAATGGCGTCAAAATGATGGTGACAACCCTTGCTCCAACATAGGCGATGTTTTATGTCGGTGCCACTACCCCAAAGGGGGTGCAGGAGAAAAACGTCTAAATTGCGGCTTTTGCGTTACGGAAGGGCCTAGAATCGTGAAATTTGGAATGGTAGTTAGTTATAAGATATCAGTGATCTCTAAGGAAATTTCCTAAAAAAATCGAAATTTAAAAGGGGGGTCAAAATGCGCAAAAAGCATTGTAAAAAACGTTCTAAATTGCGATTTCTATGCAATCTCAGGAAGTACTGAACCGATTTCAAATATATTGGTGTAAAAATGATGGTGATAGATCTTGCTCCAAGATAGGCTATATTTTATATCTGTTTCCACTACCCCAGAGGAGATGCAGGAGTAAAATGCGCGAAAAGCGTTCTAAAAACTTTCTAAATGCCAATTTGTCGGTAATATCTCAGGAAGAATGAATCCGATTTCAAACGTAATGGTAGGAAATTGATGCTGACAGCCTCTGCTCTAACATAGACGCTATTTTATGTCGGTATCAGTATCACCAAAACGTTGCAGGAGCAAAAAAGCGTTCTAAATTTTGATTTTTTTGATCGGTATGGGCTAGAAACTTAAACTTAAGCAAGGTGCATATTTATTAGATATAAATGATCTTTAAGAACAGTTTCGAAAAAATTGGAAATTTAAAAAGATGTGAAAATGCGCGAAAAGCTTCATAAAATCGTTCTAAATTGCGATTTCTACTCAATCTAAGGAAATACCAAAGCTATTTCAAAAGTAATGGTTGCAAATGAATGGTGACAGTCCCTGCTATAACATAGGTTATTTTTTATGTTGCTGTCACTACCATCTGAAGATTGCAAAAGCAAAACATGTTCTAATTTGCGTTTTTTCACAACTTAGGGGTATAACACTTTCAAATATGGCATGGTATTTACTTACAAGATGCAACTGCTTTCTACGAACAGTACAAAGAAAATTCCAAATTTACAAAAATGAAGTGAGTGAAAAGCGTTATAAATTACAATTTTTAAGCAAACTTATAAATTACCACGCCGATTAAAAAAATAATGATGACAAATTTTGGTGATAGAACCTGCTCAAACATAAGCTATATTTTATGTCTGTTCCACTACCACCAGAGGGTTGCAGGAGCTAAAAACATTCTAAATTGCGATTTCTGTGATACTGAAAAGGCTAGAAACTTTAAATATGACATGGTAGTTAATTATAAATTATAAATGCCGTCGAAGGAACGTCGAAAATAAATTCGAATTAAAAAGTGTTGAAGTGAAGGGGAGGTGCGAAAAGCATTCTAAAAAAGTTCTAAATTACGATTTCTATGCAAATTTCAGGGAATATAAACCGATTATAAAAGTAATAGTTGCGAATCAATGGTAACAGTCTCTGATCCTACACAGGCTATATTTTATGCCGGTGATTCTACCACCTGGGGTTCACAGGAACAACAAATTTTCTAAAAAAGTGCTTTAAAAGCTTTTTAAATTACGTTTCTGTGGAATATTAGGAAATAACAAACCGATTTTAAAATTAATGTTGGCAAATTAATGGTGACAGTTCCTATTTCAACATAGCCCTTTATGTTGAGAGAGGTGGTAGGACTTGGAATTTGACATGATAATTAATTTTAAGATGTAAGAAGATGGTTTCTAAAAAATTCAAAACTTCAAACGAATACTGAAATGAGCGCATTAATTGTGCATAAAAGTTTTAAAATATCTTCTAAATTATCATTGATTTAGTTTTATTTAGTTTTATTAATTTAAGTCTCATTTCTGCCTAATGCAGTGTAATAATGATGTTTAATCAAACTGTATTTTAAATAGTAATTTTTGAATTATTCCTAAAAGTAATAAGTACCTTTTAATAAAAAAAACTTTTAATAAAATAAAATATTGCCATTTAAAAAAATAAAATATTACCTTTTAATAAAATATAGTATTTACTTTTAATAAAATATAAATTTAGTCAGTACCTTTTAATAAAAATTAGACATATAAATATAAATTGGCATATTTCAACAATTACGCGAGCAAAGCCGCGGGGTTTGCTAGTATCTTATAATTAACTAATATTCAAAATTTCATATTTCTAGGCCCTTCAGTAACGGTAAAATCGCATTTTTAGAACGTTTTTTGCGCCTACACCCCCCTTTGGGGTAGTGGCACCGACATAAGATATAGCCTATGTTCTAAGTTGGACTAACACCGTCATTTTGATACCATTACTTTTGGAATCGGTTTGGTAGTTCCAGAGCTTACCTCCTACAAATAAACAATTTTTTCCTCTTTATAATAGGAGTATAGATGAATGGAATTTAATTTTTTTAATGATTTTTAAACTCGGTATGTAATCTGTTTATCTTGTGTTAAAATGTAATTACAACCACCAACGATTTTAATTACATGTTTTTTATTATAAACGCCTTCATATTGCAATATTTAACCTTTTTTACGTAGAAAAATTTAAATTTAACCACTTATTTATTAACCAGAATTTTAACTTACCACTTTATTTGATGCTAAAAATAAATGGTACTTACGTATTATCCAAGCCAGAAGAAAAATCGCCAAAAATACTTGACATATGCCAGTCATGTTTAAAACAGTAATTTAACATTATTTAATACTTAACATTATTTAAAATGTTAAATAATATGAAGTAAATTAATAAATTAATAAATAAAATATAATAAATGAACTATAATAAATTAAAAAATCTATAAACAATAGTAAAAAATAAATATAAAATATAATAAAATAAAAATATAACAATTAATAATCTTAATAAAATCTTAATAAATCTTAATAAAATAATCTTTGAACTATAATAAATCTACTCTATATATATAAAATCCTAATGAAACGAATTTATGAAACGATTTCCTGAAACGACTGAGATGAAACGAATTTATGAAACGACTGAATAAACAACTGTTTATGTTTCAAGGTGATTTCTCCTAAAATATGGAATATTTTGCGATGTAATTAACACCAAAAATTGGTATTGATCCGCAGATCTCAAAACTGGTATTCAAATTTTTAAATTCGAATTAGTTTTCGAAATATTAATTTTTTTCTTATTTTAAATACTTTTCTCTAATGATGGTAACTCAAATTTTAATCAGAACAGATTTTTTTTTTCATATTTTAGAAAAGATTATGATTTTAAACTAATTTGTCGACCAATTTGGCCTCCCTTAAATGTATGCTAAGAAATGTATAATGCTACTTTTATTCATAATTCAATTTGTATTTCATTATCATTTTATTTAATGCAAAATTTTCATTTAAAACTGAAACATTTAAAATAAATGGCTTTCACTTCTTTCTTTTTTTTAAACGAAACGAAAAGAAAAATATTGGACACAGATGTCATATACGCAACGGGGTGCCTAATTGGCGCCAAAATGGCGTTATTTTGCCTCACAAGGTAACCCGGCTATTGTCGCTTATTTATTAATGTTTATTTGAATTTATTTTCTTTTTATTTACAAAAAAAGTTATAAATTGTTTTGTTCTATAGTTATTAATTAAACTTTTTTTATTTATTGTTATTTCATTTAAAAAATAATAGAAAATAATTTAAAAATACATATGTAACTGGTATTCGAAAACGAGGTTTTCGCCAAATCGTCGTAAGAAAAAAGCACGCCAAACCCGGTGTGTATATGACAATACAACAAATCATGACATTTAGTTTCAGCTTCAAAGCGATGTTTTAATGGTAGTACTTCTCCCGTCGACCAATTTCACCAAATTATATAAATCACCAAACCTCTCGCCAAATTATACAAATTGACATAATTTTTTTTTTAATTTTAAGTAACGAAAGAACAAATAAATTAGTATAACATTAATGAAAATACAAATAAAACGTCGAAATAAAAATCACTTGGTGCACACCTGTAACTTCCTTAAAATTATGTGAATGTGACGTTTACGATCAACCGTTATTGGCGACAGATTTTTGGTCGATGGGATAACCCAGTAGCACCGTTTTAATTTACCACTCGAAAAAAAAAAAAATGCTAACTGGCGAGTTAAAAAAAAAAAAAAAAAGCTATTGGCGAGATTTGCACCCGGCTGACATAAAAGTACCAGGATTTCTTTGCGATCATGGCAACTTTTATGTAGTTTTATTCGAAAAAAGAATTTTGATTCTTTAATCAAAATGGAAACCTTTCTTATGAAAAGCAAAGGGATCAGCCCATAATTGTTTATGGCAGTTACATGACTTGGACTATTATAATATAAGTGAAATAATGGCGACAGAATAATATTTGGCGACTTATCATACCTGTGGCTGTCTAACATTAAAGTACCAAAATGGCCGCCTGGAATATAAAATGCGAAGGGATCCGCCCGGAACTGTTCATGATAACCACATCACTTAGGCTATTATTATAGAGATTGTTTTCAAATCTAAAAACAGCGCAAAGAATAATATTTCCTAACGATTAAAAATTTATTTACACGTGATTGTTAAAAATAGGAAAAATAACTTTAAAAATACTATTAAATGAGTACGTGTTAAAAGCAGAAAAATATTGAAAATTATGTCTTGAAAATTGTATTTACACGTGATATTAAAAGAGAAAGGATCTTTAAAATAATAAATACATAAATATGCGTTTAACCCTTTTAGGGGCGAGGTACTGCTATTCGTAAAATCTTGAAATCAGTGAATGGCACCAGAATTTACAAACAAATTTCGAAATACAAAATGCTTTTGTTCACTTACTTAATAAAAGGAAAATTTTCATCCCAATATTTTGGTGCCAATGTGGCATTTAAGGATTAAAATTAAGTGGTCCAAAAATGAACTACCGCCCTTGAAAGGGTTAAAGCAGTAAATTTTAGTAATTGTAGTAAATTGTATTATGTCAATCGTTTTATAACGCTGTAAAAAAATACCGGGAGGCAAAGACTCTGTTTACTTAATTCATTTTATTTTAGCTTCTTTTCAAATGTTTAACTGATCTTCTTTAACCAAATACGAAAACAACCATTGAATATCTTAACAACAACTTATTCGGTCTTAAATTTTTGCAATCAAATGGAATTAAATGGAAACCCGTTTTAGGGAGATCGCCACAGGTTTTTTCAGTGTAATTCAATCTTCTCTGATCTTTTTAAAGCCGATCAGATTAGCGTGCTTTTAGATTCTGCAGTGTCTGAACGGGGATTGGCGAGCGTAGTTTGCAGGGGTCAGAGCCCCCTATTAAACTATATATTTGTTAAATATAAGGTTTAATGTAATTAGGATAATTGGCGCCATGCTTGGCGCAGTTGTATTCGACCTGGCCCAGATAATACGTAAGTACCAAAAAAATATATCAGGTTTCTAGTAGAACATATTTAAATGGGTATTTTTTCTGCATATTTTATTTAGTGATTTCAAAGCCGTATATTTCACAACTATTTTTAGGGTTCCGTACTTAAAAAGTAAAAACGGAACCATTTTAAGATCACTCCTGTGTCTGTCCGTCTGTCTGTCACAGGCATTTTACTCGTAAACTATTGAACGTAGAAAGTTCAAATTCGGGGAAGTAATAAAGACCATTGACCCACATATTTTCAGATTAATAAACATTCATAAATACATTTAGTAAAAAATAGAGGGGCTAATTATGCTACTTGAAAAAAAAAAAATCTTTTCTTTGTATATCATGTAGGGGTATCCTGTGAAAGCTTTTGTAACGCTGAACTCAAAAATACATTCCGTTTAATTTTAGGTATCATATTTTCAGAGATATTGTTGAAAATGTAGCGCAAAAATGTGTCCCCCCCCCCCCCATCTAATTCTGAATCTACTGAAACTAAAATTATGAAAAAATTAGAGGTAGTAGACGTTAATATAAACTTTGACGGAAAATTATTGCGATTACCCTAGGTCACATAGTTTTTGAGTAATTAGCATTTTTCTGTTATACACAAATTTCGATTTACGGGCATTCAGAAAAATTGTTGAGCATCGCTGAATATACCTATCGTTGCAAAAGAATAAAAGCATTGTTGATAATGATTTTCGAAAAAAATCATCGGTAATTAGCCGAAATATTAACCCTTAATGGTACGGTCAGTTTGGACATACTCAAGGACAGGGGCGGCGTACTCTATGCCTAGTTAACAACTTTTAATGATATATATGTGTAATGTAATGTCCAGTAACAGTATAAAAGCAATAAACGTCAAACTGTTAAAAACATACTAATTGAAGGGGTCTCAAGGCTCTAAAAACTGGAAAAAATGAAAAAAAGACCATTCAACATTTAATGTGTTAAAATGTATATGATTTTAAAACACAATTTTAATTGGGATGAAAGATATAAGTATGTTTTTTCGTTTCATGTATTTAAAAAATTGCAAGATACAGAATTAGTATTTATTGGGGACTCGAAGCTGTTAGATATTTGTCGAACAAAAAATTGGCATAACAGTTTACGCGCAGGATTACAAAATAAATATTGCAACTAGAATGAAAATTTTGGTGCTTACTTATACTTCAGATTGTAATAATTTCCCTGAACTTAAATAAATTTGTATTTAAAGCATTTTTATATTTTTAATGCAATGTTGCATTTAGCTAATACAAAATTTTGTAAATTTCAACAGTAAAATCACCTAAAAAAATATTTTTTTGAACAATAAAAAGTAAATATTAGGTTCAGTTTGTACAGACTAACATGAAATATATGCTTTGAAAATTTCATGAATAAATATTCAGAAGTTTTTGAGGTATCCTACGCGTTATGCCCAAAAACGCCTTTTGGAAAATAATGACTTTAAAGTTTCTTATGCATAACACGTTTGAAAACACAATTTCAGCAATTACAATGAATAGTCGGAATAATATCTCTTTTTTTTTTTTTTTTTTTTTTTTTTCAATCCTTATATGACCTACAGATTTATTATATGGAGTGTTTCTAAATTAATATCGGGATTTTAACGCTTGGTAGTATTTATTACATAAAACTTAAAATTATAATTAATACATAAAATGAAAGAGCAACTCAAACAGTTTTACCTACAAGCTTACAAGTGTTCAATGTGAGCACCTTTCGTCACACGGCACACATGAAGTCGATAGCTCAGTTCTTCCCTAACGTTGATTAGTGTTTGTGGGGTCATTGTTGTAATAGCTGCAATGGTCAGCTGGTAGTGGAGGCACATACACACGATCCTTTACGAACCCCCACAGGTAGAAATCACATGGTGTCAGATCGGGTGAACGTCTGAACAGAACTTCTTTGCTAATCAACGTTTGGGGAGAACTGAACTATCGACTTGATGTGTGCCATGTGACGAAAGATGCTCACATTGAACACTTGTAAGCTTGTTGGTAGAACAGTTTGAGTCGCTCTTTCATTTTATGTATTAATTATAATTTTACGTTTTATGCAATAAATACTACCAAGCGTTAAAACCCCGATATTCATTTAGAAACACCCCGTATAATATATAGTATATTAAATTTCATTTCAGTTAGGAAACGCTCAGAACAGTTGAAGATGCGCATTTATGAATCTCCCCCATAAAACGAAAATGTACTTTAGATGATTTGTGCATCCCTGTATATGATCATTAAAATTTATACACACTAAGAATTTTACAAAGAAAAAGTTAAATAATCAAACGCCATATCACAACGGATTACGCATTTCCAGCATAGTATTGCATAGATAGTATATTTTAACGGAATTATTTTGTGTGTCCCTGTATATGAACTATGAATGCTGTGCATACCATATCCTATAGATCTTGTAGCGCGTTTCAGATATATATATCAATTTCAATATATTTGAAATAATGGAACATGAATAAAATACACCACAAACGATTTTTCCCCAGAATGCTTAACGGAATACTTTTAAGTGTCCCTGTAAATGAACGATGAAAGCTATCCATATTCTATAGTTAGCATCTTGTAGTACGCTAGATATATATATATTTCAATGCGTTTGAAATTGTGAAACATCATTAAAAAACACAGCAAATTAGTTTTCCCCATAGGTTGTAATGTATCGAAATTCTTTTGATTTCCCTGTAAAAGAACTATAAAGGCTACACACTTCATTTTCAATACCGGTCATGACATAGTAAGTTTCAATAACATATATCAATTTCTTTGCAATCCGACTAAATTTACGCGAGTTAGAACACGGTCCGACGGACAGACAAACCCAATTCATAAATACTTTTCAACTATGTTGGAAAGTGCTAAAAATAACTTTATAAAAAATAAATGTTGCAAAGAAATAGATTAAATTAAATTAAAAATATTTATTGCAAAACTGAAAATTTCAGAAAGAAGAAAAACATTATTTGAAACATTTCAACGAAGAAATATATTAAGCAAAAAAATAGAGGAAAGGAAAGAAAAGAAAAGGAACAATTAGAGGAAATCTGTTGAATTAATGAAAAACCTAGCGTTTCACCAAGCACATGTGTTTTTCTCCTTAGTTGCCGGCGATACCGAGCAATATATTTTTTTTTCTCTATATTTTATTCTCTCTGTTTTTTTTTACCCTAAAAATGTCTGGGAGACCTTTATACTTGCCCAGGTCCACTTCGTGTTTATTGCATACAAACTGGGTTACTAATCGGTTTGAAAACTGTTACGTTAATGTTCACGCATGTTTATAGTATTTACTTCGTATTGGAAGTACCATGTATACTTAAAAATGGAAATTATAGCATATAGAATCATTTTCCTAAAGCAATGCAAATGGCCCTAGGTGCGAGAACACTCGAGTACTCATACCTAGAGTAATCAAGTGTACCTAGTTGTTGTATCTAGAGCTATTTGCTGAAATTTTGATTTTACACTTTATAATAAATAAGAAAGGTATATTAAAATTATTTAAAATAAACAAAACATCTGATGACTCGTGAATAAAAATTCCGTAGGTTTAAAATATTTTTTTTAATTTTACTTATTTATTTATTTATTTATTTAAATAATGTGAAAAAATAGCTCACTCGTTAACCTGCACCAGTCTTCCACCATATTGGAACTACTTAAATTCCAAAAATGTTCCAAAATTCAATCATGTAAGGTTTATGCATAAAATGGAAATACTTTTTTCTTGAGTTATTCTGTATAGTAATTTGAAATTTTATCTAAATCAATTAGATTTATCTCTGTACAACATTAGATGATTTCGCAGAAAATGGGGTAGATTAAAAATTCCATATGGATAAGTGATATATTCGATATCACCTTTAATATTTCATATGACAATTAAAAGTAGGAGTTGTAGTTAGAAGAATTTTTTTTTTTTTTTTTTACATTTGTAAAGTAATAAATATAGCTACAAAATTTTACATCCGTGCTTTCAAAACAGTTTTTTTACCTTTAATTTAACATAACATCATTCTTCTGAAATTCAAAATGGCTGCATAATAATGAAAACTGATGTTAGATTCACCCAGATGAATAACAAAACTAAAATCCAAATATTAGATAAAATAAGGGCATTGGTACTATGTACATGATGGGTCTACGTGCAAAAGTCTCCCCAATACATTTCGCAAACATTTATAAGAAAATATATTTTGAGCTTACATAAATGTTTAACAGTATAACTATCCTTGGAATGCATAATTACAAAATGCATTATTTGTTACATTTTATTTGTAACTCAAAAGTCAAATAAATTAAAAATGTGTAGAAATTTATACATTTTATAAAAATTTATTTGAAATACATTTCCAGATCAAATAAATGTTTATTAAAATTATAACTATCTTTGAAGACACAAAATGCATTATTTGTTATTTATTATTTATAACTCAAAAGTCAAGTAAGATAAAAATGTGTAAAAATTTGTACATCTTATAAACATTTATTTGAAATATATTTCGAGATCAAATAAATGTTTATTAAGAGTATAACTATCACTGAAGCCACAAAATGCATTATTTGTTGTATATTATTTATAAATCAAAAGTCAAATCTGATAAAAATGTGTAAAATTTATACATTGCATAAGCATTTACTTGAAATACATTTCCAGATCAAATAAATGTTTATCAAAAGTATAACTATCTTTGAAGACACAAAATTCATTATTTGTTATTTATTATTTATTCAAAAGTCAAATAAGATAAAAATGTGTAAAAATTTATACATCTCATAAACATTTATTTGAAATATATTTTGAGATCAAATAAATGTTTATTAAGAGTATAACTATCATTGAAGCCACAAAATGCATTATTTGTCGTATATTATTTATAAACCAAAAGTCAAATATGATAAAAAATGTGTAAAGATTTATACATTCCATAAACATTTATTTGAAATATATTTCGAGATTAAATAAATGTTTATTAAGAGTATAACTATCACTGAAGCCACAAAATGCATTATTTGTTGTATATTATTTATAAATCAAAAGTCAAATATGATAAAAATGTGTAAAAATGTATACATTTCATAAACATTTATTTGAAATACATTTCCCGATCAGATAAATGTTTATTAAAAGTATAACTTTCTTTGAAGACACAAAATGCAACATTTGTTATTTATTATGTATAACTCGAAAGTCAAATAAGATAAAAATGTGTAAAATTTTATACATTTCATAAACATTTATTTGAAATGCATTTCGAGCTCAAATAAATGTTTATTAAGAGTATAATTATCTTTGAAGCCTCAAAATGCGTTAAAGGAGAAAGCACATAATTCTCTAAATTACAACCGCCTGTCTTAATTTATCATTTGACTGAGAACTTTTTAACGAAAGAAATTAATAAAAGGCTTTAACACCTTTCCCTAGAGTCGAAAAGTAGCGATTTGTGCAAAGTGCTTTTTTGACACCTTAGCGCCACCTGTCGGGCATTACGCGCGATCAATACTCATTTTGACAGCCACAAAAATACACGGAGTCAGTCAGTGGGCAGAAAGAGATCGGAGGGAGTCATGCAGCTCCCGAGTGCGACAGGATGAACTGTTCAGCACAAATTTCGTTTGATTTGGATAAATTTTAACTCACAACTGTTTTATCAAACATTAACTCGCTATATTTGGATCTACATCGAGCCATACTGGTGTGTTTATTCGTAATTTATGAGTTACAGCAGTTTTGGATTAATTCTATTCAGATTTTCTCTACAACAACATTGAGTGCTTCTGTGTTTACAAATAGAAACTGGAGGCTCCTTTCTCATTTCCTTGGATTTATTTTGCCCTTATCATTTTCATTTGATTTGAACTCCCGGTATCTAATATTGGATTATACTTTTGAAGTTTAATTTTACTCATAGAAAAGATTTTTAACTTACTCCAAATCTTGAATTTTTTTCTGGAAAATATTTTAGCGAGATAGAGTGTGAGATTCAAGTACACTTGGATTATAACACTATTGTTTGTCTCTACTGGATAATAAACAGAATGATTATAATAGATTAATACTTCACATATATTTGGTGGAAGTTTTAGCTTACGTGCTTGCTATTTTCTATTGGGATTATACTGGATATTTTTGAAAACCGAACAGGTAGGCAATAAATATTTTAATAAACATTTAAAAATACATAATAATATTATATAATATACAATTCTGTATACATGCATTTTAGTTTTAGAAATATTTCTTTTGAAAAAAAAAATACTCTGAAATAAAATTATTTCAAGATGCTTTTTAACCCATTCCCTGCGAAAATATTTTGATCTTTTTCTTTCTTTATTTTATTTATTTATTTATTTAATTTTTAAGTGCTGCTCAACTGTAAGAATAGAAATAATACATACAAATTTAAAAATGAAATGAAAAGATGATAAGTTAAAAAAAAATTAATTTATAAAAAATTCCTAATCTAAAGATTAAAATACAAAACAACAGGAAATATTGTGATAAAAAATTTTAGGCATAATTTTAGATATTCAATGTTATATATCTATTTCAGATTTTTGTTCAACTTTTCGTATTATTTATTGAATGCTCCTTATTTTTCTATTTACTTCTTCATTAACTCACATGAAAAACTTATCTACCTGAAACGGCTTTGTGAGTACATCTAAAACTATTCTCTGAATCACATTTAATCTTAAAAATATCTAAAATATCTAAATGGAGTACTATTTTAGACAATATATCAATCCCCAAATGGATATCACGGTAGGAAATGGGTTACTTTTATAAACAAATAAATGTGGAATGCGATGTAACAGAGTTCTGTTATATTATTCTAAAATACTAATAATGAATGGTTCTCATCCCGTGCGTCATATAGTTATAGATATTCTATCAAAATAGTTAGATTTGTTTTAAAATTAATTTATCATAAACAGAATGTTTTTATGGCATAATACTAAAGTTTAAACCTTCATATTCTGATTATTTTGAGTTTGGATGGTAAAATAATGAACTTTTTTTTTTTCAAAATCGCCTGGAAAAAAAAAAGAGGTACATTTAAAAACATAAAAGCGTGAATCAATTCAAATTTAAATATTTCTCCCATTTTTTTTATCGAAATGTAAAGTAAATTAAGAAGAATCTCCAAATATGTGTTTTGATGTATAGAATTACAAACTGGTTGATTTAAAAGAATCAGATTTTCCCACTTTGCATTAAAAAACTAAGTTCTTTCTTAAAATATTAAAATATCGAATTAAAATCGTGACGACAATTGCAGTGCTGCTACGAGGGAAAAAAATGTGAAAATTAAATTTCATTTCGTTATCATCTTTATTTCCTTTGACTATAAGAGAGAAGAGAAAGAGAATAGAAGAGAAAACAAAAAGAGAATTGAATTTCTCATACGATATGAGAAATTCAATTCTCTATAGGGTATTTTTTAAAGTGATCAGTATATAATTAATGTGAATGTACTAATGAGAACATAAGAGAAAAATGAAATTTTTTGTTATAAATAACTTCGTAGTTGCTTTAAAACACATTTTAAAGATTTAATTCGAATCGTTTAACCATATTATTGAAATTTTTTATAAGATATTGTTTATATTACTGCGAAATTTTCTTTGTTATGTTTGTGTTTATGTTCATATTGCAGCATTACTCTGAGCAATAAAGCTTGAAGAAAATAAAATCTACAATGTAATTGTCACTAAAAACTTATTGCATCTAAAACAAATAAATAAGAGTTTTCGTGTCATTTATCAGTATAAGCTAAATCTCCTTTATAACGCGCTTTGTTATATCGCTGATTCGGATATATCGCTCTTTTTCCCTGCCTTTCAAAAAAAAAAAAAAAAAGAAGAAGAATTTTTTAAGTAATTTTGGGTGTATGTTAGTTATAAGTGTAAATGTCAGTCCTTAGTTTTATTAAGAAGATTGTAATATGTGTAAAAACTAACGTTTTTGACGCAAGTTTAAAACGATTATTTATAAGTTGCAATCATTTTCTTTTTATATATATCCTCGTTTGTATCACACTTTTTTTTATCGCCCTGCATAACCATTATATCGAGGAAGTATTTGTATTTTAGTTACATAACTGGATATTTGTGTATGGTTTCGTTTGTAGCCATCTAATTTACATTCGCAAGGCTTTGTTTTGTTTTTGCACTGATATGTATGGGATCTTCAACTCTGCAGGTCGGAAATTCATACTACATTGTTTTGTTTTTTTCAATATAGCTTTCTTTACTCAAATTAAACAGGTAAAAATTAAGTAAATTGTATGCATTCAATAGCAAGAACTATTCAAAAGTGCCGCGTTTTCATTTTAGAAACAACAATATTATAGACTTTTTATCTTTCAATTAAATTTTATTGCATTTAAAACGAAAATAATCTAAGGATAAAACTGAATTTTTGAGTTTAAGTTTCAAAGTTATCATACGCTAAAACAGATACATTTTGATTTTTTTTAATTTAAGATGACTACTTTCGAAAAGTTGATTTTACACTACATCTGTGTCTTTTTTCTTAAGTGCAATTATCTTATTAATCAAACTTTTCTGTTTCTGAAATTGTTGTTGTTTCTTGTTTTTCTTTTACATTAATTATAAGTAAATATACAGAAGAAATGGATTAGAAATAGATTATCAAAAATAAATATTTGTTATGTTTGTACAACTTTACAGTTTAAATTTATTTTTCGAAAAATATTCTCTTTCGCAAGAAATCTGCACCGATAATTTAATAACATTTTCTGAGACTGTTTTGTATCCCATTGGGCATAAAATGATTCAAAAGATTTTATCTAGATAAAAAAATAACATTTTTGTTTGATAATAAGTAGAAAAGCTTTGGAAAAGTACATATTTGAGTATACACTCATTTGTCCTTTTTTTTCCATTTTAAAATTTCCCCTTTTGTCGAAGAATGATATCTGTCTCCCAAATAAACATGTTTTTTAATACCATTAATTCCAAAGAATAATTTTCATGGTATGTTTCTGTAATTTTTTTTAATAGAAATTACCTTCAAGCTATGTTTCCACAAAATTCGTCAGAAAAATCTAAAAAGAAAATTTTCGTTTAGAGAAAATGGTATTTAAAAAGAAAAACAGACTTTTCGAATCCTTGCAGGATGTTAATCTTTGCGGCAGAATTTCGCTAAAATTTACTTTCAATCGTTCATTTTTTTTTTTTTCAAAAATAATAATAGATTTTTTGCACATTTGCATTTATATGTTCAATATTTTATCTAAAAAAAATACCTTAAAAGTAAATTTCTTTAAAAAATCTTATTTTTTTCAGAAATATTCCCGAACGTAGTCACTCATCTTAAATTTTACATTGTCAATTTTTACAATTGTTAAAATTTACAATAGCTGTTATAAAGATATCATTGCTATTGGGCCTCAGAATATTTTTAATTAAATTTCGAAATGACTGAAATAATCAAAAGCCAATACATCAGATATTCAAAAGTCTGTGCCCCATCAAATATTTCAAATACGTTTATTAAATTCCTTTCCCTCTGATTCTTATTATTTTCTCTCACATTATGCTGCAATTCCTTCATATTTAGTGACTTCACATTATTTATTCATGAAAACATATTTTACTTTAATTGCATGTGAAGTTTAAGTAAAATGCCACACATTCTAAGTCACTGTAAAATCTATTTGTTAAAGTGTGTAATTTTTTTCTCTCCTGAAAAATATTTTTCAGATGTATTTTACACTTCTGTCTAATGTTATTATGAGACTCGCCTTTCTAAGTAATATATACACAATACACTAATTGTAACTAATAGTGTACACTATACATTAGTAGTGTATACTGTTAGTGTATATTGTACACTAATAATGTATTTATACAAAGTACACTAAAAAATACTATTTTTTTTTTCAATTTAAGAGAATTAGACTTCAGAATATCTATCAATACAGAATAGTGGAACACATTTCTTGTAAAAGATAACTTTTAACACGATTTCCATAATGGAATAGTGGTATTAATAAAATTATTTTGCGTAAAATTTTGTGGCACATTGGTGCTTGAAAATTTTCTCTTGAGACGTTGTAGCGCTGCAAAATGTTCGCTCCCAACATTTCAATCTGGCTGAATTTTTTCAATGTTCTCCTGTTAATTTTACTGTAAAAACTAGAACATGACTTTTAGATACATTGAATAAGATTCAAATGATTAAAAATTTTCACAATAAAAGAGACTCCACAAATTTGCAATTAAGAATTTGCAGCACTCTCAGAAGGTATTAGAAAATAATGTCTAACGTGCAAAAAAGAATTTAGTAATTCCGTTGCATTTTTACAGAGTTTTAACCTTTGTGAATTTTTGGTAATCAGTTTTTGTTGTTTTACTCTCATATGCATTTAAAATGATTTTCTTTACGTTTTAAAGTGAATGACGAATCTTCGCTATTCATTCATCATATCCATAAACATGCAATTTTATTTAGTTTAAGACTTTATGTATAACTTGAATATTTAAAAGTAGAATGACTTACTATGTTTTACAGTGTCACCCAGTAAATGAAAAGTGATTTCAATGTAAATTTTAATTCCTGCATGCATTTTCTTTTCACTGTAGAGGGATATGGTGTGTTAAAAATGTCCTATTAATCAAATGAAAAAATATTTTCATTTTATTCAGTAAGGTATATAATATAGCTTATAAATTTCATCTTCTTAATCAGGAATGTGAGACATAACTTAAAATATGCGTCTGTAAATACATTAATGCAGATAGAATATGTCTTCTTTATATATAAATATTTTTTTAATTTTATCGAAATCTACTTGCAGGCTCCAAAGATATCATCCGTGCATTGACTGAAAAAAATTATTTTCCCAAAAAACTCAAACTTTGTTCTAATACCAAATTATAATCTATAATATTGTTTTCGCAACGAATAATAATACTAATCACAATATTTCACATCTATAATATTGTTTTCACAAATTGATTTTCTTCGTATGTGCTTCTAATTAATTATTTTATAAAAACACATTTAAAAAAATTCCTTAAATATGTAATACCATAAACTTCTTAATATTCGGAAAAGTATTATCCTAAAATTTTAAGATGTTTTTCTACGTGTAGAAAGTTGCGTTTTATTCACCTGTATCAATACTTTATTAAACAATCTTGTTATTCGAACTTTTCTAATTCCAAAATCGTTTTCGTTTTGTTTTTAGTTCCATTAGAATAGACAGTTCTAAAGTTTAAAAATATCGTTTGCTGTATTTTTACTACAACTTTACAAAAATGCATTTTTCTCAAAATTTCGTCTTTCGAAAGAAATCTGCGCCATTACCATGATATCCCAACCGCTATTCGGGATAATTTAATAAAAAGATCAGAGAATGTTTTAAATGTTATTCTAAAGGGATTGTCAACGAAAATATTTATACTAATGTTTGTGTTTGAAAATAAAAAAGTTCAAATTTTTGGACTTGCAACATATTAAAATATAGAGATTTTTTCTTAGTTTTTTGTTTTTATTTGAATTAGAAACAAAAGTACATCCAGTTTTAAAAGATCGTCTGCTTAATTTTTGCTACAACGAACACTTTAAATGTATTTTTCTCAAAATTTCGTCTTTCGAAAGAAATCTGCACTATTATCATGATATCCAAACTACTATTCGATATAATTTAATAAAACGATCAGAAAATATTTTAAATGCTATTGTCAACGAAAAGATTTACTGCAGATGTAAGTATTTGTCTTTTTATGAATGTTTTTGTTTGAAAAAAAATAGTACACCATTTTGGTAATATAACATATTAGAAATGTAAGAAGAGTTAAAAGTGTAACATATTACATTCATTGTAAAATTCCCCTTAGATTTTAGTTTATTTTGAAGAATGCTATTATATGTACCCGTGTATTATGAAAATTGAGATTGTCGCATTTGAATTTGTTTTAAGACTTTAGTATACCGTTTTGCCCAAATTCCGCTAAAAACGATTTCAAATCCTCCCTTTATCAACAAATGTGTTATTAATAATTACTATTTTGTAAAATTTCATGTTTTATTTAGTATTTTACCAAAGAACCAAAAAGGGAATTTAAAAATACCTTTTTTAAAAAGCGGTCTCAAATGTCTACACTATTACAAAAAAAGACAAATGTTTCTTAATATAGGAAAATATTATAAAAACACGGACGAAAATACTGCAGTAACTTCTTCCTAATTAACCACGATATCGTAAAGCCTTCCATAGAAACCTCAGAAACCAATATATTTCCTAGATGTACACTGTTAAAAATTTGCAACATTCTGGCAGGTCATTTGACCGTTTTTTCAGAAAACGGTTACACAACTGTAATTTTAACACTATTCTGACCATATTATTGGCCATTTTATCCTCAGAATATAGTTAAATTATGGTTATGAAACCGTTTTTTCAAAAAACGGTCGAATGACTTGCCAGAATGCTGCAAAATTTTTAACAGTGTAGATAAGTATTTGTGAAAAACAAAGTTTCATTTGAGCCGTTGAGTGCACAAATAGATTAACTCCCTCAAATGAAAATGATCAGTATAAGCAATTAAAGTTATTGTAACTATAAAAATATTGTATCTATATAATATTTTTTCTCGGGATATTTTGATTGAATTCATTAATTTTCATTTAATCGAGGATAATTTTTTATCACTGTATAAATATATAGAAATTTTTCAATGTTCTTTTGTTTAAAAAAACGCCACTTAAATTGAAGTTAGTCAGATTGTCTTCTGAACGAATCATTTGTTACCACTGATTTTCATAAAAGTTTCTGAACATTTTTTACAGTGTATTAAACAGTTTTCTCAACGCAGAATATACGTTTTTCGGGTGCTATTAATTCTCCAGTAAACATTTTCATATTTTTCAAACACGTTTTACAAGCAACATTGATAAATCACAGCATTAACATTAACATTGAAATTAATATTATTTTGTAATTCGTGCACGTAAAATTTCAACTACGCAGCTGGAACTCTTTAATTGATAATTGACAGCATCTTAAAAGCCAGTATTCCGATTTGAAAAAATGGATTACTACATTATAAATCAGGGCAAGGGAGTCGGAGTCAGGCACATTTTTGAGCAGAAGAGTCAAAGTCGCTAAAATACAAGCCGACTCCAGCTTTTTTTGTTTCACCGTTTGAAGTGAAATTAAATCAATTATTTGTAATTTTAAATCTATAAAAGGAATTATTATTGCTATTTTTGAACTATACCAGACCATAGATTAACATACAAGATGAAACATTTATGTCAAAATCTGTAATGGCAACAGTACTAGCGTCACTACCGACAAGGGGGAAGAATTAACAAGCCTATGAAATTTACCTATATTGAAGAAATATGTTTACGCTCTATGTTTTGAATATCTATTCTTTCCTAAAACAAAGCAGAGGCAGACGATATTGTATTTATGATTTATTTATTTAGATGCTTTTTTTTATCGTATTCGTATCGTTCACCGTTAACTTACAAAATGAGTAATAATATAAACGAATAACCCTATAATATTCTGTTAAGAAAGTAAATATGTAAGTTTATAAGATGAAATTGTAAAATATCAAATTCAGATACTGTGTTAAGGGAACGTCCATTCGTTAATCTTGTGACAATTAGAGCAATTTTTCATAAATACTTGCAATTATTTCATTATAAAATATATTTAAGATAAAAATTGATATAACCAATTAAATATCGCTGTGTTCGACTCTCGTAATATATATCTAATTGGCAACAAAATTTTGATTTATTATATAGACAAGCAAAATGCTTTTTATTTCAAATTAGGTATATATTAAATGAGTGGAGCACAGTAGTATTTCACTGGTTATATCACTTTTTATCTCAATTATATTTTACAATAAAATAATTGGAAGTATTTGTAAAAAACCGCTCCAATGGTCGCAAGAGTAACAGTGTACGTTCCCTTAATCTATTCATATCGAATAAAATTTTATTGAATGTAATGTCAGTACCGCTATTTATTTTTAACTTTTAGATTTATATAATTCTAAAAATTTCTCGAAAGGAATTTTTCCTAATCTGTAATTTTATTGTTATTTCTTACATGTTAATATTATAAATATTATTCGATTGTACGTTATTTGCATTAAAAACAATATTTTTATCTTATGTGTAAGAAAGTGAAAATGCGTAAATTTTAAAAGATTATTGTAACGATTGTTTAATACGTTAAACTTCATAAATTAATAAAACATTGACTATAAAAATTTTCCTACCAAATAGGAATATTTATGAAATTTTCTGGGACTTGTAGAGTGCAATATTTCGTACATTTTTATATTACGCCATTGCTTTTGATATATAGCATTCAAGACGAAATTTTTACCTTGTATTTCATTGCACTTAATCATTCATTCATTATGTAAAAAAAAAAAAAAAAATGCATGTATCCGTGCATGAACATAGAATAGATATTATATAAATAAAATAGAATATCTATTCTATGTTTATGTATCGGTGTAAGATTCTATTAAAAACGTAAAAATGCAACATTAAAAAAAGAAACATTCGAATTAGGTAGATACTGAATAATAAAAATATTACAAGGTGGGGGGGGGGGGGGGTTCTTCCCCATTGCAATTGCATTACCATTACACTCTATAAAAGTGTCCCATCTTGTATGTTAATCTATGTACCAGACTAAATAAGTTAAAGATGCCTAATATACTGCCCGGTTTACACAGTACATTAAAATATTTTTAATTGAAAACTCTAGTGGATATTTTACATTTAGTATATGAGTACTTTACCTCAGATTTTTTGCGTTTGCGTAAACCGAGGTAGAGAGGTAATCTACAAGGGCTTACGGCGCACAAAATGAAGGCAATTTTTTAAACGGGCCATGTCAGCAAAATAAAGACAATTTTTGTTAATGGCCCAAACCAGAGTGGTAAAAAAAAATAGCAGACTGACGACCCAATATAACAAATCTGAAAGAATCAAACTACACCGATAAAATAGGAACAATTTCCAAAGGACATGACTGGACTGGGTTGATAATAAGTACAAATGAGCTGCATGAGCTAGTTTGACAACATCAATAGAGAAACGTAATACATGTCCAACTTAGAGATCGGCATCGGAGAGCTTAATTTTTCCAGTAGCCTCGGGCCGAGGCATAAGTGGACTTAATTATTGCAGGACTTGTCGGACGCAATTTGTTTTCTAAAATTAATAATAAGAATATAGAAATATAAGAATATAAGAAATATAAAGAATTTCAGTTAACGGAATCTTTTGTCAAATTAATAAAGCGGATTATATTTTTTTTTCCTTTCTTCTTTCGAAGCCCATAAGAACAGAATTAATTCCGAAATAGTGAAATTTTCCTAAAAGGAAAATTTTCTTGCGTTCATTCATAATTTTAACCAACAGGGAGCACTAGTATAGATGACAGCCCGGAGTCGGAGTCGTTAATATTCCAGGAGTCGGAGTCTGGGTCAACCATTTTACCCACCGACTCCGCAGCCCTGCTATAAGTGCAACTTGAAAAGATTTCCAAATCAGTGTCAACAACAACAAAAAAAAACTTTGTTCACATAAAAGCTTATTTAAATCTCGAAAATATATTATTTTCTGAGGTTTCAAAAGATAAAGAACGCTTTTCGGAAAAGTGGGTAACTCGGAAGAGATCAGTGTGTATTTTCGTTCGTGGTTGTATTATATTTTCGTAAATTAAGAAACGCCTCTTTTTTGCAGTGTAGTCAGCCACCATAATGAGTCTATTTTTTTCCGCAATGATATCAGCCATTTCTAATCTTGAAAAGAAAAAAAAAAAGATAGAACCTCATTTCTCATGTTCTAAAGATGTTATCTCGGAATTATAAGCTATTAGATCATTTATGAGCTTACTTGAGAAAACAAGTCAAACAAAAAATGAAAGCCATCAAGTTTGACCTCCGGAGTGTTTGCTGCCTGTAACCCAACATCTACGAAACAAGCCGCACCCTTTAAGGAAAACACGAAAGATGGATCACGCTGGACACCAATTTTCTGCTAAATACTTTGAGGAAATAACTCGCTAACTTACTCTCATAATAGATATTCATATATGTCTAACCTTTAGACACCAGAATAATATCCTTGATACATTAAGTCAACGCTATAGAGAATATCAGGATTTCACACACTGCTTTAAAATCTTGAAAAAAACTGCCTTCAAGGCATAATCTTCTTGTGCGCGTATTTCTAGGGATATATACAGGGTGTTTCGCTACCGCGAGTACAAACTTCTGGTATGGATAGGATTATTCAAAAACGAATCAGAATCACATAGCAATGTAGTGTCGGAAACGACAATCAGTGCTTCTAATTTGTCGGGATTTTTATTAAAATATTCCCAACTCATACCAGATAATCCAAATTATTAATTTTCCCTTTATTTAACTTTCCATTAAATTATTACTGTTATTTTGCTATCTTTATAGCATTGTTATTTTTATTTTTATTAAATTTAATGATGGAGATTAAGAGTCTTTTTCTTATAATGGAGTTTTCCCTTGGTGGCTCTTTCGCCGCCTTTTATAGATGTAATGGAATTATTTTATCTTTCTTTTTTTATTATCTACTATTATATATTGTTAAAGTTTTAAGTATTTAATTTACTCTCACTTCTTCTTTAGTCATTAAAGTATTTTTTTTTCTTTTTAATGTGGATTAACCGCACTTAAATATTTTTCTCCCATGGCTCCCTATGCCTCACCTGGTCGAACCACTTTTAAATTGGATGTTAAGTTCTTCTGCATCTAGGTACTCCAGAACGCCCTTTACATTATTCCATTGTTCCATAAAGCAAAAAAAATTGTTTTCCTGGCATCAATTCGGAATTTTTTAATAAAAATTCCGTCCAATTCGAAAGACTGATTGTCGTTTCTGACACTACATTGGTATGTGATTCTAATTCGTCTTTGAATAACCTATCCCTACAGAAGTTTGTACTCATAATAGCGAATCACCCGTAGAAATACAAACTTATTTTTAGCCAAATTAACTGCAAATTCAAATTTTCTTTAGAATTTGCATCGTTTTATTAAATTTGGTATAATTATTTTTTATGCTAAAAGAATTATGCCAGAGATTAATTTTAGTGAAAGAAATTGTGAATTCGATTTTTCTTTAGCATTTGCATCAAGTTAATAAATTCGGTGTAATTATTTTATGTTAGAACAAACATAATTTTCTATTTAATTGCACATACTTAATTGTTAAGTACATAAAGTTCGTAAATTTTGCAGCCTCTGTCTCGATATCTACTATCAAGTCACATTTTTTTCGGAAAACACTAAAGATGATCATACTAGACACCAATTTTCCGCTAAATATTTTAAGAAAATTTATTCTCATAATATATATTCATATATTTCTAACCTTTAGGGACCAAAATAATATCCCTGACACATTAAGTCAACGCCATAGAGAATTAGCAGGGTTTCTGCAACATCACATACTTCTTTAAAAGTCTTGAAAACACTGCTTTAAAGGCATAATCTTCTTGTGTTGCATATTTTTAGGATATACAGGATGATTTTTAAAAAAACGTTTACAAAATGACATGGCAAATCGGACATACAGCAAGGATAAAAAATCATATAGGAACATAGGGTCGCAAACCACTTATTGAGTCGCAAATACAGGGTACATCTTAACTGAACCCGGGTTGACGATGATAATTTCGAGAAAAATAAAAGCGTTGTAATGAAAATGCAACGATATGTACCTTGTTTCGTGTGAAATGTGATAACATCACGTAAAGATTTGGAAAAACATGTTGCTCAAGCAATCGATGATACCGTATAAATTGATAATCAGAGTCCGAAATAAGGGGGGTTAAGTGTATACTACTGGCGCTATAATACAAACTTCTACCACTTTTGTTTGGTGTTATCACATTTACAACAAAGGTGAGAATGTTTGTTAAATGTTTCATTATAATATATTTCATTTTTCTGAAAGTTATTATCGTCAACCCAAATTGAGTTGGGAGGAAACACCTTGTGTTTGTGACTCAATAAGGGTTTGCGACCCTATGTTCCTATGTGATTTTTAATCCTTGTTGTATGCCAGATTTGCCATGTCATTTTGTAAGCTTTTTTTTTAATCACCCTGTATGCAGTGTGATTCGTGCGCGTAAAAACTTCTGGGAGGGATAGGTTATTCAAACACGGATCAGAATCACGTGGCAACGCAGGGTTGGAAATTACGATTGGTCTTTCGAATTTCCCGGAATTCTTATTAAAAAATTCCCGATTCATACCACAAAATCCAAATTATTAATTTTCGCTTTATTTAATACCTAAATGTCTGTTATTAAAGAAAGCAAAAATTTCTATTTGGATATTTTGGTATGAATTCAGAATTTTTTAATAAAAGCTCCGCCAAATTCGAACGAGTGATTGTCGTTTCCGAGCCGATCCTAAATTGCTATGTGATTCTGTTTCGTCTGTAAATAATCTATCTCTCCCAGAAGTTTGCACACCCGGTAAAGAATAACCCGTAGAAGTATAAAACTTCTTTTTAGCCAAATAAACTGTGAATTCGAATTTTCTTTAGAATTTGCCTCGTTTTATTAAATTCGATGTAATTATTTCATGCCAAGAATTATGACAAGGCTTAAGTTTAGCCAAAGAAAACTGTGATTTCGAATTTTCTTTAGCTTTATTTGCATCACGTTAATCCAAAATAAATCCAAATTATTAATTTTCGCTTTATTTAATACCCAAATGTCTGGTATTAAAGAAAGCAAAAATTTCTATTTGGATACTTTGGTATGAATTCAGAATTTTTTAATAAAAGCTCTGCCAAATTCGAACGAGTGATTGTCGTTTCCGAGCCAATCATAAATTGCTATGTGATTCTGTTTCGTCTGTGAGTAAACTATCTTTCCCAGAAGTTTACACACCCGGTAAAGAATAACCCATAGAAGTATAAAACTTATTTTTAGCCAAATAAACTGTGAATTCGAATTTTCTTTAGAATTTGCCTCGTTTTACTAAATTCGATGTATTTATTTCATGCCAAGAATTATGACAAGGCTTAAGTTTAGCCCAAAAAAAAAAAAAACCTGTGATTTCGAATTTTCTTTAGCTTTATTTGCATCACGTTAATCCAAAATAAATCCAAATTATTAATTTTCGCTTTATTTAATACCCAAATGTCTGGTATTAAAGAAAGCAAAAATTTCTATTTGGATACTTTGGTATGAATTCAGAATTTTTTAATAAAAGCTCCGCCAAATTCGAACGAGTGATTGTCGTTTCCGAGCCGATCCTAAATTGCTATGTGATTCTGTTTCGTCTGTGAGTAACCTATCTCTCCCAAAAGTTTGCACACCCGGTAAAGAATAACCTGTAGAAGTATAAAACTTATTTTTAGCCAAATAAACTGTGAATTCAAATTTTCTTTAGAATTTGCCTCGTTTTTAAATTTGCATAAAGTTTAAAACATTGTGCTTTAAAAATAGGATATTTGCAATGTAATGTATTGATCAAGACTTTGTATTGATTTAAAATTAAAAATATGACTGTTTTGCAAATGTTACCTAATTATATGATCTATCACGAACTATCTAATTATTTGAAATGTTACAAAATTGCTTTAGGGAAACAATTTGCACACATGAGGTCCTGAAGGATGCAAAACATTAAAAATAATAATAATAATAATAATAGTGAAAATTTTCACTCAAAGAAATAGAACCTCCCCTTCAAGATTAACATTAAGTCAAGATTTGTCAAAATAATAAATAATACACCAATGCCATAAAAATACGTACCACGTTTATCTTTATCTTTTCTTTTTCTTCTTTGATTGTGACACATATGATAAATTGGATTCATTTGTAACTAATAACTAAGCATGCTTTGCGATTTTTCGCTTAATTGTGATTAATTACCCACATCAGATAAATAATATGCATGATTTTTATTCATATGATTATATCCAACCGTTCCACTTATTTAAATAAATTGGTTACACCGAAGCGGAATAGGAGGGAGAAAGAAAAACGTATATAAAACCCACTTTCTCTCGATCTATTCATGTAAGGTTAATGTGTTGAATTAAATGAATTTTCTTGATCGGATTGATAACAAACGCTTTGATATGCTGATTACTTCTGATGTAAAGGGCAGGAACAGACATTAATTATGATCCATTCATTACAATGTTATTCGAATGGGTTGATTAGACGTTAATTTGTTTACATGGTATTAAAAACATTTTTGTAGGTTATTTAATTGTTTTCACGGTTGTATAATTGAGTTATTAAATTAATCTTGTTTGGAAAATAATTATCGCTTTTGGGTTATGTCAGATTCATAGTTCAATGAAATGAATAACCGTTCTTTTTAAAACCACTTTTTATCTATTCTGTAGTGTATGCATGTAGTTGTGCATGTTGTGCGTTTTTTTTTTTTTAAAGACGACTTCAAAAAATGTCCACATTTTGATATGCTTATTAAATTTACTCGTCTACCTACAGCAATCTACGAAAGTCTTATTTCATGGTAAATTACATAAATGTCGGGAATATAATTAACACAAATCTTAATTGTGGTTAATCTTTTACCGGTTTTATAGAATTATTAAATTAAATTATATTTGTTTTGAAAATAATTATCGCTTTCGGGTTAAATATAATTTACGGTTCAATAAAGTAAATTACTGTACTTTTAAAAAATATTCTTTAAATGTTCTGGACTGCAACATTCGAAATAAATAAATTAAGCTTTTTTTTTTTTTAAAACGATTTAATTTTCAAACAATGTTTGCATTTTGGTATTCTCATTAAATTATCTTGTCTGCCTACATCATCGCATGAAAAACATCATAAAGATCACTAAACGTTCATAAAGGCATGAAAGCTACTTAAAAAAATGGGGAAATTTTTCATGATTGTATAATTAAATTAGTAAATTCTTCTTCTTCGAAAGTAATTTTTGCTTTAGGCTTAAGTCTGATTCATAGTTCAATGAAGTGAATGTTCTTTTTGTAAATTATTCTTTTTATGTACTATAATATAGAGCGTGGATTACGATATTCTGCATCTACAGACCATTTAGATTTCAAATAATTTTTATATTTCAATATGCTTGTTAAATAAATGTGCCTGTCTGCATCAGTCCATGAAAAAAAGAGAAATTATATAAACAACTAGAAGATCTTTTTTAAAAACATTTTAACGTCTATTTTTCAATGTTTTTTTATTTATTTATATGCATTTCAATGCTCATTCGAGTATTTCCTTGTGTTCGAAATATATTGGTCGGAAAGAAATTTTATGTTAGTAATATAAAAATTCAGTTTAATCCGGCGTTTAAGTTAGTAATTTGTGTAAACTCTGCACTGATATAGTTGATCTAAATATCATTTATCTAGATTATTTTTTTTATGAAGGTCCACAATTTTTCTCGCATATGAGAAATTTCCTATGTTCTATTTCAGCTTTTTTTCATGAAAATTTTCGTGAAAATTATGCGTGTTAGTCGAAGCATTAAATATTCTGTAATTCCAGTTAAACAAGGGCAGGACGTTATGCATTGTATAGGTTTTGTATTTGACTGTGATTAAATTTAATATTTATTATTTCTTATGCACATCCGCAATATATATATATATAAATATATGCATGGTGGGGGGGGGGGGGAGTATAAAACCAGTGCTTAAAACATATTCTTTATGTAGCAATTAAGAACTTATATCAGGAAAACACAAACACAAATGAGTTTATTGAAACAGGTTACGAATCAACTTCAATAGAAATATATTTCTAGGATACTGTTTAATTAAGACATTGCAAAATTAAATTTTTTTACACCCTTTGGATTAATTTTTTTTCAGCCTAAAAAAACATTTACTCTGACTGTTTACTTATGTTTCATTTGCTCTTTAATTTTAGCATTTCGATATTCAATCATTAAACCTTGTAAATAAGAGCATCTTCATTTCCGCACATGCATTAGTTTTATTGGTTGTACAAAGGCTACCCAAACAGCGTGCATCTTTAGTAAATATTGCAATCAAGATTGGTTATCATTTTAACTTAGATGGTGTAACCTTGTGATCGCTAATGTAATTGTACCTTGAGCTGTAAAAAAGTCAAAACTAAAAAGAAACAAGATGTCGGTTCCGCTAGCTCCGTGTAGCCATCATCTTATTATGTTCATAAATATAAATTCGTGTAATGAGTTAAAGAGTTTTAAAATAAGATCTTGTTATTTAAAACAGTTCAACTTCCGTCAGAGGATAACATGAAAGAAAAAAAACTCCGCCAAGAATTGCAATGTTTTCTTTCACGTTCGTTCCACCTCTTATTTTGCCAAAATGTTCCTAAACAAGCGTTGGAATGGCGCCAAAATGCAACCGTCATTTAAAATGAAAATAAATGACTTAAGTTGCAAAAATGCGGTCGAAAAAAATATGGAGGCGTTCTTTAAGCTATAAATTTCAATCACATATACAATTTGCATAGCAAGAAAGCGTTAACTCTGTTAGAGTGCTTTTATTATATTTTTTCTCAACTATTTGTTTACACAAAGATTTAACCACAGATAGAAGTTATGTTGCTCAGAAATTACTGCTACAGAATTTTGAGTAATCTGATTTACTCCTATAAATTCATATTTTATTTTTGTTTTGGAGGTGTATTCATGGAAAAGAAATTTTTACGCTAAAAGTATAATTCCTATTCCTTTAATGTTGCATTAAAGAAATCTAGTTCATAAATTTATTAATAATAAATTTGTGGAAGTTCGTTAAAGCCCATGGAGTTTGAACAACTTTTGAATTTATCTTGTCCTAGTGTATCACCATGAGGTGTACTTTTATCCCAGACCCAAGTATATTTAAAAAGGGAAAATCTTCAAATTATCACGAATTAAGTTAGGTCCTTCCTTGAGCATTTTATGACTTCACTTGACAATTTTATTCCCCAATGCAATTTATTTGAGCTTTCTTTAAAATATTTTTTTTTTCAATTTTTTTGGAAGTTCTGATCATATTTACCTCATACGAGGCTAACGAAAAAGACAGGGTACCGAGGTGCATACCACGTGTCTGTTTTTACAGACCGCTAGTGACGTATTGCTCTTTACGTAATGCACACCTTCATTAGTGTATGCGAGCATCACGTTACTCCAGCGGTCTGTAAAAAAAAAGACCCTAACCCCAAAAGCTTGAAACTATAACAAGGAAAAACACAAATAAATTCCGCATGCGTGTGACATTGTTAGATAAGTCTTAAAAGTCAATACATAAAAGGGCATAATATAACTGATCGATATCATCGGGGTTTAAACATTTCCGTGCAATAAAGATGGCTGTTGTCAAAGTTAATTTTTCTTTGAAGGAGTTGATTCTTTTTCAGGCTACAGCACTTGGAATAACTACATAAGCTGTACTCATTCCTGTTGTAGTAGAAGATACACATACGTTGTTACAGAATGATATTTTATTCCGCGGAAACGCGTTGCTTTTGTAGGTTTTACGATGTAATTAAGAATTTTGTATTCCATAATAAGTAATTAAAAAAAGACAGAGCCTACTTTTGTTACTCACCGCAACTGACAGACATAAAAATAAAACAGACGTATCTGAAGCGAAACTTTTCAAAATAATCTCGCGATTTAGCAAGTTTTAATAACGCTGAAATTACGCTTTCCATTTTTGAAAATCTGCCAGTAAATTATCTAAATGCAGTAGCCTGCCGTTATATCGTGCTTCGTTACATCGATTATTTGCATATATCGTTCTTTTTTTGTGTCTCACTAAAAAAAAGAATGTTCTACTTTCAAAACACTTTTAAGTAACTTATTTACATTATTAGAAAAATTGCGTACTTCCCGACATACCCCTTTTCTGGAGCATTGTGTCAGTTTAAAATCGAGTAAACACGTTTTAAACTGTATATTTTACTTGATAAATAGCAGTAAATAAATACCACAAAGACAACACACAATTTATTTATTTATTTATTTTTTTTTTTTTATTTTTTTTTTTTAATCTGGTATGAAACATGTTTATTTTCTATACACTATTTCGGTACAAAGCTCCAAAAGATATCGGTATATTGACAGTTTAATTTTTGTTGGGAAATAACGCTGAGAAAACATATTTATTTTTGCTTGAACTTACAAACTTTCAATATAAATGCATATTTTTTTGTTTTCTGTCATTCAATTTAGTATCATGGTTCATTTATATTAAATGCGGATAATCACAGTTTCATCTTAAGAAAGACGTTAAATGGAACTAAAATTATTTTGGGACGTTAGCAATAACTAGCGTTTTATGAAAGTCGGATGAAATTGCAGGCATAACTATTATTTTTCTAAAGTTACTTACTTGAAAGTTCATAAATGTACCAACGTTTACTAATATTAAAATAAATATTTGCTGGGAAATGGATTTTAATTTTAATCTGATAACCGGATTCTTAATGAGGACGTTTTTAAATACATGTGTCAACACTGTCAACCGAAGTCGACGTGAAAAGAAATATTTGTTTTGGTTGTTTTTTGACCAATCTGATTCTAATTGAAACCAATAAAGTCCACATTTCTATTTTTGATTTATAGTAATTTCATTATTAATTAATAATTAATATTTAAAAAGCAATTTAAAATAAAAAAATATTAGAATAATTATTTGTCAGGAAACGTATTTTAATTTTAATTATATAACTGTACCTTAATGAGGTCATTATTAAATATATGTGACAATGGAAGTCCAAATGAAAAGAAAATTTGTTTTGGTTGTTTTTTGATCAATCTGATTCTAATGGAAACCAATAAAGCCTACATTTCTATTTTGCTTTTTAATAATTTCATTATTAATTAATAATTAATATTTAAAAAGCAATTTAACATAAAAAAATATTGGAATAATTATTTGTCAGGAAATGGATTTTAAATTTAATCTGATAACCGGATACTTAACGAGGACATTATTGAATATATGTGACAACCAAAGTCCAAATGAAACAAAAATTCGTTTTGGTTGTTTTTTGGCCAATCTGATTCTAATGGAAACCAATTTTTGATTTTTAATAAATTCATTATTAATTTCTAATTAATATTTAAAAAGCAATTTAACAGAATAAAATATTAGAATACATATTTGCCAGGAAGTGTATTTTAATTTTAACTATATAACCGTAACCTTAACGAGGCCATTATTAAATGTATGTGACAATCGAAGTCCAAATGAAAAGAAAATTTGATTTGTTGTTTTTCGACCAATCTGATTCTATAATGGAAACCAATAAAGTCCATATTTCTATTTTTAACTTTTAATAATTTCATTATTAATTAATAATTAATATTTAAAAAAACCAATTTAACAAAAAAAATGCATATACATTATGTTTGAACTTTTAAAAAGTACGGTATAAATATAAAACAAAAGGTAATGACATGCATTAGTTCTTTGAGTTATGTCTAAATACTGGATCTTTCTATTTCCTGTAAAATAATAATAATAATAATAAATAAATAAATAATCTGTTGATTTTACAGAAAAAAACTGTCATTCAGGACGCCAGAACTGGACGGACTTTTAGTACATAACCTGTATTAAGTAAATACGGACAAAATCTGTAAAAATAACAGAAAGTATCTAATAAATACAGATTATTTTCGCAAAATAAACAGTTTTTACTACGTAAATACGTGATAAAAATGTGATGTCGTTATTGAACTTTTAAAAATTGGATTCAGTTTTAATAGGTAAATGAACCCTTACGGGAAAATAGACCACGTACAATTGTAATTGTCTTTATAAAGACAATTTTCTTTTCCACTGCATCGATTAGAACGGAACCCATAGCCATTGTGCCGATTTTCTTTTAAATATACCGTAAATTATGAAAGGAAAGTAAACTGTCTAAGTTTTTGGACTCTTAACCCTTATTTTATGAGAAGTGTTAATAATTTACCCAATGTAAATTGCTGTTACTATAATAGATGGAAAAAAAAAGAGTTTCTGTCAGATTTTCAAAAATATGTTTCCGGAGAAAATTCAATTTAAATAGAGAAAAGTGTCATTAGTTTTTTAATAATGAACAGGAAACGTAAAACACACATCTTAAAAAGTAAAAAGGAGATAATTTTCTTTTACTGTTGCTTCAGATGCAAGGAAAATTGTTTTCTTGAATTCTTAGCATATAACCAGTGTAACGACCTTTATCCTCAGCAATATTACAAACGGTTAAGAAAGACAATAGGGACTCTATTCATGAAATTAACTTTGGGAGCTACTTTGCAAGTTGAAGAAAAGAAACAAAAAAAAGCCTAGAATGGCTTGAAAATTAAATTGGTCAGTCGCGAGCCGGATTTTCAGTACGTGAAGGCAGATTTTTTTTTTTTTTTTTTTGGGGGGGGGGGGGATTTCGTGAAATGAAAAAGTGGTGCCCACTCACGTTCAGAAGAATTCTAAACAGAAACAAGATTAATTTATTTTTAGGAAAGTTGTTTTTGTGTTTTGTAAATGCCTTGTTAAGCCGTATCACATTTTCTCGGTAAAATAATATTAAATAAATATGTTATCTAAATAAGTAGGTAATAACAACTTTGATATAGAACAGGCAATAAATAAATAAAGATGGTAAATTTTGTAAATGCGGTTTGTTTTACTTTGTTTTCTGCTTGATTTTATTATTACTAGTATATAAAAAATTTAAATAAAAATAAAACAGGTATTCTCAAATTAATAGGGTTTATTATTATAAAGGTTTTATTATTATTATTATTATTATTTAAGAAAGTCTGACGATGTCGATGCTGTTCGCGTATAACGTGTTTCATAATATAAGTTTCCATTTTCTTTATTTTAATGCTAATACCTCCTGTTTTTGGTTTTTTTGTACTCCATTCTTTTAAATCAGTGCATTTAGAAATATTAAGTATATATATATATTTTTTTTTCGAATTCTTATTATTGGTTAATTTATTTTGTGTCAGTTATTTTCCGATTTAATTGATATACTAATAGCAATAAATTTTATAATATGTATATATATATATATATATATATATATATATATATATATATATATACAGTATGTCCGTAAAGTCATGGTGCACTTTTAACCGATCACAGGAAATCAACGAAACAAGAAGGGAATGTGAAATCTTCACCAAATAAAAGGAAATCTCTACAAGTTTCATCCCTTTTCAGTCAGTTCGTGTAGCCTCAATTTGTTGCCCTATACACATCTAAACGATGTTCGAGTTCTTCCCACTCACAGTTAAGGACGTCTGGAAAAACAGAATGAATAACGACTGTGATTCTCTGTTTCAAATGGAGGCACATCGAACTGCACTGAACAGGTATGAAACTTAGAGAATTTGTCTTTTATTTGGTGAATATTTCACATTTCGATCTTGTTTCGTTGATTTCATGAAATAACAAAAGAATATACAAAAGAAGGCTTATAGTGTAAATTACGTCTTCAAGGATATAGAATTTAGATATATAAGCAAAACAGTCGATTTTTGTAGAGAATTAAGCTTTAAGCTGATAAATTAATTCTCTCTATGCCCGATCGAGCGTGGAACCAGAACAATAAAAGGAAAAAAAGAGATTTGTATAACAAGAAAACCACTGAAATGAAAGGTAAATATATACCTTTTAAATAAAAATAAAATAACTTACAAGTTCGTATAACAAAAATGACTGAATCTCTTATTTAAAGATAAAATAAAATATTTTGCAATATTTTACATTAATTGTTATAGTTTTTTGGGGTAGTAGTGCATTAAAATATCAAAAGTCACATTGTGAAAATAACAATGTAATCATTTGTTTTAGTGTGCTGAATATTACGGTACATAGGAACTGATTTGAATTGAGTGCCACGATATTGCACCGGCAATTTGAGTCATATGTGCATCGTTTCAACGCCATTTATGGTTTTTCAATGCCCCGATGAATTTGCTCAGGAAAAAAAAGAGTATTGCCTTTCGAAAATTTCCATTTTCTTTTTCACTGTAACAGTAACCGTAAGAGCTCTATTGTTTTAAATCATCACGATCTCGAGCGCATACCTTCAAATAACTAAATCTGAAATTTCCTTTCGATTGGTTTAGCGGTTAGGTCGCTAGAGATACATATATCGGGGAAGTTTTTTAATGACCACCCTGTATATATATATACATATAATTTAATAATGGATAATCTAAACTAATAATCGCAATACTTTATGCATTTTGTTATTTATAATATGAACAACCAAGTGGCATACCAGAACATTTCAACGAAGTAATGTTTCTTGGCTTAATATTTCGCTTAATTTTTATTTCTGGCAAACGACTCATTATATCTTATGCCAAGATATGCTTTTATGTAATAACAGTTAACACTTCCTTAATGTCGTTCGTCTAGCATGAATGTCGATTTAATAAAACCGCACATCAGCGGGTTTTGAATTAATTAATGAGAGAGCCTCCTCGGCTTCAACCTCGCTTTACCCTCTAGCCTCCATTAACGGTATAAGGGGTTGGTTCGGGTCAGGGCAGATTGAGCCAATTAAAAGGAGGAGAGAGTTCATAATAGATTTACTAAACTGCAGGAAAAGAAATAATAATCTGCGGCAGAGAGTATAAATCTGGTTGTGAAGGGAGACGTGGCATGAAACGAGGCGATGTGGAAGTCACGCTCTGAACTAGTTAGATTACAGTAGACGTTGGATTTGGTGGAGCCTTACTGTAAACTATAGTTATACTAAGGAGAATGTTTCAAGTAATTTCATTGAGGCAAGTTATTTTGTAAGGAGGGAAGTTCTAGAAATGCGAACACCGTATGTATTTGGGAGTTTTTCAACAGTAAATTTGCGAGAGAATAGAGGATACGTATTTTACCTTCGATCTCCATATGCAAATTTTATGAGTTTTTTATTTGGCCGGTTAGAATTTATGGTTAGTTATCACAAGGGTGTACATATAAATTGGGATACTCGGTACAGAGATGGGAAGGACTCTCTAAAAAAATATATTTATACACCCCCCCCCCCCACATTATTCCCTGTATATGCATATGTTTAATACGAAATCGGTCCCTCATGAGGCTATTTTCAGCTTAGAGCCCGGTGCAACTGTACCTCTAATCCGACCCTTTTTCACACCCCCGGTTGAACATAGTGTCATTGCTCAATTTGAGCTCTATTCTAATCAAGATGGGTTTATTTCCAGTCTGCTGCAGAATTGTTTTAATAGTTGAATATTGGAAGAGTGATAACTCAGCTGTGTTGAGTTCAAGATTTCCATGAGCGTACGAAGTTTGAGAAGCTGTTGCTCTGCCGTCGAGAATAAATAAGTCTAGCCAACGTGTAATGCACACAATATTGTCGTCATAAAATTTGAGCTCGATAGATCATCAGAAAATAATTTTAATATAGATGGTAAAATTTGTACCATAGCGACAATCACCATCAGTGAATTAACCATCTGAGTTCGACCGCTAATATGTTTCACGTGAAATCGCGGACGAAGGGTTGTCGCAGAAGACTATTTTTTAAATATTTTGTCTACCACTGTTCCAAAATAATAATCTTCCTGGTAAACTTCTATTAGAAATTAGATAGAGAAAAATACTTAAAAAAACGTCCCGTATTTCAGGATCTAAAATTATCAGAATCGAGCGGCTAAATAAAAGCGTACAAACAACTTAAAAGATAATTTCAAAACCACGTATATTTTTTTCGTTTTCTATATTTATTAATTGTTTTGTCTAAGAACTTGTGCAAAATAGTCATTTATCAACAAGTATATACGTTAAAATGAGAAGAAGTTCTGCAAAATCCATAACATAATTAAGACAACTTTATCCCTATAACTATATTTATTCAAGTACAGAACAGAAACGTTGTTTCAGATTTCAAGAATATCAATAATTGTTAGCAGAGAGTGTGATACTTAGATCAAATTCACTCGGCAACCCTTCCAAAGTGCTTTGTAATCCATTAGGATCAAAGAATCATTTGCATACGTCGAGAAAGCGGCCGTAAACGTTACATGCATTCCAATTACTTCAATGGGCAATCCCCCCTTCTTTGTCCTCAGAATTCATTACTCGTGCAAAGGGCTAATTCAGTCGTGCAAATTGTCATAATTGGGGCTAAACTAAGCTAAACGAACCAGCTGTTTCAAAGTGATGAAACATGGCGCTGTAACCGCGACGGATATTAATTTATTCTCGGTGGCATCGGACCCTGTTTATGGAGATTCGTGCCGGCGGTGTGTGTGGAATGGGGATAATGGTAGAGCCTGCTCATGTTAGTAGAAAATGGAGTATGATCATACTGATGAAATATGAGTAGAGTAGAAATGGGGCAAGATAACTCTGCGATATAAAGAGGTATGCGTATTCTTAGTGATGCCATTATATTGTTTACAACATCGGAACACATCCGAAGTATTTTATTTCCAACGCATGGTATATCTATACTATAACCATATTTGTAAAACAATTTCCAACATATCTGAAAAGTGTTTAAAAAATTAATTTTGAAAATGGAGCATGTAGCATTCGTAGCTTGTTTAAAGGGACACTGTGTTTGCATTGTGTTATACAGATGATATTTGTTCGAAGTATATTTTAATAATGTTACACTACTTCGAGCTTTATAAAATTGTTATACCTTATTTATATGCACTAAAACGTATTTCTTATAGAAAATAGTCTGCGTAGTATTTATCGTTCATGTAAAAAAAAAAAAAAAAAAAAAAAAAAAAATAAATAAATAAATCGATTTTATTAGTTTATAGCAATAATGTTTGGGGTGCATTTTAACGTTGCTGTACTATTTCTAATGTTGCGAAATTCATATCGTTTTTGAGGTGCACGATAACATCTTTCCTATGGAAAATGGTGCATGTAACATTTAATGTTTCCTTACAAAGTCAGACGAAAGTCGTATACATTATCGATTATGAGCAATAATTTCTAGGCGCGCGTTTCAATTAGTATTATGCATTTTAAAACTTAATTAAATTGTAGAATAAAATTTATAAATTTTATTCACAAAAGAATTAAAATACATTATCGTCTATGGACGGGAATTGATAAAAATGTGTTTTATCTATGTTATGCGTTTTTCAGTTGGACTAATTTTCAATACACTATACAAAATATTTCCTCTTTTATTCCTTCCTTCTTACATTTTTGTTTCTCTATTACTTTGTTAGTTACATCTTGAAAGAAAGTAAGCAGCGTGGTTATTTCTCACTGCTTTTATAACCATTATCTTTCTTCCTTCAAACCAGAATTCTCTCCGTGTATTTATTTTTTATTTTTTTTATTTTATAAGTATAAACAAAAGAAGCTTATTTTAAGTCTTGCATACCACCTGCTTATTGACCATTAAAGTAAATTATAGCTTTAGGTAAGCACTTCATTCACGAAAATAACTCTTTAACTTGACATATTTCAGTGCTTTCAGCAGTTTTGAAGATAACTGCATGTTACACTAAATGAATTTCATTCTTTTTTCATATCCATTTATACGTGTTGGAGTTGTACTAGCATAAGTGAAATATTTTTTACTATTGCATTTTATGCAAGTAATTTCCTACTTCGTGTTTATTGAAGTTGTTCTGTCATAACTGAACATTGTTTATCATTGCATTTTATTGCAAATAATTTCCTTATTTTTATTATTTTTTATTTGAAATTTTTGTTCGCTATGTCACTTCGTTAGTCACCTCTGGTAACAAAGTAAGAAAGGAATATATTTCGCCTTGCTTATATAACCATTGTCATTATTTTTTTCAGACCGGAATTCTTTTTTTTTTTTTTCATATTTTAAGTTATGAACAAAAGAATGTTATTTCAAATCTTTCACACTACCTTCTTATTTGACCATTAAAGTAAATTATAGCTTTAGGAAAGCACTTTATTCACAAAAATAACTTTCTCACTTGACGTGTTTTGGAGCTTTCAGTAGTTTGAAAAGTAATTGTGCGTTATACTAAATCAGTTTGATTCTTATTTTATACATTTTTCTACCTGTTGTAATTGTTCTATCATAACATTATTTATAATTGCATTTTATACAAATTATTTTTCTATTCTTTCATCATTCTTACATACATATAAATCTGCAAAATGCTTATTTAGTTGTGTATTTATTTTTCACTGTTTTTATTATTTCAATCATATTTTTTCATAACTATTGCTGCCTTTTCCATACTTACTTTTTGTAATGTATATACTATTGAAACAAACATTTGAATTTTCGTTTTTTTTCTGACATTTATAGGTATTTCATACTTCTCAGTTTCTTATTGTATTTTGGTTATTTCTAAGCAATTAGATTATATCTGTTAGGATAAAATGTATAATTACCTTTTTCCTCTTTACTATATACAAACTGTGCATTGAATAGATGTTATTTTCTAACGCATTCTTAATTGATTAATTTCTATAGTGTCGATTTTATCTTGCGATTTAATAGTCATTTTATTTGCAAAAAGTTTTATTATATGTATATCTACCCGGTGTCCCAAAAATGGCTGATGGGTTTTAAAATTCAATAACTTGCAAACGGTGACAGATACTTAAAAAATTCTTGCAGGAGGGTTATGTATGATGTCAGGAGATTCTTTACTGTGATTCTTGATTTTAGTTCGAATTTCAAACAATAGATGGCGCTGAGAGCAATAGGCGCTCAGTCCAGGCCCGATTTTTGGTACTTCGGGATCCATTCAATACATTTTAATCTCCTTTTTTCGCATTGAAGAAGAGAGAGGCCGAAAAATCGAGCCTGGATTTAGCGGTTATTGCTTGCAGCGCTATCTATCGATACTATTTGTAACTAAAACTGATAATCGCAGCATAAAAACCCAAGGCATCTTACATAACACTCATGCAAGAATTTTTTTAATATCTGTCATCGTTTGTAAGTTATTGAATTTTAAAATCCATCAGTCATTTTTGGGACACCCGGTATATGTGTGTGTGTGCGTTTGTGTCTAATTTTTTCAGACACTTCTCGTAATAAAGTAATAAGCATATTCTTATATATATATATTCTTGCCAGGCTAAAATTCTTTACATTTTCACTCTTTTCACCATATCGCACCCTTGCTTCAAAAGTGGCATAACTAAAAAAACTTCGTTTTTCAGGAAAGGAGAAAAACTGTTTCCGAGCTGTGGAAGGGTCAGTGGCCATCTTGTAAATACAACATCTACCTGCTGGCGGGATTTTCAGTGTACTATCTGGTACTTTAGGTGATTGGTAGAGGAGTAAAAGCCAAGTAGAATGGCAGCCATTACTCAAGAAACCCAATTTTTGAGTTGCGACACTTTTGAAGCAAGGGTGCGGATATTTGAAAAGTTTGCATGACTTAGGTTTGTCTATCTGCCGCTTGCCTGTCCGTTCTCTAACTCTCATAAGTATATTCGAATTACCATGCAATTGATATATGTTAATGATGTTTACTATGGCATGTTTGCTATTGATAATGAAGTGTGTAACATCTAAGTTTCGTTTACAGATACACTCAAAAGAATTGCGTTACATTATGATCTATGGAGAAAAATCTTTTGGAAGATATTTTAATAATGGTACTCTATTACAAAATAAGGGAATTGATATGAATTTGTGATGTGCACTAAAGCATACTTTCTGTAGAATATGGAATGCAAAACATTTATCACAGGGACGGTCAAAAGAATTCGAATGCATAATGGTCTATGAGGAAAACTGTTTACAACATATTTAAATTATGTTACACTATTTCAAACATAGTGAAATTTACTGTGGTTCACTACAAGGCGCTTTCTGTATAGTATGATGAGCATAGCATTTGTTATTCATTTATACGGACACACAAATGATATCGCATACAGTGCTGTCTATTGGAGTAAGTTATAGATTTTGTTAAACACTTTATTTACGAAAATAGGTAGCTGCTAGTAAGAGTAGAACATTTTAGCTTTCAGAGTAGAAAATAGATGCCACTCGAAGTGGAATTCTTTCAATCACGTTCCAGCTAATGAAAAAATGGAGACAGTTTTTTTTTCTATTACTGTAGCATGATTATTTGACGGTACCAGTGTAGACTGAATATATATATATATATATATATATGTGTGTGTGTGTGTGTGTGTGTGTGTGTAAAATGGCAGTTTTTCATCTGAATCCCTACTACAAAAAAATGAAAAATGCATTTTAAGTGTAATCTATTATATTTTTTCGAAGGAACATAATTTTATGCGCGAAATTTGTAGAAAATATTAACATTTGCAGAACTGCTAGTAATATTAGCAGTAATAAAGCTCTTTTATTTGACACTTTTAGCTTTCAAAGGGGAAAATAAAAGTCATTCGAAGTGGAATTCTTTCAATGGCGTTGTGGAAAATGGAGACAATTAGTTTTTTCTTTTCTATTACTGTATCGTGATTATTTCACGGTGCCAGTGCAGACTGAATGTATATATATTATATAAATAAATATATATATATATATATATATATGAAATGGTGGTTTTTCCTCTTAATCCCTACATCAAATAAAGGAAAACCCATTTTAACTGTATTCTGTTATTTTTCTTTGAAGTTACATAATTTTATGCGCGAAATTTGAAGAACATTTCTTTAAAAGAAAAATAAAACACGCTTTTTTCATTGGGTAACAAACGCTGGATGTACCATTACTTTATAAGATATGCAAGGCAAATAGTGGATACATAAATAAGATAAGTGGCAAATATTTTGAGTTATTTCAAAAATATATATATGCTTGGAAATTTAATTTTGGAAACAAGCGTAAAATTCTCTTTATCCAAAAATTTTCAACTCTAACAATATATTTATGTCTTTACCACCCTCATTAAAACGTTCTCAGCATTTTTATAAACCCTACTATATCAATCTTCTCTTTCTCAAAATATGGTCATTAAGGAACTGTGAATGTTTTAATTTATAATGACCATTTTCGTGGCCTTATTAAAGTTTTGGCCGCGCCCCTTTTCTACATTCAATTCACGCCGACAAGAACGATTACATTTGCTACATCGCGAGAATTAATCTCTGTGATGATTCTAGTGCGAATTTACCATGTCATGTAAGTTAACAAATTACTTTAAGGTCACATTAATATCGGGTAAAAATTGAATTCAAGGAGAACGTGCAATAATATCGTGTTACAATGATAATTAGATAAAGATGCAGTTGTCGAAAAGACTAAAATTGTCGATAAGGCTATAAAAGTGGAACATTTCAACGCGAATGTACAGGTTTCTTTTTCTATTATTGTTGTAATATTTTTTATTGTTTATGATATATTCAATATTATATAATATTTAAATTATCTGCTATTACTAAACAGATCTCTTTTTCGGTGGCCAAATTTGTTGTTTTTTTGTTTTTTTATTCTTTTGTATTTTATTTTCGCTTTTATTTATTTATTCTACAGAGAAGAGACAAAGTTATCATTCTAATTTTGATATTTCATTTATATTAAAAATATAAGGATTTGTAAAAAATCGTAATAAAATGGGTAATTCAATTCTCTCATACTTAAAAAAATTCTCAGATATATTTTGGCAATATATATATATGTATGTGTGCGGCTGTGTCAGCGAACGAAAGCACCAGTTTACCATTTTTTCTTTCATAATATTAGTTTATACAGATATATATAAAACACTGAAATAAAATTTCCATCTCAATTCGCTCATATCAGGTATTCAGTTCGCTCGTATGATAAATAAAATTTATTTATTACATATTTTATATATTTATTTTAAAATTTCTTATATATTTGCATAAAATTGTATTTTTTAATATCATTTAAGAAATTTTATTCCAGAAGTGTCAATTTATTTTATTTATTTATTTTTTTTTTTTTTGCAGTAATGTAAATTTGTGATAAGTCATTTTAATACTCACTACTTTTTATTAGCGTTTTTAAAATAATGTTTGATTGCGCGTATTGTTAGTTAAGGATTCTTCCCTGATATGCTGCGAAATTTACACGAATGTTGCAGGGGTCACTTTTAAAGCCTTACCGTCCCTAGTCCTTTGGTTAGTCGCTACTAGAGTCCTGCGTGGCTCCGGTTGTACCCGACCCGAACCCGAAAATTCTCTTTCGTGTTAATCGTCAACCCAACCCGAATCCGACAATAAATATTTAGCTAATCCGCAGTCCAACAAGCTTCAACCGGAGACCTATGCGATATCAATTACACTAAAAATCCGGAGCCGATATAATAAAAATTAATTAATATTTTAAAACAATTATATGAAATGGCCTACAATTGTATCTCTAATATTAGTATCGTTTTTTAGAAAAATCAGTATATATATAATTCTCATTAATATTCGAATCTATAGTTTATCAAATAAATAGATAAACTGGACTTTCTTATAAGAAATCGGGTCAACCCGAATCCAGCATGCAAGTGTCGAAATCAAACCTGAAATCGACCGTAACACAAAACAATTTAAGTCAACCCAACCCGCGACGAAAAATATTATTGTTAATTCGACCCGATCTGAACCGCTATTCGGGTCGGATTCTTGTATAATCGGGTTACCAGATCCAATGCTGCTCTCTTCGCTAGTGACTGGCTAAGTAAATGTTTAGTCCCCTCTTTTTATAAGTCATCACTTTCTGTATTCTTTTGAAATGCGACGTATATTCAATTATATGTATTTCACTAAACGATAAAATCATATTTAAAACTATTACATTTATTATTTCTCTCCCAGAATTTTAGACTAGCAGAAAAATTATACACCGGGAACCGGCAACACAGACAATCACCTCGTCGAGTTCACGGGTGAAATTCTAGGATTAGTTAAATCTTGATTCGCATATTAAAACGCAATCGGCCTGCCAAGTCATATCTTGGCGGAAAACCCGATTTTAGCGGCTGACTCGTAGGTTTACCATTGTGTTTTCCTGTACCCAAAGGTATGAAAACATGGAGGACTGGGAGCAGGAAAACACAATGGTAAACCTACGAGTCAGCCGTTAAATCGGGTTTTCAGGTGTTTTCCATCAAGTTAGGACGTGACAGACTGATTGCGTTTTAATATGCGAGCCAAGATTTAACTAATCCTAGAATTTCATCCGTGAACTCGATAAGGTGATTGTCTGTGCTGCCGATTTCCGGTCTATTAATATTTTATTCTATAAACAATATGCGTAAATATGCTGAAAAATCTTTGCAATGTAACGGGATACAAAAAAAAATATATAAATAAAATAAATAAAAAAAGAAGGAGAAATTATTTTACATACAACATAATATAATGCCTTTCAAATGTTGACACAATTGTAAATTATTTTACATACAACATAATGTGTTTCATGCCGACTAGAAAATAAATTATTTTACATACAACATAACACGTTTCATGCCGACTGGAAAATAAATTGTTTTACATACAAGATAATACGTTTCCAGCTGACAAGAAAATATATTATTATATATAAAAAAACATATTATATTTCATGCCAACAAGAAAATAAGGTTTTTGTTTTTTAAACAATTTTTATTTTCAGAAGCTTCACTCGCGACTTAGCTCTTTGATAGATAGGCAATGCTTTAACATTGTACAAATTTCCAGCCATGTATGACGAAAAGAATATCTTGCTGAGCCAATTTATTATTCCAATTCCTAAATCTCTGTACATTTATTGCATAAATAATATCCTGTTAAGCCTATCCTGTTTGCTATTGTAACTCCAAACTTCTGGACATTTGTTGCATAAAACATATCATCTTGACCACGTTTACTATTGTAATTATAATTTTCTAATCATAAATAACTTAAAGAATAGCATGTTAAACGTGTTTACTACTTTAATTACAAATTTCTAAACCTTGCAAACCGATTATGATTGCAATCTGAACGTCAATTATGACTATGTTACTGTTAAAACTTTTATCAGTTGCATCAAATGATACTGTTTTCAGTCGTTTCCACGGCAGGCTGATCGCGGTAGTTATCTAGATCTGCATTTGCTAGAGTTTTAACTAAATAAAGATAAAATAATGAATTATTATCGCATATTCTCATCTTAATTGAAGCAATAAAGTTAAAGCAGTTTGTAGGAAGACATCAAATGCATCATCTAAAAATGATGCAAATTATTTTTTCTAGATAAAATATCTATGAAATCGTCGGTTATTTCAAGCTAGTATTCTATATTTATTTCTCACAGATTATTTGCTTGCTGATAACATAAATTTTACTATGTTTAGTTTGGAATAAGGGAGGTAAACTTTACTAATTTTGTAACGAAAGGAAATCATGTGCTAGAAGCGAATTTAAATTTATATCGCTACTTTATTTAACAACAAAAACTATTCTCTGAAAAGATAATTTATGATATAAACATGAAAATTTCAAAAGAAAAAAAAATGAGTAAAGTAATGGATAGACAAACGCGTGTTTTTCATGAATTTTGTGAGATTTAATCAATGTTCCTTTTCAAATCATTTATTGAAACGCCTTCGATTCTTTCAAATATTAAAGTCCATGCATACCTTAATTCTACAAATAAAATCTAAATATATACAGGGTGGTAAAAAAAAAAAAACTTTCCAGATATATGAACTCAGCGCCCTAATAGCTCAACCAATCAAAAAGAAATTTCAGATTTTGTTATTTGAATGCGCTCAAGATTATGATGATTTGAAACACCAGAGCTTCACAGTTACGGTTACAGTGAAAGAATTTCGAAGTTTTCAAACGGCAACACCCACTTCTTTCCTGCGCAGATTCATCGGCGCATTCAAAAACTATAAATGGGGTTGAAATGATACACATATGACGAAAAATGGCGGCGTAAAGCATTTGCAAAGAAGAGCATTGAAAAGGACCAATGACAACGCAACAGAGAAGAGGGGGGAAGAAGACATTGATTAGAATCAGTTCTCAACGTGCCCACTTTCGCAGACGCTAATTCATTGAATGCGGAGATTGTTGACAACAATGGCGAATTGTTGACAACAATGGATTGTTGACAACATTGCAGGAGGAATCTGTTTAACTTCACGTATTATGGCATCTTTCAATTAGGACAAATCTCTTGGATTTGATGTGTACGCCTTCGGTTTCAGATTACACCAAAACAAGAAATCCGTCGGAGTGAGGTCGGGACCGCGGTGTCCACGAAACTGCAAAGTTATGGAGATGACTTTATCACCAAAATGATGTTGCAGCACTTGTCGAAACATGTGGTGACGTGTGGAGGAATACCATCTTGAATCCATACAATGTCATTAACGACATTTCGATGCTGATGTTCTGGAATTACGTAGTTCTGCATCATTGTTGTATACAGTGCACTTGTGATGGAGCGCGTTTCCATACCTGTGGAAGTAACCTTTTCGAAAAAGTATGGACCGAAAGCGAATTTGCTTGCAATGTCGCACCACACAGTTACTTCAGCTTCATGTAAAGGCGTTGGTGCCGTGAGGATTGTGAGCATCGTGAGGATTTTCGTCAACCCAGTGAACGCAGTTCTTGGAGTTTACTTTCCCAGTTAAGGAGAAATGAGCCTCATTCGTCCATTATGTAATCAGCAGCCATCTGATATCTTCATATCTGGTGAGGAAATAATTTGCAAAGTCGAAAAGCTGTTGCTCGTCTGAAGGTTGCAACATCTGGACGCGCTAGAATCTCTAAGGAAATATCCGCAGAACAGAGCACATAATCTTTAGAACTGTGATTTTTGGGACATCCAAATTGCGGACAACACTTCTTGCAGAATGCAATGGACTGGGAGTAATCGTATTATGCACTTTCGCAACAACTTCAACAGGAATAGAGGGTCACCCGGATCGCGGTCTATCACATGTACATCCAGTTTCTCCATATTTTTTTTTTTTACCAAATCACGTAAAATTCTTATGGAACATTAGCCTCGTCATAACTTATGATTTCGCCTTCTCTCACTGCTTCGTCAGTATTTTCCCCGTTCAGCCTGAACAGCTTTATCAGTTCACCTCGTTGTTTCCCTATAAGTGTCATCTTGTTAGCACGTTCGAACACCCGATTGAAGAAACAATCTTCCCACACTACTTATTAAAGGTTTTCCACACGCAATGCTTGCCCATGGTATTCTGTGATTGGTGCTTCTACTGACTATCTATGTGAATTATGCAAAATGCGTCAATGCTTCTCATCTCTGTGTTGTCATCGGTCCTTTACAATGCTCTTCTTTGAAAAGGTTTTAGGGCGACAATTTTCGTCATACATGTATCGTTCCAACGCCTTTTATGGTTTTTAATGGGCCGGTGAATCTGCGCAGGAAAAAAGTGTGGTCTTTTGAAATTTCGAAATCTTCGGTCTTTTGAAATCTTTTGAAAATTTCGATTTTTTTTTCACTCCAACCGTAATCGTGAGATCTCTATTGTTTTAAATCGTTATGATCTCGAGCGCATACCTTCAAATAACAATATCTGAAATTTCCTTTCGATTGGTTTCGAGCGGTTAGACCGCTAGGAGTTCTTATATAGGGGAAGTTTATTTATGACCACTCTGTAAGAAGACTTGCTTCAGAGACCAAGTGTGAATTCTTGATTAGAGAAGATTAAATTTTTATTTTATTTGGAGACACGCAGCATAGAGTGTGTTGAGAGTTTCAAAAAGGATTGACTCTCTAACTTAAATATTCAATAGTTCTTAATTATGATAAATTTAAAGGTTTGGTAATATGTTTATTAAGTTAACCATAAATTTTGTATACAGTAATTTAAAAATTAGTTAACATTTTCGCTATGCTGCCTCAAACTGAAAGAATATTCAAATTAATGTTTAAAAATATTAAATAGAAACTTCCTTTCTGTGTTTCAATAGCTAAATAGAATAAAATGTAAACATTGTGTTTTTTTTTTCTATTTTACATCTTAGTTTAATCATTTTTATCCTTAGCATTGTTTGAAAGAGAGCAGTGCCATCTACTCACAAAAATTTAAACTCTGTATATAAAAATACTTCATAATTAATTAATTAATGAATTTTAAAATTAAAGTGTCCATTATAAAACATCTTGTACATACACGTTCCGGTCGTCACTTAAGTTTACTGTCAAAAATCGTGTTGTTTTGTTTTATTTCCAAGGCCTTCCTTAATCGTGGGTTGTACATTTTTATTTTTCAGTTTTTTAAATGTGATGAATTGATTCTGTGATTCATATATTCGCAAACTATTAGTCAGTCAGATTACTGTGCTGACCATAAATACGATGCAGTATCTCTTTCAATTTCCTGGAACTTGCACATTTCCGATTACTTCCATGATGATTCTTATTCTATACAGTACTATCAGTTCGAAATTTGACGCGGATACTTGAAGCTTAACCCTTCTTTGCATGATGATGGAAATTTCCATCATAACATTGAATGCCCAAAATTGATATAAAAGAACAAGTTCACTTTAAGTTGATCGTGTCTGGATACCTTTTTTAATGTCCATTGCATAAAAAAAACATAGCTGTAAAAAAAAGGCTTCTCCAGCTCCTCCACCTCCAAAAGATATGAGAACAGATGGTGCTGAACATTGGCCAACAGTGGGTTGGTCACTCTGGTGCAAGTATCCTAAATGTAAAGGGTATTCTACAATTTCTTGTAGTAAATGTGGAGTCAATTTGTGTCTGAATTAAAATAATAATTGTTTTGTTAATTATCATAAAGAATAAAAAATATCCAATGATATCCTCTTTTATTTCTATTTAGTACTAAGCTAATGATCTAACTTTGCATGATGATGGAAATTTCCATCATATTGTTTTTTGCTAAATTTATACTATAAATATATACTAAGATTTTTTTTAACCATTTTTCCTTTAATTTTGAACATGAATTATATCACCTTGATTTATTTCACCAATAAAGAAAAAATCATGCAAAGAAGGGTTAATATAATGGTGAAAGTTCTCACTGAAACTCCCTATTCTCGCTGTCACTGGACTTAACTGATGTCTTCATGCTTTTTAGCATGACTTCAGTAAAAATTTCTGTTGTGTATGAGCATGTCAATAACCATACCTAAAATCGAACTTAATCTGAAAATGAGAATGCGTTACAGAAATATTGGCGAGAAAAGTGTGCATATAGATATTTTTCAAGAAATCCCAATGCACCTTTTTCAGCTGTTCACTTATTTTAAAAATTTATTTTAAATCATCATCATGCTGACAGCTCGACATATCAGTGCACATTATCAGACGAATTAAAGGGTTCGGAAATACAATAAAACCTGTCAAAATGGAATGTGTATGTAACAGAATCCTTATCATTATAAGAAAGGAATTTTTTTAGGATACCAGAGAAAGGTACAATGTTGTTATTGCCTCCGGCTGTTATTTTTATATTCTATACGTTCCTTTGGTCCTTGCAGGGTTACTTTGATCCATACCATAAAAAAAGTTTTTATTCTTTGTATTGAACAAACAATACAAGATAATTCGGAGTTTCTGCCCTTGAAAAATATTTTATACCCTACTATAGGGTATTTAATTTTTTTAGCGGCAACACTGGATGTGTTTGTAAACAACTGTTTTCGTGTGTAAAATTTAGCTCTCCAAACTTTCTATGGTGAAACAATCTGGATAAGATCTACAAATAAGGCAAGTGTCAAAATATTACCTTTAGTAACCTGTAACCCATGTGTGATCATAGTTTTTCCTTTAACTTTTTATTTTGACAGGAAATGTTTACGTTTTCATAAAGTTAGCATGAAAACCAGTATTTCGGGGCTACTTTGTAACAGGCCTTTTTTGGTCCGAAAATAGCTCCAATTACTTAGAAATACCTTTTATACAACCAAATCTCTTAAAACATGTTTTAAGTAACATTTTCTTCAAATGTTACTGTAGCAAAATGTTACATTAATTGTTTTTGTTCCAGTTGCTGATGATAACATTACAAAAACTGTTTGTCGTTTCTTTAATATTAACAATTAGTTTGTTGGGTTTAAATGTAAAAAAAAAAAAAAAAAAAAGACATTTGTTTATCGAGTATGCAGTGTTAATTTATTAGCAAATGTTATTGAAAGGTGGTTTCAATAAAAATATTTTAATTTACATATGAAATATATTCATTTTATACGAAACTAAGTGAAGGGACCAAAGAAGCCCCACAGCAGGGGCTACTTTGTTCCAAAACTTTAAAAATAGTTAGAAAATGAAAAGATAAAAAAATTCCTTCTTAAAACCATACAGTTTTCTTCATTATTTCATGTTCATTGTTTACAACTCCATTTCGACGTTGAAAAATCACAGATAATATTTTTTAATAATGAAAATGTAAGTGGAACCTGGAAAAAGGGGCCCAAAGTAACCCCGGTTGACGGTACTATTTTTTTTATTATTATTTTTCGTTGTTATGGCTGTAAATGCATAAGTTACAGATTATTTAATTTTAAAAAGGTGATAAAAATTTTAAAAACTAGTCGCCAATCAGATTATAACAGACTATATAAGCAAGACGAAAATTTGCCTAAAACGGTTGCCCGTGTTCTTTCTGATTTCGGCTTAGCAGTTTTTACTGTAAAAGACTTCTTTTTTATATTCCAATCTTCTACATACAACGTAACCTTTCCTAATATCTTTACTTTACACTATGTGCTAAAATGCTCTCCAAATCGCTCCTCAATGTCCGAAACAGCCGTTACGATTTCTCCACCGCCTCATCTCCAGTCAGTTTACAGTTAATTACCCGGGCAACTCTCGTCCCCTCCCCCAACCCCTACATTCAGGTTTACCGTTAACGAAAATGACGGCTTAATCCAGTCATGCAAATTGCAGTAATTAAAGCAAGCCCGGGCTAAATGAGACCCCCGGCCAACCAGCTGTTAGAGTGTGATGAATCGTGGGTCCGCTTTTGACGCTCCATCGCAATGCACATAAACGGGATATTTCCCGTTTCTCGGTTGGTTGTTAAACACGCGCACAGATGGAGGGTCCGCGTCATTAGGGGGCTTCATGAAAACGAACACAAATAAAGTGAATGGCGGTAGCTGAAAGGAAGCTCTTCGTGGAGGAAGTACAGTTCCTTTTCTTCTCTTGCTCAAAGGAAGATCATTTATCATGGATAAATGCCTTAAATTAAAGTGATTTGGATGCATAATTTTTAAATATAATGAAATACTAAATGCAATTCTATGATAAATGTGTTCCATAATAAATGTAATTCTTAAAAACATTGTTATGGGAAGTTATATACAGGGTGGTGGTAAATGATTGTCAGGGTTTTCAGCAGCTAATGTTTGTGACTTGCCGTGCAAATGAAATAAAAGCAAAAGAATTGATGCATTTAGTGAGATAACTCTTCATGACTGCTTACACAGTGCTTAATTTGTGCTGGAACTTCTGTATTATCGATGATATTTAAGTATTAGAAAGAGCTCACGAAAATTTATAAATGCTGTGTACCAAAGTTCACTGGAACTACGCTTTATGTTGTATTTTTCTGACTGATTAAAAAAAAAAGAAAATCGAATAAATTTATATATAGCTTGGAAATTTTTCTGTAGAAAATTTCTCACGCCTTGCATTCAATAATATTTCAAATTTTAGTTGCTTAAAAGGCGTATAACCAACAGAGTGAAAAAGTATCCAAGCCGGAATCAAACCCGGATCCTCGGTGTAGCGTACCGACGTTCTACCCACTGAACAACTTGGAACGATATCCAGCCTGGTACTTCTCACTATCATCGCTTGGATACTTTTTCACTCTGTTGGCTATACGCCTTTTAAGCAACTAAAATTTGAAATATTATTAAATGCAAGGCGTGAGAAATTTTCTACAGAAAATTTTCCAAGATATATGTAGATTTATTGAATTTCATCGATGCTGGGTTCTCTATAGTTTCGTGTTTGGCCCAGAGTCGGTGCCTCAAGGAAAAATATTCCATCTTGCGCTGCGGTTGTAGCCTTGCCAACATATGATTGTGAGAAGTACCAGGCTGGGTATCTTCCAAATGGTTTAGTTGATAGAATATCGGTGCGCTATACCGAGGACGCAATTCCGCCTTACTTCCGTTTGCCGTCATCTTAAAAATATACCTCCTCTTACGATTAAAGCTGGTATTATTAGTTATCCCTTACTTAAAAGTAAGCTTTTCTGGTTTCTCTATCAACGAGAGTGGTTTATTTCTTATGTATTTTATACTGCACGTACGATATGATACCGAAATCCTGGCAGCCATTTATTTCTTTGCACTAGAAAAGCAAAGGCCATTCACTATTTTGATATGAGAAAATTAATGACGAAAAATTAATGAGACATAAGATGCTTAGTGAGAATTCAGTGTAAATTAGATCATTTTGTAGGAGTATTGGCATTTTGGTAGATGTATTTTTCTCAGTTGTGTTAAAAAGTTGTCCCTCCCGGGAGTCGAATGCAGAACTTTTGGCTTAAATTTCCGATGCTCTACAAATTGAGTGTACCCAGCCGACATAATTCACCCAGACGAGCTTAAGGCAATAACACCTGGTATCTTATCTACAATAATTTAACAGAGAAACTCTATTAATCCCTTGCGCTATGGCGCTGTTAGCGGATGTACTATGTCACTAGCCACCAGTGTTACCGCATCTGGCAGATTTTACACAAAAGTTTAATTGATAATTTTCTTTAACTTTATTTATGGAAAATCAATCATCTTGTAAAGTAAAAATAAGAGTTTAAACTTTCTGGTGAGAATTCGGATTTTCTAATTAAAAAATCAGCCAGATATGACGTACGCGGCGTACCTCATTGTCGGAAATTACTAAAATATCTTGAAGTACGCTGCGTACGTCACAGAGCGCAAGAGGTTAAATTTAAAAGAACTCAGATAAACGATGGAACGTAATTACACAGCATTGATACGTGTAATAGTTTTTATTTAAATTTTATGTTGAGAAACATATCTGCGTTTTTGCATGAATATTTAAGAAAGATTCCACACAGCGGCCGGAAAAGCCTGGTTTTACAACCCAAAAGTTCCCTCAGGATTAAATCCAAAAGTTCCAATCTGTATGCAATTGTTTACTGAATTTGGTTTGTGCATTCATTTATGCTAAATCAACATAAAATTTATATTTATTAACTCCTTGAGGGCCGGTGGGATATATTATATCCCACCTAATTTTTAATGAAGATTTTGCACCAGAAACATTTAGTTAAATTTTACTTCTACAAATTTGGTGAAAGAAAGTTGAAAAACTGCTTTTACTTATTTTGAAACAAAATTTTTCGAAATTTCCGGTGAGAATTCAATATTACAGAAACACAATTAGTTGCCCCTGAAAGGGTTAAGGAGTTTTATGCACTCACTTTTTGATTAGATTGTGTAGGAATTTGATTAGAGTAAGGCGGGCTCAGCTTCAATAGAATGTGCGCATGTATACAACTTTAATATAATCTTAGCTTTGTTCGTCAGCTATTATCTAACAAGTAGATTCGTTAGAAATTCAAATTCTTGTGGGAATTTGCGTAACACAAAAGCATTGTAAGTTTAAAATTCTTAAAAGGTCCAAAAATGTTAAAATTACTATGTAAGTTTAATCCTAAAGTTAATTTTGATGTCAACTTATAAATACAATTTCAGTGTTTAACCCTTTATATCCTGGCGGTACTTTTAAATACCATTAAAGAAAATTCAATGTAAAATTTATTTAATTCATCTACTAATAAAAGTAGATTGCACTTTTCATACAAAACTAGCAGGGATGACCGAGCTAAGCTCGGTCAAAATTAGCTTTGTGATTATCTCGATATATTATTCCCACTGAATCATTGTTGCTATTTTAGATGCAATTAGCTTGACCCTGAGACATAGTGACCCAAAATGACCCATTAATCGAATTTTCTCGAACACGAGACCCATCCCAATGGTCTTTTCGTGCCCGAAAACAGTAGGGTGCAAAATTTCGTCAAAATCGTTAGAGCCGTTAACTAGGTAAACTTAGGTTGACCCACGGTGACCCCACAATGACACACTAATCGAATTTTCTGGAACATGTGACTTAGATCAATGGTCTTCTCGTTGTCCAAAACTGTAGAATACAGAGTTTAGTGAAAATAGAGCCGTTTTTTAGATAAAAATAGCTTGACCCACAGTGACCCAAAAATGACCCGCTAATCTAATTTTCTCGAACACGTGACCCATCCCAATGGTCTTTTCGTGCCCGAAAATGGTTAGATACAAAATTTAGTCAAAATCGATTGAGCCGTTCTTTCGATAAAATTAGCTTGACCCTGACCCATTATGACCCAAAATGACCCACTAATCGAATTTTCTCGAACACGAGACCCATCCCAATGGTCTTTTCGCGCCCGAAAACGATAGGGTGCAAAATTTAATCAAAATCGTTAGAGTCGTTTTCAAGATAAAATTTACATACACACATACACACACAATTTTTGCTCGCATTATAGTATGATAATTTTCTCAATCATATTCAGAAAGCACAGTGAAACAGTCGAAGCTAAATATTGTTTAATGTCTTATTAAAAGCTTTTGTCTTATTAAAAAATGTTATACGAAAATTTTGCAACTCTAAAACTCTTCTCTGTTACAAATAGAATCACAATACATTTATTTACACTGTTCTTATAAGAATTGTGAGATTTGCGTAACAGTATTTTTTGTCAATTAATCTAATTATTCTTTAAATATTTTGCAAAAATAGCTCTAACTACCGATTTATTAATTCAATATTAATTAAAAAATTATCTAAAAACGGTCAAGTGCGAGAGTTACTCGCGCTCAGAGGGTTCCGTACAATAAATATTTGATTTACTAACTGTATTATTTAAAAGAATAATAAGACTTCGTAAAAAATTTTACAACATAGGGTTGGGTATAGCTGTATATATTAGAAAAGTATGAATGGGTATACCATAAAAGTTCAGATATATCAAGCCTAAAAAATATCAAATATTGCTATTCTGTATAACTCTTTTTTTAATCTTATCTTAATCGGTTTATTATGGAATTAATTCGGTACTGACAATAAAAGTACTGCATATTTAAACTTCATTTGGCATTTCATAAAACTAAAATCATCGTAGTAATAATCTTTTATTTTTACAGTGTAGCTAAAACAAAACCCTTGTTCAAATTTTAAACTTGGCGTTGTACTAAGCGCGCTTCAAAAGGAGGTTGCAAAATTTCAACTCTGTCTTTGTCCGTGACGCGTTTTTCCAGATAAGTTTTAATTAACTTTTAAAGACACGGGAAGCGTATTGAGAGATCCACTCAATGTAAACTAGTAGCGAATCCCATAGTATTTATGTGATTAATTCTAATTAAATTACTGTTTTTAACAATTTGACGTTTATTTCTTTTATCCTACTTGTTTTTATTGGTACAGGGAATTGCATTACTTAAATGTATTATTAAAAGCTGTTATCTGGCCTTTAAAAGCCGATGGTACATAGAGTACGCCGCCCCTGTCATTATGTATGTCCAAACCGTCCATGTCTTCATGTGTTAATATCTCGCCTAATTACCAACGATTTTTTTCGAAAATCATTATTAACAATGCTTTTATACTTCTGATACGATTGGTATCAACAGCGGTCCTCGACACCTTTGCTGAATGCCCGCAAATCGACATTTGTGTGTAACAGAAAAATGCGCTTTGCTCAAAAACTATGTGACCTAGAGTAATCGCTATAATTTTCCTGCAAGGTTTAAATTAACGTCTACTACTTCTATTTTTTTCATAATTTTAGTTTCAGTAGATTCGGAAATAGATGGGGGGGGGGAACATATTTTTGCACCGCATTTTCGACGATATCGCTGAAAATATGATACCTAAAATTAAAAGAATTGTATTTTTGAGTTCAACGTTACGAAAGCTTTCGCAAGATACAAAGAAAATATATTTTTTTTCAAGTAACACTAATAAGCCCCTCTACATTTTTCCCTAAATATATTTGTGAATGTTTAATAATCTGTTAATATCTGGGTCAATAGTCTTTATTACTTCCCCCAATTTGAACTTTCCACCTTCCATATTTTACTAGTAATATGGCTATGACAGACGGACAGACTGACACAGGAGTGATCTTATAATGGTTCCGTTTTTACTTTTTAAGTACGGAACCCTAAAAATCAAATTATTATTATGTATATGGGTTTCTGGATATCTTAGACATTAACGTAAGTAGTGTCGTCTAGTTGCAACCGGTCAACTCTTCAAAATTGGAAAAGGTGTTTTTATATTTTTTTAAGTTGTAAGTAAACGTTTCTACCATCTGGAAACAATAAAACATGCCAAAACCGGTGAAATATATTGTCCTAATGACTATAGAACTAAAGAGTTTTGGTTCCAATCTTATTTTGGCCAAGTGTGGGAAAAAAAATTAGCTTTCCCCCAAAATTTTATTTTTTGGCGGTGACCGGTTTTGCAACTAAACGACAAAATTATTCAGGTGAAGCAATTTTTTATTCAAAATTCAGGATATAAAGGGCTTAAATAGATAAGGGTTTTATTTATGTACTTATTATTATCACATTCTGGTGATAAATACAAGGACAAAAAAATTTCTGAATACCATTAATAGTTTTTAATAATAATAAGTAAGAGTGGAGTTCGAGTTGTGCAACCTTAACAAGTCATTGCTCGTTATTTATTTTTATTAAATGCAAATAATTTAAACTCTTAACATCTTAACCTTATATATATATCGTTATTATTGACTCGGTTATATTAATAAATATTCATAGTATTCATAAACATTTCACTCATAAATATTCACTCAATATTCATTAACGTTTGCATGCTACTTCCATAAACAGCCAAACGACCCAACTTGCATTATAAATTACCTCCTTTGCTACGCTTTATTAATTAATTGCTCTCATTAAAGATAATCTGAAAATTTTACCAGATCTGTGTTGGATTTGAACCAAAAAGTAATCGGATTACCACTTTTATCGTTACGATGTGTTTGGATACTTAAATAACGAATGAATCTGCCTGTCAGATTAGGCTTTAATGTTCTTATTGGATTTCGAGTGAAAGAGCGTTGCTGATTAATTTTATTTACATTAATGAATGGGAGTTTTTAGCACGCGTAACAACTTAAAGGATTTCCTTTTTCATAAAATTATATAGAGTAAGTGTTTCAATAGCTTTTCGCTTTCTTCTATGGAGTATAACAATAGCTTTATTTGGTACTTTTATGTTAGCCGGGCGTAAATTTGGAAAACAGCATTTTTTTTCGTCAATAACAGCTTTTATTTTTCGCGTGTGCAAATTGAAAACAATATTTTGATGATGAAATAAAATGTTTTGGTTTATGGTATTAAATCTTCTTCTTCTTTTTTTTTTTTTTCCTTTTTAGTATTTTAAATGAAATTAGGGAAAAACACGTATTTTAAATTAAATGAATGGAAGTTTCATATTTTAAATGAAATGAATACAATATGAATATGATATGGGAATAATATTTGGCGATTTACCACCTACGCCCGGCTAACATAAAATTAATCTTCATTTAAATAGTGAACAAACTAATTGTGTTTAGTAAATATTATTTTCAGATGAACCAATGGAGGTGCATTTTGAATTCCATTCAAATTGTAATGATTCAAAATTGAATGAGTTGAATAATTTATTTAACAGAAAATTTAACATAACTCCGTATCTTATCCACAATTCTAAAAACATTTGCCTTATTTTCAGAAGCTCTTTGGAGAAAACCAATCAGAAATCTTGGGCGTTTATTGAAACACTTCTAAAGTAAAAAATCTCCTGTCATATACCCTTAAATTTTGGAAATGTTTCTAAAGTTTTTAAATAGTTCTCTATCCAAAAGTATATAACGATGAAGTGAATGTTTCCAGGATAGTAGGTTAGAGCCAAATTATATTATGAGCTCTTACTTCAGACGTACGACGATGTTAACGAGTTAATGTTGTTGTTATGTTATTTTATTAGTTTTATAATTTTTTTTATTTTATTATGTTATGTTATTTGTTATTGTTAATGTTATTGTAGTATAATGTTATTCCATTGGAGGCGTTTTTTATCATTCCTCTTATACATTTCTATATTTTTTAATTATTTTTTTTTTCCATGAGATACCTGCAGTTGATGTCTTACGTGATACCTTTATACTTTTTCAATTTTGGTTTTAGCTTATTTCCCAAGACACTTTCATTCAATACTCAACAAACCAATTTTGTTTTTCGAAATTGAAACTGTCCTTAGAAATGAATTGCAACAAAATTGAAAAAGTACAACTATATCATGTTCGACATCGCCCTAAGATATACTATTCAAAAGACTTTTACAAATATTTTAATTTCGTGGATAATCCAGAATAATCTATTTTATCAAAAGATTTATTCCATTAGACAAGTTTAATTGTACTTTGATTTTCAGCAAATACTTCTTATTCATAACTTTTTTTTAAACTACGGCTCCGCTTACGTAAAATGTAAATTTTGTTATTTGGAATACAAATTTTACATATAATTGTTTACATATTTTACTGTGTGTTATGGCACTCAAACTTTCTCTTCCAATATTACCTGACTGACATTGTAAGTCTCAGAAAAATCCGTTTAGAGGAACGTGAGTTATAAGCGTTCGGAATAAAACACGAATGTACGTTTTATAGAAACCTGAGTTTAAAATGGTTGGAACGGTCATGTAATTGACTAAATCAAAAAGATAGTTATATTAATCGACATATAAACTGATTTTATCAAACTAAACAGGAAACTGAATCATAAAGAAAACAATTTAAAACAATAATTGTTATAATTACAATATCATACATGGCATTTTTACTAGATATGCAATAGGAGCAAAATTATAAGAATGGAGCTGGTTTTTCTAAATTATAGAAATATTACGTGTCATTTCGGCTTTCTTTGTGTTTAATAATCTCGATGCAATATTGTGTCATAGATTTTACTCGATTTTGAACTTATCGAGATGTCAAAACACGCCATACCTCTCAAATGGCAGATTTTTTATTCTGATTTTGAGTTATATTGGACGATTTGCCCATTTTTTCGGTAGATACTGGGCATTACCCCAAATGTTCCCCATGGGATTTAGGTCCGGAGACTATTGGCCGGTCAATAAAGTATGGGAACCTTATTTTTCTTCGAACCGCATCTTTGTGTCTTTTTCAGAGTGAATTGTAGCATTATTTTGCTGAACAATATAGTTAAAGCCGGCAATTTGTTCACTCTGGTTAAACATATGGTGTTGTAACATATGAATATAGGTATGGCTGTTCTGTGTACCTTCTAGAAAACCAATTCTAAGCATACCTACTGAGGAAAGAACAGCCGAAACCATTAGAGAGCCTCCACCTAGTTGATGCGTGGAAAATACATCCTTTTCCTTTGTACGTCCATGACAATATAAATGAATAACATCCAGAACATCGAAATTAAAACTATTTTCAGCATTGAAAATTATTTTAGACCAATTCGTTTGTTACTTCAGATGTTTCGCTGCAAACTAAATGCTTTTTTTTTTTTTTTTTTAATTGCCAGATGTTAAACGCGGAAACCGACTTGCTTTTATACATTTAAAAATTCCCGAGATTTTTATTGTTCTTCATACAGTGCATACTGATGCTGGCGTATTTATCTGGCTTCTAAATACCAAAGATCGATATTTACAGCAGCCATTTTGGTCGTTTAAGCCGTAGTTCGATTACATGTTTTAATTTCGTTATGGAATATAAGCAGGAGACAAGTGCTGGATTATTTGTATTAATTTAAGTGCAAACGTGTTTATCTTTCATAATCGATAGAGATTTATTCATGCTTGAAAATTATTTAAAAATCTTAAATAATCAGTAAATTACGATGCAGTTTTCAAACAAATTGCAATTGAAAGGGCATTTTTTCCCAATTCGACGGCGTAAAAATTGAAAATGTGCTGTTTAGAAGTTTAAAAAGTTGCAGTAAAAGCAAAATTTAGTTGTCTGGTGCTGCCAAAGTTAAAATGACGTCAACGTTACGCATGGACACGTTTGTCCTTTATAATATAGATAGCAGATGAATTTATTTCAAATAAGCGGAACGTGAGATAAGTGTACAATTCAATATAGAAGATTATGACTCAATAATTTTATTACCATGAGTGAGGTATATTTAGGCTAATAAGAATGAGTATTATTAAATCATAACAAATTCACTCTGTAATGCCGAATCAATTGAGTGTCGAATGCGCTATTAACTCTCTTGTAACTCAGTAGTGAGTGCTTTTGCTGTCTATAGAAGGAGTTCAAAGCCCTGCTTGTTATAACAGAATAATGCGTAACACGCAAGCATTGTTATCGTTATCGCAGCTAAATTGTACAAACATTTTTCGAAGGTGGTTGTAATGGAAAATAAACGGAAAAAATCCGCAAAATGTAACAAAATGATTGTTATTATAAGTCGAACGTGATAAAGTTTCTATCGCCTTATAGCTGCCTTAAACACAATAGGTTAGTTAAAAATGACCTACGATACAAAGAACCCGGATCTAAGATCATTAGTTATAGAACTTAAACAAATAAGAAGCTTGGGGTGATGTAGTGTCAAAAGCGCTGTGGTACGTTAGATAAATTACATTTAAAATTTTACCTGGATTATTATTAATTGAAAATTATTATTTTTATCGTAAAAATCTTAAACCTATATATCAATACGTTTTGGGTCTATTTTTCTACGAAAAGTTTATATATTTTAAATTATAAAACGTGTAAAAAAATTCACATTAAAGATATCAGTCAATGTGCCAAACGTATAAATTTTTCGTATTATTCTAATTGTAAATAAATTAAAAGTAACAATATTTAAAAAATAAAATTCACTTTTATATGCATTCTTTGTTTAACATAAAAGTCAATGATAGTTTAATGATTGAAATTTATGCTGTACCGAAATATGTCCGTTATACAATACGTTAATTTGGATGGGCGGCGATTATAGTTAATCCACCGCGTTTATTTATGCTTGGTAGAAGGCGAAAACTATTGAATTTCGTTAAAAAGAATAATTTTTGCTCATATTCTTTTTAAGACGTGGCAATAGAAAAGAAAAAGCATTTTTATATTACTGAAAATAATACTTTATATTATTATAATAAAAGAAGTATTTATTGTTGAGTCAAGTAGTGATAGATATGTCTCGAAATAATTTAAACTTCTGGTATTTTCACTTGCTTTCCAAACGTATAATCAAATTGTAATAAAAATTAATCTATTAAATGATAATTTGGTTATGAAAATATAAAAATATTGGCTGACGTTGCTAAATGTGTTTGTGAACAAAAAGGACTTAAAAGATGTGTCAGAGAGTAGGCAGTTTGGATTTCAAAGTAGCCATTTCTCAAATCATCCAAACTGCGTACTTTCTGTTTTGTTATTACAATTGGCGTCTTAAACCGAATTTCCGGACGCAACAGCGCAGAAAAAAAATTGTAATACCGAGACAAAACAACCGTTTATAACTCAGTGTGTAAATCATTTATCGAAAAAGGGAAAAAAAATATTACAAATAACTTCAATAATCATGCCTACAAGTTTTATATTTAAAAACAAGGCAGAAGATGTGTCAGAAATTTTCGCGTTGTTGAGTGTGGGGAACTATTTTTTTGAGAACCAACGAAAAAATTCCCAACTGTCCTGAATCAGATCGGATTCGTCAAGTAAAAGATTTGAGGAATAAACAGCATTCGCCAATTTCCTTTATCCAAAATGACATAATGGGAGAATTTAGTAGAATATGGAGAGCAGTGGCGATGCGTCTGGTCATCAGTAGACTCGGCGATGACCATAGAAAAATAAAGACAACATAGAACGTCTTCAACCTATCCAAGCATTTTTTTTTCATAACATCATAAGACAATAGTGTATTTATTTTTTCCAATTTCTTTTTTCTTATATTTCTAGTGCTGCTATCGATATTTAATATTAACCCTCCGTCTACCAGACGGGTCCATTGGACCCGACAGGTACATACAAAATATTCATTCAAACCAGAAATTTCTTTAAAATAAACTAAGTATATAAACCAGACAAAAATAAGGTAAATAAATAAGTTAAATAGTTTTAAATAAAAATTCTGGTGTAGAACGTTTTATTAAAACTTGAATAAAATTCCCGGTAGATCTAGGGTTAAGCGAATAAAATGGGTTAGCCCTCTTCCTCGATTTGTCCAGATCTCCAAATCTGTTTTAGCATGCACGCGCAGCTTTTTCATTGTACAGTCGTGGAAAAAAAAAAAGTAAACACCCCCTACTAACTCCTCAACAAATTACGCAGACGAAAGTTACTGGTACCGAACGATTGGAAATAAAGTCTTCTTTTAAATTAAGTATATAATATTTTCTTAGGGGGGCATCTACATATTAAAACGAATCCAAACTTCATTTTTTTTTCAATGGCAATACATACTTTTAACGAGATATTTCAAATCTTCGGTTCAAACTATGCCTAGACACCAAATTTCAAGTCATTTGAATCATAAGTTTTTGAATTATAAACATTCAAATTTTAGTGCTTCTAATGTTAAATTACATTTTCATATTTTTATTTATATCTCCAGAAATTATGCTCCTAATGTGCTAATTTTTTGTGTAGCAAAAATACTAATATACCCAAATATAAATACGCTGAATTTGAATTTTTTATAATTTTACGATATGAATTATAAAATTAATACTCGAAAAAATTATGAATTGCAACCTGCAATTTTTTATATGTATTTAGATTTATTGAGTCCTGCTTTATGGAAATCCAAAATTTCACATTTTTCTTACAAGTAGTTTTCAAATTATGCTTAAAAAACGGCAAAATGGTGGTTTAAGGGGCCGTCTATGATAGAAGTGAGTAGATATTTTGAAATTTATTCCACTGTCCTGTAATCTAACAGTCTTCATTGACTCTTTGAGAGGCGCTTCAGGTGCCTTGATCAAGAAGGGGGCTCTCTCGGTTTAACAATCGAGTACGGAACTTCAATATGGATACAGCCCTTAAAGTACGCTCGTTTTAAAATAATTAATTTCTCGGAAACTTATGGTACGAATTGCATAAAAATTTTTTTTTAGGCTAATTGAAGGGCGTAGAGTTCATCTATGCTGTCAGAATTGTGTACTGCTATTGAAAAAAACAAATTTATGGTTCGTTTTAATATGTAGATGCTCCCCTAAGCAAATTTTATATACATCATTTAAAAGCGGACTTTATTTCCAATCGTTCGGTACCAGTAACTTTCTTCTACGATAATTTGTTGAGGAGTTAGTATGGGGTGTGCTGGGCAACATATAACTATGATATGTTCCCGCACCATGTTGGTTAAATCAAAGTAAAATTGCGTAATTTGTTATTTCTGTTTGTATAAATATTTTTTATAAAATATAATTATGAGTGTAAAATTATAATGTTTATATATTTAAGTAAAATAAGAGTGTAAGTTCATACAAAAATTATTAAGTTGATTTTAAAGATTAAATATATATTTTTAAAAAAATTGTTGTATTGTAAAATGAATGTATAACGTTGAATGGAGTTCGGATCTCAGACAACAACAATACGCAGACGCCATGGTGTCGTTTTATGACAAGCCAATGGAAAGTGGTGTATAATTAGAAGTCGTAAAATCATAAAAACGTTGGAATCAATTTATGGCCTCAATAAAAGTGTTGGGATAAATTTATGATTTTTCAGACCACCCAAACTTTAAGGCAGATAATAATATTAAAGTATATGTTAGGGGCCATTTGCAGACTGCTAGCTAATAGGCCTATCGAAGTATAATAAAAAAATCTTCTCACATCCAATAACAGTGGACTAGACAAAAATAGTTCCTCCCACTGCAGGAGCTGGTGTGCAAGAAGAATAAGTTTTGAAAAAGGATAGTCTGAAAAAAGATGTAGAGGATGCAAGAGCTCTCCTGAAAGCCCGTGCAATGAGTCCCGTAAGCCCTAGTAAAGCCCAGGCGAGATGGACATGTTGGAGCGAGCCTAATCCAGCCTAATCAAGCCTAATTGAGGTTGTCTTCCTGAGGTACCTATCGGAGTGAGCCTAATCAAGCCAAATTGAGGATGTCTTCCTGATGTACATATCGGAGTGATCCTAATCAAGCCAAATTGAGGATGCGTTCCTGATGACACATTGCCATGATCCTAAGCAACGCAATAACTCGGAATTTGACGAATAAAGGCCACCATCCCGTATATTAAAAGAAGGTACTATTTTAAACATTTTCTTTTACCACTTAAGATCATATGAAAAATCTTAAAAAATACTTTTCTGATATTTATGGTAGAGAGTTATCTGAGATCCGACCAAACCAATAATTAAATAAGATTAAGGTAATTTTAAAAATGAAAGAGAGTATTTCTTTTAGCAAAAAGAAACAATTATAATAATTAGAGTACGTGAAGATATTGTCTTTTTTTTTAAAAAGATTAAACATACTTAAAATAATGAGAAGCAAACAAAAGTGTTGCTTTCTATTTTTTTGAATTAATATTATGTTTTTTTTGTAAATAGATATGTTCAATGTAAATAAAATATTTAATCAAGTTTTAAAAAGTTTCTGTAATTATTTAATTAATAATATTTAAAGTGTGTCAATTCTTTTTTTTACAGCTTAAATTTTAGTTTAATTCATAAGTGGAAGAGTTCGTCTAAATAATTCACAACGCAAACTCTTAATTTTATTCGTAATTATTCAAATTTAATAATTACTTTTTGACGCGAATTATAATTTAATTTTTATTAATGCTTCGCGTTGCTCTTCTACTAGAATGTAGGTAAATACGATCACTTATATTATTTAAATTTATCTAAGGTATATAAAATTATATACCAATTTGCTATGAGGTTGCTTGGATGATTTGGACCAATTAACAATTTTGAATATATTTAATAAAAAATAAACAGGTGTAATTATCTGTCCAGCATCCCCCCTTCATTAAGTAAAAAAATAAATAAATATGAAAATTTAACAATCTTTTAAGATAGAATTGTTGGCTAAATAAATAATAATTTAAGACAAAAAAATTGTTCTCTTCTTCGTCAATGGCATTTTCTGACAACACTATTTAATAGTATTAAATGAAGGTGCATTTTTAAGGTCAGCGTAATGCATTTCATCCATTGAATTATCAAAAATGGTGTTTATAGATTTCAATATTCATGTAACTTCCACGAAATAAAATGAAATTTCTTTAACTCATGTTTTCTATTTTATACGAATTATTTTAAAAAAAAGGAAAGAAAAAACCTTAAATACCTTTCAATGAACAATACTCACGAAAATGGGCATGGTTAAAGACCGTAGACCAATTTTTTTCTTTTCTGTTTTTTTTTTCCTTGTTTCTTTTTTGTTGTTGTTGTTGTTGTTGTTGTTTATTCGGGTATAAGGGCAACTTAGTACATTTTGAGTTACAGTGGCTTTATTTTAAATGGAAGCATATAAATATACCCTTTCTAACTTATTTTGCGCAAGTGGGGACCCCCATCTGCGTTACTGCCTTGGCGGGGAGGTGCTAGAATGTTGTGAACTCGCAATGACCAGAGCAGAAACTGACGCCTCGCCACTGTTGAAGAGTTACTTCCTCGCATTGTAAACATGCCGTAAAATGCCTCGGCTGTTAGAAAAATTTGTGAGTCTAACAGTTTTTGGGGTGAATCCACACGCTCCTCACTAATTCATATACTATAAACGCAAACTGCGCGATGCCTCATCACAACAATAAAAGAATAATTAAAGGCCTTACCTTCTATGTATAGATATCCGTTTTTCAGCTCGCGGTTAGTCAGGGCGTCTAAGAATTATGGAGTATCCCGTATCATCATATATTCGTATATCTTTACTCCTTCAGGTCTCAGTGCATCAGGCTTAAAATAGGAATCATGTAACAGACGGTTTATTGTGTCTTTACTCCATTGAAACTACTCATATTGTAGGAAAGGAAAAAGGAGAAGTTTAATTAGAGATACTAAGAAAGAGATTACATTTTGTACGTCTTCACTTGTGTGAGGACGTTTTAAAAGTGAATATTACATATGTTTTCCGCGCGTGTTACATCATTAAAATTGATAACCATATGGATGTATTTTCGGCACTTTGAGGTAATCAACCAATTATACATAATTGGATATTTATGAAAGTTACAAGGAAGTAAAGTCTGATAAAATAGTGTTCAGTGTAACAGCCAATTATAATGTTTATAAGTTTATAACGCGAACCAGAATAGAACATAAGTGCTTGCGAGTCTGGTTTAAAACATATCTCACATAAGGCGAAGAAAGATGAAGAGATGCAGTTTCTGTGCATATTACATCTGTCGACTACTAAGTGTTTCTTTTTCGCTATGAACTCTAATGATGTTTTTCTGCAGTAGAAAGAGGGAGAAAATGGGTATCCAAAACTCTTGATAAGGGGATTATATGAATATATCTTCTATCAAGTTCCCCCTTAAGCCCCTAATCAAGATTGATCTGTAATTTTAATTTGTCTCTGTTCTCTTGAAATTCAGGCTTGGGTTCTGGCTTCGTCAAAATGTCTGCCAGCATAGATTTGCTCGGACAATAACGTAATTCTATGGTACCATTTTCTTTCATATACTTAATCATGTGATATTTTAGATCGATGTGTTTTGTCTTGTTGGTGTATTTTTCAGATTCTATCATTTTTATGCAGGATATGTTATCTTCATATACAATTACGGGTAGGTTTTGTGGTAAATTCAAATCTTGTAAAAGTTTTATTATCCACACAAGTTCTTGTGCAGCGTTTGCTGCGGCTACGTATTCAGCTTCTGCTGACGATTGCGCAATGCAAGTTTGGCGTTTGGTTATCCATAGTATCGGATTTTTCCCAAGAAGGAATAAATTCCCTGATGTTGATCTTCGTGTTTGCGTATCACCGGCCCAATCGGCATCGGTGTACACTTCCAAAATTGGTGTACATTCAGTGCTGATTATGAGATTTAGGTCCTTTGTGTGGTAGAGGTACCTGATCAGTCGTTTAACACCTTTCCAGTCTTTTTCCGACGGATTTTCGTTCTTTCTGCTAAGAACATTTACAGCCAGTAGTATGTCTGGCCTAGTTATAGTTGCAATGTATAATAACGCGCCTATCGCTTTACGATAATTTATGTTGTTTGGCATTGGATCTTTATCCTTTTCTGATCTTAAGAAGCCCGTTTCCATGGGTGTTCCGTAAGGTTTTGATTCCTCTAAGTTAAACGTTTTAACGATTTCCATTATTTTTGTTGTTTGGTTAAGATTAAAGCCGTTATGTGTTTTCTTAATTTTTATCCCAAGATAATTACTAATTTCCCCCAAATCTTCAAGTGTATATTGTGTTTTTAACTTATTTATTACTTCTTCAATTTGCGCATTGTTTCCCGCTATGAGAATGTCATCTACGTACACAACTACGTAGACTATATTTTCCCCCTGTCCTTGTGTAAATAGGCAGGTGTCTGCCTTGCTTTGCATAAAATTTAGTTCTCTAAGAGATTCAGTAATTTTTGTGTACCAGGCCCGGGCTGCCTGTTTAAGCCCGTATATGGCCTTTCGGAGTTTACAGACTTTATCGGGTTCGTTTGTGTTCACATACCCTTCCGGTTGTGACATGTATACCTCTTCTTCTAGGTCTCCGTGCAGGAACGCGGTTTTTATGTCGATGTGCCTGACACTAATGTTATGATAGGCTGCGGCAGTGAGGAAACATCTTAAGGTGGTGTGGGATACTACTGGGGCGTAAGTCTCGTCAAAGTCGACCCCGTATTTTTGTTTAAATCCCTGAGCTACTAATCTCGCCTTGTAACGCTTTACTTTCCCAGATTCATCATATTTAGCCTTGCAGGTCCATTTGGATCCAATTACTTTGGCTCCCTGTGGTGGTTTTACCAAAGACCATGTTTCATTTTTCATAAGCGAGTTTATTTCGTCGCGTGTCGCTTCAATCCAATTCATTTTTTCTTGTGGGTTTTCAATGTTTAGCATGTCGTGCCAACCTTTCGGTTCATATACCGGATCATGCCGGACTGCATAGGCAAACCTGTCCGGTGGCACGCCTCTATTATGCCTTTCAGATCTTCTCAATTGTTGTGTATGTTGAGACGCGGATGGTGTATCTGAAGAATTTTGGTTTTGTGTTAGATCAAATTCGATTACGCTTGTGTCAGTCTGTCGTGTGTGTTTGTTTGTTTCTGACATTAACTCATTCGTGTTTGAACTTTCATCAGCATTTATATTACCCATGTTATTTTCCGCGAATTTTACGGTTCTAGCTAAAATGACTCTTTCGTCACTAGTAAATATTCTGTACGCTTTCGATCGGTTGTCGTAACCTACGAAAATGCCTTTCTCTGCTTTATCATCTAATTTGCCGCGTTTTGATTTGTGGATGTATGCGTACGCAGTACAGCCGAATACTTTAAGATATCTTAAATTTGGTTTTCTGTTTAGCCAAAGCTCATATGGCGTAGTGCTAATAGATTTGGAAGGCAAGCGATTCTGCAAATGATTTGCGGTGCAGATTGCTTCTCCCCATAATTTATGTGGGAGGTTAGCTTCGCTTAACATGCTTCTAGTCATGTCTAACAGTGTCCTGTTTTTCCTCTCAGCAATGCCATTTTGACTTGGACAGTATGGTACGGTGAGCTGATGTTCGATTCCGTTACATTTAAGATAGTTTTCTAATTCATCGTTGACATATTCCCCGCCATTGTCGGATCTGATGGCGGTTGGGAATTTTCCAAACTTATTTTTGACGGTTGAGATGTATTCCCTCAATTTTTCATACGCTTCGCTCTTTTTCGACATTAAGTAGATAACACAAAATTTGGAATAGTCGTCAATGAATGTTATGAAGTACCGCTTTCCCCCTATGGTGGGTGTATTTATCGGCCCACATACGTCACTGTGGATTAATTCTAGCCTTTTCGTGGCTCTATGTGCACCCGATTTGGGAAATGGGGCGTCGTTGGTTTTGGACTTTATGCATACCTCACATTCTTTGTCGTGTCGGCAGTTGTTTATGGTAATTCCGTTCACTAGTTGTTTTTGTACAATGGTTTTAATTGTTTCGTAGCTTCTGTGGCCTAACCGCCTGTGCCACAACTCAATACATTTTGTGTTTGAACACTTATGCGTAATGTTTACATGATTGCTTTCAAATTGATTATCATTGTTTACTTGTACTTCATATAAATTGTTCTTTAATCTACCTTGAAGAATTACTTCATCGTTATGTATAATGTCGCATGTATCTTTTTCAAATTTAACTTGACATCCGTTTTTCGTTGCCCTGCTTACTGACAGCAGGTTAGTTTCGATTTCAGGCACAAACAGTACGTCACGAATTATATTCTGCCTGTTGTTTTTTCCTGTGTGAATTACAATTTCCCCTGAGCCATATGAAATTAGTTTATTGCCATTCGCGACTGTTACGTTAGTTTCTGTGTCGCTAGTCATATTTGAAAACATTTCTTTGGAGTTGGCAATATGGCTAGAGCTTCCGCTATCGATAATAAAAGTTTGTTTATTTGCGGGTCGTTCAATTAACAACGCAACATTTTTATTTTCATTTCCTATCTGTCTTGTATCTTGCGGTTTCGCGGTTTTGGCCGGGGCATTTTCTTCAAAACATAGAGAGGTGGTGTGATTTTTATTTTTGTAAAATTTATTATTTTGTACTGGATTATTATTATTTTTCCGTTTCAGGAACCAACAATCGTTGTACGAATGGTTCTTCATTTTGCAATAGGAACAAAATTTGTTACCTCTCTTGCGGTCTGTGTTAACTAATTTTTCTCGAGCCTTGTATGCTTTAGTACTATGTTCCGAGTTTTCGGAATTTTCAACTCTACGAGTATACTCATCAAATAATTTGCTTTTAATAAAGCTGGGCGTCAATTCATCTTCATTTCTCGACTCTAACGCCGTAATCAATGTGTCATATGACGGCGGTAATGAGCACAAAAAGAGTGCAGATATATGAGAGTCGGTAACATTTTCTCCGATCGCAGCTAATTTGTCGATAAGTTCCATTAATTTCGTGATGTGTGCGATTAAGTTCCCTCCTTCGTTTAGCTTTGTGCTATACAATTTTCGAAGGAGGTGCAATTTGCTTGAGAGATTGGACCGTTCGTGAATATTTTTCAAAGTGTCCCAAGTCTCTCGAGCCGTGTTTAAATGTTTGATGTTAATTATCTGCCCATCTTCAATACTGAGATTGATTAGTGCCCGTGCTTTCCTGTCTTTCTTATTCCAATTTTCAGTCAAAGGGTCTGGAGCTTGATCGGTAATGACATCAAATAGCTCCTCTCTAATTAAAAGCATTTCTAATTTAAACCGCCAACAAGAATAGTTATTGGCGTTAAGTTTTTCAATGGCTGCACTATCTTTTGCGTAAGCCATAATTTTTTATTTTTTTTTCTTTAAGTCAATTAGATACTTTTTCCTTCACCTGACTACCGGATTTATTTATCTGGCTTAATTTGCCTAAATGGATATCTATATTTGTTTAATTTACTAAATGAGACATTAAATCAGTCTCATAATCAAAATATGTTAGAAAAATTTGTGAGTCTAACAGTTTTTGGGGTGAATCCACACGCTCCTCACTAATTCATATACTATAAACGCAAACTGCGCGATGCCTCATCACAACAATAAAAGAATAATTAAAGGCCTTACCTTCTATGTATAGATATCCGTTTTTCAGTTCGCGGTTAGTCAGGGCGTCTAAGAATTATGGAGTATCCCGTATCATCATATATTCGTATATCTTTACTCCTTCAGGTCTCAGTGCATCAGGCTTAAAATAGGAATCATGTAACAGACGGTTTATTGTGTCTTTACTCCATTGAAACTACTCATATTGTAGGAAAGGAAAAAGGAGAAGTTTAATTAGAGATACTAAGAAAGAGATTACATTTTGTACGTCTTCACTTGTGTGAGGACGTTTTAAAAGTGAATATTACATATGTTTTCCGCGCGTGTTACATCATTAAAATTGATAACCATATGGATGTATTTTCGGCACTTTGAGGTAATCAACCAATTATACATAATTGGATATTTATGAAAGTTACAAGGAAGTAAAGTCTGATAAAATAGTGTTCAGTGTAACAGCCAATTATAATGTTTATAAGTTTATAACGCGAACCAGAATAGAACATAAGTGCTTGCGAGTCTGGTTTAAAACATATCTCACATAAGGCGAAGAAAGATGAAGAGATGCAGTTTCTGTGCATATTACATCTGTCGACTACTAAGTGTTTCTTTTTCGCTATGAACTCTAATGATGTTTTTCTGCAGTAGAAAGAGGGAGAAAATGGGTATCCAAAACTCTTGATAAGGGGATTATATGAATATATCTTCTATCAAGAGCAACAACAAATGTAACAAATTTTAATTTAGGTTTTCTCAGAGCATAATTTATATACTTTCGCGTGTTTTTTCCCTGCATTATACTAATATTTTTAGATGTAACTTTTCTGAATTTCCTTTCCCTTTTTGCATCATGTTTTACAATTTCCCTGTTACAGAAGTACATAAACATGACTGTTCAACTGTTATTTTGCATGTCTACTGCATCTGACATCACTTAATCAAATCACCCATCCTATTTCCAGACTGTAATCCCGAAATATTTTTCATCTGTCGATAATGCTAATAAAGTATGAATCTTGATCCAGATCGAATTCGTCCAATAAAGGATTCAAGGAGTAAACTGCAATCGCCAATTTCCTGTATCAAAAAGGGCATAATGGTGAAATTTAGTGGAATATGAAGAGTAATTTCTCATACTGTAAACATGCCGTAAAATACCTCAGCAACAATAAATGTGGTAATTTCTGATTTAGATTCTCTCAGAGCATGATTTTATATGCTCTTCCGTGTTTTCTTCCTTGCACTTTGCTAATATTTTTAGATATAAATATTCTAAATTTCCTTTCACTTTCTACATGACGTTTTGCAATCTCCCTTTTATAGAAGTACATAAATATGATTGTTCAACTGTTATTTTGCATGTCTGCGGCATCGATCTGACATCACTTAATCAAATCATCCATTCTATTTCCAGACTGTAATCCCAAAATATTTGTCATCTGTCGATAATGCTATTAAAGTATGAATCCTGATCCAGGTCAAATTTGTCCAGTAGAGGATTCAAGGAGTAAACTACATTCGCCAATTTTCTTTATCAAAAAAGGCATAACGGTAAAATTTCATGGAATATGAAAAGTAGTTTTTTGTTCTGTAAACATGCCGTAAAATGCCTCAGCAACAATAAATGTGACAATTTCTGATTTAGGTTCTCCCAGAGCATAATTTTATGTACTCCTCCGTGTTTTCTTCCCCGCGCTTTGCTAATATTTTTAGATATAAATATTCTGAGCTTCCTTTCACTTTCTGCTTGACGTTTTGCAATCTCCCTGTTACAGAAGTACAGAAACAGGACTGTTCAACTGTTATTCGCATGTCGTGGCATCGATCCGACACCACTTAATCAAATCATCCATTCCATTTCCAGGCCGTAATCCCGAAGTATTTGTCATCTGTCGATAATGCTAATAAAGTATGAAATCATTCCCAACCGTCCTGATCCAGATCGCATTTGTCGTTCACCCCAAATCCCACCCAGAGAGAAAAGATGCGGTTCACGCCTCCGATCATCTGTTCGATTGATCCACCCTCACTCCCCCCCATACACTCATCTCAGTTTTATTCGGTTGCAGAGGAGAGGGAAAGGCAATTAGTTCCAGCCTTGTCGGAGGTTCTGGATGGGGATTCGGGTGGCTTCACAGCAACATGTGGTACAGGAAAAACTAATTCCGAAGTGTAACGGCAAAAAAAGCGTTGCGAGTTTTTGCTCTGTGTGTTTATTTTTTCGTGTGTTTGGGATTGTCGGTGTTTTTATTTCGGGCTAAAGCTGGCTCGAGTTTCATTTAGGGCAAAAAGGTTTTGTTCTATGTAGACAGAATCAAACAAATATCACAAAACTAAAACTGCGACTCGACATCAGTTCGGTTTCGCTTTATTTATTTTTTTTTTCATCGCATCGCGTTCCGGTCGAATTCAGGTAGGCTTTTGGCTTTTGGGGGTCGGTGTTATTTCAGAAGAATAATCATAATATTGCTTCATTTGAAAAATATATAATAAAAATTAATCCCTGCATATTATTCACTCATCTTCATAAAAGATAAATGTGATACGGCAGACGTGATTGTAGATTATTTTTCCCTAATTTTATTGGAATACTACATTTTTTTCCCCTTTCAAATTGTATTTGGGTTTATGTATTATATGTTTAGGATTGGCCTCAAGTTGTTTTTTGGATCAATAACAAATAGTTTTGTCGGGTTTGGAGTGACTTCGAACGGAATTGGGTTGAAACCCGAAAAGTGTACACTAATAATGACGCTGCTGTTTTTTAGCATATTATTCACTCATCTTCATAAAAGATAAATGTCATACGACAGACGTGATTGTAGATTATTTTTCCCTAATTTTATTGGAATACTACATTTTTTTCCCCTTTCAGCTTGTATTTGGGTTTATGTATTATATGTTTAGGATTGACCTCAAGTTGTGTTTTGGATCAATAACAAATAGTTTTGTCGGGTTTGGAGTGACTTCAAACGGAATTGGGTTGAAACCCGAAAAGTGTACACTAATAATGACACTGCTATTTTTTAGAATTAAATTTAACACAATTCATATATCTTTTGTGTATAACAAACCATATAAAATTAGAAAATATAATAAGATGATTAGCTAATAACACTATACTTAAAAAAAATCGTTATGTTACATTTGCGTCTGTTGCTGTTCAAATTTCATTATGAAGGGATAAATTGCAGACAAGAATTTCCAAGTTCGTCTTTCGAAAATTATTTTTTTGTTGTTTCTGTTGTTTTTTGTTAAAGTGTTCCCTGTGTGCTTTCGAATGAAATAAATAAGTAAGCTAAAAATACCAATTTTAATCACTGTATCGCTCACTTAAACACATCTGTATTTTTTACTCCAATGTAAATTAAATGGGCCGATCATTTCTTACTTCTTAGTAATTCTTTTTAAAAATCCATAATCATATTTGCTTGTGATAATTCTAGAAAAGTTTGTGAAACATTTTTTTAAAAATTTATTATTATTTTTAACATCATACTTTTTCAAATGGTTATTAATAATGTTGAATAAGAATTAATTTTGCAATTTTTTATTAAAGTGTTTCTTATGGGCCTTCAAGTTTTCAATGATAAAACAAATGTGCTAAAATATAAATTACTCAACTGAAAATTAAACTATTAGACATTTCATTGCTTCGAAATTGTTTGGCTGATGAGTAACGATAAAATTCACGAAGTTTACATGACCTGCTTCCAAAGCCTGCTTCCAAACACCTGACCAATAAATTTCACTTTCATTGCAATTTTTTCAAATTCTATACATTGCACAATTTTAATTCTTACTCCGTCGAATAGGAAAAAAAATGTTCTTTCAAATGTAATTTATTTGAAAACGGTATTTTGATTTATTGATTTTTTATGACTTTTTAAATTTTTCAATCAATTTAAATTAGCATTTTTAATAAAATGCTTTTGTGAGTCTTCAAGTTTCCAATGATAAAACAAATCTGCTAAAATATGAATTACTCAACCGAAAATTAAATGATTAGATATTTCATTGCTTCAAAATTGTTTGGCTGATGAGTAACGATAAAACTCAGGAAGTTTACATGACCTGCTTCCAAACACCTGGCCAATAAAATTCGCTTTCATTGCAATTTTTTCAAATTTTAAACATCGCACCATTTCAGTTTTTACTCCATGGAATAGAAAAAAAATGTTCTTTCAAATGTAATTTATTTGAAAACTGTATTTTGATTTATTGATTTTTTATGATTTAAAAAAATTTTCAATTATGAATTTTTTTAATCTGGAAAATGTTATCAAATGCTGAAAATGTTATCTGAACTATGAAGAGTGTCAGATATTCAATATCGAGTTTTTTCATTGCTTGATTCGTTATGAATGTTATTTACTTCAGTGAAAAGGAATTTAAAGAATTAAGTACTTATAAACTAAGTGTAAGGAATTTTACAATCACGCTAGTGAAAATATATTAGTTGTGTCAGAAAATGTATAAGTCAGGTTATTGTTATCAATTTCTAAAACTATTTCATGAATATTTTTCTTTATTTTAGAACGGCATCATTTAAATCGAATCAAAAATTTGATCTGTTACATTATACGAAGGCTTTGTCTTATTCAATAAATTACAAATAAAACTCTATGGAGATTTATACAAAATAAATGTCCGGAAAAACTTCTGGTTATTTTTTTTCTGTCCCGATATGCTTATGATAAACCTTGTGTTAAACCAATATCGTCATATTGAGTCTCAACAACGCGCCAATATCCCAATATTGTATTGAATTCTTCCAGTGAAATACCAGTATTGGTTGAAAATTTACAATGGAATGTTACCATCCAAGAAAGATTAGCTGCCAAAATTGCAGAAATTTCCGCTTTACATTGCAAGTTCTAACAATGAAATGACAAAATATTTCTTGCCATTATTGTCAAAATGTAAATATTTGACATTTGAAGCAATATTTTAAGCCAATATTGCCAAGATGTAGCCAATACAAACAGTGTTGAACCAATGTTGATTTGCTACTGTGGAATATTGATTTGTTTTCAATTTTATATTGCATCGATCAAACTCAACCAAAATCACAGTCTTTTGGATTCCTTCCCCCCAATCTACATAATTCCTATAACAGATTATGGTAATTGTTTGACGGTAAAACCCCTATCAACCTTCTCTAAAAGCAATTCAAAAGAGCTAAAAGCAAGTATGCGCCACCTGGCCAAAAAAGAAATAAAAAACTCTATTTTCATAGTAATCGCCCTAGTCCCCACTAAACTAATCAATTAAGCTCGAGTCATATCGCCCATCCATTGTATTTACCATTGCGTCAATGTCAAATACCCGATTTATTCAGATGTTAAAAGACGAGTGAAAGGGACTATTCATTTTCACGAAAAAAAAAAAAGTAATCCAAACAACTCCGGAGGGAGTGACACATGATGTTACGACACGGTCGAGTTCATTTGCCACATATGGAACACGAAATAATCTGCCATCTCTCAACCTCGGAACCTCTAAAAGGAAAATTTGTCTCTTTATTTCATGGGGGATTTTTTATTTATTTGCTCTATGTTATGATACTTCTCTGAGCGTAGGTGTTAGAGCAGAAATAGGTTATCCGATTCCGAAAGATTATTACAGTTCAGGGGCCCGAAAAACTTTGTGCGTTTTGACAAAAGATAGGGGTTGATAAAGCCCCTTTTAGCCTATGATACGGTCTTTCTCTCTCTCTCTTTTTTTATTATTTAAGAACATTTATGTTAATATTTTATTTAATTCAGGAATTGTATTTTATGGTTGGAATTTTTACTTTTATCGTACAACTGCATTTTTTATATTCGCATAATTAGGTTGATATGAAGTTATTGAAGTTTTCTCACTTAAATTTAGTTTTAGAAACTTTGAAACAAGTTGTATATTTTTGTGTTTACAATGCAATTTTTCAGACTTTTCAGACTTTCATCGACATCAAATCGTTGGCGTGCATATGCTAGGTGCTTTGGACACCGCAATCGTTGGGGGTGATTCTCGATTATAGTCTGTCATGTCATGATAACGGTATTTATAGAATAGAAGGGAAAGCATATTCGGCTGAGTACAGTAGTAGGAAAAGTCCAAACACAGTAACAGCGATCGACGGATTTTGATGCGGATTGTGATATCAAACAAGAAGACTACTGCAACCAGAGAGCAGAGTGCAACCAGCATCTGCAGTATACAGAATCAACGATTACAGTTTGAAAAGATTTACATAATATCCGAATCTAGTGCAGAGTTATCGTTTACAAACTACTCGTTATTGATATCAATGTCAAAATCCGGCTACAGTGATGCCAGTGTAAATCGCAATCAAACAATACGTAACTTCAAGTGATATGATCTGACGAACTGTCATTCATAATATTCCCTCAACTGGATGTGTATATGCTTGAAGAACTCTGCATCAAACGTGTGATCTGGATTGCCTTCTGCCAACTGTCAAGCATGGTGGCGGATGTATGACAATTTGAGCACTCATCTAGTGTCTTTCTGAAACTCTTGTAATCACCTTCCAAGAGAGAGTAATTGGGATTGACTACAATAAAACTTTAGCCAATCATGTTCTTCCGTTGATCCGAGAATTCCTTCTTGCAGGAGATGGCATCGTTCAGGATGATAACAATTCGCGCATCTAGAATCTTCAAGATATTGAGAAGCGTAAGAATGAAGTTCGACATCTCACTTAGACTTCAAAGTCCTCTGACTTCAATATCATTGAGACACTGTGGTCTGTGTTGGAGAATAAAACCCGGAACCGATATCCTCTATTAAAACTTTATGGAAACTTTCACAATATCTCCACGAGGATTTGTATGAAATTCTGTTAGTCACACTTCAATATTTTTATAGTTAAATTTCTAAATGGATTCAGGACTATGTTAAAAATGTCGATACTCAGTAATAGAGGAAACATTTGTTTTATTTTGCATTTTTCCATTATTTTGATCAGTATGTCTATTTAATAAAAGAAAAGTTCTTTTTGCTTGATTATAATATTTCAATTAATAAATAATCATGGATAACAAAAACGGAAGGCATCAGAACACAGTGTTCTGATGGCAATTTCTGGATTTAGCCCGTTATCCTGAATTTTTTTCTACTTTTTCAGGAAAAATGACTGAAAATGTCCAATATGTAATTAAAATATGGAAAAAAAAACTGAAATTTGACCTAAATAATGAACAATAAACTCGAAAAAACAGTATAAAAAACAAAAAAAATCATCATGATCGTAGGTACGTTCAGTGAAAATATGTCCAATATTCAACAAAATGATTCTAATAGTGTTCTAATTCATATACATATACATATATATAGAATTAAAATGAAATCACATGTGTGAAAATAAATGGAAAAATAAATGAAAAAATAAACAATGGAGAATGAAACTACCAAAATAAAAAACTATGAATGTGATATGGAATCTTTAGAGTACCTTCATATGTGCAATTCATAATAAAGTTGTGTCAGTCCATGGAATACTGTCAGCATAACGTTTTAAAATGATAATATTTAGCTCCTTATAACATATTTAAAAAAAATGATTGAAATATAATAACTAACAAATTAATGAAAAATGAACAAAAATAGATAAAAAACTTACACATAATTATTTGTATAATTTCCCTAAAAAGAGCTTTTGAACTTTTCTATTTTTCTTATACTGTTTGATTGTATTTTTTACATTTTTTCTGGAAGCATGCGTTTTTATTTAATTTAATATAGCCAACAATGGTTATATATTTATTGGTTATTGCTGCATATGATACAGATAATTATTAATGGCTATGTTTGCATAGATTGGGTATATAATGATTTTTGGATCATACTGTACAATAGCACAGTCAGTCAATACATGATTGTATGAAGTCCAATATGCAATATATACCGAGAGGCGGTAGCACAAACAATCACCTCATCGGGCTCACGGATGAAGTTCTACGATTAGTTAAATCTTGATTCGCATACAGTAGAACGCCGATTATCCGAACAAGTCGGGACCGACCCTAGTTCGGATAAGCAAAAGTTTGGATAAATGGACAGACAATTTAAGGGATGTTTCTGATTATACTAAAACCTTCACACGTTATCTAAGCTTAGGACTGGCAGCACCAGTTAGTACTGGTATGATTAATTATTTTTTTAATTATTTCTTTTTTGTCTTTAATATTTTTTTTTTTACATTTTTATCTTTTTTTTTAAATCTTTTTATCATTTTCTGAACTTCAGAGATTATAATTTAAGCAAGAAAGCTTTTATTATTGCTTGCTTCCCCGAAGACATTCTTTTCAATGCTGCCATATCTCTAATTCTTTTTAAATACGTTAGTTGAATAGGATAAACGTTCTTCTGCCGTTCGAGCCATTTCATAGCTGTTTCCAAACATTCAGAGGCTTCGTTATGTGATGGACTTGGGTTATTTTCAGAGTATTCGTTTTCATTTTCTTCAATTTCTTTTTCATCATGAATCTCATCATCATTTAAAATCTGATATCCAGGGTCATGTACTTCACTATGTAACCACTCGTTAATTTCATTTTCTTCATAGCTTAGGATTCTTCCCATCTCCTTTATTATTTTACATTCCTCATTTTCTGATCTACTATCAGTTTTTTCTCTTTATTTAAAATTTTATTTCATGCCAATTGATGTTTGGGAGTTCGGTTAAAAAAGTTTTTGGGGAGGCTGTTCCTATAACTGGAAGTTCGGTTAAACATTTTTTGGGAGAAATAGGATGTTCGGATAATTAGAAATTCAGTTAATTGGAGTTCGGATAATCGGCGCTCTACTGTATTAAAACGCAATCCGTCTTCCAAGTCATATCTTGGTGGAAAATACCGGAAAATCCGATTTTAGCGGCTGACTCGTAGGTTTACTCGTAGGTAACATTGTGTTTTCCTGCACAAAAGGTATGAAAACATGGAGGACTGGGAGCAAGAAAACACAATGGTAAACCTACGAGTCAGCCACTAAAATCGGCTTTTCGTACGTTTTCCACCAAGATAGGACTTGGCAGACCGATTGCGTTTTAATATGCGAATCAAGATTTAACTAATCCTAGAATTTCATCCGTGAATTCGATTTGGTGATTATCTGTGCTGCCGGCTCCCGGTCTAATATTGTTGTGAGAATTTCAATCAATTTAATGTACGCTTACAAATAAAAATACTGATCTATTATGTCAATACTATTAAATAAAATAAATTCTATATTCTAAAATTTAAATTAGTACGCAATTCAAATTCCTGCGAATACAAATGTCTTCGCTCAATTTTCTTTTGGAGGTCATTGCTTGCCTAAAAGAAAAAATAAAGAGGAAGGGAAAAAAAACTTCCCTTTTCTCGAGCCATCTCATCATCTGTCAGTAAGTCTTCATTTGTAGAGGCAACCGTTCTGCTGGTCACGAACCTAATGTACCGTTTGAAAGAAAGATTATTCAGCTTGCCATCCACCCGTCCCTCAATTCGATTTTTTTCTCTTTTTTCTCCATTTCACTGTAAAAAATATATAAAATGAAGACTAAAAAAAGATAAAAATCGAGCGAAAAAAAAATGGCTCAAGGAGGGAATTTAACTCATGGAATATTTCAGACTTCGTGTGCATCGACTCGAAAAATGAGCTCGATTTGGCAAGAAAATGGGAGAAAAAGTTCTCCTTTTTTCTCTGTCTACTTCTGACGCTCGAATTTCTTTTACTTCTTTTTCTTTCTTCTTTGACTCGGCAATTTAGAGTTTAGACTTACATTGAATAGAAGAAAAGAGGAAAAGAAATTCACCCACCAAGTCTTGGAACAACTAAAATAATCATTGAGGGTAAAAAATCTCCTTGGCGGTTTTTTGAAATGAAAATCTTCTTTTTCCATGTCGCTTTTTCTTCCACCTACTTTCTTTTATACATATATACTTATTCTTTCACTTAAAATGGCAAGATTGGCAAGGATTTACTCCAAGTCACGTTTGTCGTTTGCAGAGCATGGCGGAAATTTATTTCACCGAATCCGGATTATTTTCTTACGAATCTTCTTATTTTCTATATTCCTTACAAAGAACTGTTTGGAGTTAAATCTTCTGTATTATGTTCCAGCGAATTTTTTTTCCGTATTTTTTTCTTTCTTGTTTGCGTGTTGTGAAAGGTTAAAGATCTTTTTTCTTCTAACGCGTTCCTTGTTTTCTAGAATCGACATTGTGGAAGAGTACAAGAGATGCAAATTTCATTACGGGTCAAAGGAACTTGTTAAAAATTCGTTTTTAGGGATTTATTTTCGAGACGTAAATCTTCATGCTGCTTCTGTATTGTAACAAACTGTGACATGAAATCTTTTTTTTTTCTTTCCTAAGTACAATGTCCGATTTAGTGTAATCCAGCACCTAACTCTACTGTGCTTTTCTAAAAGCAATATGTATGGAAATTTGGTGAATGGAATGTTTTATTGCCATTTCTCTTAAAACTTCACCAGTTTTCTTTGAATGACATGTTTTGGAGTCATTTTGCTTGAATCACTGCCAAATAGATTTACTATATTTAGATATGATAGTATTGGTTTTATAAACGAGACTCAAAAAAAGGTGATTATTCGAGTGTGTTATAAAAATAACAGTGACATGTCTCGCATTAATATTTAAAACCGATTTTTTTTTTCTTTCTATCTTTCTTTCTTTTTTATTTAAGGAAAACCAAAAAACGGTACTCCCTTGTTATACCGGTCCCGACGATTAATCGCCAACAGACTGAGACATATCGCCAAGTTACATGACGTATGACATTTTATGAATATATGACTAAGTTATAGTCATATATGACGTACATATGGGGTTATAAGGCGTATATATTACATCGATATGATAATATATTTGACGTATATAGGAACATGACTTATGTATGTCGTATATATGAGCGTATGGAGTATATATCACGTATATATGATGTATATAGAAGCTTGGTGACGACCTTGGCGAAATCGCAATTGTGGAGCGCAGCTATAGCAAGGAAGTACCTCAAAAACTTCAAAAAAAATTTCCCACAAAAAAAAAGAAAAAAAAAGTAAAGTTGTTTATATCAAAAATGAATTTTAAAATGAAAATGTGACTAATCTTAGCTTGAAAGTTTAAGACTGGCATAATTGACTCTTAGTTTGTTTCACCTAGATTGATTGACTCGTAATTGATTTAATTGCAATTCTTATTTGTGATGTATATGAACTTATAATGGATAATCTTTAATAATATCAAAGTTATGAATAAATATTATTTTGAGCTTGTCAACACGAAAGGACAAGACATTCATTATTCCTCCATACAAAGATAGAACAAAACTATTTAAATGACGACAAACTGAACAAGAATGAAATTTGCTAATGCTCTTTCAATATAACTACAGAAAATTCATACTTGCTATACTATCTGTATAACTAATTAATTAATAAATAATCACATAATTAATAATGAGCTGACCAAGGAGATACTTAAGTAACATTTACTTAATGCGTCAACGCACAAACACAACTTTCAGTACACAAGACATTCTAGAACGAACATTCTATTTACATTGATACTTATTTTTCATGAATTCGGAAGAAATTGAGTGGTGCTGCCAACTATACATTTTAAATTTAAATTAGAAACACCATATCCCCCCCCACACACACACACACTTAATATTTCAGTCGTTCAGGAGCTCTTCTGTTCCTATTGGATCTTCAAAGTACCTGTGCAGAAGAAGAAGAAATAGTTTTTAAAGATTCAGTTGCATCAGCAATGGAACTATTAGGAACAGAAGGTTTTGGAAGTATTGAATCAAAGTCAGTTGATTTAGGACTTTAGGAATTAGGGTTGGGTTGATTGTTGACGGCCAATTATCTACACGAGGGATATGGGCCCTAGGGGGAGTGCCTTCCGTGGAGGTCTTTCTAAGGGAACCTAATCCGTATTAACGCATGGAAATCCACGGTTCGAAGAAAACCACGAAAACTTCGAACGATTAGGCCGACGGGCGCGATTGGGTTCGAACCCAGCACCTCCCGTCTACCAGCTTCGAGAGCAGAACCTCTCAGCCACTGGTCTTTAGGAATTAGGATCATGAGAGTCAGTTGGTGTAGGACTTGGAGTATTAGGATCATGAGAGTCAACTAGTTTCAGATCTGTGATACTAGGCTGTATTGGTGGAGAATCATCAGTTTCACCATTGCATTTTCACTTCTGAAACTACCTATATCACTTTCTTCAGAATTTGGATTATTAACTAAAGAAATCTCTGAACCTACATTAGTTATTTGGTTAGCATGCCTTTTCCAAATATTTGAACCGACTAGAATTCTATAATGTAATTTTCCTTCTCTTGCTGTAATTCGACCAATTTATCCACTTGGCTTCTGTAGTATAATTTCTTACAGCTATTTTCTGTATAATTTCAAATTCTTTTATTTTAACTTTAGACTTTTTCGCATTTTGTTTATCATGAACAAAATTTGTAACATTTGGCACCATCAAATCTATTTTTGTCCTTAAATATGACGTTTTAAAAATAAATATACGGGAAAAATACAAACATCATATTTGCCAAATATTTTAAGGCACCATAAACTATGAAACAAAATTCCAAATTCAAGCGTCATTATTATGGATTACAAGGTATAATTAAAGAATGATTATTTACTTCAAATTTCATATCTAAACAAATCTTTAGAAGTTTTTTTCGAAATAATGTTTCCATTCCCAAAATTACAGAAATTAAATGAGATTTGAGGCTTTTGTTTCTTTTATTATGCAAATACTCAAATGTTGTAATGTTTCCGCTATTAAAAAAATAGCCTAAAAATGTTTCTACACGATAATCTTAAAAGAACATCATTAATAATATGTTTTTTTTATCCTTACAAATGCTGCATGAGCAATTTTTCACTTTTTCCATCATCTGTTTTCTTATCTTACTATGTTATCCTCAATCTATTACGGAGAAGAAACCGTGACGGTTTCAGTGAAAAATAACTGTGGCAGCAATTTACAGCAGACGATTAAAAATGAGCCAAGGGAGAAAAAAAAATATCATGAGCTCGTTTCTTACACCAATTAACCTGTTAAAGACTTCTCCTGTTCATTCCACGCGGACTTATTATCGCCGAAAAAAAAATAATACAGGCGAAGAGCAAAAAAAAGTGTTATTGAATTTAGGAAAATAAATGCGTCATTATGTTATCCATCACACTTTTATCGTGATAAACGATAAAAACATAATAACTCATATCATAGGGCTGTACCTAGAAGTGTAAGTGTTAACAAAGGATCATTTAAGCATCCATTTGCTGTCTTTCACAATAATTTTCGCCAGTTGAGTGGAATGTGGAAATGAAACCTGAAGATCAATTATTCTGTGAAGAGTGCCGAATTATTTTTTTCTCTGAAAAGCATCCCTCTAATTTGCCGTTATTGATCATAATCTTTTCTTTCTTTTTTTAAACCAAATTAAATAATATAATGGGAAATAACATAAAAATGTATTGGAATCCTTCTCAATGAAAAACGCTAACTACGGCTCTTTGCGTTTGCACTGAATCCACTTGTAATTTTAAATGGGACAGGATGTAATTTATAAAGCATTAGAGGAAAGAAGCTGTAAGAAATATAAACAGATATGATTTAAACTAATTTGCTTCAATCAGTCATAATAACACCAAATTTTTCCGAGAAAGTTGATTTAAGAAAAAAATACCGGTAAAATGTTTCAGAGAAGTAAAAGAAAGCAATATATAATTTGTGTAATTATGGTAATTTTTTAACTGCACATTAACGCCTTTCAATAATTTGATGAGCAATGTAGTATGCAATGTGGAAAAAATAAAGTACAGTGAAACCTCCTTGTGCGACCACCTCCCTGAACGACTATTTTTTCATGGAATGAAATGTATTCCCATTGGCGTATTACTAATTTTACCTCCATTCAGAGACCATCCCATTTGAACTCCCTCCATGAGCGACCAATTTCTCTGAAGAAAATGAAACAAATTCTGTTTTTTCCTGGTCACTTGAAGAAGGTTTTATTAGAAAAATAATTCTGGAGAGCGCATTATTCATCAAACTTCTAAACTAAGTTTAGCATTTTTTTTATTCCGGTAACTTTTAAGTGTTTAAACCCCTTTGTGCCTTTTTAGGCAATGAATTTAACTCTGAATACAAATTAAGAATGACGGTCAATAACCCCCCCCCCTCTTGCCCTATTCTGTCAGGAAACTCTCAAAGAAATAGATAAATTAAAGAAATCGTCATTATTTGTTCCCGTCAAAAAAAAGTTGCATTTATTTATTGAACTTGGACTTGGAAATAAAAATGTAATTAACTTTTGTTTTGGTATTTAAATTTTCATATTTCTTCCTAATGTGAAAAATAAATTTTAGTAATATTAATTATTACCTTTTTTCAACAATTAAAATCTAGATTTAAGCATGACCTCTATTAAGAGACCACCTCTCGGAGCGACCAATTTTTATTGGAACGGAACGTGGTCGCTTTAGGGAGGTTTTACTATAATTGAAATCGGATTAAAGCTGATGCAAGTCGAGTTAAAACTAGTTGTCCACAGCAATGCATTCGGTAACTTCTAGTCATGGAATGAGATTTTTGTTAAATTTCATTATTGTTTTTAGACAGGTGTCTTCAACACTTTAAAATAAAAAGAAAATAATCCCGCAAAAAAAAATATTGAGAAGGGTTAAACACATTAGTGACTAGGCATATAAACTTAGTAACATGTGCAACAGCGTGGCGTTTTGTATATTTTATATTATTTTTATGTGTCATAATATTCCATAATTCACTCTTTAAAAAAAAAATCATAAAAACGTAACAAATTGCGGTTTGGCCTACAATAATTATAAAAGTGGGGGATATTTTGCTGTAAAAGGAAAAATAAAAGACTTATTTATTTTTCTTTCACCTGTAATAATACAGCTGTTTACAATGATGTGGCAAACTGCCTCTTTTTTTACATGGACTTATGGAACTCCCTATACTTTTCCACTTTCTTTTTAAACAAGTTGGAAATTGCTCGTCAAACGTGGCAAATGAGGTGCGTTCGTACTATAACTAGTTTTATAATTATTTTTTGCACCCCATATTGTACTGAATGTGTATTTATTTGCAATTCATAAGTGCATAGTCTGTAACATCATTAAAATGCACTTGCAATAATTTTTTCCATTCCCCTTAATGTAACGGAAAACTTTTGACTGCCCCTGTAATTAAGCTATACATCCGATTTTCATGAAATTTGAAATGGCTCGACAAAATTTTGCAGCAATTATATATTTAAAATTTCAACCCATTCGGAAAGCTGTAACATCATTAAAATGCACTTGCGATAATTTTTCCCATTGGCTTTAATGTAAAGAAAAACTTTTGACTGTCCCTGTAATTAAACTATACATCCGATTTTCATAAAATTTGAAATGGCTCGACAAAATGTCGCAATAATTATATGTTTAAAATTTGAGACCATTCGGAAAGCTTTAACATCATTAAAATGCACGTGCAATAATTTTTCCCATTGGCCGTAATGTAAAGAAAAACTTTTGACTGTCCCTGTAATTTAACTATACATCCGATTTTCATAAAATTTGAAATGGCTCGACAAAATTTTACAACAATCATATATTTAAAATTTCAGACCATTCGGTTGGGTAGTTTTTGCTCTATTATATGCGGACGGACGGACAGACGGACGGACAGACAGACAGACGGACTGAACGACGACTATAGGTGCTACGTATTTATATAATTACGAACGCACCTAATAAACAGTTTCAAAATATTTCTTTTAAAATAGCATTTATATTATAGTCTAATTTATGTAAAGCATTCCTAGGTGGATGAGATTTCATCAAATCGCTGCTCGAACAAGTGACGACGGAATAATCAAATGTTTCTCGAAAACTTATAATGCGTTTATATTGCATAAGGTCAACTCGTGATGCCTAAACGCATACAAAAAATTTAATGCGTTCTGTTTTCTTCATTTTTTATGATATGATTAAATATTTTTTTCTTTCCCATCGAATTCCACTATGAATGTGTACAGAAACTCAATTGAAAATTAAATTGTCATTATAAATTTCTAAAACTTATTGTTATACTAATAATAGTTTAGATAATTTTATTAATTATTTCTTAAAATCATTAACAATAATTGTTAATCCCATTAAGCGGATCCTATTCTCTTTAAATTATTAATTGTTAAATCTATGCTATAATTTTGAATATAGTTGCTCGTGTTTGGGTACTTTAAAATATTTTAAACTCTTCGCATTTATAAGAAAAACTGAAACATACAGAGGAGGTGCAGGCAAAGGATATTATTCGGCAAATCCATTTAAATATTTTAACTGGCATGAAATTTGTTACGTAACAATTAAATAAACTAAAATGTTAAGCATCCGGGAGCAAACACTGTTAAGAAGCTATCAGTTTTACAGATTTTAACTAGGACTAATTGATGGCGTAACAGGAAGTCTCTAGCATTCGCTGCTGACAAAAAAATTATCACAAGAGAAATTAAAGCTTTCAAAATATATTTGTACATTGGGTTGTTCTCACCGCATCATTAGTGACAAAGGGTTAATTTTCGGAAGACAAAACACCGGCGCGACTTTCTTGCACATTAATCAGATTGACATTGACTGATATCTCAATGTGACAATAGAGTAATTACTTCTTAGATTTACACGATGAAGAAAAATTTTGATTTTATAGATTTTATTTTGTTTTATTGGAACTAAAAAGGTATTACTTACTTTGAATGTAAAAAGAAATGCATATATATATCCACTTAAAAAAAGGGATATTTTTAATTTTGTTTAAACCTTTTTCATTCGAATGAGATGAAATAGGGAGAAGGAAAAGCATATTTTGCACTTGAAACGGATTTAAAATTGATTATTAAAAACAAATAATGGCTTTTTTCAAATCTGACATTCATTATAAAATTCCCAAACAATCCTGATATAACGCTTACAGGCATTAAAAAAATTATTAATAGCAGTTATTAAATAGCTTTTTGTCACAATATAATCTTTGGACCCCTTACCATAAAACTGAATATTTTAAAAAAAGTTAATGTTTTTGTTATGTCAATGAGTTGAAAATCTTTGAGAAAGTCTTATCTCATGTAGAACAGAAAATGTTTTGTCAAATGTCGGATTTTCCAACTGCATATTCGAAAAGGAAATAGTTCTGCTATCTATTGTTATGTTTCATAAGCATTAATCAACTTTATATGAAATCTGTTGCTAATACGGGAATAAAAAACATCTATCGTATATTCCGCCATATAACGCACTCCGACACTTACTGTGCAACAAAAAATTGGAAATAGCAGAAGTTTTCTATTTTGATGTACATTCGCTGTATTACGCGCATCGCTTTTCTTGCAAAGAAACTTTCATGATATATCGCTCACCCGCAAAAGTGACACATCTCCACAAAAGTAACTTTCTCGGGAAAGTCAAAAACAGATTTGCATGATTTTACTATAACATGAAATTATAGCTCTTAGCTCTGCATGCAGCACTAAAAACTTGCTTAAAAGCATAAAACCCTTAAGAATGAAGACGTAGATGATGTTTGGAGGGTTGAGTAATTTTATCTCCCTACACAATCCAACCCCCTTCTATGGTCACGAATGCACATATAACGTAATTTCTAGATAACTACACATGAAATTTTACTTTAGCAAGACACACCTATGACAGAAATATTAGTGCAATAAAATGCAAAATGAATTTGTGCGAGTTGTGTCACTTTTCTTGTGAGTAAGCGATATGTAGCAATAAAATGCAATAAAAAGCATTAAAAAGTATAATAACTAGTACAAAGACACAGAAGAATAAACAAATACGAAATGAAGTCATATTTTATTGTCAAGTCTATCTGCTTGAATCTCCACCAAGCTTTTGGAATTGTACTCTCGCTGCTTCAAATAATCACGTCTTTTTCTGTTGTCCATGAATATAAAAATCAGAATTCTTATGCTTCTATTTTCTTAATTTTTCATTTTTGTACCCTGCGTACAATGCGCACCTGTAAAATTTATATCCTTTTCTTCTTAGATGACGTTACCATGGATGAGAGGGTTGTGTTTATTTCTCGGAGGTAATAAAATCGTCCTTAATATATTTTCAAGAACTTTTTTTCTGAATGAACATCGTGTAAATACGAACATTGTTTACTTCATTACAGATGCTAGCAGTTTTTTTATTACACATATGACACCTATGATATTTTTTATACATTCCTAAGTACAACAACGAAAATGTTGTTTATATTGGCTATATCTTCGCCAATAGTGGTCTTAGTTTTGCCAATACTGGCATTAAATATTGCCCCAACATTGTGCCGTTTGCACTTTTCTAATATTGTATCAATATCTGCAAGTTATATTTCTTAAATATGGGCGTTTCATTTTAAACGATTTCTATGTAAAGACCACATTTAACCAATATTGATATTTAATTGGAAATATTTGCCGATATTTCAATATTAAGGCAATACTGGACCTCAATGTAACCAAAACTGGGTCAATACTAGTTTATTATCACTTTTTATTTTTTTAATAAAAATGAAGAATGAAAAAAAGTATCCAACTATTCGTGCAGAAAAAAGAAGTATAGCATTATTTTTTAAAACTAATACTAATGTTGCTCTCTCTTTGCGTTTCTCTGTTTATTTTATTTTATTTATTCATTGTCGATTTCTATTGAAAAGTCACATAAGAAAGTTAATATATCCCTGTAAAATCATCCCCTTAATAATCTCCATTCCAATATACATTTTTTGTTGCTCATTCTTTTAAAATTCATCATGGAATGAAAAGTTTCTCCAGCGAATTGCGATCCATAGCTTTTAAAACTCAGTAATAAGTGCGCTCAAGAGAAAATAGAACATTTTCTTATTTATTAATATTGACATTTTTAATAGTATTTAGCCTTGTCTTACACCTTTTTTTCAGAATAACGACCCTGTTGAATATGATTAGAAAAAATATGGTAAAATAAAGCGAAGAATCATCAATAGCTCTAAATTTCTTAAAATCGTCAAAACTATCGATTATTTTTTCAATAGAGTACAGCTCAATTTCTCTTTTACCTATTTTATTTTTCACATTAGTACTTTATGAAAGAGAAATGTTCAGATTTTACTTTATTTCTTAGTTTCGAGCCAAACAAAAGAAAAATATATAATAAAATTAATGTTTATGAGATTTGTTTCTTTTTTAAATATATTATAAGAATAATTTTAGTTTAATATTTTAAGCAAAAATTTCAAACATGTTTATTTTTTAGTTTTTGAAATTTAGTAAAAATTTACTGACGTAAAAAATTAAATTTATTCTATCTGTCGATAAAAGTGAAAAGAGATCTAACTTTCATTTGGAATCAAACAAAAGAAAAATATATAATAAAATTAATGTTTATGAGATTTGTTTCGTTTTTAAATATATTATAAGCATGATTTTAGTTTGATATTTTCAGCGAAACTTTCAAAAACATTTCTTTTTTGTTTATGAAATTTAGTAAAAACTTCTCTGACATAAAAAATTATATTAATTTATTCTGACTTTCGACAAAAGTGAAAAAAGAATTAACTTTTTTTGTTGTTGTTCTGATTTTTTATAAACTCGTATTTCCTTTAGTGGTTTTATCTTTATAAAACATAAAACTACTCAATGCTGAAATTTTATTTTTAAACAACAGGGTAGTAAAATGTTATTCCCCGTTGAAAAAGATCTAAAAACAAACGGAAAAAAAAAAAAGAAACACAAAATTTTGGTACCATATTGATAACATCAATAATAACATCAGTTTTGGCAATATTAAAAGACAGCTCGAAAAAAGAAAGAAAGATAGACAAAATCACAAAAAAGGTACCACTTTTGCTTGAATAAATGAAAGAGAGTTGCCAATATCAAATGACAGCTCAGTTACATGTATCAATCAAAACTACACTTCACTTCAAATGTTTCAAACGACCATACCTACAAGGGAAAAAAAATCTATTTTTCTGACACAATGGTGAAAGAAAGCTGCGTTACTGTACGCTCCTTTCATATTTAACTCTAGAATATATACTTCTTAAACTGCTATTTTATTTGAAGCTTATTTTTCGTATTTCACGATTTTTTTTTTTTTGACACATTCCGAAAGAAAAAATGTCAAACATAACTGCTGCCTTATTTTTATTTGACATAAAAAAGCACTAGTATAAAGAAATATGATTAAAATATACTAGAAAAATAAGTATGAGTAGTAGGAAAATAATAATATCAAAGAACATCTCTGTTACATGTATTAGATTAAAATGCATTTTGTTTAAAACATTTGAAAAAACCATATTACAAAAAAAGCTAGTTTTATTGCATACTGGTGAAAGAATCCTGTACTACTATATCCATTCCCATATTTAACTTTCAGAATACATATTTTCTAAACTGTTATTCGGTTTCAACTAAAAAATTTACTGCTCTTATTATATGGTTATTTTTATCCATTTTGAAAGAAAAATATGTTACATAGCTGCCGTCTGATTTTTTATTTAATATAAAATGAATAAGAATAATAAGAAAAGAATATGATTTAAAAAGTACTATAACAAATAAAATGTTTGAACAGGACGGATTCTAGTAGAAGGCTAATAATATAACATGACAGCTCATTAACATCTAATACTCAAAATTATAATTCGTTTCAATTTTATTTTTTCAACCGCAGTTATCCCAAGCATTTTCTAGTTCTCATTAGTTCTTGTGACGCGTTGATTTTTAAAGCGGAGCAAGTCCATTTTGCGAAAAAAATTTTATTATTACAAATTAGTATTAGTAGCTTATTACAAATTAACATAGAATTTATGTCACAGAATTTGGGTCATTCCATGTCGCGTATGGGACAGCTTTTCTACATATTACTGCTTTTTAGGTGCGTTCATAATTATATAAATACGTAGCACCTACAGCCGTCGTTCGGTCCGTCCGTCCGTCCGCATATAACAGAGTAAAAACTACCCTACCGAATGGTCTGAAATTTTAAATATATAATTGCGATTGACAATAAAACATGTCAATATAGATTTTTAATTTACTTTTAATGTATATAATTGCTGCAAAATTTTGTCGAGTCATTCCAAATTTTATGAAAATCGGATGTATAGTTTAATCACAGGAACAGTCAAAAGTTTTCCGTTACATTACGGGCAATGGGGAAAAATTATCTCAAGTGCATTTTAATGATGTTACAGCTTTTCGCACAGAATGAAATGGATATGCACTTATGAAGTGCACTAAAATAGACATTCAGTGCAATATGTGGTGCAAAGAATGTTTATAAAGCTACTTATAGTACGAACGCACCTCATTTGCCATGTTTGACGTGCAATTTCTAACTTGTTTGAGTTATGTCTTTTTTGAAGCAAGGGTGCGATATTTCTATGACGGATAACTATCTCCTAGTCCTTTTACAGAGAAACACCAAAATTCTTCGATGCTGTGCCACATGTAATAGTGGCGGCTATAAAGTTTTACAGTACTGTGCTATAACGAGTTTCACTAGTAAGAACTTCTATTTAATAGAATGGTACGATAATCTTTTGTGCAGTCTTTGTTAATAAAATCCCAAAAAAAGAAGCTGTTATTGTAACCAGAGCACCGTAAATTTTCCTGCAAGTGATTACCCAGATCTTATCCCACAATACATATATAGGGTGTCCATAATTAAACGACCCTACTTTAAAGTTGTCTACAGACAAAATTCTTCATAAAGTTGTGAAATTTTGTGAAAGACATAATATAGGGATGGTAATTTGTTTAAGATAAAAAAAAAGTTCAAAATTTCGTCACCAGAGGACGATTTGATTTTTAATAAATTACGCATGTATTATTACGCTAGTTTAGAAATTTTATTTAATTACTTAACCTGGTTCTAAAGACAGTATTTCACGACATGTTCCTAGCATTTCCCAGAACACATTGTGATCAACTATGGAACATGCTATATTTCGATTCCAAGTGGTATCTGAAAATGATGACCGTCACGCTGAACATATTTGGTTATAGCAAAATTTGTAAAACTATCGTAAATGTCTGATAAATGTTTAATTCGTTAAAAAACTGCCTCCTACTTCTTTTTTCTCTCTCAAACAAATTTCCATACCTTTATTATGCCCGCCACAAAATTTCATAACATTCTGAACAATAGATTCGTCTACAGACAACTTTAAAATAGTGTCGTTTAATTATGGACACCCTGTATATCAATGTGAGAAAGGTCTATGATCAGAGCCCGATTAGGATTGTCCGAGGCCGAAGGTCCAGGAGCTTTTTCAGGGCCCCTCCTAACCAAAATACAGTAAAACCTCTTAATAGTGGGCACCTTGGGACCGTGAAATTTGTCCACTATTTGGAGGTGTCCGCTTTTGAGAGATAAAAATATACAGATTTATAGATATTGGGGATCGAAAAAGTATCTGCCAAAAAGAGGTGTCTTCTATTCAGAGCGTCCGTTACCGAGGTTTTACTGTAGTAGTTAGCGATTTTTTTTTTTTTTTGAGAGTATTTAGAAATTTTCCCGCATTTTATAAAATGCTCATGAGATGAGAAACTCAAGTTAACTTAAATTCTTTTTTGCTGTTTGATGCTATAATACCTTAAATATTTTGTCAATAAATATTTCTTAAAATTAATTTTCATAAAAATATTTTGTCTACAGCATTCCTAAATTAAGTTATTTTAGAGAAAGAAAAAGCATGGGAAAGTTCTAATAGAGGTATATATTACTTAGATATCAGAGCTTAAGATAAAAAATTCTAGTAGATTTAAGAATTTTTTCTAAATCATTTTACTCATTTTGGGCCCTTTGTCTGCAGTGGGCCCAAGGCCGCGGCCTAGTTGGCCTGTACGGTAATCAGGCCCTGTCTATGATTTGACTATGAAGAGAATACTTTTGAGTAGAATCCACTTTTAATAGAATTATAGTTTTATGTTGCATAATATTAACAAGCACACCCAGAATTTCATCGTGAAAACTTTTGAAATATCCACTATCTAAACTAAGAATTAGAATTATATGGACATACAACTTATTACTGAATATTTGTTCTTTTTTTTTTCACTTTTTACTATAAAATTTATCAGATCCACTTTGAATAGAATTATATTTTTATGGTGCATTATATTATCAAGCACAATCAGAATTTCATTCTGAATACTTTTAAAATATCCACTATCTAAATTCAGAAATATAATTATAGGCATACAACTTATTACGGAATATTTTTTTCTTATTTGTTTTCCACTTTTTCCTATAAAAATTATGATATCCACTTTGAATAGAATTATATTTTTATGTTGCATTATATTGTCAAGATCAAGCAGAATCAGAATTTCATATTGAGTACTTTTAAAATATCCACTATCTAAATTAAGAAATATAATTCTAGGCATACAACTTATTATTAAATATTTCCCCCCTTTTTCCTATAAAATAAAATTTATTTTTTTACTTTATTGTAACTTTCCTAAAGAAGAATGAAATATTGAAATAAAGTAAAATATTTAATGTTTTGTTATTGTAATTATATTCCATTCAAAGAAAATCAACGTTTTCAACAAATCATTGCTTTTGAAAGTGAGACAAGCTCGTTATTGCATACCAAAACCATGATTTTGCTTTTCAACTAACACGGACAACTATTATTTCATATTAAATTTACCTGAAATAAGACCACTAAAAATATTTAAAAAGTCTATTACTGCTTACGAATATTTTTTAACGCATTTAAGGGAAGACAAGACTGGGTGCAATCCTATGGGAAAGATGCGAGCTTTAAGACCCGCTTCCTCGGAAACTACCCGACCGATTTTGTTGAAATTTGGAATCCATATTCACTAGATTATGCTCGAGACATCTGGTATACCTGTTTTTTCTTCGACTAAAACTTTTTATTTTAGAACAATGGCAATTTTTCAGAAATAAAAATCTGAAGCTAATTATTATTTTTTTTAAATTGTCTGCCACGAGGCTAACTAAAAAGACAGGCTACCTCGGTGCACGTCCCAAGTGTCTTTTTTAACAGACCGCTAGAGTGGCGTGGTGTTCTTTTCGTACACTTGCACAGGTGCAATTGAGCATCACGTGAATGCAGCAGTCTGTAAAAAACGATACGTGGAATGCACCGCTGTAGCCTGTCTTTTTCGTTAGCCTTGCTCTGCCACATATGATCTTATGTTTATACTCTACCACCAAAAAATATTTTTTTTAGAAATCACTCCAGTACTTTTAGGAGTTAGTGGGGGTTTTAGCTGAAAAGTACTATTTTTCAGACAGCTAAAAAACTTAGACACTTCTAACTTGTGTAAAGTGCTTCCACAGTTTTATCAAAAACCTGAATTAAAGTATATATAAACACTTGGATAAAATTTAGTTACATATAATAAATGAGTATAAAATGTTGGAGTAAAATTAATGTGAGTGGGCGTGGCGCCCCAGTCTTGTCTTACCTTAAATGCAAACCATTAAATATCTAGCAGTAACATAAAATGTCCTTGTCTCACTTTTAAAATCAACGGCTCTATTACCTAATTTGTTATTCTGTTTTAAATTTAGTGTTCTTTTTTATGGTTATTTTGAACCATTTCGAATGTAAAATGAATAAAGCTGCTGCCTAGTTTTTATTTGACATAATATGCACTTGAATCAAAAATGAATAATATAACCAAAAAAAAAAAAAAAAAAATACTATAAGGACTGAAATGATCGAAATACACGGAGTCAAGTAGAGGGTTAATAATCTAACAAAGGATACCTCTCAGTTACGGACGCCAAACAAAAATATTTTCCTCTTCAAACATTTCACACCACCGTGCTTACGCATTTTCTGCAGTTTAATGCATAATTGTAAAAATTCTGCATTTCTATTCTTCCCTCCCATATTTAGTTCTCGAATACGCATTTTCAAACTGTTATTTGATTTAAAATTTAGTGTTCTTTCTTTTTTTTTTTTTTTTTTTTTTTTTTTGGTGTGTGTGTGTGTTTGTGTGTGTGTGTGTGGTTATTTTGACTCATTTCGAAAGAAAAAATGGAACACATAGCTCCTGCCTGGTTTTTATTTGAGATAAAATGCAAGAATGACATACAATACAACTAATTCAGTAGAGAGTTAACAGAATTAAAAGACAGATTGATCAAACGAAAATGTAGTTAGTTCTAAACACTTCAGAGGGTCATACTACAAAAAAGAAATTATGCTCCTCTAACTCAGTGCTCCAAGAATCGTATATTGCTATATCCCCTCCCATATATCTTAGAATACACATTTTCTAAACTGTTATTTCATTTCAAGTTTAGTGTTCTTATTTTATGGTTATTTTCAGCCGTTTCGAAAGAAAAAGAACAACAAAGCTGCTACCTGGCTTTTATTTGAGGAGAATAAAAAATAATATGACTTTAAAATTATGGTATGGAAGGAAATGTTTGAAAGACACACAATCCAAAGGTTAATTAAACGACACCACAATTACGTGCATCAAAAATATATTTTACTTCACATATTTGGGACGCCATATTACAACGCTTTTATTTAGTTCTGTAACACAGTGGTGAAAGAATACCTGCATTCATCCCTCCCATGTTCAACTCTAGAATACGTAGTATTTCCTAAACCGCTATTTAATTTCAAAGTTAGTGTTCTTATGTTACGCTTATCCATTTCGAAAGAAAAAATGAACAACATAACTGCTACCTGATTTTTATTTGACGTAAAATACACGAGATTAAATTATAATATGATTTTGAAAATATGATAAGGAATTAAATGTTTGCAAAACACACAACCCAGGGGTTAATTAAATGACAGCTCAGTTACATGTATCAAAATATATGCTTTATTTCAAACATTTGGTACGCCATATTACAACGCTTCTTTATTTCTGCAATACAGTGGGGAATGAATAGTTTATTGCTATTCATCTCTCCCATGTTCAACTCTAAAATATATATTTCCTAAACTGCTATTAGATTTCAAATTTAGTGTTCTTATGTTATGGTTATTTTGACCCATTTCGAAAGAAAAAATGAATAACATAGCTGCTGCCTGATTTTTATTTGACATAAAATGCAAGAGAGTAAAAAGAATATGATTTAAAAAAATACTATAAGGAATAAAATGTTTGAAAGACACGCAATCTAGAAGACATCAAACGGCAAGAAGCGAGAAACATAAAACTTGTTATTTCCAGATGCTTTGATTCTTGGCGTCAGTTCAAATTTCCCACTAGATTTTTTTATACATCCCCCTTTAAGTCATTTTTATATGCATGCATATGACTTTTTTTTCACTCTTTATTTACCTGCTAGCGTGTCAAAATATGTCTTTTTACATAAGACGTATTCCCAGAGATAATAAAAAATATTATATATAGAAAATAAATCCTTGCAAGATAAGACGTAAAATAAACAGTAATTTAACATCATCTTTGGGTACATATTTATTTTTTCTTCTGTTATTCTTCATTTTATCATGGCAGCAGCTTTTTTTAACGGTTCGCTCATTTTGACAAGTTAGCTATGTGTAGAAAAAGAGGGGGGGGGAGGGGAGGAGTTCGCTTGTCATTTTGCCATTTTGTCGTTTTTATTAAAATCCATACATTCATTATCAAATGTGTCAACTCTTTTTTTTCTCTCCCTCGCCTTAACGTTAATTTTATCCCCACGTAGGGTTGCCAGAATAATAATCTTTGAAAAAAAATGTTGGCGTCATGGGGTGACAGTAATTATCGTTAATCCTCCTATCTGTGCTATCATTATGTGCCAACTCTTTTGTTAATAGGATTTTTTTTTCTATCTTCGTTATCTTTTTTTTTTTTTTTTTTTTTTTACTCTCTCCTTTTATAATTGGAGCTCTTTTTTTTTCCTTCTCTTCCCCCAGCATTCAGTTTTTGTAACATTGCCGTTTTTTGTGCTGTTTTTTAATAGCTTTATGCTTCGCGATGGAAAATTTTAATTTTTTTAATGAGTGTAAGATGAATTCGTTTTATAGAAAAGAAAGATGGGATTTTTTTTTTTTTCGAAAACCCCGCAGGGCTGAATAAAAAAAACTAAAAACATTTTTTTCAACATTCTATTAACTTTAGTTTCGTTATGGGTGGATTGAAAAAAAAGACCATAAAAAAACCCTCAGCATTATGGTATTTTAAAATTCTTTCCTTGATTAAATGAAAATATTAAGATTAATTATCTTCTACAGAGCGATTAGTCTTTTTTTATAAGCGTACAGAAGTAAATATTTTTTCACTTTTTTTTATAGCAGAATAGAAAAAAAATTCCCTGAGGGCAATGTAGGAAAAAAAATTTATCCCTACCGGTTTGCAAGAAGCGTAAAAGATTTTTTTTCTCAGTTTTCTGTTCACATTAAATAGATTAAAAAAGTTAATAAGCTTAATTTTTTATTAAGCTTTTTACTGATGAAATACGCATACTTTATCATTAAAATCTTTTTAAAAACCTTCGGAGAAATTATCATTAAATCTCAAAGAATAACTTAATGCTTTTGTGCTTTGAATTAATCACCATGTTTAACGAAGTAAAATAAGATGCAGAGTTGAGATGTTATATTTTGCTCCTTTTTTCTTTTGTTATATTTTTATTTCTAATGCATTATAAATTTTCTTGTGCAATGAATGAAAAAATACTTTTTATTTTTTATGTATTGTATGTTAATGGTAACATAATTCAGCCAACATTTTTTTTAAAGAAAATTTGTTGATATTTTCGTCTTCGTCTAATGTTTATGAATATAAATCAAATATTCGATAAAAAATATTGTAAAGCATCAATACGATGAATGGTGAAAAAATAAAATGACAATTTTATTTCCTGATAGACACCTTTAAGGGAGGGGGAAAGGGGAATTGGGATTAAATAAGGGGCAAATTTTGTACATTTATTTTTACATAAATTGTTTGACATATATTTTTAAATTGCATTTATTTTTTAATTTATTTATTTTTTTATGCGAAAACTTTGTAATGATTTTTGAAATAATTACATTACCCTTCAATTACAGGGAAAATACCGTAGATACAGCTTTAGAATTTATTGAATTGTTGTCAATATCATCAGGACTGTCTAACACAACGCCTTTTGAAGTTTGTCTTGAAATCGCTTCAAATGTTTCTTGTTACTAACTTTAAAAAAAAAATCCATTTTAAAAGAAGTTTTTGTTTAAAATCACTCTTTGCATAATTTTTTATTACATGCGGTGTTGAATTATTTAGCTTCTTTCCTTTCGAAACTTTTTGAAATGACCCCTTCCTCTCCGGAAAGATGTAATGATAAATTCATTATGAATCTTTTTTTCTCTTTTTTCGTGGTTATGTTTCAGGGGATGTGTAACTGACAAAAATCAAGAAAATTAAAAGGGAGAAATTTTAATTTTATTTATTTATTTATTTATTTATTTATTTATTATTTATTTATTCATTTTTACCAGACAGTAGGTTCTCATAGGCATACATATCTATGATGCGTATCGGTATCAAACTTGAGTTCCGCTGCACTGTAGTAGCCTTGTAGATAATGCACATGTGATGTCACGAAGCAGCTGCATCCAATTAAAGACGTACTTCTCAACACTCGGTGTAGGTATAAATTAAAAATTCAGTATATTATTTCCTAGACGTAATATGATGCATTATAAACTAAGCGAAAATTACAAGCAATTTAGCGAAAACTATGAGCAATTTAGCTTAAAGTTTTGCCTACGTGGAATTGAGTAGACAAGTATCTAGTCAGTTTGTTGACAAACATGCACTTTATCTAGATATATCACTTTTAGTCATATACTTACGTGTATCATGTGCACGTGTTACCAATATCGTTACCAATAGTGATATAATATCGTTGCGTGTGTCGAGTCATGTAAATAACGGCGCCTTTTATTGTTTCCCATCGGTGGAGGTGCACCCGTGCTTGCTGTAAGGTTCGATAGACTTTATGATTCCTGTTATTGATCACAATTAAAACCTCTAATGACTATATTAAATGGAAAGATTTAATATATGTAAGTCAAAGTGATTGCATTGTATTAAAATGTTTCATAATGGCTCCTCAGCTCTTGGTCATTATCTACCTTTATAGAATTTTATGTATTTATGAATAACACATTCTTAATTACAGAGTAAAGAGAAAAATATTTCAACATTTGATAGAAATCATATCTTTCTTTCTTTCTAACCAATGACCAGGCCCCTACCTGCCGGGTTGCCCCAGCTGAACGGATTTGATACCTGGTATCGGGGCGTGTGACCACCTAATCGCCGCGTAGGGGCAATAAAATCTGACGAGTGCCTAGATCTTCATCCTATCAGTAGTACCTACTGCTTAGTTGTGAACTTATTTATGCCGGTTACTGAATATTTTGATGTTGTGTTTTAGTACCTGCTCATTGCTACTCAAGTTGATATCGTAATTTAGAACCTTGGTCAGATGACGAGACCTTCACCTGACAAGGTACCTCCAAAGGTATAATTCGCAGGTAACTTGGAGGACTTCGCACCCACGATGGATTTTACATGTACCAGGCGATATTAGCATACATGGCGGACATCGGCTGTTCTCCAAACCGATTACCAGACCCCTACATTTGATAGAAATCATATCAACATTTGATAGAAATCTTTTTATATCAAAGATCGATTATTTAAAAAAAAAATTAAAACTCTTTAAAAAATTAGCGCACTAATTATAATAATAGCTCATAACAGAAAAGAAAAATTATTTTTAACAGACAAAAACCAAGAAAACTAAAAGAAAGAATTTTTTAACCACGCAATAGACAGCTAATTTAGTTCTCATGGACACACAACTCTATGATCCATATTTGTATTAAATATGATATGTAAAGCATATTTCCCTTTCTGTTTTCCATCCCAAACTCAAGGTAATAGAATTAAAGCGTTCGATCTCCCTTTAGAAAACAAAACCCTATCCCATTAAATTTATTGCGCGGCAGTTTAAATCGCGAGTTATGGATATAATAAAAACTTGAATGTCGTAAAAGTAGAATAAAATGGAACGATTCTGTTAGAAGCTGTTTCCCCACCCAAGAGACCTTCGTTCGGAGACCCCTGATTGCGTTAGCTACCGCAGAGCCCCATAATCGAATCTCTATTCTCGTCCTCCTAATGCAATCAGCACCAGCTCCAGTGCTGCTGCAAATCTCCCTGAAGCACCTTTTCCTCGGATAGAGTGCGAGATTGCTGTTCACGTGTGTTTGTGGATGTTAGGGATGAAAAACTGCTCGGGAGACGTATTCAATGATGCTTCGAATGTTGGTCAGAGTGTTATTGTTTAGTCTTCTTTAGCATTAATACCAAATTCGGATGTTTCATTCCTGAAGGCATTCTTGACGTCAGGCTACAACTTCATAACATGCAACTTATTTCATTATTTTCAATGTATATTATATTTGTACAATAATAGCCGATTAATGCTTACATGGTATACAGTCGGACCCCGTTATCCCGACAACCGGTTTTCCCGTCACCCCGCTTATTACGTCAGTTTTTCAAAGTCCCGATTTTCTGTATATGATTTTAATGTAAATAAACTCCGGATTTTACGTCGTTAAATAATTTATCACTCCGGATATCCCGACGGTTTAGGTTTTCATAATCCAGCTTATAAGCACGGAAATTAAGAGGTAAGAAATATCTTAGCCAAACTTTTCGCAAGAGTGTCTAAAATACCCATTGAGATAAATTTTACTTCAATCCTTTTTATGAATAAATAAAGACACACTTTATGAATGACCCACTTAAGCTTCAGATAGACGTATCAGTCTACTCGAGGTCTTTTTGTTGTGGTCAGGCGGCGCTTTCTTGTGGTTACACGGCGTTTTTCATCCGATTAAAACCGATGCATTGCATTGAAACGATCAGAAATTATGTAACATCCATTTCTGAAACAACGAGTATTAATTACGATTCATTGTATAATATTGAAAAAATAATTGTAGGAAGCACATCTAGGGATAAGCAAACCTTAATTCATCAATATTTAATGTAAAAATAAAAAACAATAAATCTGATTTTTATTCTTTTCAATTTTGTTTTTGTGTTTATATTGTTTAATAATAATGTTTATTGCTTAAAACTGCAAGAACAGTTATGGATTTAAAATTGCCTTAAATTAATTAAAAATACAGCTTTTTATAAACATACTTTTCTTAAACTCCGGTTACCGAGACACTCCGCTTATGATGACACTTTTTTCAAGTCGCTAGAGTGTCGGGATAACGAGGTTCGACTGTAATCGATATCGGTTGTTTATTTTATACATAAATGGTTGATCATGGTAGAATTGTTTAGTCTAATTTCATCATTGAATTCGTTCGTTATTTCAGGCCGCAATATCATGATGTACAAATTATTTCACTTATTCTGGTGTATGTACATTTTTGTAATAATACAATATTATTTATATTTCACTATTACCAATTTATGCATATTTTTGTATCTAAATAGGTAAAGTCACGGTATATAGCATATATAATATTAGTAGTACCGTTTTCATATAGACACAACTTATCCCGGTTTATTGTTAAGTCCATTCAGCATAAATATCAAATTCAGATACATATTTCATCAGTCAGTAGTGTTCTGACTTCATTGACATGCAACATATTTCACTTCCTCTGCAAATTTATGCAAATTTTTGTAATAATAGGATATATCCATTAATTGCTATTTCTGACCCCGACTAAAATTATTTTAGCAGTGAAAAAAATTAAAAATATTTTAAAATTTAAAAAGTTCCATACTGTATTAGGATTTGAAAGCTAAGAAAATGTATTCATTCATGCTTCGATCACTGGTCACAGTCGATAGCATTGTTTAATCTTTCAGCACCCATATCAGATTCTTCAGCATCCGTATGAAGTTTTATAATTTGATATCTTCTTGACTTCTTGCTGCAATCTTATGACACGCAATTCGTTTCATTTCTACTAGTCCATATATATATATATATATATATATTCTAGAAGTACAATATGTTATTTATCTATGACTTCCTTGTAACTGAAAAAATTTTAGCACTAAAATGCTTAAAAATAAAAATTGTTTAATCAATAAAACAATTCAGCAAAATAAATAAAAAGAATAAAAAAATATTTTTTTTAAATTATTTTTATTGTTCTTGTTTTTCATTATGTCTGATCAAATATTTTTCAAATATTTACTTCTTGAAGTGTTAAAATCTAAGCTAATAAAACCATGTTACTTGCAAATCTATTTGTTGTTTCCAAAATTTAAGAATTAAATGACAAAGAATCATCATTTAAGAAGAGTGCATATTTAAAATAAATTAAAAGTTTCAACTTTCTGTCGAGAATCTTGAAAAATACAAATGCATTGCAAGGCTACATGGACGCATAGGTGCACCACACGAGAGGACCATGACCGATGGGTCGAGGAGTTAAACATTGATGACAGGAATTTTAGATGTCTTAAAATGCAGTGGCTAAAGGATCTAATTAGTATTATTATTATTATTATTATTCACGACTTCTTGTAGATTAGGGTTTCAATCTTTTGTTCAAGACTTAAATTAGTATTATTATTATTGATATTATATTATTATTATTGATATTATATTATTATTATTGATAAATTGTATTATTATGCATAAATTATATTTTTATTATTATTATTAATGTTGTTGTTAAATTATTATTATTATTATTATTATTGTCGTTGTTAAGTTATTATTATTATTATTATTTAAGACCATATTATTATTATTATTATTATTGAAAATTATATTATTATTATTATTATTATTGAAAATTATATTATTATTATTATTATTATTGAAAATTATATTATTATTATCATTTATTGTTATTATTATTATTAGTAGTAGTAGTAGTAGTATTGTTAATTATTATTAGTATTATTATTACAATGAAACTTGTGAAATGCTCTCGCTAGGTATCGAAAAAAGTTCCATTTTAGATAATTTTTCGCCTCAGCAAGTATAACTGAATGGTTTTCTTTCTATAGTGACAATGAAACATTTTCGTTAAATACAAGATCCCGTTATAGACAGAATCAGTTTTGCCAGGTTTTATTGCATTCATCTTCTTGTTGTTATTACTATTATAAAACAGTTTCGATATTTTTTTTCCTGGAATTTAGTAAAGTTTAAATCAAGTTTTTCGATTCTTAAGAATCAACTGTACATATAAATAAAAATCTCAATTTAAAGTTAACCTAATCGATTGTGATAGCAATACATTTTTTAAATGTTAATTACGCAAGTTACAACGAAGATTTAAAAAAATGACGACCATTAAAGAATTCTCCAAAGTATATTCTTATAAGAATATTACGAACCAGGGAGAGAAGTGTAATTCCAGTCGTTGGAAATTACGAATTTAATCTTAAATATTTAAAAATGAAACAATTTAATGTATGAGTAAATATTTAAAATATTCTCCGTAACTTTGTAATTCGATATTTCTCAGAAATAAACTTAGTCATTTTTAAAATAAATAAATAAATAAATCCGCTGATATTTTTACGAGAGGAAAATATTCCTGGAAACATGCTGATTATTTCCTTTTTATTCAAATCTTTATGCAGAAATCAAGAAAAAAAGAAATATTGAATTTACAATAAAAAGTTGTGCAGTAAGGTAGATGAATTTTTTTAAGAAGAAATGCAAAAATAAAATTCAAATAAAGTCCACATATTTATTTATAAGAAATTCCTTCTGAAATATCCTTGAAGCCTTTGTTACTTCACAATTCTTTCGAAACAAACACAGATGAAAGAAAGAATAAAATATTTAGATATAAAAAATACTGCCAGTTACTCCAAGAAAAAAAAAATATTTTAAAAATTTCCAAGCAATGCGATTCAAATATTGAAAATCAAATAACTCTTCTGGCTGAGTCAATAAAATAAAAAAAAAGAGAGAGAGAAAGAGCAAAGTACTTGGGGACACAAAGCAAAAATCAGGAATATATAAAAAGAAGAAGAAATCCCCACCAAGACAGAGAGCTCGAAAAAAATATAAATAAATAAATGCTGCCGACATCAAAGCGAAATAAGAACTTGAAAAGAATCCTGAAGGCAGAAAAATCTTTATTCCTTCCGTTTATATTTTCTCTTTCTCTCTCTTTTTTTTCCCTCTCTTTCTTGAAAGCGAAAATTCAGAAACGCGTTGTCTAAGAGTTTGAAAGGCCTGGAGTCAATTAAAAGCTCGCAAAAACCTAGATCCATTTTAGACTCTGCACTTCTCTATCGGAAATCTCGTTCGTTAGGGGTAGGAGGAGAAAAAAAAAATCGGGAGTAAAAAAAATTCCGGAAAAAATATTTTTCATCCTATCCTCTTCTACTTCGAACGATAAAAGCCCTTCCATTATCTTCAATCCTGACTGTTAGACGAAAAACTGAGTGAAAATGACAAAATCAATACTTTGAACAGATCGTTTTTCGCTGGACCGATTTTGCTATATACTTTCAAACTTCCTTTCCTTCTTTTTTTTATCTATATTTTTTTCCTCCATTATTTATTTTTGCCCCAGCCATGGATAGCTTCTCTGTCAATGCAGGCAAATGTAAAGCAACGCCATGTTGATGCTTTCAATTTTGAAAACGTCAATAGTGCAACAGAGTTGTTACATTACAATTTCATTCTGCTGTTATTAGAGAGTATACAAGGTGTCTCGAAAAGTGAATGCTCAGCTTGGTTGTTAAAAAAAAAAAAATTTAGATTTTCTGCAATTAAATTCAGTGATTTTTATCTTTTAGGATACTCTATTATAGGGATTGACCGAAGCAGCAATTTTGCCGAATACCGAATACCGAAGCTTCGGTCAAAGGGTACACACCGAATATTCGGTATTCGGCAACCGAATACTTAAAATTTTTTAACATACAGTTTTTCATATATTAGCTTTTTTAGTAAACTTTAATTAAAATTAAATTCTTAGTAATTTAATTCAGTTACATTTTTATTCTTAAATCTAATTACACCAAAAAACTTTTGTGACTACTTTCCACTCACAAATTCATTAAACCATAATTTATTTTTTATTATTTTATCACTAGTCAATACCCAAAATAACCTATGAAAGTATTAAACTATACAGGCTATTATTATGGGTAAGGATTGTTAGAAAAACTAAAGTTCATTCAAATAAAAAGAAACAATGTTGCCATTAAGCTGATTTACTGATTGTCTAATTATAAACGTATTGAATAGGAATGTTCCCAAATACAAAAGGTATATCAATTTATACATTTAACTATTTTCTGTCAAATTATTGATACATATTTATATTTTGATTAATGGTTTAACATTGTGGTGATGAAGATTAGGGATTGACTGAAGCAGCAATTTTGCCGAATACCGAAGCTTCGGTCGAAATGTATACCGGTGTATTCGGCAATCGAATACTTGAAACTTTTTAATACGCATTTTTGCATATATTAGCTTTTTTAATAAGCTTCAATTGAAATTAAATTCTCAATAATTTTATTCAGTTACATTTTTATGCTTAAATCTAATTACACAAGAAAATTTAATGACTTCTTTCCATTCACAAATTCATTAACCCATCACTTATTTTTTATTATTTTATCACTAGTCGATACCCAAAAATAACCTATGAAAGTATTAAACTATACAGGGTATTATTAAGGATAAGGATTGTCAAAAAAACAAAAGTTCATTCAAATACAAAGAAACAATGTTGTCATTAAGCTGATTTACTGATTGTCTAAGTCTAATTATAAACATATTGAATAGGTATGTTTTCAAAATACAAAAGGTATCATATCAATTTGTACATTTAACTATTTTTTCTGAAATTATTGATAGAATATTTGTATTTTGATTAATATTTTAGCATTGTGGTGATGAAGAAAAGAAATTTGAGCGATTTTGATATAGTGGTTATAAAAGCTATAGGATAGGCATATGGGTATACTTATTTGATGTGTGTATTTTCTTTAATATACACTTTAGATATACAGATATGAACTCTGATATACTTATTTGATGTGTACATTAAAGAAAATACACATTAAATAAATTTAAATTAAAAAAAAACTAATGTAAAATTAAATAAAATTAAATGATAAGGGAAAGATGCGCATCTTCGTTACTTTTTTTTCTCTGTTGTAGACAGTTGTTCTGATTTCACACCTACGTAGACTATTTTAGGACGAAAAAAGTTTTTTTTAATTAAAAATGGCCTCTGACTTGTTTTTTGTAGTGCAGCTGAACTCTGAACTCATGCACATAATATTGAAACTCGTTGTTTAGCCTATTCTACTGCTAAGTAAAAGAGAATTCTTCTACTTCTAACAAAATACTTATCTGCAATTATTCGGCCGAATACTTAAAAGTATTCGGCCGAAGCCGAATATTCGGTTTACATGCCGAACCACCGAATACCGAATCAACCTATTCGGTATTCGGTCAATCTCTACTCTATTATCTTGTGATGTAAATTTTGTAAATTTTAGAAATGTACACGCTAAATCGCGTTGAAGGTTTCTAAGTTGAAGCCGGTGTTCGGGAAATGCAATTTATCACACATTCTCAAGCACCTGGGAATGCATCAAATAGGTTAGAAACGCATCTTTAAACCCCAAAGTGTTTATAAATGTGTTGTGCTTTGAGTAAAACATGTTGCCGGGATGTGTGACTGGTGTTTCAAAAAAGTTTGATGAGTAAATATTTTTTATGATCTTAGAAATTGTAATCTATATTGGATATTCCTTATGAAAAACGTTTCGCCAATGCCTGTTAACTTCCTTGAATTTCGCATCAAGATTATAAGATAATTTGAGGTACCGCACACTGAAAAAAAAGAGACGGATATATCTAACCACGAACGATAACATACAATAACTTCTTCTGATTTACTAACTATTCCGGAAAACGTTCTTTGTTTTTATAAAACTCGAAAAACAATATATGAGATCTAAATAAGCGCTCATAAAAGCAGTTTCTTTTGTTGCCACTGATTTTCGGAAATGTTTCCGAATAGTATTTATAGTACATGATCAGTTTTTACCAAGTCTATTCTCAAGTAAACATTTTCATGTTCAACAAACAGGTTTTAAAGACAAACATGATATATTCACAACACTAAAATTAAAATTAACATTAATATTAGTTTGTTACTCTTGCATACATCAATCTAATCCCGCAGCTGAAAATGTTTAATTCAGAATAAATAGTATCCTAAAAACCAATATTTTGGTTTGGGAAAACTGATTATTACGCTATAAAAACTACCCCGAAACGTTTCCAAAAATCAGTGGCGGTAAAGAAATTTTGTTATTATAAATGCTTAAAAAGGATTTTATAAATGCTTATAAAGGATTCTTTAAATCTCGAAAAATATATTGTTTTCTGAGGTATCTAATTTTAAAGGTCCCCTTTAGGAACCATGGGTAATTCGGAAAAGATTGCGGTATACAGTGCAACTTTCATTTAACGAAGTCTCATCGTTACAGTTAAATACTTCGTTACGAAGAAAATTCGTTAAATAGAAATCAACTTAAATTCATCAAATTCGTATAATAAAATACGCATTCACAAAATGAAAAATACACATAAAATTGAAATATTAGAAAAATTTATTTTAATTCGGGTAGTATTTTTTAATTTTTTTTATGCAATGTAGATATATGACAAAAACTTGTTTAGAATAATGTCTAAAAAACACACAATAAAGAAAGGTAAACAAAAACCGAAGCGTGGCTTAACTTTTCTCAGTATAGTAAATCGTTAACTTTAAAAAAGTCTGTAATATTACTTTGTACAGGCTTCTTATAAAAAATGCACTGTTCATAAAAACTGTCGAACTTTTGTAAGTATCCAAGCAATTCATCTGTAACATTTTCGTAAAACTGGAATCCCCTCCATATTTGTATTGAATTATTTTAGCATTTCTTCTTTTGAATGTCTTTCAAATTCTTCATAACCATCTTCATCGTTCGCTGTAGTTTCTTCATTACATTTTATTATACTTTACAATACTAGGGGGGCACCGCTCCCCTGCTCGCTACGCTCACCAACCCCCCGCGTAATCGCTTAACGACTCTATTCGATATTGCGAACCAATTCCTATTTTCTAGCCAACACCAGATTATTGTTTGAGCTTAAAAATAATGTAAATATACAATTAAGCTCTATTCATAAGCTAATATTAGTTTTTGTTGCATTGAAATATCTCAATTTACAGTACATATACATTTAACGTCTGAATTTAAAAACCATTAAAACACCAAATAAAATAAACTAAGACAGACTTTGCATTTCAAACGTCAGAACAAATCAAGAACAGTTACAGTTAGCTATTTTAAAAACAAACAATATTCGCTAGGGACAGAACGAGCATCATTCAAAGCATGCGACCGCAATTCAGTGAACCAAGCCTCAAGGAGCAATCTACCATGGTAGTTGTTTCTGACGTTTGAAATGCAATGGATATTTTTTGTACTGATGATGCCTTGCGTGTCGCTTGGCGAAACGGTTACATATTGTATTTTTAATTGTTTTTATTGTCTTTATAAATTTTATTTTTTAACTGTGCTCAGTCTGTCTTAGTTTATTTTATTTGGTGTTTTAATATCTCAATTTGTTGATTTCCTGCTGGCATGTAAACCCTATTGTATTTCAATGGGAATCTATGGAAATTTGGCGAAATACTGGAAATAGCGCCAAGTTGGGGTCACTTTTGGCGGCTAATTTTGGTCGCCAAATTTGGAGATATATCGCCAAGTTGGCGGCAAACTTGGCGACGTTTGGCGACAGAGCCGGGTACCCCCTTGGTAACCTCCCTTATAGCGTCATAAACCTCTGACCAATCAGATGCATTTCACGGTATCTAAGCAGATTTTCATTGGTCCATTTCCAAAGCATTACTTTTTTATATATATAGAAGGATGTCATCATGGGTAGGATAATCAGTTCTCTTAAGTAGTTCAGATCTGATAAGAAAAATAAACTTCCCTATTACTATTACGCTATATAGAATAAATTTTTCGTAATATGCAGATAAATTTACATGTTACTGGTGTTGAAAGTCAAGGTTCAGCAGAAAATTTCATTAAGTAGAAAACTTCATTAAACGTAAGTTCGACTGTAATTCCTTTCGAGGTTATATTACATTTTCGTAGATTAATCCATTTTAGGCCAAGCGTTTTCGTGCATGAAAAATAATATTTTATTTGAGATTCGACATTTTCATGCATTCGGTCAATGGTGCGCTAACGCACCATTAAATTTGAAATTAATAATTTTTTTTTAATTTTTTATGACATTTGGTTTATTATTATTTTATTTACAAAACTTGTAACTTTAATCCTTTATAAAAACATATGATTAATCTAAAGTGGAATAATTATACATTTTCAAAAAGTCGAATTTGTCAATAACCGTTTCAATTTTAAAAGACTAGCGTATTTTGAAAATTTCTAAACAGAAAGTGTTTACTCCAATTGAATTGCCGATATTTTATGTGTCTCCAGAACCCTTAAAACTAGCAGAAAAATAAAATTGTTGAAAAATTTTCGTCACAGTGTTAATAAAAAAATATTTATTGAAATGGTGCTTTTACGCACCTTTGGCCGAAAATGGATTAAGAAGAATTTTTTTTTTTTTTCCCACAGTGCATGTGTCCTCATAGTTCTTATTTTTAAATTTATTAGTTTCATTATTTGAAATAAAATTACTTAATTTTTTGCCCTCCGATCTCTTTCTTTCAGCTGCCGCACAACTGCGTGCAGATGGCATTCTAACAGATAAAGCAATATCATCAGTATTAGGATACATAAGTGCTGATTTGTTTGCACTGAAAATTTATCTTTCACGTTAGAATGTGTCCGTTGAATAAAATTGTAAATGGGCAGATGGAAGAATAAGGAAATGGAATACTTAATTCGGAATAAATGAAACACGTATTTGATGTTAGCGCAAACAGTAGTATCCGCTGGAAAAAAAAAAAAAAAAAAAAGTTAATTTTGTGGCCAAGGATCTGTGAAATGCATCTCATACACTGTAAAAAAAAACTGTAATTCTACAGATGTAAAGTTACAGAAATCTGTATGCTTACTAAAAATTTATCTTTACACTGTACAAAAAAAAAGATGTAAATCTACAAAACTAGTTTTTGTAAAGCTACAGAAAGCTGTAGCTTTACAAACGAATCTACTAAAATTACAGTAATCTTACTAAAATTTTATCGGTAACCCGGGTTGCAGTTATATAAAATGTTTTAGGCATCCCAATTTCCTAAAAACTTCTTAGTAACCTTACAGATTTTTTGATTTATGGTGCAAAAGTGTATCTGTTACATGAATTTTTGTTGTTGCCGTTACATAAAAAGTTCTAGGAATCCTAGTTTCCTAGAAAAAATTTAGTAACTTTACAGAATTGTTTTACAGTGTATAGAACATGTTAAGGGGATTTTATACTTGAAAGCATAAAAAAGCTTTTCCTATTTTTTATTTATTTATTTATTTGCAACATGCCCCAGAGAACAAAACAACAACAAAAAGAGATTATATTATCTGTGACATCTGGACGGTCTATGAAAAGATCCAATATGTGTATAATTTTAATAATAATGTTTATTAGAAAAACACTAACTATTATTTACATAAACTATGCAAATCACTCTTTCGTGATTACTTAAAAAACTAAATAATATTTCCACTCAAATTACTCTTTAATGATTGCTTAGAATCATAATTATACTTAAATAATTAGAATCAAGATGTCTTTCAGTCATTCCACATCCATCAGAGGCCACTTCTAACTCACTCTTTCCGCTCATCTCTCTTCACTTAAGTTCATTTTCGTTGTCAGTTAAACTCATCTCACTTCACTTAAGTGAAAGAAAAATTGGAGGGTTGGTGGCATGACATTGTCCCAGTTCAAAAATTATCTACGAACTTTAGGTAACTGTTATTCATTTCATTTAATCTTAAGTATTCATTTATCAAAATTTCTCTTTTTATTCGAAGTTTCTCTTCGAGAAAAATTAATACTACTGAAAAAAAAAAATCTTGCGTATTTTTTGCATTCTCTATTCTTAGAGCCGAAAAAATTGTGGAAAACTGCGAAAAATACGAATGTAAATAGAATATTTTTCTGTGGTTATAGTCGGAAATTTAAAGTGTCGAATTTTGATTAATGTCATGAATTTCTAGGAAAAACTCATAAAAATGCGAGGGAAAATGCGAGGGAGGCGAAAACGTTGGAGAAAAAATGTGAATAATTCCATACGATAAAACCGCTAAGGCATAATAGCAAAAGGCAAATAAAAAAAATTTTTTAGACAAATTCCCTCCTTTGGTGCTATAATTGTATATATTCCATACAGGGTATCGCTTCTTATCTTTTACCAATACCTCTTTAATTTCTAAACCCAAGGAAATGAGTTGTCTAAACGTTTTAGAAGTATTGTTTTAAAAAAAAATCAAATATGTCCATATGAAAATCCATTTACGTCAAAATAGACTTTTTTTTCTGTTACGAATTTGAAATTTTTATACTGTCCCTGGTTCTTGTAAGCTATATCTAGAAAAACTTTCTCTGTGCTCAGAAAATAAAACAATAAAAATTCCATTCTTCTGTGACTAAAACTTACCGAGTTATGATACTTGAATATTATAAATTTTCAGTGTTTCTGGTTCTAAAAGTAGAAAAACCCGTTTTTAGAGCGAGAAAACGCCAAAAATTCATAAAATTTAAAATATCAAGACTCGTTAAATTTTGGTTGTATTAAAATACATTTTTTTTTGTTGTTGTTGTTACTGTTTTGTTCGGTTAGCTCAAGGAAAAAAAATTTCTAAATATAAGACACAGGAACAATAAAAAAGGAAATTTTGAAATTTTTTAAGAATTTTCAAAATATTTTAAATGCGAAAAATATTGTAAATATTTTGGAAAGCCTCGCGATTTTTAAGGGAATAAAAATTTAAAATATAAAGATAACATAAATGCGTTTAAAACTTTTATTCACTACTGCAAACATTTTATAGGTAGTATTAAAAATAGCTGTATTTAGTGTTCTAGTAAGTCTGATTTTTTTCTGAGATGTAATTTAGTATGTATAATTGGTTTTAACATAACGAATTTAAATATCGAAATTTAAGGAGTTTTTTGTTATCTTTTTTTTACGGGACAGAGGGAGATTTTAACCTCCATCATGATAGATTAATATTTAAATAGAAAAGTAATACATACATAAAAATTAATCTGGTGTAATGAATCCTTCTAATATCAAAATTAAATTAATCAAAAAAGAAGTCGAAATATATTTTATAAATAACCTGCATAGACATCTTGTGTAAGATATGTAAACAATCTTCAGCAAATGTCAATTTAGAATTAGTAAATTAAGATCCTAAATTTTATCAAAACATTCCAAATATATTGGAATATATAAATACAAATTTTGGTCCTGCCATGGGCCAAAAATAAGCTGTGTCTATCCATCTCCTTTTGTGAATTACACATAATATAATTACAAATAACTTTTTTTATAATAGAAATGCAAAACAATCATACCGAAAATATTCATTGTATTGCAATTAATCAATAAAATTAATGATCCAGAAGTATTTAAAGATAACTTACCGCTGGATTCTAGCTATTTTTTCACAGAAAAAAAAATTGTATTAAAATTTTTATATGAACTGATGGTAAATATGAAATATGACAAATTAAACAATTTGTAATTTTAATCTTGATCATCACAAAGATCCAGTTTCAAATGTATATATTAAAATAATTATTCGCAATTCTTAATAAATTACTAAAATATATCGACAATGATAAAAGAAGTAAAACAATTTTTGCCATAATGTACGTGCCTTTCGAACGAAGAAGAAAAGTTCCATGACACATAACTGCGTAACTTAATGATGTCATATAACATAATAACTGCTATTCAGTTGGCTCACCAGTGGCGATGTTGTCATCGCACACCACGTTACAATGTTAAATGGATGAAAAATCGATTATTTATGATAGCCCAGAGCCACAGTAACATCAGTAAGCCGGTTGCCATTCATTTAACAGAGGAAGGATCAGGGTGTACGATGTTGCTATGGCAATATCCGTCGATGGTGCGTCAGCTGGCGGGCCATTTCGTTATCTGCACCTTCTAATCCATCATATACAGTAAACTCTCTGTAAGGTGGACTCTGTGTAAGACGGAAATCTGTCTAACTCGGAAAGATTTTTAAGTCCCTGCGAATCCATAGACATAGAGTAAAATTTGTCTAAGGCGGAATATTGTCTACTACGGAAAATTTTCTTGGTCCGGATCGATTCCGCCTTAGACAGAGTTTACTGTATACCAAAATTATCGATAAAATCAGTTGAAAAACTGTTACGCTGCCATCCGAACAATTAGTCCCTATAGTGTCGGATAATCAACAGTCTACTGTAATTGTCAATAGTTTAACGAAAAACATCTTTATTATAGCAGCAACGCATAAAATTGGCCCTAAAAGTATCCAATCGTATGGCAATTAATCAAGGAAATTAATAACTACGCAACAAAATGTCAGGCCCGAAAGCTTGGACTCTTTTTATAGGGTTTTTTCTTTTCTTTTTCTTTTCTTTTTTTTTTTTTTTTTTTCAAAAAAAAAAAAAAGGAGATGCTGTCATTTTTTTTAACCGGCTTTCTTTTACATTATTGAGTAGGTGAAGACGCTAAGTTCTGTCGAGACAGGTCGTAGGCTCCCTCTTTTTTTATACCCTTTTTTTTCTCTTATTTTTTAAACTCTCCCTCCCCCTCCTTTAGAGTTTGGCGACAGAATGTTAAGGCTTCAGTCTTTGACTGATGGCGGTTTGGATATTTTATAAGCTTTTTTTTTCAGCTTCCGATGCTTAAAGTTGTCCCTAATGACGAGTGAGCTCTTCTTAAAAACTCTTTTCAACTTATTTTAAAGTATTTTATTTTTAATCTTGTTTTCCCCCTCCGTCGTGATGTATTTCGTTTAAAGCATCTGGATGGTCCGCCCGCGTGGGGAAGTGCGGGGCACGGGAGAGCGTAAAACGTAAATAAATAGGCGGGGGGCTTTTTCCGACATTTTTTAATGCTGTCTTGACAAGAGGATAAATTCTGTTGAACTTCTATCGAAGAAGGGTATTTTACTTAAAATTATTGCGTTTGTGAGACAGATATTAATGTTTTAGTAACTGCATGCCAACCCGATTTGTTGCTGGTGCATTACATGATGTTTTGATTTTTACAGGGAAAAAGGAATCGAAACTTATTCTTTATTTAAAGAGCATTTATTATATTGATTTTATTAAATTTCTTATAAATAGAAAATCACATTTAAAGAAATTAATGAAAATTGCCAATATCAATTACGTCTGACGACACTTTTTTAAAGCATTCAATGATTGAAAATTTGTCTCTGTGATATTGAGGATATGAAAATTATGTCTCTTTGACGTTATGTAAAACACCTCAGTTTTATTAATTAAAATCATCTATTCAAATTGTAAATACAAGGGTCGATCCAGAAGTAAGGTTCCCAAAGAACTCCAACCCCACGGGAAGGTGCGAGGCGAAATACGGCAACAGCACAGTGCGCGGCTGTTCCCGCACTCGTGATTCCTCCGGCCGCGCTTCGCTGTGCCGCTCATTCTTGGCTCAGCAGGCTTCCGAGACGGAGATTCCCATTGTTGACCTCGCCAAGTGCGAGATTCGTCCCGTAATTCGCTTTTTGCACGCCAAAGGGACTCCACCCGTGGATATTTGTCGAACAGTTGACAGAAGTGTATGGCGAGAAGTGTATGTCAGTTCAACACGTCCGAAAGTGGTGCAGGGAGTTTAGCGCCGGCCGGTAAGAAGTCCACGATGAAGAATGGAATGGAAGACCTACAGTTTCGGAGGCGGTTATCGGACCTCCCATCTAGTGATTATCACTTGTTCCCCAAGTTAAAGGAACACTTGGGTAGCCAACGCTTCCGGAGAGATGATGACGTCAAAGAAGAGGTGAAACGCTTCCCCAACGGGTTGGCGGTGGAGTTCTACGACATTGGGATACAGAAATTAGAGCACCGTCTACAAAAATGCGTATAAAAAGATGGCGATTGTGTAGAGAAATAGAGAAAACTTTCTTCTTTCCAACGATGTAAATTTCTTTGAGAATAAATAATGTTGTCCATTTGTAAGTTTGATAGGAACCTTATTTCTCGATCGACCCGCGTATTTCTGATTTTCAATTCTAATGAAATAAAGTTATTAAACCTTTCCTTTACAGAAACAGATATTAATGTTTTAGTAGCTGCATGCCAACCCGATTTGTTGCTTGTGCATTACATGATGTTTTGATTTTGACAGGGGAAAAGGTGGTGTTGGTGTTGTTTATGACGGTCAATTAGCTGCAGGAGGGATATAGGCCCGAACTGGGGGCTGCCCTCCGTGGAGGTTTTTCTAAGGGAACCTAACCCGTTTTTACGCAAGGAAATCCAAGGTTCGAAGAAAACCACGAAAACTCTGAACAATTAGACCGACGGGTGCGAACCCAGCACCTCCCATCTACCAGCTTTGAGAGCGGAACCTCTCGGTCACAAGTGGTGCTACAGAGAAGGAGGAATCGAAACTTATTATGCATTTAAAGAGCATTTAGTAACTTAACACTTTATGCCCAGACGGCACTTTAAATTACCATTAAAATAACTTGTTATAAAATTCATTTAATACATCGATTAGTTGTAATGCAGTTTAGAATGAGTTATAGATACTTTACAATATCTTGTTCCAAAAGCATCATTGGTTGCACAAAACAAAAATATTTTTTAAAGGATGGTTTATTTTCCATCTGCATCTTTACAGCTTTCTTGACATCGAAAAATTGTGGAGGGAAAATTTCTGTTAGGGAATATTTTTATATTTCTATTGCAAGAACATTATATTTGTACATTCCCCTATTCTATAAAATGCTAAAACAATATTTTAAATAAAAGATTTGAGTGGAGTTATAAATATTGCAGAAAATCACTATAAATTCAGATTTAATTAATTCAATTAAGTTTGCAAAAGCCGTCTAAAATTTATTAAAGGATTGAGTAAATCTTCTAATGTAGTTTCGAAAACTTACGAAAAATGCTTTAGAAGATTAAATTTTCATGAGTTCATAATTTGAGACATAAAGGGTTTAACGTTTTAACCCTTTAACTTATAACTTATTTTTTGTTGAAAATTCTGATTGATTTTCATCATTCATAAAACTTATCAAATTTTTAATGTTTATAATTTGTTTCAAATTACAAAATAATTAAATTTTAAAATGAAATCATGATAAATTAAATGTTAAAATAAGAAAAAAATATTTAAGAAAATAAATTTTTTAACTTTATTTTCATTTTTATTTTATTTGGCTTTGAACGAAAATAGCAGGAAAAAATAAATAAATAAACTAAATTTTTAACCCAGAATGTTGTGAAGAGAGTATTTTTTCTATTAATATACTATTAAATTAAAAATTAATTTTATTAGTTACGAATGATTATGAATATAATGATAATGAACACGTTTCTTCTCTTCCTGTAAATGTTGTTTCACCTTTACAACACTATTTCACCGGAGAATCATTAAAAGTGGCTTGCAGCTTATTACCTCAATTTACTGATTTTTTATGGTTTCTTAAATAATTTTTAAGTAATGTATATTTTTTAAATCTATCTTTATTACGAGCAACCCAGTTATGGAAGATAACGTGTTTGCACTTATGCATATAATCTAGCGTTTGTTTCCTTTAAGGGTGTTCGGGACACAAAAATCTCCAAATTTTCAATTTTTTTTTTATTGAATTGAAACTTTCTCTGCCGTTTTCTGCTTAAAATGATGTTTAAATCATGTTTTTATCTTAATTAGAACAGGAAATATTAATTTTTTCGTTTTGGTTTGTTTTCAAAATTTGCCTTTCAAGCTATGGATGTCAAGGAAAAGAGTTCTTGTCAAATTGCGTTTTTCTTCATGATAGGTTTTTTCACCATTTCTCATATTAAAATTCTTATAACTCGAGAACCGTTAAAGATACAGGGTTGAAACTCGGAACATATCTTTTTCAATTATTTTACTTTACTTTTGAGCCAGCATATTTGAAAAAAATATTTACTTTAGAAAATATGATTTTTTTTTAAAGTTGCACCACTTCTTTTTGCAATTTTTTCGTTAAATATTTTTAATTTTTTTTTAAATTAATAGTTTTTAAATGCTGGCTCTAAATAAAAATTTATATATTTCTGTTTATTTAAATGAAAAAAAAATGAAATTCTATGAATAATATTTCGAGTTATAACGATTTTAAACTACCCCACTTTTTTAACAAAATTTAAAATTTAATTTTTTTTTTAAATTATGAGAAGTTTTATCATGCGATTTTGTTTACAAATGATATGGTTAACCATCACCAAAAATTTCAAAATTTTAACTCAATAAATAAAAATTTTTTGAAAATGTGTCCCTGACCCCCTTAAGGTAATATTCCATAACAAAATTAACGCTTCATCAATAAATAAATTAATTAATTAGTTAATTAAATAATATAAATAAAACACAAATTTAACAGATATGAAATTTAACTACGCTTTTAAACTGCGAAAATTATCTGAATTAAAAAGTCTGCTGTAAGTAGCATATCTTTGGCGATTTCGTCGGCTTATAACTCCTGGCTTGCGACTAATACGAAGTATCGTTTTAATAAATTTCAAAACTTCATTTGAATGTATAATTGATATTTTTCATATTAAAGTACCTTTTGGTGTTGTTATTAGGCAATTTAAAGTTTACGTATATATGTATGTATTACATGTAAAAAATCTGTTTTGTGTTAAATCTTTTGGTATTTATAAATTTGATTTGTTCTTCGGCCCCGGCAAAACAGCAACCACTGTGAATGCGGTTTTAAAATGATCCTATGTGTTATTGTTTGTCACTAATAAAAATTTCTGTTATTCTCAATCGTATTTTTCCCCCTCTTAATTTTTTATTATTTTACTTTATCTGAAAGTGAAATGCTAAGAAGCTGCTGAATCGTAAACGAAAACACAGTGAAACTCGTTTCTTCTCTTCCTGTAAATGCTGGTTCGCCTTTACTGTACTATATCTCAAGAGAATCGTTAAAAGATATTTGCAGTTTGGTGTGTCAGTACAATAAACAGGAAGATACGTGCGGTTTGCATGTATCTTCTAAATGCGGTGTGCTCCCTCTATATAATATATTTTAAATGTCCTGAATTATTTTCGGCCACTCGAAACCACCACTTACATATTTCTTCGGCACTACAGTGAATGTATATTTGTAATGATTCAAATTTTTATTCTCACTAACAAAAATCACTTTTATTCTCAATCGTATCCCCCCTTAATTTTAAATTATTTTAATTTATCTGAAAACGAAATGCTAAGAAGCTGCTCTGTCGTAAACGAAAAGACAGTGAAACTCGTTTCTACCCTTCCTGTAAATGTTGTTTCGCCTTTACTGTACTAGGTCTCGGGAAAATCGTTAAAAGAGATTTGCAATTTGGTACCTCAGTACGATAAGCAGAAAGATATAAGCGGTCTACATGTATCTTCTAAATGCAGTATGCTCTTTCTATACATAATACCTTATAAATTCAAAGAAATTATTTACAGTCCCGCAATATTTCTTCGGTCTCGGAAACCACAGGGAATGCATATTTGTAATAATCCAATTTTTTATTGTCACTTATAAAAATCACTGTTATTCTTAATCGTATTTTTTCCTTTTAAGGTTTAATTATTTTAATTTATCTGAAAAGGAAATACTAAGGAGCTGCTGGGTCGTAAACGAAAAGACGGTGAAAATTGTTTCTTCCGTGCCTGTAAATGTTGTTTTGCCTTTACTGTACTATATCTCAGGAGAGTCGTTAAAAGAGATTTGCTCTTTGGTACGTCAATCCGATAAACAGGAACATACACGCGGTCTGCCTGTATCTTCTAAACGCAGTATGTTCTCTGTATATAATCACTTATAAATTCCCCGAAATTATTTACGGTCCCGGAATATTTCTTCGACCTCGGAAACCACAGTGAATGCATATTTGTAATGTTTCAATATTTATTGTCACTAATAAAAATCGCTGTTATTCGCTATCGTATTTTTCCCCTCTTAAACCTTTAACTGTTTCCTTTTTTTGACAGAATAAATAAAAAATCAGGACCTGGCACCCCTTTTTTTTACTAAAATATTTGGCTATGTGCAATCGAAAAAGGTACACCATTTAACAAACCAAAGATTACAATTAAAATTAAGTGGTATACAAAAGCTTTTAGTATCGAAGATAACAAACACTTTTTGCCCGACAGGCACTCGGGTACGACAGTTAAGGGGTTAAAGTTTAATTATTTTAATTTATCTGAAAACGAAATGCTAAGAAGCTGTTGAATCGTAAACGAAAAGGCAGATAAACTCGTTTCTATCCTTCCTGTAAATGTTGTTTTGCCTTTTCTGTACTATGCCTCAGGAGAATCGTTAATGAGATTTGCAGTTTGGTACCACAGTACGATAAACAGAAAGATACATGCGGTTTGCATGTGTCTTCTAAATGCGATATGCTCTATATATATATATTACCTTATAAATTCAAATAAATTATTTACGATCCCGGAATATTCCTTCGGCCTCGGCAATCATAGTTAATGCATATTTGTAATGATACAATTTTTTATTGTCACTAATTAAAATCACTGTTATTCTCAATCGTATTTTTTCCCTCTTAAGATTTAATTATTTTAATTTATCTGAAAACGAAATACTAAGAAACTGCTGGGTCGTAAACGGAAAGACGGTGAAACTCGTTTCTTCCGTGCCTGTAAATGTTGTTTTGCCTTTACTGTACTATATCTCAGGAGAATCGTTAAAAGAGATTTGCACTTTGGTACGTCAGCCCGATAAGCAGGAACATACATGCAGTCTGCATGTATCTTTTAAGTGCGGTATGCTCTCTGTCTATAATCACTTATAAATTCCCCGAAATTATTTACGGTCCCGGAATATTTCTTCGGCCTCGGAAACCACAGTGAATGCATATTTGTAATGATCCATTTTTTTATTACCACTAATAAAAATAGCTGTTATTCTCTATCATATTTTTCCCCTCTTAACACTTTAACTGTTTTTTTTTTCTTTTTTTTTTCTTTTTTTTTTTTTTTTGACACAATAAATTAAAAATCAGGACCTAGCATCACTTTTTTTTTTCTAAAATATTTGCCTTTGTACAATCGAAAAAGGTACGCCATTTAACAAACCAAAAATTACAGTTAAAATTAAATGGTATCCAAAAACTTTTAGTATCGAAGATAACAAACACTTTTTGCCCGAGAGGCACCCGGGCCCGTCAGTTAAGATATTAATGTTTAATTATTTTTATTTATCTGAAAACGAAATGCTAAAAAGCTGCTAAATCATAAACGAAAAGACAGTGAAACTCGTTTCTTCCCTTCCTGTAAATGTTGTTTTGTCTTTACTGTACTATATGTCAGGAGAATCGTTAAAAGAGATTTGCAGTTTGATTCCTCACTCCGATAAACTGGAAGCTATGACTGGATAAATGCGGTTTGTTCTTCGGCACCAACACAGCGAAACCCAGGGGTAGAAATAATAAGCCAATCACTTATCTGCTGTATACAGGGTGTTGGCGAATTTGACCGACAAATTCAGAGAGGATGATAGTAGGCATGAAGAGGATGAAAAATTTCCATAGAACATGGGGTCGCAAAGCACGTATTTAATCAAAAATATAGGGTGTTCTACCCTAACTCAATTTCGTTTGACGCTAATAACTTTCAGAAAATTGTAGTACATTATAAGAAAACTTTTAACCCTTTATGTACTGAATTATGAATTCATGAAATTTTTATCTTCTAAAACATATTTTGTGAATTGTTTAAACTACATTAGAAGATTTACATACTCATTTAATAAATTTCCGAAGGATTTTAGAAGGATTAAAGGATTTAGAAAGATTCATTAAATTTGAATTTATAGATATTTTGGGCAATATTTATAACCCCACTCAAATCTTTTATTTTAAATATTATTCTTAGTATTTTTTAGAATTAGGAAATGTACAAATATAATGTTCTTACAATAGAAATATAGAAATATTTCCGAATTGAAAAATCCCCCCCCCCCCTCCTCCCAATGCCAAGAAAATTGAAAAGATGCAAAGACAAATGAAATGGTACTTTTAAAAATATATTTGTTTTGTGTAACCAATAATGCTTTTGGAACAAGATTAAGTCATGCATCTATAACTCATTCTAAACTGTATTACAACTAATCGATGTATTAAATGAATTTTTTAACAAGTTATTTTAATGGTACTTATAAGTACCGTCCGTAGGTAAAGGGTTAATAGCCATTCTCACCTTTATTGTAAATGAGATAATATTTTAAAAAATGGTAGAAATTTCCATTATACGCGACACCAGTAGGCACTTCACGCTCCGCATTCCGGACTGCGATTGCCAGTTCATACGGTATCATCGGTTGCTTGAGCACCCTCTTTTCCCAGAACTTTTCGTGGTGTTATAACAGTTCACACAAAACAAGGTACACATCGCTGCATTTTCATTGCAATGTTTTTATTTTTCTCAAAATTTTTACCGTCGCCCCAAGTTCAGTTAGGATGAAACACCCCGTATTTGTGACTAAATAAGTGTTTTGCAACCCCATGTTCTATGGCAATTTTTCATCCTTTTAATGTCTAGTATCACGCCTCTGAATTTGTCGGACGAATTTGGCAACACCCTGTGTATAAAAAATGTAAATAGAAATTTTATTCAGTTGTTTATAACTTGAGTTCTGCTGAAAGGAGCTTGATGACACTTTCATCTGTTAGTTAGATAATATTTCAGATAAGTTTTTAGTCTATAACAACTTGTTCTACGATGTTTAGTTACAGAATAATTTGGGGCAGTTCTACAATCAAATGTACCTAATTGCGAAAGATTAGCCTTTTTAAAAGATTCTACTGAGTGGATTTCGGTTTATCTTGCACTGTTACTTAGATAATTTTTCAAAACGTATTTTACTATATAACATACCGTTCTAAGTAGCTTAGCTATAGAATTATCGGGAAAAGTTCTATAATTATGTCAATCTGATTGTAACTGATGAGGGGTTTTTTTTTAAGTTCTACACTGTTAAAACTTTTCAACAAACTGTCCATTCATTCGACCTTTTTTAGAGTAAACTGTTATATAACCGTAATTTATTTCTATTCTGACCATATTATTGCCCGTATTATGGTCAGAATAGAGTTAAATTACGGTTATGTAGCCGTTTTCTATAACATTGTTCGAATGACTGGACAGTTTGTTACAAATTTATAACAGTGTACTCAACAGATTTTGATGCTAATTCCACTATTAGTTAGATAAAATAATAGCTCACTTTTAAACGACTGCCAAAAAACCAACAGAAATTTTTAGAAATTATAAGGAGCGCGGCAACGATGTCGTCTATAGCTTTCCCTACTATTGATCTCCATCACTTTTAATAATCGCAATTTTTACATCATCGGATGAAGATAACAATGTAAATTCCAATGAAATTGTTTGACAACTATAGCTCAATTTAGTGATTTTTAAAAATGAATTTTTAAATACTTTTCAAACAAGATTTCCTTAAAAATCTATCATTTGTTTTCTACATTAATAAAAAGTAATTAGTGGCAGCTCAATTGTTGATTAATTGCCCTAGGAAAATTAAAAATGATTACTTTCGGCGATTTTTTAATATTATCTTTCGTAATCGGGTCCACTTGCAATAATTGCTATCATGGCTACATTGTCCTTAAAAATAAATATGTATAAAAAAATTAAACTAAAGAAACACTAAAGAAAACTAAAGAAACAGCACCATTGCGCTAAATACCATTTGTTATGGAAGCCATTTTGCAGTGAACACAATTACGAAAGCGTAATCATACGGCTGGATTAACCATACGGAGTACTTTGGACGCCAAACTGAAATCTGTCAACAAGAAAAGAAAAAAAAGGCAGATTTCTTTTTTTTTCTTTCTCCCCTCCCTTTCTGTATAATCCTTTTGATCCACCTATAGCTTTCATAATATTTTAATAAAATAATAATAATAAATAAAATCATAAGTCGAAACGCAATTTTTCACCTTGATTCAAACATAAAATATATAATGTGAACTTTAAAAAGTTCACTGCCTTACTTAAAAGGCGACTAAAATAATGAAAAAAAAGATGTTATAAGTTAAAAATATGCATTTTACTTAAAACTTCTTAGTACTTTCAAGCTTTTCCAATATGTGATGATGAGCTTGAAAAAGCTTGAAAGTGCTAAGAAGTTTTAAATAAAATGTATATTTTTAACTTGTAACATCGTTTTGTTCATTATTTTAGTCGCTTTTTAAGTAAGACGGTGAACTTTTTAAAGTTCGCATTATATATTTTAATAATAACAATTTAAAACCTTTGTTTACAAATGCACTTTAAAATTGTAAAAATGCAGAAACCCATAAAATTTCCAAAAATCTAGGATAAAAATATTTTTGAGAAATCATTTTAATATCCAACATGGTAAAAGCATTCTGAATCAACCCCACCAAACATTTTCAAAGCCTTGCGGCTCTGAAACGAAATTCCAAAAAAAACTGTTGTGTCAATAACGAAACGGCTGTGTAAGTCGTTTCTTCCGTTCCTGTAAATGTTGTTTCACCTTTACAAGACGATTATCCCAGAAGAGTCATTAAAAAAGGCTTACAGTTTGGTTACACACTTCGATAATCTGGTGGGTATTTATAAATGCTGTTTTCACGCCTACAAAAAGAAATCCAGCGGGTGTGGGGAGGAGCGTCGAGTTTTCTAATAAACCGATGCCTTATTACAAGATAATAAATAAAAATGCTTTTTTACTCAGTCATTTTTCTTCTTGTATTTAATTATTTTACGTCATCGGTTAAAAATCATTTTCACTATCAGTATTATTATTATTATTATTATTATTATTACTATTATTTACACTCTTTTATTTAACTCAACTTGTTTTTTGTATGTACAGATGAAATTTTGTGATTGACTTTTCACTCATTTCATACCAGAATTATATATTTAAAAAATATGTTCACAGATATGTTTGTTCACAGATGGAAATACAACGGCTCCGCTGCGGGGACCTCGTCTTTCTTTGCAAAATTTGTTTTTGGCACCAGTAATAAAGGAAAATAAAATTTAGCTTATTTAATCAGAGCATTTTTGAAATTGTGTACTTGAAGGAAACTTCTTTTAAAAAAGTGGTGCCGATCGAATAAAATTTGTGTAAGAGACGGCGGAGCGCAAAGGGTTAATATTTTAAGGCACTTTTATGTTAGCTAAATACAGGAGATAAATCTCCAAATATTTTTTATCGTCACAATTGTATACGAGTTACAACAACAATGAATTTATTGATGCGCCAACCCATGTTCGCACAAAATAGACCAACTGGCTTCGAAACTCCAATAACGAAATATTTTAAACACTAAAAGTAGGAAGCATGAATAAAAAAGGAGTGTAATTTGTTTTTTGTTTTTTTGTTTTTTGTTTTTGTTTTTTCAATACGCTTTAAACAATTAGTAGTTTCCTGTTTATTAAATTATGATTATACGTTGAGAAATCGTAAAAAGAAAATAATATTTAATTCTTAAATAGTGCTCTAATAACGTTTCATTTTTTCTTTCCTGTTACATTATCTTAAAAAAAAAACAGAGCAGCAATTATAATTTTTTTAATAAATTTACTAGCTCGCGACTTTTACCAAGAGTAAAAAAAAAAAAAGCAACATTTTTTTTCATAATGGAGTTTGCTGGCCAAAAATGAAATTAATATATTGTAGCGGTACTTGTTGAGAAAGAAAATGAATTGTAGCCGTGAAATTAGGCGATGATAAACATTGAATGTTTATAAAAGAGGTTTTTTTTTAAAGATTATTTTTACGTTTATACTCATTTCAAAATCAGCAAAAAAAAAAAAAAAATAGGAGAAGTGCAGATTGACCCTCTCACTCTTGCACCGCCTTTCTTGTGTCCATTGTTTTGTCTGTATATCTTATTCTATTTACCAATTTTACTGTCATTACATCTAGATTTGTATATTACCTACTAATTTTTAGGTCAAAAAGAAGGAAATTCGCAAGTTTGCTTTTTTGGAAATTAAAAAAAGAAAATTCCCTGTGGATATTTCCTCTTAAAAAATAGCTAAAGTTTTGAAAATACATTCCAATGATTTCTACGCATTATTCTTCGCTTTTAGATGCAGACGTATAATTATATTTTATAACAATAGCATGCACTTTCACTAGAAAAATACGAAAATTAAGGACAATTTGAGTTGTTAAGAATACAGTCGGTTCTATATTTTGGATTTTTTTTTTTTTTTTTTTTTTTTTTTTTTTTTTTTTTTTTGCTGTTACGTAGAATCTTACATTATCCCTACAAATAACTGGTATGTCTTTATTTTAATATCTTTAGCTACAATATACCTCAATCTTTAAAATCAAAAATTTTCAATTATTAACACAATTTTAACATACGTTTAGGTATTTTTCAAGAAACATTTTAAAATGGCAGATTGCACTTTGAGTAATTCGGCATGACAAGTTGAATGAAAGAAAAATAAATATGTAGCAATTATTGAGTTTTGCTATGTTCGTATAAATAATTACGCATACGGTTCCTCAAGAATATTTTACTACTTCAATGTTTCATATAAACATAAATAAAGACATTTCATGAGAACAGCTTTTTCATGCATCTTTTAAAACAGTAGATATGACGCGCATTTGTTTTTTTTTTTTTCCTTTTTTTTTTACCTCAAACTATACCGTATTTAATGAATACTTATAAAAATAAATCCTTTAATATGAACAGTTTCAATTTGATGTGTATATTCTCATTTTAATTTTGAAATTCGACTGGAAAGGCCAACTATGAATGTAAAGTGATGGGAATAGAAATTGTGCAATAATTAATCTCTGTTTAACAATCGACTTCCTGTTTTTATTTTCTTGCTTTTAAAGTCTCCTCTCCTGAAAACTATGATTTTATTATTATTATTGTTATTTTCCTTTAACATTTGCTCCTTTTTTCGGGCAAACTTAACTGCTCTTAAGACAGACGTTGATTGCACCACTTTTTGGCCTCCAAAGCCACAGCCTCGCAACTTTTACGACTTCCACCGCTCGACCCACGTTAACAGTTATGGTCGCAGTTTATGACCACCTCTCGGAACGCTGGATGGCTCATAAATTCGATCGTAACGCTTTTTGACGACGAGAATGTACATGAAACTCTCGAATATTAAAGTGTTCCTCCTCACACAACCCCGACGGAACTTATAAACGAAAACTGTGTTATATCCTTAAACAAGCGCGGACTCCCTTTTAAAAATGTCTGATATACGGCTCTGTAGATGTATACATTCGTGTTAAAACCGGACGAAAATGCTTTTTAATGGCGCACTTACCTTTTTTTGCCACCACTCTATGGGAAATGAATTTGATGTCATTTTTTTACGACAGAAGAGGTGAAAGTAACGTCTGCTCGCTTACTACTGCTGTGGAAGACGTCGTTTTACCTCGTACCTGAATCCTCAAACCAAAGTGGCCAGTAATTTACTGGCGAGTTTTGTGTATGAGCGGAAATAAATTTAGTCTTAAATATAAACGAGTGCTAGTCGTAAAGAAAAGGTAGAATGGTCTACTTAAATGCTATACCGGCTCATACAAAGCTTAAGTAACGTACGAAAAAGTTCAATAAATCTACACTGGTAAAGTATATGTAATGAAAAACATGTATACTTTATAAATGTATTTATAAGTATATATTCTGGTTGTAGTGATAATTTTTGTGGAGTAAAACTTTCTAAAGGCATAAGCTTTGAAAAGGTCTAAATGTAATTTTATGACGCTGTGAATTTTATTTTAATGCTTTTTTACAACTTTGTAAGAATGGAGATGACTATTTTATTTAGAAAATAAAGAACAATGAAGCGCATTTTATCTAAATTAGTTTAATGGAGTAGATTCCATCTAATCCATTTCATTATGTATAACGTCATCATTTTAAAATTAAAAATAATAGTCAATCGGAAATTACACTGAACGACAATGAAATTGCCTTTAAAGTGAAAGTGTACCATTATGTATGAAATTGAATATCACTATTGAAAACCTTCATTGACTCTTGTTTTGTAAATACAGATGCGCAAAGTTAAGATTTTTTTCCAAACATATGTATATTTATTATGTTATTATGTTATATATGTTATTAATTCTCGCCCCGTGATATTCACGGGCTGTGACTTTTTTTCAGATCGTTTGATTCCCATCGCTTTTATAAAATAGTGTAATTGGCCTTATTATGGTATCATTTTTCCTGTCATTAAATAAGGTTAATATTTCTTTTTCAAAAAAGTGGTGCCAATAACCAGTTTGAATTTTTAAGCCGCAATTTAATTTTTATGTTTTTAGCTTAAGTTTAGCACACTAGTGTACAAAAACCAGGTTAAGTGTAATAAAAGAGTGTTAAAAAAAACTTTAACTTGAACCAAACCTGCAATATTTATTTCGTGTGTGACAATGTTTCTACATCTGTTGTCTATATTCAGGAAGAAAATTACTCATCCACATTCTCATAAACGTGGCATTTGCTTTATCAGGAAAAGAGAGGTGAATAAATAGCGTGAGTATGAGAGAACATCAGGGGCATTCGCTCATCTTTATTAAACGCTGCATTGAGAGAGAGAGAGTTGACAAGGCAAATACTTCCTTTTCCTTGGGTTAACACATCGGAAATCGATTTGGTTCTTCACTTTTTATACATTTATATAATTTTCTCTTTTCTTTCTCTTTGGAGGTAAAAGAACATTACATCGATGATGGTTATAATAAGGGGGAAAAAGAAAGAAAGAAAAGAATCCCGAAACAATCGTCTCGTGACCACCAAAAAAAAGTCAATAAATAGAAGTTTGGCGTGAGCACTTAGATTATATATCACTGTAGCACAGTTAACCTCCCCATTTCCTTTTTACTGCTTGTAGTAGCCAATATTGATTTTCGATTTTCATGGCAACATGTGGGTTCCATGATAAGTGTTTGTTCGCTGTCAAAGGTACTTATTTTTAATTCGCCATGTCACCAATTAGGCGCCATTCGTCGAACAATAGAAAAATGCATTCCAATCTTATTTTTGTTTACACTTGCTCGCTTTTATTTTTATTGTTTTGATTTTTTTTTCAACTTGTCCGTGTCTTTAAAACAGAATTATGCATTTATAGAGGTTTAAAAACATTGTTTTATTTCAGTCAATGTTTTGGAAAAATCTTGACGTTAGAAATTTTTATTTTTTTATGTTTGGGATTTTTTGTGGAATTTGTGTGGTTTTCGTTGCGTACTTTTTAATTTAATTTATTTTATTGTGGGTTTTTTTTAAAGTTATTAACAAAATTATATCTTAATTTAAGATACATCTACAAGAAATTCTGAAAAATGCATAAAAGATAGGGGTTTCTTTTTTTTTAGTAAATAATATCAATGAAGTGAAACCTTCAAATCTCTATGTTTAGTATGCTCTTCGGTTTTCAGTTTTCAAGAACATATCATATTATGATACGGCAATTAGCAAGATTTACCTCATTTAATGCAAATAAAAAATGCATTTTATGAATTATTATTAACACCATCATCATTATAAATGTTTCTTCGTGTTTTCCTTTTCTGCAAAATTCTTTAACTTTTTTTATTCACTACAAATATACGGAGACTGTATGTGGAATTATATTTAAAAAAACAGTAATACTATGAGATGCACATTTTTTCGAAATTTTTTGGCTAGGTAAGTTCAAATATTGAAATTTTAAGATTGATTTTTAATGTATTTTACATTGTGAAAATATTTTATGCACATCTGCCCATATCTACTAACTAGGGAACATATTCATCTTTTGGTTCTGGTTTCGTCAAGGGTGGTATCATTGAAAAGGTATAAGTTATATATATATAGAAATCTTCCACTCGATTCCAACCGTTCACCCAAGATACGGATAAATTTCTTTTGTGACATCTTGCAAAAAAAAAAAAAAGAAAAAAAAAACATAAAAGTAATCCGATTTCGTCAAAAGCGGTATCTTTGGAAATGAGGATTAATTAACGATTAACGAACTAACGAAATTTAAATCAAGTTTTTGCTTATAAAGGAGTCTTGCTTCCATTCTTCTTGCTTCCATTCTTCTTGCTTCTTCTTTTTTTTTTTTTTTTTTTTTTTTTTTTTTTGCAAGATGTCAATGAAAAAATGGACTCGTACATCATAAATGGTTGAATTCTAGAGGTTAGTTCATATATATTTCTTGATTCTCCTGGCAACAGCTTTCTAACTATACTATTCTTGGCAAAATGTAGAACTAACAGCTGTTCCCCAGTAAGTAATAACAAATTATAGTATTTAAATTTTAAGAATTTTATTAATTATGCTTAACCAATCCATCACTCTGAATTTTCTCATGTTTTCCTTGCAAAAGTCTTATTTTGCAGCAAAATTCTTTCAAAAACTGTGGAGCATGCTAAACATGAGACGCCTAAAATAACGTGGATAAAAGCAATAATAGTGCGAGTTGCACATTTTTTTCACAAATTTTTGGCAAGATAATTCAACAACTGAATGTTTAAGGTCGACTTTTAAAGTATTATCCATTGTGAAAGTATATTATCCGCTCATAACTACTAATTCATAATGCATAACTAATGTTTGCAGTGTGCGGTAAAGCCTCATATTATGCTACGGCTGGAACTTTTATCCGAAAATAACGTGACTTTTCGGCTTAACACCATGTTGCCATTATCGTGAAAAGATTTTACCCTAATGTCAGGGAGGGTTTAAGAATAATCTAATAGTGCCTAAAGATGATAAGTCATGTGTTAGCGGCACGGCTTTTCAGGTGGAACCAAAGCGAATTCAAAAGTCATTTCAGTAAAACGGTGGGTAAGAATATACAAAATAGAAGGGAAGAGGCGCGAGCGAAATAAAGAAAAAAAAAATGACCCGGCTTATGCTTTGTAAACGGGCTCGTGAGCAGGAGTGGTGAAAACACCTTTAGCGGGAGCATTTGAATCGGTGTAGACATGGCAATGAAAAGAGCTTAGCAACAACAAAAGAAAAAGTGTAAAGGGCGAAAAAGCACACTAGAATAATCAAAAATCCATGAATTTAAGATGATTTTTCGAAGGGTAGGTACTGCTGATTCGTGCGTAAAAATGGATTCTTCCTTTTAATAATGACGCTCTAGAAGACCATCCATTTGGGAAATATATTGTATATTTGTGCGTGTGTTGCAGATATTTGATACCGATTTTTGGAAGATTTACTTTTTGGCACTGCACTTTTCATCATCTCATTGCATCGCTTTCTATATCGTTAATTATTTCTTTTTGTCGATTTATGATATCCAACAATGCTACTGTGATTTATTATAACAGGTATGAATTTCATCTTTCATTTTTCTCCATTCGTGTATAATGAATTATAAAGTCTATTATAAAATCTATAGAATGATTATTCTATTATGGTTGTATATTTTACATTCAAATTATTCTGCTGAATTTGCGCCTATAAATATAAATGTGCATCAATTTTTGACATCTTTAATTTTGAATATTCACATATTCTTTATGAAAGCCTATTTCTTATTTTTAATTTGTGTCTTATATATTATTCAATATTTACTTTAGCTCATTGCTCATTTTTAGCCTGCATCAATCTTATAGCTATTAAACGCTGGGTTAATTGCTGCATTCCCGAATTTTCACTGGGTATTATTGCTATGATTTCTAATGTTTATAGATATTTGATACCAACTTTAATAAGATTAGCAATTTGACACTGCAATTTTCAGCATATCTTTGAATCACATGTTCTATATCATTAAATATTTTCTTTTTCGAATTTTTATATTCAATAATGCTACTGTGATTTATCATTACAAATATGAGTTTCATCTTTCATATAAATTTTGTCCTCATTTATGTATGATGAATTATAAAGTCGTCTCTATTATGACTATATTAGGGCATCAAGTGTGAAGCTCGTGATTACAAAAAGGCCAGATTACCAACGGGGAAAACTTCCACCAATAAAAAAGAATAGACATTTTTATGTTATTCTTGACAGTAATTTTTCATGAATATGTCGTTTACTTAAGATGAAGTTTTCTATTAAAATTTACTGGTGGAAGATTGCCCCGTTTGTAATCTGGCCCTTTTGTAATCACAGGTTTCATACTTGATGACTTGATATATATGCTTTTGTATATACATATATACTTTTTGTAAATAATATAACTATTAAAACAAATGAATTAAACAATAATAAGAATCCGATTAAAAAATATACACCCAATATTTCTGAATGAAAAAAATAAATAAAAAAATAGAAAAACCCATTACAGAAGGTAATAACATTATATAAAGAAAAATGCTAATTTATATTGTGAAACACTTTTCTAAGGGCAATTTTTCCGAATAGGAGGGAGTCGCAGTTGATTTCTGTTTAAACGTAGCAAGCAATCAGCTGGAATTACCATTTTAAAATTGGCCAATTAGCTGCGACATCACTTATGAAAAAATTGGAAAATCAGTCCGAAAAAACATATTATGAAAATACTCAAATATATATAGCGTATGCAATTTGGGACCTTTTCTATTTTAAACTAGAACTAATTACTGTCTGTCAAATCTTTGCTGCTTCATGGCAAATAAATATGCTATTACTATATAAATCAGAGAAAAATCATTAATCCTATAACAAAATGTTGAAACCATGCGAAGGTCATAGCTCAGTGAGATACAACACATATTGCAAATTTTCCATTGTCTTTAGCGCTACTAATTATTGATTTATAGCATAGGCACACCCAACGAAATCCTTCGAAAACTGCCATTCAATCACAATTTTAGAAAACGAAGTTTGCAGTGTCTGTTTTCGGTATTATAAATACAATATGTGCGAGATAGACAATTTCTGCTTCCTTTGATTTTAATAGGTATGCTATTTCTCTCCACTCCACAAATATAATAAAAAAAATCGAAAAAAATAGCACGCAATATCCTTTAATTAAGTCTTGGAATAAATAAATCAACCAATACGCTTGGCTTACTTCGCATGCGACCCCATGAGTATGTATGGAAAGCCGCATTCAAACATCGCAATACGCATGCGCAAAAAGCAATTTTTAATCGTAAATAACTATCAATTTATAGAATAAAATCACAAAAACTACATGTGACACATTTATATTCTAAAATCTTTCATTTAGGATCAAAATAAAATAAATTGATGCATAATAGTTTTTTTCTGACAATCTGTTGAAAAAATCGGATTTCGGAAAATATTGTACTTTTTTTTCCATAGACTGATATTTAAAATGACATAAAAAACTTTTATAAATCAATTTACAAATAAAATTCCGTTATAAAAAGAATGACCTAATACGAAGTAGGTGCATTTACAAAAGATGCTGTTTTGTTTCTGTTCGAATGCTAAAAATATTCTCCTCTTCAGGGTTATATTTGAAAAACGGAATATAGAAAACTTCCTTTTTATCCCTATTTACTTTTCGAAACTCTTCATCCTGCTCTACCTCATGCCTTCGGCCTTTTTAAATTCAGATATTTGTTTTCGGTCCCAATTTCAAAGAAATTTTGCTACATAGAAAAAGATAAAAAGCAAAAAAGTATGCAAAAAATGCTACTTAAATTTTTTCGTTATGATTAAAATTTAGTTTCTTAATTCTTCTACATAAATTTAAATACATGCATCTTGTGCAGTAATATATTCTTATAGCAGACCAAATTTTTAGTCGCATAAAAATTCTAAATGACAATTCATAGTTTCATTCTGCACAAAAATAAACTCAATATTTATCCTCTAAATATGTAAAACACTTACATTGGATCCTCTAAAATTCCATGTGCATTAATATAGATAATAATAATATTATCTAAATGCCATCATTCAATGATTGAAGAGCAAATTATTTTGGAATTTTTAGTTTCGTAGGATTATTGTTATTATTATTAATATTATTATTACAGTGATGATAAAATAATAACAGTTTTCGTTAAATGTTAAAATTATTTTAGCAAAGATTCTGTGGATTTTAATGAGTGTTTTAAACATGAGAAAGAAAATAACAACTATTGCACTAGAAAATCCTACAAATTATATGCTTAATTTAACAAATGAAAAAAAATAATAATTTTCTCAAAAGGTAATATGAGTTTATCACAAAATTTTGACTATTAAGTTCCTTATAATCTCATATTAAACTCGAAGATAAGTAAGCTGCAATTATTGTTAAGTTATTGTTATAATCTCGTAGTTGTTATAATCTTGTACTTGATTCAGTTCTTTGCAGCAGAACATAGTTATTATTCAGACGTAATATTGATAACCAAGTTTTACGGGTTTTATTTAAATTTAATAATTTTTGTCTTTTTAAAATGGTTGGTTACCTTAACAGCAGCATAAAGATGATTTTGAAAATTTGTTTCAGATGGAAAGCTTACAGTTATTAAATTTTTTGCAGAACCGTATGTTGTCATCCATTCGTGGTTTCATATGTGAGCATTATCAGTTATGCACGGCTTAACATGTGCATAACTGATAACACTCCATGTTTAACGAAGAACGAATAATTTCATGCAACTGTGAACATAAATAATATAATTTATGCTTCGACGTGTCAGTGTAATCTTAATGTGTAGCAAAATTATAATTTTCTTTTAAAATTTTATAACATTTAACACTAGAAAAGGACTGCCACTAGCGACTATTTTTATATTTTAATCGCACCACTACATATTTTAAACTAGTATGTTGTGGCCATCACAAAACTTTCTTCTATATAAATCACGTCAATAAAATCATTTAAATAGTACAAGAAATAACGATTTAGCACCAATTCATATCAAAGTATATCTGAATTTGAAGTTGGATGAAAATTCGTGCATTAGTTCTTGAGATAGAGCTATAACGGAAATTCTGAAAACTTAGCATAGCAGCACTACCTGTTGAGCGATTTATACCAAAAATAAACAGCACTAAATGATATCAAGGTATACCTGAATCTGAAGTTTGTTGGAAATCAAGCATTAGTTCTTGAGATACAGCTATTGCGGAAATCTTGAAAAATGCAGCACAGCAGCGCCATCTGTTGGGCGATTTACACCAAAAATTAAACAGCACTAATTTATATCAGGGACTAACTGAATCTGAAGTTTGATGAAAATTCGTGCATTTTTCCTTGAGTTAGAGCTATTGCGATAATCATGAATAATGCGGCATAGCAGCGCCACCTGTTGGGCGATTTTAACAAAAAAGCAATAAGCACGAAACTATATCCTGGACTAACTGAATCCGAAATTTTATGAAAATCCGTGCAGTAGTTCTTGAGATATAGCTATTGCAGAAATCGTGAAAAATGTCGCATAGCAGCGCCACCTGTTCGGCGATTTTACCAAAACCTAATCACGTCCAGTTATTATCTAGGTCTAACTAAATATAAAGTTTTGTGAAATTCCGTGCATTAGTTCTTGAGATAAAGCGCCCACAAATTTTTTGTCACATACAGACTCACAGAGTGACAGACAGACTCACAGACAGACATTTTCTAAAACCATCATATCGTGTTCTGGGCATTCTAAAACGTATAAATCCGTCGAAAACCGAAAGTCGAAATTTTTCAGGAATCCAATACTTTCTTCTTGTAAAGATAGAAGAAAATAAAAATATAAATATTGTAGTACTTTTCTCTTTCACATGCTGTCAAAGTGTATGTGAAAGTTTTTTTTGTTTTTGTTTTTGTTTTGAGAAAGTGGTGTGAGATAGAATTAAAAAATAGTCGCCAGTAGCAGCACTATAGAGTGGCCATAGTGGTCAAGTTCTGAGAGTAAATAAATTTATTTCCATTTAAACCAGAAATTTCCAGTCGAATACGCTCCGCACAGAAATAAGTTGTGTAATTAAATTAAATAGTATTAAATAAAAATTCTGATTTAAAGCGAGCGATTTTGTATGATTCGAGTAAAATAAACACTGGCCTAGAAAATAAAACTCTTTTTTTTTTTTTTTTTTTTTTTTTTTTTTTTTTTTTTTTTTTACTTTTTAATAAACGATAATCTTTATACCAATTTGGGGTCACAGAATACAAATTAACCATTAATATTTTAATGTTAGCTCTCAGTGTATAAATATGACTAGTATGAAAAATTAGGATTTTAAGTTAAATGTCAAAGAACATAAAATATTTATTCTTTTAAAAAAACATCAAATTGCTTAGTTTTTTTTACTTTTTACATGAAATTATGAATTTGTGAAGAATATCAGAACATTAACCTTATATCATCAATCAAATAGTCGTCTTCCTTTTCGCTTGACTTTTGTGTTCAGTTTCATGGTCATCTCTACTCAAGTTCCAGCAGTAATCTGCTAACATTGACGCATTACATCGCCTCTAATATATATATATATATTTTTTTCCATTGCGAATATGTCTGGGTGAAATCATTAACTACGTTCGTCACTTACAACGCAGCAGCGTGCAAGGAAAAAAATCCAGATGAGAATGAAGAAAGTGAATTTTTAGGGACATATTGTAACCCAGCTGTTGATACTTTTGTAACAGATTGTCTACAAGTTCATCATAGATCTAAGATCTCCTTTCGCCCAAAAATCCATAAAAGCCCTATTGAAATTGTTACAAACTTTGACATTTTCGGTATTAACCCCTTCAGAAGCAAAGGACTTACGTTGCTAAAATGTTAAAATGATTCCGGTATTTATGAACAAATTTATATTGAAATAAGTAAAAGGTTTTCTTCGCCTACATTATACAAAACAAAATTTAATACCTGAATTCTGTTGCCAATGTGGCATTTTGGAATTAAAATTAAGTGGTATATATAATATATCGGTGCCTTTCAAGGGGTTAAGACCTAAATTTGACATCATATTTTCATTCATAAATAAATTTTATTTTCAGATATTAAACAGGAAATCATTTGGTGAAGTATTTGGATATATACAGATATAACATTTGAAACTCCTAATGTTAAATGCCTCTTTAATACAGTAGAACCTCTTTTATCCGAAACTCTTTTAACCGAAACTCTCGGTTAACCGAAATCCATTTCCAAAGCTTTTTTTTTTACTATCACATTCCTTGTGTGCAAAATCCATTTTGAAAGCTTTTTTTTTTTTAACTATCATATTCCTTGTGTGAAAGCGGTCCTTTCCGTACTACGAGTACCTACATATAAATATTTTCAATCCCCTTTCTTAGAGTTCCTTTGAATTTAACTTGAGCTCCCGTAACCTGCGAAGTGAAACGAAGTGATAGATACAGCAATAGCCAATATAAACTATATTGGCCAATATCGTTTAGCTAATAGGGTGGGTTGGGATTTATTAGGAATGAGTTTTAAAAAATATATAAAAAATGGAAATGTTAATAAATCAGTTTTTCTTTTCTAGATATTTATTATGAATTATGTGTTATTTATTTTAATTCATACTTATTTTATCTCTTTTTATATTTCAGGTAAGTTTTCTGAAATTTCAATATTACGTGGTTATCAAATCATACAGAACACAACGGTATGTATGCCTAAAATACTAGCTATTTCTTACATATTTCTTTAATTGTTTGGAAAAAAATTACAATAATCGAAATGAAAAAAATAATCCATGCATTAAATATTTTACAACATGACCATTTATAAATATTTAGATTTTTAAAAATAAATTCCTCACATTTTATTGTCACCATTCCATTTAAATCAAATGCAGCTTACAAACCTCTAGCCTTTTTTTAATTAAAAAGATATATATACTCCGAACCAGAAAATTAGTTTAATGAAATGTATCTTGCTTCTATGCGGTAGTCATTTTAAATCTACTTAATTTCGTTTGTTAAATACATTTCTCGCTTGAAGTATGTTTTCTCGATTGAAAGAAAAAAAAAGGTGGAGGTTGGCATATGTGTAGCTGCTAATTAAAATCAGGCAAGAAGACAGGTTTACAAAATATTAAATTAGATTTACATAAATTATATTTGTCTTTATTTGTTAATATGCTCACAAAGAATAGCATATGCTACGGCTCACTGCTTGCTATGAAAATACAAAGAAGATTTAAATAAATTATTTATAACCAGTAGATGTTAATCCGAAGAACAAAGTCTTATGCTAAGTACGCTATATTTCTTTTTGTATTTTAATTTAAAACATAAAACTTTAAGAAAAACGTGATTTTTCCACGGGAAAAAAATGACATGCAAATAAAATTTACTGAAATAAAACATTTACATATTCAAATTTCTAGGAAATTGGTTGTCTGTGAACACTTTCAATTGTTAAGAACTTATGATAGTGAGAAAATTTGTTGTGAAACATTATCGACAATGAATCACTGTTATAGAAAAACAATGTTAATATCGCTCAAGCACAACAAAAGTGGCTCAAATTCATTTCGTTTAAATTATTGCAATAATAGGTTTGAGTTAGGTACGTTTCACTACAGAAAAAAAGTTTCGTAAGTATAAATACCCAGAAAACCACTAGGTTACTCTATATGTCGCTTTGCCAACACAGGAAGGGGGAGGGGGGAAATTGTATGGAGGATGAATTTACTCAGTATTCTCTATATATTTTACGTCTTGATTTTTAAGGTTTTTATGCTTTTGTGTGCGTAAGCTGAGCTAAGTGTATAGCTTTGTGTTACAGTAAAAAATTCAAACTTTTTTATTGCTGCTGTCCTTCCAACTTCTATGTTAATCTTGCTTGGTCTGATAGATTTGTCTTAAAAATTAAGTTGAAGTACGACATCCACGATAGTCAAATTCAGATATCCCTTTACAGTATTACCATAAACATTCTTTCAAAATCGTATGTTAACTCTTTTGAAACAATAAATAAAATATTGTTGTATATGAATTAATTGTGTATAAAGGTGCGTGCAAAACTAACACGAACTAAACTCCTACGAAAGCAATAAAAGTGTCAACTGCCTTTCTTTTCCAACCATTTTGTGGTTGTCAAAAAAGAAAGTGGTGTCTTAACAATGGAAAGATAGGGATATGGATCCGTCAGAAATATTTACGACCGAATATAATCCTACAAAAGTAATAAAACAGGAACAGCACCGCCTAACCGCAACAAATACGGCGCCATTTGTAGAATACGTCTATTTAGACTTTAAATCGCTAAAAAATAATTAAATCATCGGTAACCCACACCACATTTTGTGCGACCGAAAGCCAAGCAGTACAATAAAAGAACAGTTGCAAATACACTGCTATTAAAATTAATAATAAAATGTCTTGCATTTCCACGAATTAACCAGCAGGATATACATACAGATGAGCACATTTATACTGTTTTTTATTCAGCTGCTTGTGATCATTAAACTGGGCAAAAATAATAAAGATAAGCTATTTCTGGATAAAGCAACAGCTGTTTCACGATTCCATTGCAACGACCGACATAAAATTATTCCTATATCATAAAATGTCGATTTCGTAAAAAAGTATGGCTGGTAAAATAATCGTTAATCACTTTATGATTTTTCCTTGAGTTTGGACGCCAAACATTCGCAAGAAATTAAACAACAAAACCTGCAGTAAAATTGAGCCAGACAGAATGGATCGTAAAGTGAAAGTGCAGGTGAAACATTAAAAAGAAGCTAAAGGTTAAAAAAACGTGAAGTTTGTTAAAGTAAAATAATTACGTAGGTATCCTGAACTGATTCACGCTTTATGTTGTGTTTAGGATTAGGTTTTTGAACTCTTTTGTTTCTTCGTGATTACATTTTTCACAGGTAACGAAAAAAGTGATAAAGGAATGTTAAAATTCTAGTGCTAAATTCACCTTAACCCCTTCACGGTCGCTTAATATTTGGAAAAACCATCAAAAGAGTACCTATTTCTTTTATTACAGAAATTGAATAATTATAAGTTTTCTAAATATGCAATTAGTTTTGTTTTTTTGTTTGTTAAGGCGAAAAAATAAAGATTTTATAGAACAAATTCACATTTGTAGAAAAGCCATCATGCGAGAATTCTGTGTCTTCATGTTTATTTTACACCATACAAATTAATGCGAATAAGACTTTTATTTTTCACATCTTAGATCTTTATTTATCCTCAACACACAAATTTTTATAAATAATATTTGAAATAATATATATACGTTAAATTTTGATTATTAATAATTTTTTTGAGTGTTATATATTTTGAAACATACAGTACAAAACAATATATTTTAATCACTTTTACATTATATGTGAGGGGCTCACAACCATAGTAGATTAAGTACATTTTGAAAAAAATATATATATAGTCCATTAAGGAGATGCATAAAATCTATTCTCACTCCCACAGTGAACCAAATCTGTAAACAGGTGCCATATACATATACAGGGTTGCAAAAAAGCCGGCTAAAATTTAAAAAAGCCAGGCCGGTGGCTTTTATTGGTTTTAACCGGCTTTTTTTGGCCAAAATTGGCCTTTTTTGGCCATAATTGGCTTTTATACAATGAAGCATTGTAATTATAAACTACACATTTTAAAGTGTTTTTAATTAGTTTTGATGACATTTGATTGATTTAGAGTTCAATAAGTAACCCAATTTCTCAATAATGAGGACATTAATACAGGAATAAAACTTAGATGGTTTTGCTTGTAATTTGTAGTCAGATTTGCAAATATGTCAGCTAAATTTTAAAAGGACCATACCAACTACCAATTTTTTCATTTTTACTGCTTTATAAAATTAAAGAGGACAATGGTTACATGTTTTATTACTTAACTTTAAGAGCTATTAATATACAAGTCTTATTTTATTTCTAGTAAACATTTAAAATTATACATAGTCATTAATAAAAACACCATTTCTCACTATTAAAAACATTGCAAATAGCATATGCATGAGTATGCTGAACAACAAGCTTTTCAAAATTTTATTTAGAGAATTTTGTTTTCTTGTTTAAATGCTCTATTTTTTATACTTATGTACCACTCTCGCCTCAAATATTATATCCTTTCTAATTTCTCTTTTAACATTTATAACTTAATCTCTCCATATGGGCACACAAGAATGTTTCCATTTTGAGCTATGTAATATAGAATTTCAAAACACCAGTTTGGAGCCTAACTTATATTATATTCAATGTTTATATTTTTTTTTTCAGACATAATATGCCTTCACAGTTGCCTTCTAGAAGTTATAGACTTATTTATTTGACAAAATTTAATAGAAATCTATAATTTTCTTAGTAGAAAATATTTATAAGTGTATTAAAAATTAATTGATCCAAATTTAAAACAAATTAATTGTCAACCAACTTTAAAAAATAAAAGCCAGCTTTTTTAAGTGGTTAAAACCAAAAAAAGCCGTCCGGCAACCCTGGTTTTATTACTTAACAAATTTTAAGAGCTATTAATATACAAGTCTTATTTTATTTCTCATTAATAATCATGTAATAAAAATTCAATATTATGAACAGCATATGCATGAATATGAATATGCACTCTTTTAAATAGCAACAAACTTTTCAAAATTTTATTTCAATTTTACTTACAGAATGTATTTTATTTATTTATTTAATTTGCATAATTGCTAGATTTATTTTTGTACACTTATATACCAAATTCTCCTTAAATATTATACCCTTTTCTAATTTCTCGTTTTATGATTGTAACATAATCTCTCCATATTGACTCATAAGAATTAAGAATGTTTCCATTTTGATATGCTGCATTTTTTGATTATTTAATGAAATATAATCTTTAAAATGTGTAGTATATACATGGCTATGTAATATAGAATTATAAAACACCAGCTTAAAGTCTAACTTATATTCTTTTCAATATTTATAATTTTTTTTTTTGATATAATGCCTTCACTGTTGCATTCTAGCGATCTAGACGTATTTATTTGACAAAATTTAATAAAAATTTATTATTCTTTTAGCAGAAAATATTTATAAGTGTATTAAAAAATAATTAACTTAAATTTAATATGAATTAGCTGTAAACCAACTTTTAATAATAAAAACCGGCTTTTTTTAAGCGGTTAAAACCAAAAAAAGCCGGCAACCCTGGCCATATATGAGAAAGTATGTCAAGACAGGTTTGGTTCGCTGTGGTAGTAGATAAAACAGATTTTATGCATCTTTTAAATGGATTATCTAATTTTTTTTTTCAAAATGGACTTGGTCTACTATGGTTGTGAGCCCCTCATATATGCACATAAAGCACTTTTAGTAAGTTTTATTTGTGCTTTATATGAATTTTAATTATTTGCTTAACCCCTTAGTGTCGTTCGTTATTTCTCGTGCCCGTTATTTCCGGGCTGGAGATTTATTGCTGGTAAAAAACTTCTGAAACCAGAAAAATTTAACTGGCATTTCCGTGTGAAGTCTTTGAATATTACCGTTTGGGCTTGGATTTTGGCGCTGATTGCAATGCTGGGATTTGTACTGTATGTTTCGAAATATATAACACTCAAAAAAATTATTAATAATAAAAAAATTAACGTATATATATTATTTCAAATATTATTTGTAAAAATGTGTGTGATGAGGATAAATAAAGATCTAAGATGTGAAAAATAAAAGTCTTATTCGCATTAATTTGTATGGTGTAAAATAAACATGAAGACACAGAATTCTCGCATGATGGCTTTTCTACAAATGTGAATTTGTTCTATAGAATCTTTATTTTTTCGCCTCAAAAATAACAAAAACTCATTGCATATTTAGAAAACTTATAATTATTCAATATCTGTAATAAAAGAAATAGGTACTCTTTTGATGGTTTTTACAAATATTAAGCGACCGTGAAGGGGTTAAGGTGAATTTAGCACTAGAATTTTAACATTCTTTTATCACTTTTTTCGTTACCTGTGAAAAATGTAATCGCGAAGAAACAAAAGACTTCAAAATCCTGATCCTAAACAGAAAATAAAGCGTGAATCAGTTCAGGATACCTACATAAATATTTTGCTTTAACAAACTTCACGTTTTTTTAACCTTTAGCTTCTTTTTAATGTTTCACCTGCACTTTCACTTTACGATCCATTCTTTCTGGCTCAATTTTACTGCAGGTCTTGTTGTTTAATTTCTTTCGAATGTTTGGCATCAAAACTCGAGGAAAAATCATAAAGTGATTAACGATTATTTTACCAGCCATACTTTTTTACGAAATCGACATCTTATGATATAGGAATAATTTTATGTCGGTCGTTGCAATGGAATCGTGAAACAGCTGTTGCTTTATCCAGAACTAGCTTATTTTTATTATTTTTGCCCAGTTTAATGATCACTGGCAGCTGAATAAAGAACAGTATAAATGTGCTCATCTTTATGTATATCCCGCTGGTTAATTCGTGGAAATGCAAGACATTTTATTATCAATTTTAATAGCAGTGTATTTGCAACTGTTCTTTTATTTTGTATTTTTAAGGTATTTTAATGTATTTTAAGTAATTTTATATCTACCCTATATATATAAAATCCTATAGAAACGAATTTATGAAACGGAAGTATGAATCGACTGATTAAACAACTGATTATGTTTCACGGCGATTTCTCCTAAAATATGGAATACTTTACGATGAAGTTAACACCAAATATCAATTTTGATCCGCAAATTTCAAAACTGGTATTAGAATTTTAAAATTCGAATTAGTTTTCGAAATATTAATTTTTTTCTAATTTTAAATATTTTTTTTCTGATGATGGCAATTCAAATTTTAATCATAACAGATATTTTTTTTTTCATATTTTAGAAAAGGTTATTTTAAATTAATTTGGCGACGAGTTTGGCCTCCCTTAAATGTATGCTAAGAAATGCATCATGTTACTTTTATTCATAATTAAATTTGTATTTCATTATCATTTTATTTATAATAAAACTTTCATTTAAAATTGAAACCTTTAAAAGAAATGGCTTTTACTTCATTCTTTTTTTTAAACGAGACGTAAAGAAAAATTTTAGGCACAGATGTCATATACGCAATGGGGTACCTAATTGGCGCCAAAATGGCGTTATTTTGCCTGACATGATACCCCGGCTATTGTTGCTTATTTATCAATAAATGTTTATTTGAATTTATTTCCTTTTTATTTACAAAAAATGTTATAAATTGTTTTGTTCTATAGTTATTAATTAATTTTTTTTATTTATTGTTATTTCATTTTAAAAATAACAGAAAATAATTTAAAAATACATATGTAACAGGTATTTGAAAACGAGGTTTTTGTCGTAAAAAATTGTCGTAAAAAATGACGCCAAACCCGGTGCGTATGCGACAATGCAACAAATCATGAGATTTAATTTCCACTTCAAAGCAACGTTTTAATGTTAGTACTTCTCCCGTCGACCAATTTCGCCAAATTATATAAGTAGCCAAATTATGCAAATTGACATTTTTATTTTAAATAACAAAAGAACAAATAAATTTGTATAACATTAATAAAAATACAAATAAAACGTCGAAATAAAAATCACTTGATGGCGTGAACATGTATAGCTTCCTTAAAGTCAAGTGAAGGGGACATTTACGATCAACCATTATTGGCATTTAATCTTATAGTTTGGCGACAGATTTTTGGTCGATGGGATAACCAAGTAGCACCGTTTTAATTTACCACTCGAGAAATAAAAAATGCTAACTGGCGAGTTAAAAAAAAAGCTATTGGCGAGATTTTCACCCAGCTAACATAAAAGTACCAGGAATTCTTTGCGATCATGGCAAATTTTATGTAGTTTTATTCGAAAAAATAACTTTGATTCTTTAATCAAAATGGAAACCTTTCTTATGAAAAGCGAAGAAATCAGCCCGTTCTTTATGGCCGTTACATGACTTGGACTATTATAATATAAACGAAATAATGGCGATAGATTAATATTCGGCGACTTATCACACCTGTGGCTGGCTAACATTAAAGTACCAAAATGGCCGCCTGGAATATAAAAAGCGAAGGGATCCGCCTGGAGCTGTTGATGATAGTCACATGACTTAGGCTATTATTATAGAGATTGTTTTCAATTCTAAAAATAGCGCAAATAATAATATTTCCTAACGATTAGAAATTTATTTTCACGTGACTATTAAAAACAGAAAAAAAAAACCTTTAAAACTACTATTAAATGAGTAAGTGTTAAAAGCAGGAAAATGTTAAAAATTATGTCTTGAAAATTGTATTTACACGTGAATATTAAAAGGGAAAGGAAACTTTAAAATAATAAATACATTAATATGCGTTTAACCCTTTCACGGACAAGGCACTTCTATTCGTAAAAACTTGAAATCAGTGAATGGCACCAGAATTTACAAACAAATTTCGACATACGAAAATGCTTTTGTTAACTTGCTTAATAAAAGGGAAATTTTCATCCCAATATTCTGGTGCTAATGTGGCATTTAAGAATTAAAATTAAATGGTCCAAAAATGAACCACCGCCCTTGAAGGTGTTAAAGCAGCAAATTTTAGTAATTGTAATAAATTGTATTATGTCAATCGTTTTATAACGCTGTTAAAAAATACCGAGAGACAACGACTCTGTTTAGTTAATTCATTTTATTTTAGCTTCTTTTCAAATGTTTAACTAATCTTCTTTAACCAAACACGAAAACAACCATTGGATGTCTTAACAGCAACTGATTCTACCTTAATTTTTTGCAATCAAAGGGAGTTGAATAGAAACCCGTTTACAGGGAGATCGCTACAGGTTTTTTCAGTATAATTCAATCTTCTCTAATCTTTTTAAAACCGATCAGATTAGAGTGCTTTTAGATTCTGCAGTGTCTGAACGGGGGTTGGCGAGTGTAGCTTTCAGGGGGCAGAGCCCCCTAGTTATATATATATATATATATATATATATATATATATGCACCTAAAAGCAATTTTATTACGTTTTATTTGTGGTAGATGTGAAAAAAGTGATTTTTACTGGGTTTTAGACATCAAGTGAAAGTATGAAATGTATCATTTTAGAGGGCACCAGGAATACGAAAGTGTATCAATTGATTATATTGTCAGCTTAAAATAATTTCAAATATAAATGTTTTCTTCAGGAATTGAAATCATACTGAAATATAATTACTTCTTAAAGTCTGCGAAAGTCACAAGAAATAGCATAAATTTAATTAAATGGATGAGTAAATTTATTTGTTTATTTTTGTATTGAAAATCATACACAGCGTAATTTTGTAATTGCATATTACATTTCCTATATCCCCCTTTTGAATTAGTTATCGCATCTTTTTCATTAGAAGAAAATAGAACGTAATGGTATGGCGAGGACTTTCTTCCCAAGATTGGGTGCTTTTCTGTTAGCCTTTTAGATTTACGGGCATGTTACAGCAACAGCTACTATTCTGACATCAGTGCAAAATTCAATTAAAGTTTGAAAATAGTCTCTATTCCTAAAAGGATGACTGATATGTGCCAGCTGCTAGATAGATAGATAGATATTTATTTTTTGCATATAAAAAAATTGCTTTCGCAAATTTTCGGATTACGTACTGTCAGAAATGCAATGGAGGGGGAACACAGTGGTATACGCTAGATACCTTCTGGATTATTTTAAGCAACTCTGTATAATCTCTGCTTTTCCAAATAAAGCTATAACTTTTGCTCTCTAGAATATACCCTCTGCCTATAGTCTATATTCTCTGGTGTTTTTGCGACTACACCAGTGCATACTACTTTACCTCATGGATTACAACTACATAACTGGGACGAAATCCTCAAGTTATATTCATGGATTCACATCCTGTTTCTGCCTACATACTATAGGAAAACCTAGCAGTATTCCTTGTACCGTAGTTGATATCTTTAACCTTTAACTGATGTCACGCGGTCTCCCAGACCCCGCGACTCCCAGCTGTAAACCCTTTTACAGCTTTTTACTTTTCTGTACTGAAGTTAAATAATATGAATAAAATAATTTTTTCATGCAATTTAATTCACATGCTCCTAAGAGAAGTACAACGATATTGTTAGGACAAAATTTAATCAAATTCAACCATTTGAATTATTTTTTTTATTCATTTTATTCGAGGGGTCTGAAAGACCGGATCACATCAGTTGTGTGACAAATTTTAGTCACATCAGTTAAAGGTTAAGATTATGAGCCACTCTCAAACTTCACGTATTTCTATTTAAAAGTCAGAGATTGATCTGGTTATAGAGCGTGTTTAGCTTTTAACCACAATTAATGTCTTATATGCTACTCCAGGTGTAAATTATCCTATTGCTTTGAGCATTTCTATCAAAACTACCGCATTTTCAAAACGTATGAGAATTACACATTCCTAATATTTTATAACTGTGAGCGCTGCATCTAATATTTACCTAATATGTTATGTCATAATAATAACTAATATATTATATATATTATAATGTATATAGAGTAATGTATATAATATAATAAGTAATGCACATATTAATAAATTAAACTATGCAGTCCTTTCGGGAATACTAACAATGACGGTCATGACTTCTTTCAAACTTGCTCTTGCATAGCATTTTTGAACATCAATGTCAGTATCCAAAAACCCCACCAGTGGCTGAGAGGTTCTGCTCTCGAAATTGGTAGACGGGAGGTGCTGGGTTCGAACCCAATCGCGCCCGTCCGCCTAATCGTTCGGAGTTTTCGTGGTTTTCTTCGAGCCATGGATTTCCATGCATAAATACGGGTTAGGTTCCCTCAGAAAGACACCCACGAAGGGCACTCCCCCCTCGGGCCTATATCCCTAGAGAAGATAATCGGCCGTCAAAAATTAACCAACCAACCAACCAATACCCAAAATTAACGAATTCCGATAAAATTTGGTAGAGATGCATATCTTTGCATCCTTTACCTGTCTACAAAATTTCATTACAATTGGTGCTCGGTAATTCGTGAGTTTCCATGTTAGTTTCATGCATTTATTTGTTTGATATGCTTATTGATATTATAGTTTTCTAAAATATAAATCTATTATGAATATTTTTTTTAGATTGTTATAATATTACATTTGTTAAGATTAAGCTTATTTTACTCTTAATTTTATAGATTTATTTATTTTATCATTTTATGGTTCGTAACATAAAAATACTCATCAGATATAATTTTAGAAATTACAGTTGTTACAAATTTCAGCTATATTGGAAATATTTTTTTTTACTTTTGCTTCATTTTTTGATTACAACAAAATTGAATGTTAATTCCGTTATTTTTATCTGTCAGCTTTATCCTTATATTTTACCCTCAATACTCAGCAGATGATGTAAAGGAGAGAGAAAAAAAATCAGAATTCCTTTTTGTGTGTTAGACACGCACACACACAAAAGAAGAACATGACTTCCCACGAAAAAGAAAAATTCTTCATATTTTCCTATCGCTACTGACACATATTTTTAGCCTCAATTTTTCTCCCTGAAGCGTTTTCTTTACGTCCGACAGCCGATAAAACCCCCCTATAAATCTCTTTTCCCATGTCTCTCTCCTAAATAATGACACAAAAATCTCCATTGTCACTTAGTAAAACCCAGAAATAAACCTTTTCGCCCTCCCTACTTCGTCCCCAACAAAAGAAACAACCTGAAGTTTCCTTCTACAGCATCCACAAAGAATGGAATACCGCGGAATCGGCAATTTCCGTAAGAGCAGTTCTCCGACAACTCCACTCCATGAGTCACAAGTGGAAAGGACCCGAGAGAGAAGAGAGAGGGTGTCTTTTGGCAGTGTGGCGACACTCTCAAATGGGAATAAATAGTGCTGATATAGGGAAGAATCGAGGAGACGCGGAGTGGCCAGTGGAGGATGGGGAGCAATGGGATGATAAGAGGATCTGGATCATGCTGAAAGAGAAAGTGAGGTCGGCTCATCTTGGTGGAGGGGGTCGTTTCGTATGCAAATGTCATGGAAAACTGCGGTGTCAATGAGGATAGGGTTATTATCGTTGCTTGGACTCTTGTGAATTGTTGCTTGTAGTGCATGCGTCACTCAGATACGGTGTGATGGGAAAAGAGTATCCGCCCGAGGTTATGAGTGCTTATCAGGCAAATGACAATGTTTGGGAAATAGAGCTGTGTTTGTTTTACTGGTGAGATATGTTTCCTTTTCATTTTTTTGTGACTGCGTGCCCGTTGTTTCTGACGAGAGTTGTAAAAAATGCAGGAAAATCTTTATATAACGGAGAAATGTCTTCAACAGAAAAATTTCAAAGTCCCGACGAAACAAATACAATATCATTATGCCATCTAAGATGGAATAAGAAAACAGGAGCATGGCGAAAAGAAAGTGGGGTCAGCTTATCTTGGTGGACTGGTTCGTTTCGCTATGCAAGTGTCATATAGAATACAGCGATGTCGATCAGGCAAGGGTTATTGTCGTTTCTAGACTCTTGTGAATAGTTGTTTGTAGTACATGGGTCACTGGGACATGGTCTGTTAAGGAAAGAATATCCAGTCGCGGTTACGAACGTTTATCAAACAAACAATGATATTTGGGAAATAGATCTATGTTTGTGTTAGTAATAAGAGTTTTTTCTTAATTTTCTCGAGACTGTGTGTCTGTTATTTTTGCCAAGGGTTATCAAAAATACATGTATATACAGTAAAACATTTATGTAAATATTGGTGATATTGTCTTAAACAAAAAAAATTCATCGTCCCGACGAAAAGAATTCCATACAATTTACCTCCTAAAACCTAAATGGAAATTTCCGTCCGGTCGCTTGTGATTCTGTCTTAGCTGGTTTTATTGTATATGCGAAAAAAATATAAAGTTGTGTACTGTATATGCAACTAACGCTTCTTCATATTTCTACTTCATGCGAGTAGAGGGAAGAGCATGAGCCTAACTCGAACACTTCTAATAATAAACTAAACTGAAAACTTCCTATTAGATTGGTGTGAAGAATGATGTCGTTATCCGAACTTCTACATCAGAATAAATCATGTCGTGGTAAATTAAAACAACTTTGCGCATGCACTACTTTTCCTTCTGATGAAACTGGAACGTCTGCATTACAGTTAAAATATCGCTTATAGTCTAATATAAAGTTTTAATAAACGTAAAATTTTATTGCTTCGTATTTACCTGTAATTTTGGAATCTTCAGGATTCGAACTTGGGACTACTTCTCTGGAAATCCGCACCTCAGCCTTTACAACACAAAACCATCATCGGTCATTTTCTCTTAATTTCCACTTCATTCTTTTCTTAAAATTTCATTTCCTTTTTTTTATTTACACTAATATAAAAACACTAATATAAAAAATTTTCACTTAAAAATTTTGAACCACAAAAAATAAATTTAGCATTTTAGAAATATATATATAATGTCAATTCTTGCATATAATAAAAATTGTGTTTTACAGTTCTATTATAAGCGTAAAAATTTTAACTATAGCAGATTTTTATCTGAATTTACCTTTATTAGCGTATTAAATATACATCGCTTTATGCTGCATATATAAAAAAATAACAATGTTTAGTATTTTAGAAAAATGTATAATAACATCAACTATATATACCAAATATTGTGGATTAAACTTCGTCAAACTTTATCTTTCATATTTTTTTAGTTCTATCAGGAATTTATCTGATTTTGCCGTACGATCTCTTTTTTTTCACTGAGATGCCTTCTGGACATCTCCCACATTCTGTCCCCCCACCACTCTCTCTGAAACGTGATAATCATCCTTCTACCCGATGTGTTTGGCACGGAGGACCACTCGAGTGGAGTGGAGAGAACCTCTCCTTCTCTTACTTCCGAGTGGACAGGGCCTCATTTCATCGAGGGCCCCCGGTCCATGAAAAGAACCGGGACGGCTGAGTCAGCAGATTGGTGTCTTGATGGAAATCAACCGGTGGATGATGGGAAAATGGGGGAGACTGCTCAAGTGGAGATGCCAGATGTGAAGACAAATATTGATCCGACACTCATGGTCGAGAAGATAAAACTTGTGATATTAAACCTCTGCGTTTGAGAGATGTGTTTCCGATGTGTGATTAGGGAGGCATCTGCAAACCATGCTCTGCTGCTTTTATTTATTCTCAAATAAGCTGGGATGGCAAATTTGAAGGGTTTTAAATTTGTGGGTACGTGAAATGCGAGCATGAACATGCGATAGAGAATAGAGCTGAATACTCGTTTGTGCGCAATAATTCGTGCTAGAGCTATCATAATAATTAAAGATATCATTCATTATTTTTAATAGCAATTTACAATATATTTTATTTATAATTAGTCAAAATTTTGCTGCATTGTCTGCTTTATGAATTAACTGGTAGTGTTAAAATTTGTTTCATGAATATACGTTCACTTTTCCATTCTGTTATCTAATGAAATAAGTGATTTGTAATATATCATTCCTGTTACTTGAAAAATGTTTAGGATAATTATAAAACAACCTTCTTTTATTGAAGGCTTTTGCAGCTAAATCTAGTGAAGGAATGAGACCATATTTTATATTTAGACTTTTGAAGTCATGAAGATGTGAATTCTATGGAAAAAAGTTATACCATAAGCCCAAGTGCTTGGTCATTCGGATAAATTATTCGCCTGAAGAGAAATTAGTAGTGGTGCTGTTATTTCATGTGCATAAAAAAGTACCTTCAAAAAATTCAATTTTTGAAAAATATCTAACAAAAAATTCTAACAAAATGAATTGCACTCTTAATAGTTGTTAAATATGGAATATTTTCGAAGAGAGAACATTAAAGTCATTTTCTTAAAATGTGATTTTGTGGCATTTCACACAAGGTAGTTAAAAACTTTTCAGTATTTTTTCATAAAACTTTTAGGTAGTCTCTATAAAGATAGTCACTATAAAGGTAGCCTCTAAAAAGGTAAACTCTATAGGTAATATTAAGGTAAACTCTATAAAATTAACCTAAATTTTCATCTTTTTTTGTTGAAAAAATATTTTATTCTTGGTGTTATATTGCTAAAATTTTCAAAATTTTATATAAGCAAGATAGCTTTGTTTTTGAAATATAAAAGTGCTATAAATGAATAATCTTTTTTTAGTTTCAATGTAAGCACAATACTCCTACGTATAATTAGGTACCAAAAATTTTGCTTTATATGCATGGAATTCCTTTGTAATCATCCGCGCAACCTGTGATGCCAATTTTCTGCTCGACAAGTTTGCAAATTCCTACAAAATTAATTTCCCCCATTATGATGTGATAAACATCTGAAATGAGAGAATAAACATGTATATATGTTACTGCCGTTAAAAATCGTGTTTTTGTAATGTAGAGTAATTCCAGGATTTATATACACAGCATATTTTTTTGAATTTGTGTATAAAGTCCCATAGTAGACATAAAAAAAAAAAAAAAATGCTGTGCTATTGAATGTTAAATATACAACACGTGTACTGCGACAAAAAAAAATCCAAAACAAATAATTAATATATGTAATTTTTTTTTAATTCTAAAACATTACACGTACGCGCGTCAGACGTACATTCAGGCTGAAACGCCGCACTTGCGCGGTAGTTATGCCGCGCTTGTAATAAGAATAGAATGAAATTTTAAATAAAAATATAAAAAAAAAATTTCGTATCTGGACTATAATTAACGATGAACGAACAAAATGAAACTAAATGAGTACAATAAAACGTATTAGTGGATTCAAATTAATAATTGTTTGCCTACTTTCACTATTAAAATTATCGACTTGTATTTTTACATTAAATTTTAATTGTTATTTCAGCAACAACGTAACATCAATGTATTAGAAAGGGAAACGAATAAAAGTAAAATTGTGTTTACATAATTTATTTTTTAACCCTTTCGGGATCGGCGACTTTTCCACAAATTTTATTCGGTTGGCACCACTTTTTAAAAGAAGTTACCTTTACTTAACTAATCATGAAAATGCTCAAAGAACATAAATATTACTTTTCTTTTTTACCGGTGCCAGAAACAAATTCTGTATCCTCTTTTCGAAGGGACCTTTTAGCGCCTTTTAGCGTGCACCCATGGTCCTGAATGGGTTAATAGACCTGTTTTTTCGACCACAATCTACACAAAAAGTGTCGAAAAAGTACAGTCTTTATGTAACTACATTTGACACATGATGCAACGAAGCCAATTACACTTCCTTTTTTTAAGTAGTTGTCTAAACATTCCTTGCAAAAAGAACGTCTGCGTTACGCATAATCCATTTTTCCATTATTATAATCTTGACTTGATCTTTCTTGCCCTTCTTACTTTTTATTTTTCCGTTTTTCCCCTTTGGTTTTAGTAAACATGATACCATGCCTAACTTGGTTAGTCTGTGCAAAAAGAAAACGAAAAGTTAACAACACTTAATCATACCATACAAAAGAAACTGCGGCATGTATACCGGAATTGCAGTGCGGCATGTATCCCATTTTACATGGTACAGACGTCGCACATCACAGTTTCCCGCCATCGCTAAGGAAAATGGCGTAACCATACACACAGTACTCTATATAAACACTACACTTACAAGGAGAGGGCCAACCTTGTTAATCACAGATTTTGATTATTTTAATATATGTTGTAGGGTAGAGACCCCTTAGTGTCAGGTTCAACGGATTTTATCCAATGCTCCTTAGTTCTTGAAAAGCCGGGGGGTCTAATATTAGTACACAACTTAAATACTTACTTTACAACCAAAATGATAGGTTAGTCGTAGCTCAGGTGGCATGGCGTCTTCCGGCTGATCCGAGGGCCCGGGTTCGATACCTGAATGCGCTACATTTGTTTTTCTCATTTTTTGTATTATAAATATTGTTGTAATTATAATTTATTAATTTCAATTAAAAATTTTAACATCATACATTAATTATAATGTTAACAAACTTAAATTTATCATTTCTTATTTGTAAACTATTATTTCTCATCCATTAAAGAGGTATAAAAAGAAATTGGATCTATTATTGAATGATAAAAATTCCAAAATCGTGACAAATTCTGTTGTGGTGCCATCTAGTTATGATAAAATAAAAGAATATTCAAATAAAATAAAAATAAAAGCAGAAAAAATATAAAGGGGAAAGCAAAATAATTGAAAGCGCAAGCATACTTATTACAAATTTAAAAATCTTTAATATGCAAAAAATCGGTTGTAATTTAATTCTGATGCTAATTTTTAATATAATTATGCTTGTTACTTTAAAAACAGAATAATAGTATTATCGCATTGACTTCCTTTGTTAAAGCAATGCGTAAATGATATTTCTTTAAAATCACGAATTGGCACAAATGCTCAATATCATTGCATCGATAAAGAATATATGAAATACATTTTAAAAGTGATTTTTTAAAAAAAATAACAGTTTTATGATGTTTTATTACAACTATTTAGTTAAAAGTAAAAAATTAAATAGGTTAAAATTATAATTGATATACAATATTAAAAATTTCAATTGACAATGAGATTATTAAGTTATACTTACAAGTAAATTTATAAAACAAAAAATGAAAAAAATAAATGTAACGCATTCAGGTATCGAACTCGGGCGCTTTTTCAAGAAGGCTCACGTTTTGAGCACTTTATCGCCAGAGTAACGGTTGGCGCGGGGATGAATTCAATGCTACGCACCCTTTCTTGTTCCTGACGTCTTACGCGTAGCGAACAGCAACCCCATTCCTTTGCTGAGAGCTTTTTGCTTTTAAAACAAAGAGCCTTTTCGCATTAAAATGCTTTTAATTGCACAATATATATAGTAATTCAAACATAAGTTATGTTTTTCAGTTCAATAGTATTCATTTATTTCATTAATTCGCTATGTTCGAAGAAATTGAGGACGTATTTTATTCTTTAGGAAAAATAAAAACAGACGTAAAGATTTTTTTGTGATAAATATAATTCAATTGATCATGTTTTTATGACACAAATGAACTTAGTTTTATTAGCATTACTTCTGAATTAATTTGGTTTTTTTCTTTTTTTTTTCTTTTTTTAAATTAAGCGGCATAATTGTGTGACGTGTTAATTGCATTAATAAAACATATTTTCACTTAAATAATTCATTAAAAATTAACTGTTCTTAATTTAATTGCGATTAGACGTTAATAGGTAGTTGCAACTAAAATCAATTCGATTGTAATTAGATTGAACGATAAATCAAATTATTTAGCTGTATCCTGCAATTAAATCAATCAGTTAAAATAATTGCAAGTTGATGCATGCAATTAAATCAATTACTATTACATTTTAATGTTGTTAAATCTTTATCATTATTTGAGTTTTTATGAAAAAAACATTGGTCTGCCCCTAGTGCACAAAATTAAAAATCTTTAAAATTCTTCAGTTTTTTATTTTAAAATTTTTGCCATATTTTTAAATATTATTTTGTCCTAGTTGTTTTATTTGTTATTTTAAAATAGTCATTCGTCATATTTGAATAAATCCTCCCCCCCCCCCTTACACACACACTCCATTTTTCGTCATTCAGCACACATATTGCACTATTTATTAAGTTGAAGTGGCAATAAAATAATGATCAATCGTCTCAGGCAACCTCCCATTTCGAATTTTCCCTTTTCCTCCCCCCCCCCCTCCTCTCCTCCAACACACTATTTTTTAACCATTTAAAATTCATTGTTGCCTTGCAGAAAAGATTAGTTAAAATTGTGTTTTCCTCTATCTGTTGATTTTTAAATAACAAATAAATAATTTACCATAAAAAAAGAAAAGGAAAGAAATAGAATGAAAGATTTAGAAAAAAAAAAAAAATCAGGGTTAACCTTTTGTGCACACGCTTTCATTTTTTTTTTTTTTTTTTTTTTTAATTCTTTGCATTTTTAAAAATTTTAAATCTACAGCTCCTCACTACCATACATAATTAAAAAATTTCTCTAGTAATTTTATTTGTTACTTTGAAGTAACAAAAGATAGTCATTCAATATTCCTTCTCCACCTCCCCTTAAGAATTTCATGTCACATTAAAAACGCAATTTCTAAACATCCTGGTTGGGAGTGTGATAGGTTTTTTTTTTCCTGGTTTAGCTTATTTTCACTCGACTTTAGGTACTGTTTCTGCAGAATGATTTGGTATTAAATTAATTATATAAGTTCATCGCAGAAAATATAGTAATTTTCTGCCACAGGTATTTTTTTAAATCTGCGTTTATATACATCAAAATACACTGAAACTGCATTAATTCGTCATCCCCATAAATCCATCTTTATATAAAAATATCTAGATTTATGAAAGTAATGAGTTTTTGTTTAACAGGTATGGAATTAATAATACTCAATTGAAAGAAAGTGTAGATTTTTGAGGGGATCAAAATTTTAGTCTATATCATCAAAAGTAATAAAGGCCTTTGATAAAACAGAGTATAAGAGTTCGTAATACAATTTCTTTCGAAGAAGATTTTTTTCATCTAGAACACATAATTGAAAATATATCTTTAATTTAGGTGGGACCTTTATTCTAAAATACGCTAGTTCGTCTTCCGCCATTTCGGTTCAAAACAAAAAACAAGACGACGATTGGCGTTAGAGCTGGCTGAACGTTCTCGTTTTCGCCAACTCGCCAAGGCTTGTGCTGAAAACGTGAGCCTTTCTGAGAAAGCAACCCGGGCCCGCGAATCAGCCGGTAAACACCTACCAACTGCGCTATGACTAACCTATCATTGTAGTTGCAAAGTAAGTATTTAAGTTGTGTACTAATATTAGACCCCCCGGTTTCTCAATAACTAAGGAGCGTTGGATAAAATCCGTTGAACCTGACACTAAAGGGCCTCTACCCTACAACATATATTAAAATAATCAAAATCTGTGATTAACAAGGTTAGCCCTCTCCTTGTTAGTTTTGACTTCGCAATCATGCATCCATTTAGTAATTAGCGTACGAAAAGTATTTAAACATAACGTGTTTAAAAGTTTGGACAGTGAAATCATGCACTTACGTCAAAATAAGGATTGTACATCTACAAGTAAACATCGAAATGTAATTCACGCTATACACTTGTTAATATAATCTCATTGCGCATCTATACTGCGCGTTTGATGACCATCTATCGGTAATTACATGAAATACAAGTGGTGTGGCATCTATCCCGTATGCGGCGACTCTCCCGGAGTTACTCTATACTTTTTTTAGATATAAAAAGACAAAAATGGTCAAATATTTTAACTTTTTGACATTTTTAGAGTCATAAGTCCTATTAATAAAAATATCTGACTGTTTTAGACTCCGATGATACCAAAATTTTTCCTTTTATATATACGTATTTTTTTTCCACGAAATTCATTTTCCAATTTCTTTGAATATCAAAATATGAAATATCTCATTAGTTTTAACTTCAGATATTTGGAAGAAAATTTAGTCTATATCCACATTGTATATTCTCTAAAAGGCTGAAAAAATTCAAATCAAGTTGGTAATTCTTTCTAAACTGCGAATTTTTACAGCATCGAAAAATATAGATATGGAGAACGATTTCTTTCATACTACTTATACTTATTGGAAAGAGAAATTCAAATCTAGAGGACAATTGCATTCAACAGCATCTAAATCTTGACAACCCTTTTTTATGTCAATTAAGAAGTGGTTATTTGATTTGAATTAGCTAAATCTTAACGCCAATTTTCGCTGAACGTGGAGGATACGTTCTTCAGAATATGTCCGTTCCCAAAACGTAAATTTAGAGGACAATTTCATTCAAAAATGTGCATTTGTAAAAAACTTAATATCTAATTCTAGGAGACAATTATATGTTCTCAATTCGTACCAAATACACTGTTAAAATTTGTGTGCTAGTTTGAACCAATTTTTGGTTCTGCAGTAGCTGCAACTATAAGATAGTGAAATCTTGTTCCAGTATTTGGAGCTATGGTTCATCCAAATGTTGGAACGAGGTTTCACCATCTGGTGGTTGCAGCTACTGCAACACTAAAAGTTGGTTCAAACCAGCAAAAACTATTAACAGTGTACTTCTGACTTATAGCCAGTTCTCTAACTACTAGAGACGATTTTCGCCCTCAGAGAATGCTGTTTATTCATGCCTCGTGATTTGCAACCTACACTACCATCGAATCTTACTGTACTTTCCCTCCGTGCATCATGTTACAGTCTAGTTAAAATTTCCATGTACTACTTAAACACACTCTCTTCGTCACAGTGCTGACATTCTAATCACAATACATATATTTCGAAAGCAATAAAGTTGTCATTACATCCGAATCTTCATATATTCACTAAATTGACCTCTTTATAGTGACCATAACAATCTGTCACTTTAAATGTAACTTGTCTACAGTGTCTGAAATTCGTCTAAAGGAAAAAAATGATCTACAAAAGACTAAAGCATCTCATATCCTGTGACCACCGATTCCGGATTCTATGGAAAGACCGTTTTAATACCGGACTTTCATAGGGGATCTCCATAATGGTGGCGGTAATCCCTTTTAGAACGTCCGTGACAGCAAATCACCTATACACACTATCCTCCTAAATACCTAATAAATCATGCTCTTCTCCCCTTACTTTCAGTATCCTAATTGGTCGGGGGTGGAAACTGCTTTCCAGCTCCCGGATTATAAAAGAAACATTTGGGGATATTCCCGGACACTGGAATATTGCCTTACATAGATAAGATTGTTGAGAAATATGACTTAAATCGTAAATACCACCAAGTGCGAATATCGAGAAGTTTTTTAAGTATAAGCCAATAAAATTTTCACAAATATAATTAAAAAAAAAAAAATCTAGTGAACCACTTTTCGTGTTGCTCACACCTAGCATTCAGACCTGGTGCATTTTAAAGCCCTATATTACGAAGTTTGAGAATTGATAAAAATTTCCTGTTTAAATAATATTTCTTGATTTTACAGCAGCATAACTTTCTAAGAATGCAAATTTCAAAACCATTTATAGGACTATTAGCATTGAAGTTTTTTAAAGAAAAGCATTTAAAAATAAAAATTAGTTAGTAATAAGTATAAAATATTGAAAAAAGTTTTAAAATTCCTTCAAGAACCCACAAATTTGATTTTGAAAAATTGCAACATTATATTCACATTTTTGACGGGGAAACAGTTGGCGGTTTTTTTTTTCAAAAATAGAGCTTTCCGGCAACCCTAGCCAAATGTCATAGCTGTTTGTCTTGTGTGAGGAATGGTTTGGACTTCAGTAGAAATTGTAATGTCCGACCTAATTAGTCACAGTAATTTTTCTAAATTGTGTAAAAATATTAATTTACTTTATAATTACTTTTACCAAAGGATCATTTAATACAGCAACATTTCATTTTAAACATTCGAAACTTTATTCCATTCGATTTCAAAAGAAAATAGCTTGCATATTTTGTATTTTACTAAAAAATAGTTTTCAATGATCTTGGAAGCTTTTATAGAATTATGTTTACTATTTATTATATATTTATCATATATCTATTTATTATATATCTGCATTAAAAAAAAAGAAAAACCTAATATTTGCTTCTTATGCTATCAATTATAAAAATAATCGCAATCTGATATAATTCTAGTAATATGTACTGTACATTTACTTTTCAGATAAAGCTGGCGGAAAATTGTAGAGCCATATTTGGCGACTTAACTCACTTTTTGCGTGAAATAAACAAATAAAAATGTAATAATAAAAAATTAAAAGTATAAAAATGTATATAAAATTTTTGACAAAGAAATTTTATCGGTTCTCTAACTTTTATGTATAGTTCTACAAAATGCACCAGGTCTCGTTGCTAGGTACGAGCAAGACCAAAAGTGGTTCCCTTATCCCTTGTGAGTGTAGGTAGATATCTTCGCAGTAAATTTACTTCGATACTGAAATCTGTAAACATTTAAGAAGATTAGTTTTGAAATAAAAATAACTGAGATAACAGACACTGCCTAGTGCAACTATCGTAAGAGTTTTGCATATTTGAATATCTGAAAAATACAATGTGATAAAAACAAATTGCAGCCACAGATATTTCAGAGGGTGTAAAGCTTGTCAAAGAAAATTTTCTTACATGTTTGCAGGGTAATACTGTACCCGTCATATAGTATTTTACGAAGTGTTCTATGCCATATGATTCTAAGACACCTCTTTTGTAAAAATTGATTAATTTGCAGAGACACCGTACCATAATCTCCGGATAAATATCAATATAATAGTCTAAGAGCTAGCAACGTCAAAAAACACGTCATTTTATCAAGGCTCATTTTTCTATATGTTTTTCCGATTTATGGTGTAGTACGTTTGCGGGCAGTCTGGCAGTCAGGAGACGTTGCGTTTACCTGCGGGAAAAGGGGTTATGCAGGTCAAAAAACTTCAAAATTACGTCATTTTATCAAGGCACATTTTTCTAATATATGTTCTTCCATTTTATGATGTAGTACGTTTGCGGGCGGTCTGGCAGTCGGAGACGTTGCATTTACCTGCGGGAGAAGGGGTTATGCAGGTCAAAAAACTTCAAAATTACGTCCTTTTAGCATGATTTTTGTTTATAACATCTGTTTCTACTAACTATTTGTGATATTAATCCATTATTATCAGACGTTACCAATGTCGCTAAGACCCTGCCAGATCCACATTTATAGGTAACATATTACTCTTTGGTTAACAGACAACCTATAATTAATTTGCCAGACACAAATTCGGTTGCAAAGTTAATGTCAGACGGTTTAAATATGGCAACGAAAGTGCCTGTTTCAAGAGTGTTTTATAGTTTAAAAATTATAAGTCATCTTTACGTCATTTTATCAAACTTAAAAATTACAAGATATTACTCTTTGGCTAGCAGACAACCTATAATTAATTTGCCGGACACAAATTCGGTTGCAAAGTTAATGCCAGGCGGCTTTAATGTTTGGCAACGAAAGTGCCTGTTTCAAGAGTGTTTTATATTTTAAAAATTACAATTACATAAATTTACATTAATTACACAAAATTAAACATTTTTTTCGATATATATTATATATGTATATAGATATATATTTACGAAGAAACGATTGTTGCTATGGTAACAATTAAGGGTTGACTGTCATTAAATGAAGCCAAATCCCTTACAAAAGATTCCATTTCTTGAAACAGGCACTTTCGCTGCCATATTTAAAGCCGTCTGGTATTAACTTTGTAACCGAATATTCCCTTCAAATTAATTATAGGTTGTCTGCTAGCCAAAGAGTAATGTAATTTTTAAGTTTGATAAAATGGCGTAAAGATGACTTATAATTTTTAAACTATAAAACACTCTTGAAACAGGCACTTTCGTTGCTATTTTTAAAGCCGTCTGGCATTAACTTTGCAATCGAATTTGTGTCCGGCAAATTAATTATAGGTTACCTGCTAGCCAAAGAGTAATGTATTTTTTAAGCTTGATAAAATGACGTAAAGATGACATAATTTTTAAACTGTAAAGCACTTCTGAAACAGGCACTTTCGTTGCCATATTTAAAGCCGTCCGGCATTAACTTTGCAACCGAATTTGTGCCTGGAAAATTAATTATAGGTTGTCTGTTAACCAAAGAGTAATATGTTACCTATAAATGTGGATCTGGCAGGGTCTTAGCGGCATTGGTAACATCTGGTAATAATGGATTAATATCACAAATAGTTAGTAGAAGCAGATGTTAGGAACAAAAATCATGCTAAAAGGACGTAATTTTGAAGTTTTTTGACCTGCATGACCCCTTCTCCCGGAGGTAAACGCAACGTCTCCCGACTGCCAGACCGCCCGCAAATGTACTACAACATAAAACGGAAGAACATATAGAAAAATGAGCCGTGATAAAATGACGTAATTTTGAAGTTTTTTGACCTGCATAACCCCTCTTCCTGCTGGTAAACGCAACGTCTCCTGACTGCCAGAGTACCTGCAAACGTACTACACCATAAATTGGAAAAACATATAGAAAAATTAGCCTTTATAAAATTACGTAATTTTGAAGTTTTTTGACCTGCATAACCCTTCTTCCCGCAGGGAAACACAACGTCTCCTGACTGCCAGACCGCCTGCAAACATACTACACCATAAATCGGAAGAACATATAGAAAAATGAGCCTTTATAAAATCAGGTGACAAAAACGTACTAGCTTTTAGACTATGAAGTACATTCACAGATTAATGAATTTTCAACCCTTTAACCCGTTCGGGACGGGAGCCTTTTACGAAATTTTTAATCTTTTGTCACAGTTTTTTAAAAACAGAAATTTGTCTCTTCTTGAATCGAGAAAATGCGCTGATTAAATAAGGCAAATTTTACAGTAAAATTTTACTGGTGAGGAAAAACAAGGATTCTGAGCGCTTCATGCGGCACGTATACGTGCCGCTCGTCCCCAAAGGGTTAAATCGTGACACAACATGAAAATAAAATATCCTATTGTCAAAGTAGCTCTTCTAGTTCCGTAACCAAAATATGAATGAACCAGGACCAAAATCCCACCAAAATTCAGTTGTTATCTTTATCGACTGCATGACGACTATCTGTCCTGCTTTGTGAAGATTTGCAAGTAACTAAAAATCTTTGATGGAGACTTCACAGTCACGATCATTTGACATTCATAATGTGACGATTAAAAGAAATCACCGTTATAGGAACGTCATATACACTGGATATGCTACTGGGGAACATAATTACTTTAAAATTGTTTATTTATTATATCCAACTCTTTTCCGTTCCATACGCCTCTGCAAAAATATCTTGCGTCCTGATGTTCTACTGCCGGTAACATATTATCACTTTAATGTTGGTATCTAATCTTAAATCAGGCATCGATTCCGGAAGATTTTCGTGAATGCCTTTACGCCTTAATCCAGAAAAGCACGAATGCGCCCCTGATAATCGCTCCAGCCCATCTAAATGTCTCCTAAAACCCGATCATAAATATTGGCCAGAGTTAATGGTCTGAAATAGAGGGTAAAAGGTATTTTCTCCTGGATCAGCAGTAAATATGGCGGGATCAGCTGACAAAACTTTCTCTCCTCTTATAATAGCGTTTTTATTGAGGAAATGTGCGTGCCGGAATTACCATAGAAAAATATACCCCGGCTTAGAGAGCGATACGAGATAAGCGGAGGTTGTTAGAGAGTATTATGAGTTTTTTGTCATAAGGATATGCTTCTAATGAACTGTAATCCTTGTAAATCATGTAGTAGATTTTTTTAAGAGTGGGGAGGAAGAAAGAGAGACAACAAGTTTTCGTGTTATGTAATCAAAAGTGCCCTAGAAAATATACTACTTCTGTTACATAATTAAATATAATAGATTTTTTACATTGCAAAAGTTGGATAATAAATATGCGTTGAAACAAAGGATTTTGATTGTGTACTTTGCAAACAATAAAATTAAGAATTAAATAGCTTGAGTCCCACTTTTTGAAGTGAAAGGGATGTCCGGGGTGAATCATAATTAACGCAACTCTTTTTTCTTAATAAAATATGAATCAATGTCTTTTTTTTTTTTTTACAAAATTTGCATCAAAATAAAATTTACATTGAACAAATTGTTTAAAAATGCAAAAGTGAATATAATAGCGTGCTTTTATTTTGTTATTATTTCAAACTTTTATGTAATATTTTGCAATCTATGGTTTAACTTCCATTTAAAAAAATAATTATTAGAATACAAAACTATCTGCTTTATTTTAAATATTTTAATTAAAAAGTTGTATTGAGATTAAATAATTATATTTTATTCCTTGTTTTTTTTATTATTATTTGCTTAAGGAAGTAGACACATTTTTGTTTTTTTATTTGACGTAATTAGTGAAAATAGCTTCATGACAATTAACTGTACAAAAACGAATTTCTATTAATATGAAATACAATTTAAGTAATCAGTAACCATCCGAATTATTTTTACACAAGATTTATTTAAAAAATATTTATAAGGCACATATGAATGCAACAAATGTTCTGTAACTAAGTTCAAAATAACTGGCACACTGTAAAAAAAAAATCTGTAGTTCTACAGATGTAAGGATACATGCTTACTAAACTTTCATCTGTAACTGTACAAAAAAGGTGCAAATCTACAAAATTAGTTTTCGTAAAGCTACAGAAATCTGTAATTTTACAAATGAATCTGCTAAAATTACAGTAATCTTACTAAAATTTTATCTGTAACCCTGATACCAGTTACATGAAAAGTTCTAGGCATCCCAGTTTCCTAAAAAATTCTTAGTAACCTTACAGATTTTTTTTATTTTCGGCGCAAAAGTGTGTCTGTTACATGATTTTTTGTTGTTGCCGTTACATAAAAAGTTCTAGGAATTCCAGTTTTCTAGACAAACTTTAGTAACTTTACAGATTTTTTTTTTACAGTGTATTCGTAGAAAATACAAGGAGTAGCAAGATTTAAAAAAAAAAAAAAAAAAAAAAAAAAAAAGAAGTGAACCATCCGTGGACGCCGAAATTTTAAGATTTAACTAATTAAATTTTCTAAATTAAACAGCTATTTAAGAGGACCGTGGACCTTTTATTTGGGCAAAAATCGAAAATGATTTTTGCGCGTATTATTATTCTGCAGTTTGTTCTGAGCCATTTGCGAAAAGCCGCATACAGATGCGATTATTTTTTCCAAAGTTACAAGCGTTTGAATTTTGTATACAAACATATTTTCGCCCTTTTAATATATTTTAAATCTACTTTTCTCAAAACTGATTTTTCAAGGTTTTTAGATTTTGAAAATGCCCCATGCGTCTTAATTTTTTATCTAAATTTGTGAAATTTATAAGGAAGAATCCTGATATTGCTTATAAAGAAACTGCGTATGCGTTTTAAAATTCGACTTCCTTAAGATAATGAAATTTGATTTTTAACCTATTAAAAGGCAAAATTCTGATGAAAATCGATGTGAAATTCAGAAAAAAAATCTCTATAAAAGTTCAAGGGATCAAAAATTCGATACACAAATTAGTTTGTAATAGAGTATTAAGTGATTAAAATGCGAAATCGAAAAAATCTCTCAAAAATTAAGATGCATGGAGAATTTAAAAATATTGTTTGAAAATTTAATTTTTTTTAAATTTTAAAATTATAATAAGATTGGAAATTTCTTTTAAGGTCTTCTATATACTTGTGTCAAAATGTATATTTCCACAAAAGTTTATATCTTTATAATGAAAATTAGAAAAACAAGTTTTTAGCGTCCACCGTTTCCTTAACATTGGAAATTTAATAAAACTAAATTTCACATTAATATCACATAATAAAATTAATTACAATAGACATTTCAACTTTTATACAAGCTCATCATCAGTACAAAGATCAATCTAATGCATTTAAAATATTAAATCACCAGGGAGTATATGTCATAATAGGATCACATATTTTGGTGGAATTGCAATGCTTCGTTTGTGGGAGATTTCTGCTGTAATCTTCTAAACCAAGTTTCTAGAATTACCTAGTACAATTCCACCATTGGTCCCACTCAGTGGTGTAGTCGTAAAAAAAAAACAGAGGGTATACGTTCTAAGCAGAGGGTATACGCTCAAGCCAGAGGGTATACCCTAGTGCAGTGGTTCCCAACGTGGGGCGTACGCCCCACAGGGGGGCAATTTCAGATTTCTGAAGAAATGTTCTGCCATTTTTTTTTTCTAATAAAAGTAGGGTAGTAGTCTAAAAATACAAATAATTAGATGAAAAAATCTAAAAAAAAAAAACTGAATAAGAATTAATTTTCAAAACATTCCCATTTACAAGTTTAAAATACACTGACACCGGAATAATTACTTGAAATTTTTATAAGATATTTTGATACCTTTTCTATATTAAAAAATCATTCTAATTTTTCTGGTTTTAATATTATTTTAGTAAAACACTTTTTTAAACTAATTGTTTTTAAAAATCTTGTACATCCATTCCTAGTGCCATATGCCCATGTAGGAAATTTTACATGTGAAATTATGTACGATATACCTAAAATTAATCTGAAAAATGTTGAATTATCTAAATGAGGTACTACTTTTATGAAATTAATAAATCCCTTTCGCATCACGGAAGGAAATGGATAGAAAGTAAACTTCTTATGGCTCTTCTACAGACCACAAACACAATATATAAACATACTTCATGACATAAACATTTTAAAATTTAAAATCTGAGAAAACATGGTGGCCAAATAATAATAATGGGAAAAGAAACCCCGATATCAAAGTAGTATGTTGCGAAAGAAAAATATTTTCTTAAAATGGATAAAAGCGCGAATCCGGAATTGTTACTTGTGAATTATGTTATCCATGCAATCTCGGTGATAAACAAATATCACTTGTTCTTAATGAGGTGCTAAAATCCATTATAAAATGTCTCCTTTCAATCAGATATCATACCAAATGTGACAGGGATTTCAAGGAATTTTACGAAGATAAAAATCAATTTAAAATTTAAGGTAAGTTGAAAAAAGAAAAAAAAGAAAAAAACTTTTGTAGATGTAAATGCAAAGATCCATGGCCTCATTCTTAGAGTTATGTTAGATCCATGGCCTCATTCATAGAGTTATGTTAGAAAGATGCTTGTAATTAAAAAAAAAAAATATGATTTTTATGAATTAAATAATGTGAAATCTCTTTTCAGAGTTCGGATACTTCCGGGGAAAATTGAGGTTTATTTTTTATGTTATAAGATTTATATGATATAGAAAAGAGGGGGGGCATCATGGTTTTAGCGATGCTTTGGTGGGGCGCGGCCAAAAAAAGGTTGGGAACCACTGCCCTAGTGTATATATACTATAACTTTCTTAAGAAAAAGAGGCTATACGGTGTTCCTTAAAAAAATCCAGAGGGCATACGGTGTATACCCTCCACTACATACCTGGTCCCACTGTGATATATGGTCCGTGATTTATTATATTTTAACGTGAACATGCGTACACAACAGCTTTGGTTTTCAATTGACATTTGTGCCGATGAGGAGCTTGTATAGAGCGTGGAAAGTCAACTGTAATTGATTTTATAATTTGATACTAATGTACTGTTTTTTGGTTTGGAAATAGTTTTATATCCTGTTCTGGGTTTTTTGGCGAGCTTTTTTCGGCATTAAATGAATCGATGTGGTTGCGATCTTCAGCCTTTGGGTTTGCTTTTTTTTACAACTGGAATGGACTTTTTCATATGTTTTTTGTGTAATTTTTTTTGATTTAGCATATTTTTTTCGGAAAAACTTATAACTTTTGTTTTAATTTGACATATATAATAAATATAATAAATATATAAAATTATACACTGTATGAAAAAATCTGCAGTTCTATAGGTGTAAAGTTACATGCTTACTAAACTTTCATCTGTAACTGCACAAAAAAAGTTGCAAATCTACAAAACTAGTTTTTGTAAAGCTACAGAAATCTGTAATTTTACAAATGAATCTGCTAAAATTACAGTAATCTTACTAAAATTTTATCTGTAACCCTGGTACCAGTTACATGAAAAGTTCTAGGCATCCCAGTTTCCTAAAAAATTCTTAGTAACCTTACAGATTTTTTTTATTTTCGGCGTAAAAGTGTGTCTGTTACATGCATTTTTGTTGTTGCCGTTACATAAAAAGTTCTAGGAATCCCAGTTTCCTAGAAAAACTTTAGTAACTTTATAGATTTTTTTTACAGTGTATATAAGTATATAATATTTATTTATAGGTGTAATACATTATGTATTTCTAAATGTATATCTCTATATATAATTACATATATACAAAAACATACGTAATATATATAGATAAAAATAAAAATATTTGTATAAACATCATATTTATTTTTATAACATGTGACATATATAACGTTTATTAAATGTATATATGTTTATAAATATTTAAAGACCATGTTTTTCCGCCATCTTGAAAATTTTTATAAGATGCTAAAATGGCTTTTTGGCATTATTTTGGATTCCTTCGCCAATCGCGCCAACCAGAACAGGACATGAAGTCTTCCCTTTGGTTTTATGAAATGTCTCATCTAAAATGTGTTTTTAATGTTAAAATTCTGATTCATATGTTATTGGAAAATAAAGTTTCGTTTGCTCTTTAAATTAAAAAATAATAACTATAATAATAACAAAAAATTCTTATTTTACATTTATTTCATATTCATATTCTTCATTTTAAAAAAGCTACGCTATCACAGGCGTATCTTTTAAAATCTTGCCGTCCCCTGGATTTTGTTCTGTCCGCGCCCATGGAACCAAGAATTTCTCGTTTACGCTTGTCTCAAGAACTTCCTTCAAATATCCAAAAAAAGTACTCAAGATGACATTCATTATAGTTTGTTCATTTAATTCAAGGACTCAAATGATCGTACATATCAATGATAGAAATATTGAAAACCTATTTGTAACTAATTAGAATAGGTTAAATTTGACATAAATTGTGTAAATAGAAAAGCAATAGTGCAACAGTTATTAAGGCAGACGACTTCTGAGTTAATTGTGTCTTACCTTGTATTTTTTTAAAAAGTTTAAAAATATCTGGCTTATATTTTTTTTTAAGTTTCAAATTATCTGGATTCAGATTCTAAAGCAGCCAAATCTATTAAAAACATGATGTTATCATGCTATCATGATATCTTTTTAAAAAGATATCATGAGGGCTCATAACTATTTTTTAATTTAAATTTTAAGCAAAAGTAATAACAAAACAAACTACACAGGATTATTCTGGGAATTTAAAAAAAAAAAATTATACTAAAAATCTTTTACTGACTATCAGCAAAACTTTTTCAGAAACTTTTTCTTTAAAAAATCTGTAATGGTGCTATCGAAATAAGAATCCATAATTGGAAGAAAAAAAATTCACTCGAAGAAAATCCTTTTATTTCGTTGCATAGAATATAATACAAAGTAATTCACACAACATATTTAAAAAAAATCTTACAGTCAATAGTATTCCATAAGCACATTATTAAAATATTTTGAGTTGATCCGTCTTCGCAGCTCTTAATATGGAGTAAAAATTTTGAGAAAGATGCATTTAAACTTTAAACTAATCTACTCTTAGAGGTGGATAGATCTTTTAACCTTTAAATGGCGAGGAAGCAAAATCTACCATGTTTTTGTAAAATTAATCGTGGAATATAAAAAAGCTAATTGTATAAAGATATTTTTAAATGTGCCGGTAAAGGCTTTTTCAACGTGAGATATCGTAGAAAAACAACATATGACGAAGTAACAAAATTTAATTTCGACAGTTAGAGAAATTACATGATGCAGTTACTAGTATGCTTAACAGCAACATCATACATTGTATAACGAAGATTACTTCAAAAAGCTAATTATATTTTTAAATGTATCAATAAAGGTTTTTTCAACATAAAATACCGTAGTAAAGCAACGTATGACGGAGTAACAAAATTTATTTTCGATAGTTAGTGAAATTACATGATAAATGCGTCATGTACGCTTAACAACAGCATCCTATGTTGCATAACAAAGCTAATTTTAAGAAACTAATTGTATAAAGCTAATTACATTTTTAAATATGTCAATAAACTTTCTTAAATATGGGATACCGTAGAAAAACAACATATGACGGAGTAACAAAATTTAATTCCGATAGTTACCGAAATTACATGACGCAAGTTAGTGTTCTTAACAATAGCATTATGCGTTGTATAGCAAAGATAATGGGTCCGTTTTTTTTTCTGAATCAGCAAAAAATACATTTTTTGCAACTGAAAATAATTCTCCTTCCGTACAAGAAGAAAACGATAAGCAGAATATGTTCGGCAAAAAAAAAACTTGAAAGAACGAAGGAAAGGGACATGTGGTGGTGCTTAGAATGACACTCGACTGAGTGTCACCGGGGCTTCAAGTGCTGCTCGAGTGCGCACTCAAACTAAAGAAAATAACAGATAGTGCCTGGAAGTGGCAATGGGCTCCATATTTTTTTCCCTTTCTTATCCCCGGGTGCTTAAAAAAAGATTGAAGAGCATTTGTAAATAAATGTCTCAGAGAACTCTCCTTGATAGTTCACTCAATAAGAAAGAGCTTTTTTTTTTTCTTTGAGCATTTTTTTATTCATTGAAAGTAAATCTGCGCCACTGAATTTTATGAATCCCTTTCAAGTTAACCAGTTATTAACACTTTCCCACATTGTTGAAAATTGTGACTTTGATTCGTCTGACTCGCTCGCCTGTCTGTATCTCCAGTGACCTTTTACCGGCAGGGCATACCAAGCACTTTATTCAAGGCCCACAAATATCAGGTCCCCAGCAATTTTAAATAATACGATTATGCTTTAGTTTAAAAATAGAGTAAAACCTCCCTAAAGCGACCACGTTCCGTTCCAATAAAAAATGGTCGCTCATAGAGGTGGTCTCTTAATAGTGGTCATGTTTAAATCTAGATTTTAATTGTTGGAAAAGGTAACAATTAATGTTACTAAAATTACATTTTCACATTAGGAAAAAATATGAAAATTTAAGTATCAAAACAAAAGTTAATTACATAAGTTAGTTACTGCAGAGTTTAAAAAATGAATACATTGACGTTTGCTTTGATTTTACGGTTTTATCTTGTATAACTTTTATTTCGAAGTTCAGTAACTAAATGCAATTTTTCTTTTTTTGACGGGAACAAATAATGACGATTTCATTAATTTACCTATTTCTTTGAGAGTTTCCTGATAGAATAGGGCAGGGGAGTTTATTGACCGCCATTCTTAATTTGGCATCAGAGTTAAATTCGTTGCCTAAAAAGGCACAAAGTTGTTTAAACACTTATAAGTTACCGAAAAAAAAATTCTAAACTTAGTTTAGAAGTTTGATGAATAATGCGCTCTCCGGAATTATTTTTCTAATAAAACCTTCTTCAAGCGACCAGGAAAAAGCGAAATTTGTTTCATTTTCTTCGAAGAAATGGGTCGCTCATGGAGGGAGTTCAACTAGGATGGTCTCTGAATGGAGGTAAAATTAGTATTGAGCCTATGGGAATAAATTTCGTTCCATGGAAAAATGGTCGTTCAGGGAGGTGGTCGCTTAATGGCAGAGGGAGGTTTCACTGTACTTTAATCATAATAACGAATACTATAAAACAAAGTGAATATTTCACGCATTTCCTATACGAAAATTGAATGTTCATTGATCTCAATAAAACCAATATTCAATAAGGATGCCGTTTTATATCGCGTCCCAGCAATGTTATATACGATTTATGATCTGCACCGAAGGTTCTATTGAAGATTCAGTTGAATCGTACAATATATAAGTAATCTAAAACATTAATACGTCTGCTTTTACACAGTTAATTGCTATAATGCAAACTATTTGGATCAATATGTATTGTTATGTCTCTGTATTAAATCAAAGTGATTATGTAACGCAAAATGGTGGATTTCAGTTTTTCAACAGCAGTCAGAAGTGCTTTTGACTATAAGGAAAATACATATTTGATCAATTCCCTTGCGTAACCACAGTGGTTTAAAATGATTTCTTTTTATTTATTTTTTATTTTATTTTATTTTTTTATTTTTATTTATTTTTTTTTTGTATATATAAGAAAAATTGCATGTATTTGTAGTAATGTTTAATCCCTATGTAAAAAAAAAAAAAAAAAATGTAAGATTGGGGTAGAAAAACATTAACAAGGCTCCCAAAATTGTGACGATTAGGCCTAGCGAATATCACGAGTTACAGAATATCGGTGAAAACCGTCATATTCACTATATGGCCATTAATGATCGGACACTTTCAATTTTAGACATTTTGTCGAATATTTAGAAATATACTTATCAGATTCGTCTGGAACTTCAGAATTAAAAACAACAGGTTTTATCTCATATTTATCAACATCGATTTGATAAGGGGGACAATTAAGGGGCCAACAAAAAAATCAAAGAAAAAAAATTATACGTAGGATCACCCTGTAAATTAAAATACACGAAATGATCTATTGCTGCAGAATACAAATTTGTGGGTACTGTACAACATGTTTACTAATTTTTGTAAGAATAGCACGTATATTCTTGAAGATATAGCGATTTTTTTAAGTTAAAAAATTATTGCATGTTTTTAGCTTATATCACGTCGAGTTTTCAACCAAATTTAACGCCAGTTTCAGAAAAATTAGCAAAATGTATTTGAAATAATATAGTGCAATTGGAATATAAATGTATCAAATATTTTAGGAAATACAAGAAGTTGTATGAAATAATTTTTATCTGCGCATGCACGAACGATAACAAAGATTTTTTTTACATAATTTAATAGTCACCTCTAAGGAGCAACTCATAAAAAAAATTCTAGTCAAATATCGTGAAAATTCAGAAAGATATTGTCGATAGGGTGATATGATTTTTAGTTGTTCTCTAAAAGCAGCTATTCTTACGAAAATCAGTAAACATGTTGTACAGTATCCACAAATTTGTATTCTGAAGCGATAGATCATTTCGTGTATTTTAATTTACAGGGTGATCCCTTGTATTTTTTTCTTTGATTTTTTGTTGGCCCCTTAATTGTACCCCTTATCAAATCGACGCTAATCTTTTTAATCCTGAAATTCCAGAAGAATCTGACAAGTATATTTCTAAATATTCGACAAAATATCTAAAATTGAAAGAGCCCGGTCATTAATAACCATATAGCGTATATTATTTCTGATATTAAAATTCCCTTTCTCTGCACATACTAAACACACAGCGATGAATGAGGTTTTATGAAAGCTTCTGCAAGCGGTTTTGGATGTAGTATACTTATATATCAATAAAACACGTTGTTTGACAAAAAAATATTCCACTTTATGAAAAGTTAATGGAAAAACATATCAGCAAATAATCTCAAACACTGTGGCGAGAAAGCTTCGCACAAAAAGCCTCGGGTCTACTGTTGTTAAATATTTTTTTTTTTTTTTTTTTACATTTAATTTATTTTTTTAGAAGCCCACTAACAATATTAAAAATTATATTTATATGAAAAATAGAAATAATGCGTTCAAATAAAATTTCGAAACATATTAAAAACAATATTTTCATATTGATCTCGCGCCAGGAGTGAACATCCGAGTAAAACGCATATTTGCAATCGGCCTTTTTGATTCCGTTTGTTACAGTGCTTTAACCCTTAAATGCCTGATTTTTTAAAAATCGTTGTAATAATGTTTTTCTGCTTTCATTTTTTAAATAAATCACGGGGAAAATACTTAAAAAAACATATTTTGTTTTAAGTATGGTTTACGGCTAAAAAACAGTTTGTTACTAATCGGCGATACTGGTCTTTAATTGAAAAAATAATTTTCCTCCATGAAATTCTATAATATAAAACACACAAGAATTTTAAGAACTATAATAAGAAATAAATTTTACTTGTTCACTGCAGAACAAAATAGGGTATTTCGCAAGCTTTCAAACAAAACAAAAAGAACAAGCCGCAACGTTTGAAAAAATAAATCTATCTTTATTCTTAAACAGCACAAGTGTTGCCATCTACATGTTGAAAATCGATTTAATAATATTTTCAGAATGTGTTTTATTGGCAACATTAGACATTATAGCTTCAATATTATTCTAATACTATTTTAGAAGCCTAAATTGGGTATGTTACCGAAAAGCAACACCCAGCATTTAAGGGTTAAGCGCTAAATTCGTTTACTTGTTTTAAATTTGGGTTTTATTTATATTTTATTGTTTTATTTATTAATAGATGAATGTTTTAGTTTATTTGTGTAATATAAGCCGGAAACAAAGTGTGAGCTATTTATATTAATTTAGGTGCAAATAGATTTATCTTTCGTAATCGTCTGCATGCGACAAAGATAGATTTGAAAAAAATTCATGCTTGAAAATTATTTTAAAAACAATAAAATCTGAATAAATTGCGATACAGTTTTCGAACAAATTGCGACATAGTTTTCAAACAGATTGCATTTAAAAAGTACGCTTTTTTCCCTATTTGACGGTGTAAAAATTGAAAATGTGCAGTGTTTAGAAATTTAAAAAATTGCAACAAAGGTTAAATTTAATCGTCTGCTGTTATTACCGTCAAAAGGACAGCGTTGCGCACGGACACTTATGTCTTTTATAATATAGATTGGTTACTGTCTTGTTTTTGCTCACAAGGGGCTGTGCATATATAACGTTATCAACTGTTTGGTAATTTTGGACACCCTCCTCCCCGTACGATATCATATCGCTCACCGGCAAGAAAAGTGACACATCTCGCAAAAATTCATTCCACTAAAATTTTATTCCACTAAAAAGTCTGTCATAGATGCGTCTTAGAAGACGTTTCATGAGTGTAGTTATACTGAAAGTCGATTTATTATGCTATATGTCCATTCGTGACCAAAGAAGGGAAGTGGATTGTGTGGGGAGGTAAAATTACCCAACCCTCCAAATCACATCTACGTCTTCATTCTTAAGAGTTTTAAGCTTTTATGCACGTTTTTAGTGCTGCATGCAAAACTAAATGCCATATTTTCATGTTTCAGTAAAATCATGCAAATTTTCTTTTGCCTCTCCTGTGAAATTTACTTTTGTCGAGATGTGTCACTTTTCTTGGAGGTGAGCGATATGTTATCATCTCTGGACCCCCCCCCCCCCCCAACCGACGGTAATGATAATCGTTATCAATGCATAAAAATTCTTTAGATTTTTGGATTTTTTTTCTTTTGTTTGGGGGGATATACAAACAGGATTACATTTATTTTTCGCATACTTTATTGATTCAAATGAAGAGAAGTCAATAAAATATTCCTTTGCATATGAATAACTTTATATCAAATAACACTTAAAGGAAATAGATACTATTCAAAAGTATTTTATAATAGCTTTTTGTTACATAATGCATTCAACAGTAATAATGTCTTCTTGCATTTGCTCCCCACAAGGGTGGAGGGGTGGGGCAGTTAGAAAGTCTCATCAACAAAACAAATGGAGAACATTCTTTCTCTTTCTCTTTATTTACTAGTAAACACAAGTATTATTTCAAATATACTCCGCATATGGTTTCTCGAAGAGCGGATTATATATGCGTACACATAGAAGGAGAATTGGAATGTCAAATGTTGGGGTATTCCATATTTTGGAATTAAATAATTTTATAATCATTTAATGATTTTAATAGTACCTTTGTATGTTCATAAAAGTAGATAACATACTATTTTGATGTAAAGACCAGGTTACAAATAAAAAGAAAAAATTTCGGTTTGATCAAAATGATAACGATAGCAAAAGACAAACCTCCCCCCCCCCTTCCCTTAGAAATGTCTTACGATAGCATGTGCCAGACCCCCCCCCCACACCCCCTCTGTAAAATGATAACGCTATATATGCATAGCTCCCAAGGATTAATTGGTCTTTAGTTTTTAATCACAAAAATAGGTTTCCTTTCAGGAAAATTTAAGAGTCACCTAGTACTTCATTTTTTCCCTACCTTTACAAGCTGTCGGTATTTTTTTGCATCAAGTAATATTGCCTCCAAATAATTAACTTTCACATTTGCCATATACTTTGAAGAAGAAAGGAGAGAGTTAAAAGAGAAATTCCTTTATTCCTAAAGAAAGGTCTTATCACTTTATTCATGCAAGCATTTTATTAAAAGTTAATTAGTTTTGTAAATATACTACGCTTTATGCCAAGTCCTTTTGATATTAATACAATGGGGAAAAATAATAATAACTTTGTTAGTATTTTATGGAAAAATGTAAAATGAATCATTAAAATCCTAAAGCATTTTGTTACTGATTTAATTAAAAAAGAAAACTAACATGGATTATATTTGGGACAAATGTTGTTATACTATTGCATTTATTAAATATTGATTTTACATGGAAAATATTGGCAATGAAATTATCAAGTATATCTTGCATATATCAGGGTTCGCAGAGATGGTTATTTTTTACGACAATTATTTTCAAATTGTAATCTTTGTCTTATTTAATCACATAATTCTGAGAATAATTAAGACAAAAATTGCTAATCGAAATAGTGGTGGTTGAATGTAAACACCTCTGAGCTCCCTGAATATTGATGCAAAATTGTTAAAATGTCCAACGCTGTCCAAATGCTAACCGCTGTGGCAATATCCCTTGTCAATATTGCTAATATTTGCACGATATTGACCAAAAAAGAATGTAATATTGTTCTAATATTGCTTTGCTACTAGGGAATATTAATAAAAATAAAACAAAATTCCTTTATTCATAAAGAAAGATTTTATGACATTATTCATGCATTAACTTTGTTAAAAGTTAATTAGTTTTTGCAAATATACTATGGTTTATTTTGAGCTGTTTTTTACTAAGATTATAATAATTTAGACAAGCACACATATATACACGTACGCGAACACAGACAAAAAAAAATAAAGGATAAATGCTTAGTTTGCTAGATTCTAATAAAACATATTTAAGTGATTGAGATCTGAAATCAGTAATCACATCCATACTTTCAGTATGTTTTTTCCTTATTAGATTTCATTTATTTCAATATATTTAGTAGGTTAAAATTAACAATATTGAAGCATGTAAAATTTTCATATTTTTACTTTCTATCTTTACAAAAAGAAAGTATTGGATTCATGAAAATTTTCGAATTCCGGATTACTTTTAGTGTAAATCGCCCAACAGGTTGCGCTGCTAAGCGGTATTATTCATGATTATCGTAATAGTTCTATATCAAGAACAAATGCACGAATTTTCACCAAACTTCAGATTCAGTTACTACCTGATATAAATTAGTGCTGTTTAGGTTTTAGTGTAAATCCCCAGCAGGTGGCGCTGCTAGGCTGCATTTATCACGATTTTTGCAATAACTGTATCTCAAGGACTAATGCATGAATTTTCATCAAACTTCAGATTCAGTTAGTCCCTGATAGAAATTGGTCCTGATTAGTTTTTGGAGTAAATAGACTTACAGATGACACTGCTATGTAGATTTTTTTACGATTTCCGCAATAGTTCTACCTCAAAAATTAAAGTAAGGATTTTCATTAAACTTCTGATTCAGCTACAACTTGACATAAGTTGCTGCTGATTAGGTTTTTGTGTAAACCAGCTAACCGGTGGCACTGATATGCTTTTAGGTAGATTTCGTATGAAATACTACCTATTGGGATCGTTCCTATGTTGGAATTTCTGAAAAGTTTTTGCAGATCTACACCGATCATGACCCCTAGAACCCAAAACCACCCTCAGTAAAAAACTTTATATATATATATATATATATATATATATATATATATATATATATATATATATATATATATATATATATATATATATATATATATATATATATATCTATATATATATATCACTTTCTTCTGGACACGATAACTTTCGTAATTCTGCACCAATCTCTTCCAAACTGATACATAAAATCAATGGGCATAAAATCTCGGTCAAGTTCGTTAATGGGCAAAATCGGACCAAGGGGAGGGAAATAGGGAGGGGTTTTGTGAAAACAGAAAACCCCCCATAACTTCTTAATTTTTGTACATATCAAATCAGTTTAAAGTTTTTATTACTTCTAAAAATAGGGCCAAAAATTCATGTATCACAGATTTTTGATAAAGTTAAAAATGGGCTCAAGGGGCGCAAAAAATAGGGTTTTTGGGAGAAAAAAATTCATAACTTCGTCAATTCTCAAGATATCAAATTCAATTAATTTTATTATAAATCTTCATAACAATATCTAAAACTTTTATATTCACAAGTTTTTGATAGGAGCAATTCGTACCGCAAAAAAAAATTAAAAACGAAAACAAAAAGGGCGTTTGAAGAAGAAAAAAATCCATAACTTCGTCAATTCTCAAGATATCAAATCCAATTAATTTTATCATGAATTTCCTTAACATTATCTACAACTTTTATATTCACAAGTTTTTGATAGGGCCAATTCGTACCGCAAAAAAAAATTAAAAACGAAAACAAAAAAGGGGTTTGAAGAAGAAAAAAATCCATAACTCCGTCAATTCAAAAGATATAAAATCCCATGAATTTATCATATATCTTCTTAATATTGTCTACAACATCTATATAGACAAGTTTTGGATAGGACCAATTCTTAGAGCAAAAACAAATTAAAAATACATACCGGTTGAAGTAAAAAATGATCTTAGTAAGGGTGTATTCAAATCCAAACTGCTTATTTTCTGACTCATTTTACAATTCATTTTTGCTCTCAAAGGCTTCCAATTGGTACGTTTTCTTACTCAGAAACTATATAATGTACCGTAATGGTCGATTTTCTGATAGGGGCAGAATATATTTTTTTAAATGCTGTTAAAAAGGGCATTTTGAACCGAATTTACCGAAGCGGATTGTGTTGGAAAAATCATTGTGTTAAGGATGCGCTTAAATCCAAACTGCTTATTTTCTGACTGGTTTTTAAATTCATTTTTGCTCTCAAACGCATTTAATTGGTAGATTCGCTTATTCAGAAACTATATAATGTACCGTAATAATCGATTTTTAGATAGAGGCAGAATATATTTCAAAAAATGATGTCAAAGTGGGCATTTTGAACGGAATTTCCCGAAGCGATTGTGTTAGAAACGAAAAATATTGTCCTTCTGAGAAAATAATTGTTTATATATCAAGTTTTAATTAATTGAACAAAAAATAAAAACACAGGTCGCTTATAAATCTCTTCAAAAATCACGTCAGAAAGTTTCATATTTTTTTTTTATAAAAAATCAATCTGGAATTATGCCAGAAAATTTCGAGTTGTTGAGCATGGAAAAGTATTTTTTTGAATACCGCCCTAACATGATTCTGATAAAACCAGCTATTATATGAAAATGAATTAAAAACTCGTCAAGAGCGGCCAGATAAAATTGTTAAAGTGGATTTATCTATAATCATGGTTTAGTTTTTGTTTGTGAAATTAGTATATTTGTCTTCGAAATCTACCTCTGCCTGTAGGCCGGGCCGGCAGGGATTTTTTTTTTTCAGAAAATATTAACATGTATGAGATAGAAGAAAGTTTTCGGATTGCCACATCCGACTAGTTAAATTTTAAAATGGGATCATAACCTTTCACAATGCGTTTACATTTTTACTGTAAATATTTTTATTTCTTGGGAAATATTTGCTTTAATGGAAATTTGTAACATTTAAATAATTAGAGAATTAAATATTTGTATGAAAACGAACATTTCAAGACATTTTACAAAAATAGCATACCTGAATAAATTCTTGTTACTTTGTTTTAAAGTAGTATTTTTACACTCATAAGTGTTATTATGTTATCAACTCCATTTCAAAATTCTGTTGGACTTTGTCTGTATAACCATAAAAAAAAAGATTTCATTTCCAAAACATTTATAATTCGCCCAATTTCTCACCTTTTACATACTGTCGATATACTTTTTTACTTCAAATATACACCTCAGAATAATTAACTTTCATGTTTGCCACGTACTTTAGAAAAAAAATGCAGAATGTTAAAAGAGAAAATCTTTTATTCGTAATGAAAGGTCTTATCACTTTATTCATGCGGTTGCTTTAAAAGTTAATTAGTTTTGTAAATATTCTTCGTTACATAATGCATTCAACAGTAATAATGTCTTCCTGCACTTGCTCAGCACAGGGGTGGCTGGGTGGGCAGTTTGAACGTCTTATCATCAAAACAAAGGAACAACATTCTTTCTCTTTATCTTTATTGACTAGTAAACACAAGTATTATTTCAAATATACTCCACATAAGGTTTCTCGAACAGCGGATTATATATGCAAACACATAGAAGAAGAATAGGAATGCCAAACGTTAGGGTATTCCATAGTTTGGAATTAAATAATTTTTATAATCATTTAATGATTTTAATAGTAACTTTGTATGTTCATAAAAGTACATAACATACCATAAAAAGATAACATACTATTTTGATGTAAAGACCAAGTTACAAATAAAAAGAAAAAATTTTCTTTTGATCAAAAATGATAACGATATCAAAAGCAACCCCCCTTCCCATAGAGATATCTTACGATAGCTTGTGCCAGATCCCCCCCCCCCCCAAAAAAAAATGATAACGTTATATATGCATAGTCTCCAAGGATTAATTGGTCTTTAGATTTTAATCACAAAAATAGGTTTCCTTTCAGGAAAATTTAGGAGTCACCCAGTTTTTCATTTTTTTCCCTACCTTTACAAGCTGTCGGTATACTTTTTTGCATCACATAATATTGTCTCCGAATAATTAACGTTCACGTTTGCCGTATACTTTGAAGAAGAAAGGAGAGAGATAAAAGAGAAAGTCCTTTATTCCTTAAGAAAGGTCTTATCACTTTATTCATGCAAGCATGTTATTAAAAGTTAATTAGTTTTGTAAGTATGCTATTATGCTTTACGCCAAGTCCTTTTGATATTAATATAATCGGGGGAAAATAATAAAAACTTTGTTTGTTAGTACCTTAAGGCAAAATGTAAAATTAATCATTAAAATCTTAAAGCATGTTGTTACTGATTTAATTTAAAAAGAAAACCAATATGAATTAATTTGGGACAAATATTGTTATGCTATTGCATTTATTAAATATTTACTTTACATGAAAATATTGGCAATGAAATGATCAAGTATGTCTTGCCAATATCAGGGTTCGTAGAGATGGTTATTTTTTACGACAGCTATTTCCTAATAGTAATCTTTGTCTTATTTAATCACATAATTCTGATAATAATTAAGATTAAAATTGCTAATCGGAAATAGTGGTAGTTAAATGTAATCACCTCTAAGCACCCCGAATATTGATGCAAAATTGTTAAAATATTCAACGCTGTGCAAATTCCCAACGCTGTGGCAATATTCCTTATTGCCAATATTTGCCTCGATATTGGCCAAAAAACAAATTAATATTCTTCTAATATTGCTCTGCTACTAGGGAACATTAATAAAAATTAAACAAAATTCCTTTATTCGTAAAGAAAAATTTTATTACATTATTCATGCATTAACTTTGTTAAAAGTTAATTAGATTTTGTAAATATGCTCTGGTTAATGTGGAGCTGTTTTTTTTTTTCTAATGTTTTTTTCTATGTTAGTATGACGAAAACTCTTGCAAGCTAATGTTAAACCAAACGTTCTTTTCAAATTGCTCGTTTGAATTTCAATATGTTTAAATTGTTTTTTTTTCTTTCGCAGGCTATTTGAGGTCAATGTCTAAACCGTTACTTCCGTACTTTTTCTATTTTAGTTGTTTTTTTTTTCTCGTGACACTTTTATTTTCGGAACCGAAAAAGTGCAAAAGTATCCGTTTTGACATCGACCTCAGATATCATATGCAAAAAGAAAAATAAGTTAAAAATAGTGAAATACAAACGAATAATGTGAAAAGAATGCTGCCATTGAATTAACATTAGCTTAGCAAGTGTTTTAGCGTTATTAGCATGGGCTCTTAATATATAAAAACACACATACACACGCACACAGGGAAAAAGATTTTTTTTTTCGTAAAAATGCTTTGTTAGATATGTTATTATGAAATATATTTAAGTGACTGATATTAATAATAAATATATTTAAGTAATTGAGATCATAAGTCAATAATCGTATCAGTACTTTCTCACTTTGTTTCTTATTAGACTTCTTTCATTTACTTATTATATAAATTCGATTAAAAAATAACATTCTTGCATGCTAAATTTCCATATTTTTAGACTTTAAAATGCAAGCACATAAGTGTATAGAGAAAAATATTCCAAAAGCCATATGAAAATGAGCTTATTGAAATAAACTTCTGTTGCATTGTTTTAAAGTTGTTCATTTTTTAAACACCTATTAGTGTTATTGTGTACTAGCTCGCTTTTAAAATTTAATCAGCCCTTTTGACCGCAATACTAAGTTTCCTTTGTACAACGTTTTTGATTTGTCCAATGTCTCGTTATTTTCCCAATTTTACAACACTGTCGGTATGCTTCTTTTTATTTATTTTTTTAATATACGCCTTCAAGTAATTAACTTTCATATTTGCCATGTACTTTGAAGAATAAGAAGAGCATTAAAAGAGAAATTCCTTTATTCATAAATGAAGGTCTTATCATTTTATTCATGCTAGCACTTTATTAAAAGTTAATTAGTTTTGTAAATATGCTCCGCTTTATGTCCAGTCTTTTTGATATTAATATAGTGACGGAAAAAATTATTCTTTAAAAATGAAATGCTTAGTTTGCAGGTTTCATATGAAAAAATATTTAATTGACGGAGGTCTTAAATCAATGATAACTTCTGTACTTTATCTACATTTTCCATCTTGTTTCAGTTATTAAGATATATTAACTAGGTTAAAATTAAAAATTTTTTAAAAAATGTAATATTTACTTAATTGAGTATTTAAAAAGAAAAAAAAAATTCAAAATATTCTACAAAGCTTTGCGGAATAAATATTTGTTACATTGTTTAAAAGTTGCTTTTTTTCCACACTTGTTGGTATTATTATATACTTGCTCGCTTACGGAAATTTCTTCGACTTTTGGTCTTAAGAGGACAGAAAATGTAGACTTTTTTCTACTTTTACACACTCTGTCGGTGCACTTTTTAGGTGCGTTCGTAATTATATAAATACATAGCACCTATAGTCGTCGTTCAGTCCGTCCGTCTGTCCGTCCGTCTGTCCGTCTGTCCGTCCGTCTGTCCGTCTGTCCGTCCGTCCGTCCGTCTGTCCGCATGTAACAGAGCAAAAACTACCCAACCGAATAGTCTGAAATTTCAAATATGTGATTGTTGCAAAATTTTGTCGAGCCATTTCAAATTTTATGAAAATCGGATGTATAGTTTAATTACAGGGACAGTCAAAAGTTTTTCTTTACATTACGGCCAATGGGAAAAATTATTGCAAGTGGATTTTAATGATATTAGAGCCTTCCGAATGATCTGAAATTTTAAAGATATAATTGTTGCAAAATTTTGTCGAGCCATTTCAAATTTTAGGAAAATCGGATGTATAGTTTAATTACAGGGACAGCCAAAAGTTTTTCTTTACATTACGGCCAATGGGAAAAATTATTGCAAGTGCATTTTAATGATATTACAGCCTTCCGAATGGTCTGAAATTTTAAAGATATAATTGTTGCAAAATTTTGTTGAGCTATTTCAAATTTTAGGAAAATCGGATGTATAGTTTAATTACAGGGACAGTCAAAAGTGTTCCGAAAAAATTATTGGAAGTGCATTTTAATGATGTATCAGACTATGCACGTTATGAAGTGCAAAAAATTATACATTCAGTACAATATGGGGTGCAAAAAATAATTTTAAAACTAGTTATAGTACGAACGCACCTCATTTGCCACGTTTGACGAGCGATTTCCAACTTGTTGTTGTCAAATATACATTTTCAACTAATTAACTTTCATATTTGCTGTGTAGTTTGAAAAGTAAGAATAATATTAAAATAGAAATTCTTTTATGCCGTGTGCTTTGAAAAATAAGAATAGTTAATACTATTCTTAGAATAGAAATTATTTTATTTACAACCAAAGGTCTTTATCACTTTATTAAAAATTAAACAATTTGGTAAATATGCTGTGCTTTATGTCGAATTCCTTTGATAATAATTTAGACAAGCACACACATGTACACGCACGCGCACACACACCCACACGCACGCATACAGACAAAAAATTAAAGGAGAAATGCTTGGTTTACTGGATTCTAATAAAAAATATTTAAGTGATTGAGATCTGAAATCAGTAATCACATCCATACTTTCTCTATGCTTTTCCCTTATTAGATTTCATTTATTTCAATATATTTAGTAGGTTAAAATTGACGATATTGAAGCATATAAAATTTGCATAATTTTACTATCTTCTATCTTTACAAGAAGAAAGTATTGGATTCATGAAAATTTTGAAATTCCGGTTTTCGACGGATTTACACGTTTTAGGGGTCAGAGAACCCGAAAAACATGTTTTTACAAAATATCTGTCTGTGTGTGACACAAATTTTGTGGTCGTTCTATCTCAAGAACTAATGAACGGAATTTAATAAAACTTTAGATTCAGTTAGTCCCTAATATAAACTGTTGCTGATTACTTTTTGTTGTAAATAGCCCAAAAGGTGGCGCTGCTATGCTGCATTTTTCACGATTTTCGATATAGCTATATATCAACAACTACTGCACGAATTTTATAAAACTTCAGATTCTGTTAGTCCTTGATATAAATGATACTGATTACGTTTTAGCGTAAATCACCCAACAGGTGGCGTTGTTATGCGACATTATTAATGATTATCGTAATAGTTCTGTCTCAAGAACAAATGTACGAATTTTCACAAAACTTCAGATTCAGTTACTCCTTGATATAAATTAGTGATGTTTAGTTTTTAGTGTGAATCGCCCAGCAGGTAGCGCTGCTAGGCTGCATTTATCACGATTTTTGCAATAACTGTATCTCAAGGACTAATGCATGAATTTTCATCAAACTTCAGATTCAGTTAGTCCCTGATTATAAACTGGTCCTGATTAGTTTGCGGAGTAAATCGACCAATAGGTAGCGCTGCTATGTAGATTTTTTTTACGATTTCCGCAATAGTTCTACCTCAAAAATTAAAGCACGGATTTTCATCAAACTTCTGATTCAGCTACAACTTGACATAAATTGTTGCTGATTAGCTTTTGGTGTAAATCACCTAACCGGTGTCACTGATATACTTTTTTTTCACAAAATATTAACATGTATGAGATAGAAGAAAGTTTTCGGATTGCCACATCCGACTAGTTAAATTTTAAAATCGGATCATAACCTTTCACAATGCGTTTATATTTTTACTGTAAATATTTTTATTTCTTGGGAAATATTTGCTTTAATGGAAATTTGTAACATTTAAATAATTAGAGAATTAAATATTTATATGAAAACGAACATTTCAGGACATTTACAAAAATTAACATACCTGAATAAATTCTTGTTACATTGTTTTAAAGTTGTATTTTTACACTCATCAGTGTTATTATGTTATCAACTCCATTTGAAAATTCTGTTGGACTTTGACTGTATAACCATAAAAAGAGGTTTCATTTCCAAAACATTTATATTTCGCCCAATTTCTCACCTTTTACATACTGTCGATATACTTTTTTACTTCAAATATACACCTCAGAATAATTAACTTTCATGTTTGCCACGTACTTTAGAAAAAAAAATGCAGAGTGTTAAAAGAGGAAATCTTTTATTCGTAATGAAAGGTCTTATCACTTTATTCATGCGGGTGCTTTAAAAGTTAATTAGTTTTGTAAATATTCTCCGCTTTATGTCGAGTCCTGTTGATATTAATATAGCGTAACCAAAAAAAAAAAATTCTTCTTTAAAAGAGGAATGCTTAGTTGGCAGGTTTTTTTTAATGAAAACTTTTTAAGTGACCGAGCTCTTCGATCAGTAATCGCATCTGTATTTTCGCTATACTATTTTTCTTATTTCAATCATTAAATATATTAAATAACTTATAATTGATATTTTTTCAGAAAGAAAAAAGTAACATTTAAATGATTGAGAAATTGAATAGTTGAAAGACAAATATTTAAAATCGTTTAACCCTTTATCTACTGACGGTACTTATAAGTACCATTAAAATAACTTGTTATAAAATTCATTTAATACATCGATTAGTAGTAATACAGTTTAGAATGAGTTATAGATACATTACTTTATCTTTTGCAAAAACATTATTGGTTACACAAAACAAAAATATTTTTAAAAGGATTCCTTTTGCCTTTGCATCTTTTCAGCTTTCTTGGCGTTTGAGGGGGGGGGGGGGGTGGCTATTTTTCCATTCAGAAATATTTCTATTGTAAGAACTTTATATTTGTCCATTTCCTAATTCTACAAAATACTAAGAAAAATATTTAAAATAAAAGATTTGAGTGGGGTTATAAACATTGCTCAAAATCCCTATATACTCAAATTTAATTCATCCTTCTAAAATTTATTAAATGATTATGTAAATCTCTTAATGTAGTTTAAACAATTCACGAAAAATGTTTCAGAAGATAAAATTTTCATGAATTCTCATAATAAGAGTTTTATTAATCATAGCACTTAGACCTGATAAAATTTCGATTTCAAAATATCTGTATACTTATTTATAGCTTTACACACGTGAAAATCCTACTTTATTAGTTAGAAACCGTTATCTAAAGGAAGATCTATTGTCGAACTATAGTATTCAAGCGTGTCACAGCGAGTAAAGAGTAACGAAAATTTTAAGCGCATTTATTTATTTATTTTTAGAACAGAATTTTGAAAATTGGTGGCAATTATAACTCCACCAATTTTTAGCTTGACCTTTTTGAAAATTAATAATCACACATTTTTCTCGTGGAATACGTCATATAATTTTTTATTCTCAGATTCAAGGAATATTTCTCCTCTCAATAAAGTTAAATAATTTAATTTTACTTCATGCGTGTGTGATTTTGCATGCTTTTTCTCCTTCCACTATGTGCAGCATGTGAATGAAAACAAGGTGAAAGATAGAACGAGATAAAAAAATTAACTATAATACAGTAGGATTCAGTTATAATGTACAGTCGTGGGAAAAAAAAGCAAACACCCCCTACTAACCCCTCAACAAATTACCGTAGAAGAAAGCTACTGGTACCTAACGATTGGAAATAAAGTCTACTTTTAAAGGATGTATATAAAATTTGCTTAGGGGGGCATCTACATATTAAAACGAACCATAACTTTGTTTTTTTTCAATAGGAGTACACAATTCTGACGGCATAAATGAACTCTACACTCTTCAATTTACCTAAAAACAATTTTTTATGCAATTCGTACCATAAGTTACAGAGAAATTAATTATTTTAAAACGAGCGTATTTCAAGGGCTGTATCCAAATTGAAGTTTGGTATTCGATTGTTAACCGAGAGAGCCCCCTTCTTGAGCAAGGCACCTTAAGCACCACTCTATGCACCTTAAGCACCACAGTCAATGGAGCCGGTTAGATTACAGGACAGCAGAAGAAATTTCAAAATATCTACTCACTTCTATCATAGACGGCCCCTTAAACCATCATTTTGCCATTTTTTAAGCATAATTTAAAAACTACTTGGAAGAAAAATGTGAAATATTGGATTTCCATAAAGCAGGACTTAATAAATCTAAATCCATTAAAAAAATTGTAGGTTGCAATTCATAATTTTTTCGAATATTAATTTCATAATTCATATCATAAAATTATAAAAATTGCAAATTCAGCGTATTTATATTTGGGTATATAAGAATTATTGCTACACGAAAAATTAGCACATTAGGAGCATAATTTCAGGTGATGTAAATAAAAATATGAAAATGTAATTTAACATTAGAAGCACTAAATTTTGAATTTTATAATTCAAAAACTTATCATTCAAATGACTTGAAATTTGGTGTCTAGGCATAGTTTGAACCGAAGATTTGAAATATCTCGTTGAAAATGGGTATTGCCATTTAAAAAAAAAAAAAAAAATGAAGTTTGGGTTTGTTTTAATATGTAGATTGCCCCCTAAGAAACTTTTAACATAATTTAAACATCATTTAAAAGTAGACTTTATTTCCAATCGTTCCGTACCAGTAACTTTCGTTTACGATAATTTGTTGAGGAGTTAGTACCGGGTGTTTACTTTTTTTTTTTTTTCCACGACTGTACGTGGGATGTAATGCACTTTCGCTTTAACGTACTTCGAGGTTTGACCCCGAATTGAATCCTATACAATGTAATGGTTTACAACTTCGGCTACGGAGAAAAACGGTGTCTAAAAAAGGGACGTTGTTTCATACTTTTCACTAGATGATTATCTGTGGACATCCGAAGCACCAGCCGATAGTGAGATTATTGCTTCCGTTTTTAAATGATTGAATGAAAACAGTAAAAGTGGTGACAGCAATGAGTAAAATGAAGATAAATCTATAACAAAAACATATGAAGCATTAAGTGCTGTAAAACCTGTTTCACGATTCTTAAATTTTATACTAACTATACAAAGACAACCCTCCACCCCCAACCCCCCACCCCCCCCAAAAAATAACAGTTATGAATACAGAAAATATTTTTAATGTGTCATTTACTGAAGGAAAACAACAACAAAAAACTTTATTATAACGCAGATAATTTGTGTAATAAAGGTTTGTGTAGAATGTTGTTGATTTTCTTTTCTTTTCTTTTTTTCGTTTTCTCCAATTAAGTTTGAGAGATGCATAAAATTATTTTTTAAAATGACCATTACTGCCTTTCTCATTTATGTACTGCATTCTATTGCTAATAAGGATTACATATTACCAATAAATTCCGGCTATTACCAATAAAGCTTCGGCTATAACATACCATATTTACCGGTCCCATGACTCTCCGTTTTAACCGATGTCCTTTGTAATAAAAATTATTCATTTTAAGGGGACCGTGAACCTTTATTTGAGCAAAAATCGACCCAAAAGTCGAAAATTATTTTTGTGCATATTATTATTCTGTAGTGTATTCTAAGACATTTGCGAAAAACTGCCTGCAGATGCAATTATTTATTGTAAAGTTACAAGCGTTTGAATTTTATACACAAACAATTTTTCGGTCCTTTAATATACTTTAAATCTGTTTTTTTACAAAACTGAATTTTCAACGTTTCAATGTTTTTAGACATTTGAAATGCTCCATGCGTCTTAATTTTTGATCGAAATTCTTGAAATTGATAAGGAAAAATCCTGATGTTGCTTACAAAGAAACTGTGCATGCATTTTAAAATTTGACTTCATTAAGATAATTAAATTGGATATTAAACTTATTAAAAGGAATTTTTTTTACGAAAATCGATTTGAAATTCAGAGAAAATCCTCTAAAAATTTAACTATTCAAGGGATCAAAAAATCGATACGCAGATTTGTTTGTAATAGAGTTTTAAGTGATTAAAATGTAAAATCGAGTAAATATCTGAAAAATTAAGTTGCATGGAGCATTTTAAAATTTCGTTTTAAAATTTATTATTATTTTTTAAATCTTAAAATTATAATAACATTGGATATTTCTTTTAGTGTGTTCTATATACTTATGTTGAAGTATACATTTTTACAAAATTTCATATCTCTATGATGAAAATTAAAAAAAAAAAAAAAGGTTTTTAAATTCCACCGTCTCCTCAATAAAAAAAATAAATAGTGAAGAAAGAACTCTATTTAAGAAGCAAAAAACTTTCCGGGTTTACAACTTTGCATATATTTAATTTTCATATAGCATTTCGTAGAGATGACTTTAACAATGTTACTCAAAGTTTTTCCTTTTTTTTTCGTTCAATCTTAACTATCCAAATCAAAACGTCTCACTTTTCAATAACATTTCTTTCTGTGTTTAATTTACCTTAAAAGTCTGTGGCAGAAAGCACTACAATAACTCTTATAGAGTTCTTGATATCAAATGGCGTTTTCGCCAATTTATATAAGTAGTATTCAAGTACTAGACGCGTCTCTCTGAAGTGAGTGGTTACAAGTCGTAAATGGAATATTCGGAGACACATTGGAGAATTGCTCTCAAAAGTTGAAAGCTAAATATTAAAATAAATTCGTTAAGAGGGTTTTTTTTTTTTTTTTTTTTTTTTTTTTTTTTTTTTTTTTTTGCCATGGCGCCAGTAAAAAGAAACTTAATTTGTCTCGCATCGGTGTTTTGAAGGAGTCTTAAATCTAAATGATGACATTTCGATTACGAGATTCAAGTTGGGAGAGCATGTTTAATAAAAATTATAGGTGCATTTAATTGTTTTTTCTTAAACATTTAACTTATTTCAAAGTCCAATTTTGATCATAAATGACAATTTTTATTTCATTTTGCTGTCGGTATAGAACAGCTGTTTAACTTTGAAAAATTCGCTTATATTTCAATTATAAGTTTCAATATGACATACATGAGATAGATATCCTCGAGAAAAATAAAATGATTTAAACTTATCTCAAAAAACTAAAACGTTTTATAAAATCCTTTTTCTCAATTTATTTTCTTTTTTCAATTTAAAACTGAAAATTTAAACTCATTGCATTTTTGTGAAATGTTTAAGATATTTCTGTTTTGTTTTCATTTTTTATATGACATAAAAACTTTTTTTTTTTTTAATTATGCTATTTCAATAATATGTTTACAAATTTTTCAACGTTTTCAAAATAATTCTTTGGCACGTTTTAAAAATTTTTCACCTTTATTTTTATTATTATTCAAGCCTTAAAACTTTAGCACATTTTTAAAATAAAATCACGTTTTTATCTTAATTCAAATAAAGTGAATTATAGCGATCTAAAAGTCATAAGCGAAATATGCAATAACTCAAAAAACAGAAATAGAAACATGGTATGGTTGTCACATACATACACAGAAAGATATTGGATATTTCATAACAAAAAAAAAAAAAAAAAAAAAACTTAGTCCCAGAATGTTTTTGTCACAAAAAATTAGAATCACTGTGGTCCCAAAACATCTCTCCGTCGCTGTTTAAGCCAATTTGTGACATAAGTTACAGAAACAATCCTTTTTTATCAATCGGCATTTTATTAAAATATATTTAATAGTTGAAAATTAAGGTTTCTGTAGAACAATATCGGGTGATAAAACAACGTTTTAAGTACCAGACCTTTGTAACTGTTTGCAGACTAGTTTCAAAAACATTCAGCGTACATCATCAAAGAAAAAAATGAAAACTTTTCGCATATGGAGGAGAAGTAGATTCGAGGCATAGGTTTATTTACTAGAATTACAGGAAATGTTAAAAGCAATTTCAGCAAGTTAAAACGACGTTTTAAGAACCAGACCTTTCTAACTATTTGCAAACTTGTATCAGAAACATTCAGCATACATCATCAAGGGAAAAAAATGGTAAAACATTGTCTACATGGAGGAGAAGCGGATTCGAAGGATAGGTTTATTGACCAATAGAATTACAGGAAATGTTAAAAGCAATTTTAAAATAAAAGTCAATATTCACTTTTCATCTGTAAAAATAAGATTTTTAATGACAAAAGATTTTAATGTTGAAACTTTAAAATCTGTAGCATATATAAATGAATTTATAGATACTCCATTTGGTGTGGAACTGAAAAGAAATAAAAGTGTTTATTTTAATCAAAATTAGTTCTTCCCCACTCCTCCTACCGCACCAATCTTGCCTCCTCTTCCCTACATGTAGGGACATAAAAATAACAGGTTTTAATATTTTAAAGCCACATGTTATTAAATTAAACGATAGCTTATAATTATACCTCTAGTAAAATGTTTTGATAATATGAGATAACTGATCTCAATCACTTCGATCTTGAAATTAATTTAAAAGTTTCAACATAATTAACAATTTTCGTCATCATTATTTTTTGCAGAAATTAAATAATAATTAATATTTTATTATAGTCTTTTCGAAAGAAAAATTTCTTTTTGAACCTATGCGGATATCTTAACTGCAAAAGAAAAATAATTTACATTAAGTTATGTGATTATATGCTGCTTTCTAAATAAATATTAATGTTTCTAGAGAACCGAAGTAAAAAACTGATCAATCTTCGTATATTCTCTCTTTCAACTAGACAATTATTTTCTTGTGATACATCCGTCGAAATTTTCGTCTTCCTTTACGAACTTTTATCCTTTATGTCTTCAAAAGGGTTGCTCTTGATGATGTTACGGTCACTTAAAACCAAGTGATGTGAAGACAAAATAAAAATTAGACTGGAGTGCCGCGTGCGTCTTAAAGTAGTTCAAGTGGGATTAGGACACTTCTTTCTGGTTATGTTTCTAAGTTTTATTTTTCTCTCTCGATCTGCACAATGTCAGTTTAGAAGTAAACTGCTTCTTGCTGTAACATCCTGAAGCTCAAGTGAGGTAGGAATATGAGTCGAGAGTTTGCTTTTTTATTTTTTTATAAATAGATACTCAATGGGATTGTTTAAGTTAATTGAGGATTATTTTTAGACGCACTAAATCATTATTGAGTTGCTCTTATGTAATATATATTTTTTTTCTGATAGGTTATGTTTTTTAGAATTATATATATATTAGTATAACAATTAACGTAAAGTATTATTACATGCTAACTTTAAATTACAGATTCGGTCATTTTTAGTACACTAACTTGTTAGTTATTTTTTAATTTCAAAGGTATTACATATGCACACACACATATATATATATATTTATTTAGAAATTTATTTAGAAGTGATTGCGTTCTGGTTTGTTCTGGATTTAAATTATCCCAATATATTATACTCATTTATGTAATACAGTTATAATCTTTTTTTTTATTTATTTATTTTTTGTAAGTATTACTGATGAAACTTATATGAATTGAAACTGAAATTAAAAATGTAGATATATGTAATTATATTAAATTATACTTTTTTCGTCTCACTTACCTATAAATTTTCGAAAAATTCTATTTGCATAAAAATTTAAGTTAATTTATAAAATATAACCAAAATATTGTATAAAAAGTCATTAAGTTTATTTGAATAAAAACAGTACTAAAATAAATTTTATATTTTAGGTTTATTACTTATAAACCATAGGATTAAAAAAAAACCATAAAACATAAAAACATTAAACAATCATGCAAAAGCTTCTTTGTTTATTTCTTTACAATTTTATTACCTCAAATTTGCCTAAAGTGCATTTTTGTACTTGCCGGTATAAATATGAATTAATTTAGTCGAATTAAATCTAACCTCAATGGTGTAAATTACATACACAAAAGTGTCGTGTCGTTCGACCCAAAGTATTTTCTACAATCGACCTCTAAATGCACGTAATGTAATTCTGGGTAACCTGTACAGTAAAAAAGAAAAAAAAAAAGAAATTGCAAAAGTACAAACATTTCAACATATATCGGAACAAATAATTTATGAAAATTTTAACTTTTGTCTCTATTTTGTATCTTACATCCAACTTTGATTTAGTACCTTTTTAAGTGCAAACATTTCATATACAATGCAAATAAATGAAAAGATCTCAATAGCTTAGTAATAAATAGTAAGCATTTCTTTTTTTATTTCCTTATATACCTACCCTCACTTTTGTTTTCTTTTAATTACTTCAAATTTGCCTAAAGTGCATTTCTGTACTTGCCGGTGTAAATATGAGTTATTTTAGTCAAATTAAATCTAACCTCAATAGTGTAAATTACATACACAAAAGTGTCGTGTCATTCGACCCAAAGTATTTTCTATAATCGACCTCTAAATGTATGTAATGTAATTCTGGCTAACCTGTACAGTAAAAAAAAAAAAAAAAAAAAAAAAAAAAAAAAAAAAAATTCAAAAGTACAAACATTTCAGCATATATCGGAACGAAAAAATTTATGAAAAATGTAACTTTTTTTTCTCTATTATGTATCTTACATTCGACTTTGATTTAGTACCTTTTTAAGTGCAAACATTTCTTATACAATGCAAATAAATGAAAAAAATCTCAATAGCTTAGTAATAAATAGTAAGCATTTCTTTTTTTATTTCCTTATATACTTACCCTCACTTTTGTTTTCTTTTAATTACCTCAAATTTGCCTAAAGTGCATTTTTGTACATGCCGGTGTAAATATGAGTTATTTTAGTCGAATTAAATCTAACCTCAATGGTGTAAATTACATACACAAAGGTGTCGTGTCGTTCGACCCAGAGTATTTTCTACAATCGACCTCTAAATGTGTGTAATATAATTCTGGCTGACCTGTACAGTAAAAAAAAAAAAAAAAAAAAAAAAAAAAAATCAAAAGTACAAACTATTCAGCATATATCGGGACAAAAAAATTTATGAAAAATGTAACTTTTTTTTCTCCATTTTATATCTTACATTCGATTTTGATTTAGTACCTTTTTAAGTGCAAACATTTCATATACAATGCAAATAAATGAAAAAAGCTCAATAGCTTAGCAATAAATAGTAAGCATTTCTTTTTTTATATCCTTATATTCCTACCTTTTTTTTTTTTTTTTTTTTTTTTTTTTCTTGCTCACTCAGCTTCCAGATTTGCCAGAACTCGCTAAGTGTTCTTACTATTTGCATCCCAGGGACTTACTAATGACCCCCGCCGAAGAACACATGCAAATGCCTCATTAATGAAAAGATACAGTTTCTTTTATTCCTTCCGGATAGAGCAAAAAAAAAGTTATAAAAAATGGCTTTTCCCTTTTTTCTCTTTCGCTTTTCATAAAAGCACTGGAAAAAAATTCTCTTTTTTTATGATATTTTCTTCAATTATTTGTTATTTGTTGTTGTAACGATTCTATCGCGTGAATACTTAACGTAAGAGAATTTTGACAAAAGAAGGGAAAAAAAAATAGGCAGAATCAAAAATGATATTACATTATGAAAACTGACATTAGGTGATTGAATACTAAAAAAAACTTTTTCCATACAAAGTTACGCATTCAATAGTAAAACGAACATCACGCGATTCCCATTTTTATTGTGATTCCCAAAATACTGATAAACATTAACACTTATCGGACGCTAGCTTTTTATATATGATTCTGTTTCTATATTCTATTCGCACCACTATATTTAAAAAATAAATTTTGTAATAAATTTGTCTTGCACATGTTGTCAAAGCTCAAGTTAAAGTGTTTCTTAAAAAAAAAAAAAAAAATAGTACTAACCGATTAAAATTCGTGTAAGGGATGCTGGTTCCTGGTTCCGATGTCACGTGCGAAATAACATAGAACCGATAAGGTTTGAGTCTGAAAAGTTTAATACCAAAGTATTTCTCACGATCTTTTCAAATCAATTATGAATGCAACATGTGTGAAAGTGCAATCAAAATTTGCGTAACCCATCCACACACATACACATAAAAACATACTGACAATTAAACAACGTTTCAAAAATAGTGGAATCATATTTCAAATTTTCCAAAGGCGCATAAATTCGTTAAGGTGGTCCGGAACACAAAAATCTCAAAATTTTCTAAAAAAATTTATTGCATTAAAACTTTCTCTGTGTTTTTCTGCTTAAATGACGTTTAAATTATGTTTCTATCTTAATTAGAACATGAAATATTAATTTTTTTGGTTTGGTTTGTTTTCAAAATCTAGCTTTCAAGCAATGGTTTTTCACGGAAACGACTTTTTGTGAAAATGCGTTTTTCTGCATGATGGCTTTTTTCCCCATTTCTCGTATTTAAATCGTTATGAGTCATGGACCGTTGAAGGTAAATGGTTCAAACTTGGAACATGTCTTTTTCAATTGTTTTACTTTAATTTAGATTCAGAAAATTAGAAAAAAATATTTACTTTTGAAAATATGATTTTTTTTAAGTTACGTCATTTTTTTTTTAATTTTTACTTAAATATTTTTAATTTTTTTTTAATTAATATTTTTTTAAATGCTGAGTAAAAATTCAAACTTATATATTTCTGTTTATTTAAATGACAAAAAATTGAAATTCTGCAAATAATATTTCGAGTTATAACGATTTTAAATTACCTCACTTTTTTAATGAATTTTAAATTTTAAATTTTTTTTTAAAAATATATGAGAAGTTTTATCATGTGATTTTGTTTACAAATAACATGGTTAAGCATCACAAAAAAATTCAAAATTTTAATTCAATGAATAAAAATTATTTTAAATTGTGTCCCAGACCCCCTTAAAAACGTGCGGCAAACTCTCCAGTCATTCGACCACTTTTAAAGATAACAGTTATATAATGATGTTAAGTGTATATGGTTACAGTCATAATATATTATAGTCAGAATAAAGTTAAATTACGGTTATACAACCGCTTTCTTTACAAACGATCAAATGACTGGATAGTTTACTGCAGATTTTTAACAGTGTGGAAGTTGAAAATTTTCACGAATACAATATTTTATTTTTATGAATATAGAATAAAGTAAATGTTGTCAAATTGTAAATCCCACTTTCTCTAAAGACAGTTAAAAAGTTAAATAAGAAAGAATTGCATATTAAAAGGTCACGAAGAAAGATAAACGTAATAATAAAACCTGAGAAAAGAATGGAAACAAAAATTAATGAAAATTATTCAACGAAACAGGAATAATTACATCATTAATAACAAAAGCAATAAAGTTGTGATATATATATATATATATATATATATATATATAATAAAATAAATTTATACTTCCGTCACTAAAAACCACAAGTTCAGTCATATGATCGAGAATTTTACATTAAAATACATACAGAATTATATAAAACTAAAAAATTCTGTAATTTTGCCTCTACATCTGAACTGAAAGTTTCATTGTTTACAGCTGCAGTGATGTTGTATTTGAGGGAATCTTCTGTAATATAAATTATATTATAATCTAAAATTAAAACCATGGATTGAAACCATAAATTGATGCACACAGACGCACACTATATATATATATATATGAGGGGAACTGTATTTTTGTCACTTTGTTAATGTCATTTTATTCATTCTGTTTTTGTTGATGGTCGGTAATGTTTATTTAATGGTTATATATATATATATATTTCTTTTATGATTCACTATTAGGTGCTAAATTTTGTCACTTTACGACAAAATTGGATGAAATAACGCATCTTCATTATGAATTAACCAGCAAGCACCTCTCATGATTCTGTGTGTTATTCATAGTTTCTTATTTTACATACTGGTTTCCTATGTTCATATCTTGTTCATCTTTAGAATTTTACCATTTGTCCATATATTTGTGATTTCATCTTTATTATATAATATATATATATATATATATACACGGGGATTCAAACGGATGTATCGCTATTAATAAATTTTAAAAATTTATTTGAATACTTTTTGTATAAAAAAACTTTCTGATGTTGTTAGTGGGCAGTCTAAAAACGTATATTAAGCGTAAAAAAATCTATTAGAGTTTTTTTTTAAAGGTTTTCACCTATATTCTCTAATTCGGGATTGCCGAGCTCGATCTCTTAGTTTAAATTAAACATTCCCACCATTTTTTAATTGGAAATAAAATAGTAAGCATTTTTTTCTAGTGTCAAAACAATCAGACAAATCGACTAAATTTTGAAATATCTAGGAATGCAAAAATTCGTCTTAACATACTTGTTATTGCGCAAAAATATTCCGTGAGAATTCATTCACGAAATAAATTTATGCTGCGAGCATGTCTCAGTGAGTCGATAAGAAATGAAAGAAAAAATATATATAATATTGATCCGTAAATACATTCATACTTTTCCCTGTAAGGAGGGAAAGGGTAAAAAAAAAAAAAAAAAAAAAAAAAAAAAAACGCTTGAAAATGTAATGAAGGTTTTTGGAACGAAGGGGAAAATATGAAATTTAATCAGGTGAGAACCGAGATTCGAGCATTTTAATGAAAATTTCTCGGATGGCTGTCATTTTAAAATATTGATTCAATTTAAAATATAGATCCCAATCGTAGGAAAATAACATTGCAGTTTCAGCTGTGTTGTCTGTGTGATACTTTTTTTTTTTTTTTTTTGAAGAAATGAATTTAACTCTGATTTTTTTTTTCTGCTTTTTGAAGTAGAAATTATTTTCTAAACGAGTGGAAAATTTGACGGTGAACCTGGAGAAACAGTTTTGATGTTTTCATTTTAATAAGAAACGGTAATGTTTTTTTAGGAGAAGTTTTAAATCTTGTTTTCCTAAACTGATAGTATTGCTAGCAATAAGAATAAGAAAAGAGGAAGAAATATTTGCCTTTATAATAATTCGTAATGATACGTAGAAATAATAATGTATAATGATACAAATATAAAAATAAAAAATTATTATTATTATTTGTTTCATTACGTATTTTCTTACGTATTATTTTGAGCACCCCTGTATATGATCTATAGAATTTCTAATGTCCACCAAGCTGTATCCACGCAGTATACAAAAATTTAGTTAAACTTAAAAACGCATACCACAACTTAAAACCAATCCAGTATTTATTACTCATAGACAGTACTGTAACTGAAAACTTTAGCGTGTCTCTGTAAAAGTACAATGCTTGTTATGTACTTTATATTCTAAAATAAGCATTTTATAGTGCACTTCAATTTTGATATAAACTTCATTATGTTTGAAATAGTGCAAAATCATTAAAATAAGCTACAAACAATTTTCCCCCGTAGACCACCGAATTCTTTTGTGTGACCCTGTAAATGAATGATAAGTACATTGTATTCTACGTTCTACAGAAAGCCTGTTTTGATGCACCTCGAAAATTTATTAATTCCATTATGTTTGAAATTGAATAACGTCAGTAAATGCGCCGCGCAAACAATTTTTTCCCATTCACCATAATGTAACGGGATTGTTTTGACTGTCCCTGCAACGAACTATAAAGGCTGCACACTTCCATTTTCAATAGTGAACATGGCATAGTCAACTTCATTTACATGCTTAAATTACATGACAATCTGAGGGCATTTGCGAGTATTAGAGGACGGACAGACAGGCCGACTGCAGGCAAACAAACCGAAGTCATAAACAAATTTTCAACTATGTTGGAAAGTGTTAGAAAGAATACATATACCGAATGTCCTAAAAAAGGACTGACTGATTTTAAAATTCAATAACTTGCAAACGGTGACAGATATTTAAAAAATTCTTGCAGGAGGGTGTATGATGTCAGGAGTTTTTTTTTTTTTTTTTTTTTTTTTTTTTTTTTTTTACTGTGATTCTTGATTTTAGTTCGAATTTCAAAAAACAGATGGAACTGCGAGAAATAGGTGCTGATTCCAGATCCGATTTTTGGTACTTCGCTAATGCATCCACAATGAATGTACCTGGATAAGTTGTACACTCGTAGTTTCCTTTAGCAACTGCTGTTGCTAATTCTGGAATTGTCCGAACTCCACTTAAAGGAGGGACCGTCAAATGAGATAAAAGAACAGCACTATAGCAGTAGCTTATAAACATAGCTCCTACAATCCAAGTTATGATTAAGATAAAATCGGTGATTTTTTGAGGCTGCAAACAAATATTCTGTCGTAACAGTGATCCAAAAGAGTCTAATAATATGCTTTGTATAGAATATTTCCTCTTGAAATTTATATAAAGAATTGTTGTTATAAAAAAGCAAGTTATTAAAATGCATACCCATACTTCAAAAGAAAATGGTGTTGGGAAAACGGCAAAGTCTGTCTCATATTCTGCTTTTCTTGTGATAAATGTTATACTTGCTTTATAATAGGGATAGCTAAAATCCAGTACCTCACGTCTTTCTTCGGAAAGTGACAATATACTCACAACAAGGTCTGCTTCCCCTTGCAGCAAAATTTTTACCATTCCTGTCCAAGTACCATTCAAAACATTTAAATCTCCTTTTTTTCGCATAGGAGAAGAGAAAGGCCTAAAAATCGAGCCTGGATTTAACGCCTATTGCCTGTAGCGCCATCTATCGCTGTTATTTGTAACTGAAGCTAAGAATCGCAGCATAAAAACTCCTGACATCTTACATAACCCTCCTGCAAAAAAATTTTACTATCTGTCACCTATCTGCAAGTTATTGAATTTTAAAATCCATCAGTCATTTTTGGGCCACACGGTATTTTCCATTGATAATTATTATTATTTTCTTTTACAATTTCTTTTGTAATTATTCGTAGTCATACGTAGAAATAATAATATACAATGATAACAATAGAAAAGCTAGTATGTTGAGGCCATCAGAAAACTTTCTTCTATATAAATCACGTGAATTAAATCATTTAAATAATACAAGAAATTACATCAATTTAACACCAATTCATATCAAAGTGTATCTGAATTTGTAGTTTGATAAAAATTCGTGCCTTAGTTCTTGAGATAGAGCAATAGCGGAAATTCTGAAAAATGTAGCATAGCAGCGCCACCTGTTGAGTGATTTACACCAATACATAAACAGCAATAATTGATATCCAGGCATACATAGATCTGAAGTTCGTTGAAAATTCAAGCATTAGTTCTTGAGATAGAGCTATTTGTGGAAATCACAAAACGCAGCATAGCAGCGCCACCTATTGAGCGATTTGCACCAAACTGTATAAAATGTCAATTTATGTCAAGGACTAATTGATTCTAAAGTTTGATGAAAATTCGTGCATTAGTTCTTGAGATACACCTATAGTGAAAATTCTGAAAAATACAGCATAGCAGCGCCACCTGTTGAGCGATTTACACCAAAATGTACAAAATGTCAATTCATGTCAAGGATTAACTGATTCTGAAGTTTGGTGAAAATTATTGCATTAGTTCTTGAGATGCAGCTATAATGGAGATTCTGAAAAGTGCAGCATAGCAGCGCCACCTGTTGAGCGATTTGCACCAAAACACAAACAGCACTAATTCATATCAAAGTATACTTGAATCTGAAGTTTGATGAAAATCCAAGCATTAGTTGTTGAGATAGAGCTATTGCGGAAATCGTAAAAAATGCAGTATTGCAGCGCCACCTGTCAAGCGATTTACACCAAAATGTATAAAACTTCAATTCATGTCAAGGAATATGTGAATCTGAAGTTTGATGAAAATCCGTCCATTAGTTCTGTAGATTGAGCTATTGTGGAAATCGTGAAAAAGGCTGCATAGCAGCGCCACCTGTTGAGCGATTTCCACTAAAAACTAATAAACACCAATTTACATCAGGGACTAACTGAATATAATTTTTTATTAAATTCCGTCCATTAGTTCTTGAGATAGAGCGCCCACAAAAATTTGTGTCACATACAGACAGACAGACAGATTCACAGATGCACAGACTCACAGACAGACATTTTGTAAAAACATGTTTTTTCGGAATCTCTGACCCCTAAAACGACATTTGATACGATTTCTTTTAAATTTGTAAATTTAATTTGCTAATATTAGTGTTCAGTGCTGAACTGATAGTGAATCAAATCAAATATAAGATTTTAGTTATTCTGTTGTTTGACAGATGGCAGCACTATGCATTCTGTGCTGTTGTGAAATCTTAATTATGACATCATCAGTGAGTTGATGTTCGGTTTTACTGAGAGTGTGGCATGGAGAATGTTGCTCCTGCTGCATTATTGTCTTTCTTTATTCTATTTAATTATCTGCACCCAGTTTAGGCAGGGGATATATTTTTATAATGTAATTTAAGGCTTTCATGTGATGAAAGCATACTACTTAGAGTGTTAATTTTAACTAGAGAAATTTGATTCTGAAACCAGAACTGTATGTTTCATTGTGTGTTAAGTTTTCGTGAATGTCAAGATTTGTTTTTGTGTTGTGAAATAAAATTAAGAAAATTTCAAGGATTTCTTTCTTCAAATTCTCTACATAAAGAAAATTGGAGGCACTTAGGCGTGATATGTGAGTACTTGCTTTGTTTTGAAATTGTTCTTTGATGCTAAAGCTTAATTTTTCTACTGAAGTTGCATTTAGCAAGATATTATTTTAGAATATGAGAACAATCTGGTATCTTTATTGAATTGATAAAATAAGAAATAGTATTCTACAATATTATGTTTTGATAGTTCTTGAAAAAGAAAATTGTTCTCAAGATTATTATGATTTATTTACTTGTTGTTCTCAAGAGCATTATGATTTATTTGCTTGAAATATTTGAATATTTAGTTATTATGGTGAATTATTATTTTACATTGAAGAATTTTGAAGATTTTTAATTTTATGCACATTTGAGAACAGAAATTTCTATTGTTTGTATGAAAGAATAATTATGAACATTTTATAGTAGTTCTGTTTTTGACTTTGATTTGTTCTGTTTTTGAATTTAATTCAGTTACTTCTGTTTTTGAACTTAATTTGATTAGTTTTGTTTTGAAGCAATTCTGATTACTTTTGATTTTGAAGTAATTTTGATTAGTTTTGTTTTCAAGTTATCTGATTAATTTTATTTTGGAAATTATTCTGCTTATAAGTTATTGTGTAAAATGGAGGATTATGAGAAAAAATCTGCTCAAATTAAAATTGAGAGAGGTAGGGTGAAAGGCTCTGTAACTAGATTAGAGAATAGTTTTGATAATGTGAACACTAAAAATGAAATTTTGATTAGATTACAAAGATTAGATGATTTACTTAAAGAGTTCTTAAGATTAGATTCTTGTTTAAATGATGATGATTCTGAATTAGCAGAATTTGAAGACAGGTATTTTCAGTTGAAAACTAAATATCAAAACAAACTAGATTCTTTGAATCCTTCAGAAGTTGTTAATGTTGCAACACACAATTCTGTGCAAGGTTCTTCTGTTACTATTCCTAATCAATGTAATATTAGACTACCAAAATTGAATATTCCAGTATTTTCTGGAAAGTTTTCAGAATGGACAAATTTTAAGGATATGTTTGTTTCCACTGTCCATTCACAAGTAGGTTTAAGTAACATTCAGAAATTCCAGTATCTTAAAGGGTTACTTTCTGAAGAACCAGCTACATTAATTAAGCATATTCCCCTTTCTAATGAATCTTATCAAGAAGCTTGGGAAAAGTTGTTAAATCGATATGATAAAAAGAAACAAATTGTTAATTCTTTGATTAAATTATTTTTAGAACAAAAATCAGTTCTGCATCTTAATAGCATAAATATAAGAAATTTGCTGAATACTAGTGCTGAAGTTATTAGGGGTTTGAAAGCTGTTGGTGATGAAGCTACAAATAGAGATCCATGGTTAATATATTTGTTATTTCAAAAACTTGATCCGGAAAGTCGAAGACTTTGGTCCATTGAAAGTACAGAAAATGAATTTCCCACTTTGAAAGAATTTTTTGATTTCTTAAGTGTAAGATGTTCTTCTTTAGAGCTCATCTCTAACAATGAAAGTGATGTGAAACATTCCAAAAGTTCAAATTTTGTTGGTTCCAAGTACAGTTCTAATGATAAGCAATCAAAGGTGTGCTTAAAGTGTCAAGGAATACATCCGCTCTATAAATGTATTAAATTTAAATCCATGGATGTTGTTGCTCGAAAGAACTTTATTAAGCGTAATAACTGTTGCTTTTTATGTTTAAACTCTCATAAAGTTAAGGAATGTCCAAATTCTCATTTGAAATGCTTTAAATGTGAAAGTAAACATAATACACTCTTACATGAAGAGAATAAAAGTAATAATGCTTGCACTGCTAAGTTTGAAAATAAAGTTTTTCCAAATTCATCTGAGAATAAAAACCACCAGTCAAATAAAGAATTTGTACAGGAGTCAACATCTCACGAATTACAAATTAATTCTAGTGCTTCTTTCAATAATTCAAAATGTGTTTCTTTCCTACCTACTGCTAAAGTTCTCTTATATAATAATGAAAATAAACCTTACTCTTTTAGAGCTCTACTCGATTCTGGTTCGGAATGTTCTTTTGTTAGTGAAAATGTCATAAGAACTTTAGGGTTAAAAAGAAAGAATGACAGAATTCGATTAAATGGAATTGCTGGAGTATTGGCTGGACAAACTCGTGGTTCAGTAACTCTTACAGTTGGTTCAAAGCTTTCTAATGAGTCCTTAAAGGTTCAGGCATACATCCTGCCTAAAGTGACATCTCAATTACCTGCGGAATTACTTGACACAAAAAATATAGAGTATCTTAAAAATATTACGTTAGCAGATGAAGATTTCATGAAACCACAAGAATGTGATATTATTTTGGGATCTGACTGTTTCTTTACTATTTTAAGATATGGTAGAATTGTTAGTACCGAGAATGAGCCAATTGCCCAAAACACTATGTTTGGTTGGGTGGTAGCCGGAAAATTGGAACCTAAATGTAAATATTCTTCTAGTATTCAATCTCATTTTCTGAGTGTTCAAAACGAATCCAATGTTGATCTATTATTACAAAAATTTTGGCAAGCAGAAGAAATAGATGTTAATAAATCCCATTTGTCTGAGGAAGAAGAATTTTGTGAACAACATTTTTGTTCAACTTACAAGGTAACACCAGAAGGTAGATTTGAAGTTAAATTGCCAGTTTATAAAGATGTGATGTCATTAGGCGATTCTAAATCCATGGCAGTGTCACGTTTGTTTGCTATGGAGAGAAAATTTCAATTTGATAAAAATTTTGAAAATGAGTATAGAAATTTTATGAAGCAATATGAAGACATTGGTCATTTGATACTTATCGACAAAAACTCAAATCCTGCAAGCAACAAAGTATATTATCTTCCGCATCATTCTGTTATAAAAAGCGACTCTATTTCAACAAAGTTACGTGTGGTGTTTGATGGTTCATGCAAACCTCCTAATGCTAATTCGTTAAATTCTGTTTTAGCTGTTGGACAAATTCCACAACCAAATCTTTTTACCATTTTGATAAGATTTAGAGCAAATCCTATTGCTTTTACCGCTGATATTCAGCAGATGTATAGACAAGTTTTGATTGCTCCAGAAGATCAAGATTTACAGCGTATTGTTTGGCGTGACTCAGCATACTCAGCTATAAAGGAATACAGGCTACGAACTATTACATATGGTACATCATCAGCTCCATTTTTAGCTACTCGTTGTCTATTTCAAATTGGAAAGGATATTGAAAAGAATGATCCTGTAACAGCTTCAATAATTAAAGATAGTTTCTATGTTGATGATTGTATGTCCGGTGCAATCTCAAGCGAAGAAGCTATTAAAATGGTTGAGAAACTTTCACTGGCTTTAGAAAATAGAGGTTTTCATTTACGGAAGTGGAGATCTAATTCTTCCGATGTAGTTGATGTAGTGAATCATTTATCTTCAAATTCTCTTGAGTCAACAAATTTAGAAATTCATCCTGATGACTGTTCCAAAGCCTTAGGGCTTATTTGGGATTCTTCAAATGATGTTTTTGTCTTTAAAGTTAATTTACAATTTGATGATAACATAACTAAAAGAAAATTTCTTTCACAATCTGCCAAATTATTTGATCCATTAGGATTTTTGGCTCCATGTACTGTCTCTATAAAAATGTTTTACCAGCAATTGTGGTTGATGAAGTTAGACTGGGATACTGCTCTTCCTGAAAATTTCCAAGCAAATTGGAAGAAATTCCAAGAGGAATTTGAACAAGTTTGCTCTATTAGAATTCCCCGATGGATCCAAGTTTCCAGTAAAGAGCTCATTTTACATGGATTTAGCGATGCATCAGAATCAGCATATGCCGCCATCATATATGTGGTTCAACCTGGTGAAGTGAAGTCAAAGGTGACCATTTTAGTTGCTAAAAGCAAGGTAGCACCCCTTAAATCAGTTTCCATTCCAAGGCTGGAGCTCAATGGTGCTTTACTACTTTCCAGATTATATTCTGCATTAGTGACTATTTTGAATACCTTCATTATTAAGTTTTATGCTTGGACCGACTCGCAAGTAGTTCTATCATGGCTGTCATCTCATCCTAGGTGTTGGAAACCTTATGTGGCCAATAGAACCTCAGAAATTCTAGACTCTGTTCCATCTGACTGTTGGAGGTATGTTCCAGGCAAGGAAAATCCAGTTGACATTGCTTCTAGAGGTTTATCTCCTAAGGATCTTCCCGATTGTTCCCTTTGGTGGGAGGGCCCAAAGTGGCTTTCTTTAAGTCAAGAACATTGGCCTGAACAACCTCAAATAAAAACTAATTTAGACACTGTAAATAAAGAGAAAAAGAACCCTAAATTTTGTTTTCCAGTAACTGTGAATAATTCTTTGATTGATTTACTTTTTGAAAAATATTCTTCTTTTACTAAAATTGTTGATGTTTTAGCTTTTTGTATTAGGTTTGTGAGAAATTGCAAACAGAAAGTTGGCAAAATGAACACCAGTCCTTTGAGTAAAGGTAAATTTCTTCCTTTATCGACAAACGAAAGAAGACATTCAGGTAATTTGATTATTTCTTATATTCAGCAGCTATATTTCGCAGATGAAATTAGTTGTATTAGATCAAACAGACCAGTTTCTAAAAAAAGTTCTCTTTTTTCACTTTGTCCTTTTATTGATAGTGATGGTTTACTTAGGGTGGGAGGTAGGCTGAGAAATTCACCCCTCCAGTACAATGCAAAACATCCTGTCATTTTGCCAACTCAACATAAATTAAGTGTGTTAATTGTTAAATATTTTCATGTTATGCATTTTCATGCTGGGTTAAATTTGTTAATGGGTATCATTAGACAGAGTTATTGGATTGTACGTGCCAAGAAGATAATTAAAAATTGTATTCATAAATGTGTTACCTGCTGTAGATATAGAGCAGCTTCTTCCAAACAGTTAATGGGAGATCTTCCTCTTAACAGAGTCACTCCTAACAGGCCATTTTCTGCATGTGGAATCGATTATGCAGGGCCTATTAATATTTTGAAATATCGAGGCAGAGGAGCGAAAACTACTAAATGCTATATTGTTCTATTTGTTTGTTTTGCAACTAAAGCTCTACATTTAGAGTTGGTGAGTGATTTAACCTCCGAGGCATTTATTGCTTCATTAAACAGATTTTGCTCTCGAAGAGGAGCTCCTCAACATGTGTATAGTGATAATGCCACAACATTTGTAGGTGCTAAAAGGCAACTCTCAGATTTATATAAATTTATTTGTTCAATTGAAAGAAATGAAAAAATTTGTTATTTTTTGTCTCAAAGAAACATTGAGTGGCATATGATTCCTCCAGTGAGTCCGCATTTTGGTGGACTGTGGGAAGCCGCTGTTCGTTCTGTAAAATTTCATATCAAACGTGTAATTGGAAATACTAATTTAACTTTTGAGGAACTTTATACATTTTTAACTCAAATTGAAGCCATCTTGAATTCTAGACCATTAGTGGCAATTGATAGTGATAACAATTCAGATGGTATAAATATATTGACTCCATCTCATTTTTTAACTGGTGATGTCATAACTTCCCCAGCTGAACCTTTAAATGAGGAAAATTTGTCTTTACGATCTCGTTGGGATATTGTACAAAAATTGAAATTATGTTTTTGGAAAAGGTGGAGTATTGATTATTTGAGTACTCTGCAAAATAGAAAAAAATGGAGAGTAAATACTGAAAAATTTAAAGTAAATGATGTAGTAATTTTGAAAGAGGATAATGTTCCTCCTTCTGTTTGGCCATTAGGCAAAATTATTGAAATTCATCCAGGTAAGGATGGTATAGTCCGTGTAGTAACTGTTAAAACCGCTAGGGGTATTTTTAAAAGACCTATTGTAAAACTTTGTTTACTTCCTTTGCATCAAGAATAGCTTCTTGATGGGTGGGAGTATGTTCAGTGCTGAACTGATAGTGAATCAAATCAAATATAAGATTTTAGTTATTCTGTTGTTTGACAGATGGCAGCACTATGCATTCTGTGCTGTTGTGAAATCTTAATTATGACATCATCAGTGAGTTGATGTTTGGTTTTACTGAGAGTGTGGCATGGAGAATGTTGCTCCTGCTGCATTATTGTCTTTCTTTATTCTATTTAATTATCTGCACCCAGTTTAGGCAGGGGATATATTTTTATAATGTAATTTAAGGCTTTCATGTGATGAAAGCATACTACTTAGAGTGTTAATTTTAACTAGAGAAATTTGATTCTGAAACCAGAACTGTATGTTTCATTGTGTGTTAAGTTTTCGTGAATGTCAAGATTTGTTTTTGTGTTGTGAAATAAAATTAAGAAAATTTCAAGGATTTCTTTCTTCAAATTCTCTACATAAAGAAAATTGGAGGCACTTAGGCGTGATATGTGAGTACTTGCTTTGTTTTGAAATTGTTCTTTGATGCTAAAGCTTAATTTTTCTACTGAAGTTGCATTTAGCAAGATATTATTTTAGAATATGAGAACAATCTGGTATCTTTATTGAATTGATAAAATAAGAAATAGTATTCTACAATATTATGTTTTGATAGTTCTTGAAAAAGAAAATTGTTCTCAAGATTATTATGATTTATTTACTTGTTGTTCTCAAGAGCATTATGATTTATTTGCTTGAAATATTTGAATATTTAGTTATTATGGTGAATTATTATTTTACATTGAAGAATTTTGAAGATTTTTAATTTTATGCACATTTGAGAACAGAAATTTCTATTGTTTGTATGAAAGAATAATTATGAACATTTTATAGTAGTTCTGTTTTTGACTTTGATTTGTTCTGTTTTTGAATTTAATTCAGTTACTTCTGTTTTTGAACTTAATTTGATTAGTTTTGTTTTGAAGCAATTCTGATTACTTTTGATTTTGAAGTAATTTTGATTAGTTTTGTTTTCAAGTTATCTGATTAATTTTATTTTGGAAATTATTCTGCTTATAAGTTATTGTGTAAAATGGAGGATTATGAGAAAAAATCTGCTCAAATTAAAATTGAGAGAGGTAGGGTGAAAGGCTCTGTAACTAGATTAGAGAATAGTTTTGATAATGTGAACACTAAAAATGAAATTTTGATTAGATTACAAAGATTAGATGATTTACTTAAAGAGTTCTTAAGATTAGATTCTTGTTTAAATGATGATGATTCTGAATTAGCAGAATTTGAAGACAGGTATTTTCAGTTGAAAACTAAATATCAAAACAAACTAGATTCTTTGAATCCTTCAGAAGTTGTTAATGTTGCAACACACAATTCTGTGCAAGGTTCTTCTGTTACTATTCCTAATCAATGTAATATTAGACTACCAAAATTGAATATTCCAGTATTTTCTGGAAAGTTTTCAGAATGGACAAATTTTAAGGATATGTTTGTTTCCACTGTCCATTCACAAGTAGGTTTAAGTAACATTCAGAAATTCCAGTATCTTAAAGGGTTACTTTCTGAAGAACCAGCTACATTAATTAAGCATATTCCCCTTTCTAATGAATCTTATCAAGAAGCTTGGGAAAAGTTGTTAAATCGATATGATAAAAAGAAACAAATTGTTAATTCTTTGATTAAATTATTTTTAGAACAAAAATCAGTTCTGCATCTTAATAGCATAAATATAAGAAATTTGCTGAATACTAGTGCTGAAGTTATTAGGGGTTTGAAAGCTGTTGGTGATGAAGCTACAAATAGAGATCCATGGTTAATATATTTGTTATTTCAAAAACTTGATCCGGAAAGTCGAAGACTTTGGTCCATTGAAAGTACAGAAAATGAATTTCCCACTTTGAAAGAATTTTTTGATTTCTTAAGTGTAAGATGTTCTTCTTTAGAGCTCATCTCTAACAATGAAAGTGATGTGAAACATTCCAAAAGTTCAAATTTTGTTGGTTCCAAGTACAGTTCTAATGATAAGCAATCAAAGGTGTGCTTAAAGTGTCAAGGAATACATCCGCTCTATAAATGTATTAAATTTAAATCCATGGATGTTGTTGCTCGAAAGAACTTTATTAAGCGTAATAACTGTTGCTTTTTATGTTTAAACTCTCATAAAGTTAAGGAATGTCCAAATTCTCATTTGAAATGCTTTAAATGTGAAAGTAAACATAATACACTCTTACATGAAGAGAATAAAAGTAATAATGCTTGCACTGCTAAGTTTGAAAATAAAGTTTTTCCAAATTCATCTGAGAATAAAAACCACCAGTCAAATAAAGAATTTGTACAGGAGTCAACATCTCACGAATTACAAATTAATTCTAGTGCTTCTTTCAATAATTCAAAATGTGTTTCTTTCCTACCTACTGCTAAAGTTCTCTTATATAATAATGAAAATAAACCTTACTCTTTTAGAGCTCTACTCGATTCTGGTTCGGAATGTTCTTTTGTTAGTGAAAATGTCATAAGAACTTTAGGGTTAAAAAGAAAGAATGACAGAATTCGATTAAATGGAATTGCTGGAGTATTGGCTGGACAAACTCGTGGTTCAGTAACTCTTACAGTTGGTTCAAAGCTTTCTAATGAGTCCTTAAAGGTTCAGGCATACATCCTGCCTAAAGTGACATCTCAATTACCTGCGGAATTACTTGACACAAAAAATATAGAGTATCTTAAAAATATTACGTTAGCAGATGAAGATTTCATGAAACCACAAGAATGTGATATTATTTTGGGATCTGACTGTTTCTTTACTATTTTAAGATATGGTAGAATTGTTAGTACCGAGAATGAGCCAATTGCCCAAAACACTATGTTTGGTTGGGTGGTAGCCGGAAAATTGGAACCTAAATGTAAATATTCTTCTAGTATTCAATCTCATTTTCTGAGTGTTCAAAACGAATCCAATGTTGATCTATTATTACAAAAATTTTGGCAAGCAGAAGAAATAGATGTTAATAAATCCCATTTGTCTGAGGAAGAAGAATTTTGTGAACAACATTTTTGTTCAACTTACAAGGTAACACCAGAAGGTAGATTTGAAGTTAAATTGCCAGTTTATAAAGATGTGATGTCATTAGGCGATTCTAAATCCATGGCAGTGTCACGTTTGTTTGCTATGGAGAGAAAATTTCAATTTGATAAAAATTTTGAAAATGAGTATAGAAATTTTATGAAGCAATATGAAGACATTGGTCATTTGATACTTATCGACAAAAACTCAAATCCTGCAAGCAACAAAGTATATTATCTTCCGCATCATTCTGTTATAAAAAGCGACTCTATTTCAACAAAGTTACGTGTGGTGTTTGATGGTTCATGCAAACCTCCTAATGCTAATTCGTTAAATTCTGTTTTAGCTGTTGGACAAATTCCACAACCAAATCTTTTTACCATTTTGATAAGATTTAGAGCAAATCCTATTGCTTTTACCGCTGATATTCAGCAGATGTATAGACAAGTTTTGATTGCTCCAGAAGATCAAGATTTACAGCGTATTGTTTGGCGTGACTCAGCATACTCAGCTATAAAGGAATACAGGCTACGAACTATTACATATGGTACATCATCAGCTCCATTTTTAGCTACTCGTTGTCTATTTCAAATTGGAAAGGATATTGAAAAGAATGATCCTGTAACAGCTTCAATAATTAAAGATAGTTTCTATGTTGATGATTGTATGTCCGGTGCAATCTCAAGCGAAGAAGCTATTAAAATGGTTGAGAAACTTTCACTGGCTTTAGAAAATAGAGGTTTTCATTTACGGAAGTGGAGATCTAATTCTTCCGATGTAGTTGATGTAGTGAATCATTTATCTTCAAATTCTCTTGAGTCAACAAATTTAGAAATTCATCCTGATGACTGTTCCAAAGCCTTAGGGCTTATTTGGGATTCTTCAAATGATGTTTTTGTCTTTAAAGTTAATTTACAATTTGATGATAACATAACTAAAAGAAAATTTCTTTCACAATCTGCCAAATTATTTGATCCATTAGGATTTTTGGCTCCATGTACTGTCTCTATAAAAATGTTTTACCAGCAATTGTGGTTGATGAAGTTAGACTGGGATACTGCTCTTCCTGAAAATTTCCAAGCAAATTGGAAGAAATTCCAAGAGGAATTTGAACAAGTTTGCTCTATTAGAATTCCCCGATGGATCCAAGTTTCCAGTAAAGAGCTCATTTTACATGGATTTAGCGATGCATCAGAATCAGCATATGCCGCCATCATATATGTGGTTCAACCTGGTGAAGTGAAGTCAAAGGTGACCATTTTAGTTGCTAAAAGCAAGGTAGCACCCCTTAAATCAGTTTCCATTCCAAGGCTGGAGCTCAATGGTGCTTTACTACTTTCCAGATTATATTCTGCATTAGTGACTATTTTGAATACCTTCATTATTAAGTTTTATGCTTGGACCGACTCGCAAGTAGTTCTATCATGGCTGTCATCTCATCCTAGGTGTTGGAAACCTTATGTGGCCAATAGAACCTCAGAAATTCTAGACTCTGTTCCATCTGACTGTTGGAGGTATGTTCCAGGCAAGGAAAATCCAGTTGACATTGCTTCTAGAGGTTTATCTCCTAAGGATCTTCCCGATTGTTCCCTTTGGTGGGAGGGCCCAAAGTGGCTTTCTTTAAGTCAAGAACATTGGCCTGAACAACCTCAAATAAAAACTAATTTAGACACTGTAAATAAAGAGAAAAAGAACCCTAAATTTTGTTTTCCAGTAACTGTGAATAATTCTTTGATTGATTTACTTTTTGAAAAATATTCTTCTTTTACTAAAATTGTTGATGTTTTAGCTTTTTGTATTAGGTTTGTGAGAAATTGCAAACAGAAAGTTGGCAAAATGAACACCAGTCCTTTGAGTAAAGGTAAATTTCTTCCTTTATCGACAAACGAAAGAAGACATTCAGGTAATTTGATTATTTCTTATATTCAGCAGCTATATTTCGCAGATGAAATTAGTTGTATTAGATCAAACAGACCAGTTTCTAAAAAAAGTTCTCTTTTTTCACTTTGTCCTTTTATTGATAGTGATGGTTTACTTAGGGTGGGAGGTAGGCTGAGAAATTCACCCCTCCAGTACAATGCAAAACATCCTGTCATTTTGCCAACTCAACATAAATTAAGTGTGTTAATTGTTAAATATTTTCATGTTATGCATTTTCATGCTGGGTTAAATTTGTTAATGGGTATCATTAGACAGAGTTATTGGATTGTACATGCCAAGAAGATAATTAAAAATTGTATTCATAAATGTGTTACCTGCTGTAGATATAGAGCAGCTTCTTCCAAACAGTTAATGGGAGATCTTCCTCTTAACAGAGTCACTCCTAACAGGCCATTTTCTGCATGTGGAATCGATTATGCAGGGCCTATTAATATTTTGAAATATCGAGGCAGAGGAGCGAAAACTACTAAATGCTATATTGTTCTATTTGTTTGTTTTGCAACTAAAGCTCTACATTTAGAGTTGGTGAGTGATTTAACCTCCGAGGCATTTATTGCTTCATTAAACAGATTTTGCTCTCGAAGAGGAGCTCCTCAACATGTGTATAGTGATAATGCCACAACATTTGTAGGTGCTAAAAGGCAACTCTCAGATTTATATAAATTTATTTGTTCAATTGAAAGAAATGAAAAAATTTGTTATTTTTTGTCTCAAAGAAACATTGAGTGGCATATGATTCCTCCAGTGAGTCCGCATTTTGGTGGACTGTGGGAAGCCGCTGTTCGTTCTGTAAAATTTCATATCAAACGTGTAATTGGAAATACTAATTTAACTTTTGAGGAACTTTATACATTTTTAACTCAAATTGAAGCCATCTTGAATTCTAGACCATTAGTGGCAATTGATAGTGATAACAATTCAGATGGTATAAATATATTGACTCCATCTCATTTTTTAACTGGTGATGTCATAACTTCCCCAGCTGAACCTTTAAATGAGGAAAATTTGTCTTTACGATCTCGTTGGGATATTGTACAAAAATTGAAATTATGTTTTTGGAAAAGGTGGAGTATTGATTATTTGAGTACTCTGCAAAATAGAAAAAAATGGAGAGTAAATACTGAAAAATTTAAAGTAAATGATGTAGTAATTTTGAAAGAGGATAATGTTCCTCCTTCTGTTTGGCCATTAGGCAAAATTATTGAAATTCATCCAGGTAAGGATGGTATAGTCCGTGTAGTAACTGTTAAAACCGCTAGGGGTATTTTTAAAAGACCTATTGTAAAACTTTGTTTACTTCCTTTGCATCAAGAATAGCTTCTTGATGGGTGGGAGTATGTTCAGTGCTGAACTGATAGTGAATCAAATCAAATATAAGATTTTAGTTATTCTGTTGTTTGACAGATGGCAGCACTATGCATTCTGTGCTGTTGTGAAATCTTAATTATGACATCATCAGTGAGTTGATGTTTGGTTTTACTGAGAGTGTGGCATGGAGAATGTTGCTCCTGCTGCATTATTGTCTTTCTTTATTCTATTTAATTATCTGCACCCAGTTTAGGCAGGGGATATATTTTTATAATGTAATTTAAGGCTTTCATGTGATGAAAGCATACTACTTAGAGTGTTAATTTTAACTAGAGAAATTTGATTCTGAAACCAGAACTGTATGTTTCATTGTGTGTTAAGTTTTCGTGAATGTCAAGATTTGTTTTTGTGTTGTGAAATAAAATTAAGAAAATTTCAAGGATTTCTTTCTTCAAATTCTCTACATAAAGAAAATTGGAGGCACTTAGGCGTGATATGTGAGTACTTGCTTTGTTTTGAAATTGTTCTTTGATGCTAAAGCTTAATTTTTCTACAATTCTCTACAATTCTCTACAATTAGTAACATAAATTTGAAGAAGAAATATTTTCCTTTATAATAATTCTTAGTTATATGTGGAAATAATAATGTGCAATGATACAAATATAAATATAATAGTAGTAATAACAATAATAATAATATAGTACGTTATTTGTTTTATTTGATGGAATTTATTTTAATTTGTAAATTTCGTTTACTAAGCTATGTATCATTAATTTGAAATTTGAAATTTTACATTGAACAAGTACTTAAAAGTTCTACTATGCATAACTGCATAAAAATTCAGGATTAGTAAATATATTACATTCATTTTCCTGTATAAGGAAAATAAAATTTTAAAAAGGAAAAAATGAAAAATCTCGTTTTTCTAAATTGATAATATCGTTAACGTTAAGAATTATGAAAAAAAAAAAAAAAAAAAAAAAAAAAAAAAAAAAAAAAGAATACTATATACATTTTCTGTTATAATTATTATTCTACGTAATTATAACAATATAATAATGAAATAAAATTTAATGCTATTTCTTTTTCATTTATAAATTTCACGCGGTAATATTAGTAAAATAAATTTAAAATTTGAAGAAGAAATATTTTCCTTTATAATGATTCGTATAAATAATAATACAGGAATAAACGTAGAAATAATAATCTAGAAATAAACGTAGAATAATAATGTGTAATGGTACAAATATAAATACAATAGTAGTAATGACAAGAATGATAGTAGTAGTTTAATAATAGTAGTTGTTCATTTGATGTTATTTATTTCCAATTGTAAATTTCATTTACTAGTACATATAAGTATCATTAAATTAAATTTTCGAAATTTTACATTGAATTAGTGCTTGCATAAAATTTGAGAATTCATAAATACGTATGTTCATTCATTTTTCTGTAGGGGAGGGGGTGGGGGAGGATAAAATAAAATAAATGCAAAAATGCTTGAAAATGGAATGAAAGTTCATGAAACGAAGGGGGAAGTTGAAATTTAATCAGGATGAAAACCAAGATTCGGGTATTTTAATGAAAATTTTTTGGATGGTTGTCATTTGAAAATATTTATTCAATTTAAAATATAGATCTCAATCGTACGGAAATAACATTTCAGTTTCTGCTGAAAAAGATGAATTTAACTTTTTTTTTTCAGAAATTATTTTCTAAAAGTGTAGAAAATTTGATGGCGAACCTAAAGAATCAATTTCGATGTCTTTAACAGTTTTGATATTTTAACACGTTGAGTGCCACGGTGCTGACACTGAAACTGAAAAATTGACAATGTTTTAAGTAATTTTTAAGAAAGTATAATCCTGTAATAAATAAATGGTAAGTAAATTTTAAATAAATTTTCAGTAATTACTTAAAACAATATGTATATATTTAGTTTTATATCATATTTTAGACGTCAGCCATCGGTGAATGACGCGTTCTAAATGGGAAGTCCGGTGTTAGTCACCGGTGACTGACGTGGCGCTTAACGTGTTAACAAAAGAAACGCTTAATATTTTTCAGGGAGACATGAATCTCGTTTTCCTAAATAGATAGTATTACAAGCAACAAGAATATAATAGAATATGTATTCTTTTATCAAATTTGTATTCATACGTAGAAATAATAATATGTAATGATAAAAATATAACTATAATAATAAAACAGCATTTGATACTATTTCTTTTTCATTTGTTAATAAGTTTCATAAATTTGAAATTTTATATCGAACTGGTACTTAAAAATTCTTCTATGGATAATTGCGTGAAAATTAAGGATCTAAAAATATTTATCTTTTTTTTTTTTGTTGTTCGTTATGAGAAAATAAATTCAAAAATATGAAAAAAATCATGAAAATAAAATGAAGGTTTTCGGGACGAAGGGAAAATTTAATCAGGTGAGAACCGAAACTCGGACATTTTAATGAAAATGCACCCGATGGCTGTCATGTGAAAATATTGATTCGATTTAAAAGGGGGAAAAAGATCCCAATCGTACCATAATAACATTTTAGTTACAGAGATTTCAATGTGTTTGCGAACATAACAAGATATGTTATTTCTATGTTATTATCGGAAGGAATTTTTTTTCCTTCTTCTTTTTCAAAAAGAAAATTATTTTTTAACAAGTAAGAATTTTAATGATGAACTTGAAGAAAGAATTCTGGATGTCTTCAGAGTATTAAAAAAAGGTAGGGGAGAGGGTAACCGTTATGAAATCACATCTAATATAGCTGTCACTGAAGTACCTTTTTGGGGAAATTACTAAAACTTTTTTAAACCCTTTTTTAAATATTTTTGTTAGTAGATAAACTATAAATTCACATCGAAAAATCAAAGACAAATGTGACAATTATGTTAACCCATTTTAGGTCAAGCATAGAAATTTTATAAAATGTGGTATTATTTTCATGGAAATATGCTTAAATTACATTCATTAAGACAAAAAAAAAAGTTTCATGCATGAAAAATAATATTTTATTTGAGAAATAAATTGCATTCGGCATTTTCACGCATTCAGTCAATGGTGTGAACGCACCATTAAATTTAAAATTAATATATTTTTAAATTTTTTTATGAAATTTGTTTTATTACTACTTTATTTACAGAACTTGTAACTTTAATCCATTATAAAAACATATGATTAATCTCAAGTGGCATAATTATACATTTTCAAAAAGTCGAATTTGTCAATAACCGTTTCAATTTTAAAAGACTAGTGTATTTTGAAAATTTCTCAACAGAAAGTATTTACTCCAATTGAATTACTGATATTTTATAGGTGTCTCCAGAACTCTTAAAAACAGCAGAAAAATAAAATTAGTGAAAAATATTCGTTACAGTGTTAATAAAAAAATATTTATTGAAATAGTGCGTTTACGCACCTTTGGCCGAAAATGGGTTTTAAATAAACTCCTGAGAAAAAAGCAAGGAGGGGGGCGGAGGGTCACCCTTACAAACTCAGCCACAAATCATCGTATAAAAATATGCTGGTACGGATCGATTAGTAATAAAGTCAACTAACTAACACTATACTTAAATTTTGCCCACTTAAATCGACTTGTCGCCCACATGTGTAAATTGTAACAAAATTTTAAATTTTAAATACTAACACCTAATTTTGATGTCATATTTTGAATCTTCGAAAATGTTACCTTCGGATACCATGCGGTAAGTGATTCGGTCTAGTAGTTTAGGAATTATGCAGGTTTATAGTTTAGAACTCCTAATGTTGAATTCATATTAAATTTATTTTCATTCAGTGCAATCCAGGTTGCAATGCGGGTAACTCCAAAATCACTTAGAGGAATGTGCTGTGATTTTGATTCTTCTAGCTTCGATGTCTGTTAAAATTTTCATAAGTAACAATTCATATTTCTTTCGAAAACAAAATATTTTGATATTATTTTCCGAAAAAAAAATATGACTTTATGAATACAAATCGATTTCTAGAAGTTTTCAATATGCGAATTGAAATTTATATTTCACTCCACCACGTATTTATTTTCTTTACGTTCACGCTTAATTCCATATGTGCAATTCTTGTAGTTCCAAAAAATGTCCGTCATAATGCATTAATTTGGCATGGACCCCGATTATGGAAAATTCACCGTTTTATTTACACTTGGTAGAAAGAGAGAACGAGTTCAATTTCTTTTAAAAAATTATAATTCTTGCTATTTATTTTTTTTTTTAAATATGGCAACAAGAAAGAAAAAGAAGCATTATTTAAACCTTCTATTCAGTATTAATAAATTGTTTTCTTAACATATAGTGAAAACTTAATTATTATTAAACAAATAATTGATAAAATCGTATTAAAAATTACATTACACCTTTATTTTTTATTTAAATTTTGACTACTTACTGTTTTAAATATTCGTTATTGTACATTCACAGCCAATGTTGACAAGCGCGGTTAGGGGCGTCATTAATTCCGTTGATCTTGTAACTCATAAACAGTTGTAACCATAAACAATATTTGGTGATTTATTGCCGGCAGCCGTCTAACGAAAAAATATCTTATAATTAAGAGCTAAAACTTAAGGGGTCTCAAGACTCTTAAAATTGAAAAAATGAAAAAAAAAGGGAAATTTTTCAACATTTAACATCGTAAAATGTATTTGATGTTAAGACACAAATTATATTGGAATTGAAAGATGTAAATATGTTCTTTCATTTCATGTATTTAAAAATTTGAAATGTGCAGAATTAGCATTTACAGTGGGCTCCAAACAGTTATGCATTTGTCGAGCGGAAAATTTTCATAACAGATTACGCGCAAGATTACAAAATAAATTTTGCAACTAGAATGAAAATTTTGGTGCCTACTTATACATCTGATTGTAGTAAATACCCTGAACCTAAATAAATTTATATTTAAAGTATTTTTATATTTTTAATACACAGTTGTATTTAGCTAATGCAAAATTTTGAAATTTTCAAAAGTTTAATCACCTAAAAAATATTTTTTTTTTTAACAATAAAAAAGTAATTTTAGGTTCAGTTTATACAAACTCATTATGAAATATATGTTTCGAAAATTTCATGAACAAATATTCAGAGGTTTTTGAGATATCGTGCGCGTTGTGCCCCAAAACGTCATTTGGAGAAAAATGACTTTAAAGTTTCGGAAACGCCGCTTCAGCTATAGAGCGGGTATAATTCTAAAATTCTTCTGTTCTAATGGGAATTTCAAGGAAACAATTATATCAAAATGTCTAGAAATAGTAAGAGTTTAACATCTAAAAAAATTCAAATTTCGAAAATTTTAAAGCTTTAAGAGTTCTGAGACACCTTAAATAATTGAGAACTAAAATAAAACTATCAAAGTGTTGCATTGTCATCGGAAACATACCTGTACACATGATATTTATAATTCTAGCCTATCAATAAAAAAGTGAAAAACAATTACCAAAGGCCATCTTTAAATACAAAAACAAAGTTAAATTAAATAAAAGAGTGTAAAAAATGCATCTTTACAGAAATAAAATTATGAAAAAAAACTCTATCCTTATGTGCAGCTCTAAAGCTTTGCGGATAAAAAAAATACTTTAAAATAATTCTGTATAGGGAATTTTTATGTATTTTCTCTCTATTATGTAACATTGATAATAAGATCAAATGCCAAGATTTTATTTTGCATACATATATTACATTATTTTAATAATTATGTTGTATTTCAAACTCGTTTTTCGTTCTTTTTTTTTTTTCTTTTTTTTTTTTCCATGTCGGCAACGAAGTAATTTAAATGCGCTCTCTAATAGCCTAGTATATTTAGTATTTTTATAGTACTTTTTATAAAAACTTTTTAAAAGAGCTCAACATTTTTTATTCGGAATATTTCTCAAATTCTTTCCATTACTGAAACTTTTATTTCCCGACGGCATCATTTTTCAGGGTGCTTTATATTCCGTTTCTATCCACTTTTTTGTAAAAAAAAAATTCCCTCTTTTTTCCCTTCATTTTTTAAGGAATTGGGTATGAATGCGTCTTTCCTATTTCTTCTTTTTCTGTAATCGTCATTTTGAATGTCTTACCAGTAATGAGCCATTTGCATGCGATGCATTGTGGGAACTCATTAGTTGTCTCCAGAAACTGGCATTAAGAGATTTATCTTGAATTTCACTGGAATGAACGAGAAAGAACATTAGAGTTGCAGTTCACTGAAAAATTTAAATTTCAACCCCCCTTGAAAAAAAAGGGAAGCTTTTTGAGAATTAATCGATATTCTTTGAAATAGATAGGATAAACATTTTTCATGAAGATTTGGAAACTTTCTATAAATTTTCTTTTAATGAAAGCTGAAAATCGACCTCGACATTTGATAAAATTGTCTGTTGGTTACACAAAGATAAATCGCGTGATTTTTTTTTCATAACATCAGTTAAATTTTATATATACTAAATAAGATCGTCATTCTCTGTTGCTTGCATTGATAATCGTCTATGTTTATACATAAAACAAGAGGTTTAAAGATAAGTTTAAAATTAAAAATCGTAAAAAAAAAATCACTCTTTAAATATCATTCAACATTTATTTTTCAAATCACACTTAATGACTGATCAAAATACTCAATTATTGCTATAAGTGATAAACTTAAATTTTAAAAAAGGCAAACTACCTTTATTTATTTACATTTCGACATGTTTCGTTGCATCAGACGGCAAGATTCTCAAGAAAATAAAATGATAAAAATATTTTCGCAAAAATTCAAATCGAAAATTAGTAAACAAAAACAAAAATCACGCGAACACAAGGATAATGAAAATAACTGCTGTTAATTAAATGCTGTTAATTTCATTATCCTTCAGTTCGCGTGATTTTTGTTTTTGTTTTTGTTTACTAGTTTTTCGATTTGAATTTTTGTGTTTCGTTTATATGGTTTGCATCACACTTAATGAAGCTCGTTTGAATTTGGTCAAAACTTTGCTACTTCTAATTTACGTTACTTATACTGCCTTTAAAAAAAATCGTTTAAAGTGTTTTAAATGGAGTTTTAAAGGAGTAAATATCGGGTTATTTTTCGAATGAATGCAAAATATCACAACTACCATGTCGAGTCTAGAAGTGACGGCGCATTGCCATTAAATCCTGCTTAACAGCAAGGAGTAATGGTGGGGAGATCATTTGACCGGTCCATTATACACCTGCCGGCCGAAGTCATTGCAGGTAGAACACTGTAAAAAAAAAAAAACTGACTAAAAAACGGAAATACTACTGGCAATCTAGACGCCAGTACTATTTCCGTTTTTTGTAGGGGAATTTTTACCCATAAATTACAGAAAAAATTCCGTTTTTAATCAGAAAAACTGAAAAATTTCTGTAATTTATGGGTAAAAATTCCCGTAAAAAAACGGAAATAGTACTGGCGTCTAGATTGCCAGTAGTATTTCCGTTTTTTAGTCCGTTTTCTTTTTTACAGTGAATTGAAAATTTGTTTTCAGCGTAAAGGAAACGAAAATGACAAAATGTGGGAGGAAATTCCAGCTGAAACGGGCTTTCTGTGCCTATTTTCAAACATAGGTCACACAGTTGTTATTCGATTAAGCGAGGACAGTTCGTAAAAGGTATTTGTTTAAGCGGGGGAAAATAACATAGAACCAATGGAAATAAATTCGGTTCCGGAGGATTATATTCGAATAAGCGGGGTATTCGATTATCTGTGACCCGATTATGTGGGGAGGACTGTAGTTTCTTAATTTCTTAATTAAGATATGGGAAAGGGAGCAAAGAGAATTAGTTAAACTATTTATTCAGGATTTTTAAATTGTTTTCTCAACGTATAATTATAATTTTATTATTATTAAACAATTAATTGGTAAAATAGAATTTTAAAAATGTATTAAATGCTTTATTTTTCATTTATATATTATTTACTACTTTTTAGTGTTTGAAATATTACATTGCTGCAGTTTTGCAGCCAATTAGCATATTTTAGTGAAAGTGCTTTGCGCATAATTAGCTCGATTGTTGTTGTAACTCGTATGCGAAAATATGCCTTACAATTAATTTACTAATTTATAATTAAGTTTTAAAAATATTAACGAATGCTCTCAATATGCGAGGGTGTACAGCATAGTTTAGAAACAGTTCTTTGGCACAACAGAGTGTGTGCCTTTATTGTTATGTTCTATGCCTCTTATACTTTATTCTGAAGAAAGACTCCAGAAAAATAACGGTTGCTATTCTACAGTAAAAAATTCTAGCTTTGCCCTTTCTTCGTCTGGAAAGAACGATTTAATGATACACATAATAAATTTTTGTTTTCTTGGTAAATTCTCTTAAGAAAAAAAAATCCTAACACATACAGTCGAATTTCCCTTTGACGAAGTTTTCTACTTAACGAAATTTTCTGCTGAACCTTGACTTTGAACATCATTATCATGTAAATTAATCTCCATATTACGGAAAATATATTCTATATCACGAATTTTATTTCAAATTTCGTCCGCGTACAGCATTCAAACTGAGAGGGTGCTGTTGCGATGTATGTATGAATTTATTTTAGCGGACTGTATGAAAATGGAATTATGTATTTATTTAATCATTTCCATTAAAAAAAAAAAATTAATTAATCTTTTGATACAATAAGAAAGGAATTAGTTTCACGAAAATATTACAGATGAATTGCTCGGGTACTTACAAAAGTGCGGAAATTTTTATGAACAGTGTATTTTTTTAAAGAAACCTGTACAAAGAAATATTATAGATTTTTTTTTTTAAATTAAGGATTTGGAATACTGAGAAAAGAGAGAAAAGGTACGCTACACTTCAGTTTTTACCCGACTGTTTAGAAGGGTTATGTGTTTCACACGTATCTGGGTATGTGTATTTCTTTATACCCTCGAAACATCCCAACGGCTAGATGGATTTTAATGAATGAGGTCTCTATCGATTCGTCATAACCGTCCGAGGGTTATAGACTAGGTTTTGTTTTTATAAATTCAAAATGGCGGCCGTAAAATAGAAAATGGCGGTAGAGACGAAAAAAATTTTTTACGCACCCTATTGAGTGGCATACCATTGGATAGGTCTTTCAAAATGAAGACGATGTTTCATTGACTATTTTACAGTCAGAAACTCCGTTTAAATATTACACAACCTGGAAGTTGTGTAGGTACGATCTCTAGCTTTACTCAAACTCCAACCTTCAATAGACATCTATAGGCTTCATCGAAACAGCGTTTATAGATAGGAACTAACAATTAAACGCAACTTAAAAGTCATCATTACAAGTAAATAGAAAAATATGTGTAAGTAATACACAAAATAGTTTCACATTGATGAGAAATAATTAATTAGTTCGTTTTTTACGCAGTCGGTTTTTTTTATTTTTTAAATTTAATTTCAATTATTTATTATACAAATTTCATGAATTTGAGTTGATTTCTATTTAACGAATTTTCTTCATAACGAAGTGTTTAAGTGTTGTAATGATCAGATTTCATTAAATGAAGTTTAACTGTATTTTTAGAATGATAATTTTCGCTCCACAGATTCTTTCTGTTTCCATTTAAAATTACTCAACAAACAAAAATTTGAAGTGAAAAGAATAGCTATTGTGTATCGTCTGCTTGAGTTGCGTTGATTGTAACTAAGGTCTTATTACCCGACTGCCAAGAAGAGTTGTGTGTTTCGTGAGTATCTAGGTATGTGGATTTCTTTATACCCTCGAAACATATAAACGACTGCATGGATTTTAATGAATGAGGTCTCTATCGATTCGTCTTAACCGCCCGATGGTTATAGGCTAGATTTTGTTTTTATAAATTCAAAATGGCAGTAAAGACGAAAAAAAATTTACGCACCATATTGAGTGGCATACATTTGATAGGTCTTTTAAAATGAAGATGATGTGGCATTGACTATTTTACAGTCAGAAGATCCGTTTAATTATTACACAAGCTGGAAGCTGTGTAGGTAGGATCTCTAACTTCACTATAGGCCTCATTAAAACAGTGTTTATAGATAGGAACTAACAATTAAACACAGCTTAAAAGTCATCAAGCAAGTAAATAAAAAATAGGCAAGTAATATAAAAAATAGTTTCACATTGTTGAGAAATAATTACATAATTCGCTTTTTACGCAGTCGGTTTTTTTTTTTTTTTTTTTTTTTTTTTGTCTCTAAATCGCACCTGCTTTTATTTACTCTTAATCTTTCTTGATATTGAACAATCAGTAAATCACATTATTACCGACATCGCTCATGTTTGACGTACAATTGACGATCATATACTGAAATATTTGAGATTTCTCCGCAAAAGATTATACATAGTAATTAACACAACTATTTTTTTTTAACGTAAAATAATATGTACTTCAACAATATATTGAAATTTTATGGTGATTGGCCACAGAAACCTAGTAATAAATAGCCTTGAAAATAAACAACAAAATAGATAGACGAACATACTATTTCTTCTTCTTTGTTTCTTTTATATGGGATCGCCTTAACAACGATTTAATGAGCACCTTCCAACGCTTTAAATCTATTCATTTTTTTGCATTATTTTTACACATGTGATTTTATTTTAAATATATGCACACACACATATATATTATAAACCATGACAAATTACCTGCAAATATTGTGAAACTGCATATAATAAAGGAATTTATTAAAATTAAAAATGATAAATAAATATATATATATATATATAATAAAGATGAAATCACAAATATATGAACAAATTGGAAAAATTCTAAAGATGAACAAAATATGAACATAGGAAACCAGTATGTAAAATAAGAAACTATGAATAACCCACAGAATTATATATTGAAATATCCGTTCAAAAGCTGTAAGCAGTCATAAATTATGAAAAATATACAAACAATTACCTGTATTGATTGTAGTTGGCTAATGAATTACTAAATAAAACAAACAAATATTTAAAAATATTTACGTATTGTTTAAATTTTTAAGTATTGTCATTGGTTTTCACAGTGGTGAAATTACAATGTAAATTAAAAAATTCTAAATATAATAATAATAAATCTTTTGTCCAATATTTATATAACCCTTAATTCTTACTGCTTTTGTATGAGAAAAAAAAAAATCTCTGAATAAATTAAGCACACCACTTCAGCTATTTTCAAGACAAAACTTGTCCTTCAAAATAACGCTGTACGTGCGTTGCACCCAGCATACAAAAGCATTTTATTCAGATATTTTAGATTAATACTATTCATAATAAGAGGAAAGTCATAATTTTGAAGAATTATCTCTCAAAAATTTGTAAAATTACTTGTCATACAAAAGCCTTTTATAGGAATTGTCTCATAATGACAGTAACTCTTTGTTTATTGATCATGCTGATGATAGTATTAAACAACAATTATTATTTCTAAGGTTTTTAACAGAATACCTTTTCTACAATACAATTGAATACAATGTGTCAAGTTACATATCTTTATTATACATTATCCTTATAAAGATAATAAGCTTCAAATACTGAATATGATCTCATTTCAAAGTTGTGTAAATTTTTGTAACGGTAAGAAAACTTTTATAAAAAAAGACACATTTTATTTAAAGTCACTAATTTAAATTTTATATTTTTAAAATGGTTAATCTCTATATTTTACAGTGAATTTCATATAGGAAAAATCTACAATAAAGTATTGTTGGAAGGAGATGAAAACTTTTACCTTTTACTTTCCGTACATATACTACATATACAGTAAAAATGAAAGTACTGTAATATATGATATAAACCTTATTATGAATATTTTGGCATATTTTTTGCATTTGGAGTTTCCCTGAACCCGTTTTCGTTATTTTTTAAATTATTCCATATGTAAGTATGTATGTATGCGTAATCTTTGAATTTGATAAGGTTTTTAGGAACCTGGAGCTATATTTAATGTTTTTTTTCTTATGATGTCGATATGAATGTAGGTGTGTGAGTGACCATGATAGGGACCGAACTAAGATTTCGATTTAGCTCCCATTTAATGAATAGAGGGAAGCTGATTTGACCTTTTTGCGACAGTTACAAGCCAATGTTGCAAGAACTGTGTACATTTCAGAAGAAATCCGCCGACGGATTTGGTATCGAAACCTTTTCCATCCGTTCTGCGGTGATAACTTATAAACATTTTCTCTTATATTTCAGTTCAATTATTATTATTGCTCACGTTAATCTTATGTCGATACAACAACTATATTTCACTAGAAAGTGATTAAATTTAGCAAAAGTTTAGTCACTAAAAAAAATTGCCAAGTGTGAGTTAAAATAAACGATAAGTACCAAATGTAATTTTAGCAAGTGGTTTTTCAAATAATTTAATCATTATTTGTGTAAAATCATGATGTAAATTCATTTGTATAAACTCAAAAATTTGTTTAGACAGCAAAATTTCTATTGGGTATTATTTAAAAAGAAAATTTGTTGAGCTAAAAAAATGTTGTGTAGTTCGACAAATATTTGAAAATTTATTTGGCTCAACAAAATATCTTGTTTAAATAAGATTCTGGGATCTTTTATTGGCTCAGCTATATTTTTGTTTTGTAAAAAATGTATTTGTGTGAGTGTGTGTAACTACCTTTCTTTCTGATGTGTCTTTATAAAGAGAAGTAATTATAAATGATATACATGTTAATAAACTCACATATAAGACACGAAACTTTTTTCAGGCATTAAAAGTGGTCATTAAACATCATTATACTAATATATATCTTGGGCACATTTGTAATAGAAATAATTCTAAAATACTGAATTTTCATCCTTATTTATTTATATATTTTCGTAATTTATTTTCTATATCGGTGCAAAAACGCAGCTGTATTTCATTTCTGATCACTAATTAAAGTGCATCTGAATTGTAATTTTATAATATTTATCACAAAGTTTTCTTTACTTTATTTACTTATAGGTGTAGCAATTAAATAACAACAATTGAAAACACATTCAAACATGATATGAAACTTCCCGTAACACAAAAAGAATTTCTGCCATAAAAAAATAATTATGCTAATATATATCTCTTGAAAACATCCCTAATAGAGGAAATAATAGTTAAATAATATATTCTCAACCCATTTATTTATTTTTTCGTAATTTCTTCTCTTGTATATCGACGCAAAAAGCTAACTGTTATAAATTTCTGATTAGAAATTAAAATATCTTTAAACTGTAGTTTTATAACATTTATTACAATGTTTTCTTTCTTTCTTTTTTTATTTATAGGTTTCGTTACAATTCAGCAATTTTTTAATGCAACTTTCTTTGTTCTTTCGCGTAAACAACTCAGCTTTCAAACATATTGAGAAGCTGAGTAAATAAATAAAAAATGTTTTGAAAAAATATATTTCAATCGCTAAATGAAAAAGAACTCTAGTCACAAAAGAGCTAAAAACCTATCTTTTCACTTCCTTAGCGAAAAAATAAAATAAATAAAATAAAAAAGAAGAAATAAATAAATGAATTCTGATTTCTCATCTTTTCTTCACCACTTTGTTGTCGTCCACCCCTCGAAGCAAACAAAAACAAACATCATATGTCACTGAAATACCCAATGAAGAAAAAAAAAGAAGAAGAACACAAAAAAGAAGCTTCTCTCTAACCCCTGCAGGAAGAAGGATGGAATGTAAAAATTTGAAAGCAGTTTTGCATTTTCAAATTTGAAAAGCAAAAGATAAAAAAAAAAAGGGAGAGAGGAATTACTCCAGTATCCCAGAAATGGAAAGAGTTCAACGAAGCCTAAATGAAATACAGGAACTGCGCCTTAGAAAAAAAAAGACGAAAGGAGGGAAAAAAATCAGAGGAAAGAAAAAAATATAGAAGAGTGAACGCAAACGAAATTCGAATGTCGATGCAAACTGATGAGGAAGAAACAAACGAGAAGAATTTTTTTCTTCTTCCTAGACTATAAATAAAAAAAAAGGATAAGAAAATTCCGAAGGCAAATTCACAATCAAGTTAGTCTTGAAAAAACCTTTTTTTCATTAAAGAGTTCCCTTTTTTATACGTCTTTCCGGCGCTACATTATCTGCATTAATTCTGGATTGGAGAGAAGAAAAAAAATACGAAAGTTCAAAGCAGAAAGATTTGGAGTTTGAGCGAGGGGAAAAAAAATAGAAAATTAAGAAAATGGAATGAATAGAGATCAGGAGAAAAAATTCGAACAGAGTATCAAAAGATATTCAAATACTGACACCAGAAAAAAGCTTTTGGATTAAAAAAAATAAAGACATTACATACATATAATGAATAAAAAATTGGATGGAAAAAAAATTAGCCTGGGAATCTAGTCATTTAGCGATATAACTAGGAAGCCTAGCTTGATTTTCCTTTGCGTGAGTTCTTACATATAGATATTTTGTATCTTCGCTTAGGTTGAAGGTTTTTTTAACCTTTTTTTCACAGTATGTTTGAATAGTGGAAGCGTATAAAAAGCTAGTTTCATTGCAAAATTTAGACTTATAGACCATTACTTTTATTCTACATGCCTTAATATGGATAAAAATTCATGCCAGTTTAAACTTATTTTTCATAAAATAAACTTGCTTCACATATGCAAACATAAAGTAAAAGTGTAGTATGTATTTCAATAAATTCTTATGCAATGGGCACCAACCAGTAAGATGTAAGCAGATGTGGACCATATCTCCTCCCTGTATTTTTCATTTTTAACTAAATTTTCTTTATCTTTGATTATATTTTAAAGTAAAATTTACTTTCGTAATTATTTAAAGTAATTAAAAACTAAGAAAAAATATACTTGAAATTTAAAGCGTTTTTGTTGTTGTTGTTGTTTTATGTAAAGCATGGACGTAACATAAAATGTCCCCCCAAAAAATCTTACCATTCCGTGGATTTCTCCAGCACCCATGTCGTATACTTATGAAACTGTAACAACTTCTGTACTTGATCCTTACACTAAATTTCATTGCATGTAATGTCCAAAGCTTTACCTTTGCACTAAAAATATATTAAGCATTCATTAAAAAATTGTTTAGAGCTGATAAAACGATGAATATTTTTAAATAATTATTACAGATATTTATCACCGTACAGTTATATGAAAACTCTGTAATCGATTATAGGAAGACAATCCAGAAAACCAAATGATTTTACGTTTAATATTATAGCCGAACCTCGTTAACATAGATCTCAAGGGAAATTAAAATTGTGCCCATATTATTACTAGTTCACATTATAAGTAACTAAATCTCTGTGTTCATTTTGAATGAAATTGTGGAAACAGCTCATGTTAAAAAATATTTGACGTTCAGAGTGTTCGTGTTCACATATAAAGGGATTCACAAATAAAATCGGCACCGCGCGTCACAATTTCTGTTTCCGCCCCTAATGACACCAAAATCGATGTATACCGTGTAATCAAAAGTGCACATACGTATGGAATATTTGTAAAGCTTGTACAAAAGTTAAATTATAGATTTATATAGAGATGTGAACTTTTTTTCTCAATTCGTTATCGTTTATAGTTCTAATTGCGATACCCCAAACGCTAAATGGAATTGTGAAGCAACCAGTGTTTTGAAATACTGCAATGACGATTGCATCAATGAAATTCAACCTCTAACGTTTTTTAAGTTAATTTGGATTTAAAACTATGAATCTATAATAAAAAATTCAACAATAAAAATGGCTAAGTATTAAATGATTGAAAACACCCAATAATAGCTTAAATCTTAATAAAAATAACAAGTATGGCATCAACGAAAAAACAACAAGTTTTTTAAATCCCATCATATTTATCAAAAACATTTAATTATACACATAAAAACATGAAAAGCATTACACATAAAAAGGTGTAATTTTTGCTTCATATTTTGTAAAATGATGGTAACAGACATTATTATCTCATCTTAGTTTTTGATTACGGTAACACATTAAGAAATCAAACTACTCTAATAAAGTAGAGAACGTTCACAGCTTCTAAGAAAGAAAAAAAATCTCCATCAACATACCCAACAGGTGGTAACCTAACAACTGGGTGGAGACCTGTATTTTATTGTTATTAACGTACACATTTTTTCTGCATCTCCACTTTATCCATAACCGGTTATTACGGAGGCAGTAGCTCTGTTATTTGCGCAAGGTAAGTTGGTGTAATTGCTGGTTTGTACACCCCAGACGCGCAGTTTGTTTTTGATGTTCCTTCTTCAATGCTAAACATTTTTCTGGGACTCTTCATTATCATAATTTATAGCCTGTGCGGACCCAAATAAGCTTAATGTGTGTTTATTTACAAGGTTACACTGTTGAAAGCTTAGATCTCCAGACGTGATAAAGCAGACCATAGGGCGGAACCTGATGATCATCAGATATTGTGGGAAACCACTAAATTTTTGTTTGCAAGCCAGCCATGCGGTGATCATGAAAAGTTAGATTAGGATAGTAAATGTTGGAAAATGATAGTTGATGTATATTGTTACCTAAAGATCTCTTAGAAATTGAAGAATGTTTGCATGCTGATTATATATATTCGCAAGAAATACATAAAAGCGACTAAGCATATATTTTCCACAATTATAATTTTTTTGTTGTGCTTCCTGCTGTTATCTTCACAAGTGAAAGTAATGATGATTGAATAATACAGGCACTCTTTTATGATAGTTTTTATGCCAGAAGCAACAATAGAAAAATGAATCATGCAAAAAACAATTCTTAATACTTACCGACAAATGACATTACTTTATAAACACAAAAGTTATTATTAACGTATGCCGCTATGTTATAAACTTTGTACTATGATATTACTTATCCAAAATGTTTTCGTGCATACGTAAATCGTATAAATATGATTACCGATAAAAAATAAATATCGGATATTTTTTTTGCATTGTTTCTCATGTTATCGTCTCATGTTACATCCTACATCTTGTAGATAATAGTGTATTGAAATTTTTATATTATCCACATAATTCTGACCAATAAGGACATGATTTATTTTATTCATTTTAATTTCTGGAATTCAATAATTTTGATAAGAGTTTGAACATCGTCGTAAATCGAACAAACAGATAAAGTAAAATCATAAGCGTACTTTTTTAAAATAATACTTTTAATAAGACCTCAGTTTTGGATAGAAAAAAGTAGAATATGGAATTATGGAATATGAAATAGTAGAAATTTGAATAGTTCTTTAAAGAGATATAACTTTTTTTTTCCTACTACTAGAATGTATGACATAATACCGTATGTTCGGAAATGAATATGTGTATTTCCTGGAATCCCCGTGAAGATCGCATTATAACAAGAAAGACATATCTTCAAATGAAAAATACCCCAATCCTTTTTCAGGTTTACAAAACACTTTGATAGCACATAACTTGTAATCCTATAAAAATGTTGGATTAACCCTCCGTCTACCAGACGGGTCCATTGGACCCGACAGGTACATACAAAATATTCATTCAAACCAGAAATTTCTTTAAAATAAACTAAGTATATAAACCAGACAAAAATAAGGTAAATAAATAAGTTAAATAGTTTTAAATAAAAATTCTGGTGTAGAACGTTTTATTAAAACTTGAATAAAATTCCCGGTAGATCTAGGGTTAAGTGTAAAAAATAGACGCAATTTTTCTTTTTTCTGTGTACAGAAATACTTTGGTATTTATTTAACTGAAAGAAGTTTTTCTTTTATTTTTATCCTTTAACTGCGTTGAATTCCATTAAAAACATCCTAATCTAAAAATGTCAAAAATCTACGTATGTGTATGTTCGGAAATTCGGTGTGCGTGAAATTTGAATAGTTCTTTAAAGAGATATAACTTTTTTTTTTCTACTACTAGAATGTATGACATAATATCGTATGTTCGGAAATGAATATGTGTATTTCCTGGAATCCCCGTGAAGATCGCATTATGTGTAAAAGTTTGAAACAGAATTTATCAGTTTTGACACACACAAAAAAAATGTCTAGCATTGCATAAGACTAATTCTTGTTTCCGTGTAAATTTAACCTTTATTTGATGAATCAATTTGAGCAAATGAAAATGTAAGATACTGAAATGCGGTTCACTTTTCAATCAGGTAGAGCACCGCCCCAACTTACGAAGAACACTTGAATCACAAAATTTTAGAACGATGGATTGAAATTAAGTGAATATACCCTATGACTTACAAGAAGATTTGATCTTACTCTAATAGATCTAATAATCTTAATAGATATAATAATCTTACTCTAATAGCACAGGAGTGGTATGAAAAATATTTTTGTAGTGGAATGACACTAAAATCTTGATCACCTGACTGGCTAAATCTCATACGCATTTGCTGGATTTACAATAGATGTTCTCAGATGTGAGGGAGCAAAATGAACGCCATTATGACACGTATTAATGGTGTACGTATTAAAACTTACAAATGTTAATCATAATTTAAGTGGCTAAATTTTAAAAATTCAACCTTTTTTTATTACGCGTAACACATCCCTGTATACTTTTTATTTCCGGACACGTCTTAGATATTATAGATTTTAAACGAAATCATAATTACTAAAAGCTATATTCCTGTCTAGACATCTACCTTCAAACACATTACACGCTTATTCCTCTAATATTATCTGACAGACCCATCAGTTAGATGTATCGAAAAGCAGCAACACCCTTCGGAGGGTCATAATGAATTCAGGTGAAGTCTTCCTTTAACCCTGGCATTAACTAATAGGTTGTATAACAATGCATGCAACACACGAGGGAGCTCGCGGAGCGGCATGTGTTGATCTGCCAGCCCCAGACCGCTAATAATACCTCAAATTTATGATCCCTGGGGAGAAATTTAACGCTACGCAGAATTCATTCATGCAGTGTTATGATACTGATGTATTTTTAATTAGCGTAGGAAAATAATCATCGCGTTAAGAGAGAAATTAAATCGACGAAGGTTTGGAAGAAAGGACTTCTTTGTGCGTGACTGAAAATTTTGATCTTGGGAATTTGTTGGAAACTGAGTGAAAGAGAAACTACAAGGAATTGATAATGCATATTTTTTATATGACAAAATCAATACTTTTTACTTTTTCAGATCGCATCTGGTATCGTTTTATTAAATTCCGCCTAGGTATTTTACTATTCTTCGTAAGTGTAGATTTTTTGTGTTGATTATATAACTTAAGTTTTTAATTATTGTTATTTTCATACTCAAAAAGATAGGTTATTTTACACTTTTTGCTCACATCTTTTTTTTTTTTTTCTTTCTTTTGAGATAAAGGAACAACTAACTCTATCATGGTGATTTTTAAAAAATAGCTTCTAGTATAGAATTTTCGTGTTGATTATATAACGTAAGCTTTTTTTTTTTTTTTTTTGATGCTCATAAATTTAGGTTGTTTCGCACTTTTTGCAAATTTCTTTTTTTTTTCTTTTGAGATATGTGAATAGCTGTACTATTGTAATATTTCAAAAGTAGCTTCTTTACCCGTAGTACATAAAATAACTGGGAAAAACACATAAAAATACCCTCATAAATTCTATGTATACAAATCTGCAAAATGTAATGTCTATCTCCTCAATTACAACAATGATAACTTGATGTAACAAAAAAATCTCGTGGAAATTGAATATGCGCAAATATTCGTGTATTAAGCAGAATTATACTTAAAAATTAAATGCCATAAACCGCCCAAAAAATGTTAAAATAGAAACAAATTTTATACCAACCAGCCTTAAAAAGATTTTGGCATAATAGAGGAATATTGTTAAGTTTTATAAAGATAGGAATTGCGAAAAGGAACTTGGAGACTCAAATTTAATAATAATAATAATAATAAAACAGAAAAAAAGGTCTTTCTTTAATAATTTTAATGTCTGTGATCTAATGACTTTTTTAATACATAAATTAAAAAGCTTTCCTTTTACCAAACTTGTGTAACATTAAAATAATTACTAAATGAATATATAATACATGAATATAAAAACGTATAATTCCAGTGTTCTTCTACAATAACTTCTGTAAATTTGTATATTCCATTATCTTTTCTTAATTATTGTGCGTAGTAACTATAGTATTGTGCCAATAACTAAATATGCATTCTTAGTCACTGAAGAGTTCCATTGCCTGATGTTGAAATACATAATAACGATCACACACAGACACGTTCAACCTATATGTCTGTGAGTGTATATGAGGATGTGAGTTTCAAAACTCCGCTTATCGAAAAAATTTTTTAAATGTGTTATCCCTATCAATCTATTCTATTGGTAAACCTTCACCGAAGAAACAAAACAATCTGCAAAAAACTCATTTTATCCCTTATTTCTGCCATTGTGAAATCTTCGTTTACAATGAAGACCAACGGATGCACTTGGAGGTTGTTCGCGATTTCTGCCAAAGTATGATTTTCTGGATAAGGTGAGTTTTGAAACTCACGTCCTCATATGTATATATGCACAATTATTTCAGTTCTGTTTGTCTTTTTATCGAAACCTGCGCTACGTTGGCTGTCCTGTAATATTTTCTCTTCTTTCTGCTGTTTATCTCTTTTTAAACAATTAATTCATTTGTAAAAATGTAAATAATAAGTCCTAACCTTGTTGAGAAGCTCACTGCATATTTTATAAATAAATTACAAGTACCAGAGGAAAAAGAACTTTTTTTTTCTTTTTCTGTAGCTTATCAGTCAAAAATTATTTTTAGCATTCCATAAATTTATTTCTATACGTATTATTTATAGTATTATTATTTATAATACTTGCATTGTATATTTTTGATTTACTATTTGCATTTAATGTATTAAATGTTAAAAGTTAGCACTCAAAAATTGTGATTTTATATTTACTTCCAAAATTGTTTTATAATACTCGTATTCAAAAATTGTGTTCATAATGTTCGCATTCAAAAATCGTGTTTATAATGTTCGCATTCAAAAATAGTGTCGATTTAACTAGTATTGAAAAATTGTGTCTAAACTTGTACAGATTGAAATCAAACATTGAAATAATGTATTGCACTATTATTTAGTATATTGATGGCCCAAAATTTTATAGATTAAACCTTTTGGCATTCAAAAGTACTTATAGCAAAATTAAAATATCAGTCTGTTGTTAATTAATCTACTGGCAAATTGTTCGTGTGCAGAAATTGTAAATTCTTTTGACACAAAAAATATTTATATTTATTGTATGGAACTGAATTTAACTTGTTATCGTTGAACTCAGAATATAATTGTAATTTTTTTTTTCCCGATTGGTACCGTAAAATTATTCATAACTTTCCAGAACAACTGATTATGCCCCCTGTCGGACTATTGGCAGCCTGGCTTCGGTCACACTTTGTAAACTTGAATAAGTTTTTTTTTTTTTTAACCATTTGGAAAAATGGTTATTGTCCTTGGTCAGGGTAGGAAATCAAAAACATATCTGAAGCGTTTTATTAGTTGAATCCCGCATTTTATTCGTTTTCTGATTGGTCTATACAGTAATCTGTATTTCCCCTTTACTTTCAACAGAGATGGGTACTTCTGTTGCCACTATGACAAAAAAGTAATAAAAACTACAAAAAAAATTAATAAACAAATTGAAACAAATTGAGATACAGCTTTCAAACAAATTGCAATTAAAAATGCATTTTTTTCTCTATACGACGATATAAAAAGTAATATTGTGGCATGTTTAGAAGTTTAAAAATGAAATTTCATTTAAAATTTGTCCAGGAATATTAATGTTTAATCCATGGCGTACGTAATGTATGACCAGCTCCGTAGAAGTTTTAAAATTTACGGTACCGAAAATTGTAAAACTGAAATTTCTTTTAAAATTGGTTCATGATGGGTCCAGGAATATTAATGTTTAATTCATGGCATACGTAATGTATGATCAACTCCGTGCGATTTTTTATGTCTTAAATTTTAGTCTTTGAAAAAATCATTTTCCAAATGGTCGTTGTAATTTGTTAAATTGCATTTTTTTTTTTTTTTTAAATATTTTGTAAAAGATAGGTGCCTTTCCCTTCTGACTGGTCTGGGTTTCTGCCTGCGGGCCCCTGCGTGTCAGGGAGACCCCGGATAGAGCGTAAATAAGTCTAAGCTGGATCTCTGATCAGGCAATCTTGCTCCACTCAAGCCGTCAAAACTTTAAAAATCACAGTTATGCATCTAAAAAAAACAACGTATTGATTTCTTTTCATCTGTCTCTCTCCAAGATTCCTATAATGCTTCCTCAATTTGAAATATTTTTCACATATTCTCATCACCATTCACTTTTTATTTTATTTTTTTTTTACTTCCAAAAAAGTAAACGATGAGAGAAGAGCATTTTATCAGAAAATAACGGAAAAGAAAAGGAGAGAAAGAAATCAGGATATCTCTAGTCGAAAAATCTTTCTAAATCTGGGGAGTGTTTCGTTTTTCATCGGTCCTCTAAGCCGCCAATAATGGAGTGGCTAAAGGAACGCTCAAAACTGTCCAACTGAGTATCCCCAAATCCCTAGTAACAGATTTCCTTATCTGGGATCAGCGGGAAAAAAAGAAATCTCACGAGTGACAGCAGACGTGTGTCGATTTTTCCATCCCGGATGCCTTTCTCTTGCGTTCCCATATGTGAGATTGACATGATTACCGGAAGTCGAAACAAGCCGGCTCAGTTGGACTTTTAGTAAATGTGGATTTTTTTTAGAATGACGCCAGTGCGTATTTTCTATATATTTCGTATAGAACCTCGTGATAAAGATTTATTTTTTAATTACATTATTATTATGATATACAAATAAGATCTCTATTTTTTCACTTATTAATTCATTGCTGAAAATCACGAGCATCTAATTAACCCTTACCGGCGCAGAGCAATGTTGTTTATAAACTGATGAAATAATGAACTGACACCGCAATTTATAAACTAATTTATTAGAAAATACGAACTTGCTTATTTTCATGTACATTATAATAGGAAGATTTTAGTTAAATATTCTTGGTGCCGTTTGTCAGTTTTGGAATTAAAATTAGGTGTCCTTTTTTAAGACCACCGCGCCGGTAAGGGTTAAACGGTCAGTTTCAGTTATAAATTCAGTATCATGCCGCTAGCTTGTGAATCTGAAATTGTAACGGATTCAGTTATCAACCACATATTTTAACTTTATTTGTTAAAATAATTGTTTGTTTGTTTTTTTGTTTTTTCACTTTGGCTATCTATCTATTGTATCTATATTATAAAGGTCAAATGTGTCCGTGCGTAACGCTCACATCATTTTGATGTTGGCAACAGCAGATGATTGAATTTCGCTTTTACTGCAATTTTTTAACTGCTAAACATCCCATATTTTTCATTTTTACGCTGACGAATGGAGGAAAAATATGTACTTGGAAATACAATTTGTTTGAAAACTGCGTCCCAATTTACTCATTTTTTATGGTTTTTAAAATAATTTTCAAACATGATTTTTTTTATATATAGTATATCTTTCTCTTTCTCGTGCAGACTATTAGGAAAGATAAATTCATTTGCACTTAAGTTAATTTAAATAATTCAGCATTAATTTTTGGCTGATATTCCATAACGAAGTTAAAATTTCATCAATAAAATAAAATAAATAATATAAATAAAACAGAAATTTAACAGACGTGTAATCGAACTATGCACTTAAACAGCTGAAATGATCAGAAACAAAAAGGACTGCTGTAAGTAACGAAATATTTGGTGATTTCTTCGGCTATTAACTCATAACGAAATCACTTTTTTTTCCCTTTTAATAAATTTCAAAACTTTATTTGAGTACCAAATTGATACTTTTCAAATGAAAATACTTTTTGGTGGTGGTAGTGGAGAATCTAAAAAAATATATTAATATAAAAAATGTTTTTCCCTTATATTCAGTAACCCGGGTGTCCGGGTTGGACCCCCAGTTTCCTTAATACAGCATTTTAAACTTTCTTATTGCGAATCAATTATTGTGCGAAGCTATTATTTTCAGTGACATTATTTTTACTTATTAATAACGGATCCTTGACTTAGTTATTACCTGAGACAATTATTTTGAGTAATTTGGTTTAACTTTTATATTTTTACATAATAACAAATTCTTAACTTGGTTATTGCGAGAGCCAATTATTTTCAGTAATTCGATTTAATTTTTACATATCGCTCACCCACAAGAAAAGTGACACATCTCGACAAAAGAAAATTTCACAGGAGAGGCAAAAGAAAACTTGTGTCATTTTGTTGTAACATGAAATTAAAGCACTTAGCTCTGCATGACGAAATAAAAACATGCATAAAAGCATAAAAAAAAAGAATGAAGACGTACTGTGACGTTTGGAGAGTTGGGTAATTTTACCTCCGCACACAATCCACACTTTTTCTGTGGCCACAAATGGACATATAGCGTAAAAATGTGTTTTTCCGTATAACTACACTTATGAAACTGTTTGTGTAGCGAGACACACCTACGACAGACCTATTAGTGGAATAAAACGCATAATGAATTTTTGCGAGATATGTCACTTGCGGGTGAGCGATACTTACACGACACTGAATCTTTAACTCAGTTACTGCGTGAACCAATTATTTTCAGTGCCTTAATTTTTATTTATTTTCAGAATAACGGATCCTTAACTTAGATATTGCGAGAGACAATTATTTTCAGTCCTTTTATTTGTCATTTACATATTTTTATTACACTCGATCCTTAACTCCATTATTGCGTGAGTCAGTTGTTTTAAATATCTTGATTTAACTTTTACTTATATTCATAATAAAGTGTCCTTAACTAAAGTTATATAATACGAGCTCGGTGATAACAATGAAATACTCTGTTCAATTCGTTCTTGCTATAAGCGGGTTCGACTGCATTGCTAATATGATGAATGACAGTAGATGTGTATCGATTTTTCAATCTGCTTTTCTTGCATCCCATAATGTGAATATAGCATGACTGCCGAAACAATCCAATACCGAAATTTTTAGTAAATGTTGTTATTTCTCGTTTAGAATGATGTCACTGCACATTTTCTGCAGGGTCTTAAATAGGATTTAAATTTTAGGGGAATTTTCCATTTTTGGCCAAATTTTAGGTGGGAATTTATAAGTCAAGCTGTTAATTATTTCAATTTTCTGCATTATTACAATCATTATTTAAGTGTTAATTCAATCATTACAATGCTATGAAATGATTTGCTTTATTAAATCACGTTATATACAGTATACTTTCAGAATTGTGTAGAGCCTGGAATCAAGGACTTTGGAGATTTCTAAATTATACGGATTTTCGATCATTACTAAAGAGGAAAGTACATTTTACTATCCCTATGAAGCAAAAAATTGATCAATTAAGGAGATTCGGGATATATTGGTTCGTGACCAGTTGAATTTCATGATTATTTTTTTCGAGACTGAAAGACGAAATTCGAGATTTTTTACACGATTGTTTGACGAAATTCGCGATTTTTTACACGATTGTTTGACGAAATTCGCAATTTTTCTTCCTCGATCGTTTGACGAAATTTGCAAGACTTCTAGTTGCGATGGTTTGACGAAATCGATTTGTTTCCGTGACCGATTGACGAAATTTGCGGGGTTTACTTCCGCGATCATTTGACAAAATTCTAGATTTTTTGCCCGATCATTCGACGAAATTCGCGGCTTCACGATCGTTTAAAGAAATTCATGATTTTTTTGAGGATTATTTGACGAAATTTGCGGGGTACTTTGCTGCAAACGATTGACAAAATTGATTTTTTTCCGGGACCAATTGACGAATTAAGATATTTATTTATGCGATCTTCTGACGAAATTCGCGATTTTGTTCCGTGATCCTTTGACAAAATTCTCGATTTTTGCACTAACGACTTACAAAATTTGCGATTTTTTCCGCAACCAATTATCACAATTTGTGGACCGATTGACGAATTGATTTTATAAAATTCTGAAAAAAATATATAATTAAATAATTATTCGCTGAAGAAACACGTCTTGAAAAAAATGTAGTGGGGGTGGGGGGGAGACTCAGCACAGCATTTTTCATTATATGGGTTTTTTCTATATTTTGCTCTATTAGCGAAATCCTTCACGCTATTTCAAATCCTTCCTTTATAATTCAGAATCTCATAACAAAGATTTTATTACATTTTTATTACCGTAAAAGATTATTTTATTATAGTAAATTTCCGTTCAAATTATATGCAAAATTCTTTAAATGGGTATATCTGTGAGAAAATATCTGAAAGCGATAAAAAGAAAATGTAATTTTTAATGTAAATTTCCTGTGATGCATTAAATAAAAGCTCGGAATCTGCATTAAATAAAAGCACGGAATTTAGTTTACAAATATATTCTTCAGTTTATAGATATAGTCCAGGCAATAGAGACCGTATAGGGGCTCTACCTAGCGAAATTCATGGTAGTTCTGGAACAAGGCTTACTATATGTTTTTTGGGTCGCTGAATCCGAATTTTTAACTTCCCATCAAAATTTCCCCCGGCAACAACCCCCCCCCCCCTAAATTTTGGTAAAATGCCTCCAAAAAAGGTTTTCATTAAAAAAATGATTTTTTTAAGTGTTTTAGGGGAAAAGTATCTAGAAATTCAGAAAGTAGACAAAATTTGAAACAAATTAGATATATGACATTATGACTTAGGATGAAGGGGAAGGGGGGATCTGCCTCGGAACATGCGCTCGGTGCTGCGGGGACTAAGTTGCGCGATTCCACTTAACCACTCACACGTTTACATTCGCCCTCCCATCTCCCCTCCGAACTTTCTCTATAAGGTTTACTTTAAGTTTTTTGGGTCGCTGAATCGGAATTTTTAACTTACCCTCAAAATCCCCCCCCCCCAAAAAAATAGTTGTTTTTAAATTAATTTTTTTATTGTTTCAGGGGAAAACTATGTAGAAATTCAGAAAGTCGACAAAATTTGCAACAAATGGGATACATGACATTACGACGTAGGATGAACGGGGTGGGAGAGCGCTGCCTCAGAACATACACTGCGGCGCTATGTGCACTAAGTTATGCAAGTCCAGTCCAGATAATAGGGGATTTTACCTGGCAAAATTAATGCTAGTTCTGAATTTCGGCTCATTTTATGTTTTTTGGGTCGCTGAATCCGAATTTGTAACTTCCACCAAAATTTCCCCCGGCAAACCTCTAAAAAATTGATTTTTTGAAAAAATTTGGTTTTTGAGAACAGCACGCGGGGAATGTTCCGAGGCAGCCCCCTCTCTCCCCGTTTATCCTACGTCATAATGTCATACATCCTATTTGTTGCAAATTTTGTCTACTTTCTGAATTTCTACATAGTTTTCCCCTAAAACAATAAAAAAATTAATTTAAAAACAACTATTTGGGGGAGGGGGTTGGGGGAGGGAATTTTGGGGTAGGTTAAAAATTCGGATTCAGCGACCCAAAAAATTTAAAGTAAACCTTATAGAGAAAGTTCGGTGGGGAGATGGGAGGGCGAATGTAAACGTATGAGTGGTTAAGTGGAATTGCGCAACTTAGTCCACGCATCACCGCGGCGCATGTTCAGAGGCAGATCCCCCCTTCCCCTTCATCCTAAGTCATAATGTCATATATCTAATTTGTTGCAAACTTTGACTACTTTCTGAATTTCTAGATACTTTTTCCCTAAAACAATGAAAAATTGATTTTTTTAATAAAAACCTTTTTTTGGGGGGGGGGCTTATTACCAAAATTTGGGGGGGGGGGATGTTGCCGGAAGAAATTTTGGTGGGAAGTTACAGATTCGGATTCAGCGACCCAATAAACATAAAGTAAGACAATTCCCAGAATTACCATTAATTTTGCCAAGTAAAATCCCCTATTGCCTGGGCTAGTAGTGTGTCACCCTATTCCATACAGACATTTATGTAATTCTTATAACTTGAATATATTTTATAATAAAACTCCTGTATATTACATAGGATGCTCAAGACAACATTGTAATTTACTTTGTAGACTTCAAAATTAGTAATCCATTTTTCGATTGAAAAATAAATAAATAAAACTTTAAATAAACAATAAAACAATACATCCATTATGGCAATGGTAAGGGACATTTCTTGCTGATGAGAATTTTTTAAAACTTTCCTTTCGAGTATCTTGCGTCATGCATTTGAAGTAAAAATTTCTAATCTATGAGATCGTTAACGTCAGCAGATAGTGGAAGCAGCTTTTCTTCGAAAATTGTTTCTATCACAACAATCATTCAAAAAAATACAATATTTATATAGTCGTATATAAAACCAACAATAGATATGACAGTGGAAAATTATTGTCAAAATATTTGGGGATGATGTTAAAGAGCTCTCAAATTCATAAATGAATCTGAAAACTGAAATTAATTATGAAACTGTCAGTTATTTTTCGGTAAGTCAAAAATCAGTCACAATTCCGACGGTATAGATTTACTTTAAATAATAACAGAAAATAAATATTAATGCAAGGATAAAAGAAAATCTAAAAAATCCGGGAAAGTGCTCCAATTCTATAAAATCACAAACGGATCTGTAAAGATACTATTTCTTTCTTTTTTTGTTTTTGTTTCTTTTTTATCTAAATTTCAGTTGGACTGAAAAGATTTTTCTTTACAAATATATACATAATTCCGCGATTTTTATTATACAAAGTGTTGTGCTTACTTTTTTTTTCACATTTTAGCGAAAATCTTACTGACACATTTTCACAAAATTCGAAGTCCTTTGTCAAAAATAAAATAAAATAAAAATAAATAAATAAACAGCTTAACCCCTAGATCTAAATTGTTTAGAACATTTAGCATTTTGTTTTGAAAAATGTAGAAAATATTAACTTTATCCATATTTAAAAATTTATATATTTTATGAAAGAAAAACGCTTTGTGCATATATATACAGGATGCAATATGTTATCTATCGCCGACCTTTATTTTCTCAACCGTTGGCCGTAGACATATAGTTCCAATTACAAAAGCGTTTCAAATGAGCTAAATATTTATGTTGTGGCATTATTTAAAGTAAAAAATCAATTTTATAAAAATTACGAAATCTAACTTTGTATACGGTCCCCCAGTCCCTATAGTTATATTTAGTAAAAGTTTACACATTTCATAACAGATATAACACAAAACGTTTCGCATCTGTACTGCAAAAATTGACACATTTATTAAATTTCAAAGTTTGAGATTTTTGCACATGATTTTGTCTTTCATTGAGGGATCAGTTAAAAGATGAATTAAAGTTATTCGAGATCAAAGTCAGGGTGCAATGTCCTTTTTACGGCGAAACCACTTTTAACCTGTATCGTCAAATCGGGGAATCACCAAAGACGGTTATTTCATCTAAAAATTTGAGCTAAATTTTATGGATCGAATAATATTCAAACGTCAATGTAGGTAGAATCGGCAACCGGAAAATAAAACATACTCACTAAGGACAAGATAAATGGCAGCGGAATTGCACCCAGATTTTGATCTCGAATTACTTTAATTCATCTTTTAACTGAAAAGCAGGGTGTTCTGATCTTTTAACATCAAAATCAGGGTGCAATTCCACTGCCATTTATCTAGTCATTAATGAGTATGTTTTATTTTCGGGTTGCCGTTTCTACCTACTTTGACGTTTGAATGTTGTTCGACCCATAAAAGTTAGCTCAAATTTTTAGATGATTAACCCTCATTGGTTATTCACCGATTTGGCGATACGGGTTAAAAATGGTTTCGCCGTAAAAAGGACATTGCACCCTGACTTTGATCTCGAATTACTTTAATTCATCTTTTAACTGTTCCCTCGATGAAAGACAAAATCATGTGCAAAAATCTCAAACTTTGAAATTTAATAACTGTGTAAATTTTTGCAGTACAGATGTCAAGCCTTTTGTGTTATATGTATTATGAAATGTGTAAACTTTTACTAAATAAAACTATAGGGACTGGGGGACCGTATACAAAGTTAGATTTCGTAATTTTTATAAAATTGATTTTTTACTTTAAATAATGCCACAAAATGAATATTTACCTCATTTGAAACGTTTTTGTAATTGGAACTATACGTTTACGACCAACAGTTGAGAAATTAAAGGTCGGCGATAGATAACATATTGCACCCTGTATATAACCATTGTATAATTACAAATCATGGTATCTTTTATATATTTTATAAATGTATGTATATATATATATATATATTGCGTTCAGAAAAGAATATATATTAATTTGTCTTCGGGATTAACAAAAGTATTTATTCAATAAAATTTAATATATTTTTTTATACGAAAAAGTTTACTTTTACAAACACTTTGCTCTACAAGAATCATATTTTCAAAATTTTCTCTCAAAACTGAAAATCCTTAAGACAATCTAATCAATGTATAACTGAAAATAATTGTATGGGGCCTAGTAACTTTGTCTTTCATAGATAATTAGGTGCATAAATATAAATATGGCGGATATTGAAAAAATACATTCTGATATAAATGGACTTAAAATGTTAAAATCTGCGTTAAGGGTGGTCGTCTAAAAAACTCAACCGTGTGTCGCCGACCTTGCCGTCATTTAATGACCACCTTTTGATGACAAACCTATTTATTAACGTGACACGGTCGGCTGTGTCTAGAATCAAGAGTGTGTTTCAAATTATAGGGTACGCCCTACAATTCTCGGTATTTTAAATGCATTCTAAAAAGAAATCTGTAGGTTTTGGAGAAAAAAAAAACTGTTTGCTTAGCACTAGTGTTGCCAAATGCAGTGTCAAGAAAAGCGGGACAGGGCAACAGAAAAAGCGGGACAGTGCCTTCTCAAATGGGACAAAAATACATTAAACTGTATGAAAACGGAACACCTGCCTATAACCGAATCTTGCCTTAAACGTAAACATTTTATTGTCTGTACGGCAGGAATAACATGCATTACACCTGCTAAGACGAAAGCTAGTTTAAAACAGAATTTCTCTCCTGTCCAAACCATGTGTCTTAGAAGGTTTTATTACGCTAAAAAAACACAATAATCTTATACAGTAAAATCTGTGAAAGCGGAATATAAGGATTGATACAAAATTCCAATTTAGCAGGTACTAATTGTATAGTATTCTTATCGTAGGGACAATGAAATATTTTCTTAAAAAATAGAATTCCATCACAAACAGGTTCCGTTGATACAGGGTTTATTGAGCTAAGTATAATAGAAATTGTAATAAATATAAATTTAATTTAAAAAATAAAAAAACTCGACTGCGTAAAAAGCGTAAAAAAAGTACCAGATACGTAAACTAATTAATTATTTCTCATCAATGTGAAACTATTTTTATATTACTTACCTATTTTTTTTTTATTTACTTATATTGATGACTTTTAAGTTGTGTTTAATTGTTAGTTCCTATCTATAAATACTGTTTTGTTGAGGTCTATAGATGCCTCTGAAGGTTAGAGTTGCAGTAAAGCTAGAGATCCTTCCTACAAGATTTCCAGGTTGTGTAATATTTAAACGGAGCTTCTGACTGTAAAATAGTCAATAAAACATCGTCTACATTTTTAAAAGACCTATCCAAATGATATGCCACTCAATAGGGTGCGTAAAAAATTTTTTTCGTCTCTACCGTCATTTTGTATTTTACGGCCGCCATTTTGAATTTATAAAAACAATATTTAGCCTGTAACCATCGGACAGTTAAGACGAATCGATAGAGACCTCATTCATTAAAATCCATCTAGCCGTTGGGATGTTTCGAGGGTATAAAGAAATCCACATACCCAGATAAGCGTGAAACACATAACCCTTCTTGGCAGTCGGGTAAAAACAGAATTGCTAAGAACCGCAAAGAAATAAGTTTTAAATAGGTTTCCGTCTAGGCAAGTAGAATTGTAAGGAGTTTCTTTGGAAGGGACTATAAAAGTTTTCCATTATAGAAGATTTATATATCTGTATATATCTGTAAGAATATCTTACAGATTTACTCTATTATGTTGCACTGGAAGCGAACTAACGTAGGGAAAGAAATTTAACAGAATTTGTGTATCCTGAAAAATCGGGGTTTTTGGCGTCCAGCGCAGTGGTTGCGCGGAACATTTCTCGCAGTCTCTGCAAATCGGGACATCCCTCGTAAATCGGAACACCTGGCTACACTAGCTAGCATGCCAGTTAAAAACTGTTTATTTTACGGAACTAATCTGTAATCTATTACGAACATACGGGCAAAATTTGTTAAAATGACGCTTTAATTTGTTAATATTTCATATCAAATACATATTTTTTTCGGTTACTGGTAAAATACTTTACTACATTTTTAGTGGCGTTCTGACTGACAGTTTAAATCTGTAAAATAAACAGATTTTTTTTTTTTTTTTTTACAGGATTATATGTGCAAGATATTGAATATTCAAAAATACGTCCGATTAGAATTTCTTTTTTTTTTTTTTTCAATTCAAAATATTAATAAAAATAATTTGTTTAACGTAAGCTGAACTTAATATTTATATGTAAGAATGATTGACCCTTTAACAGGTGAACGAAACACTAGTGCGAACTGGTAGCGACCAAAATTTCAAATCTTCGGCGTTTTATGTAAACATGCTTTCATTAATTTGCTTTTTACATTAAGAAAATAAAATTTTTGATACAGATAAATATCACTGTTCGATTCCTCATTAAATTTTGTTTGGGGATCATGCATTATTTTTCTGTATCACTACATTGCCAATAAAGTTACACGCAGTTGAAGTTACGGAATCCCGAATCACACTAATAGTGTAGAGTGAGCGAGTTCTGAACCGAAGTGCAGAGTCTATGTGTATTCCAATCCAAACTGCTTATTTTCTGATTTATTTTTTAATTCATTTTTGCTCTCAAACTCATCAAACTGGGAAAATCTCTTTTATAAAAACTACATACCCGTGTAAACTAACCCTACATGTGCCGTGCTTTTCGATTTTTTGATAAATGCAGAAAATATTGTAAAAAATGCTGCCAAATGTGGCGTTTTGAACCGAATTTTCCGAAGCGGGAGATCTGGGAATGAAAAAAATGGTCATACCGAGAAAATAATTGTTTAAAAATCAAATTCTAATTAATTGAGCGAAAAATGAAATCACACGGCCTTTTATACATCTCTTCAAAAATCACCTCAGCAAATTTCATGTTTTTACTTTTAAAAATGAGTCTGGAAATGTCTCAGAAAATTTCGAGCTGTTGAGGGTGGAAAAACATTTTTTCGAATACATCCTTAAATGCAAGCTTTTATTTATATAGATATTGATAATATAGCACAATGGTTAATGCATGTACAATGGACTCTCGTTAATGTGTTTCCGCTTAAGACGTATCTCCGAGTAAAGAGGGCAATTTCGCTTTCCTAATCATTTTCTAATATACCAATAAAATGAATGACATTGCTTTATGTGGAAGTTTTTTTTTCAAGAAAAAAACTGCTTTTGTACTTTATTTTTTTAAAAGCAGCTTTCATTCCATATCTTTTAATAAGAGATAAAAAAAAAAAAGCTAGTGATAGACGAAGAGAAATATGGCATTCTGCCACCTAAAACATGATTTTCAAGACAAAGTTGTCCACCGTTCGCCGGTATTGCCGATCAAAATCTTACGTAATAGACCAAATTTTTGAGTCTGTGGCAAGAATGAAAAATGGTGCGGTAAAAGGATCATTTAATCAACTATCTCAAAAAAATGAAAGATTATTTATTTTATTAGAAATTTTATTAAAATTAAATTGTGTAAAAACGGCAATTTCTTCGCGCATTTTGTTTTGTCCTGGATAACTTATTTTTTGTATTAAAATTATCATTAACTTGCTCTTCTACTGAAATCACTAAATTAAAGAACAGATTTTTCCTTTTACCATAAAGTTGATAGCGTATTTAATTTCTATCAAAAGATAAATTCAATTTATTCAACTCAAGATATTATTTTGCGCCATTCAAATGTTTACATCGTTTAATGGGGACGAAAAATGGTTTCCTGGGAAGTCCGCACTACGCGCAGTGTATTTAACTCATGCATACAAAATTCGTTTTTCTGCAAACAAAATTTAACCATTCCAAATCAAATTCAATGTTTTGACAATCGCATTAATCTGTTTGTAAATCAAATTCAGCCTTTTGAAGATTAAATTAATTCTATTGATATTGAAGTATGGAGTTAATATTTTGCAAATTTGTCTTGTACTTTTTAAGATTTGTTCGATTGGGAAAATGTATCTGTAAATATCAGAGAGAAACAGAGAAGAGAGAAAAGTGAATATAGAGGAGAAAAAAGGGTAATGGACTTAAATATCAATAGCCCGGTGGTTAGGGAGTTGAATTCGGAAATAATTAGGGGAAAGCTGGAAATTGTTTAAACCCCTTCAGTTTAGGTCTAGAATGCATATGCTACGTTTTCCCCCTCGTACTAGGTGAGCGTTAGGAATTATACATTGATTTATATTAAAAAACACGTTTTTTTTTTTTTTTAAATACCATAACACTATCTCGAAATCACTAACTTTTTTCAAAAACATTGTCAATACAAATGTTGTAGAGCTTAAAATTATGAATAAAATGAGTACCTACACGTAATACTTTTGTTGAATATTAAGATCACAATTTTACTTTAAAGTTTTAGCCCCGTGGTCAAAGGATTTAACTTAGAATTAGTTACGGGAAAACTGGAAATCGTTTTAATCCCTTCAGATTAGGTCTAAAATGAATATTCTATGTTTTCCCCTCGTACCAAGTGAGCGTTGAAATATGTATGTATTTACATTCGAAAAGCGCGTTTTTTCTTAATAATTTTAACAATATCTCAAAACAGTTGATTCTGTCAAAAACATTGTCAATACAAATGTTGTAGAGTTTAAAATTCTGAATAAAATTAGCACCCACATTAGTATTTTTGTTCAAAATTAAGGTCGCAATTCTAATTTCAAAATTTTGCCTTAATTGCTAATCAAGAGCTTGAAGTCCGGAGAGACCAAGTTACCTAAGAATATCTCAAAACAACTAAGTGTATCAAAAACATTGTCAATAAAAATGTTGTAGAGCATAAAATTCTGACCCACAAAAAATGAGCACCCACATTAATATATTTGTTCAAAATTAAGGTCGCAATTCCATTTCAAAATTTGCCTTAATCACTAATCAAGCGCTTCAAGATAGGAGAGACTAGATTACCTTAACAATATCTCAAAACAGCTAACTATATCGAAAATTGCCGATACAAATGTTGTAGAGCTTAAAATTCTGAATAAAATGAATACTCACATTAATATTTTTGTTAAAAATTAAGGTCGCAATTTTAGATATTCTTAAAAATATTAAAGAAAAACATGTTTTTCGAATGTAAATGTGTACATATTTCCTAACGCTCACTTAGTACGAAGGGGAAAACATAGAATATTCATTTTAGACTTAATCTGAAGGGATTAAAACGATTTCCAGTTTTCCCCTAATTAATTATGAGCTCAACTCTCTGACCACGGGGCTAAAACTTTAAAGTAGAATTGTGACCATAATATTCAACAAAAGTATTAAGTGTAGGTACTCATTTTATTCAGAATTTTAAGCTCTACAATATTTGTATTGACAATGTTTCTGAAAATGGTAGGGATGGGATTTCGAGATAGTGTTATGGTATTTTTTAAAAAAACGTGTTTTTTGGCTATAAATCAATGTATAATTCCTAACGCTCACCTAGTACGAGGGGGAAAACGTAGCATATTCATTCTAGACATAAACTGAAGGGATTAAAACGATTTCCAGCTTTCCCCTAATTATTTCCGAATTGGGCCTTTTTTTGCTCCCCTACCACTGGGCTAAAAATTTTTGTCAAAATTTCGTATTTTAGTTTATCATCATCCACATAGTTTTAATTTCGGCGCGTTTCGCTTTTTTTCTTCAATATTTCGATCTTTCCTTCTCCAATCTTCAATCTTTCCTTTTGTGTGTGTGTGCGTGTTTGAAAAGAAAATAAATAATTAAAAAATTAGCGGGAAAATGCTGTCCTTCATTGAGTCAGGTAACCGGATTTTACCTGAACTCGATCTGCCCCGCTACTCGGATCGTTTCGGGTTGACTTGTTCGCTTTAAATGTATGGGGTTTGTGTTAGGTTTTGACTCCTTCAGGTCGGATTCGTGTTGATCAGATTTTTCAAAAGAAAGTCCTGCAAATTTTGCGACTGAAAAAAACTGTATATTTTAATATTGCGGATATTAATGAGAGTATACGTATTCATTTTTATACAAAAGCGGTAAAATTAATATTACATATATAATTGTAGACTATTTTTCTATAACTGTATTAAATTGTGGTTTAATTTTCTTTCATTTCGGGTTCAGGTTGACCTTAAACAGAAATACCGGGTTTACCCAACCCGTGCAGGACTCTGAGGAAAAATGATCTATTTCTGCTTTTCAGTTGGATTCGACAGACAATTACAGTATCTTTTATAAATGAAAAAAAAAAAAAAAAAGAAGAAGAAGAAGAAAAAGTGACAGCTTTGCAAACATAAATTGTAGCATTTTCTTATAATCTAAGAAATAGAATTTTTAGAAAAACTTGGTTTTTTATAAAAGTTTTGGTTTTTTTAATCCTGATACCCTGAGACGTATTTTACACCAGTCTTCTTTAACCCTTAGAACACCGATTTTTTAATACAATTTGCAATTAGAAATACCAGTACGATTGCTTTTTACTACTTTGTCAAATACTATTTCCATACAAAAATTGTCATTCTCTATTTCTAGCAGAAATTAACGATGAAAATTACTATTTTGAAATAGTGGTTGGAATAATAATTAAAAAAATTATACTTTAGATACCATAAGTGGTACACATGTGGGCCGTTGGTAGTGACCGGATTAGGACAAGACAATTTTTAAATTATTATAACTTACATTATGGCCTTCATGTATTTTCTTTTAAGACTTACCTAGCACTGATTATACGTATGAGCAATTTATTTGTGTGTTTCTTTAGCATAGTTTTTAAAGCTTTTTAGTATAAAGATTAAAAAAAAAAAATACTATAGATTTAAAGTTTTTGGAGATTATAGTGATATTGATTCCATGCTACATTTTGTTTAATAAAAAATATGCTCTATACCTAAAATCTCCATGCTATACATTTCACGAAACTTTGAAAAGAGATAAAATTATTTTATAACATAGAAAACACTAAGGGATGATCCCAACTTCTAAAAACGTTAAAACTATACTAACTAAAGAAGAAATTTAAATAAACTGCTTATGTCTATAAAAATTTTATGGGGGTTTAGAGGAAAATAAATGCAAGAACATAAAATAATTCACGGTAGTTTAAAAATCGCCATGTCTTAATTATGTCTGAGGTCAAATACGCCCATGATACCACATGAAGGTTACATAATGGTAGAAGAGGTTTTAGAAGGAAACAATTCTTCGCTCGGGTAGATATTATAAGTAGGGTTTTGGTGTGAAACCTCAAATTATGTCGAAAGTGTCAAATTCCAATTTCCAGTGCGTTAGAAAATGAGGAAAGAAATCTTTGAAGTAGGCCTTAGAAAATGACGAAGCACCGCCCTTGTGAAGAAAAAAAATCCACAGGGCACTAACTTAGAGGGAAGAGCATCATTAGACCCTTCATGCGGAACGTCGACTTTAAAAAAAACACTCGTCCTTTTTTGGCGACACTTAAAGGGAGTAATGGGTTTTATTTGTCGTTCGGATTATTAAGGGGTTCACCAGAGCATAGCATGCTTCCTCCCGATTCGCTTTGTTCTATAATGGCTAATGCGTGTCAACAATTAATCTAATTGCCAACAAGTGATTTTCCGGGACTTAATATCTTATTCAATCAGCTGTCAAATGACTTGTTACCACTTTTTATTTCCTTAATGGTATTCAAATGTGCTAATTATGTTTAATGAATTTTGTTTACGGTATTTATTCACGGAATTTGCTTTATAAAGACGACTGCTATGTTATGCCATGTGACAGTATGCAAAACAAACAATATTTTTGTGTAACAGGCTTTTTCAATTTTTTAATCTCTAATAGGCTAAAATATTAGGCTTAATTATTTTGTTGGATGAATGATATAATTAATTTGAACTTTCGTTGAACAGTAGCCCACTTAGAACTCAATGTATTGCATATTTGAGTTGACATATTGACTATATTATCATCATATTTTTATGAAACTGTATGAACTTTACCTGCGTAGTATTGCCTAGTGATTTTTTTTTTTTTTTTTTTTTTTTTTTTTTTGATCATGTGAATATTTTCCAAGTTACGGCGTGTTATCTGAATATTACAAGATAGCCTCAAATATCTCCAAGTACTTGTAAAATTTACTAATTAATAATCATGTGAAATTTCAGCGTATATATTAACTTAAATAAACAAACTTAAAGTGACTTTTTACAGAACAATCTAAGTTAAAGTTCTTAACTAATACTACAGCTTATTTTTCAAAATCCAACCAATCATTATGAGGATTCTGATCCCGAACAATAACTATTGTAATCTATACATAAAATTTTTACAACTTGCTCTCGTCTAACAAAAAGAACTCTCTACAAATTACTCATAGACTTGTAAATAGAACTTTTAACAACTCTTATATAGACTTGTAAATAAAGAACATTCAACAATTCACTTACAGACATGAAAATAGTTTCTTTACCATATCATAAATTGCAAATATTACTTTCATTTTGTTAAAAAATAGTTCATTTTCAAAGATTGTTAAATAATATTGTTTTTTTTTCTTTCACAAACTAGCAACGCGGGGTCTGGAAGCCTATGCCGATTGGTGGATTATCCCGCGCTGCAGAACCTATATATACTTGTTAGATGGTGTGGTGTGTGGTTTACTTCAGGATGTTTTTGAATGGCTTAACAATTTTCATTCAGTGTTTTAGAAACCTATTAGAAATTTACTTTTAAATATTTTAGAAATGTGTCGGTACACTCCCGTTTGGATTGTTACAGACTATAAAAACCATTTTGCAATAAATTTTTCATTGGATGTTCGTATTTATCTGTAGCTTCGGCATCTTCGTTATTCCATCGGAAACGGCTTGAAAAGTCACTGCACCAACTCTGAAATCACGATCCTTTTGCTTTTGTCACTTTTCAATCTGTTCTTTCTTTTAGTATGTTATTAATTTCCACATGGGCATACACAGGGAAGCTCAGAGAAGGGCCTAACCTTCCATAAATCTTTCAAACCAGTAAACTATAACTTGAAACACTAAGAGGATTACCAAATAACTGTCATTCCAACCCCCCAACCACCCGCCCTAATGAAAATCCTGTATACGGACATGAAATCCTGTGTTTCAATTCGAATTCTCTTGGCGAATTCATTTATGTTTGACTTTCACTGTACAAAACGATTACCATTAGAAAAATAAAACCTAATATCACCATAAAGTACAAAATAACACACAGGACGCGTTTCGGACCGGAAATTTTAACAGCCCTTCATCAGCTAAAATAAACTCGTGTCGATAAGCCTAGTCGCTTTCGGACACATGTTTACTTTAGCTCATGACGGGCTGTTAAAATTTCCAACCCGAAACACGTCCTGTTTGTTATTTTGTATTTTAACAAAGTTACAATTTTCTAATTGTGATTTATCGTTAGTTTTTCGGTGCTGTTTCATCTGTATTTCAGAAAGTTTACGTTTAGAAAATTATGATTACGTATTTTTCACATCATGTTCTTTTAAAATCATTTGCATGGAATATTATATCATAACATTTTGGATTATTTATGCTCTAACGCTGACCTATAGAATTTCGCATCATACGAAACGGGGTTTTTAACAAATATCTCAAATTATTAATCCCTGTTCCTGACCGCAATTTTAAATTCCACACATCTGAAGTTGTAAGTCCCTAAAAGTCGACTTCAGAGATGATTGCCGAGGTTAGCAGAATTTCTACGTATCAGCAATAAAATCATTGCATACTTGTACAGAATTGTATCTTTCGGCCTATAAATAAGCAGAAAAAGAGCTTACGGAAGAGAATTTCTTATGTCTCTGGGTAGAAACGTATTCATGGGCCTTTCTCTGTATTCTAAGTCTTGTTGAAAGATAGCAGTTGTAATCATTAAGGATAAATCATGAACAATTTTCTTTTGCAATTAGAAACAGCAGCTTTCTGCTACAAAAAAAAATTTATGGTGAAATTTTATTTATTTGTAGTTATTTGGGAATAATGAAATTGAATTTGTTAAATCTAACAAATATAAATTATGCGACCTCTAGGAACGTGAAATATCTAAAAATCTGACTATCGAACTTTAAGTTCGCAGATCTATCTCCAAGAAAGTTTAATTTTGTAGCAATGTATTTATATGAAGCTCTTTGATTTTTTCCCTTCTAAACATCGAGATTCTTATCAATATTTTCATGCCATTCAATATGAAAACAAATCTGTCTTGTTTCGCCAATATCTTTCGAATAATTCTAGCAACCCTACAGCTTTGCGTGCCGCATTTGCATTACTCCAAAAGAACTCCAACGAAGCAGAGAAAGTTGCATAACTAATCATCAGCAAAAGGAACATTATAAAAACCCACATCACAAGCTATGACCAGAGGAATATAGAAAAACTTCATGACACGGAAGTGGTCATTTTTTCCGACCTTGGCCACCATTAACCCCCTGACGCCAGATTGGCGGTTGGCAGAGTCATTAGAGATGATTTTCAGCTTCAGTCTTGGCCGCTGAAGTAAGATGATTGCGCCATGTTCCAGTCAATTATCTCCGCTTTGAAAACTATAATTTGAAGTGGGATGCATTGCGTGCCGGGTAATTTGCAGGTGTTGGCAATGAAATAAGTGCTGTTCTTAAAGAATTTGCCAAGTCACCGACACGTTAGACTGTGAAAAGTAATGACTTAATTGATGAGGGATGCTTTAAATGATTCATTCTAGTTTAACAGAAGTTCCTTTTTATTTCTTTTAATGAAAATCTAACTACTGTTTTTCTTTGTTATTAAATCGAAATATTTCAGAAAATTAATGATAGGTTATTTTTCATCACCTTTTTGGGGGTGTTTAATTAAAAGCAAAATTTAAGAAATTTGGTAAGGCAGAAGTTATTTAGTTTGCACTTTTAAAAGGTTAATAGCTGCTTAGCTGCTTTAATCGTTCATTTCAGAATATGAGAATCAATCATGTGTGCTTTGCGAAAACTATGTCTTAGTATAGAAAATTATGCATCTAAAGGTTACTCATAAAACCATCTTAGATTAACAGTACAATTTACAATTCCGAAACTAATATCTGAATGTGTAGACAAATTGTTAACAGCAAAAGAAGACTTTATTGTAAATACAGCATCTTAGCAATGTAAAATCCTATAGTTCAAACTGTAACAAAAATTTGTGCTTGACAAAAGTTAAGCAAATTTTTCATTGTACAAGCTTTAATATTACTTCTAAAAGATATATTGTGCTACCATCTGGTCTTCAATTTTATGCCACTGCTGCACTAGTTTGAACTTGGGCTCTACAGTTGGGAGACGACTGTCTTATTAGCTGAATCATTGGGATATTTTTTTTCTAAAATGTTGTCCGCTAGATAGGAAGTGCCTAATTTGATTCTCGGTTCTCATTGGTGTGTTCTTAATGGTTGAAGAATTCACTTAAGTCCCAGTGTGGTTCATCATGATTATAACGCTATGAAATCAGCAACTCTTACAAATAATCAATATAATCGTTTATTTTTGCTATTATTATTATTACTATTTTATAAATATTAATACAACATGTAACTTTTGGAAGATTTTTTATTTCTAAATTTAACAAAAAGCTTCGTCTTTAAAAGCATATCCATGAATGTTTACCGTTCACTATCTCTATCAAAACAATCATATTAAAATAATATATCTTTCAAAAACGTACTTTCAAATATTGTATCTTAAAATTTGAACGATACACTGTACTATAAAGCAATTGAAAATACGCATGCTAAAACGCCTTATACCAGCAACAGTCTCGCAAAACACGATGTCTATTTTGCACGGTAAATACGAGCATTCGTTACTTCGCACTAACTTTAAACAGAAGTATCAGTACATGAAGAATATACAACCTATTTTTGGAGACAAAATATTCATGAATGCAAAATAAAATCTGGTTTAATACTGCAACATGTATTTTTTTTTTTCAAGAATTTTTTACATGAATTTAACAGAACTCGTCTTCAAGAGCATATCTGTGAATTTTAGCATCTCACCATCTCTATCAGAACAATTACATTAAAATATAATATAATATAATATAATATAATATAATATAATATAATATAATATAATATAATAAATGTATTAAAATAATAAATGATATTTTAAAGAATGCTTTAAAATGTAATTTTAAGTTATTTCGTAGGAAATACTACCTATTACAGCCTTCCCTATGTTGAAATTTCTGAAAAAGTTTTGCAGATATATATATATATATATATATATATAATACTTATATCACTATGAACGTATTTTTACTAATAGTAATCTACATTTATATCGTTATATTGATGACATAATTTTAATTGCCACTGATCAAACTAATATTTCTCAATTTCCATTATCCTACTAATTTAGAATTAACGGAAAACCTCCTATCTAACAATACAATCAACTTTTTAAATCTTAAAATTACAATAAAAGAAAACAAAACAATAACTGATATATATGACAAACGTAAAGAATTTAAATTCAAAGTTAATATATTTACTAATTTTAAATATTGTCTTCATAATTCTGTGTATCGTAATATAATCCTTAATCATTTATATAGAACAAAGTGTTTATGTTCTTCTCATCTAATTAACAATAATATTAAAAAACTAAATTATGTTGCATTAAATCATGGGTTTCCAAAAACATTCATATATTCTTTAATATATAATTAGTACTTAAATGATCTTAAAAAACAAATTAACACATACGTAAAAAAAATTACAAAAAAATGTATAAAATAAGAAAATAATTATAAAAAAATTAAAAATTGTAAAATAATAATAAAAAATATTATAGGATGGTTGGGTGGGTAGATGTTAGAGTACGGAGGAGAGTGGCGTTGTCTGGATAATACGCAATGGTTAATTTTTAAAAGAATGCGGCATTTGATTTATAACTACTTTGCTAATACACATTTTATAATGGATGTTAGTTCGATACTTTTATATGTGTAATGGTTTAGTTATGTTTATATTTATCAATTCATATTAAATTTATTCATATTCATTAATATTTAATAAAGTTAACGATTAACTTGTATTTAAATTTTAGCCTACTCAGGACAATATCATATTAATTTCTAATAGTATATTATCTTAAATGAGAATAAAATGCATAATGAGTGTATTTGTTATACCTAATGCTATGACAGTATGGAATTTTTTGTTTTTTATTTTTTCTCTATCCTTTTTAATCTTGTTTTATTTTGAACTTAATTGGTGTTCAAGGGTTTATTTCTCGGTTTTATTTGTGTGCTAGTCCCAAATTCATATTCTTTAGCTAATTTATGGCTAATATGAAGATGAAACCACACATTTTATTTGTGGAACTTAAGGGGACAGTTCCCCTTCAACCGGTCAAAAATGCTAGAAAACTGATTCAATTTCCATACCTTTTCACAAACTAACTAATAAAGCAAATTCAATGAATTTTTTTCGATTGTTAAGTATAGCTTTACTTGTTACAATAAACAAAACAGATTGATGAAAAATATTTAATATAATTAGGAAAACTTAATTGGGTAACCTACTGTTTTTTTTTGTTTTCATAATTACTATATATCACTGCGCGCATGATATCTCGTGTTCATCTTAATTTATTAACTTTAAAGGGATGTTAATTTGAAGATAATACTTCGCTTAACATAATGAACTAAAATCTTTAATAATCTTTATTTATAATATTTATATTTAATAATAAAATTTAAAAAAATAAAATCTGTAAAATTTCTCGCATATTTTTTGTAATAAAATCTTTATTATTTGAGATAATTCTAAGATTTTAGTTCATTTTATGCAGAAGTGTAATATTAATGCACTCCGAAAATTTCAACCCATTATCTTTGCTAGTTTTCGAGAAATCATGCGCGCAGTGATATATGGCAATTACGAAAACAAAAAAAAAACTGTAGGTTACCTAATTAAGTTTTCCTAATTAATTTAAATATTTTTCATCAACCTGCTTTGTTTATTGTAACACGTAAAGGTATACTTAACAATTCAAAAAATTTCATTGAATTCGCTTTATTAGTTAATTTGTGAAAAAGTATGGAAATTGAATCAGTTTTATAGCATTTTTGACCAGTTGAAGGGGAACTGTCCCCTTAAGGCATTTGGGACCAGGCGATTTTGTCTAAGTTCTATAAATTTCCATTATTCCATTTCTGTTATTCAATTTCTGTTGTTTTTTACCATGTTTTTGGAATCTATGTTAAGTGTGCCGGGGGGAACTGTATTTGTTAATGTCATTTTATTCACAATTTCACAGTTTTTGTTCGTGGACGGTAATGTTTATTTAATGGTTATTTATATATATATATATATATATATATATAATTAATGAAAAATTATTGCATAACAGGCGCCAAAAGCAGCTGATATTAAATGCAACAAAATGTATTTCATCAATAAATAAAAATGCAAATACACCATAACTTTGGAAAGAAAGTGTATATCAACAATAATTAACTGTAAAAATTCCAAAAACTTCAAATTTAAATTACACAAGTAAAAAACAAACACAGGCAAAAAACTGTCTGTTCTTCATCAGGCAGACCTAACAGACCTAGGGTGGACAGACAGACCTAACTGCACCCCCACTGTTAAAAGCTTGTAGGTTTCTGAAGACACTCTCATCCTGCACTCAATACAGAAAAAAACAAACTATTGTCACTTTCGATATAAAATTCAAAAAAGTAAATAAACCAAACTTTAAAAAATAATAATAATAACATAAACAAAGCATAGTTAAAATACAAAACAAAAAGGCTTTTAAAAAATGTCTATTGGAAAGTTATTTTAAAATTGCAACTTAAATATTATTAAAAGATAAACAAATTAAAATATATTAACATGTATGAATACAGAACAACATGCACCCACCCAAACCTACTAAATTTAATTTTTAATTTAAAGTTGGAATAAATTAAAAAATGAAATGGATAGCAAATGTCAGAATATACAGCACAAAATTATCCATGTCGTAAATGACATCATGATTAGTTAAAAATATTTTAAGTTAATTAAAAGTTTTTTTTTTCATTCTTAAAAAGTAAAAATTTAACTTTACTGCCTGAAAAAATGATTTCTGACGAGTTTTAATTCTTAAAGCCGTTCAGTTGAGAAAATATTAATAAAAATTACTTTATTTTTTAAAAGAAAATTGCATTTTCGGTCATAAAACCTAAAGATTTAATATGGTTTCGTCAAAGTAATATAATTTTCCCTCTACCAATATAGAAATTAAGGATCGGGAGTTCGAAATATTGATGACATATTCGGAAATTGGGGTTTGGCAAACGGATTTTAATTCCACATTTCTTCTAGCTTTAAAAGAATAAAAATATGCTGTCACTTTTAAAAATAGTTTTTTATAATAGATTTTTGTAAAGTTTTATAGGATGCGTTCCATACATATACAAATTTAACAAAAAATACCACCTAAAATATAGTTTTGTAGTAGAATTCTCCCAGCATTGTTTTTTCGTTTTACGAAAGAGATTTGTCGATTTTGACGATTTTACTTAGCCCTCTTTTTTTTTTTTTTTTTTTTTTTTGTTGTTGTTGTTGTTGTTGTTGTTGTTGTTTGCAGTTTCATTTTCGCGATTGTTTATTTAACTGGCACAAACTTTCAGTTTTTTTTTTTTTTTTTTTTTTTTTTACTGAGTTATGTCAAGGTTCTTATAAATAGCAATTGTCTCCCGTATTGTCTCCTATAAAATTAGATAAAGAGTGGGTTATTTACGTATGTTTTAAATTATCGTCTGTAAAATATTTTGCTTAATTAATGCTTTTTTTATGCTACTTGAACGATGTCACGGGTAACAGCTAGCATATAATATTTTGAAGCGTACTTTTAAATATTATTTCTAAATATCTGAACGAGACACTCTCTTGGAAAACAACTTAAGCTACACATGGTAGCATCCCTTGTACCAATGACAGTCCCGCAAAGCACGCTGTAAATTTTGGACGATAATTAACGAGCATTCATTACTTCGCACTAACTTTAAACAGAACCATGAGTGCATGAAGAAGACACAACCTATTTCCGAAGACAAAATATTCATGAATGCAAAATAAAACCTGGGTTTCAATGGCCATAAAATCCGGGGCTAGCGCCATCCCTGCGCGAGGATTGTTGCACAGCCCGTTTTACGGCGTACTTAAAGACCGCCGTAAACGCGGAGTCATAATTCTGGCCAGTTGTTATCATGGATTATGTCCCGACATTACGGCCGCTTTTAAAAAGGGTTACAACTTGTGGAGTTCCTCGCCCGGGATTATTGTATTTTCACCGAATTTCTCGGATACTGCACAATAAGTTACGACAGTTACTTCGGTTTCGTTTTTATGCCAGCGGTGGTATGCACTGTTGTGTTCGAGGGTAATTAAATTTCGCCGTTATAAAAGAGAATAAATTGATCCGGAGATTTCATTTATGGATATAATTTCCTGTTTATTATCTGAACATTTATTTGTTACTCGGGTATTTCTCCATATTGAAAGAAGAGTCAGAAAAAAAGATACGTACACTTAAATATATTACAGGATGTTAGGAGATTAATCACGAGATTTCATACGGTCTGTGTGACTTATGTATTATATCTAATAGGGTGGAAAGCAATTGACTATGCCCTTATTTATTTCAATAATTCCAAAAGATTGCAAATAACACTAATAATTTTTAACAGGCGTCCACACGTTTTAACAACAAAGATTTTTATTGATAAATCGACAGTTGTTGTACCCTGGCACTTGTTACTTAATTTTGCATATTTCTTAAAGCCCTGTTTATTAGATGCGTTCGTAATTATATAAATACGTAGCGCCTTTAGGTTCGGTCCGTCCGTCTGTCTGTCTGTCCATCTGTCCGCATATAACTGAGCAAAAAACTACCCAACCGAATGGTCTGAAAGTTTAAATATATAATTATTACAAAATTTTGCGAGATTTCAAATTTTATGAAAATCGGATGATAATTTAATTACAGGGATAGTCAAAAGTTTTCCGTTACATTACGGCCAGTGGAAAAAAATTATTTCAAGTACATTTTAATGATGTTACAACCTTTCGAATAGAATGAAATTGATATGCACTTATGAAGTGCACTAAAATATACATTCAGTACAATATGCAGAGAAAAAATATTTATAAAACTAGTTATAGTACGAACGTACCTCATTTTTCACGTTTGACGTGCAATTTCCAACTTCTTTATATTACTTTGCACTATTGTAAGAAACAAATATTTATGGTCACGCGTTGATAAATAAAAAAAGTTATGCTTGAAAATTATTTTTTAAATTATCGAAAATCGGTAAATTAAGTGACAGTTTTCAAACAAACTTTACTTTAAAGGGTACATTTGTTTTCTATTTGACGGAGTGAAGACTGAAATTATGCAATAAAATTTTATTTTATTTTTATTTAAAATTTTTCGATAATTGCTTTTCAAAAATGAACCCAGTTAATTTCCTTCTTAAATTTATTTTCTACTTTTCTTTTTTTTTTTTTCCTCAATCATAGTAGTAATTATAAAATGATCATATTTTAATGAGTTAAAGTATTTTTCTTTCTTTAATTTTTTCTGGTATAAGGTACCTACCTCCATTATGGCCACCCTAAGGTTTGATTGCTTTTTTCACCATGTTAATATTATTTTTTCCGGAAACTATTTATGCTTTTGCCCAGTGGTGTAGTGGTCGGCACGCCTGTCTGCCGCACCGCAGGTCGAGAGTTCAACTCCCGACTGGGCAAAGTTCACTCAGCCTTTCATCCCTTTGGGGTCGATAAAATGAGTACCAAGCTTGCTTGGGAACTAAACACCGAGGGTCTCGCGTTAGGTTGACCACCTGGCCGGGACGCATGCTGCATAGCACCTCGGGGCCCAGGGTCAAGAAAACAGAGATGGGCACTGTCGGCCCTGATCCTTCTTGGATTGTATAGCCACAGAGTTTAGTTAGTTTATTTATGCTTTTGCTTAGAGGGAGTAATGTGGTAAATAAAAGAAAAGACTTTATTCTTGTAATTATACTATTAAAAATTATATAAGCTGAAATGTAAAAAGTGCCATATGGGCCATATTGGGAACACCTCGTTCTCAATATGGTACACATTGTAAATTTTTAGAAAATTGCAAAATAAAATTAAGAAATTGCAAAAAAATTGCAAATTATTATATGTTATAGATTATGTTTTAGATTATTATAATTATTATCTATAGTAGTATATTTATATATACATATTATATATATAATAATTGCTATTTTTTGAAAGCCAGCAAAATCACAAGAAAATTTTAAATTAAAAATATATATATATTTATTTTTACTAAAAAATGTATTAATTGAAGAGCAGAAGTGAAACAAAATTATGGCTAATAATAAAAAAGGCATCTAAATTAGTAAAAACACAAATATAACAGAAAAGTGGCCTACCCTGGCTATAATGAGAACCTGCGCCATATTTTATTTTGCCCCCAAGAAACTGATATACAAGAAGTAATGATAAAACTATTGATAGTATGTAAAAGTAGATTAACGGTGTTATTATATTCACTTTTACTTTGTATTGAATGCTAACAAATATTTGTAATACGAAATATTCCTTACTTTATAGAAATAATAACACGACTTTTTTGGCCGACGATTTCACTCCCCCTGTCAGTAGTGTCGCCAACGTGATGCGACTTCGCCTTTATTGTTTTTTTCCACTGTCTATCGTCCTGGGGATCGAACATATACTGCCATCTATTGAATTAAAAAGAAAATAAACGAAATATACGACGTGGGCCATATTAGGAACCGGGGCATAATGGGCCTAGGTACTTTAATTTAAGTTAAAATATTTAAATAACAACTTTAATGTGCAATAATTTTAATGTATTGTGCGAAAATTTTATTATTATTATTATTACTGAATTACTATGTAATTTTTAAATGCCTGAATGGCTTTATTTAAGATATTTTACGTTTAAAAATATTTAACAATTACTTGTTAAAAGAGGATCCAGTTAATTTCTCTTGTTAAAATTTGCGTTAACAAAATATATGTTCCAACAAGCGAACGCGACAATAGTTTCGTTACTGCTTATCGATAGTTTGCGCTCTGTATTTACATATAATTTACATGCTACAGTCTATAATCAATATTTAAACTTCAGCGCTTCAACCATACCCCTGCTCGAAAAGTACATTTACAGGGATTGTTATATACGTAAACATCATGGGATGTTTAGTGGTTTACAGAGGTATAATTACAAAACATACTTCTATCTCCTGACCAAGAAGATGGAAAGTCAAGCTATTTATAATCACTTTCTAATCTATTTGAACATCATGGTGTTATACTATAAAATAAACTAGTCTCGTAGTGCTCATAAGTAGGTAAATGGAAATAAGATAATGAAGAAAGAATATTCGGCAACTTTTTCATTTATATTATTGTAAACTTCTAATCACATTTTACGATCTCGATACGAGAACTTTCTTGCTTAGAATTTAATGAAAAAAAAAAATGCAGAATTGGTTTGGATTAATGTTATCAACTGAGTCCGATAAATAACGGTTATTGCTAATTATAAAGCAAAGAAACGAAACTAACATGAAATATTGTTTGTTTCTGCCAGAATATATTAATAGGTATTTTGCAGCTTAAATATTTTTACGGTTCTTTTTTTCTTAAATGCGTATGTTTTTATTCAAATTCTTTTTACTCTTTTGTTGTTGTTGTTATTGTTGTTTGTTTGTTTTTTACATACTCACAGAGACAAACACGCAGACAAACACACTTTCAGATGCAAGAATGTATCCATAAAAAATGTTTTAGAGTTGATTGGGGGTAATTTATTCATATAAGTTAATAGAATTTAGTTCCCAGTGTATCCACTAGTGACTATCTGCTCCGTAGAGTTACTCCACCTGAGTGCGAAGGTATTATTGTATATATATATTTTTTTTTTTTCTAAAATCAACCTTTCCATTGCTTCATTTAAAGTAGGACACCGAGTATATTTCGATTTCATATACACATATATTTCACCGTGTATACATTTCATATATAAATCTAATTTATTTATTTATTTATTTATTGTATGTGCTTGTAAAAATACAGAAAAACCTATTATGACGGAACCACAAGGGTCCGAAGTTCCGTTTCTGCCAGGTATTTGATTAAAATACATTCTGCTTTATTATACAGGTTCGTTTTCCAAATTTAAGAATGCGTTTTTAGCATAAGCTTTTTTTTTTAAAGCAAAAAAAAACAAAAAAAAAAACAAAGATTACTGTTTCATCAAATAATGCAACTTCGAATGTTCCGCCAAAAGAATTCCTACTCTAACTTTAAAATTTCTTCCAAATCAAAAAACGACTAGAATTACCGTGATTAAAAACGTACATTGATTTTCTGAATAGAACAGAAGAATTTGGCCGGTATACGTTGAACGTTTTTTCGAACCTGCTTGCTGTATTTCAATTATAAGCATACTCTATAACTTACCACATAATATTAATTGTGTGTCATTTATAGCAATGCTGTTTCCAAATTAATGTGAAATATTTTGTATATGAGGACGTGAGTTTCAAAACTAGCCTTATCCAGGAATACAAATTTAGGGAAATCGCAAAAAACCTCTGGCTGCGTCCATTGGTTTTCATTGTAAACCAAGATTTTACAATGCCAGAAAAACACTATAAAACTAGTTTTTTGCAGATTATAGTGATTTTTCGATGCAGGTTTACTAATAGAATAGCTTTATCGAAAAATCTCGATTTTTTTTTAAATTTTGGATAAAGCGAGATTTGAAACTCACGTCCTTATATAGTCTTTTAAATTATATTTATGTTTAAGATACTCGTTCTTCCAAATATTATTCACAATAATTCACAAACACGAAGATTTTATTTACTGAAAAGATCTTTTTACTATGTTTCAATTCTAAGCGTACACAACTTACAACATAATATTAATTATGCTGTACGTTGCAAAATTATTCGAAAATTAATGTGAAATATTTGTAGTGCTACATATAGAAATATGTAGTGTGGAATATGTAGTGTTTCGAATTATATTTATTGTATTTAAGCTAGTCATTCTTCCAAACACTATTCACAATACTTCACAAACACGAACATTTTATTTACTGAAAACAAGATAAAAAGAAAAAAAAATCAAAAGCAGTCGTCTATAAATGACAAATAAAGATTCATAACTCCGTTCTCAATAAATTGACTGGACTCTTAACTCCGCAATATTTCGCAATCCTCAACATAAAATATAAACCGTTTTCCATCTTCCTTATTTTTCCACTAAAAACATTATTATGTCCCATTCAGTTTTAATAACTATTTGTCGTATCCGACGGAAAATACGGCGCAATAGAAACGGAATTAATATCTGCTACACAACCGTAAACCGAAAGACAGCCGTCATAAACCGTATGGAAATAAAACATTCTATCGCTCTGCCCATAAAGAGCCCGTGTTTATAAGCGCCCCGGCCTCAGACGATTTTTATGGGGCGGCCAAACGGATGTCGTAAATATAAGGAAAGTACACACATAATATTTGGGCGAGTTATGACTACAGAAATCCAAGTCTTTTGTGCGTTCATTAACATTTATTTGCTGATAACTGGCAAATCTCATCGAGACAGCCCCCCTTAAAGAGGGAAATTTAATCGCTTTCCATGCGGTTAATTAGCCATTTGCAGAAAGGCGCTTATGGTCTTTACACGGATGATGGAAGTAAAATGGATTTAGAGGATGCCGTACAAACAATCAAACGCAAGCGATAGTGAACTGAAAATGATGCGAAATATGTGTTGTATTGTATGTCTGAAAAAGAGTTAATAATTAATGGTATATGTGGTGTGAAATGAAGCTTATTTCTGTTTTAAGCTAACAATTTTTACAAACAGAGTACGGATTGTCACTGCGAGTCTAAATAATAAACAACTCTTTAAAATAAGTATAAAAGTAAAATAATAATAATGATAATAATAATAATAATAAAAACACTTGTTTAACACGTTCACGCCGGCGCGGTGGGTCACACTCGACTGTCTCAGATCTGCAAAGTCTCCGGCTTTTTGGATACCAGTATTTTAATACAGAAAATGTTGTTTTATTTAATTAGAACAATTGGCCGATTTAAAGGAACAACATTTTCTCTAAAATAATAGTGGCGTGAAAAAAGCCGGAGACTTGAGAACTCTGAGGCAGTCGAGTGTGACCCACCGCGCCGGCGTGAACGTGTTAAAACAATTTAATATTTTTCTTGAAAATCGCGCCTAATTTCATGACTGGAATTCATGTTTTTTCTGCAAAAAATTTCCGTTACAATACGTTAATTTGATATGGGCGCCGAACTCGATTATGGAAAATTCCCTGCTTTTGTAACGCTGGGTAGATAACGCTTGCTACTGAATTTAGTATAAGATACGAGGGTCACTCTGAAATTTTTGAGATACAACTAGGTTTTTGAAGTTATACTTACAAAATTTTAGGTGTGTTCAAAGTAGTCTCCTCCAGCATCAATGCACTTTTGTTAACGAATTTTCCACAGATTAAATACCTCAAGCCATTCATTTCTTGGAATAGATGAAAAAATGCATTTATAGCCACGACAATCTCTTCTTCTGAATGAAGACGACGTCCACGTAAGTTCTTTTTTAGATTAAAGAATAACCAAAAATCACACATAGCTACATCAGGAGAATACGGCTGATGTTCTATCAATTTAAATCGTTTCTGTTTAAGAAACTCAACTGTTAATCCGGCTGTATGTGAAGATGCATTGTCATGGTGAAGCATTAGTCCCCTAACATTCACATCTTGTAGAATTTCTGGAAGAAATTTAGTGGTATACCAGTTTGCTGTTACTGTCTTCTGTCCTTCCAACTTGATGACTTTGACCAATCCCGTACTTCTGAAGGGAAAACGGCATACATCCCTTTTTTCAGTGCGCGTTGTCTTTTCACCATTGTTGGCGTGGGATCATCTTCAAAGACCCATACTTTGCTTTCTTGACGTGTTGGAACGTCAAAAAACGGTATGTACGTTTCATCACCCGTTGCAATTTTAGAAATGATGCGGTGGCCAACATCATTTAGCAATTTAAGAGTTTCTTTACTGATTCTGATACGCTCCTCTTTTTGATGCTCAATTAGATTATGGGGAACCCAAAGGCAAACTACTTTTTTCATATGCAATTCTTCATGAATAATTTTGAGTATGGCTGCGGATCCAATGTTAAGTTCCTTCTCAGATAAGTTCTGAGTTCCTCTTGATAGGTACAGCGATTATCATCCATTAACATTTTTCGTATGGCAGACACATTATCCGGGATTACTGCCGATGGCGACCTTCCTGCGTGTTCTTCATCCTGAAGAAAATTGCGACCTCTGCTAAATTCTTTAAACCATCTGAATACAGTAGCACGAGCTGGAGATTCATCACCAAATGCTAATTTCAACCGTTGAACGCATTCTTCTTGATTTAATCCTGCTTTAAAATCGTAGAAAATCATAGCGCGAAAATGTTCTCACGTCAACTCCATTTTCTCTTCTGTTTAAAATTTATTCTACGCAAAAACATGTTGAAGTAAGTGAGTAAAAAATCGTCTGCTGTGTTAAAATACTTTGTATTTTAAAATTAAACCGTTATTTTTATTTTGTAAATTCTCGTCTGCGCGTATCTCAATAATTTCAGAGTAACCCTCGTATTAATTTCTGCTTTGTTTCTTTTTTAAGATATGGAAACAGGAAAGAAAAAGTAAAACAATATTTAAACTATCTTTTTGGGGTGGATTTCTAAATTGATTTCTCAACCTACAATCATAATTTAATATACATGACACAATTAATTTATTAAAGCATATTTTTAAAAAAAATGCATCTTACTCTTTATTTTTATACTTATATTTTCCAATTTTTAGTGTTTAAAATATTTCGTTGTTGAAGTTTCACAGCCATTTGGCTGATTTTTGCGAGCGTGGTTTAGAGTATAATTAAATGCGTTGTTGTCGTAACTCGTATTATAACTATAAGGAATATTTATTGATTTATCACATGTAGCCGGCTAACTGAAAAATGCCTTAAAATGAATTTGCTAACTTATAATTTAGTTCTAAAAATATTAAAATGTTGTAAGAACTTTTTACTTGAAGGAACTTCAGATATCAGTGAATTTTATAGCAAATATCTCAAGGAGAAAACACTTTTTTTTTCAGAAATATTTTTGCTGGAATTACAAATTGTTTCAAGATGAGCATTTTTTCGTTATTAAAAATTGCTAAGTAATTTTTCGTAAATAAACTTCTACATTTTTGATCCGTGAAGTTACTGATTAATCTCGTTCTTAAACTCAAATTCGAATTTTGCAATTTTTAAAATGCGAAAAAAAAACTCAATTTTGTTATTTTATCTCTAATTTTTTAACATACGACTTATCAGACAGATTTGCTTGGTGATTGTCAAAATTGCTGCATACTGTTTTGGATTTCCTAAGTATTGTAGAATTTTCGAGGCCGTTGATATCGTTGTTTGACTACATTTTAAAAGTCCATTTATAATTTTATTTCAGTGAAATGATCCTGGTGACATGTTGCATACTGTGTTTGAAATTCCTTTCTTCGTTATCTATAGAGTTAAGAACCTACGCTAGTCACCCAAAGACATTCACAAGCTAATGTTAAACTCTTCGGTACATTTGTAATTATTTGATCTTAGTTGCAGTTATTTATTTACTTGTGAGGACACTTCCAAATTTCGAACCGGTCTGAAAGTGAAAGTATTGTCATAAAAAACAACTGCTATCAAAATCGAAAAAGTAAAAATATTTCCCATTAGACAATCTCCAACCTTAGATTACCTATGAAAAAAAAATATTTTAAAATAATTAAATGCAAACGGTAAATTGAAAAGAACGCCGCCATTGGTTTAATATTAGCTTGCGAGTGTTTTCCTAGCGTTTGTTCTTAAATCATTGTTTCATGCCTAGAGAAGTAACAGAAACAGTGCAACATAGCAGCGGGCGCTGCAGATTGTTTCAGATCTTGCAAATTAATCTAACAACAGAAACAAAATGCTAGGGTTTAAAAAAAGTTCTAAACTTTACTTTGTCACAACATAGTATTTTCTTTATTACATTTTCTTTGAAAATGCAAATTCTTCATCTTTTATTGGTTACTGTTATTTCTTATGATTGTAAGCTTAATTCATCTTTGATGGGTTGCAAATATATTTCTAAAATTGTGTTACTATGTTCATACGTAGTTGAAATTGTATGCATACTACTCGTATTTCCTTTGTATAGATGTAAGTCAGGTAGACTTACATCTATTATCTAAGCAAGCCCAAATTTCACTGAATAAAGGCAAATAAAATATTATAAAAAGTACAAGTCGAATAACGTGAATCAGTAATTCAAGTTTGCCATAGACACAAAAGGAAAACATTAAACTAAACACCATATTAGTGTTTGTCCTGTGTACACCATGTCCACATCTTGCATTGTACAACGAAAATGCATTCTGCTCCACGCTTCAAATACATTTTCCTCAGACATAGTTACAGCTGATAAAGTTCTAGTCTAGACAATTTTTGTATGCGAAATGTCCTTTGTGTATTAGTTATTTTTTATGGTGACATTGCCGAATTTTTTACTTTTATATTTATCAACTATTCGAAAAAAAGTTTAAATAAGCCTAAACATCTTCATTTATTATATTGAAACTTAAAAAAATTGCGCCTCTAAAGCCCCGATTATATTTGTTTAAAAAGCGAGTAAACCAGTAATGATTGTATATATAACCTACAGGGAATCTCGATTTTTTTTTATTATTATTATTATTGTTATCTTAATTCATCAAAGTTTGAGGACCTCTGTTGCATTTATAGTGCCACTTTTAGGCCTTTGAATGTGTACTTTTTTAATATTATGTGTATCAGTTAAAAGGAATTTTCAACCATTTATATTTTTAAATGTTTTCAGTGATTTTTTTTTTTTTTTTTTTTTTTTTTTTTTTTGCTTTTTGGGCTTTTTTCAACATACCAAGTTTCGTGTTCTTATTTATATTTAATAACTGTATTCATGCTTTCCATAAAAATTAATTACCACGGCCTTTCTATATAATTTTACTTTTATTCAAACCTCTTATATACTTTTTTCTAATTATTATAATGACTTTCTTTAAGCGTATATAAAGGACATACAAAAATATAATATGAGAATCATTTGTAACTTGATTCTATACCAACTAAATAAAACAAAGTGCCATGTTCAACTTGAAATAAGTATTTAAAGATGCAATAACTTATTTGGAGTTTTAAAAAAAATGACCAAATGACTGTGCACGCAGTCGTAAAACAAACTATAAACATTAAGTTGTGGTTCGTAAAAGCCATTATGACGAAGAGAAATTTTACGGCCCACTTATGGCCCGTCAGCTCAGTGTAAGTTTTCGTCGATTCCCTCAGCGTAGCTCCGCTTAATGTGCTTTCCTCAGTGTTAAATACTGGAAGATAAAAGCTTCCGAGTCGTAACTGTGTTAGCTTTAGGGATGATTGTTTTTCTCGATATTAAAGACTGTGGAATGACCGAACAATAGGATGTCGTTTTTCAAAATGAAGGCGGTTTTGGTTATACTTAATGAGAATGACTCTAGCATTGAAAAAAAAAAAGTGTGCTTTTATGTAGATTTTATTAAGAAAAAAATACCATCATGAAATAAGTTATTAGATGAGGAAAATAGATTAATTTTGCAATTTACAATGCAAACATAGAAATAAATATTAAAAGTTGTTCCATTTGCAATTACTGTTAAGCAGTTTTTGAAATCATAATTGTAAATATTTTGGCGAAGGTTAAACAGGCAAAGGGAAAATTAAGATAACCATATGAGACAAAAAATACTATAAACTAGCAGCCACTCAGGCTATATTACATTTGTTCGCAAGATGTGCATTTTATTCTATTAGAGGTTGCAATCGTCTTACGTCAATGGAGACTGCAAAACTGTCGCAGCTCTCCTGAATGAAAAAATGAGGTTTTCTGAAAATTCTTAATGTGCGTGTGCACAGGATGTCCCAGGATTATTGGGACAAACTTTAAGGGGAGGTAGGGGAAATCACAAGTATTCAGATTTTCATAGCGACCCACGGTCGGAAACGTCATGGGAAAGTATTATGACAGGTACAAGAAACGAAGAGACACGAGACTGAAATCATCTGAAATAATTTATTGGTGAAAGGTATTACATATGCTATGGTAGATGATATGTGAAAATGGCACAAAATATGTTCAAAGTTTCCACCATTGCTAGCGATGCATGCATTATACCGTCGGACCATGGATTGGCGGACTTGCTCAAATACACCTGTATTTTGTTGGATAACCGCAGCAGCACAGACGAGTCTTGCAACCAGATCCATGTGGGAATCCACAGGCGGTACACAGCACTTTTCAGTGCACCCCAAAGAAAGAAATCTATTATGCTTAAATCAGGAGAGCGTGGTGACCAAGAGCTGGGTCTTGTGAACATCACCACCTAAATGGTGAACGAAGCCGTTTGCAACCATGTGTTGTTATGCAAATCTGAATCCTTGTGATGTCCCCTACCTCCTATTAAAGTTTGTCCCAATAATCTTGGGACACCCTGTATATATATATATTCTAACCTGGTTCCTAAAATGGCAGATGGTCAAGTTTTAATTTTGTACATTCCTATTCTGATTTCATAGATATTTGATTTCTCAAGATCTTACAATTCGTATATTTTGAAGTTGTAGAACGTAACAGCTATAGTATATGCAGAACATAACAGGAGACATTTTAAGAATTAAATTACTCATTGGATATCTGGAAAAGTTGTTACGAAGATGATTTTCATCGTGATTATCTAGAATTGATCGAATAAAAAATATTATACAATAAAACCTGCTAAGACGGAATAACAAGTGGCCATAAAAAATCTGTTACAGACAGGTTTTCTAATTTTTTTCTTTAAGGTTATCTTACAGTACATCATTTGTTATAATTGCATTACAATATTTTCTCCAGGACCATGAAAGTTTTCTACAGACTAACGCAGAATGACATTTTAGACAGATTTCGTTTGCGCTATTTTACTGTATTCCTTTCCTACAAAGTAAAAAGATTTAATATTCTAAAAAGCAATTATAAGCAATATTATTATTTCTCTTTTTTAATGTAGCTGCATTAAACAATGTTCTAGTTATTGTTAAAATGGTCATTAGATTTTCCTTTTTATTAATGCTAGTTAAACTAGTATGTTGTGACCATCACAAAGCTTCCTTCTATATAAATCACGTCAATTAAATCATTTAAATAGCACAAGAAATTACATCAATTTAGCACAAATTCGTATCAAAGTATATCTGAATTTAAAGTTTGATGAAAATTCGTGCATTAGTTCTTGAGATAGAGCTATAGCGTAAATTTTGAAAAATGTAGCATAGCAGCGCCACCTGTAGAGCGATTTACACCAAAATCTAAACAGCACTAATTGATATCAAGGTATACCTGAATCTAAAGTTTGATGAAAACTCAAACATTATTTCTTGAGATAGAGCTATTGCGGAAATCGCAAAAAAATAGCATAGCAGCGCCATCTGTTGAGCGATTGACACCAAAATGAATAAAATGTCAATTCATGTCAAGGACTAACGGATTCTGAAGTTTGATGAAAATTCGTGCATTAGTTCTTGAGATAGAGCTATAAAGGAAATTCTGAAAAATGCCGCAAAGCAGCGCCACCTGTTGAGCAATTTACACCAAAATGTATAAAACTTCAATTCATGTCAAGGACTAACTGAATCTGAAGTCTGATGAACATCCGTGCATTAGTTCTTGAGATAGAGCTATTGCGGAAATCGCAAAAAAACAGCATAGCAGTGCCACTTGTTGAGTGATTTGCACCAAAGTGTATAAAATGTCAATTCATGTCAAGGGCTAAGGGATTCCGAAGTTTGATGAAAATTCGTGCATTAGTTCTTGAGATAGAGCTATAGTGGAAATTCTGAAAAATGCAGCTTAGCAGCGCCACCTGTTGAGCGATTTACACCAAAATGCATAAAACTTCAATTCATGTCAAGGACTAACTGAATCTGAAGTCTGATCAACATCCGTTCATTAGTTCTGGAGATTGAGCTATTGCGGAAATCGTGAAAAATGCTGTATAGCAGCGCCACCTGTTGAGCGATTTACACCAAAAACTAATCACCACGAATTTATATCAGGGACTAACTGAATATAAACTTTTATTAAATTCTGTGCATTAGTTCTTCAGATAGAGCGCCCACAAAATTTGTGTTCACATACAGATAAACAGACTAACAGACAGACATTTTGTAAAAAATTGTTTTTCGGAATCTCTGACCCCTAAAACGTGTAATTTCGTCGAAAACCAAAAGTGTAATATAATAATAGAAAAAAGATAAAAGAATAAAGTATAAAGTACAAATAAAAGAATAAAGTATAATAGAAAAACAAAATATTGGAATTGAAATACAGTAGAACCTCGATTATCCGTAGTAAATGGGACCGACCCTCTTCCGGAAAATCGAAATTTTCGGATAATCGAGAATGCTTCGATTTTAAGATTAAGGACAATTATATGAGCTGTTTCTTATTATGGTAACAAGTGCTTAAAAAACTAAAGCAATAGCAAAATAGAAACAAGAATAAATTACCTGAATTTTAATTTTGAAATTAAGTACCTTTTACATATTTCACAAGAGTTTGGAAAAAAAGTTTCGTTTCTCTCAGTTTTGATTGCCTTTGCTTTGCAGCTCTATCACGAAGTTTTTTTTTTATATTATTAGTTCACCAGCATCACAGTCTTTCTGCTGTTCCAGCCGTGTCAAACCTTTTGCAAGACATTCAAAAACTTCAAAATTGCTAATTTGTTCGTTTTCTTCGCGCACGTCGTTCTTCTCTTTTTCGCTTTGATTAATGTGATAGTAAAGAAAAAGCTTTAAAAATGGGTTTTGCACACTAGGAATGTGATAGTTATTGGGGGGAAAAAGCAAGCTTTAAAAATGAATTACGGTTAACCGAGAGTTTCGGTTAAAAGAGTTTCGGATAAAAGAGGTTCTACTGTATTTGCAATTAACCTCAAATAGCTAGACCTTAAAATATTTATTTAATCTAAAGATTGGACAAAAGTCAATCTCTTTCTAATTACTAAAATATGATATGCAGATGTATACTTAAACATATTACACACTGTAAAAAAAGATAGACGTTTCTTAATCTAGGAAAATGTAATATAACCACGAAAGAAAATATACAATAACTATACTATACAATAACTATACTATACAATAACTATACTTTAATACTTCTTCCGATTTGCTAACGATTTTTAAATGCGTTCTTTATCTTTAGAAACCTCAGAAACCAATATATTTTCGAGATTTAAAGAAGCATTTATAAAAACAATGTTTCTTTTGCTGCCACTCATTTTCGGAAACGTTTTTCACTAGATTTTATAGTGTATTAATCAGTTTTCTCAGCCCGAAATATAGGTTTCGGATGTTATCTATTCTCAAGTAAACATTTTCATGTACAACAAACAGATTTTACAGACAAACAGGATGAATTAACAGCTCTGACATTAACAGTCTCACATGTATAAATTTAATTACGCTACTGAAAATGTTTAATTGAGAATTAATAGCATCCTAAAAGCCGATATTCTGGTTTGATAAAACTGGTGAATAAAAAAAAAACTACTTGCAAACGTTTCTGAAAATCAGTGGTATAGAAAGAAACTTTGTTTTAATAAATTCTTCTTTAAATCTATAAAGTGTATTGGTGTCTGAGGTTTCTCAAAGCGCTTTTCGAAATCATGGCTAACCCGTAGTCGTTTCGGTGTTTATTTTCGTTTGTAGTTATATTTCCGCGAAATTAGAAACATTTGTCCTTTATTACAATTCAATAGTGTTGTAGTATCATACCACATCACATTACTGACATTTTGACCTTTTAATTAAATGAATAACTATGAAAAGCAATTGTTGTAATCTTTAAGTCAACAGCAACGTTTTCTTTTTCTAAAGACAGCATGTAACAAGGGTTGGCAGCATTTTAAACTATGCAAAGTACATACGAGTTAACTAGAAATAATGAATTCGGAAAATTTAGAACTTGTTGAACAAGTTCATTAATGCTTTGCAAATCTCCAGTGTGTCTTTGTTCTCTTAAGTGTTGACTTTGTTGAAAAACACAAATTAAAAGAGACAGCGATGACAAAAAGAAATAAAAGCCTTCTGGAGCTAATCCAGTTCGTTGTTTTCGATCAACAAATGAACAATCAACCATTTCAAGACAATGATAAATAACATCTGCCGGCAAGGAGTTTAATAATCATAGCTTTTCATAACAAATTAGTTGGTGGGTGTTTTGACTTTTCTTTTTAAATAAAAATTTTAATAAAGTTTACATTTAAAAATATCCCAGAAAAATGGTACATACTAATAATTCAATTATCTAAACAGACAAGAGACACAGAATGTCTATTATCTACATAATGACTCTTTTAAAATGCTATTTTGGTCGCATGTTAAATTTATTTTTGAGTTATTTTAAATTATTTATGTTAAAATGTATTGGAAATGTGTATGTGAGTGGTAAAGGTTAGAAAAATTGCATAGATTTGACAAAATATTAGTAACTAAAGCTTCAAGTCCATTTATCTCAGATTGCAATTTTTCATAATTCGTCATGTTTAGAAGGATGGGATATCTATCTAAACTTCCTTACAAGATATCTGTGTATGAAATTTTGTACAAAGATTCGATGTTATGCTTTTAATAAATTGTCTTCAGAATTTTTAATTTAATGGGAAAATTTTGAAAATATATTCCTTGAAATGAAAATTAATCTGAAAAATTCGATTTTTTGTTTACTTTTAAATTTGTTATAAATTTGGTCAGTAATATTTTTAAAAATCCTGAAAACAAATTAACAAGAAACCTTTTTTTGCACACAATAGTAAAAAAATATGTAAATAGGGCAAGTGGTTCATGAGTTATATCAAAAATTAAATAAGTTTATAATTTTAAATTTATTTTTTTTTAATATACATTCACAGTTATCAAAAAATTTAACTGAAAAGTAATATTTATACAAAAAAAAAAAAAAACAATTCGGAAAAAAAAAACTATAAATAATGAAAATAAAATTTTGACCCCCGGGCCCCTTAAATGTTGACTTCGTTGAAACACACAAAATTAAAGGGACAACGATGACAAAAAGAAATAAAAGCCTTTTGGAGATAATCCAGTTCTTTGTTTTCGATCAACAAATGAACAATCAACTATTTCAAGACAATGATAAATAACATTTGCCTGGAAGAAGGTCAATGATGATAGTTTATTGTTGCAAATTAGTTGGTGGAAATTGTGATATCTGAGCAGCTGATGAGGGGATCCAATACATAATTTTAATTACAAAATTTACTGAAACACTAACTGCTGTGCAGTAAACTTCCGATTATTCTCCACTCTATCAACCGCCAGCCCCTTTTCCGATTTTTTAAAATCAGAAACGAACAACGAAAATTAAAATTCACATAAACTCGAGTGAGAAGGCGCTAATTTAAGTAAATTGATTGTCTGACATTAGCAGCAGCAGGCAGAAAATATTTCTACAGATGAAAACATAGACTGGCTTAATTGAAATAAGAATGATATTGGTTATGAAGAATTAACAGATGACGAGATTATTGAAAATGATTTGAATCCAGAGAAACCTGAAGCGGGATAATGTAATGAATAGGGGAATAATAATCCAGGAGGTCATGCAGACAATGCGTCTAATATAGCTACAATATCATACGTTCGTATATGTATATTACAATAAATAACATAATATTACTAACTATGTAACTAAATTTTTAAGGGGACCTTCTACATTAGGAGACAAAAAACAAAAGCACTTTTTTATGATTTTTTTGTAAGAAAACTGCATGATGGATCTTTTTGAAATTTTAACAGTTTATTGTACATATCTTAAGTTATACACAAAAATTTTTTTATTAGATTTTGTTGCTTCTACTCTAAGTTATAAACAAATATGTTCAACCCAATTTTTTGACACGGTGGGCAAGATTTAAAAAAAAAACTACTCAATGGATCATCTTCATTTTTTTTAATTAAAGCTTATTTAATTGTCTTCGATATAAATAAAAGCTTTTACTAAAATTATTTTTAAAAAAAGTTATTAACAAATAAGAACGAATTTTTTTTAACAATTTTTTTTTTAAATCAGCCATTACATAACTTTTTTTAAATAAATTTATGGGTTCCTTCAATTTAACTTGAAGCTATACTCACGAAGTTTACGAAAAAAATTTATTTTTGTGTTTCAGATAATTCTACAAGGCGCTATCGTTCCCACCGTCCAGAAGAAATTTTCCAAAGCAGTTAAACATATTTGTTTATAACTTAGAGTAGAAGTAACAAAATCTAATAAAAAAATTCCTGTGTATACTTTAAGATATGTACAATAAACTGTTAAAATTTCAAACAGATCCATCATGCAGTTTTCTTACAAAAAAAAATCATAAAAAAGTGCTTTTTTTTTAGTCTCCTAATGTAGAAGGTCCCCTTAATTGGTTTGAGATGCAAGAGGAAGCAGATGAAACCCAAGTACTTTCATTACGTAGAAGTCGAAATATTGCTGCAGTAAAAACACAAGAAAAACGGTATAATTGATTACTCTGCATGAAAATAGGTACTACATATTTATTCAGCAAAATTCTAAATTTGCCTGATAAATAGATTTATTATTATCAGTTATGATTTTTATAAACGAAAGTGCACAACAAATGAAAAAAATCCTTTAATTATTCTTAATTTGCCTGATAAATAGATTTCTTATTATCAGTTATGATTTTTATAAACGAAAGTGCACAACAAATGAAAAAAAAATCTTTTAATTGTTCTTAATTTGCCTGATAAATAGATTTCTTATTATCAGTTATGATTTTTATAAACAAAAGTGCACAACAAATGAAAAAACAATCTTTTAATTGTTCTTATTTATAAATTAACATATAAAAATAGTAATTTTAGTAACAGTCTTGTACTATCTTTCAATTATCCGCCACACCGTCGGTCCCGTGAGTGACGGATAATAGTAAGTTTAATGTATTTGCAAAAACTACATACATTCAGAAATATAAGTGAACTATATACACTTTTGTGATTACTTAGAAAAGACATAATACTTCTCCACAAAACCACTGTCATACAGGACTCCCAAATGGTCCGCCAACTGAACACCTATCATTTTTAACAGAAAATTTCATAGTAGGTTTCTACAACATTTCCTTTAAAATTAACCTCCGAAAGCGATTTCTACGAAATTTGCAAGAAAAATATTTTAAAAAAATTTCTAAGAAAATACTGATATTCAAAAAGCGGACCATTTGTCATCCCTGTTCATACAATTCTTCAAAATCAAAACCAAAACCAAAATTTACTCAGATGTCTTCCAGGCATCACCGACATCACCGACTCCTCTCTTCACTTTAATTCACTTTCAATTTTTTTTTTTTTTTTTTTTTTTTTTTTTTTTTTTTTTTTTTACTCATTTCACTTTACTACAGTTAAAATAAGGGTCGGAGGGTTTGTCTCATGACAGATGTTTTGAATTTTATTTTAAATTAAAATTTTAATGAAGTGTACATTTTCAAAAAATAACTCAAACAATTCAAACATACTAATGATTAAATAATCTAAACGGACAGCCGATGAGGACCATTTAAGATCAAATGGTCCGACTTGACTTTCAAATATTTAACTTTCAAAAGAAATGTTCATTTAAAATTTTACAGCCCAATAAATTGGGCCATAATTCATAATTAGTCTTTTTTTTTTAAGTATGTATGCATTGAAGCGAAATAGAATAATTTTTTTTTCAATGTATTTTTGCATTATTTTATTTAATTGAACCTCGTTTTTTATGTAAAGATAGAATTTTGCAAACGATATTTAACCCACTTCCTCATTGGCTAGAATTACAAAAAATATGCACAAAGGTTTATTTCCGTTGACAATACAACATTTTAATATTTTTACAATTTAATTTTTTTCCCTCCGAGCGTCTTGCAAAAGGGTAAAACTGTAATGTTGTTTTCTTTGCATTTTGTTTTAAATGGTTAGAAAATGTGATTATTTCAACATTATATAAAAAAACTTAATTACAAATTATATGAATGTAATCCTTGAGAGTATTAATCATTCTTCAATGTATTTAACCCATTTATACCTAGCGTCCCATTTTTGGGACGTTTCAAATTTTAATGCATTTGTATAATTTTCTTCTTCTTTATAACGTGAAAATTGCATGAAATCATTATTTATAAATGTCTTTATCTATAACCAAGAGATAACAGCACAAGGTGGATATTTATTTGCTTAAATGAAGGCTTTTTTCGGTGTTTATAGATTTTTAATTTTTCAAGAGGGCGAAATGTAAAAAGTAAGTTTATTTGTATTTTTTCTATCATGGACCCAAAATCGCAAGTTATAATCTTAGCTTGTGGACTTTTTTGAAATACGTATTTTTTTTAAATTGCGAAATTAAATGTTCAAGCCTATTTTTTATGCATTTTTGTAATGTACAAAATTTAGGGTTCTAGGCACAAATGGGCACATATTTTTATTAGAAATTTAGGAGACAGTTATTTATGCAATCTTCTTTCGAAGATATTTATGAAATAAATTGTTATTAAATCTGCAATACGATTATTCGTATTTTATTATTAATAATAGTTATAACGTTATTAGTCTCTGCAAAGAAATAAATATATTTTTTTCTAGTTGATTAAAATACTAATTATAGTACATAATATACAATTTAAAAACATTTTAAATATAAATATAGGCAAAATAATATTATTATGCATATTATTCTACTAGAAATACTCATATATTTAGTTCTTTTACGTTTTATCAAATAAATACAAAAAAAAATAAGCTTAATTATTTTTTAGTATTTTTCCAGTTTATTTTGCAACATTTTAAAGTGATTTTACCAAAAAAATTGAGAAAACAAAAATTCAGGCACAAATGGGTTAAAATTTATTAAATCTATAGAATTATATTATCTTAAATATTGCTTGTATTGCTGTGAAACCTGGAGCTTAGTGAACGGAATATTACGTCCCAAACACTTAGAGGGTTAATAAAAACATTAATTTTAAGACATTTTCAAATTAGCCTGCTACAAGTGATAAATCGCAAAAATTTTCTGTAACTCGTACAATTGTTTGAGAGTTGAAAAAACAATGGATTTAATGATGCGCCAGTAAATGCTGGCCAAAATATACTTTTATATTATTTATATTTATGTAATTTTTTTATTTATATAAATTTGAAACTGCAACAATAAGACATTTTAAAGAATTAAAGTAGAATATAAATTATATGTAAAAAATGAAGAGTGTAATATTTAAAAAAATATTTTTTTTTTCAATTAATATTGAAATATTAATTTAGTTGCGATTATACGTTGAGAAGTTAATTTCGAAATCCTAAAAAGATATCTAAAATAATGTTTCATTTTGTCTTTCCTGTTCCCTTTCTTAAAAAAATAAAGAGAGTAAAAATTATACACATTTTTAGAAATGCATTTGCTTAGGCTCTGTACCGAATGTTAAAAAACGCAGTGATTTTTTTATAATGGAGTTCGTTGTCTACGCCAAATGATTGAATTGTAACGGAATTTTTTTTTTGTGCCTGTGGGGGGGGACACTAATTCCAAAAAAATTAGGCTGTCTTTTCAAGATAACTTGAAATTTTATAAAACAGTTTTTTTTAATAAACTATTTTTACCTTTTATTTATAGAAAACACTTGCAGTGGTACTTCCGTTAACGAATATTTCAGCTAACGATGATTGCTTTCCCTGTTTTTTTGACTCAGCTAAAGAACCTGTATTCGGCTTGCGAACGTTTTATTGGATGCGTACTCTAACATAACTCAGCCTATTCTTCCTTTCGGATCGAGGTTATAAAAAACCAGCTGTTTGGGATAACGTTTAAAAATCGCTTCATTGGAAAACATTACCTTCTTCAAGAATTCACTTTTTGTTTTTATTTAATTTTTATATTTATTTATTTTTATTTATTTATTTATTTATTTATTTTGCTACCGAAAGGATAGAAATGTATGTAATAGTTCTGAATAATGTACGAAATATTCATTTAATTTCAAATTCATTTTGTGTGAATAATCGAATTTATTAGAAATATAACGTTAAAGTAAATTAGATTATAGCCAATGTCTATAAAAATGAGTGAAATTTCCAAAATCGATTTTTCTTTATAAATTATTAAATTAAACTTATTTTACTTAAATATGCTTTTACTTCAATATTTAAACCTTAATTTCGAGTATTTAGAAATGTTTTCCTTCGATTTTAAAAATAATACTTTTATCAAATTTTTCATTATTTAATAATTAAATAATGAAAGAATATGCTTATGTTTTCCTTAATTTGATTTCTGATCTTATAAGTGTGACAATAAAATGTTTCAAAGAGAAATAGCAAAAAAAAATGGTGAATGCAAAGCGTAAACAAACGATCGTGCAGCCATTTTACCTACTATGACGTCACGAGAATACTTAGGGCTACTAGGGGCCTTATAGGAGCCTTAAGAATACTGTCTATTAGACTAAAAACCAGTTTCGGTTCAAAGAACATTTCGTCTAATGAACATCATTTCGAAACGAATTATGTTCGCTAGTCGATGTACAAGTATAATATGTATGATAATCATATTTGAAAACGCTGCATACTTATTTTGAAGGATTCAAAATGAATGATGTTTTAAAAAGATATAAATAATACTAGGGGGCTCGGCCCCCTACGAGCTACGCTCGCCAACCCCCGTGCGGACACCGCAGTTTCTAAAAGCACGCTAATTTGATCGGCTTTAAAAAGATTTTGAAAGATTGAATTATAATTTAGAAAACAATGACGATCTCCCTATAAACGGGTTTCTATTCATTTCTCTTTGATTGGGGAATTTTAAGGAAAAATCAGCTGCTGTTAAAAGATACTATGGCTGTTTTCCTCTTTGATTAAATAAAACCAGTTAAATATTTCAAAATAAACTAATATAAAATGAATTAAGTAAACAGAGTCTTTGTCTCCCGGTATTTTTTAACAAAGCGAAAAGAAAGTTCTTTTAAATAAGACATTTTAAGCGGGCTCTCATGTCAAGCACACAAGTCGTATCTTTGTTGTTCAATAAATAAATAAATGAATGAAAGACATTTTAAATGTATCGTTTTTAATCTCACGCAATTTTCACCAAACTTTTATTTCTCTTTTTAATATTCACCTGAAAATACTTTTGTTAGAAATGAAATATTATTTGCGCTGTCCCAACAAAAATAGTTGAAAAGTTCATCTCGAAATATCAAATAAATGTCTCGCGCAATTTTTAAATTTAAACTGTTTTGCAATATTATTTTTTGTTCATTTTACGTAATAAGTGTAATGTGACGTAACTGTGACGTAATTTCTCCTATTTAAGACTTCTAACGCATGTTAATGAATTTATTATTTTACAATATCCTTTCTCTGTTAAAATTCACGTGTAAATATAGTTTTTATGAAGTAATTTTCAATAAGTTTCTGCTTTTTATACGTAATTATTTAATTCTAATTTGAAAGGTTTTTTTTTGTTTATAATAGTCACGTGTAAATAAATTTTTAATTTGAAGCAAACATTATTGTTTGCACCGTTTATACAGTCGACAACAGGTTAAATTAGTACAATTTTCTAAAATAAGTAAAAAATATCTCCCGAAATGCTGAAAATTTGAATTTAAAATAGAAATAAAAGCTCAAAAAATGAGTCAAATTTAAAAAATATATGCATTCTGCACACCGGGAAATTATAACGTATAAAATGATCTAAAAATGGTTAAATTACGATGTATAATTTTTGCTCCTATAAAACTTTTTTAATGGAACGACTTTGTTCAACTTTAGCATTAAATATCTCTTAAAATAATTCTTCGATTTTAAAACTGTCTGCATCAACGTGTTTATCAAACATTTCTCTATAATACCGCCGGTTTTCATATTTTTTTATGCAATATTTTTCTTAATATTAACGGAGAAAGACCTCCGGTCACAAAAAAATCAAAACCGGCGGCGGCGGCGGTGACAGTGTAAGTTACTTTTTTTTAGAATAGACAGATACAAATCTACGTATTCGTTTTCATTCGTGGATTTTAAAACATTGTATTTACACACTAGTCAACTATTAATAAAATTATACCTCTTGCTCGCGAATTTATTTTCATGTATCATTCTTTGAATTAGCAGAATTAAAATTAATTAAAGGTTAATTATTTAATTAAAGCTTTACATTTTTATTTATGCGAGCAATCTTTATAAAATTCAACATCCCTTGTTCCCTTAAGGCTGTTCTCAACTGCTCTGCTCAACAAGCGCAAAACGTTTTGACACATTTACAAATTCATTTTTTAAGGGAAAGATATAAAATTGGAATGCCTGACTATGGAAGCGATTTGGAATCGAACTGTGTTTTCCATTTTTTGATAAATAGATTACCTATTGAGTTATAAGCAATTTTAATCACGTGACAAAGACTTTTTCACCCTTACTTGAGTGGTTATTCTTCTTTCGCACGGAAATTCGGTTCAAAACGCCCACTTTGGCAATATTTTCTGAAAGATCTATTGCGTTTGCAAAAAAACGAAAAAAACAGTTCGATCTGAAAAACAACACGTGCTAGTTTCATGCATTTCCGAACAAAAATAAATTAAAACTCATGTTATAAACTTGCCGTTTTGGATTTGAGAACAGCCTTAAGGGAACAAAAAAAATATTTTTATGTTTTGACTATAAATATTTCGTAAGAATCGTCATAAACAGAATAATTCTGATGATATTTAAATTGTCTATTAATTCAAATTCTATACTTGAATTTTTTTTTTTTTCATTTTATCATCAGCATATAAATGAAAAATTTTTTAATTATTGTGAATGGAACATATTCCTATTCGTAGGTTACTTTTCGAATATAATTTGGGAGGTTTTCCGTTCAATCAATGTCTTATACTGATATACCAACTGACATCTTATTGAATATTACGTAATTACAGCTTACAGAACGTTTAAATAAATTGTAAGGTTGATATTACTGCGAAACTTGCCGTCATGAGCTGTGCCAGTTTATGCTAAGGCTGAAATGGAAATCAAAATCCTCGTATTCCGGGGATTTTGTTTATACATATATATAGATTGTAAATACTTAAGAAATTTTTGTTATAAATATCGCTTCATGGATCCCTGCCCTTTGAGGATTTCTCCACTTTAGCTCTATGAATGCATTATTCTTCTTTGTTTTTTAAATATAATCTCTAATATGTTTTCAAAAACTATTTCTCGACCACTGATTTCTTTAAAATACTTTTCATAATTTGTCTCTATCGTAGAGTTATGTTTAGTTCGACAAAGTTCAGTATTTTTATGAAATTAAATAACTATCTACATATTTCTTATTAAAGCAATCTTTCAATGTATTTCTGCTAGGGTGACAACGATTTTAATCAGTTGATTTAAATCAGCGATTAAAATCATGATTTTAATCAACCGATTTTAAAAAAAAAAAAACATTGATTTAGATCAAAAATTTCCTAAATGTTTAAAATGTCAAAAAAATGTATTAAAATCTAACATGAACATAATTTGAAAGTTTCTACAGGTATTTTGATTTATGAATAAACAAAAAAAGAGCTTTAAATAATTGTTTCTAAGCTTAATTCATGAGTATTGTAAAAAATTAAAAACAGTTGAGTTTGTAAAAAGCATTGTTTTTAAGTCTTTATCCAAATTAAAACAGTTTCATTTAAAAATTATATTTAAATCTAATGTAATTTGCAATGTCATAATTTCCTTTAGGTAATCAATTTATGCATTATTTTATATAAAATACACATAGCAAGTGTAATACATTTCTACAAGTAAAAGAATAAATAGTAATTAATAGCAATCTCAAGTTAAAGAAGAATGAAAGAATGACATCTGCTCAACAGCTAAATTGTAAATGAATGCATAAAAGAAAAAGAAATAATTGGTGTAAAAATGCTAAGCAGAGCAAGTGCTTCTTTGGTATAGGTTGAATAAATGTTTTTTTTTTTTTTTTTTTTTTTGTAACTCATATATACTAAATAAAAAAAATTGAACCATTGAAAGCTAATAGAGGTTATAATGCTGTTACTTAAATATTTTGAGGATTTCAGATATAAGTGGCTAACTATTTATTCTGTATGAATGGGTTTAACTCATTTTCATATTTTTTTTTTTTTTTTTTTTTTTTTTGGTTAGCATACACATACATGTGTGTAAGTTTAGATTTTGGAGGTTTACAGAAATTTTCCTTAATACAAATGTAAAATGAGCTGCAAATAATATTTATTAGTTTTGTTATTTGTGTTACTAACTAATGAAATTACTTATTTCCAGTTTTTATTAATTCTGTAATTACTTATACTGTTTCTTCTAGGCCATTTTTTTTAATGGTACCACACCATGCCCTTTTGAAATTGGCAAAATGCACCCTGCTTTAAAAAAAATTTGAAATTCCCTGTAAGTTGTAGCCAGAGATTTCTTGTAAAAAACTTCTCATTCAACAGTATTCTAAATTCATGTGGAAAAAATCTTGCAAAAATATAGAACTTTATTTCTTTAGAAAAACACGATATTATTAAAATATGTTATTTAATTGTATTTTTCAATTTGTTATTCATAAAATTATTAAAAATTAAGGACACTTTATTTATCATACTAAAATATATTCTTTTTTTCTTTTTTTTATATCATTACTAAACACATTACTCATATATTTCCTCATGAAATAGTGCCCTTTTTTTGAACTAGCATCCTGTCCCTTTTCCTTTCTAAAATGAATACTACATTATTATCATTTTAATAATTGAGGCTTAAAAATGTATAACATGTTCCTAATTAGAGAGTTCATAATTAATTTCAAGTAGTGTTAACTATTTACTATAAAATGCAGTTAATAATTTTAATAAATGTTAAATATCACTGGTATTTATAAAGTTTTACATAATCATTACAATATTAATGTATATAACATTATTGTATGATACTACCTAATGAAACTACTAATTTGCAGTTTTTATAATTTCTGTAATTGCTAACTAATAATTATAATTTTATTAATTAAAGTGTAAAAACATAGATTATGTTAGCAATTAGTGCTTTAATTGTTTTGGAAACCTAAAACTCATGGTAGCTATTCAGTATTTGAATGCTGGGAAAAAAATCATAAAAATCCGATTTAAATCAAAAAAATCTGATTTAAATAAAAAAAATCCGATTTTTTTATTTTTTTTTAAAAAAATCATGATTTTTTTACACCCTAATTTCTGCTTAATATTACTTTTTATTTAAATTTGCGATAGTTTCTGCCTGCATTCTGAATCAGACTATAAAGTCTACAAATATTGCGTAAAAGCGGTAGCATTTTAATTATAATTCCCGTTGTACATGATTATTTTTTCCACATCATAAATAATTTAAATTCAATGTTTTAAAATACTTTTCATAATTTTCCTGCATCGTAGAGTTGTTTTTAACTCAACAAAGTTCAGTATTTTTATAATGTTTAATAATTATTTGCATATTTATTATGAAAGCAATCTATCAAGGTATTTTTACTTAATATTACTTTTAATTTAAATTTGCGGTAATTTCTGTGTACATTCTGAATAACACTATAAAATCAAAAAATATTGTGTAAAAGCGGTAGAATTTTAATTATAAATGATTAGTTTTTCCACTTCATAAATAATTTAAATCCAATATTTTAAAGTAGTTTTCATAATTTTTGTGTATCGTAGAATTATTTTTAACTCAACAAAGTTCTGTGTTTTTGTAATATTCAATAATCATTTACATATTTTTTTCTATGAAAACAATTTATCAACTTTTTCTTTTGCGTAATATTACTTTTATATTAATTTTTGTCTGCATTCTGAATAACACAATAAAGTCACCGAATTTTGCGTAAAAGCGAAAGAATTTTAATTATAATTCCCGTTATACATAACGGATTAGTTTTCCTAACATCATAAATAATTTTAATTAAATACTTAAATTGTTTTTTCCCTGTATCCATCAGCGCATAAATGAAATCTCATGAAGCATTAGCGAATAGAATATATTCCCTCACGTCAGATAGTTTTCGGTATTAATTTCTCTGGTAATCCGGGAAATCCAGCCAATCTTTCATATTGAAATATCAGCTGACATCTTGTACAAGATTCCGTAATTACAGCTTTTAGAACGCTGGAATAAATTGTTGGGTTAATGTACCTGTACAAGCTTGCCGTCACGATCAGTGTCATTTCATGTCAAGGCTGATAACAGAAATTTAAATTCTTGTATTCCGCGTTGCCTGATTATAAATTCAAATCTAGCATAATATGAAGTAATAATTAAGATAATCACTGTTATTGTCGATGTTTTTTAATGCCTTTAAGATTAACGCCACAATTCGTATTCAAACCTCGTTATGTTCCTGATTTACTTAAAAATAGTAAAAATAATTATTTAAATTCAATATTTATTTATTTATTTTCGTTTTATCATTAGCATATAAAAGAAATTTGATAACGTTTTTTCAAATACAACATATTATTATTCGTCAGTTAGTTTCCTATTTTAATTTCTCAAATTTTCCGTATTATCAAAAAAGAAACAAATTCGTTATAACATACTATTTAATTATAATTTGCAGATCACTGAAAATAAGTTGTTAGGCTAATCTAAGAAATGGAATATATTCCTATTTGCTGTATCAGATAGTTTTCGGTATTAACTTCTCTGGTAATCCGGGCAATCACAGCAAATATGTCATATTGAAATATCAGCTGACATCTTGTACAAGATTCCGTAATTACAGCTTGTAGAACGATGGAATAAATTGTTGGGTTAATGTACCTGTACAAACTTGCCGTCACGAACAGTATCACTTCATGTCAAGGTTGATAACAGAAATTTAAATTCTCGTATTCCGCATTTCCTGATTATAAATTCAAATCTGTCATAATATGAGATAATAATTAAGATAATCACTGTTATTTGCGATGTTTTTTATTCCTTTGAGATTGATACCATGATTCATATTCAAACATCGTAATGTTCCTGATTTACTTAAAAATAGTAAAAATAATTATTTAAATACAATATTTATTTTGTATTTACACTTTATCATCAGCATATAAATGAAATTTGAAAAACAAAAATTTGGAAACGGAACATATTATTATTCGTCAGTTAGTTTTCTATTTTAATATTCCAAGATTTTCGTATTATCTAACCCACTCTGCAATCCCAGATCACTGAAATAAATTATTAGATGAAAAGAACGTCTGAAAAACGCCATAAAAATTTTAATAAATGCACGTAAGGCCTTTCGAAACAACTAGTCTTTCTTCATCAGGCGCACAGAACACGTCCTACTACTTTGAAAAGTCCTACACTTTTCTTCAAAGGAGTAGGAAGTGTTCTATGCACCTGATGAAGAAAGGCTAGTTCGTCCGAAAGGCCTTGTGCCTTTATTAAAATTTGTATGGTGTTTTTAAGAAGTTCTTTTCATCTTACATAATTGCATTTTGTAGAATTCTGGAATAAATTGTTTGGATAATGTACCTGTACAAGCTTGCCGTCACCAGCCATGTCATTACATGTCAAGGCTGAAACAGAAATATAATTCAGGTATTCTACGTTGTCTGATAATGAAGTTAAATCTATTGTAATATGAAGTAATTATTAAGATAATTACTGTCATTTTCTATGCTTTTATATACCTTTAGATTGACATCGCGATTAATATTCAAACATCTTTATGTTCCTGATTTACTTAAATAGTGAAAATAATAATAAACAAGTATATAACCCCCGTCAAAAGTGACGGAATGTTGATATGCGTTTCATTTTAATAAGGTTTCATACAAACAAACAGCATAAAGATCTTATTATTAAAAGGTCTGTATTGTAGAAAAGGACATTTTAAAAATGACAAATGATTTCTACAAATACAAATGATGAGGATATTTTATTTTACTCAATAATCAGCTTCTAAAATAGTTCAAAACACTCCGATTCTAATATTTAGAATTAAGAAGTGAAAAATCAGTGAAAATTACGTCATGTTGGCACAATCATATCGATTTTTCTTTTTATATCAATGTAAAAATACATTTTAAGCTCAGCTTAAAATTTATATACGTATTTTTAATGCTTAACCAAACTATATTCAAATAAAAATATTTTTTCCATTTAATTGTAATGAAGAAATCAATATAAACTCATAATTCATAAAGATAAGATAAACCCATTAACAACATTCTCGTGATGTCACAATAAATATGAATTTTTATTCGCTTATAAAAATAAAGTATATGAGCATATTTTTTTTTTTACCGAAAATGACTTGCAAATGAAAAAAATACGTCCAAAAAGCCACATGTCTGAATATTTTTCATTATTTCTCTTTTATCTACAATAAGTTGGAAATTCCCCGTCAAACGTGGCAAATGAGGTGCGTTCATGCTATAACTAGTTTTAAAAATATTTTTTGCACCTTTTTGTACTGGATGTATATTTTAGTGCACTTCATAAGTGCATATCTATTTCATTCTGTTCGAAAGGCTGTAACATCATTAAAATGCACTTGAAATAATTTTTCCCATTGGCCGTAGTTTTACGAAAAACTTTTGGCAGTCCTTGTAATTAAACTATACATCCGATTTTCATAAAATTTGAAATGACTCAAAATTTTGCAACAATCATGTAATATTATATCATGTAATATCAACAATCATGTAATATTATTATTTTAAAATTTCAGACAATTCGGTTGGGTAGTTTTTGCTCAGTTATATGCGGACAGACAGACATCCGGGCCGAACGACGACTATAGGTGCTACGTATTTATATAATTACGAATGCACCTAAAAATGGAAGTAATCAGATTGTCACCATTCTGAAGAAATTTCATAAAAAACTTTAAAATTAAAATTGAAATATAAAAACGGGAATATTTTAAAAAATAGCTAATTCGGACACATCTACAAATGAACAGCTTTCATTAAAAAAAAAAAAAAAAAAAAAAATAGCAAAATCGGTTCAGTAGAAAGCTCAGGGCAAATGACTAAAAAAACAGCCTTGTGTTTTAAATTGTACATAATTTAAATTTAATATTTAATTTGTTTTTACAAACACTACTTAGTTTTTGTATGTAAAGATGTAATTTCGCAAAAGCTTTTTAACTCGCTTCCAAATATGATAGAATTTAAAAAAAAAAAAAAAAAAAAAAAAAAATATGTACAAAGGTGTTTTTTTTTTTTTCGATGACAATAAAACATTTCAGTATTTTTAGAACTTAGTTATAAATTAATAACTTGATTTTAAGGCATTTTAATGTTAGCCCGCCGCAGGTGATAAATTTCCAAATATTCTTTATGTTTACAATTGCGTACGAGTTACAACAACAATGGATTTAATGATGTGCCAAACCACCGTTCACCAAGATAGGCCAACTGGAAGTAATGCTGCAACAGCGGCTATAATGTATAAAATATAAATTAAAAAGTAACGACTGTCATAGAACGGGAGGTAGCTGCACAAATCCTCACTTCCTCGAGTTGACGGCCGAAATTCTAGAATTAGTTAAAACTCGATTCACATATTAAAATGTTTTTACAAATAATATTTCTATTCAGAAATTTGAGCGTGCATACTTTCTCTTTACTTTTCAGATTGTCAACAATATGAAATAAAGCAGGAAAAGATATTTCTTACCTGCGCTCAGTAGCACTGTTTTCGCCCCAAACCCGTCTATTGAAGATGCAAAATCTATCAGCCATAACCAGGTTCCTGGTATTTCACAAATTTTTGACTATAGTGTAAAATAGAAAAGATATTATTTATATTTTGTATTATTAACCATTTGGAAAAATGGTTATTGTTCTCGTCAGAATGGGAAATCAAAAGCATATCTGAAGGTTTTTATTGGTTTAATCCGCATTTTATTCGTTTCCTGATTGGTCTATACAGTAATCTGTATTTCCTTTACTTTCAACCAGAGATGGATACCTTCTGTTGCCACTATGACAAAAAAGTAATAAAAACTACAAAAAAAATTAATAGTTCAGAAACAAATTGAGATACAGCTTTCAAACAAATTGCATTTAAAAGTACATTTTTTTCTCTATTCGACGGTGTAAAAAATAATATTGCGGGATGTTTAGAAGTTTAAGAATGAAATTTCTTTAAAATGAGTCGTCAGATGAAATCTGACGATGGAAAAGCCTTTTTCCCGAACAGCCAATAAAATGCTTGGATAATACATGAGTTTCAGGTGGATAATACGTACGAGTCGCAGGCGATTTTTGTCGCTTGGAATTTTTACGTGTAATAACACTATTAATGGCGTACGTAATGTATGATCAACTCCGTGCGATTTTTTATGTCTTAAATTTTAGTCTTTGAAAAAATCATTTTCCAAATGGTCGTTGTAATTTGTTAAATTGTTTTTTTTTTTATTATTATAATTTTCGTGTCGTGGATGGTTGAAGTGAGGACTTTTATATATCCACAATATGTTTAATTAAAAACTTCTTGACTATTATAGTATTTCATACAGTAGAAGCACCGAGAGAATAAAATTCTTCTCGGAGCCTGGTAAGCACGATATCACACATATACAGCAAAAAACAGTTCTGAAAGGAATATATAAAAGAAAAGGTTAAAATCTAGTCGTAGATGAAGTCCGCACAATGATTACATATACAGTGTAGAAGTAGAAGATGGGAGGGGCAAAACCGCAAATATTCAATATATTCTGTTCTTTGTAGAAGCTGGGAAAGTGAAAGTTGAAAGTCTTGAAATTAGATCACGAAAAAAGTTTTTAGGTTTTCTGTCAGGGGTTACACACCTCAACAAATGTAACTGGTCTTCCAAGTCATATTCTGGTGGAAAACACCTGCAAACCCGATTTTAGTGGTTGACTGGTAGGTTTATCATTGCGTTTTCCTGCTGACAGTCCTCCATATTTGCATACCTTTGGGTGCAGGAAAACTCAATGATAAACCTACCGATCAACCACTAAAATCGAATTGTTTGTGCAGCCACCTCCAGGTATAATATATATTTTTTAATACGCTTTAATAAAATAATAGTTTCATATTAATTAAATTATGATTATACGTTGAGAAATCAATTTAGAATTCCTAAAAATATATAATACCTTTTTTTCCTGTTGCCTACCTTAAAAAGAAATGGAGTAAAGATTATAATTTTTTTTAAATAAATCCAGTAGCTCGTGCTTACTACCAAGCGCAAAAAAAGCCTTAAATTTTTCCTTTTAGGTTTTGGTGCCCGCTCCAATTTAACGTATTATAACGGAAATATTTTGAAAAATTCAAGAACTGCAGTCATGAATTATACGTTGAGAAATCAATTTAGAATTCCTAAAAATATATAATACCTTTTTTTTCCTGTTGCCTACCTTAAAAAGAAATGGAGTAAAGATTATAATTTTTTTTTAATAAATCCAGTAGCTCGTGCTTACTACCAAGCGCAAAAAAAGCCTTAAATTTTTAATTTTAGGTTTTGGTGCCCGCTCCAATTTAACGTATTATAACGGAAATATTTTGAAAAATTCAAGAACTGCAGTCATGAATTATACGTTGAGAAATCAATTTAGAATTCCTAAAAATATATAATACCTTTTTTTTCCTGTTGCCTACCTTAAAAAGAAATGGAGTAAAGATTATAATTTTTTTTTTTAATAAATCCAGTAGCTCGTGCTTACTACCAAGCGCAAAAAAAGCCTTAAATTTTTAATTTTAGGTTTTGGTGCCCGCTCCAATTTAACGTATTATAACGGAAATATTTTGAAAAATTCAAGAACTGCAGTCATGAATTATACGTTGAGAAATCAATTTAGAATTCCTAAAAATATATAATACCTTTTTTTTCCTGTTGCCTACCTTAAAAAGAAATGGAGTAAAGATTATAATTTTTTTTAATAAATCCAGTAGCTCGTGCTTACTACCAAACGCAAAAAAAGCCTTAAATTTTTCCTTTTAGGTTTTGGTGCCCGCTCCAATTTAACGTATTATAACGGAAATATTTTGAAAAATTCAAGAACTGTAGTCATGAATTATACGTTGGGAAATCAATTTAGAATTCCTAAAAATATATAATACCTTTTTTTTCCTGTTGCCTACCTTAAAAAGAAATGGAGTAAAGATTATAATTTTTTTTTAATAAATCCAGTAGCTCGTGCTTACTACCAAGCGCAAAAAAAGCCTTAAATTTTTAATTTTAGGTTTTGGTGCCCGCTCCAATTTAACGTATTATAACAGAAATATTTTGAAAAATTCAAGAACTGCAGTCATGAAATTAGGTGTGATTTTCAAGATAAACATCGAATACTTATAAAAGACTCTATTTAAAACACAAGTTACCTTTATAATTATTTGATTTTATTACCAGCATATAAATGGAATTTGATGAAGTTCTTTTAAATGAAACATATTCCTATTCATTACTTTGTTTTCGGTTTTAATTCCTCAGGTTTTTCGTATTATCCAAACAACCTTTGAAACTGAAATATAAACTGAAATATTATAGCATATTGTGTAATTACCAGTAGACCTGTGTGAGGATTTCGCACCGTAGTGTAATATTTTTTTTAGTTATATCTAATATTTTTTAGATACAGTTTTAAGCTGCTAAAGAAAAATTAAGGACAAAAACATCTGGAAACTACATTAATAAAACCAGAATATCGTCTCATTTATTCCATCAAAGTTACAGCAAGAACTGATCGAAGATAGCAAAAACCTAGCGCGGGAAAAAAAATTAACAGTCGTATTTTAACTACATTAGAAGCTGAAGTCATCTTCTTAAGGAAAAACATGGGGCGAAGAAAAGTAAATTGAATACTTATAAAACATAATTTAATCTAATATAACAAAGCATACCTTTTAAGATACACGTGAAATATCACTGCTTCGATTGATCGATGCTGTCTTTTACTTCTAAATATTTCGATTTCAATTTTGCCTTTTAATCGTAAATATAAAATAAACTCGTGCGGAGACATCGACACATTCACGTTTTTTTTGTGCTGTTTATTTTTTATAAGCATTACTAAGCATGGTATCATGCATTATTTTATTTTTGTGGCAACATTGATTTGAGAAAAATATTTCATTTCATTTATGAAAACAATGCTGATTTAATTTCTAATTAACTGCAATTTTTTTTTTTATCAGAAAACATATTTTAACGATATGTGAGTGTACTATGTCAGAAGGCGGTTAGAAAATCTTTCGGATGATCCTCATAAATTGTTGTGTGATTTGTAAATGCATAGCAAAAGGAATGTTGCCAACAGAAATAAGATACTATATGATAATTTGGAAATCTCTGAAATAAGATCAAATAAACATACATTTATCTAGAAATTTTGTTTAATAAAAGAAATAAATAGCATGCCGTGTAGAAAAAAAAATCTTTGTAATTAAATAAAATTTCTGGAAAGAAAAATGCATTACAAGGACGGTAAACTATGATTCATCGGCAAATGCGTTAAGATAATCGCTGTTTTTTCAATGCGGTTTTATTTCTTTGGATTCATATCACGATTAAAATTATATATGTATATATATATATATATATACATGTATATATATATATATATATATATATATATATATATATATATATATACATTCTCTACTAGATAAATAATTCAAATTCAAAACTTAATTTGTTTGTCCACTTTATCATCGGCATATAAATGAGCGAAGCGACATCTGTACTCATGTCTTACAAGATTTTGTAATTTATAGCTTGTGGCATGCTGGAATAAATTGTCAGGATAAGAATCTGTATAAGTTTGTCATCAGGAGATATCATTTTATGTCAAGGCTGAAACAGAAATTTAAATTTTCGTACTCTGTGTTGTCTCTTTATGAAGAGATATATTCTTTAATTTGGAATAATAGTTAACACCTTGAGTGCTACGGTGACTGACACTGAAGCGCTGAAAAATTTACAATGTTTTAAGTAATTTTTAAGAAAGTACAATCCTGTAATAAATAAAAGGTAAGTAAATTTTAAATAAATTTTCAGTAATAACTTAAAACAATATATATTTTTTAGTTTTATATCATATTTTAGACGTCAATCATCGGTGAATGACGCGTTTTAAACGGAAAGTTCACTGTCAGTCACCGATGACTGACGTGGCGCTTAAAGTGTTAAGATAATTATTGTTATTTTCGATGCTTTTTGATAACTTTGGGTTTATAACGCAATTAATATATATATATATATATATATATATATATATATATATATATATATATATATATATATATATATATTATTTAAACACAATATTCGTCGTTTACTGGTTGTTCGAATTAACGTAAATTTATCTTCAGTTTCGCTTATTTGAAGGAGCCATTTTCCTAAATAAATATACTAAACAAGGTATTACACTATACGAGATCATATAGTAATGCACTGTTTTAGTAATAAATTAAATTAAATTTTAAAAAAATTCCGAACATACTCGGAGTAACGTATCTTATAATCTTGGTATTAATTTTATGGTCAACCTACGGTGAAAATCTGCCTTTTCGTTGACAGATTTCATTTTTTCATTTTAATGTCAAATGTAATGTTTGTTTTTGTTTTTTGATTTTTTTTCTTGGGGGGTGGGGGCAATCGCCAATTGTGGTAACCTTACCATTAGTTTCATTACACCAACTATTCATTCTTGGGAAAAGTTAAAAAATATATTTAAAAGAAATTCATGCTTGCAAATGATATAAAAAGTCATTACAAAGTCGCTAAATTGAACTACTGTTTTCCAACGAATTTAATTTAAAAACACATTTTATTTTCTATTTCCTGATGAAAAATTTTTAATTAAATTATACGATATTTAAAAGTAATATATGAGCGATAATAGTAACAATCAGTTTTTGACAGACGTTCACCAGCCTTGAACATTTCTGACTAAAAATCCGTGGTAAAAGGAATAGGACTTTATTGCTAAAAATTAAAACATTTTTTCCGCTATTTTTCTTATGCGTAATAATAAAAAAAATAGATATAAAACTAGAAAAATAAGAAAATATTTCGTTTTCCATGCCGTGTATCTTTTAAAATTTCATCAATCTGCGTTTGAAAAATCATTGGCGTATAAGATTAAGATAGCATAAAATTCGTGGTGTTTAGTTTTTGTATTTATTGTCTTTAAATGCAACTCCCAAAATATAGATCAAGCGAACAGGCATTTAAAAATACAATAAAATTAATTTGGCTTAATTAAGTGGTTGCTTCCTTTTTTTTACACTCTTTTATTTAATTTAACCTGAACCATGTGCTTAAAGAAGAAATTTTATAATCAATTTTTCCCTCAGTTCCTGATATGCTAGAATTATAAAAATTAGGCACACGTACGTGATTCTGTTGACAGTACAACATTTTAATATTTTTGTAACTTAATTATAAATTATTAAGAAATCAATCTTAATGCACCAGTCACGGGAAGAAATTCGCGAGGTAATGTTCTTCCTATGAGATCGTTATTTCAAATTTCTCCCTTGCGTTTTAGCACAGTGGAATTTCAAATAACGAAATTCCTAGTCAACAAATTTTTAAGCTTAACAAAATTTTTTACTGAACCTTAATTTTGAACACCATTAACATGTAAATTAATCTCCATATTACGAAAAATACATTCTATATAACAAAGTTTATTTCACTTATCACAACTAAATCACTTAAGACAACTGAAAATCCTACAGACGATGACATATTGCAAAGTGCAATAAAATGTAGTGAAGAAATAACAGCAAATGATGAAGATAATAGTGAAGAAGAAATTAATAGACCTTCAAAAGAAGAAATGCTAAAAGCCTTCGGTACAATAAGAAGGGGATTTCAATTTTACAAAAATGTTACAGATTAATTGTTCGGATACCTACAAAAGTGCGAAATTTTTTATAAATAGTGTATTTTTTTTTAATAAGAAACCTGTACAAAGTAATATTACAGACTTTTTTAAAGTTAAGGATTTAGCATTCTGAAAAAAAAGAGAAAAGGCATGCTGCGCTTCAGTTATTGTTTACCTCTATTCATTGTGTGTTTTTTTCATCATATGTCTACATTGCATAAAAAAAGTTACAGCCCGAATTAAAATAAATTTTTCCAATATTTCCATTTTTTGTGTATTTTTCCTTTCTTGAATGCGTATTTTATTGTACAAAATTCATGAATTTAATTTTATTTCTATTTACCAAATTTTCTTCATAACGAAGTGTTTAAGTCTAACAATGAGACTTCGTTAAATGGAAGTTTAAAAGTATTTTTAAATGATTTTTTCTTTGCATAGGACAGCGAAGATTGATTTCTATTGTCGTGCGTTCATACTTTTTTTATTTTGGTTACAGTTTTTTCTATGTGCGTACACTATCACTTTTAGAACCAGTTGGAACCTGATATGAAAGTGAAACTATCCTCATATAAAAAATGGTAACCAAAATTGAAAAATTACAAACGACAATGGGCATGAAACGAAAACGACCTGAAGTATCCTATGCAAAAAATCCTTTAAAAATATTAGAATATAAGCGACAAGATTTCTCCCATATGTTTAACATTAGCGTTCCAGTTTCTCCACGTGGCTAATGTAGGCTCTTAAGTCACATTTCTGCCACCTCGGGATCGCGGAATTTATCCGTTATTTAGGGTTGTCCGCTATTAGGTAAAGCAGTAAAAATTTGGAAATGATATTTCTCTTATAAAATACTCTTATGATTTCTCTTATAAAATACTTTTATAGTTTCTCTTATAAAATACTGTTGGAAGTTTGCTCGTAGTATGTAAAATCGAGGTTTGTTCTGCTGTAACTTCAGGCAATTGACACTTTTTCTGTTACCTTCCTTGAAAAATATAAAAGCAAGGTTCTACTGTATACACATATACAACCTTTGACAATCGGGCAACTGGGGATCGCGCAATTTGTCCGTTATACGGTGATGTCCGCTATTAAGAGATAAAAATAGGCAAATAACATTTCTCTTATAAAATACTCTTATAATTTCTTTTATAAATTACTGTTGAAAGTTTGCTCCTACGGTGTAAAAGAGGAGTTCTGTTGTAACTTCAGTCAATTTACACTTTTCTGTTACCTTTCTTGAAAAACAAAAAAGCACGTTTCTACTGTATATGCATATACAACCTCTAAATATCAGACAACTCGGGATCGAGGAATTTGTCCATTCGAAGATGTCCGCTATTTAGAAGTAAAAATATGGAAATAACATTTCTCTCATTAAATACTATTATGATTTCTCTTATAATTTCTCTTCTAAAATACTGCAGGAATTTTGCTCCTACGATGTAAAAGCGGGGTTCTGCTGTAACTATAGGCAATTTACACATTTTCCATTACCTTCCTAGAAAATGTAAAGGGAAGGTTCTACTGTATATACAGTAAAACCTCTAAAGTGCAAGCACCTCGGATCGCAGAATTTGTCCATTATTCACAGATGTCCGGTATTTAGAGGTGAAAATGTTCAAATATTTTTTTGGGTGTTCAGTATTGAAAAAGTGTTCACTAAATAGAGGTGAACATTATTTCGGGGAGGGGTCCGATGTTTTTTGCTGTATTTGAAGCTGGTTATCGACAGGAAACGAGAAATCTTGTTTTTATTCAAAAAACATCATTGACTAAGAACGTGGCTTCTACCTGCTTTTATAAAATGCATTTATATCATGTTATCCATATATATTAGCGTGTAAGATTATAGAAGGGTGTTATTAGTGTTTTTAGTATATAAGACATTAAATCCGTACATTAAAAGATATTTACTGATGGATACACTTTAGAAACCTATCTAGGGAATCAATTTACGAAAAACTTTCAGAAGATGGAGAAGCTTCTGTATTTTAATACCCAGATTCCACAAAACATATCGTCTATAATGTGTTAAAAATGAAAAAGCTGTTTTTTTATAATGATAAACATTAAAAAACCAAACATAAAAAAGTCAGTACGTGTGAGATACATCATAAATGTGTTATCGGATAACTATCGGATAAATATCGGATAACTCAGGATCTCGGAATTTGTCAGTAATTCCGGGGTGTCCTCAAGTTAGAAGTAAAAATTTGCAAATAATATTTCACTTATAAAATACTCTTATGTTTTTCACTCTATTTTTTTTCTATCAATACTGATAATATAATTCAATAAATGGTACAGGTATTATTTGCAGTAATAAGTGAGTAACAATTCGTAAAAATATTTAGATTACATTTCAATCATTAAAAAAGTGTTACCCATCCTATCACGCTGGTTAGCGTGCGAAGATAAAAAAAAAAACCTCAAACCTTTTTCTTCCTACATTGATAGACAATATTGTTAAACTGGTCTTTAATAAAATGGCCTTTTGCGTGTTCACGCACTATTAACAGAAATGGTGTTTTTATCGAAAAATAAAATCATGAAAAAGTCAATATATGTGTTTGTCAAACAACTTTTTAATGACATCGGAAAAGATTTTATACATATATTTAGTTTTATATGAAACACTTTGGAAAAATCGACAGTGAAAATGCAATCTATGCCACTTATTACCTTAAAAGAGCAAAAGAAATAGTCTTTTCTTTTTTTTTTCTTTTACTAATCAATAAATATCCCAATAAATATAGGGATAGAGGTCTGGAAGAGGAATGGACCCTTGACCGGAAAAAATGGAAAAAGACTCTTGTAGGTTCTTCGGATGGCGACATCTGACGCCATAAACCGAGTTTATATATATATATATATATATATCAATAAATATAAAAATAAAAATTGTGTTAAAAAGGCTGTTATAAGCAATTGTTGTTTATCTTAAAAATCACTACTTATTTTATCAAGTTGTTCCAAAACATGTCTGTTATGCCTGTTATAAGACGTGAATTTCATGTCGGCCCCGATTATGGAAACTTCACAGCTTTTATTTATGCTTACTAGAAAGTGCGAACTAGTAAATTTGATTCACAAAATTTAATTTTTGTTCAATTTCTTCTGAATATATGGTAATAGAAAAGAGAAAAAAAAAGCATTTTTATATTATTTCAAATTTTACATTTTATATTTATTATTGAGTCAGGTAGTAATAGATTTAAAAAATTTAATTTTTACTGAGTTTCTGTTTAAGATGTAACAATAGTAAAAAAAAGCATTGTTTAAACTTTCTATCTAGGATTTCTTATTCTTTTCTCAGTGTATAAGAATAATTTAATGAATATTAATAGAGTAATTAAGTTCTTAAAATATGAAAATATGCTACTATCATCGGAAACCCCACAACTGTACACAATTTCAAAAAATAATTTAAAAACAATAAAAAGAGTAATTTGCGATACAGTTTTCACATAAACTGTGATATAGTTTTCAAACAAATTGCATTTGAAAGTGCATTTTTTTCCCTTTTCGACAGTGTAAAAATTGAAAATTTGCAGCATTTAGAAGTTTAAAAAATTGCAATAAAAGTTAATAAAAGCAAAATTTAATCGTCTGCTGTTGCCACCATCAAAATGACGTCATGCGTTAGGCAAGGACCCATTGTCCTTTATAATATAAGTAGATGTGCAGTAGTTTTGTAAATATATTTTTTTTAAATCCGATCACTCATTTATGCTAAATCTGTACAATATAGCTTTAATTAAGCAGGCAGTATTCAGGATGTTCTGCAGCGCGATCTAATTTCGAGAATGGAGCCAAGTTTTGTAGGGTGATTAAACCGGGAACGAAGGATTCCGTGAAAAAAGAACGCCACATATACTCCAAGCGGCGATTTTGGGAACTATTTTTCTCGTAATCGCCCGATCACCCCCCCCTCCCCCTCCCCACACACACCCGGCTTTTAATTATACCTCAAAATTTGGCTCCATTCTCCCAGCTAGGTCGCACTTCAGGACATATTGAGTACTGTCGATTTTATTACAGTCAATCAGGGTAACTTTTAACCACGGGGTGTAACTTTGCACCACCTCCTATTTTTCAGTATTTTTTACTCTAAAAGACTAAATAAACTCCAGAACTGTGCTCTGTTGGTAAGGTTCTAAACTGGGATTTCTATTCTTTATTTTAGAAAATAAATTAGCAACATTATGCGCAATTAATTGCATCATCTAACTATTTTTGTGAAGTACTGTTTTCAAGTTAATTTTGAATGCTGTTTAGAAGTTGTTGTAATCCAATTAAATTTTCATAGTAAGTAACAATATACTCATTTATCAGACATATTATTATCTAAATGTTGTAAATGTGTTAATATTTTGTGATTATTTATTTATTAATAGTTAATAAAATGTAAAATAAGAAGGCACTAGCCTTTTACCGCATTTTCAGGGTAACTTTGAGCCGGCGCAAAGTTACACCGATGCTTATAATTCACTGATTATAGGTGCTACTGTCGAAAATTTCCCATATTTGCACGTATATTTTATATAAATGCCGAAAGTGTGCATTAGATATGACATATAAATATTTTTACAAATATGTGTAAAATACATAAAATTCATTCAGAAGCAATTTGACATTTCATACGTTCGACGTTTTTTATTCTTGTTTGAATAATACTAGTACTTGTATGTATTACTGTAACTATGGATATATTATAGAGTTAAAATTGTTTTTCACTGCATTTTTATGTTTTATATGAACAATAAACAGGTTTTTTTTTATTTCTAAATGTTCATGGTTCTCTTCTTCCACTTTTATTATGGCTGATATTTGTTGTAATATCATAAATTATACAAATCTTGTGATGTTGGGAAATGTAAATTCGCAGTCTTTACATATCTGAAAACATTTTTTGGTGTTTAAAGTTGTCCTGACTACAATACTTTTTTTATAATTAATTATTTTATATAAAAATTTATCATATGGTGCTAAGTTACCCTAAATGGCTGGGTAACTTTGAACCAGGCTAAAAATCCATTTTTTATTGTTTTTATCTTTATTATTCCTTAATTTTTTATAGTCAAACAATAATTTAGGATCATTTCTTCGCTTTTATGCCTCTAGTTGCGTCAATATTCTTCAAATAAGAGTGTGGCATATGAAAATAGAGAAAATGCGGATCAAAGTTACCCTGATTGACTGTATGGACAGCTTGTATTATTAATATAAAATATAAATATTAAAATTTGACAGAAAATGATGTGAAAAAAATTCGTAGCGCAGTCTTACAATGTATGCGTGATCACCTATTACGTTAGATCATGCAGATATGATAATACGCTAATGAGTATTAATACATTTATTTATTTTTAATAATAAATAACAATTTATTTCTAGACTTGAAAACTTTTTTTTAATTCTTAGCTGTTAAACTTTTTAAGGAACTATGCCAAATTTTAATTTATTCGATTACTGAAAACTGTTTCTACTTTTATGTACTTAATCACAACTATCTAATTTATTTTCAATAAATACAACGAAGAAATTATTCGTTATTTAAATTATCGTTAAAAAATATTTTCTCCCGTTATACTATACGAGGTTTCAGTTAATAAAAAGCAATATATTCTCATTACTTAAAAAACTTTTTTCTTGTGATAAAGAAAAAAAAATAAAGTTCTGACACTATTAAAGCAATTTTACGAACTTACTTGCATTTGATTACTGAATATTCTAATCATGTATGTATTTCGATGATCTTTTCTAACCACTTTCTTCTTTTTCTCTACAGGTAACACCTGAATTAGAACCGCCAAAGCCTGAAACTCCAAAACGTGAGTAAAATTTTAATCTATGATGAACCCTTCCCTTATTTTATTGTACAAGAGAATAAAAGTTCTGAAGTACAAAATACTAATACTCGTAAAGGCATTAAATATCACATTAAGAACTAACACTAATATCTTTTTTTTTTTTTTACTTTACTGGAGTGAATCCACTTATTATAAAAGGAGTATGAATGAAGTGAATTCCAAATCACTGCGCGAATTATTCTGATAAGCTGAATATTTTTTATAACACATAATTATATCTAAATCATTTCCAATTAACTAACACTTAGTTTAGTAAAACCGTATCCAAAAAATTACATTTTTTACCAGAGGGCGCTATGATCGAGTCTACTACTACCAATGAATAGAAATCCTGTGTGCTTTTAAATATTTATGATGAAATTAAGTTATGGAAAACTTATTTTTGAAAGATAAATTTTGCGAAAAACAGAATTTAAACGATTTATGTTGTAATACGCGATATACATTAGGAATGAACGAATATTCAGGCTTATATTGGGTCAATAAGTATGAAACAGGTCAATAAGTATAAAGATTGGAAAGCGGTTTTTTTTTTTTTAATTTAGAAATTTGAGTTCACATCAGAAAATTTTGAATAGTAACTTTCTTTTCGTTTATTTGTGGGATATCTATTATATTATAAACAAAAAATACTATCTATTAAAACTTTCTGATGGAAGTTCGAAATTTCTAAATAAAAAAACTTCTTACAAATCGGAAGTTTCTTAATAGACTCATTGGGAATTTCAGCTGTTATGTGACTGGTTTTGTTATTTTATAATCATCACACTGGTGAAGGATTCAGTTTGGAGATTGAAAAATTTTCCAAATTTTGTTAAGGGTCCTATGTTTAAAAGGGAAAAAGTTGTGAAGGGACTTTAAAGGACTTAAGTTCTTCCTAAATTGCTTACAGATCATGTTTTCCATGTCAACTTTTAATGTGGAACACTAAGTATGTAATAAATATAAAGAAAAAATATTTGAGTGTAGCCATTACAAATTTTTTAATATATTATTTTATAATTGAAATTTCAATTTTTCTAAATTGAAAAAATTGAAAATAACCCCTTCAGAAAAAAGGGAAAAAAATGGGTTTTTTTGTTTTTTCAAAATTTTCGGGAGTTTTTTCCGAGCATTCCCATCTTTATTTGGAACGTTTATAAAATCCTAAAAATATCAAATTTCCCCAAATCAATTAGTTCACTGAGGTTTCAGAGCGTGCAATATTACTCGATCGAAACATTTCTGCAATGTTTGTGAAATTTTCACACATTGTGAAAAAGTAATACTACTGGTATAATGTTCGGTTGGATCCAAATATTGAGGTACAACAGCTCCAGTCTGATACTGCATCTAATGTAGAGTCTTGTGGTTCAGGTAAGCACATTTTACCGAACTCGTCGGTCGAAATGACACTAATTTTTCATTGCCGGTCGGGTTAATTTTAAATATTTCGGGCCGGTTTCGGGTTTATTTTTTATTCATCAAGGTTAGATGACTCAATTTTTCAAAAAAAAGTCCAATTGAAATATTTTTCAACTAAAAAAACTATATGTTTTAATATTACTGAGTGTGTATATTATATATGTATATAATATACATATATATATATCATCATCATCATCAACAACAACCGTTTTCAATCCACTGCTGGATGTAGGTCTCTCCCAGATTTTTCCAATGTTTCCTGTCTAGTGCTTCAGTCATCCAATTTACACCGGCTACTTTTCTGATTTCATCACTCCATCTTACCTGAGGTCGTCTTCTTGGCCGTTTTACATCTCTGGGATACCACTGTAGGGTGTTTGTGCTCCATCTATTGTCTTGTCTTCTTGCAATGTGCCCAGCCCATTTCCATTTTAGCCGTTTAATTCTTTCAATGATGTCAAAAACTTTCGTCTGACTTCTTATCCAGGTTATTCTTTTTCTGTCTCTTCTAGTTATACCTAGCATACATCTTTCCATACTTCTCTGTGTTGTTTGTAATCTTTGTACCATCCGTTTTGTTAGCGTCCATGTTTCTGCTCCATAAGTTAGGACAGGCGAAACACATTGGTTAAATACCTTTCTTTTCAAACAAAGGGATGGTTGCTGTTGCTTTCTTGTAAATCTTCTTTATAAAATTGATGTAAGGTTTGTCTATACCAATGTCCTCCAGAGATTCTACTACTGCTGATGTGTAGACCGAATCAAATGCTTTTTCATAATCAATAAAGGCAAGGCAAAGAGGTAAATTATATTCCTTATGTTTTTCTATGAGTTCTCTTACCGTTTGGATATGATCCATTGTGCTGAATCCACTTCGGAATCCTGCTTGTTCTCTAGGTTGAGCTGAGTACAGAACTGATTCAAGTCTTGTCGTTAAAACTTTGGTGAAAATTTTATAAATCACTGACAGTAAGCTGATTGGACGGTAATTTTTAATGTTTTCCTTCTCTCCTTTCTTGTAAAGTAGCACCATCACAGCATTATTCCAATCTTCTGGTACATCTGACTTCTGGAGACATTTGGAAAACAGTAAGGATAGCATTTTTGCAAATCCTTCTCCTGCTTCTTTGATAATGTCGATTGTAATTCCATCTTCTCCGGGGCATTTACCTTTTTTCATAAATTTAATGGCTTCTAAAACTTCGTCTGTCATCACTGGGATTATGGCGTCGGTTTCTGTTACGTTTTCTCGTATATATATATATATATATACAATATAATACAATACAATATAATCTATATAATAAAAGCCGAAGTCATGTGACTGTCATCAACAGTTCCGGGCCGACCGCTTCGCTTTTTATAGGCCAAACGGCCATTTCGGTACTTTTATGTTAGTCGGGCGCAGGTGATAATCTATATAATAAAAGCCAAAGTCATGTGACTGATGTCAACAGTTCCGGGCTGACCGCTTCGCTTTTTATAGGCCAAACCGCCATTTCGGTACTTTTATGTTAGTCGGGTGCAGGTGATAAATCGCCAAATATTCTTCCATCGCCATCATTTCATTAAAAATATAAACCTATCACTGATTTCATTTAAAATACATATCTTTCATTTAAAATACACATCTGTCATATGCCTCATTTAAAATACACATCTTTCATATACCTCATTAAAAATACAATAAATAAATAGATATTTTTCCAGTATAGGTTCTTGGGGAGAAAAAAAAAATGGCATCGAATTTTCCGGCAATCTATATCCTATTTCATATACATAAGCATTTTTTTCCATATGTATACAATTTGCTTAATCTAAAGAAGCCAATAGTCTATTTTTATATAGAAACAGAAGTAATTTATATGTAAACAAATATTGCCTATATATGTGTAAATTAAATGTTTATATGCAAATAAATACATATAAATAAAAATAGAAGTTCACCAGGTTTGTTTTCATAGCTATTTATATATTTTATCAACGTATTTCACGTTCTGAAGCCCGAATTGCGCCAAGCCTAAAGAAAAATGCCAAGGCCCTGGTAATGGAAAAGTACCTAAATAAGCAATTAATCGTAATAATAATAACATAAACTAAAATATTTCATTTCAACATCAAAGTATTGTTTCTAATTTACATTCAATTAAATATATATTCCAAGATTTGATTTCAATTGAAATTAAGTTGACAGCTTTCTATTTCACTTCATAGAGTAAACAAACACCAAGAGATTCATTCATCATATAAACGGTAGAAAATATTAGACCATGGAGGTAATCATTCGCAAAGCAGGTTCTCCAACAATGAATGGACAATATTCTTATGACGTTATAGTAGGTAAATTGGCGGCGCTAACGTTTGTTAACGGCTTGCATTCACGAGGGTTTTATTTTGCTATTTCTCTTAGTTACGTTAGTATATTGTCATATTTATAAACTCAGAAATCAAATCTATAAAAACAAAAGTATATGTATTCATTATTTAGTTATTAAGTAATGAAAAAAAATTATAAATGCATGATCTGCAAAATTTAAATAAATTTATTTATATTTAAAAATAACATTGAAGTAACAGCATGTTTAAGTAGAATAAGTTTAATTTAGATAATTTATGAACAAATCTCAGTTTAAACACTTGAAGTTTCACTCATTTTTACAGCTACGGAAATTATGAGGTATTTGTCAAAAAAGACGAAATACGCATAACAACAAAAATGTATGAAATGTTATCAAGTTCGCAAAGAATTCTTGATTTCTCTATCAGAATCTTTGGACTTGGGGGAGGATTGAGCAAGTCCATTAGTTTCAGAATGAAAGTAACATGTTGCAATGCTCAGCATACATTTAAGGTAGACCAAACTGCTCGCCAGAGGTGGCTAGTATATACAATATATACAATATACACAATACAATAAATATATATAATATATACATATATACATACATATATATATATATATATATATATATATATATAATATACATATATATATATATATATATATATATAATATACACATATATATATATATATATATATATATATATATAATATACATATATATATATATATATATGAGTGTGCATATTATATATATATATATAGCTTCATATTTATACAAAAAAGATAAAATTTATATTATACACTGTTAAAAATTTGCAGCAAACTTTCCAGTTGCTCGACCGTTTTCTTAGAAAACGGTTACATAACAGTAATTTAACTGTATTCTGACCAAAATATGAACAATGTAGTCAGAAGAGAGTAAAATGACTGCTGTATATTATAGATATAATTATAGACTACTAGAGATATAATTATAGACTAGTTTTCCATTAATTGCATTAAGATTAATTTTGTTTCACTACAGGTTTGGGTTTGAATATTTCGGTTTTCGGGTTGAGGTGCGCCGGGTTCAAGGTAGAGTTTCAGGTTGACATAATTTGCTGCCTATTTTGGTTTCCGGTTGGCTTTAAGCAGAATTTTCGGGTTCGGTTCAGGTGCATTTCGACCCTTGAAGGATTCTAATCTAAACCCATAATCTGATGCAGAAGATGACAGACTTTGAAAAATTATCCGGAATATTTCATTATTTTTAAATGATGCAACAATTGCCATATTAAATGACAAGTTTAATATTAGATATTCTTTTAAAACAGCTTTACGCTTAAGTAAAAATGGATAACGTTAAACAGCACAAATGTAAAAATGTGTATAAAAGTGGTTATACAGCTGTTTCGCAGTTTCTAAAGCTCCATCATCAGTGCGAAATTTAAAAAATAATGTTTAAAACATAGAAATATGAGAGCTAGAGAGGCGCACCTCACACCTCGCGGTCAGAGTCGGAATAGGAAAAAAAAATCAAGATTATATAAAATCTTGATGAAATTTGATTTTAAATTAGTTTATACTCCTTTAAACAAAATCCAATTTACAAATTTCAAACATCCAATAGACATTTTTTCCCATTGGGAAATCTGCAGGATATTTTGCAAATGCGATAAAATGTACATTGGTCAAACGAAACGACCTTTTAAGGTCCGCTTAGCGGACCATAAAAATAATGCTAAAAATTGTGACATGAAACGCTCCAGTATTGGTAACCGCTGTTGGTCCAATAATCACAATTTTAAAGTTTCCGAAGGTTCAATAATTCAGATATTCTCATCAATTTACTATCTAGATTTTTTGGAAGCTTATCATATACGGAAGAATTCAAACAGCTTGGTTCATGATATACTCCGTACGCCCAATTTTTCTAAAGGTTGGCTCCTATTTCTTTAATTAGCTCTCTTCCGTCCATACGCTTTTTTCTCTTTCTGCTTGGGCTCTTCCAGAATGCCTGGGCGCATTTCATTGGTCTCCCCATGTACACGAGAACAATTGACTCCGTTGTTGTTTTTCAACACTTTCCGTTATTTAGCCTCTGACCGCGAGCTCTGAGGTGCCCCTCTCTAGCTCTCCTATTTCTATGTTTCAAACTTTAATTTTTAAATTTCTCACTGATCATGAAGTTTTAAAAGATCCGAAACAGATGTATGTCCACTTTTTATACACATTTGTCCATTTTTACTATTTAATGTTGTTCATTTTTATCTAATATATCGGCACAAAATTCAATCCTCCCATTTTAAGCATTACGCTTACTCTGAAAAGAAATTCAACATGCAAATAAGCTATAAAGTTATACATAACATCCTGCGCAATATTAACATCCAAATATACGTTCAAAGATACGTAGATTTATAAATACATACCTGTTTTTGGTATTACGCAGTCCAGTAATAATTAACTTTTTACACTCTTAACTTAACTTGGTTCAAGCATGTAAATGTGAAGTTTTGTAGTCAATTTCTCACCCCCTCCTGCTATACTCGAATTATTAAAAATATATACACACGTACGTTTCCGATGACAATGCCGCCTTTTAATAAATTTTAAAACTTAATTATAAATTAATAATTAATTTTAAGGCATTTTTCCGTTATCCAGGAGCAAGTGATAGATCGTCAAATATTCCTTATGGTTGCAAATGTATACGAGTTACAACAACAAGTGTGTTAATTATACGCCAAACCACTCTCTCTAAAGTGTACAACTGGCTGTAAAACTGCAAGAATAAAATAATTTAAGCATTAAAAAGTAGAAAATAAAATATAAGTAAATAAGAAGAGTATAATATATACAGGGTGTCCCAGAAGTAATGGGACAAACTTTAAGGGGAAGTAGGGGACATCACAAGGATTCAGATTTACAAAGCAACCCAGGGTCAGAAGCGCTTTCCTGTCGCGGTAGTGGCGACACAAAACAAGAAAGAAAGGACACGAACAGGGAGAGAAAACATGTTTATTATTCTTAGTACCGCAAAAATGCCGGGACAATGCTCGAAAGTGTTGAGGAACTTGTTGCAGGCATCGTGGCAGCTGCTGGGGGAGTCCGGGGCACTCCCAGTACTTTCGAGAACATTAGATTTCCATACGCCGGAGATGCGCTTCCATGCATCGCGGCCCAGGGTCGTAATTTCGAACACCTACTTTGATGACGATCGTTGTCCCTTTAATGTTCTTTCTTCTTAGTTTTTAATGTACTCAGGATAATAAACATGTTTTCTCCTCTTATTCGTATGCTGTCTTTCTTGGGTTTTGTGTCATCACTACCGCGCCAGGAAAGCGTTTCCGACCCTGGGTTGCTATGCAAATCTGAATCCTTGTGATGTCCCCTACCTCCCCTTAAAGTTTGTCCCATTACTTCTGGGACAACCTGTATATATTTTTTTAAAAATAGGCTTTTATCAATTAATAGTCTAATATTAATTGAATTATAATTATACGTTAAGAAAAGGAATTGTAAATCCTGATTAAATGTTTTTGCCGTATCTTTAAAAAAAGAGAAAACAAAAAGGATATATTTTTAATAAATTTTCTAGTAAGTTTAGAAAAGTAGTGAATTTTCTCTACTTGGTGCTCACGGCAAATTAGCGTATGGTAAGAGGAGTTTTTTGGAACAGCATGAACTGCAGCCGGGAAATTAGGCGTGATTTTTATTATGAACGTTGAATACTTATAAAAAAACGTTTAAAAATAAAAGTGCAGTTTTATTAAAAAACACTATTTTATAAGTATTCAATGGTCATCTTCAAAAAACGCCTAATTTTTTTGCTTCAATTCATGTTTTTATGCACTGTAAAAAAAAATCTGTCAAGTTACTAAAGTTTTTCTAGGAAACTGGGATTCCTAGAACTTTTCATGTAACGGCAACAACAAAATTTCATGTAACAGACACACTTTTGCGCCGAAAATCAAAAAATATGTAAGGTTACTAAGAATTTTTTTGGAAACTGGGATTCCGAGAACTTTTCATGTAACTGCAGCCAGGGTTACAAATAAAAGTTTAGTAAGATTACTGAAATTTTAGCAGATTCATTTGTAAAGTTACAGATTTTTGTAGCTTTACAAAAACTAGTTTTGTAGATTTGCAGCTTTTTTCGTGCAGTTACAGGTGAAAGTTTAGTAAGCATGTAACTTTACATCTGTAGAACTACAGATTTTTTTTTTACAGTGTGTCAAAATATTTGTTACAATACATTAATTTGTCATGGACAGCAAAATTTATTATGAAAAATTCACTGCTTTTTTTACGCATGGTACAAAACTCAAACAAATGGAATTATTAAAAAATATATAATTTTTGCTCTGTTTATTTTTTAAGAAAGGGAACAGTAAAAAAAAATGAAACATTATTAAAACTATTTTATAGTATTTCCAAACTTATATCTCAATGTATAATCGTAAATTAGTTAATATTTAACTATTAACTGACAAAAACGCATTTTTTTTTTTATATTACACTCTTAATCTTTTATTTATAATTTATTTTCTACACTGTAAAAAAAAAATCTGTAGTTCTACAGATGTAAAGTTACATGCTTACTAAACTTTCAACTGTAACTGTACGAAAAAAGCTGCAAATCTACAAAACTAGTTTTTGTAAAGCTACAAAAATCTGTAACTTTACAAATGAATCCGCTAAAATTTCAGTAATCTTACTAAACTTTTATTTGTAACCCTGGCTGCAGTTACATGAAAACTTCTCGGAATCCCCGTTTCCAAAAAAATTCTTAGTATCCTTACAGATTTTTTGATTTTCTGCGCAAAAGTGTGTCTGTTAGATGAAATTTTGTTGTTGCCGTTACATGAAAAGTTCTAGGAATCCCAGTTTCCTAGAAAAACTTTAGTAACTTCACAGACTTTTTTTTTACAGTGTACTTTTAAGTCTTTAAAATGTTTCATTGTTGTAGTTTCGCAGCTTTTTGACATATTTTGGCGAGCATTTATTAGCGCATCATTAAATCCATTGTTTGTTTTTTAACTTCCATACAATTATGCGAGTTACTGCGAATATTGGGCGATTTATCACCTTTGGCGGGCAATCTGAAAAATACCTTAAAATAATGTATCCATTTGTAATTAAGTTGTAAAAATATTAAAATGTTGTGATGTCGTCGGAAGCACGCCATACATTGTACATATTTTTTATAATTCTAGAATATCAAGATGTTGATTAAAAAATCGATGGCAAAATTCCATCGTTGCATACAAAAAACAGCTTCAGTTAAGGTGTCTTGTACAGTCGTGGAAAAAAAAAGTAAACACCCCCTACTAACTCCTCAACAAATTATCGTAGAAGAAAGTTACTGGTACCGAACGATTGGAAATAAAGTCTACTTTTAAATGATGTATAAAAAATTTGATTAGGGGGCCATCTACATATTAAAACGAATCTAAACTTCATTTTTGTCAATGACAATACCCAATTTTAACGAGATATTTCAAATCTTCGGTTCAAAGTATGCCTAGACACCGAATTTCAAGTCATTTGAATGATAAGTTTTTTAATTATAAACATTCAAAATTGAGTGCTTTTAATGTTAAATTACATTTTCATATTTTAATTTATATCTCCAGAAATTATGCTCCTAATGTGCTAATTTTTTGTGTAGCAATAATACTAATATACCCTGTTGAAAATAATCATAGCATTACATTAAATTCTTATTAATTTCTTTTTGTACAACTATGTTTATTGTGATTGGTTGTTTAATGTAACTTTCTTTCACGGCCGCCAATCCCCCACTTGGGCCTTGCAAAATCTAAAATACCTGTAAATTTTCTGTTTTCTTTCAGTATGTTTGTGTAATTGTTGTGTATCAAATATACTCAATTCGATCCACACCTTTATGTCTGCCTTTTTTTTATTTATTTCAATAGCAGAGCGTGGTTCTAGCAAGTGTTGAAATGAGCTGCGAGACATACTGACGCCGTTATTTTTCTGTTTTTCATTTCTGCTGGGATTTTGAGTGAAAAAGATTTTGTCTTACTTTTTATATATTTTATCGAGCAGAATGGATTCTTCAAAAGATGTTTACGGCATCCCTCTTTTTGAAGGTGATGGAAAAGTTTTTTCGGTATGGAAGCGAAGAGTAACGGCAATTTTTGCTGCTAAAGAATTGGAAAAATTCCTGGAAAATGAAGCGGCTCTAGACAATGCCTCCGATGTCGTGAAAGCAAAAAAGGCTTACGCTTTATTATTATCATTATTAAGTGATAATGTTCTTGCATCACTTCAAGATGAAAATACAGCTCATAAAATTTGGAATAAATTAGAACGCACTTATGATACAAAGCGTGCAGTGAATCAAATTTTAATTCGGAAGAGATTGGCAACGATTAAGAAATATCGTATAGTTTCTATGAGAAATCACATTGATGAAATAAATAAATTAATTTCGGATCTTAAGCTGTCTGGGGCAGAAGTTAATGAAACGGATACTATTGTTTATATTTTGATGTCATTGCCTCAGGAATTTGAAAATGTTAAGATTGCTTTAGAAAACCAACCGAATTCTGTTTTGACATTAGATTTCGTGATACAAAGATTATTAGATGCTGAAGCACTTCTGTTAGATTCAAAGAAAGAAAAAGTATATACTAAGGCTGCTCATGATAATACTGCATTTGTGTCGACTCGCAAAGAATTCTTTTGCAAAATTTGCAACTCTAAAGGGCATACAGCGAAATATTGTAGAAAGAAAATTACTTGCCATTCTTGTGGAAAATTCGGACACATAAAACGTAACTGTAAAGCTGTTAAAAATTCAAATGAAGAAAAATTTGCCTCTTCAGCTGTTTCTTTCGTTGCTGGAAGCATTAAAAGGAATGAATTTATAGTAGATTCCGGAGCAACTTCCCATATGTGTTCTAATGAGAATTATTTCGCATCCTTAGTACCTTCTTCAGGAACTATTAAATGCGCATCAAAAACAACGAATCTAGAAATCAAAGGTATTGGAAATATTAATGGAAAACTGTCAAATGGAATGGAAATTACTTTAAAGGATGTCCTTTATGTTCCAGACTTAAACGGGCAACTCATTTCCGTTAGGAAAATTGAAAGTGCAAATTATACAGTTATTTTCAAGAATCAAAAAGTATTTATCGAAAAAGGGAGAAACCGTTTTTACTTCGGTGAACGTGATTTGAATGGACAATACGTAAGTGACTTTGTCCCTGTTTACGAAACCATTCTTACTTCAAATAAAAATCATTGTGATATCTGGAATCGCAGACTTGGTCATCCGAGTGACAAAGTATTGAAAGATATGAAGCTTTTCTGATTCTTGATTCTTTTTTGATCTCTCTTGATTCCTGACCTGATTCTTTTTGTGATATTTGTGCTCGGGCAAAACAGAATGCAACACCAATGGGAAGAGGACCAAGAAAAAGAGAAACCAAGCCAATGAATTTGATTCATAGTGACATTTGTGGACCTATTTTTCCGACAACCTTTTCTGGCGAGTGCTATTTTATGACTCTTATCGATCATTTTTCTCGTTTTACTGAAGTACGTTTACTGAAACATAAAAGTGAAGTCTCAGAAGAATTAAAAATGTTCTTAAAATCCAACCCTACAGTGAAGAAAATTAGATGTGATAACGGGAAGGAATATTTTTCTAATGATTTAGTGAATTTTACTAGAGATCTTGGTATAGTGATCGATCCCGCTCCTCCATACACGCAATCTTTGAATGGAGTAGCTGAACGCTGCAATAGGTCGCTTCTGAATATAGGACGTGCTTTGATTGCTGAATCAAATTTACCAAAGACTTTTTGGGGTCAAGCTATCCTTTCAGCAGCTTACTTGAAAAACCGAATGCCAAGCAGCACTATTGAGAACAAAACTCCGTACTTCCTGAAATATGGAGAAGAAGCCGATTTCAAGCACATACGTGTTTTTGGATGCAGTGCTTACATGTTAATTCCTTCCGTTCATCGAAAGAAGCTTGACGATAGGTCTAAACAAATGATCTTCATTGGTTATTCTTCAATGGGATATAGATTACTAGATCCTGAAACGAAACGCATAACTGTATCAAGAAATGTGAAATTCGACGAAGAGAAAAAGGAAAATGTTCAGTCGAAACAATACATTCTAGAAAATTCAGAACCAGTCGATAATGAAATTGATTCAGATGTTCTAGAAAATACGAGTGATAAATTAGATGATCATGAAGAGAAAGAAGACAAAACAAGAAAATCTGAAAGATTTAAAAAGCAACCTGTACAGTATCCAGATCCTGAAGTTTACGAAGCATTACTTTGCCAACAAGAAACATTAACGTTTGATGATATCAAATCCCTCCCTAGTGATGAACAACGCTTGTGGAAAGAAGCTATGGACGCGGAGATTGAAAGTATGAAAATCAACGATGTCTGGAATCTTGAAAAATTACCACCTGACAAACGACCTATTTCCTGCAAATGGGTATTTACCATCAAAAGAGATGGTCGACATAAGGCGAGACTCGTAGGTCGTGGATTTATGCAAAAAGAAGGGCTAGACTATACTGAAACCTTTTCCCCTGTAATAAGTATGCCAGCTTTACGTTTGGTTCTTATTTTGATTTTAAATGAAGACTTATATGCATTTGTGTTAGATGTTAAAACAGCGTTCCTGAATGGTAAGTTAAATGAACTTGTTTTTATGGATCAGCCGCAAGGCTATGATGATAAAAGTGGGCGAAAGTGTAAACTTAAAAGAAGTTTATATGGTCTAAAACAAGCCCCACGACAATGGTTTGAAAGGTTTCATGAATTTATTTCAAAGTTAAATTTTAAATCTTGTGATAATGAACCTTGTATTTTTATTCGGTATAATAATGATCATAAAATAATTATTGCTTTGTATGTAGATGATATGTTAATTGCACGTTCAGATGTAAATGAAACTAATGTAGTTATTTCCCTATTACATAACGAGTTTCACATGTCAAAATCGGAAAGTGTTTCAGAATTTCTAGGTATTCAAATGAAATTCAATTCTGATAGTTTAATAATGGATCAAGAGTCTTACATAATTAAATTGTTAAGTAAGTTTAATATGCTAGATTGTAAACCCAGTGACATTCCTATTTCTCCCAAGTCCACCCCATCTGATTTCAAAAATGGTAAACCTTTTAATGGCCCATATCGTGAACTTGTAGGTTGTTTATTATATTTAGCTTATATTTCTCGACTTGATATTTTGTATGCTATTAACTGTTTAAGTCGATTGCAAGAAAATCCTACTGAAATTGCATGGAAAGCACTTAAGAAAATCTTAAGATATTTAAAAGAAACATTGTCTTTAAAACTTGTGTATAAAAAGCAAAATTCTGATCCTAAATTATCCATGTATGTTGATGCTGATTGGGGGGCTAACACAAATGACCGCAAATCAGTAACAGGTTATATTTTAATGTTTTGTAACATGCCTGTTCTGTGGTGTTGTAATAAACAAAAATCAGTTGCTTTATCATCAACTGAAGCTGAAGTCATTGCTTTAACTAAAAGTTTGCAAGACTTGTTATGGTTTAAAAATATTGCTAGTGAAATTGTAAATATTAAGGATTTAGTAATTTTTGAGGATAATCAATCATGTATAAAATGTATCAGTAATGATAGTAATTATGGTAGAATGAAACATATTGATATCAAATTGAAATTTGTTCGCAATATTATAAAAGAAAATAACATCAAAATTCAATATGTTCCTACGAATATGCAAATTGCTGATTTATTTACAAAGGCATTACCTAAAGTTAAATTTTATGAACTATTATTTCTTTGTTGTTTGTACAAGTAATGTTTAAATTGTGTCATATTATTATTAATGATTGATTTCAAGAAATTTCTTTGTTTTCTGATGTAATGCTAGATTATGGACGGGTGTTGAAAATAATCATAGCATTACATTAAATTCTTATTAATTTCTTTTTGTACAACTATGTTTATTGTGATTGGTTGTTTAATGTAACTTTCTTTCACGGCCGCCAATTCCCCGACTTGGGCCTTGCAAAATCTATAAATACCTGTAAATTTTCTGTTTTCTTTCAGTATGTTTGTGCAATTGTTCTTGTATCAAATATACTCAATTCGATCCACACCTTTATGTCTGCCTTTTTTTATTTATTTCAATATACCCAAACATAAATACGCTGAATTTGCAATTTTTATAATTTTATGATATCAATTATGAATTAAGAAATTAATATTCGAAAAAATGATGAATTGCAATCTACAATTTTTTTGATGGATTTAAATTTATTAAGTCCTGCTTTATAGAAATCCAAAATTTCACAATTTTCTTCCAAATAGTTTTTAAATTACGCTTAAAAAACGCAAAATGAAGTTTAAGGGGCCTTCTACAATAGAAGTGACTAGATAATTGAAATTTCTTCTACCGTCCTGTAATCTAGCAGGCTTCGTTGACTTCGTAAGGTGCCTTGATCAAGATGGGAGCTCTCTCGGTTAACAATCGAGTTCCGAACTTCAATTTGGATACAGCCCTTAAAATTCGCTCGTTTTAAAATAATTAATTTCTCAGAAACTTATGGTACGAATTGCATAAAAAAAATTTTTAGACTAATTGAAGGGTGTAGAGTTCATTTATGCTGTCAGAATTGTGTACTGCTATTGAAAAAACAAAGTTATGGTTCGTTTTAATATGTAAATGGCCCCTAAGCAAATTTTATATACATCATTTAAAAGTAGACTTTATTTCCAATCGCTCGGTACCAGTAACTTTCTTCTACGATAGTTTGTTGAGGAATTAGTTGGGGGTGTTTACTTTTTTTTCTACGACTGTACCTTTTAAATGTGCCGAAAATTAAAGAAAAACTTCAAAGTTTGAATTAGTCTATCTTCAAAACCTTATTATGTATAAACATGAAATTTTGAATATTGATTAAACCGATTGTGCTTTGTAATATGCTACCATTAGAAATTTATTAGCCTTTTACAGAATTTGTGTATTGTTAAAATCAAAACAGCTTTTTTTTTACTCCAGAAGTCATTGCGCGCATATCTTGAGAAAGTATGTATTGTCATGAAATTTGGTAAAGATACTAAACAAATATGTGTGTTTAAAATGAATTACTTTTAAGTATTTACAATGGCAATATTTTTAGTTATGACTATTTTTATTCATTAAAAATACTTTTTTTTTTTTTTTTTTTTTTTTTTACAAAAATATTTTTTTTTATATAGTTAATGAAATAATTTTGGCCTAAGAGTAGTTCATTTTAAACACACATGCATATTTAGTATCTTTACCTAATTTCATGACAATTCATACATACTTTTTTTTTCAAGATATCATGCGCACAATGACCTATGGAGTAAAAAAAAAAAAAAGATCTATTTTGGTTTCAACAATACACAAATTCTGTAAAACGCTAATAAATTTCTAATGACAGCATATTACAAAGCACAATCTGTTTAATCAATATTCAAAATTTCATGTTTATACATAAAAAGGTTTTGAAGATAGACTAATTCAAACTTTGAATTTTTTCGTTAAATTTCGTCCCGTTTAAAAGGTACAAGACCCCTTAAATAAAAGTGCAAAAAAATGTTATTTTTATACCTAATAAATATGCATTTATTTTTCTCCCGCGCGAAAAACGAGCAGAATGTTCACTTTTAATATTTATACTTATAGTATTTTCTACCACTAACATGCAATTGCCATTTTTTTCACTTGTCGCAAAGCCTATACAATTTCCTCAATAACATCCTCTTTTTCTTTCCAAGTGAGAAATTTTACGCATGTGAAATATAAGTTGTGTTTCACAAAAGAGGAAGAAGTTTAAAGAAAAAGTGCAAAAATATATCACTGCAAGGGATTCTCCCACATGGCAATTCATAAAGCATAATTCATACCACCGAAACTCCCGTTTCCTTATTAGTATGAGGCATAGCTCCCATATTTCTATTTTTTTTCTGGTGAAAAATTATCCACAAACTGTTTTAAATTATGTTCTCTAACAGCTATGAAAGCACGCCGCGGAATTTTCATATATTTTGACTTCTTTTTCCCCCGAAACAGCTGGGCATACAAAGCGGAGAAGTCTAGCTTAAACTCTAATGGCACAATCTTTTCCAGTTTAAGATATATTTATGTAGGAGGCAGAAGGGATGAACATATAAATGTCTTCTTAAGTGTGAAAAATAGCGCAGAATGGCTTTTTACGCACATTTTCGTATATATTAGCCTTACAAAATAAGTTTGTTAAATATAGATTCGTATGTAGTGGTAAGTATAAAATTGCGTTGCAATTCTATGCTACATTGAAAGTTGTTAATTATCATCAATGAAGTAACAGCAGAGAGTGTTAAAATTTTAGTCATCAAAGATTTAAAAACATGAAGGTAAAAATCTAAACTACCAGAATCTAAGTAAAAATCTAAGTACCAGAACGAGTTGAAAAAAAATTGATAGATTATGCAAATAGGTTTCTTTCAATGCGTAAGGTATCGTCTACACCTCAGCTGTAGCGATATTTTTTACTTACATAAAATGCTTGTTTTAGCTGACAAAGATTTATACGTAAGTTACCTTTAATGTGATCTCTGATAGTTTTGCAAATTTGTTTGACTTACATAGCTATTAGTCTTTATTTTTTTTTCAAGTCAAATAAATATATTTTGAATCAGAAAATTTATTTAATAAAACTCTTTTCTTGTTTTTATGTGTTACATAGCCAATTTTACTCATTAAGTAAAATTTCTGATTCAAAAGATATTTATTTACATGGCAACTATGGCCTAGTATCCCATTGTGAAAAGAAGATAATTCTGTTCAGTACCTAAATCATTACTTTTTACATGCTTTCTTTTAACTTAAGATTATCTTTGTATGTTTGTATGTGGCAGTCAAATCTGGTCACTCATTTTTCACCCATTTCCTATTAACACAGAAATTTGAAATTTGGAATATACAGGGTGAGTACAAATGATGGGCCCCGATTTTAAAAATCCTATTTTCGAAACTACTGCACATATTACAATAAGTGATACAGGAATTTAAAGAGAAATATACCAAGTTTTTTTTTTTTCAGTTACAAATGTTCGATGTGTGACCCTCTTGATACGTCCAACCTGTAATACAGTTCGTTCCAAACATTTTGTAGCATCACTCTGTCAATGATACTGAATGCTGCACAAATGCGTTCTTTAAGTTCTGGCAGTGTCAAAGACATTGTTTATGTACCATCAATCCCAGAAACAAAGTTACTCAGCCTTGCTTTTTCTAGCACGCTGTGTCTTACTCTATCTTGCACTGAAGAAGAATCTCGCTAGTAGATTCGAAACAGCTGTTTGCTGCTTTTCACGTATTATTTGTACATGTTGGTTTTCTGCTTTTTAATAATTTCAAAGTATATTCAAATTCTTTAGCATAAGTATTGGCTTTTCTAATCATATTCACTAAATTTCGCCAAAATATGTATACAGTCGAACCTCTATTTAACGAAGTCGCTAAATCCCGGAAAAAAGTTCGTTATATGGAAAATTATATGGAAAATATATATATGGAATACGTTATATGGAAAAACAGAGATTCACCATTTAAAATACTTTAAACTACATAAAACAGATTTTAAATTCATAAACACTAAATATATTTTTAATAAAAGTAATTAATCACATTTTTTAAATAAATTATATCGATTCGTTTCATTTATTTTACCCACCAATATCCATCATCAATTCATTTTTTCTGTGGGTTTAAATCTTTGATATCTGCAAGGAAAGCAAAACATTGTCCGGGAATACACTGTATTTTCTGTTTAAAGTAAAGAGTTTTATATTAATACATGGAAATTATTCCAGAGAGAAACATTCGCCTTGGATACAATATTTCAAATGAAAATCAAATTTCAAAGTAATTGCTTAAAAGGCGCAAAGACCAACATAGTGAAAAAGATTCCAAGCCGGGACTCGAACCCGGGCCATCAGTATAGCGCACTGACGTTCTACCGACTAAATCACTTGGAACGATACCTAGCAACCTAGCTCGGAAACCTTCTCACTATTATATGTTGGCAAGGCTACAAACGCAGCACAAGCTGGAATATTTATCGTAAGTCACCGACCTGGGACAAACACGGTATCGTTATCGGTATCGTTCCAAGTGGTTTAGTCGGTAGAACGTCAGTGCGCTATACTGATGGCCCGGGTTCGAGTCCCGGCTTGGAATCTTTTTCACTATGTTGGTCTTTGCGCCTTTTAAGCAATTACTTTGAAATTTGATTTTCATTTGAAATATTGTATCCCAGGCGAATGTTTCTCCCTGAAATAATTTCCATGTATTAATATAGTTTCTATCGATGCTGCATTTAATTGTGTTTCGTGTTTGTCCCAGGTCGGTGACTCACGATAAATATTCCATCTTGTGCTGCGTTTGTAGCCTTGCCAACATATAATAGTGAGAAGGTTTCCGAGCTAGGTATCGTTCCAAGTGGTTTAGTCGGTAGAACGTCAGTGCGCTATACTGATGGCCCGGGTTCGAGTCCCGGCTTGTAATCTTTTTCACTATGTTGGTCTTTGCGCCTTTTAAGCAATTACTTTGAAATTTGATTTTCATTTGAAATATTGTATCCAAGGCGAATGTTTCTCTCTGGAATAATTTACATGTATTAATATAGTTTCTATCGATGCTGGATTTAATTGTGTTTCGTGTTTGTCCCAGGTCGGTGACTCACGATAAATATTCCATCTTGTGCTGCGTTTGTAGCCTTTCCAACATATAATAGTGAGAAGGTTTCCGAGCTAGGTATCATTCCAAGTGGTTTAGTCGGTAGAACGCCAGTGCGCTATACTGATGGCCCGGGTTCGAGTCCCGGCTTGGAATCTTTTTCACTATGTTGGTCTTTGCGCCTTTTAAGCAATTACTTTGAAATTTGATTTTCATGTAAATAGTTTTACATTAAAATTAACAAATTTTAATGACATTATCGTATTTATTATTATTATGACAAATAATTTTAACCATGCATTAACATATGTGTCCTTAAATTTAATTTCTGAAAAACTTTGTAAATTTTGCCTGAGTTTTTTTATTTAAAATAGTGCTTTCTCTCATAATACGTCTCGTAATCATTGCAATGCACCAAAAACCCCTTTATGCGTATTTTCTTCTAACTATAATCCGCGTCAGATTGTTTCAAAGGATTTTAGTATTTCATCATACAAAGTTTGGTTAATTCCTGCATAATGATCATTTCCATCATCATCATATTCGTCTTCATCGCAATTCATTGCTGTATTGTTTTCATTTTTCACACTGCCGAAAATATTCAATTCGGATAGTGTTTCCGAGGTCTCAATTTCAGAATTAAGTGAAATACAATCATCTATCAGCACATCATGGTTAATTTCTTCTTTTTTTTCTCATCTGTATCCACATTCTTTAAGCTACTCTAAGGGATTATCGTCTTCGTCCTCCATACTTGCCGAATTCTCACTGCTGACAAAGAAGGCGCTTTGTAAAACCAGTTCAAGGCCATTGAACATCATAAAATGTGTTTGAAGAAAGAATAAATTTGAAATATCCAGGAGTATTTTGAGAAATGGGGAGGAAAAAAAAATTTAGATCACAAGAAAAAGTTCGTTAAATAGAGAATGCATTTCGCTATTTGGAGGTTATTTTACGAAGAAATTCGCAAAATGTTCTTGGTTCCAAGGAAAAGTTCGTAAAATAGAGAAATTCGCAAAATAGAGGTTCGTTAAATAGAGGTCCGACTGTGCTTATTTTTTCAATCCACAATTTTCTGTGACAAAAATCAGGCTTAATTGAGGTTCAGTATAAACTAACACATGTAAACTAAGAATATACCTAATTTCAAGGTTCTATGATAATTAGTTTTAGGTAGCTTTCTTTACAAAAAGCTACCTATTGCAGCCGTTCGGAGGAAAGCGATTTCAAAAAATTTTGGTATATTTTCATCGATCATGACCCCCAGACCCCGAAACCACCCTCCGTTCAAAATTGATATATATATATATATATATATATATATATATATATATATATATATATATATATCTGACCTATGTCACACTGTAACTCTTGTATTTATGAACCGATTTGGATGTAATTCGGTGTGTACATAGTACATACCAATGTCTCAACCGAGTTCGTTGGCCAGCTTCATCCGCCATTTTGTTTCAAAATGGCGGCCATTTAAAAAATTTTAAAAAATTTAAAATTTGAAATATGGTACCAAAAGATTGAAAATGGAAAAATATTTTTTTCTTATGTATTTAACCATTATACAAAGACTCCGTAGCAGTTTTTGTTTCGTCTATATCTTAAAAAATGGCTGAGTTATAGCATTTTGAATTTCTAGCGAAGCTGACATTTTGAAACGTCCTGAATTTTGTCACGCGATAAAAGGCGTATTTATGAACCGAATTGGATGTAACTTCATTTATACATAGTACAGACCAATGTCTCGACCGAGTTCGTTGGCCAGCTTCATCCGCCATCTTGTTTAAAAATGGCGGCCATTTAAAATTTTAAGAAAAATTTTAATTTGAAATGTGGTACCAAAAAATTGAAAATTGAAAAATTATTTTTTTCTTATGTGTTTGACCTTGATAAAAAGATTCGGGAGCAGTTTCTGTTTCGTCTATATCTTAAAAAATGGCTGAGTTATAGCATTTTGAATTTCTAGCGTGGCTGATATTTTGAAACGTCCTGATTTTTGCCACGTGATAACAGACGTATTTATGAACCGATTTGGATGTACCTTGGTGTGTACATAGTACATACAAATAACTCAACCGGATTCGTTGGCCAGCTTCATCCGCCATCTTGTTTCAAAATGGCGGCCATTTAAAAAAATTTAAATTTAAAATGAGATACTAAAAAATTGGAAAATGAAAAAGATTTTTTTCGTATGTGTTTGACCTTAATACAAAGATTCCGGAACAGGTTTTGTTTCGTCTATATCTAAAAAAATGGCTGAGTTATAACATTTTGAATTTCTATTGTGGCTGACATTTTAAAACGACCTGATTTTTGTCACGCGATAACAGGCGTATTTATGAACCGATTTGAATGTAACTTGGTCTGTACATAGTACATACCAATGTCTCGACCGATTTCGTTGGCCAGCTTCATTCGCTATCTTGTTTCAAAAGGGTTGCCATTTTTTTAAAAAAATGTAATTTAAAATTTAAAAGGAGGTATTAAAAAATTGGAAAATGAAAAAGATTTTTTTATGTGTTTGGCCTTGATACAAAGATTCTGGAGCAGTTTTTTTTCTGAAAATTTGTTCTTTTGTTTATATCTTAAAAAGTGGTTGAATTATAGCACTTTGAATTTCTATCATGGCTAACACTTTGAAACGATCTTGTATTTGCCACGCGATACCACACGTATTCGCCTATTTCGATGGAAGAAGGCATGTGGATAGTATACATCAATATCTCGACCAAGTTCGCTGGCCAGCTTCATCAGCCATCTTGTTTCAAAATGGCGGCCATTAAATAAAAAAAATATATTTAAAGTGAGATGCAAAAAAATTAGAAATTGAAAAAGGTTTCTTTCTTAAGTATTTGACCTTGATATAAGGATTCAGAAGCATTTTTTGTTTGTCTTTATCTTAAAAAATGGCTCAGATATAGCAGTTTCAATTTCTAACGTGGGTGACATTTTGAAAAATCTGATTTTTGGCCTGCGACAGCACTCGTATATATCAACCGATTCCGATGTGACTGAGCATGTGCACAGCAATTACTAAGGTCTCGACCAAGTTCACTGATTAGCCTCATCCACCATGTTGTCTTAAAATGGCAGGCACTTTAAGAAAACGCCGAATTTGGCAGCCAAATATAAGTTACTTTAAATAAAAGCAGCTTGGATACAGCTGACTAATTTCGCGAAATTCTCATTCATAATGATTTAGTATTGATAAAAATTAGTATTGAATCTCCTACATTCGGTTTCCACTTAATTGAGCTTCGTGTGTTTGAATAATATAAGTTGTTTTTTTTTAAATAAGGAATATGAAAGCTACCTCTTCCTCCCGGCACTGGCCGGAAGGACTTTTTAAATGAGAGTGCACGCAATACCAAAAAATCACTTTCTAGAAAAACGGCTTCAAAGTTGGCTTATATAACATTACAGCAAATGCTTTTAGCAATATATTTTAAGTCATAACTTCTGTTCTAATTGGTATTTTTGTAAAATTCTTTTTGCAGTGGATTTGTAACTTTTGAAGGTATCCATTCTGAAATTTGTGAAAAATCTTTTTTTCTTTTTTTTCCCGTCAACGTAATCTGCCCCCTTAAAAAGCATTTATTCCTTTATAATTAAGTTCTAAAAGTATTAAAATGTTGTATTATCGTCGGAAACACACCTGTTTGGATAATTTGTATAATTCTAGCATGTCAGGAAATGGGTGAAAATTTTATTACAAGATTTTACAATAAACAAGTTAAATAATCGATAATAAAAAAGGAATAAAAATATTCATTCCCATACAAAAGTACATTTCCATTTATATATTTAATTTAAATATTCCAAACTTTATTATATTTTATTTTCACCTTTTAGTAAATAATGATTAATGAATTTCAGCAGTAATTACAAATGAATAAGTCTAACTAATTTGCTCTGAAATTAAATGAGGCTAAAAATTCTGCCCTTTGAAATTAATTGCCTTAAACCGCAACTACCGAAATCTGTGCTAGGCGCGTGGAATTTTAATTGTGTTTAATTAAATTGTAAATTATTTATTAGTATAGCGTAATTTGATGATTGGCAAAAGGGAAAAAAATCACAAGAAAGTTGTCACCGATTAGAAATATTTATGATGTATTTTTCTTACAGAATTCTCTTACATCTATAATGTACTTAGATTCTTATCTCCGCATATCGCGACAGCTTTTTTCTTGATGATTGTTCATTTAATAATTCATGTTTTGCTCCATTGAGGTTTTCCTATGAATTATGCATTTTCATAAATAATTCATTCCGCGTTTCTAGTTATTAAATCTGATTAATTTGGATGCATTTATCTAATTTCATAATCGCACTATAGCAAAGGGAATTGCCACAAGGATTTGTATTACATTAATTTGTGAGAAGTGGCTAATTACAATTATTAAAGGAAAATTAATGTATACTATATATAGAGTTTCGTAAATGATATAATTATAAAAGTAATTTAAATGTCTCTGTACATTTTATCTTGGCATTGACAAATTCATTTCGTCTCCACTAAAATTTGTTTTATCCTTATTATTATAGTTAACTGAGTATTTTCATTATTGTTATTTTAGCAATGTCATTCGATGAAAGGTCATTCGATTTCTTGATTCTAATAAGTTTACCGGATAATAAACATGCAGCAAACAAAAGATATTTTTCATACGCTTAAAAAGATAATTATTTTATTCGTTAATGTATAATTGGTACTTTTCGGTTAGCCGGGCGCAGTGTTATATATACATGTATATATACATACATATATGCATATATCATATATATTTATATACATATATTGTATATTTACACGTATATATATATATATACGTGTATATGTATATATACATACATGTATATATACATAAACATGTATATATAACACTGGCGCCCGGCTAACCGAAAGGTACCATATAATTTTCTTTTATCATATAATCCTGTTAAATTTGTAGTGGTGTAAGTCACTATTAGGTTGATTTCTTTAGAAATAGATTTATTACAATCAATTCTTTTATACCGGGTGTTCCAAAAATAACTGATGGATTTTAAAATTCCATAACTTGCAAACGGTGACAGATATTAAAAAAAATTCTTGCAGGAGGAGTGTTATGTAAGATGTCAGGAGTTTTTATGCTGCGATTCTCAGTTTTAGTTACAAATAGAATCGATAGATGGCGCTGCAAGCAATAACCGCTCAATCCAGGCTCGATTTTTCGGTTTTTCTCTTCTTCCATGCGAAAAAAGGAGATTAAAATGTATTGAATGGATCACGAAGTACCAAACATCGGGTCTGGACTGAGCGCCTATAGAGATCCTACATTAGAGAGAGATTGGACATTGAAGAAATGTCCGCCATTTTCGTTACAAAGTAGATGGAACGCCGTACAACGCAATGCATTTTTATCAGCATGTAACACTTTTTATTTTATTAAAATTTCATTTTATATACCTTCAATGAGTCTTTCGGGACATAAATATAAGCGCATTTCCATTTTAATGAATAAGAATTCTCAGAAAATACACTTTTTTACTCAGTTGTTTTACGCTACGCAGCAGTGCGATTTTAATTAGTTATCGGATTTTAATTTATTTGTAGAATTTGTTTTTCATATTTTTCATTTGTTTCTTTTACAGCAGCGCTTCTATTTAACTTTTTTTTCTAAACTTTCATTTAATGTTTTGATAACAATACTCATTCTAATATTATATATTTACAAGACTTCCGTATTTAAAAAGAATGTCAAAGAGGAGTAGCAGTACGTAGAAACTTATCATAAAATATTTTCAGCGCACATATTAAATTAAATTTGAATCACATACATACTTAAATAGTAGTGGCATATGATATGTTCAAATTTAAATGTTTCTGAAATTATCAATGCGAAGATGGTGAAAATTATAATAATTACTGTTGTTTTAAAATGCGTAGTAAATTATAGATAGTTTCAAAAAAAATGAATTCTATAGTTCATTTTCTATCTGATAATCGTTAAAAATTATTTTCTCAAATATTGTGAAATTGAAATAAAGTTCTTACATGCCCAATCTACCTCTGCCCACTATTTTAATTAGTAAAAAAAAATAAGAGTAAAAAATGCACTTTCTGAGAATCCTTACTCATTAAAATGCAAATGTGCTCATATTCTAAAAGAGTCTTCGAAGGCATATAAAATGAAATTTTCATAATTTTAATAGAATAAAAAGTGTTAGACTCTGATGAAAATTCATTGCTTTGTACGGCGTTCCATCTACTTTGTAACGAAAATGGCGGACATTTTTTCAATGTCCAATCTCTCTCTAATGTAGGATCTCTAAGCGCCTATTGCTCTCAGCGCCATCTATTGTTTGAAATTCGAACTAAAATCAAGAATCACAGTACAAAAACTCCTGACATCATACATAACCCTCCTGCAAGTATTTTTAAATATATGTCACCGTTTTGAAGTTATTGAATTTTAAAATCCATCAGTCATTTTTTGGGACACCCGGTAACTCGCGAATGGTGACAGATATTTAAAAAATCTTGCAGGAGTGTTATGCATGATTTCAGGAGTTTTCTTACCGTGATTCTCGAATTTAGTTCGAATTACAACAAATAACAATAACAATAGATGGCGCTGCAAGCAATAGACGCTAAATTCAAGCCTTTCTCTTCTCTCATGAAAAAAAAGGAGAATAAAAAGTATTGAGTGGATCCCGAAATACCAGAAATCAGGCCTGGATTCAGCGCATATTGCTCGCAGCGCCATCTATTGTTTGTAATTCGAATTAAATTCGAGAAACACAGTAAAAAAAAGCAAACTTCTGACATCATACATAACGTTCTGCAAGAATTTTTTAAATATTAACTTTATCTGTCACCGTTTGCAAGTTATTGAATTTTAAAATCAGTCAGTCCTTTTTTAGGACGCCCGGTATATATAATGCAAAACTTGTCATATATATTATAAAGGACAAACGTGTCCACCAGCAACGCTGACGTCATTTGGACAGTGGCAACAGCAGACGATTAAATTTAACTTTTACTGCAATTTTTTCGAACTTCTAAACATCGCACTTTTTCAATTTTTACATCGTTGACTAAGGAATAAAATGTACTTTTAAAGGCAATTTGTTTAAAAACTGTATCGCAATTTGTTTGAAAACTGTATCGCAATTTACTCAATTTTTTTTTTTTTTTAAACACTTTCCAAACATGAATTTTTTTTTTAATCTGTTTCTATCGCATGCAGACGATTGCGAAAGATAAATCCATTTGCTCCTATATTAATATAAATAGCATAGCGTTTGTTTCCAGCGTATATTCTATAACAAAATTAAAACACTCGTCAATCAATATATAAAACATTAAAATATAAATAAAACACAAACTTAAGACATGTAAGTATGTACTTAAACTACTGAAATGATCAAAATCAAACAGGCTGATTGTAAATAGTCATCTTTGGCGATTTCTTCGTCTGTTAATTCCAGGCGCGAAGTCAATGCAGTATCGCTTTTAATACTTTTTCATAACTTTATTTGAACGCAAAATTTGTAATTTTTCACATAAATAGGATTTACTATTTGAAATTATTATTTGAAATAAGCTAATACTAACAAATACAATTATACTTACTAATATTACCCCATGCAAAAGTTTACACAAAGAATGAATTCACAGCTTTTTTGCAGGAAATACCATTTGAGATGCCGCATAAATACTGTCATTTATTAAGTAGTGGAGACCAGGGGTGGTTTTTATGATTTTTACTTCAGAATGTATTGTGGCAGATCGATGAATCTTAAATAATTTTTTTAACGATTTCAAAAATCTACAATTAAAATCACTGGTAGTTTATTTTATAAGGTAAAGAGGTTTTACAAAAACATACCTTTTTATTGAATGAACATACTGTAACAATTTGCCCCTTCTTGGTGTTGGTTGTTACATCCACGAAGTTGTTACATGTACATATAGGCAACTGTATCCTTACAAGTCATCTTCTAGATACAATGAATACAAACATAATAAGCGCTTGAGTCGATGCATTCTTCATGGGCCCAGTATGCACATTTCATTTATCATCGAATTTGAATATGATTCTCTACCAACAAGACAGAAGTATTATGATATCAAAAATCATATATTAATATAATCTCCCCTTTCCTTTAATAAATCCTAAAAATCATCTTTTATTTAATTTTAATTTCCAACTCCATTCAAATCATTAAAGTATATCTTAATAAACCTTTAGCATAACTGCTTTTATTTAAATACAGTCCCTATCTTTAAAATTCGCATTAGACATAAAACCCCTCCGAAGTTAACCGTTATAGAACCAGATGCCAAGTTTTGATTTCGATTCATTTCATCTGAACATTTTCATGACCATACATGGTTATCGGTAATTGGCCGCTGGATTTGTGCCACTTACAAGCTAAGCAAAAAGTATAATCATACCCTTATTTGGTTCGCAAGTCTGCGATCGAAATTCCAAAGTTATCTTTAAGAGCCCCTTGTATTGTCTGTGTACAGCATTATAAAATTCTTATGGGATTTTGAAATGAATTCAAGGCTCAAGGCGATAACCTGCCAATCTCCATGTAATCTCCATCTCAGAAAATCACAGCCAAGAATTATAACCTTTTGGCGAATTATTTGGCGAGAATGTAATTAAGGAGAAACATACAATGTATCTCAGACTCGCTCTTTTGCTACGGCCTCTGAAACATGTATTCTTCGCTTCCTCACCTCGAATAAACATATATCCGCATAAGAACCTGGACTCGGCTTTTTCATCTATATCTAAATGTATCAACGCAATACTCTACATGGATTAACATCTTTATAAGTATTTTTTTTTCTGAACTTTATGCGACGCTTGTGGATCCCCCGCCCCCTTTTTTTTTAGACTTTTCCAGTTTGTTAAAATGGAGTCGGTTTTTCGAGCCAAAACTTTTTAAAACTTGCCCGGCTTTGCTGGCATTTTTAATTTTTTTTTCAATTGCCAACTTCTGATGGCCCTGTTGGGTAGTACACCTGAGAGGTCTGCACGGGCCGGAATTTCCAGGCCCGGGCGCGGCCCTGAACGAAAGTTATCTTGGCCCGGCCCGGTATAAAAATTGGAAGTTCGGCCCGAACCCGGCCCGGCCCGTTTGCATTTTTACAGTTCTCGGCCCGGCCCGGCCCGACACGACCCGACACGACACATTTTCTACAAAAAAAAAATCCATTTTTTCTCAACATACAATTAAGATTCTTTTAATGAATACTACATACATATTTATGGGCACATTTTACAGTATATTTTACATTACTATGATGTTCGCAAAACAGAAAACACACAATAGTAAATATTAACGATTACTTACAATGTTTTAGTCATCGTGTCTACAGACATTTCAAAATGGAAATAAGGATCCATTAAAAGATTAGTGTAGTTCAGAATAAAGGATTAAAAACATGATAACTTTTGAAGCTGTATAATAAAAAGTAGATTTGTGAAAATATTTCTCTCATTTTTAAGGCATTTCTCGAATCCAAAGGAGCTACATTTCGACGCATTTATGAATTACTTTTCTTTTCGGAAATGCGTAAGATTGGCAGGTATTCTTATTCAGAAGCCATGTAAATGTCGTTTTTTTTTCATAGATAAAAGCAATATATCTTTCTGAAAATACTGTCAAAGATAGCGTTTTGAATCGAATTTCCGGAAGCGATAGCACAGGAAAGGAGAAAAACGTACAGTCACGTGACATGAATCTCTGTTATCTCTGTAAGTAATTTATCAAATATGGAAAAAGCTATTCGTTTCCAAATGCCTTCAATAGGCAGGCCTGTCAATTTTATGCCTTTATGGTTAAAAATTTTGTCAGAAAATGTGTCTGAAAGCTTCGCATTGTTGAGCAGTGAATATGAGAATCACCTTAAGGTATATTTCCAAAGATACTGTTAAGAGAAGTTCATTATCACTATTAATACTACAAAACACAATGACTGTTCTACACATCCTGAGATCGATTAAGACCAGTTCCGTCCCGGCACGAGTCTGCTGAAAAAAAAATTAAACTCGGAATCAGACATTTTGTAACTGTACGATGCCGATCTCTACGATGGACGTGTTACATTTCTGTATTGTTGTTGTTAAACTCGCATCGACTCGTGACACACATTTATACTTCTCGAAAAAAATCATATTCATTGAAAACGGCTCGTATTTCATCTGCTTCGCTTAAATTCTTATATCGAACCGCTAGGCCCGATTAATTTTTTTGCCGGCCTGCCCGCTTATTTTGTCTGTCGGCCCGGCCCAGCCCGTTGAAAAAATTGTCCTAATTCTGCCGGGCCGGGTACGGGCCTCGGGCCAAGCCCGGGCCCGTGCAGACCTCTAGCTGAGTGTCTACGCCTTCATCCACCATTATAACTTTTAGGTAGACGAATGTCAGAACGATTGTAAAGCGGTGGTTTTCTAAATGCATGTTGTAAAAATTTAGACTTGGGGAATACAGACGCAGCTGGTTCTTGGAATCTTGATAAATAGCAACACGGAGCATTCATTGTAGTAATGAATGTTGCTGATGAAGCGCAAATGGTGGTTGATGGAGGCGGCGTAATTTCACGTGCAATTGATTCTTCGGGTACTTGTGGCTTCCCAACCACGGGAGAAAGACTACCGGTAGCGCCAGGGCATAGACAATATATAACATCAGAGGGAGGTATTAATCTTCAGTAAATATGTTTCTGTTAATTGGCCAAACTCCAGAATCGCGGAACCCCGATTGAAAATTTTTAGGTATTACCGCTAGAGGTAAAGTCTCAAGAACTATTTGTGGAATGCTATAAATAGGCATTGGTTTTCCAGTATTGTTAAACATCGAAGCGTCATAAGAAGTGCTGACATATTTTTCAAGGGGACCATAAACTAACTTGACAAGGGGCTGGCGTTTTTCAGAATAGTGTGATAGGAAATGATAAATTTAGATTTAGAAAATTCAATTCCTTTGACATACAAGATTGATTTATAATTATCCAGCAACAATAATACTGGTCTTATTATTGAACATCAAGTGTACCTAACGAATTGCTCCAAAAATTGCAAGAAGTCGTCTTAATTCATTCAGCCAGATTTGTTATCGGAACCTGTGCTACATACAAGAGACCAAATCATGTGGTTATTATTAAATAAAGTTCTTGTAGTAGAAATTACTACCACTAGAAATTAATTATATTATTCCCCTACCATTTTCCTTTAATTTTTTATGCATTTTCTTTAAAGAGTCATAAAATTTACTTTGAAGTCACTTGCAACTAACTGTAGTAAGCGATGTGGCATTGTGTGTACCTTCTTTTGCAGCGTCATTGAATGTTTATTGAGAAGTTGTTCTCCTATTAGTTTTCTTTTTATAAGTCCTCATAACTATCCCTAAAAGAAAAACTATGTAGAACAATTTATTATTAATTAAATTCATATAAACCGATTTTATATTTACAAAAGATTAAGCTTTTAATCACAAACTATAAAGCTTATTATATTGGGGTTGGTTGTTACAAGTAAAACCAATCCCATATGTTCTTTTTTCCTTTAGACCTAACTTAATACGACACTTGCATATATTTTCAAAATCCACAAGGAGTAAAATATTTCTGAATAATGAAACAGATTAACCGTGTATATATCAGAATTTTCTTCCCAATATTTTATGAGAGATTAAACATTGAATTGCTTATTGAAAAATTACTCAAATACTCTAAAAAGACAAAAAGAATTCTTACCCCGTAATGCACGCTGCAAATCGCTATAAAAAACAAACTGTATGAAGGACAAATATATGCTTCTTTGATGTTGACACCGTTATATTCTGCCATTTATCGTTTTTGTGAAAAAGATTCTGTAACAATCTACCGCGTAACAACTAACCCCTCTCTCCCCTACTATTTAATTTTACACAGAGCATGAAAAATTTATCATACATTATGTAAATTGTACTTTAATAACAAAAGAACATACTTACATTACCATTAGGTGAGGTCACATATGAAAAATCGTTTTCGTGCAAATCTCTCCAAAATTACAGATTCTTCAGTTTAAAACAAGATGGTTAAAAAACTATAACTTACCCACAATTCTACCTTTGCAACATTTATTTTTACTAATTTTAAAAATTAACATGAAAACTGTCAGTATATATATATAAGGCAAATTCTTTATCTTGATATATGAAAACTGTTTTATATTGTAATATTGAAAATATTAAAATGTATTATCTACTAAATAACAAATAACACTTTTTATTTCCTGCCATTTTTTTCTTGCTTAGTAGTTTGCTTTATTTTCTATATTTTAAGTAATATGCATTTTTATCTCTGGAATCTGTAACGCACTTAAAAATCTTTTTAACCTTGTATTTCTTTCTTTTTACATCATTTGAATTCCGAAATATGCATTTCCCAAGCAAATTTATATCTATTAAATTTGAATATTTTTCAGCAAAAACAAACTTAAAAAGATAACATAAATGCGGCGCTACCTAAAATGATAAAATAATCATATTTTTGCATAATTCAACACGCGTAAATGCCTTAAAATGTTGATTTCCCTTGGTAATCACGCACATGCATCAAGTTATCAAACACGTAAAGCTATAAAAATGCAACCGTATCCCATACGAAATAATTCATAAACCTAATTATGACTTCTCAGCACGCAGTGGCGTTTCAGAGATGTTTAGGAAATGGGAAATTAGTAGATATACGTGTAAATGTCGCTTTGTCTAATTCGTCAGTCAAGAGAGTCATTTGTGTGTGTATTTTCCAAGTTATTAGCGTACGTATGTAGAGTGAAACATGGGAATATAATGCTCGCATTCTGAACTACGACGGCTGAGAAAACATTAATTTAATTGAGCTTTCAGTAGTCGTACGCTTTTCTTGAAAAAGCTTGTCATGCTTAATATTTGACATAAAATTGGTTTGATTTTCGTAAATGAATGGACATAGTTGATACAAATTCATCTGTACAACGAAAAATATTCTACTTTTTGAAAGATAAATATCAAAAGATAGTAAATAAAGTTTAATGTAAAAATGTAATACTATATTGTCTGCTGAAATAAAAAAATATTCTCTACAAGCCTTTAAACCTTTTGAAGAGTAACGCCGTATATATACGTCCTAATCACTTAAGAATAGGCCGATACTCACTCTTCAAAAAGTTAATATATCGATAATTATTTTTATTACTATCTCAAAACTACAAAATAACCATATGTCATTTGAACAGAAATGCTATTCTGTTAATATTTTGAAAAGTTTTAAGAAACGGAAAATTACTAAGTAGACGTGTGAATGTCGCTTTGTCTAATTCGTCAGTCAAGAGAGTCATTTGCGTGTGTATTTTCCCAGTTATTAGCGATCATGTGTAGAGTGAAACTTGGGAATATAATGCTCGCTTTCTGAACTACAACGGCTGAGAAAACATTAATTTAATTGAGCTTTCAGTAGTCGTGCGCTTTTCTTGAAAGAGCTTGTCATGATTAAAATTTGACATAAAATTGATTTTATTTTCGTAAATGAAATGGAGTTGGTAGAAATTCAGCTGCACCTCAAAATATATTTTACTTTTTGTGAGATAAATATAAAAAGACATTATGTTAGTTCCAAACGTACTTGTAGTGTAAGTCACATAAGTGCAAATTGCTACGATTTTTGACGACCAGTATTTTAGAACGAAAAATGTGACTTATTTTATCGGATATTTTTCATTAATTGAATAAGGCGAAGAAAACTTTTCGAAAATTACTGTGAGCAAAAAGCATAGTTGTTATCAGCTATGTGTCTTACACTACAAAAACCCGTGGAACTAGCCAGTGATAAAGTTTAATGTAAAAAGATAATACCATATTGTCTGTTGAAATAAAAAAATAAATATCCTATACAAGCCTTTAAAAACTTTTGTTGAGTAACGCCGTATATATACGCCCTAATCACTTAAGAGTAGGCCGATGCTCACTCGTCAAAAAGTTAATGCATACATAACTATTTTTATTATTATCTCAAAACAAAAAAAATAAACATGTCTATCATTTGAACAAAAAATCTGTCATTTGCTTTTTCGTTAATATTTTGAAAATTTTAATAAATAGAAAATTAGTAGATAGACGTATGAATGTCGCTCTGTCTAATTCGTCAGTCAAGAGAGTCATTTATAGACTCGTGTGTATTTTCCCGATTATTAGTGATCGTATGTAGAGTGAAACTTGGGAATATAATGCTCGCATTCTCAACTATTGGGGCTGAGAAAACATTAATAGAGCTTTCAGTAGTCATACGCTTTTCTTGAACGAGCTTGTCATGCTTAAAATTTGACGTAAAATTGGTTTGATTTTCGTAAATGAATGGGCAGTTGGTACAAATTCAGCTATACCACAAAAAATATTCTACTTTTTCAACGATAAATATCAAAAGATAGTAAATAAAGTTTAAGGTAAAAATGTAATACCATATTGTCTGCTGAAATAAAAAAATATTCTCTACAAGCCTTTAAACCTTTTGAAGAGTAACGCCTTATATATACGTCCCAATCACTTAAGAATAGGCCAATACTCACTCTTCAAACAGTTAATATATCGAGAATTATTTCTATTACTATCTCAAAACTAAATAATAAGCATATGCCATTTGAACAAAAATGCTATTCTGTTAATATTTTGAAAAGTTTTACGAAATGGAAAATTACTAAATAGACGTGTGAATGTCGCTTTGTCTAATTCGTCAGTCAAGAGAGACATTTGTGTGTGTATTTTCCCAGTTATTAGCGATCATATGTAGAGTGAAACTTGGGAATATAATGCTCGCTTTCTGAACTACAACGACTGATAAAACATTAATTTAATTGAGCTTTCAGTAGTCGTGCGCTTTTCTTGAAAGAGCTTGTGATGATTAAAATTTGACATAAAATTGATTTTATTTTCGTAAATGAAATGGAGTTGGTAGAAATTCAGCTGTACTTCAAAACATATTCTACTTTTTGTGAGATAAATATAAAAAGACATTATGCTAGTTCCAAACGTACTTGTAGTGTAAGTCACATACGTGCAATTTGTTACGATTTTTGACTACCAGTATTTTAGAACGGAAAATGTGACTTATTTTATCGGAGATGCCTCATTAATTGAAAAAGGCGAAGAAAACTTTTCGAAAATTACGGTGGCCAAAAAGCATAACCATTATCAGCTATATGTCTTACACTACAAAAACCCGTGGAACTAGCCAGTAATGAAGTTTAATTTAAAAAGATAATACCATATTGTCTGTTGAAATTATAAAAATATCCTATACAAGCCTTTAAAACCTTTTGAAGAGTAACGCCGTATATATACGCCCTAACCACTTAAGAGTAGGCCGATACTCACTCGTCAAAAAGTTAATACATAGATAACTATTTTTATTATTATCTAAAAATAAACATATCTGTCATTTGAACAAAAAATATGTCATTTGCTATTCCATTAATATTTTGGAAAAGTTTAATAAATGGAAAATTAGTAGATAGATGTGTGAATGTCGCTCTGTCTAATTCGTCATTCAAGAGAGTCATTTGTATACTCGTATGTATTTCCTCGGTTATTAGTGCTCGTATGTAGAGTGAAACTTGGGAATACAATGCTCGCATTCTGAACTACAACGGCTGAGAAAACATTAATGTAATAGAGCTTTCAGTAGTCGTACGATTTTCTTGAACGAGCTCGTCATGCTTAAAATTTCACATAAAATTGGTTGGATTTTCTTAAATGAATGGATGGTTAATAGAAATTCAGCTATACCACAAAAAATATTGTACTATTTGTGAGATAAATAAATATCAAAAAACAGTAATAATATGTTTAATGTAAAAAAATTATACCATATTGTCAGCTGAATTTAAAAAAATACTCTACAAGCTTTTAAACCTTTTTAAGCGTAACGTCGTGTATACGTCCTAATCACTTAAGAGTAGGCCGATGCTCACACGTCAGAAAATTTACATATAGATAATTATTTTTATTAATATGTCAAAATGAAAAAATAAACATATGTCATTTGTTTAGGAAATGGGAAATTAGTGCGTAGACGTGTGAATGTCGCTTTTTCTAATTCGTCAGTCAAAAGAGTCATTTGTGTGTGTATTTTTCCAGTTAATAGCACTTGTACGTAGAGTGAAACTTGGTAATATAAGGGTAGTATTCAAATGGTCAAAAAAGGATTGATAATAATGATATTGAAAATCATTTGTAAATAATTTGCAAGTTTAAAATTTAATTCTGACGTAAATTTTATCAACATAAAAGCATTCGTTCAAAAGCTATTTAGAAAACACCTTGCTAAGTTAAGCAATGCACACTCTGTAACATTGGAAAATTGAAATAAAAATAACAGTTATTTCCGAAGAAAAGAGAATATGCAGTATATATAATTGAGTTATATACTATATACATAGTATATACTATTAAGATATTACCTAAGATTTATTTTAAGTTATTCTATATTTTATTCTTAAGTCCATTAAGTTATATCCATCGAATTTCGATGAGTTTCTTCTTTTATATTAATTGAGGAAATGATAACCCTTAAGTTCACGCTGTAACTCATGAGTTAAATGATCTTTTCTTGCCATTTAGCGCTTTCTATTGGTTTTTTGGTGAACTTTTATGTGTTACTTACGTGTGATAACATGCATATAAGTTCGTGAAGTCTGTTTTTGTTCTGATTTGTTATCAGGGGGAGGTTATAACATATTTTGTTCATACTGCTTGCAATGGATTCAACTGGCGTTTTTTTTTTTTCTTTTTTTCTTTATACAGTTATCATTATTAATTCTGCAAACTGTTAAAAGCATTATAAAAATTATATCGTTCAACAGTTGTTATTGTGCAGTGTAAACAATTTAAAGTAAGTATATAATTTAAAATTATCCTTTTTCGAGCAATTTTTGTTATGTAACTCAGGAGTGTTATTATTGCATTATGCCCAATAGAAATATGATTTTTTTTTCGTCCACAATTCCGAAGAGGATTTTATTGACAGCGTTTATTCTTTGTCGCATTAATCCTACGCTATAAAAAATATACGACCAGTTTTCCTGTAGGAATCGGAAAAATAGTTGCCCTTATCGTACCGGAAAAATTTCCGACCCAGCTCGGAATAAAATTCATAAAATACCGTTTTATTGACTATTTCCTTTTTTTACGGATTTTATTCCGAGCTGGGTCGGAAAATTTTCCGGTGCGTTAAGGGCAATTATTTTTCCGATTCCTACAGGAAAATTGGTCGGATTTTTTTTACAGTGTACGTCATGTAGGACATCTGATACCAGTTTTTTTTTCTTTCTTTCTGTCCTATTTAAGTCCTAAAACTGGCATACGTGTAAAAATACATTTCTTTCAAGAGGAAAAATTTCTTATCAAAGTGTCTTATCAAATATCTGTATTGTTGCCTCTGTTTGACTCTTGTAAAAATGGATACTAAAGAAATTTGAAAAAAAAATAGATGGTAGAGAGTATTAAAGTGAAACCAGAAATTTAATATTATAGCTGTCAAGAATATTTTTCTTTTCTATTGCCCAAACTAATGAATCTGTAGCGATCTGATCACACATGATCAGTATAAAGCGAGTTACTAGCTTAGAGTAAATGGCTTGGCCTTTTGCTCGATGCTAACATTCTCGCCTCCTGATCCTGAGATCCCTGGTTCCTATTCCAGCGGCGCCAATTACCACTCACTCCTCATTGGTGACCCGGACGTGATGGATGTCATACTTTACAAACTCATATGGCTGGGATCACATGATCATGATCCTCCATCATGATCCTCTATTTACATGATCCTCTATGATGGAGTTACTCTAACAAGGAGAGGGCCAACCTTGTTAATCACAGATTTTGATTATTTTAATATATGTTGTAGGTTAGAGACCCCTTAGTATCAGGTTCAACGGATTTTATCCAACGCCCCTTAGTTCTTGAGAAACCGGGGGGTCTAATAATAGTACACAACTTAAATACTTACATTCCAACCCCAATGACAGGTTGGTCATAGCTCAGTCGGTATGGTGTTTGCCGGCTGATCCGCAGGCCCGTATTCGATACCTGAATGCGCTACATTTGTTTTTCGCATTTTTTGTTTTATAAGTATACTTGTAAGTATAATTAATAATCTCATTGTCAATTAAAATTTATAATATTGTATATCAATTACAATTTTAACCTATTTAATTTTTTACTTTTAACTAAATAGTTTTATAAAACATCATAAAACTGTTAATTTTTTAAAAATCACTTTTAAAATGTATTTCATCTATTTTTTATTGATGCAATGATATTGAGCAATTGTATCAATTCGTGAGTTTAACGAAACATCATTTACGCATTGCTTTAACAAAGGAAGTCAATACGATAATACTATTATTCTGTTTTTAAAGTAACAAGCATAATTATATAAAAAATTAGCATCAGAATTACAACCGATTTTTTGCATATTAAAGATTTTTAAATTTGTAATGAGTATGGTTGCGCTTTCAATTATTTTGCTTTCGCCTTTATCTTTTTTCTGCTTTTATTTTTATTTAATTTGAATATTCTTTTATTTTATCATAACTAGATGGCACCACAACAGATTTTGTCACGATTTTGGAATTTTTATCATTCAGTAATAGATCCAATTTCTTTTTAAATCTCTTTAAAGGATAAGAAATAATAGTTAAAAAATAAAAAATGATAAATTTAAGTTTGTTAACATTATAATTAATGTATGATATTAAAATTTGTAATTGAAATTATTAAATTATAATTACAAGTATATTTATAAAACAAAAAATGAGAAAAACAAATGTAGCGCGTTCGGGTACCGAACCCGTGCCCGCAGATCAGCCAGCGAACGCCGTACCAACTGAGCTATGACCAGCCTATCAGTGCGGTTGCAATGTAAGTATTTAAGTTGTGTACTATTATTAGACCCCCCGGTTTCTCAAGAACTATGGAGCGTTGGATAAAATCCATTGAGCCTGACACTAAGGGGTCTCTACCCTACAACATATATTAAAATAATCAAAATCTGTGATTAACAAGGTTGGCCCTCTCCTTATAAGTTACTTGGGGGAGGGAGTGCGTAGCCATCTCATCTCACATGATCAGTATAAAGCGAGTTACTAGCTTCGAGTAACTGGCGTGGCCTTTTGCCCGACGCTAACGTGTTCGCCTCTTGATCATGAGATCCCTGGTTCAAATCCTGTCTGACCCAATCCATTACTCTCCTCATTGGTGACCCGGACAAACACGCAACAACAGCCTTCAACAACAAGCATCTCCTCACATAACCAACAGATGGCAGAACTAAATAAATCATCCCCTGCACCCAAAGCCTGTGAAACGCACACAACATAAAGCCTGTCATCCTACGCATCACACATGCGTACGACAGCATCACTTACGACTGCATATCACTCGTCAGATGTCAACAAGATGTCTTCCTCACTGGGGATGGAGTGTGTAGCGATCTCATCTCATATGAATAGTATAAAGCGAGTTACTAGCGTAGAGTAACTGGCTTGGCCTTTTGCTCGGCATTAACGTTCTCGCCTCCTGATCATGAGATCCCTGGTTCGTATTCCAGCGGCGCCAATTACCACTCCCTCCTCAAATCCATGGTATAAATGCCAGAATATACAATTGATTTATTAATGCAATTAAGATATTTTCAAGTTATTCTATGTTTTCTCTTATTTATTTATTTTCCTTGTGTCTAATTTTTAATTTTAATGTGTTCCTCCTCGTATAGTATTAAGTGAGAAAATGTTAGCAATTCTTACTTCAATAATAAAAAAATACAAAAATATAAATCAAGCTTTCCGATACACAACTTTTTTTTCCCCTTTTCCTCCCAATTCCGTAGAGGATTTTATCGGAAACATTTGCTCTTTATCGCATTAATCTCGTGTCATGTAAGACATCTGACACAAGTTTGTTTTTTTCTTTCTTTTCCGAGTCCTAAAACTGGTATTCGTGTAAAAATACAATTCGTTCAAGAGGAAAAATATCTTATCAAATATCTTTATTGTTGCCGCAGTTTGACTTTTGAAAAAGGGGGACCTTAAAAAGATTTGAAAAGGATTAGATGGCAGAGAGTATTAAAGTGAAACCAGAAATTTTTATATTATAACTGTCAAAAATGTTTTTCTTTTATTATTCCCAAATTAATTAATCTGTGATGTAAACCCCAGAATATATATAATGGATTTATGAGTGCAATTAAGATATTTTCAACTTATTCTGTATTTTCTGTTAGACATTTCTATTGTGTCTAATTTCATTGAGTTTCCCCTCGTATAGTATTTAGCGGGAAATGTTGGCTATTCAAACTTCAATAAAAAATAAAATAAACGGTCAAGCGCGAGTATTACTCGCGTACAAAGGGTTCCGTACAATAAATATATGAATTAGTAACTGTATTTTTTTTTTTTTAAATCATTGCTAACAGAATAATAAGACTTTGTAAAAAAAAAAAAAAAAAGAAAGAAAGAAAAGAAACTACAACGTAGGGTTGGGTGTAGCTGCATATATTAGAAAAGCATAAATGAATAAATATATCGTCAAAGTTCAGAGAGATATGAAGCCTAAATAGTATCAAATATTGCTATGTTGCATAACTCTTTTTTTTTTCATTTAATCTTGTCCTAATATGTTTATGATGAACTTAATTCGGTGCTGACAGTAATAGTAGTGCATATTTAAACTTCATTTGGCATTTCATAAACCCAAATTCAGCATAGTAATAATGCTTTCTTTTAACAGTTTATCTAAAACAAAAAATCTTGTTCAAACTTGGCATTGTGCTAAGCCCGCTTCGAAAGGAGGTAGCAATGTTGCAACGCCGGGGTCAGTGCCGCGTTTCTCTAAACGAAAACTAACTAAACTCTGTGGCTATACAATCCATGAAGGATCTGGGCCGACTGTGCCCATCCCTGTTTCCTTGACTATGGGTCCCGAGGTGCTATACAGCATATAACCCGGCCAGGTGGTCAGCTTAACGCGGGACCCTCGGTGTTTAGTTCCCAAGCAAGCTTGCCACTCTCCGCATTTCTCCAGATAGGTTTTAATTAACCTTTAAAGACACCGGTGAAGTATTGAGAGAACCATGTAATTCAAATTAGCCGCGAATCCCGTAGTAATTATGTGATTAATTCTAATTAAATTAGACTGTTTTTAACAGTTTGACGTTTATATCTTTTATATTACTACTGGTCATTGCGTTACATAAATATATCATCGGAAGTTGGTATCTATGTTTTAAAAGCAGATGGTGCATAGAGTACGTCGCCCAAGCCTTTATGTATGTCCAAACCGACCGTATCTTTAAGGGTTAAATTCTCGGCTAATTACCGACAATTTTTATCGAAAATCATTTCCAACAATCCTTTTATACTTCTAATCCCGCCCGTCGGCCTAATCGTTCGGAGTTTTCGTGGTTTTCTTCGAACCTTGGATTTCCAAGCGTCAATACGGGTTAGGTTCCCTTAGAAAGACCCTCACGAAGGGCACTCCCCCCTGGGGCTTTATCCCTCGTGCAGATAATTGGCCGTCATAAATACAACCAACCAACCAACCAACCTTTTATACTTCTGCGACGATAAACAAATTTTGTGCGTAACGGAAAAATGCGATTTTTTTAAAAAACTCTCTGACCTAGGATAATCTCTATAGTTTTCCTACAAGGTTTAAATTAACTTCTACTTTCACTACTTTTTTCACAATTTTAGTTTCAGTAGATTCGGAAATAGAGGTGGGGGGGGGGTATATTTTTGCATTACATTTTCGACTATATCTCTGAAATATATAATACCCAAAATTCAAAGAAGTGCATTTTTAAATTCAGCGTTCCGAACGATTTCTCACGATACCCCACATGATATACAATTCTTTTCTTTGTTTCAAGTAACTTAATTAGCCCCTCTACATTTTTCCTAAATATTTCTTTGGATGGTTAACTATCTATAAATATGTGGGTTAATAGCCTTTATTACTTAGCCAATGTGAATTTTCCACGTTCTATAGTTTACGAGTAAAATGGCTGTCACAGACACAGGAGTGATCTTATAATGATTCCGTTTTTACTTTTTAAGTACGGAACCCTAAAAATTACCAAATGTATAAATCAAGATTTTTTATACATATTTTATGTGCCTTTTTTCCCCTTCAATTCCGAAGACTATTTTATCGACAACATTTACTCTTTATCGCATTAATCCTGTGTCATGTAAGACATCTGATACAAGTTTTTTTCCCTATCTTTTCAAGTCCCAAAACTGGCATTCGTGTAAAAATACAATTCTTTCAAGAGGAAAAAAATGCCTTATCAAATTATCTTTATTGTTGCTCCTGTTTGACTGCTTTAACAAAGAGGGTCTTAAAGAGATTTGAAAAGGATTAGACGGTAGGCGGTATTAAAGTGAAACCAGAAATTTTTATATTATAACTGTCAAAGATGTTTTTATTTTTTTAATCTCCCAATTAATTAATCAGTGATGTAAACTCCAGAATATATAATTGATTTATTAACGCAATTAAGGTATTTTCAAGTTATTCTATATTTTCTCTTATTTATTTATTTTTATTGTGTCTAATTTTAATGAGTTACTCTTCGTACTGTATTAAGTGGGGAAATATTAGAAATTCTAACTTCAGTAAAAGAAGTTACAAATGTATAAACCAAGCTTTTTGATACATATTTCATGTGCTTTATTTTTCCCCTCAATTCCGAAGACTATTTTATCGACAACATTTACACTTTATCGCATTAATCCTGTGTCATGTAAGACATCTGATACAAGTTTTTGTTTCTTTCTTTTTAAGTCCCAAAATTAAAATTCGTGTAAAAATATAATTCTTTCAGGATGAAAAAATGTTTCATCAACCCATATAGCATTTTTAGTTTGCAGAAAATTTGCAGAAATCTTGCTTTAAAAACCTGCAAAGTTGCAGATAGCTCAGCATGACAAGATTGAAAGTTCATATCATAACTGCAGCAAGATAACGCAAACGCCGAAGTCACCACACTTTGAATTTGCAGCTAACTTGTCGTGCAAGTTAAATTCATGCTTTATCAAATTTATTGCAAATTAACGGCAAACAAGTCATCAAAAATACTGCAAACTTACTACAAAGTAGTAATTTTTCCATGCCAAATTAACTGTTTACAACTGTTACACTATAAGTTTAACCCTTTCGAAGGGGTCCATAGAACTGATCAGGTCTATTGGTGCATACGCACCGTTAAGGTACATGCATCGTTTTTACATCGTTTAAACAAATTAAATAATATTTGTACTTTTCAGTTAGAGCCCTTTTTTGGTATTTGATAAGTATAGCGTTTAAAAAAAGCGGTGCCAACCGAATAAAATTTCTGCAATTTCTGCGTATCTGATGATTGTCTATTCTCTCAACAGAGGGATTTTTTTGCTTTCGTCACTTTCGTGAATTAAAGAAAGTCTTGTCATCAGTTTCACAACAAACAACTTATGCAAGTGAGTGATGATATACCTTGCGGGAGATTTGCTGCGAAATTTCTCAATTCAAATTTGTCACGGCAAAATAATATCAGAAAAAAATGGAACTTGCTGCTAATGCTCATGCTATCTGGGAAATATCTTTATCATTGATACTGTTTGACTCTTGAAAAAAGGTGAGTATCTTAAAAAGATTTGAAAAGGATTAGAGGGTAAGAAGTAGTAAAGTGAAATCAGAATGTTTTTATATTAAAACTGTCAAAGATGGGGGTTTTTAAAAAAATTATAAATCAGTAATGTAAACCCCAGGACCTATAACTTATTTATTAGTGCAATTAGATATTTTCATTTTATTCTACCTTTTCAGTTAAATATATTTATTGTATCGAGTTTTAGTGAGTTCCTCCTCGTATAGTATCAAGTAAAGAAATTTTAGCAATTCTAACTTTAATTTAAAAAATTTATATATAAATCTATAAATCAGGCTTTCTGATACACAGCTTTTTTTTTCTAAATTACGAAGATAATTTTATCAACATTTCCCTTATTGCATTAATACAGCGTTTCTACATTCTACATTTTCTGTTAAATATCTTTATTGTGTCGAATTTTAGTGAGTTCCTCCTCTTATAGTATCAAGTAAAGAAATTTTAGAAATTCTAACTTTATTTAAAGATATATATTATATATATATATATATATATATATATATATCATCATCATCATCATCATCATCAACTGTTTTCAATCCACTGCTGGATGTAGGTCTCCCCCAGATTTTTCCAATGTTTCCTGTCTAGTGCTTTAGTCATCCAATTTACACCGGCTACTTTTCTGATTTCATCACTCCATCTTACTTGAGGTCGTCTTCTTGGCCGTTTTACATCTCTGGGATACCACTGTAGGGTGTTTGTGCTCCATCTATTGTCTTGTCTTCTTGCGATGTGCCCAGCCCATTTCCATTTTAGCCATTTAATTCTTTCAATGATGTCAAAAACTTTCGTCTGACTTCTTATCCAGGTTATTCTTTTTCTGTCTCTTCTAGTTATACCTAGCATACATCTTTCCATACTTCTCTGTGTTGTTTGTAATCTTTGTACCATCCGTTTTGTTAGCGTCCATGTTTCTGCTCCATAAGTTAGGACAGGCAAAACACATTGGTTAAATACCTTTCTTTTCAAACACAGGGGCATGCTACTCTTCAGAATAATATTGTTCTTCCCAAAAGCACTCCATCCATTTCTTATTCTTCTATTGATTTCATTCATGATACTATTATCAGATGATATTTCTTGCCCAAGGTACACATAACTTTGCACTTCTTTAATTTCAGTGTTGTTGTAGACGATTTTCTTTTTTGATGCAAATGAATTGAACATCACCTTAGTCTTTTCCAAGTTTATTTTTAATCCCACATTAATGCTAGCTTCTGCCAAATCTTTTATATATATATATATATATTGGTCCAGTAGTCGTTCGGGTACAAGGGAAAAAAATTATCAGCTTATGGCTTTTTTACTCCACAGAAAACGACTATTTTTGCTTATATATCTGAATTCTGTACTCTTGATAACATAATTCAATATATAACCTTTTCAATTATTTTTATCGGTATCCATACTTTTCTTTTTTTCTTCCATATTAATACTCGTAAGATAGTACTTTTGGTATCCATGTTATGTCTGTTGGGGGGTAATGTATTTGTTAATGTCATTTCATTCATAATATCACAGTTTTTGTTGGTGGTCGGTAATGTTTATTTAATGGTTATATATACATATACACACACACACACACACATATATATATATATATAGAGAGAGAGAGAGATCAGGCTTTCTGATCTACAGTTTTTTTCCTAAATTACGAAGATAACTTTATCAATATTGCTCTTAATACACCGTCGCGTCTTGAAATACATCTGACACAAGTTTATTTTCTTTCTTTTATAAGTCCTAGAACTGGCATTCGTGTAAAAATAAAATTATTTTAAGAGAAAAAAAAGGTCTTATCAGATACCTTTATTGTTGCCTCTGTTTGACTCTTGAAGAAAAATAAAAAACAGGATCTTAAAAAGATTGAAAAAGATTAGACGATAGGAGGCGTTAAAGTGGAACCAGAAACTTAATATTATAACTTTCAAAGGTTTTTTCTCTTTTATTCTTTAAACTAATGAACCAATGCTGTAAAACCACGGAATACATACTTCATTTAATAGTGCAATTACGATATCTTCCATTTATTCTATATTTTCTGTTAAATCTCTTTATTGTGTCGCATTTTAATGAGTTTCTTCATGTATAGTATCAAGCAGAGGAAATGTTTGAAATTCTAACTTTAATAATAAAAAAAAAATTACAAATCTGTAAATTAACCCTTCACGGTCGCTTAATATTTGGAAAAACCATCAAAAAAGTACCTATTTCTTTTATTACAGAACTTGAATAATTAAAAGATTTCTAAATTAAATATGCAATTAGATTTTTTTTAAGGCGAAAAAAAGGTGTTATAGAACAAATTGATATTTGTAGAAAAGTCTTCATGCGAGAATTCTGTGTCTTAATATTTGTTTGCCACCATACAAATTAATGCGAATAAGACCTTTATTTTTTACATCTTAGAACTTTATTTATCATCATCCCACAAATGTTTGCAAATAATATTTGAAATAATATATATACATTAAATTTTGATTATTAATAATTTTTTGAGTGTTATATATTTCGAAACATGCAATACAAATCCCAACATTACAATCAGCGCCAAAAGCCAAATCCAAACGGGAATATTCAAACACTTCACACGGAAATGCCAGTTAAATTTTTCTGGTTTCAGAAGTTTTTCCAGCAATTAAATCTCCAGCCCGGAAATATGACGGGCACGAGAAATAACGAACGACACCTCAGCCCGTGATCTTGAAGGGAGCGAGAATTAAGGGGTTAAGCTTTCTGTTACATACTTTTTTTTCCTCAATTCCGAAGATAATTTTATAAACATTTGCTATTTATCGTATTAATTCCGTGTCATGTAAGTCATCTGACACGACACAAGTGGTTTTCCTTTCTTTTTTAAGTCTTAAAACTAGCATTCAGTACACATACAATTCTTTCAACAAGAGGAAAAAATGTATTATCAGATACCTTTATTGTTGCCTCTGACTGTTGAAGAAATAAAAAAAACAGGATCTTAAAAAGTTTGAAAAGGATTAGAGGGTAGGAGGCGTTAAAGTGAAACCAGGAACTTAATATTATAACCGCCAAGAGTTTTTTTTTTCTCTTTTATTCTTGAAACTAATAAATCAATGCTGTAAAACCACAGGATTGTTTTATTTGTGGAATTACGATATCTTCAAATTATTCTATATTTTCGTTAATTATTTTTTTTTTGTATCGAATTGTAATGAGTTACTCCTCTTACAGTATTAAATGAGGAAATGTTAGAAATTCTAACTTCAATAAAAATATATATATATGTATAAATTTATAAATCAAGCTTTCTGATACACAGCATTTTTTCCCTTCAATTCCGGAGAAGATTTTATCGACAACATTTGCTCTTTATCGCGCTAATCTCATGTTATGTAAGACATCTGACACACGTTTTTTTTTTTCTTTCTTTCTTTTTTAAGTCGTAAAACTGACATTCGTGTAAAAATACAATTTTTTTAAGAGGAAATATTTTTTATCAAATATTTTTATTGTTATATCCTCATTTGACTCTTTCAAAAAGAGATCTTAAAGAGATTTGGAAAGGGTTAGATTGTAAGGGAGTATTAAGATGAAACCAGAAATTTGATATTATAGCTGTCGAGGGGTTTTCTTTTTTATTCCCTAAATTATTAGTTTTTTCACTCAGAGCTTTAGACTCTTTTTTTTATATATCTATAAAGGTTGACAACAGAGGTAAAAATTAGGAAGTATGGTAAGTAGACAGCGACCAGTAGACTTATTTTTTTATTCGTCTCAAGACTCGTAATCACTTTCAACTGTTAATGATCGCTTTTAAATGTTAATAGTTTCGTTTTTGTTAATTTGATTTATAATGTCCGTCGTATTTTTACATACAGTGTTTAAGAATTAGCATTACAGCTTTGATGCTAAACAAAACCTTCAAAAAATTAGCAATTTATTTCTCTCGTTAGAACTTTAGCCTAATTTTTATCTTCATTAATCTACATCTGTATAAAGACTGGGAACAGAAGTCAGAATTGGGAAATATGTTTAGTAAGACAGTGACCGGTAGCCCAAAATGTTTAGTCGTCACATTTTAACGGCTAATAATCACTTTTAAATGTTAATAGTGGCTTTTAAATGTTACTAGCCTCTTTTTCTAACTTTATAATATTCGACACAATTATACACAGTGTGTTTCAGAATTAGCTTTACATCTTTGATACTGAATGCAACAGGAAAAAAAAAATTGTTATGTTGATTTTACATCTAATCAACCAATACGTAAAATTCTTTTAGTACGAAAACGTTTTTCTATAAAATTAAAATTAAGACCATATTTATCATATTTCAGTAGATGATATCAATATTTGGAAGAGAAGAATCACAGTTAGAGTGTTTGGAAAGAACTAGACTATTTCTTGGATAAATTGCACTTGACTAAATGTACTCATGCTAACTCTTTCGGACATTTATAAATAAATTTTAATTCAGGAGGCCCTAATATCACGCAGATAGAATACTTTTGACAAGAAAGATTTTTAATAAAATTTCCAATAATAAAATTGACAAATTGAACCATGATTGCATCCAAATATCGTATTATGACTAACTTTTCAATTTGCTTGTACTGAGATTAAGCCCAATTTAAGATGTGAGATTGATTTGAAAGAAAGATATACCCGGGCAACCTGTAAAAACTTTTTCAATAGCTACTTTCCCACATTTACTCGTGGAAAGAGCCAACTATTAGAACTTTCTTTTAACTGTCAAGATAAAATGCATTTTCTTGTATCTCTGGCTGTCTACTTTATGATTTTAGATAACAATAAATTTATAAATGTTTGAACGGTTGACAAATTTAAAGGTTAATGCAGAATTTTTTTAAATTTTTTATTTTTTTCTATAGTATAATATAAATAAATACGCACGTTTTTGAAATATTAAATTGTACACTTATTTTTTTTTATAGCCATCGTTTTATGAAACATTAAACACACCTCCAAAACAATTGTTAAATGCTTAAAAGGATAACTGTAAAGATTGTAATTTTAATTCATGTGAAACCCTTTTCTATAGATTTGGACTTTATTAGTTATAAATTTTGAAACAGGACTTTTTATTAACTTACTGCCTTGTTTCGAAAATCGCTTTAAGATATGACATTGATTTTGAAAATTAGAGGCAATATTTCATTTCTACTAGATCTTTCCATTTCTTAAATTCAACCTTACCTCATTAAATTTAAACTGTATTCTAAAATCATTATGCAAGGTGTATTTCCTTGTGGCTCCTCGTGTTCAGCTGTTAGTGCTAGTTAATAGTTAAGTGATAACAAATAGACAACCTGAAATATAGACTTTAAATTATGCTCTTGATTCTAATTATTATATTTCTCTTTTAATCCACTTCTTATCGAATATTTCCTAAAGAAAATCTGGCACCTCTCAATCTCCAGTCTGGTTCTTTTTGCACGTTTTTCTCGCTGACGTTTTTGACGTCAGGCGTTCGTCACGGAGATAACCTCCTCATGGAATTGACATTATCCTGTCACATAATCAAGTTTCGGGTGGTGATACACTGCTTCGTACAAGAAATCTGTTATTCTTCTTTCTATACTACCGATAGAGGACAGAAAATAACATGTTTTTTATCGCCTTTTCTTTTGCAAGTGACACGGCCGTCGCGAGCTGTCTTGAGAAGAGATATATCTAAAAGCATAAGTGCTAACCAGTTTTAAGGGAAAAAAATAATTCTTTTTTTTTTATGTTGTTTCGTGTTAAAGGTCACGTTGATTTTGGGATAGTTATTGTCTAATGTAAGATGATTATATTGCAGCACAAGGAAACTCAATGAAATGTTATTTAATACACTGTCATATCATGTACCTTTAGCGCAGCAAGATAAGCAGTTTAGTAATAACCAGAGGTAATATATTGCGCAGCCGAGACGTTTATTTCTAGAAATAAAAAGGCAGGGTGACATACTGGAAGCAGTACGCCCGGTACAGTGGAAAATGCCACAGTGTACGATTGAAATTTCCTGGTAAAAATGACATGGCACACTCAGAAACGGTGCAGTGCACTCAAAAGTGGCAAAAATCGTCTCTTTACTATACTTGTCTACAATAATCTGCATAAAAGATGGCTGACTCGATGCTATTTCCTATATGACAGAATATACACACTCAGAAACAGCGCAGTACATTCGAAAAGTGACGAAAAGTGTTTCTTTACTATACTTGCCCACAATAATCTATATAAAGGATGACTGATTTGGTACTATATGACATTATGGCTAAGAGAAATAAGTTTGCTACAATATGTTAGCTAACTAGGCCTACAATTAAAAAAAAAAAAACTAAATTTTAGTAAACTTGAAATGCTGATCAGGGCAGAAAACGTAACCAATAAATTAGCCAATAGTTCATGATATTCTTTTACCAAACATTTTAGCTTCTTAAATTATAAGTAAGTTACAGTTGTAAATTTTCAAGTGGGTGAAAAAAGTCCGGGCCAGGATTCGAACCAGGGATGCCTTGGTTGAAGCCGCGAATGCTCTACCAACGAATTTGGAAGACTAATTCACCCAACTAACCTTTAATGATCACAGCATCTGGTCTGATATGTGCATCAGCTCAACAGAATAAATGGAAGGTTATTTTTGGAACTGCAGTAAACGCTGCATGCGCGACTTCGTTCGGGTTGGTTCAGGTGGTAGGGCATTGGCGGCTTCAGCCAAGACATTCCTGGCCTGGACTTTTTCACCTACTTGGAAATTTACCACTGTTATGAATTTACAACTGTTTATTTACCAATCGAATAACTGTTAAAAATTAATCTAATATAAGTAAGTTGCTATCAATAGGCCAAAGATAACTAAAATACATTAAATTGAAACTTAACAAAAGCAAACATTAACTTACATTTTCGTTAATTGTATTTTTTTTTTCTGTTAATAATGAAAACTTTAGAATAATATTTCATTTTAAAATATACAGTATAGATGGTAATCGAAAATAATCCCGAGAATAATCGTTTAAAATTTTTAAATTTTTAAACCAATTGTATTGCTATCTTAGGTTAAAAGGGTCAACAGTCATTTAGGTAATATTTCATTCCTTTTTTATCCTAACCGAACATGTATCGTATTAGACGATTCTTTCGTATAGTGGACTAGGATTCCCCCACTGATTTTGCAGAGACTCTATTCCTGATTTCCTCGGAGACTCTTTTTTTTCTGAGGCAAACAAGCAAATAAATACATTTCGATTGTCCGGCCTTAGGGGCATCAGTCCGTCAAACATTCTCTCGTTCTCCCCAAACAACAGATTATAAACCTTCAAAAGAGGTGGACTGAAAAAGGGAATTTTTAAGACTGGTTGAAGAAAAATATTTTAACTGGATAGTAAAAGGAATTGAGGAAACCTCAAATTTTACTTAGAGTTTGCCACAAAAGTGAATGCAGTCAGTCTCTATACTAAATCTTTTTTCCTTTTTTCTTATTTACTGGACATTTAGAGGCAGAACCGTATCCGGGAAAATCACTCTGAAATCTAGCTGTTCAATCGAAAACAATATATATGTATTTTCCCTGTATCGCATTTTTAGCGGTTTATCTTAAGTAATGTCAGTTTACATCTTTAGAATCTCCAATATACTTTCAAAAGTTTTTAACCCTATTTTTTCTCTAGTTTTTTCTTTTTCTTTTAATGTCTTTTAAATATTTTTAGTTTTCAACCAATTTCCATCTATTAAATAGTAAAAATTTCCTACAAAACCAAACCTATAAAAAAGTAACATTAAAGTAGAACTATTTAAATGATAAAACAATCATATTTGTCCATAATCAGGCACGTGCCTTAAAGTAAGGTTTTCCCTTAGTACTCAAATACATGCATTGAGTAATCGAACACATAAAGTTATCAAAAGACATCCATATACCATACAAAATAATTCATAAATCTCAAAATTTAAAGCCTGATGTAGAACTACCACAGGTTAAAAGAGAACTCAACAGTCACTTAGGTAATCTATCATTGCTTTTAAACTAATCGAGAGTGTATCGTATTAGAGAACTCTTTCCTATAGTGTACTGGTATCCCCCCCTGATTTTGAGACAACTCTACTCCTGATTTCTTCGTAGACTCTTTTGCTGAAACAAACAAGCAAATAAATATCTCGGATTGTCCGGCCTTAGGGGCATCAGTCGATCAAACATACTCTCGTTCTCCCTAAACAACAGGTTATAAACCTTCAAAAGAGGTGGACCGAAAAAGGGAATTTTTAAGACTGGCTGAAGAAAAATATTTTAACTGGATAATAAAGTGAATTGAGGAAATTTCAAATTTTAGTTATAGTTTGTCGCAAAAGTGAATGCAGTCAGTCTCTATACTAAGTCTTTTTTCCTTTTTTCTTATTTACTGGACATTTAGAGGCAGAACCGTTTCCGGAAAAATCACTCTATATCTAGCTGTTCAATCGGAAACAATATTTTTTTTCCTGCATAGGTTTTTTATCAGTTTATCATTCGTTTTCTATTTTTTAAATAATGTCAGTTTACATCTCTCCGATCATCTCTGATATACTTTAGAAAGTTTTTAACCCTATTTTTTTCTCTCTTATTTATTTTTCTGTCTTTTGAATATTTTTAGTTTTCCAACCAATTTTCATCTATTAAATGGGAAAATTTCTCTACAAAATCAAACCTATTAAAAATAACTATAAAATGATAAAACAATCATATTTGTCCATAAGCAGACACGTACCTTAAAGTAAGGTTTTTCCTTAGTAATAAAGTACATACATTGAGTAATCAAACACATAAAGTTATCAAAAGGCATTCGTATCGCATACAAAATAATTCAGAAATCTGAAAATTTAAAGCCTGATGTAGAACTACCACATGTTAAAAGAGAAATCAGCAGCCACTTAGGTAATCTATCATTGCTTTTAAGTTAATCGAGCGTGTATCGTATTTGAGAACTCTTTTCTGTAGTGGACTGGTATTCCCCCCCCCCCCCTGATTTTGAGGCAAATCTACACCTGATTTCCTCAGCGGCTGTTTTGCTGAGGCAGACAAGCATATAAATACCTTCAATAGTATGGTCTTAGGGACATCAGTCGATCAAACATTCTCTTGTTCTCCCCAAACATCAGATTATAAACCTTCAAAAGATATGGACCAAAAAAGGGAATTTTTAAGACTGGCTGAAGAAAAATATTTTAACTGGATAATAAAGTGAATTGAGGAAATATCAAATGTTAGTTACAGTCTGTCACAAAAGTGAATGCAGTCAGTCTCTGTACTAAGTCTTTTTTCCATTTTTCTTATTTACTTACCTTATTTACTGGGCATTTAGAGGCAGAACTGTATCCGGGAAAATCACTCTGAAATCTAGCTGTTCAATCGAAAACAATATATATATATTTTTCCCTGTATCGCTTTTTTAGCAGTTTATCCTTAAGTAATGTCAGTTTACATCTTTAAAATCTCCAATACACTTTCAAAAGTTTTTAACCCTAATTTTTTCCCTCTTTTTTTTCGTTTTCTTTTAATATCATTTGAGTATTTTTAGCTTCCAACTAATTTCGATCTATTACATATGAAAAATTTCCTAGAAAACCAAACCTATAAAAAAGTAACGTTAAAGTGGAACTATTTAAATGACAAAACAATCATATTTGCCCATAAGCCTAATTCATAAATCTGAAAATTTAAAGCCTGATGTAGAACTGCCACGGGTTAAAAGAAAAATCAACAATCACTTAGGTAATCTATCATTGCTTTTAAACTAATCGAGCGTGTATCATATTGGAGAACTGTTTCCTATAGTGGACTTGTATTCCCCCCTGATTTTGAGGCAACTCTACTCCTGATTTCCTCGGAGACTCTTTTGCTGAGGCAAACAAGCAAATAAATATCTCCGATTGTCCGGCCTTAGGGGCATCAGTCGATCAAACGCTCTCTCTTTCTCTCCAAACATTCGATTATAAACCTTCAAAAGAGAAGAAAAGGAAATTGGAATTTTTAAAAGACTGACTAAAAAATATCTTTACCGGATAATACAGTAAACTTTATTGCTCTTATTATAATCATGTCCTATTTGGGTTTGATGTCGTTTTTCACCTAAGCAATTTAATTCCATTATTTTTTAATTGTGGAATTGTGTATTAAAGGGACACAGTATCACAATTATTTTAAGTATTTTATAATAACGTTTTCGGCATCTTTTGAAATTATTTTATGATTGAAAATGATTTTAACAGGGGAAATATATAATTCTTTTAATGTAATTTAAAACTTATTTTTTTTTATAAATTAAAGAAAATGTAAAACTCTTCATTTCCTATAGATAATAACATTTTGTGATAGTTTTTTTGTGCGTTCGTAATTATATAAATACGTAGCACCTATAGTCATCGTCTGGTCTGTCCATATATAACAGCACAAAAACTACTCAAATGAATGGTTTGAAATTTAATACAGTGAAACTTCTCTGTAAGGGCCACCTGCCGTTTCATTGAAAATTGGCCCCCATGAGAGGTGACCCTTGAATAGGGGTGACCAGATTTTTCACCTCTCTTTCTTTTTATCCCACGATTTTTAAAATCTGCATATGCTTTCAGTAAGTTCTCTTTGTTTTTAACAATATTGTTTATTTGATTGTTGCTGCAATTAAACTGTGAAGCCAATTTTCTTGCAGATGTTCCTTCATCGTGACAATTAAGAATTTTGATTTTGTCGTTCAAATCCAAATGTACTAATTGGTTTGATTTAGATGCCATAATTTTAAATTTTACATAAGCCTGAGCATAAAATTTCTAGTGTAAAAATTGTTCTTCAATATGCATTCGCAGTTTAGTAAATGTGGAATCAGTTGTTCTAGATAACCTGTTATCTTTTATGTGCAAGCAACAAAGGGTCAAGTTTCCCCACCAATCCAAACCCTACAGGTTGAAAGGTCAAACAAAGTGTGAGGAACACCTTTTTGCCTCACTTATGGAAAAGTTTGTGGCCTTTCATTGTGTTACTAAATCCTCCCCATCTTCCCCTGCCTTCTTTGTTGCAAGTGCAGTTGTTTGCTGAACTCTTATCTTTTTATTCAAGTATTCAATACACCTGTTTAGGATTTAAGGCACATGTGAAAAAAATGGCCTTTATAAGGGGTAAGTGCGTCTTCTAATAGGAGTAAATTTAACATTATGTCTATTGGAAAAAATTTCGTTCCTAAAAATATCGGCCCTTAATAGAGGTGCCCTTGAATAGGGGTGGCCTTTAAAAGAAGTTTCACTGTATATATAATCGTTGCAGAATTTTGTCGAGTCATTTCAAATTTTGTAAAATCGAATCAAAACTTAAAAATATATTAATTAAAGTTTTCTTCATTCCATTAAATCCTGTCATACGTAATTAATTCAGTGATATACCACGATAGATAATGACTCTAAGTTACCGTGGTGATGACGTCCTATTTAAGATGGAGTCCTATTATTTCTTTATTACTGGATTTAATATATGTAATCGCAAGAAATTTGTATCAAGCATTTTTGCATAAGAGTGCAACAGCTATTGCACCAAGATCTGAATATTTATAAAACTAGTTATAGTACGAACGCACCTCATTTGCCACGTTTGACGTACAATCTCCGACTTGTTTCTTTTAATGTTATTTTGAATATTGTAAATTTTACAACCAATTTCCATCTATTAAATATGAAAATTTTCCTGCAAAACCAAACCTATAAAAAATAACATTAAAGTGGAACTATTTAAAATTACAAGACAATTACATTTGTTCATAAGATACAAATGTTTCACATTCGATTATAAACCTTCAACTAGTATGTTGTGGCCATCACAAAACTTTCTTCTATATAAATCACGTCAATTATATCATTTAAATAGTACAAGAAATAATAACGATTTAGCACCAATTCATATCAAAGTATATCTGAATTTGAAGTTGGATGAAAATTCGTGCATTAGTTCTTGAGATAGAGCTATAGCGGAAATTCTGAAAAATGTAGCATAGCAGCGCCACCTGTTGAACAATTTACACCAAAAATAAGCAGCAGTAAATGATATCAAGATATACCTGAATCTGAAGTTTGTTGAAAATCCAAGCATTAGTTCTTGAGATAAAGCTATTGCGAGAATCGTGAAAAATGCAGCACAGCAGCGCCACCTGTTGGGCGATTTACATCAAAAATTAAACAGCACTAATTTATATCAGGGGCTAACTGAATCTGATGTTTGATGAAAATTCGTGCATTTTTTCTTGAGTTAGAGCTATTGCGATAATGATGAGTAATGCAGCATAGCAGCGCCACCTGTCGGCCGATTTTCACAAAAAAGTAATCAGCACCAAACTTTGTCCTGGACTAACTAAATCTGAAGTTTTATGAAAATCCGTGCAGTAATTCTTGAGATATAGCTATTGCAGAAATCGTGAAAAATTCCGCATAGCAGCGCCACCTGTTGGGCGATTTTCACGAAAAACTAATCAGGTCCAGTTTATATGAAGGTCTAACTAAATATAAAGTTTTGTGAAATTCCCTGCATTAGTTCTTGAGATAGAGCGCCCACAAAATTTTTGTCACATACAGACTCACAGAGTGACAGACAGACTCACAGACAGACATTTTCTAAAAACCATCAAATCGTGTTCTGGGCATTCTAAAACGTATAAATCCGTCGAAAACCGGAAGTCGAAATTTTTCACGAATCCAATACTTTCTTCTCGTAAAGATAGAAGAAAGTAAAAAAGAAGAGAGGGAAATTGGAATTTTTAAAAGACTGACTAAAAAAAAATATCTTTACTGGATAATACAGTAAATTTTATTGCTCTTACAATCATTCCCTATTTGGGATTGATGTCGTTTTTCACCTAAGCAATTTAATCCCATTATTTTTTAATTGTGGAAATACGTATTAAAGGGATATAGTATCACAATTATTTTAAGTACGCTTTCGGCATATTATTAAATTATTTTATGATTGAAAAGGGTTTTAACGGAGGAAATAAATAATTATTTTAATGAAATTTAAAACTTTTGATTTTTAAAAATAATTGCAGAAAATTTAACATTCTTTTTTTACCATAGATACATTTTGCAGCATTTTTTATACCATTCCTGAAGCTTTAATGATCCAAAATGTTGATTAGATTCAGAGTAAAATTTTAAAATATCAGATTATATGTAAAACAGATTAATAAACTGTTTATTGAAGGGGACTTAGCACTCCAAAAACTTCAAAAAATTCAATTTGTTTTAAATATACATATATACAGTAGAATCTTATTACAACGAATGTCCGTTTAACGAATTTTTTAATTTAACGAATGCAATTTGGATTTTTTAAAAATCCTATTATCCTATTTCATTATAAAGTCATTCACTTTAACGGACTTTTCAATATAGCGAATTTAATCAGTGCTCCCCTAGATTCATTGTAAAGAGATTTTTACTGTATATATTAAAGAGTAATAATTTCGGAACACATAAAACAAAATGAATGGCATTCCTAATAGATTTTTAAAATTGAATATTTTCAAACAGCGAACTTTAAAGCGATTTTTCTTAGAATTTGAAACCAGAATCAATTGAAATCAATTGCATTGATTTGAAACCAATTGCGTTGGCTGCAAAACATTTAAAAAACCTTTTCAATATTCTTTCATGAAATTTTCAGCATATATAGTGTAGGCTCTATAATGTAAACCTAAATTTTCAACTTTTTTTGTTGAAAAATATTTTTGTTCTTTGTGTTATATTGCTAAAATTTTTAAAATTGTACATAAGAACGATACAGTTTTGTATAAAAATAAAATGGTTTAAATAAATAATTTTTTAGGTTAAATGTAAACCCAAGTCTCTCAAGTATGATTGTATACCAAAAATTCTGTTTTACATGCAGAAATCCCTCTGTAATGATGCACGCATATCTGCGATACCAATTTCCTGCTCGACAAGTTTAACAAACTATAAAAATTAATTTTCCCCATTATGATCTTAAAAATATGAAATGAAAGAAGAAATGTATATTTATTACTGCCTTTAAAAATTGTGTTTTTGTAATGCATACTTTTAAAGATATAAAATGACATAAAATGTCAAAAACATTTTTGCTTTATCACATTTTAACAGTCCTAAGTCCCTTAAGCATTTTCTAATACGCTTTTGGCATATCGTTAAATGATTTTATGAATGAAAATTATTTTATCGGGTAAAATAAGCAATTCTTTACTCCAATTTGAAAAAAAAAATATTTTTTTAAATAATTTAAACAATTTAAAACTTTTCTTTTCCTATGATATTATTATTTTTTATCAGCTTTTAGGTGCGTTCGAAATTATATAAATCGTAGCACCTATAGTCGTCGTTCAGTCCGTCTGTCCGCATACAACAGAGCAAAAACTACCCAACTGAATGGACTGAAATTTTAAATATCTAATTGTTGCAAATTTTTGTCATTTCAAATTTTATGAAAATCGGATGTATAGTTTAATTACAGGGACAGTCAAAATTTTTCCGTTACATTACGGTCAATGGAAAATTCAAGCACATTTTAATGATGTTAAGGCCTTTCGAACAGAATGAAATGGATATGCACTTATGAAGTGCGCTAAAATATACATTCAGTACAATATGCGGTGCAAAAAAATATTTATAAAACTAGTTATAGTACGAATCATTTGTCACGTTTGGCGTGTAATTTCCAACTTCCTTATACTATTACTTATTACTGGAGTTGTTGAATGTAACCTAAATTATCCAAAATGTTAAGGAGATTTAGACAAAATGATTAAAATGCCATGATATATATATATAACACATTTAAAAACTATTTACTTAACATTTAAAAAACGTTTCATATTGTTCCACATACCACCCTTAATTTTATAAGAATACATCATAAGGAACACCCATAAAAAAAAAAAAAAAAAAAAAAAAAAAAAAAAAAAAATTGAGAAATATGCATAGAAGTTTTAGTATTTTAAACTCAGAGATATATTGAATAAGTGGTTAAGTGTGATCGCAGATCGCACAGAGGGTTTGGTTTAATATCCCTTTTAAAACACTTTATCCATAATTAATAAATCAAAATTGTTAATTTTTAATTATTAAACCGTTACATAAAAGGCAACACCATTGTATTTAATTTTAAAATGATTTAAAAAATATTTTTAGACCAAATTAAAAATATTCAAGTAAAATTATTTAAATAAAATTTTAAAAATCCGAATATTTTTAAAATCAGCAATTTTAAAAATTTAGCGGAAGTATATAAATAAAATATATTTTAAAAGAAAAAATTGTTTAAAGCATATTTAAAATGCTGAAACAATTCGAAAAAATCCATATTAATTCTTTCACCTTCCAAACATTCACTAGATGGCGCCAAAACAGGATGTTAGCAAAATTCCAAAAAACCCGTAAAATGGATAAAAATTTTAAATTTCTTTTAATTAAATCCATCGGACAATTAAATGTAAAAAATTGAAATTTTCAACTTCCGCCGTCATGCTTCGAATCGGGACCTTTCGATTAGAAATAAAACAGTCTAACCACAGGACTACCGAATCCACGAAAAGATTGTTGAAATTAAGGTTGTGTTTTGAAATCGCAAAAAGGGTAAGATGTCATCACATTAATTTATTTAATTAAAATAACATAACTTTTTCAAAATTATATGGTTTTGGGTATGACAGGGTGTATTCAGCTCTATGTAAAAAATTCAAGTCTATAACTTAAATAGTTTCCGAGTACGAGCGCTGTGACGGTCAGACGGAGAAGCGAGACTGTATGGGGTTCGTGAGGTGAACGAAAACCTAAAAAACACATACTAAGGAAAATTAATTTTAACGACTTTAACTTGGCTCATTTCTGCATAGATACTTTAGAAAGTATTTATAATTATCATATCTTTATAAAACCATGTCAGAACTAGAGATATCTAAATAAATTTTAAGCCCAAAAATGGCCAATCAGTATTTCCGTCACTTTGCTTCAAATGTCTTCTGAAGTCTTCTAAAGAAATGTCTTGCGTCATTAAGTCTTCTGAAGAAGAATTCTATCCCAGTAATTTTACTCCTTATCTCCTGAAGATACATCAGAAAAACATAGATATACATCGAAATTGATTTTGTTTGTTTGTGTGTGTGTGTATGTTATGTCTGAAATGTCTGCAGTCAATGGTTTTCTGAAGAAATGCCTTGCATCACCAAGTCTTTTGAAGAAGGTTCCAACCCAATAATTTTACCCTTTATCGCCTGAAGAGACATCAGAAAAACATAGACATATATTGAAATTGAAATATATTTTGTTACATAATGACTAGCAGGCTTCGCTCGCTATGCTGGTTGATTACACCATGCGAACATTGAACCAAACCAAATATATAGGTGAAATTGACTTTGAGTTTTAAAGCAATATGGACCTTTGCCTGGAATTTCCTTCCGTACTGCTGAAAACGGTGCGAACGGCATTGAGCTTTTATATTTTCTAACATTCACACAGATAACATTTGGTTTGTTAAGGACCAACTCTTTCAGTTGATCATTTACATTTGGTAAAAAAAGATAGAGCGGTATGTAATATACTAAAACCATCCCTGAAAATTTATCGCTAACAATGCAAGTCTCATCAAAATCTGCCCAGTAGAGCTTTTTTAAAAGGCTATTCATTCATAATCGGTTTTATCCGATATGAGAACTTTCCTCCATAATTCTATAATTAAGCAACATTGAACGATACGTTATATACTAAAACCTTTCCTGAAAAATTATCTAACACGACAAACCCAATCAAAATCCATTCAGCAGAACCCAAGTTATAAGCAGCCCGAGCAAAATTCCCATTTGTATACACTGTAAAAAAAACCACTGTAAATTTGCTAGAACAAACTCGTTCACAGTGAATGTGCTGTATCTTTCTTTGGTTTCCTGACTATATTAACATGGAAAATACAGTAGTTGCGTAAAATTAACAGCACAATGTGCTGGCAATTTGGACGCATTTTTTTACAGCACAAACTGCTGGCGTCCAAATTGCCAGCACATTGTACTGTTAATTTTATGCAACCACTGTATTTTCCATGTTAATAAAGTCAGGAGACTAAAGACAGATACAGCGCATTCACTGTGATCGAGTTTGTGCCCGAGATGAACAGTACTTTGTACTGTAAAAATGTCGTCTTTTTTTTTATAGTGTAGTATATAGAATATAGTAGATAATATAAAATAGTATAAATTTAAAAGCACGTCAAAAACGTCAGAATAAGCAAACATTCAGCAGAGTAGTTTCGGTAGCGTTTAGCGATTTAAAAAAGCACTGAGGGCAGTACGCTAAACGCTACCGAAACTAGCCTGTTGAATGTTTGCATATTCTGGCGTTTTTAACGTTGCTTTTAAATTCATCATTCTGCGCCAAGTAGCGTCTTAATAATTATTAATATAAAATAGTGTTTTAAATTCTTGGTAAATTTAATTAAACACCCAGTACTGTTTTTTTTTTTCAAATATTTTTCCTCCCTTTTAGAAAGATGAATGAGGCAAATATGCTCAGAAAAACTATTAAAAATTCAGATATTAAAATTAATAATGCTTTCATTTTTTGACTGAGAAGAAATAATTTTCTTAATGAGTTTTTAAACTAAGCTGCCGGCATTACATTGAATATCTATTATAATTTCTCCAATCAACGTCTTCATTTTTAATTTAATTACTCCGTTCAACTAATTACACTATCAGGTTAAAAATGAGATAATGTCGTCATAAAATTATGTAAATCATTTGCATTGATAAATATTTATATATAAATCTTTCATTTTATATCATTACTACGTGACATAATTGCTTGAAGATTTATCAAAAAATAACATTAATTATTAATTTTAAATTCGTTACAAAATAACTTCTTCTTCCTTTCTGTCTTTAGGAAGTTACATTCCAATTAAAAATATTTTACAATCCAATTAAAATTAACTTTTACAATTTCAATTATAATATTTAAAATAATTTTTAATTACATAATATATTTTTTTAGTATATCTGCAAATTGTTTTTCGTCGGAATTTAATTTAAAATTAGTAATAAGCAAAAAAAAAATACTATAAGAGCGACTATTACTTTTTTCTTTTCTGAATAAATTATTTAGCTTTGCGAAGACATCAATTTTTTTCTAAAATGAGGTAACATTAAACAAGTTTTTATAAATTAAATTTAACTCGTTTAGGTCTGTAGTCCTATTAACTTTTTCTTACTATAGGCCGTGACTGGCGACTATTTTTAAATTCAGTCGTACCACAATTTGCAAAAAAAAAAAAAAAAAAAAAAATTCTTTGTGGTAGATTTCTCTTGAAAATATCCTACTATAAATGTATATGTCATAGTTTACTTTTCAAAAAGTGGTACGAATAGAATAAAACAAGAACGAAAAATCATGCGTAGAGCATAGATTATGAAAAACTTTCCAACACATTCAGAATACTATAACAAAACTTCATAGTTTAACAAGGTGAAATATGATGTATAAATGGACAATTTGAAAAACGCAGAGTGCATTTGAAATCCCAATTTCTGCTATTACCATGAGTAGTCATTTTTATACAGCCCTGTATATGAACTACAGATATGCATGCATACTACATAGTATGCTAAAAGTTAGTTCAGTTAAACGCGTAGCACTGTTGAAAATTTCCACGTGGCAATTTCCGCCAATAAACGGATAATGTTGAGAACGCTTGTGCGACTCTGTTTATGATCTATACAATTTAGACACACCAAGTAATCTTTAAAAAATAGTTAAATTTAAAAACGCATACCACAATTGAAACCGCACTTCCAGCTTTTATTGTTCGTAGGCTTTAATAGTTCAAATATTGCTCATTTTCTTCTATAGCCAAATTCTTTTGTGTGTCCCTGGAAATGAACAACAAGTTCTAGGCACACCCTATTCTATAGTAAGAACATTGTACTACTCCTCAGTAATGTATATCAATTTCAATATGTTTAAAATACTGTAATATCATTAAAGTACACGGCAAACGAATTTTCCCCATGGGCCGTAATGTAACGGAATTCTTTTGAGTGCCCCTGTAAATGAACCAAAAATGTTACACACTTCATTTTCAATTCCGAACATGACATAGTACACCCCAATAACATGTACCAATTTCCTTGATAATCGCTATATTTAAGCAAATTAGAACACGCACAGACAGATGGACAGACAAACCGAATTCATAAACAGTTTTCATCTATGTTGGAAAGTGTTAAAAATAGTCACTGGGACGTACAGTAGTGGCCAAATGTGTGGACACTTTTAGGTAGCTTTCATTACAAAAAATAAAAAGCTACCTATTGCAGTCATCCGAAGGAAAACACTTCGGGAAATTTTGCTATTTTTTCGCCGATCATGACCCCCAGATCCCAAAACCACCCTCTGTTAAAATGTTGACTTATATATATATATATATATATATATATATATATAAATTTTGTTATGCTCTGACTCTCAAATTTTTGAGCTTTTCAAATTTTTCATGTGCATAGTACATACTAATGTCTCGACCGAGTTTGTTGGCCAGCTTCATCCGCCATCTTGTTTCAAAATGGCGGCCATTTGAATTTTTGAAATTTGTTTACGTTTTCTAACATTCTACACTTATAGAAAATGTTACGTTTCACAAAATGCAAACTCTTATTATCATTTTAAACAGAATGTTAGAAACATTAAAAGATATTTTAAAGAGTAACACTGTGTAAGTTAACAATATAGGTCATTTTAAAGAGAAAATTAGGAAACCTAAAAATTTCCAAAAGTGTCCACAAAATTCCAATGGCCGCCATTTTGAAACAAGATAGCGGATGAAGCTGGCCAATGAACTCGGTCGAGACATTATGTACTATGCATATGAATATGGATATATGGATATATATATATAAAAGTCAGCATTTCAACGGAGGGTGGTTTTAGTGTCTGGGGGTCATGATCGGCGAAGATATAGCAAAATTTCCCGAAGGGTTTTCCTTCGGACGGCTGAATTAGGTAGCTTTTTACCTTTTTGTAATGAAAGCTACCTAAAAGTGTCCAAAATTTTGGCCACCACTGTCTCGACTCCCTAATAAAAGGGTTAGTAGAACATTTCTTTTCATTGAATATTACTTTGTCTTAACAATTATTTTTGTTATGTGCATGCAGTGATGAAAGTATATACATTTATTATCATGACTGCATTTATTTTTCGGCGTTTACTAATAGTAATTTTAAAAAAAAGTTGCTAATTCTCTGCAGACCGTTGGCGATTTTTTTATCTGAAACTTATGTTTCACTCTATAAATTTAAAAGAAAAAAGAAAAATCATGCGTCAAGCACAGATTATGAAACTTTTTCCAAAACTTCCAAAATGCTTTAACAAAACTTCGCCGCTTCATAAGGTATGCCCAAGTAAACATTTTAGAAACCGTATTTAACACATTTGAAAACCAGATTTCAACAATTACGGTCCACAGCCGGAAAGGTATTTCAAAGGTATTCTTTTGTGCAGCTCTGTATATGATCTATAAATTTGTACAGTTTAAACACAGGATAATAAAATTTAGTTTAGTAAGAAAACGTATAAAACAGGTGAAAATTAACCTTCAGAAATTTCTACCAAAAGACAAAAACGTACTTGAATTATTTTGTACAGCCCTGTATATTACATCCAAATCTTTACACACGCCACACTTTAAGCCGAAATTTAATTCAGGCACAACATGCTTAAAACTACTGAAATTACTCTTCCAGGAATTACTATTCATAGGCGGCCAGTTCTTTGCACAGCCCTTTAAATGATTTTATTTATACGCTACAAGCATCTCAACAGTATACTAAATGTAGTTGAGCTTGAAAATGCATAATTCTAACTAAAAGACACCTTTGATCAATTCACGCTAACTCTCAGTAATGCTTATGAATTATTTTGTGTAGCCCTGTAAACCAGGAAGCCCGTGTTAGGTCCCGTCATATTTTATAAATTCTAAATTAGGTAATTTAATCCTTAAATGCCTGAGTTTTCAAAAATCACTTAAAAAATGTTTTTCGGCTTTCTTTTTTTAAATAAATCACGGGAAAAATACTTTTAAAAAAATCATATTTTGTTTTAAGAATGGTTTACGGCTAAAAAACTGTTTGTTTCTAATCGGCAATACTGGTTTTTAATTGAAAAATAATTTTCCCTGATAACATTCTATAATATTAAACACACAAGAATTTTGAGAATTATGATAAGAAATAAATTTTACTTGTTCACTGCAGAACAAAATAGAGTATTTCGTAAGCTTCCAAACAAAGCAAAAAGAACATGTATCAACAATTGAAAAATAAATCTATCTTTTTTCTTAAACAGTACAAGTGTTGCCATCTAAATGTTGAAAATCGATTTAATAATATTTTCAGAATGTGTTTTATTGGCAGCATTAAACATTATAGCTTCAATATTATTCTAATAGTATTTATAAGCCTAAATTGGGTATGTTGCCGAAAGGCAACACATGGCATTTAAGGGTTAAAAGTTTGCTTTTGCGCTAATGAAGATAGTTTCTCATTTTATGCTTAAAAATATTTGTAGACTGATTCACTACACTGCATTTGAAACAATTACAAAAATAAAAACTACGAGTGACGGAAGTAGATAAAAAGGTAATCTCATATTATTGTATCTAAGAGTACCGGCGAAGGGAAAAAAAAGTTTAAGCAAAAAATCAATACTGATATAAAAACTAGAAGAGAAGGGAAGCCTTCACAAACATATTTCGAATGGGTTAAGCGTTTTCGGATTCCTTTTTATTGTTTGCTTTCCCTCCCAAGTTCACCACCAACACCATAAAAAGAAGCGAGGTGTTTTATTTCATTGAGGTTGTAAAACGTGCTGAGCCTTTGTGAACAGCTAAACTCTCCTCACGCTGCGAATCTTACATAGGCCAAGTCTCCTGCAGATAAAAGGTCGTATTGAAACACAGACCACGTTTCTTCGTGCAAATGGACGTGGATGGAATAGAATTTTTGACTCCTCTTCTCTTTTCAGCGCCCCTCCTACCTCCTTCCTACTTTTTCTAACGTGAGATATTTTTTATTTTTATTTTAGTTGAGATAGAAGGAATGATAATGTTGAATATATCCCTGCTACAAATATGTTAAAACATGATGCTTGTGGGGAGGAAATACAAAATGCGCAGTTGGTTTCGCTTAGAAAAAGAAAAAATTCGAAAAATGGCTGTAAAAAACGTGTCAAATTTAAATTGGGTATTTTTAAGTGGGAATTCACAAAATATGGTTTTTTTGAGTATGACAAATAAAAATAAAAGATTATCAAGTCACCTATAGCTGTAGCATCTGAGACAGCATGTTAACACAATAATTCGTGATGCTTTTATAGCAGACAAAAAAAAATTGGCCAATGTTTGGTTTAATCCAAAATGAACTATTATTATCTGTATGTGTTGATACCTTTCTAATATTTTTACAAATGAGTATTTTTATCTATCAGCTGTACCGACTCATATATTTTAACAGACCTACTCAGCACATCAACATTTTAAAGTTAAATATTTAGAAATTATTTTTTTTAAATCTTATGACATTGAAGCAAGTGACTGTCATAGACTTTTTATCGGTTACAGGAAGTGACCAAAATGTTAGAAGAACAGCAGTATTGGTTGAATGTATGCTATGATACGAAATCTAGTTACGTGCATGATTGCACATCATGAATTTTATAAAAACTTTTTAGACTACACTATTAAAAATTTTCAGCTTTTGTTGCATAGTCACTCCACCGCTTTTATAGAATATCTCTATTCAGACCAATGAGAATGCTCCATAATATAGTCATGTAATCGTTTTTTATAAAATAAGTGGAATGACTATGCAGCAAAAGTTACAGATTTTTAACAGTGTACTCTTCTACTATTATTTAACTTGGAGAGGCTTTGTTGATTTTTACCTTTAAGATTGAAATTTCACAAGTGGCAGAAACGTATTTTTGTTACTTACTCTGACATCATTTCTGAAAAATCTTTTCAATTTATGGCCTCTGCGGTGGGCGTTGTAGTAGTGCCTAATTTTGAAAATTCTCTCCTAAACTTTCTTGAGTTAGGTGGAGAAGAGTGAATATCGAGAAATTCCATCTTCTTGTGTGCCATAGATTCAAGATTCATCATCTTGTAAAGACTTTTTTCCCTTCTCCCTTTCATCCTCTCCAGTGTCAAATATATGCATTGAAAGATGCTGCAATTGCTGTGTATGAATAGGCTGAAATTCGAAAAATGATCCCATTTTCATCTTTGTATCCTTCGGTGCAAACATCATACGAAATATCATATTTACGATCCAGATAGATTTGGAGATATACTTCTCCTTAAGAAGTGTTCAGGGTACATTTTGTTTTCTATTTGTCCCCCAGTGACAGAGGGAGGATAATTTTAATAAAATTCATTACTATACTTTGCTTATGGTCTGAGCTCCAGCATCCTACAAAATTTCTCGCTTTTACTTAAATAGAACCTAAGATATGGAACTAAATATTCAGGCAATTTCAGCCAGCCTATCAAGAAAAGAGGCATATTTTCAAAAAATCCTTTTTAGTCGTTTATTTAAGCTCATGCTCGAGACCCCTTGTCCTGCGAAAGACTTCCTCTTTCTTTCTATTTGGTTTCAATGACGTTTAAGGTACGATTATAGGTTAGCATGGAAATCTTTACTAAATTAATTTTAAAATATTCTTATTAAAATTTTTTTAAATAAGTTTAAATGTAAGTTCCAAGATAATCTTGCCTTAAATTTCTTAACTCTGTGTTCGGTGGTTTCAATATAATCGTACACATAGACAAATGAATTATTTTACTGAAAATAAAAGATATTCTTGAAATTCAGAAGTGTGATGTATTTTTAGTACGTGGTATATGTGTACGTGCATCTAGAGCGAAAGAAGCTGAAATTAATAGTTTTCATCTCTCTAACTCTGAATATATATATAAAGAAATACAAAAGAAAATCTTATATAATCTATATTTACATCTAGTAGTTTTATATAAATATATATATTCCCTCTCCGGATAGTTCTTCTTTTTAAAATATTGCTAGTTTTACAGTAGCAGAATATGGATGTTTTATGTCACCAGCTCTGTAAAACGTGAGTAGCTTATCAGAAATGAAAAACCTAAAATGTCTAGGAAGCAAAGCCGCTCTGGATTAAGGATTGGTTGAGCACTGGGAAGAATCAAACACGTTTGATCGAGTTGAGGAAACTTCGCAGTATGTGCCATGAATCGAAAAATATCTTCCGATCTATTCGATTTAGACAGCATTCCTCTAACTCCGTGCTGACAGAATATTTGATTATGTATACAAAACTGTACATGAAAAGTGAAATACAGGGTGTCCATAAATTATTGTTGGGGATTCCTTACCTCATAGCTTTTGATTTAAGAACATGGCGAAAAATACTTATGTATGTATTTCCCTTACGTGGCGGGAAAATGGGGGTGAATTTATAGCTGGTCATTTGGCAAGAACCACGGAGACTATTCTCAGTGGTTAATTTACGGTCACATGACCCGACCCATTCATCAAATCAAAATTCAGAGAGAATCTCTTTTTAAAGACAGATCGTTTGATCGATGCATAAATAGCAATGCCATTGGTTCATTTTACTATGACGTGTACATTCAGCGAATCAGTTTTCTGATCGTCTTTTAGACACAGCAGAAAATGTTTTTTCTACATTTCATTAGCGTCATACATAGAGCCTCCCTAGTGTTTTTCAAAGATTTTAAATGAATTAAAACCCTGCTGTGCAGTATTATAAGCAAAAAAAAAAAAAAAAAAAAAAAAAAAAAAAAAAAAAAAAAATACATTTTTATTTGCTTTTGAAGCGAAGTTTTCCATTACTTTTTATACATTAAAAATATTTGTAAATTTCATATGTAAATGATTGATGATAGTATTCATTCTGGCTAGAGTTGGTGGAAATATTGGTGAGCGGGCGAAGCGAGCTGGGATCGCGTAGCGGCCCCAATGTGAACTGCATTGCAATTCACGGGGGTTAATGAACGTTAGCGAACAGGGGGCCGAGACCCCTAGTCCCTAGTTATTACATATTCACATAGTACATCTCAAAAAGATTGTTTTAATAAAACAAAGTTACGTATTCTCTGCCAATTTATATAGCAACTCTAGCGGCGTCGTATCGTGGAAGGCTGAGATGCGAGAATTCAAAATGGTGAGCTCACAAGAGAATGCAATGCGCTTCTTTGAAACCAAATCCGCCACCAGCCGAGACCCCTAGTCCCTAGTTATTACATATTCGCATAGTACATCTCAAAAAGATTGTTTTAATAAAACAAAGTTACGTATTCTCTGCCAATTTATATAGCAACTCTAGCGGCGTCGTATCGTGGAAGGCTGAGATGCCAGAATTCAAAATGGTGAGCGCACAAGAGAATGCAATGCGCTTCTTTGAAACAAAATCCCCCACCACTACTGAACGTCGTTTTTCAATTAATAACTTTTTGATATAGTTTATGAAATTTTGATATTAATTATTGTATGATTATAGTCTTTATTTGATTCATAGCGTTTTGAATTGCAAGATCACGCATATATAACTTTGTTTGTGTTCTTAAAAAACTTTATGAGTTGTACTTTACGAATATGTAACAATGTTTTCGTCATTTTTTTAAATAAAAAGTGATGAGGTAAGGAAATCCTGATAGCAATTTATGGATACCCTGTACTTAAAGAACTAGAAAGTATAGTATATGTTAGCAGTAGAGTAAATTAATAAATTATACAGCAGCACTGAATCGACCAGACATGGAAGTTACAAGGTAAATAAATACATAATAATTTGTTTTTGTATGGCGTCTCAAATCTACAGTATTTTTTTTTTTAATTTATTCACATATTTTGTCTAAAATTAATGAAGTTTCTAAAAAGATTTCTGTGTGTTTTAAGAATTTTTGAAGTACTCAGTGAAAAAGACAATGTTCAGTAGAATGATAAGTCAACCGAGTTTTGTAAAAATTCTGATTGTACTATGATTCCGATAATTTTGATGATATGATTATCCAAACCTTACCGTAAGACAGTTTTCAAATTTTATATACTATTGACAGTTCTCAAATTTTATATACTATTGACCGTTTTCAAATTTTATATACTATTATAGCAATTTTATATTGTAGGGAAAATTCCAGGAAATTCAGGGGAATTTATTTAAATTTAAGTAAATTCAAAGAAAACCAAGGAAATTCAAGGGAAGTCAAGGAAAGTGAAAGAAATTTAATTAAATTTAAGGAAAGCCAAAGAAAATTTAGGAAAATCAAGGTAAACCAAAGAAATTCAAGGAAAACCAAGCAAATGAAAAAAAAATCAAGGAAATTTAGGGAAATACAAGGAATATAATTATCATTATTTTAATTATCTGTTATCATCATTATATATTTTAACTACAAGTAAGAGCCTTCTACAGTTTTAGTAGTAGTTCTAGAGGTCTTTGCACGTGCCTAAGCCTACGTAAAAATTATTCGTTTCTTCGAAACCATTGCTTATTATAAAACACACAAACTACATATATTCTAAATTCGATAAAGGTATCTGTTTGTAAAGGATGCTTTCTTTTTCTACCAGTGAAAAAAAATTTTTGAGTATATGCTTTCCAACACATGAAGTATTGAAAATTGTTAACTTTTGCATTTTTTGTTTAGAACTTAATAGTTCTATGATACCTTAAAAAATTATTTCATTTATTTATTTCATTGCTGTCATAAAGCGAATGGAGACTCGCCGAAGTCACAAACCTTAGCTTGTAAATGTTTCCAAAAGTTGCTTTCGTGTTAAAGTTCAGATTACTAAAGCCAAACACGTCCCCTAAGAAAAAGGGACTGATGGTCTGATATAGACTGATTGGATCAAGACATTTTTACTTGACTTCGAGTTGAGTTTTTTATTCTTATTTATTTTATTTTTTACAGAAAACATTGACGGAATGTTAAAATAACAGAATGTTGAATCTAGTAACTAAAAGAAAATATGTTACTTTTTCTATACAGTGGAGGTTTTTTTTTTTTTAATGTACATATATAGGGTTGTTATAAAATAACTTCCACTGTATCGAAGCATTTGTAACTAAAATTAATAAACAAAATGAGGGGATTTTTAGGTTTATAAGGCGTGGAGTGTTAAATTCCGTAAATATAGATTTAGTATCTTTTTGGACAAAAGTTGTTATAGAAAAAGATTTAGGGGTAGCCGTGGTCGAAAACAGTCAGATATTTATATAAATCACTAATAAAATTGGTTTTGCAGCCATTTGTGTTCGCACGTGATAGCAGTGCCACTAATTTTCATTGAATATGTATTAAGAACGTTCAACTGAAAAATTCATTTCAAAACAAACAAAGTGTGCTCAGCATGCGTCCAGCCGTACTGTACGAAAGTACAGCAAGAATTTAGTTTTTGTTTTTGGTACTATTTTCTTTTAAAAAGTTCATATCCTCATGCCTTAAAAAGTTTAAATTTAAAATGCGATCTCATTACGTTCATAAATTCTAGCTGTAGATGCGTCATACTTCTGAAAGTTACTTTATAACTACCTTGTATTAATTTGATAAAAATGGGGCGCATAGTATTTCGTAAAGAATGGCTATTTTAAAAAGTGGTGTATCTCTAATGGAGGAAATTAAAAGACCATGACTAGTAAACTCATAAATAGAAATTTTAAAAGAAAGAATTTTTTCAGGCCTAATCCAGAAGTAAATTTCATATAAAGATGTCTCTAGTCATGTAATTTCGCCCTGATAATTAATGAATATGTCATTATTAATTTTGAAATAAACAGAAAATTAAAATAAATTTAAAACAATAAATATCTGCCAAGGAAAGTAAGGTTTGTAAGAGTCTGATAATTACGTACTTTGTACTTTCATTAGTGATTCTGACAACAGACGGACACGTTGACGAAGTGGCTTTATTGACAGATATTGACAAAGTGCGTTTTCAATAGTTATCGAATCGGTTCACAATTCCCAATTGCGGCAATGTTTAATTTTATACATTTTTAATTCAAAAATATCCAATTTTAGTTCTTTTTACACGTTGAACGCCAAACTGAAATCACTAAACAAGGGGGGCCATGGGGTCCTTTTGTAAGTACATGGTAATAAATATCAATAGGCACGTTTTATGGTAATAAATTGTCTCCGATGAAAATATTCATGTCACGAGTATTCATACGGTATGAAAACCCTAGAAATATTGCTGTCACACGTACTCGAGTGTCATGTGTTAATGGAACAATTTAGACGTTTGATGTCTAACTCTAGTGGAAAATTGACATTCGTTACATTGGAGATCAATATTGTGTCTATATTGCATTCATTGCAAAAACTTCCAATGAAATACCTACGTTTAGTTAAATAGTGGCTTTTACAATTGGAAAGATTGGCATGGCGAAATATTGATGCGTTCAAGGTTGAAGTAATATTTCATGACAATATTGGATATGATACAGCCAATATTAAAGAAGATATAGTGAATCTAAGAAATACTGTCCACAGTTGTTTTGCTATTGGGGAGCATAAAGTTAGAGCACCTTTTCATCACATAATTCCTTTTATGATCTTTGGTTCATCAGTTGTAGCCCATGGGCTTTTAACACATTTGTACTTATTTATTTTCCATCGCAGTAGTTTGTTCAGTTATAACTGTTATTTTATAATACAATATTACATTATACTAATTTGTATATTATGTTTATAAATTGTGTAAAATAATCATAAAAATGGAAAAAGTAATTGAACCAAAAAAATAATAATTTATTTCCGAAAAACCACTATGTCCCAATTTTGGGACGCCAGGCATAAATGGGTTAAATTGTTGCTCAGTGGGCTACTAGTTGAAGTTTAGAGCTAGGTATACTCATAGAAATCGCGAGACTTGGTACATATGCCTTCCTGTGACAAATCATATATGCATGTGATGTAATATACTATATATGAAAAATTTCAGGGGAAGCCCATGCAACTGTCCTCTTCCAATCCCCAACTCATTAGGTACTTAACGCAGATAGCAGATTATAGACTGGTAGGATGAGGTCCTTTGTTCAATACCTAATAGTTTCTGACCCTGCAGACCAATAGATTGCGTAGTAGTACTATAGCGACTAGAATATATAGTGTGGAAATCGACTATCTCTGTAATACTTTAAAAAGTGCTAAAATATTGTATCCCTTAAATGTGCAACGATGCTGCTGAAATATAGAGATCGCAGCAACAGCTGCAGGATATTTCCTAAATGCTAGTCTATACGATGTAATACGAAAATCCCTCAGATGTCGCTGCGATCGACTCTTTAGATTTTAGCAGCATCGTCGCAAATTTAAGGGATACACATTTTTAGCATTGTTTGGATAGCTGATTTCCACACTATGTATTCTAGACACTGTAGTAGTACTCTGGTAGGTCTAAATCTGATGTACAGGTACAAACTTTTGTATATCGCCAAAGAGAGTAAACACATTGATGATATGAGAGGAAAATAAGTAATTTTTGTTTTCCAGACAAAGTTTGACAAATGACTGCGTTAGCAAGTACTTTTTTACATTACTTGCTTAAAATGCATTTTTGCTTATACATTCCAAAAAAGTAAAGTTCAAAAAAGTCGTTCAGTACATTGAAAAAAAATGAGTGTAATATTTAATAATGCTTCTAATACGAGAAAAGTTTTAAAAAATTATAACCAATTTTGGGGGAAAAAAGAAGTTGTTAAATTTTTTCTCCGAGGAAAAAAAAAGAATTCACGACTGTTTCTCTGATTTTCATTATTTGCTTCCCATTTCTGGCAACAGCCGTGGTTCGTGATGTGCGTGACGTCATCCACAGCCATAAAAGATCTAACAGGCGGAAAGATATAATAGTCGTTCTTCCTGCCCCCTCTGCTTCTCTTCATTTCGAAATGACTGACATTAATGGGATAAGATGATGTAATATCGTTTAGTTCTATTGAAGTTAACTCAGGTCCGGCAAGATTCTCTCTCGTATGTTCACATGACACCCATTAAGTGATCTAACATGACATAGAGGGGAAATGCGAGACGATGATACGCAGTTGTCTACTTTTTTATTGCAAGAAGTTATTTGATAAAAGAAATAATTGTATAGTATTATTAAAACGTTTGTATTCGTCTCTTTCATTTGCTTGCAATGTGTATTTCCGTGACATGCGACAAATATGAATTGATGTTTTCATCACATGAAATAACGCAATAGCATTTATGACTTGAACTAAAAATGCAATTAGTGTTAAAATTTGTATAGAAATAAATTTTAGTCTTTTTAATTTTTAATTTAACTTCTGAACAGACAAAAAAACTCATTTTAAAAGAAAGATTTTAAGTGTGCATTATCTGAAACGGGGGGTGTAGTGGAAAGTACACTGCAAATTTTTATACACTTTTTAGAACACTTATTTTGTCGACTTTATTAGAACACTTTGAAACGCACCTTTTAGAACAGTTTTTAGAATACTTCTGAAAACACTCATTTTTTTCCAGCACATTTTCTAGAGCACTTTTAAAACACTTTTTGGAACGCGTGATTTCAGAAGTGTGCTCAAATGTATTCTCAACCTATTCTTAAATATGTTCCCAAATTTAGATTTAACAAATATCCTGAGCTGAACATTTTCGGTACACTTTCGAAACACCTTCTTTATAGCGGAGCATATTCGGAACACATTTCAGTACACGTTAAGGTAACTGGAACACTTTTTTTGGATCAAAATGTTCCAAGTTTGTTCTCAATGTGTGCTGTGAATTTGCAGTGTATACGCTGGTATTAATGGGATGAGATAATGTATTATCGTTTAGTTCTAGTGAAGTTAATTCGGCTCCAGCAAGATTCTCTCTCGTATGTTTACATGACACCCATTAAGTGATCTAACATGACATAGAGAGGAAATGCGAGACGATGATACGCAGTTATCTCCTTTTTTATTGCAAGAAGTCATTTGATAAAGGAAATAATTGTATAGTATTATTAAAACGTTTATATTCGTCTCTTTCATTTGCTTGCAATGTGTATTTCCGTGAAATGCGACAAATATGAATTGATGTTTTCATCACATAAAATAACACAATAGCATTTATTACTTGTCCCTGTATGTCCCTGTTTCTCGTGCAAAGCTATAGCATATACTCTCTGACGTATACCTTCTAGTCTTTTTACAACTACAACGCTTCTGAAAAAAAGAAAAGTCGATGTGAAACTTTCTGTAGCTTTTAATATCCCTTTACAATGCCTGATATTATGCATTCATATTTTATCCCTGTCTCTGGTAAAGCGGGACCTATGTTTTATCAGACGTTCCTTTTTCACCACTCCTGATCGAGAATTGACATTCTCTAAAAATCTAAATTCATTTTCATTACAAATTTCATTTATTCTATAGCTTCGGTGCGTTCATGATTCAATCCCGAAATTTATAACTTCGTAGAGCTAACGTAAGAGAGTTAACGTAGAGTTAACTCAGATCCAAGGAATCGGGATCATTCGTTCTACCTCGATTATTACTTTGCTTGTTTTCTCAATATTTCACTAATTTCTGGCACGATTTTCTTCTAAATTGCTAAACAATGTGTGAGCAGCTTTTACGCCAAAATTTATGTGTATTCATATTCTGGAGAAAACTATCCAAAATTTTAACAGTCAGATCAATTTTCATCAATGATAAATAAAGAACCAAATATATGCACTTACCTGAATACATTCATAGACAGATGACGACGAAATTTAATACTAAATCATATTCTTCAGAATATAATTTTAATTTTGATCTTTACTCAGGCAATCCATGTATATATTATATATGTATAAAAAATTTAAGTAAAAAAATGTTTTAAAGAGAAACTTTTATTATAATGTATTAAAAAGGGGGAAAATGTTAATGGACAATTGATTGAAATAAATACCGTTGTTAAAAGAAATAAATTAGAATAATTTTTTATCAGTTTTTTTTTTATAAAATTTTTTAAAAAATATATCAATTTTAAATCCAGTTTCCTGAAAGAATAAAAAATAGATCAACGTCCGCTTGAAGATCGATCCCACTTCCATTCATTCCAGCGCAGAACTGAAAGATGGCACATTTACCAACAATGTCACGATTCAATCGAAGAATATCAGCTCTAATTTCTGAAGCCATCAATGACGTTTACCGGATCAGATACGACAAGACATTTACATACCCTTATTGGACAAATGTTTTTGCCACTTAAGAAGTGACGAGGGGAAATTAAAAAATATAGGGGAGAGTAGCCATATTTGGACCGCCGCTTTAATTGGACCGTTGCCATTCTGCCGTTAATTACAGGAAGAGACGCCATCTACCGCTGAAATCCTACTCATCAGAATGACGTCACTCATGATTAGAAGATGCAACCGCCTACCACGTGCCGTTTTCAGACAATTTTAAAAACCTAAAGTTAGCTGTTTTGATTGAATTTTTTCCTACTAAACGTAAGTAAATACTTTTAAACTAAGGTAAGTTGCTATATTTTTATATACATATATAAATTCATCTGTTTATTGCGCATGTTTTTCACGCGGATTTGTTTGATTTCGTTTTTGTTCGTAGTCTTGGGATTACCTGTTTTAGAAAATGGCGCAGTTGCCGTAATTTGACCAATTTAAGTTGTTTAAATTTGACCAAATGTGCGATCACAAATTTGAAAAGAATGTAATGAATTTCGAGGGTGGTACGCTTTGTAATTTTTTTTTAATTTTTTTAATATTTCGTAATGGATTACTATCTCCATGCAAGGTTTTTTTTTTCTTTTTTTCTTTATGTTTATCTGGATTAATTCTTTTATACAGTTTAGGCCTATATAAACATAAACATTTTTTTACATGTTTATGCAATAAATTTTGTTTGCAATTTCTTTTATCTTGTATGTATTTGTATTTATTTTCTTTGAATTTTTTATTCCTACGGCGTATTTGGCTTATAGAGTTGAATTCAATTATTTTCCGCCTGGAGGAAAGGGGGGGCAGATTTTTTACAGTTCTGGAGGGTGAAATTACACTTTTTTGCCATTAAAATGCATAAAATTCATAAAAATGATTAAAATGCATAATAAACCTTCTGGGGGGAATGGTTATTTCAAAGCTCCGCGATGTGGCTGAATTCAATACTTTTGAATATATAATGTTTGCGTTTGATTAATTGTAACGTGACAAACTGTCTGGAAAGAAACACTCCTGACAGCAAAAGCTGTTAAAGATATAGGAAGCAAAAAGGAGAGAGTAGGTTGTGAAGAAATTGACCTGCAAGAAGGGTGCAGCTACAAATCGTCCCCAAAAGCCAACAAAATCATTAGAAACGTTATCTCATTTACTAAATTCAGTTAAATCAAAATATTGAGGGAGCCAAAAAACAGTTGTGTTAACATCTTCGTCATATAAAGTAAACCTTGAAATGAAAAAAATTAAAATAAAAAACGACAAAAAGTAAGCTATCACATCACAAAAGCAGTTGGAACATCAAGTTTTAAAAAATAGGCGTAATGCAATTAGCAAGAAAATGACGGAAAGGAAGAACAACAAACGTAATGTAAAAAAAAAAACTGTTGCAAAAGAAAAGTTTAATAATTCAGAATCTAAAAAGAAAAATCTAGACAGTGGTGATTAGTTTTGCTTAATATAGAAGAAAAATAAAATAGCAGAAATGATTCAGTGGTCAGATTGCCAAATACGGTTCATGTTGTGTGCGCTGGAAAAAAAAATCAATAAACGAAATTCATGCGTAAGATTGGCATCACTCCTTACACGATATTCAAGTAACTGACAATTAGTTCCATAATTTCTATTCTTAATTACTGATAACTGTGATTCATATTTTAAATTAAAACAATTACTCTTATTTTCAGATATTTGATTTTATTATATTTCATTGCTTTTATTTTGTTTGATTGTTTCATTAATAGCAAACTTTACTTTTAATAAAATTAGTTATATTCCCTAGTCATTAAAACAACCTGATATTATTTGGTCCAATTTAGGAGACTAGGGGTCCAACTTATGCGACCAGTTGCTGAATTTGGACCACTTTTGACAAATTTTTCAAATTAAAATAAAATTTAAGATTTTCAAAAAGAAATTGATCTAAAGATTTATTTAGTTAGTAGATAAATAGATTGACCCCGTGTAACGATGTTTTGCAGATATCCCTAAAATTAAGTGAGTTACACTTTAAAATAAGTGAAGTGGTTCAAATTAGGCTACTCTCCCCTATATATAGAACATTATGTTATCGTCAAAATACATCCCACTACCAAAACTTAGATCAATTGTATCATAGGAAGTTTTTTAAACTTGGACCACAAGAACCGAACCGCACACATACACGCAATGCAAGCTCTATGAAAACTTATAATTAAGCATACACTTTCATTATAAATTGGCTTTCATTTGGAAAATTCGGAATAATTATTGCTATCTATTCAAAGTTTTCGTTTCAAGCGAGGCCAATATATCATGGTATGTTTCTGATTAGGAAACGTATTTTTTTCATCGATTTGAATAAAAAATAACAAATGGTGCACTATCGAATAAGTCTTAAATAAAGTATTTTTATTTAATAATTTATGATAGTAATAATCAGAAATAATTTAAAATATGTCAGAAGCGCATTAAAGAGAAATTATCATTTATCGAAATTCTATAATAAGAATTCGGAATGAAATGATCATATTAAAAATCTCGTCAGTCGTCTAAAATTTGCAAACGTACGTTGTAAATCAAATATTCGAACAGATGGAAATTGATTTAGATAATTATATACGGACATTAAAATATCGTCTGCATTTTAAAGATAATTTCCATACGTTAATTTCAGTAAGCCTCAATTAGATCAAAATTGAGTTTGGCATTAAATCATAAATATAGTAGACTTTTGGCATGATCCTACAAGGCGCCTGAAAAAGGATGTCTGAATTTTAAAGTTCGGGTGCCTACAATCTTAGCTGTTATAAATATAAAGATAAAATAAGTGACATTTCAGTAAAGTAGCTCATAAATATAGTAGACTTTTGGCATGATCCTACAAGGTGCCTGAAAAAGAATGTCGGAATTTTAAAGTGCGGGTGCCCTACATTCTTAGCAGTTATAAATATAAAGATGAAATAAGTGACATTTCAGTAAAGTAGCTCATAAATATAGTACACTTTTGGCATGATCCTACAAGGCGCCTGAAAAAGAATGTCTGAATTTTTAAGTGCGGGTGCCCTATATTCTTAGCAGTTATAAATATAAAGATGAAATAAGTGACATTTCAGTAAAGTAGCTCATAAATATAGTAGACTTTTGGCATGATCCTACAAGGTGCCTGAAAAAGAATGTCTGAATTTTAAAGTGCGGGTGCCCTACATTCTTAGCAGTTATAAATATAAAGATGAAATAAGTGACATTTCAGTAAAGTAGCTCATAAATATAGTACACTTTTGGCATGATCCTACAAGGCGCCTGAAAAAGAATGTCTGAATTTTTAAGTGCGGGTGCCCTACATTCTTAACTGTTATAAATATAAAGATGAAATAAGTGACATTTCAGTAAATTAGATCATAAATTTTATGTAAAGTAATTTTAAATATACAGTCGGACCTTGTTACCCCGGACACCCTATTTTCACGTCACTTCGCTTATCACGTCAGTTTTTCAAAGTCCCGACTTTCTGTATATGATTGTAGTGCAAATAAACTCCAGATTTTAAGTCATTGAATAATTTTCAAACCCGTATACTCCGTCGCTTTAGGAAAATTGTCCATTTTTTATAATCCATCTTATAAGCACGGAAATTAAACGGTAACAAATGGCTTAGCCAAACTTTTCACTAAAGTGTCTAAAATATCAGTTGAGATAAATGAGAAATTTTACTTAAATCCTTTATCTGAATAAATAAATCCACACACTATGAATAACCCACTTAAGCTCCAGATAAGCGTTTCACTCTACTCGCGGTCTTTTAATTCTGGTCAGGCGGTGCTTTCTTGTAGTTACACGGCGTTTTTCATCCGACTAAACCGAAGCATTGCATTAAATTGAAACGATCAGAAATTATCAAACATCTATTTCTAAAACAACGAATATTGATTAGAATTCATTGTATAATATTTAAAAAATAATTATAGGAAGCACATCTAAGGACAAGCAAACCTTAATTCATCAATATTTCATGTAACAATAAAAAAAAATGTCATCCTATATCTGATTTTTATTATTTTCAATTCTGTTTTTGTGTTTATTTTGTTTAATAATAATGTTTTATTTCTTAAAACTGCCAGAATAGTTATGAATATAAAATTTTCATTAATTAATTAAAAATGCAGCTTATTATAAACATATTTTTATCCAACTCCGGTTACCGTGGCACTCCGCTTATGACGACACTTTTTTCTGCTCATTAGAGTGTCGGTATAACTAGGACTGTAGTTTGAAATTCGGTAAATTGATCACGCTGCGCTGTTTCGATTTCTAAGAATACTCAATAAAACTTCAAAAACGAAATAAAAATGTTGTTTTACGCTTTAATAGATAAACATAAAAAAATATGGTAACTTAGAATTTCAAACCTTCAAAAAATTCAATTTAAAAATATATATATAGCATATTGAAGGGTAATCATTTCTGAACACTTTACAGCAAAATGAATGGCACTCTTAATAGTTGTTAGATATGAAACATTTTCAAACAGAGAACTTTAAAGTCATTTTTCACAAAATGTGATTTTTGGACGCGCAAGGTAGTTAAAAAACTTTTCAATATTTTTTCATGAAGTTTTCAACATATATAGTGTATGGTAGGCTCAATAAAGTAAACCAAAATGTTCATCTTTTTTTATTGAGAAAAGTATTTTTTTCTTGCTAAAATTCTGAAAATTTTATATAAGCAAGATGCATAAAGGATTAAATATACGACTGCATCGAATGCCTGTAGACTTAACATTAGTGAGGGGAATTCGGACATTGCTGTTTATGCTATATGTGGAATATATATATATATATATATATACACTATGTATGGAAAATGTTTACTTGAGAATTGATTGAATCCTAAAAACTTACATTTCGGTTAAGAAAACTGTAAATACTATAAAAACTATTCGGAAACGTTTACAAATAATACTGGTAGCAAAAGAAATTTTTTTATTTATAAATGCTTCTTTAAATTTCGAAAATAAAGTGGTTACTAATTAAAAATCTTAATACTCATCAGCGTACATGTAAATAAAAATTATATTAAAAACACATTACAAATTATTCCCAACGTTTTGTGCTCTTTCTAAGGGGAGATATCTCCCCTGATGATGGCTCGTTAGAAAGAGCACGAAACGTTGGGAATAATTTGTAATGTGTTTTAATATAGTTTTTATTTACATGTACGCTGATGAGTATCGTAAGATTTTTAATTATTAAATTTTGACAGCGTAAGTCCAAGTTTTTCTTATAAAGTGGTTACTAAGGTTTCTAAAGACAAAGAACGCTTTTCTGAATTGTGAGTAACTCGGAAGGGATTATAGTACATTTTCCTTCGTGTTTAAAACATATTTTCATTAGATTTAGAAACATTTGTCTTTCTATAGAGTGTATTCTAAACAAATTGCTGTAGATTTTGCAGAAAAATTCTGTCAGTTGTGCTACCAGTTTTTTCCTTTAATTTCTATAGAGAAATCCTGTTAAATGAGTACAGATTTTCACTGTATGAAACAGAATTTATCCATGCTATAGACATTGTAATTCTGTTAACTTGAATCAGAATTTCTTTGTGGAAAACAAAATTTCTCCATCTATTAGAAAATGCAACCCTGTTCATCATCAGAAACAAAGTTCCTCTGTATTAAACATAATTTATCTGCTTTACATAACAAGAATCTTACTTTTTTTTTATACGTGATCACTCTTATTTTCTTTTGCAGAATTTCTGGTATGATTGGAATCATTAAAATAACGTTCTTTCAATTATAGTGTTTCTGGTATTTGCGAATATTTTTCTCAGTCAATAGTGGAGAATCTGACAGCTTTAATTTTTTTCGCTAGAAGTCGAAAACTATATGTCCTGTATAATGGAGAAAATCTGTACTTTATTTGAAAAAGAGACATTATGTTTAAAATACTGTAAAATAACTGTTAAAATAACAGATATTCTTAACAATGTACTTTTCTTGAGCATAATACATTTTCAGAAAGTAAAAGAATTATTTTCTTTCTTTCAAACTCACCTGTCGAGCTCTTTTCAACCTATCAGGAACGTACTTCTAATGGCGATAATGTGCAACAGTAAAGTCATGCATGACCTGTTGATCTCACAAAATGGTCTCACAAGAACATTATAATACCTTGGTATTTTGCCCCTATCTTGTTGGAATTTAATGTATATATACATTGTATATATTGACAAAATACGTGCATAATATTGTAATTTAATTTGCTTACCGCTGAACAATATTTCCTTTTAGATAAAACTCTATAAGAGTGGATATTATTTCTATTCAGTTAATGAAAATAAATTTAAGCGGAGGAGTTAAACCTACAAAAGATTTTCATAAAAGTACACCTATTTGTATTTCCTTTTGCGATAGTTGAATGTTGCAAAATAGTTAAACTCTTACTTATGACAAAAACGTACTTTATGATATGTTTACTATTAGAATAAACTCTGCCTAAGGCGATATCGATCCAATAATTTTACGTCGTAGGCAGTCTTCCGCCTTAGATAAACTTTACTCTATGTCTAGAGAACCGCCGGGACTCAAAAAAATTCGTGAATTGAACTAGCATTACCGTTTTTCATTAAAACACGAAAATTTCCCCCCTTTTTTCCCCATTTTCCTCCAAAACACAGGAAAATCCCCTAATCTAACTTAAAAATTACCTGAAATCATCCAATCTAAAGCTGTTTCGGCAAATCACAGGGATGTTCATCAATTGTGCTGCTTAGTGCTTTCTCGTATTGGAAACGGCATTTTTCGGTATGTCCCTTTTCTTTCAAAGCACGAAAAATTCGCAAACCGAAGCTCAAAATTTCCGGAAATTCCCTAATCAAAACAGAAAAATTTCTTCAAATATCAGAAAAAAATGTCTTCCATCCGCAGGGGTATCGACAATTTGGTGCCCGTATATTTTTCGTTTTACTAACTGCTTTTTTATCTTTTTTTTGTGTGTATTTTTTAAAAAGTAAAACTATAATAGTAACAGTTCCTGGGAATGCAAACAATAATCCTAGTTTTATCCTAAGAAAAAAAGGAAACTTTTTTTTTTCCTTTGAACCTCCCCCTCGCGTTCTTTTCATCACATAAGGAACTTGCAACTAATGGTGATGACGAAGTCATGACTTGTTGACCTCACAAAATGCTATTATATGCTCACTCATTCCCATTATAATATCTTAGAATTTTTTCCTGTTATTTTTTTCCTTATTTTGTTTGCATTTAATATGCATATTCTTTTTATTACGATGCAGGCATGTTTAGGTTGCGGTTAATAATTCAAAATTTACATAATATGCTATTCAGGAAACTTATTACAGAAAATGCTTTAGTGTGTTATCATATTTGGAAGTTATAACACGTATATTAAAGCACCATTAGTAAACATATGCAGGTTTAGTGTATAACACCTGTGATCAATATACTACATACATAGATCATAATCGAATTATTGGTGAAAGGTCAATGCGGCTATTATACTATATTTTGCGTCAAATTTATACGAATCTTAAAAACTCAGGTATAATTTATCTTTCACTCTAAAGAGTAATAGAGATATATTACATGCTCTGTAGTTACATTTTATACAATGTTAAATTTTTCATTGATAAATCATTTTATGTTATTAGTTTATACTGTTTTGACAAAAGAACCACTTAGAGTATATTATCATTGCATCATGCTAGTTTTATATAAGAATTGAAGGCGCAGTTATTTTACTTTAATTATTTTATAAAACAAATAGGGTTCATTTTCTAAATTTTACATAAATCTTCATGAATTCCAAGTACTTTATTTTTTATTAGGAATTCATGGGAACATTAGCTATACATTGCAGAACTCTTAGCATTATTAGTAACACAATAAAATAATGACTTGTATAAATTACCAATAAATATACCATTGTTTTAACTTTTTAGAAACCAAATTCAGATCCATGTATATTTATAACTATTTTGTTGCATATTTTGCCTTTTTATGATTCAGTTTAAAGATATCTATCATTAAAACTAGTACTGATTGTTCATATGTTATATATATATATATATATATAGTGTCCCCAATTGGAGACTTCTTACTAATCTCGCTACACTTAGATTCAAAAATGGACATTTATGATTTAGGTTGAAAATTTGTAAATTTAAATAAAAATTACTTTTTTAATGAAAAAGTATAAAAATTTATGTTATACTTGTATTCTATGGTATAGTGGAAAATAACATTAATTTAACTTTATTTTTAATTTTTAATTTTTATACATTTACTTGTTTATTTTATTTTTATTTATTTATTTATTCGTTTATCTATTTGTACTCATTACAAGCTAATTTTTCAGGTACAGGTCATTGTTCCTTTTGGGGAAAGTTTGAACAGTTTTTGAAAGTTTAATGAATTAAAGCACATGCATTTATCATTAATATAAAACTATAAAAATTTATTATAATACTCCAGTTATATGGTATAATGGAAAATTACCTAAATGTAACATTATTTTTCATTTTTATTTATTTTATTTTATTTTATTTTATTTTAACCCATTTATTTATTTATTTCATTTTATCTATTTATTTATTTTATTTTATTTTAATCATTTATTTATTTATTTTATTTTATTTCATTTTAAGAATTAAAATATCTTCTTAAAACATCATAAAAAACTTTTAAATGCGTTAGGCCTTTCTTCGTCAGGCGTAAAGAAGACGTGCTTCTACTATGAAAGCAGCAGCAAGACTGAATAGGAGAGAGATAAGGGAAAGGTCCTTTGCCTTTTTTATTTTTTAAATTATTATTCATTTATGTATTTGTACTTATTACAAGCTAAATTTTCATTTACGGACACATTTTTGGGAATACAAAAGTTTAACGAACTCCAGCAAGTGCAATTCTCATGAATATCATAATATAATTTATTTTTTTTTAACAATGAGAAGCATTTTAATTGCATCTATCGAATTATAAAAGAGTTGGATTGCCTTTAGTTATATGAATTTTTAAATTATGCATTTAAAAATGGAAAAAATGATCGGGTTTTTTTATGATTTTCAGTTCATTTTTCATTTTATAGTGAAAGTTAATTCTGATCTCAAAAATTCACGCAATATTTCTTTTATAACTGCTCTTTTTTTTTTTTTTTTTTTTTTTTTACAAATCAATGTCACAATACAATTTTTAAATGATTTTTTATTTTTCCAGAGTTGACATTCAAAAGATTAATAATTTAAAATTATAAAACATCTTTAAACAAATTCAAAAACCAAATCCATTAGGATTTGGCCATTAGCACCACCTTTGCTTATTTAAACATTACTCAAGGTGAGTGAATAAGTAAATAGAAATGATATCATGAAAAGAGATTTAATTCTGATATCGTCCTTTTAAAGGAAAAGGCGACGCATTTATTCAGTCATAAAAATTACACTTCCGTTCAAACAAACGCTATTTCTATTTCCATTTTACCTTAAGCTTTATGTGCAAGATTATACCCATAAAAAATAGCGTGTTTATTTCAGGTCCATAACTAAATGTACCAAAGCGATAAAACATTCTAGAATTTTCGCCCTATATTTCTGACTCTTTTTATTTTTATTTTATTTTTATCTAACTCCCAAATGGATCGAAGAAGGAATAAGAAATGGAAGTCTATTTTGACGCAAGGGAAAAAAAAGGAGGGGAAATATAAATTTAGGGAGAAATATATGTCTGGACATTATTGTTGTATGAATGAATAACCACTCTCTTTTAGAGGCTAAATCTCGTCGTATATTTCATGCAGTTATTCGAACCATTTACGAGAAAATGGTTCGCGACATGTGAAAGCTAAGTCACCATTCAAACATATGAGCTTTTATAGCTGCTAAAGTTCTTGGCTGTTTCAGTCTGGAATAACTGTGACAGTGCTTATCTATCTATATACAGGGTGCAATATGTTATCTATCGCCGACCTTTAATTTCTCAACCGTTGGTCTTAGAAATACATTTCCAATTACAAAAACGTTTCAAATGAGCTAAATATTCATGCTGTGGCATTATTTAAAGTAAAAAATCAATTTTAAATATAAAAATTACGAAGTCTAATTTTTTATAGGGTCCCCCAGTCCCTATAGTTATATTTAGTAAAAGTTTACACATTTCATCACAGATATAACACAAAAAGTTTTACACCTTTACTACAAAAGTTGACAGAGTTATTAAATTTCAAAGTTTGAGATTTTTGCACATGATTTTGTCTTTCAATGAGGGATCAGTTAAAAGATTAATTAAAGTAATTCGAGGTCAAAATCAGGGTGTAAAGTCCTTTTTACGGCGAAACCACTTTTAGCCGGTATCGACTAATTGGGGTATCACCAAAAAGGGTTATTTCATTTAAAAATTTGATCTTACTTTTAGGGGTCGTATACAAAGCGAAGAATGAAATACTGAAATAAATATAAAAATAAATATAAATTTATTATGATATCAGAAAACGGTTTACTAGAAAAAAAAATAAATACATGAGACGCTGGAATCTGCTAGAGATACTGCTCAAAGTATTCTTCATTGATGGCAATGCACAGCCTGAATGCGTGACAGTACTGAGTACTGGACACGATAGAGCATAGTAGGTGTGCAAACTGTACGACAATCAAGGATAATGCCCTGCTTCAGATAAACCAGACAACTGGTCTCCGTCACATATACCTATGCCCGGGACCACAGTATATAAAACTGCTGCTCTAACCACTGAGCTACTCCGGCCGATGCCTGAGTCTGCAATTTCTCACTATGTTGGGGAAGTCACCAGCCATCTATACGACAGCCTTGTATGACCGGACAACGATGAATAGATTTTACTATTACAACGATCTACGATAATTATAATAAAACACTCATACTACAATATATATTAAATGTGTGTATAATGTGGGTATGTGTGTTTTAATATATATTGTAGTATGAATGTTTTATTATATTTATATAATTCATTTGTACCAGGAATGCGTTCGAGTTCGGTGTAATGATGGCTACCTATCGGGATATTATGTTTGCTTTCTTATAAAACCCGTCTTAAGCATTATAAAAAACGTTTCGAAATTCTCTACACCTTCAGCTTAGGATTTTATATACACTATGAAAGACAAAAGTTTTTTAATTTAGGTAAATATAATAAAACCGTGAACGAAAATATACAAACGCTTCCGAAATACTAACGATTCCGAAAAACATTTTTTGTCTTTAGAAACCTCAGAAACCAATATATTTTCGATATTTAAAGAATCAATTATAAAGAAAAGTTTCTTTTGCTGCCACTGATTTTCGGAAACGCTTCTGAGTAGTTTTTATAGTTTATTAATTAATTTTCTTAACCCGAAATCTAGGCTTTTCGAATACTATCCATTTTTAAGGGATCATTTTCATGTTCAACAGACATGTTTTACAGACAAACGTGATAACTTAACAGCATTAACATTCAATGAAATTAATATTATTTTGTGACTTTTTCATGTATAAATTCAATTATGCAGCTGAAAATTTTCATTTAAGAATTAATAGTCTTAAAAACCGATATCCCGGTTAGAGAAAACTGATTAACACACTACAGAAACTACTGGGAATTTTTTCCGAAAATCAGTGACAGTAAAAGAAACGTCGTTTTTATAAATGATTCCGTAAATCTCGAAAACATATCAGCTTCTGGGATTTTTAAAGATAAAGAATGCCTCTCGGAATCATGGGTAACTCGAAAGAGGTCATTGTATATTTTCTTTTGTTGTTCTACTTTATTTTCGTAGATTAAGGAACATGTCTTTTTTCTTCTTCTTCTTTTTTTTTTTTTTTTTTTTTTTTGTAAAGCAAATAAGTAACAAGTAAAGAAAGGTAGATGTATAAACACAAAATATTAATAACTAATCATAAAAATATAAATAACCTTATAACATATTTATGATCCAGACGTTTATATAGTTTATTATATTTTCTTTTATTTCCATCAAACATTTTACAGTGAAAGAAAAATGAATTTTTTCTTGATCGTATAATTTGAAGCGATTTGTACTTGCATGACAGTCACGATCTAAATTCTGCAGAGCGTGGGAACACCATCGCCTACAAAATTCATTCCCATATTAAAGAGAAGAGAGTGGTATTTCTAACGTCTTTTCCCCCTGTTTATTCTTCTGAAAAATTGACTTCCCTCTTTGTTAACTTACAGATTAGTAAAAGTAGCTTGTCGAAACAATCGAATCAATTTTCCAGCGCGAGAAATCGTGCAGGATAGAGGCGAACCTATAAATTTTAACGCGTCTTGACGTTAATAGAAATAACTGTGAACACGTAAAGTTCATTGAGAGCTTATCGATGCAAACTTTTTCTGGTTTTTATTTTTACATGAGGTAGTTACTATCAAACTGTTTTTATTTTGTTGCCTTTCATGCAAATGTGCGCTGTTTAACTCCATTACTCGGATAATGATTCCTGATGTGATGGGAAATGAATGCCCATATTCAGTCTTACCATTACTAGAGATAAACTCGCTATTTGGGTAATGGTTTTCGGAACAGTTAGCTAAACGCATATTGAAGACTGATTACTTTTACACCGTATGGTTGATATCGTTTTAGGAAAGTTTTTTCAATCACAACTATTTAAAAAACACCTAAAGAATAGAACTAGTAACGTGTTTTTTTTTTTTGTTGTTTTTTTTTTAAAGATTGCGTTCTGGCATACGTTTCAAAACGCATTTATCTTTAACAGATGAAGATCATATATCAGCAGTTGTATTTTTTAATGTGTCATTTTATTTGCTTTTGTATTCTTCATAAAATGTACTTTTTTTTTTCAAAACTTAGCATTTTCTAATTAAAATCATATCACATTTTTGCAAATAAATAGAGCTAAAATGTTTTTAAACTTGCAGATTAGGAAAATAAGCTTGTCGAAACACTCGAATCAATTTTCCAACGCGAAAAATGTGCAGGATGGAGGCGAACCTATAAATTTTAACGCATCTTGATGTTAATAGAAATAACTGTGAACACGTAGTTCATTGAGAGCTTATCGATGGAAGGTTTTTTTTTTTCCTTGCATGAGTTACTTACTATCAAACTGATTTTATTTTGTTGCCTTTCATGCAAATGTGCGCTGTTTAACGTTATTGCTAGAATAACGATTTCTGACGTGATGGGAAATGAATGCCCATATTCAATTTTACCATTACTAGAGATAATCTCGCTGTTTGGGTAATGGTTTTCGGAACAGTTAGCTAAACGCATATTGAAGACTGATTACTTTCATACCGTATGATATTGCTTTAGAAAACTATTCTTCAATCATAACTATTTAAAAAACACATAAAGAAAAGAACTAGTAACATGTTTTTTTTTAAATATTGCGTTCTTGCATATGTTTCAAAATACATTTATCTTTAAAGGAGTATTTCATGTGGAAGACCATTACATATTTAAACAGTTGTATTTTTTGATGTATCATTTTGTTTGCTTTTTCGTATTCATGGAAAAATCTAGTTTTTTTCAAAAGTTAGCACTTTTTAATTAAAATTATATCAACATTTTGTAAATAAATAGAGCTAAAAGGTTTGTTAAAATTACAGATTAGGAAATGCAGCTTGTCTGAACAATGAAATCAATTTTCCGACGCGAGAATTCGTGCAAGATGGAGGCGAACCTATAAATTTTAACGCACCTTGACGTTAATAGAAATAACTGTGAACACGCAGTTTATTGAGAGCTTATCGATGGAAAGTTTTTTTTTTCGCATGAGTTACTTATTATCAAACTGTTTTTATTTTGTTGCCTTTTATGCAAATGTGCTCTGTTTAATGTTATTGCTCGGATAATCATTTCTGACGAGATGGGAAATGAATGCCCGTATCAATTTTACCATTACTAGAGATAATCTCGCTATTTGGGTAATGGCTTTCGGAACAGTTAACTAAACACATCTTAATTGATTACTTTCATATCATATGATATTGTTTTAAAGAAAGATTTTTCCATTATAACTACTTTTAAAACATCTAAATAACAGAACTATCAGCCTGTTTAACAAAAAAGATTACATTCTTGTGTACGTTTCAAAACGTATTTATCTTCAAATAAATATTTCATGAGGAACATCATTACATGTTTCAGCAGTTGTATCTTCAATGTATCATTTTCTTTTTATCATGTTCATGATAAAATGTAGTTTTTTGAAAAGTTAACATTTTTTAATTGAAATTATATTACTAATATTGTAAATTGGTAGAAATAATAATTTGTTTAATTAATTACGGATTAGGAAAAGTTGCTTTTCAAAACAATTAGATGAATTTTTAAAAGCGAGAAATCGTGCTAGATGGAGGCGAACCTATATACTTTAACGCATCTTGACGTTAATAAGAAATAACTGTAGATGGGTCATTTTCAAAATATGCCCATGTTTTGGAATAGCAAAATCAAATTTTTAGAAATAATCAGAAAGTTTTAATCTTTTGTAAATAATTACCTTACCTCAAAAACATTAATGTACAACCATCAGCAGAAACAAAAATTACGAATTTAACATTTTTAAACAAATTTTTAAATTTTAATTAACTTGGTAATGAGATAAGTGAGCACGGTAATGACATCTACGGTAATGACAAATTACCGTAATAAATAAAAGTTCATTTAATTATCAATTAGAAAAGGGTACGGTAATGACGTACAAAAAAATACTCACCGAAACATTCAAAGTCTTTGCTTGTTTTATTATTGAAACTATAAAACTATTTACTCTATTCACCTAAACCTGATAACAAGTTGACTTTTAAGGAGTATTTTTGCCTTGATAAAAAGGCATTTGCTGCCCTCTAAAAAATTCCAGATGAACTTTTTGTCAGAAGCATGGCAGTGACACTCTTTCTTGGGACACAGTTTAAAATAATTATCAAGAATTATAGATAAGTTTAATTAATGAAAATAAATATTGTTTTAATTACTAACATCTTAATAAATAAAAATGTGTTAAAGAAATTATAATCATCTGTTTTAAATAGAACTTAGTCAAATCTTTACCTAATAAATTGCTTGTTGGGACAACCTACGGTAATGACATTTGGCTACAAAAGAATATATTTCTTATTTTAAATGTTTTTATAAATAATAGTATATCTGTAAATTATCATTAAAAAAACGTGATAGTTAAAATGCAATAATTAAAATTATGATATTTAACTATTTTTCAGTGCAAATGTGAAAGAACAGTAAAACACGACACTTTTTGAAAATCACCCAGATAGAACATGAAGATCATTTAAAGCTTATCGATTGGAAGTTTTTTTTTTTTTTCACATGAGGTACTTAATATAAAACTGCTTTTCCTTTGTTGCCTCTCATGCAAATGTGCGCTTTTTAAAGTTAATACCCGGATAATGATTTCTGGGGTTATGGGAAATGCGCGCCCGCATTCATTTTAAACATTACTGTTCAGTTTGGCAATTTGGATGATGGTTTTCGGAACAGTTAGCTAAACGCATATTGAAGACTACTATTGATTACTTTCATACCCTATGATATTGCTTTAAAGAGGGATTTTTCAATTAAAACTATTTTAAAAACATATAGAGAATAGAACTACTAGCCTGTTTAACAAAAAAAGATTACATTATTGCATACGTTTGAAAACGCATATATCTTTAAAAGAATATTTCATGAAGAATATCATTACATATTTCAACAGTTGTATTTTTTAATGTATCATTTTGTTTGCTTTTTCGTGTTCATGATAAAACAGGATTTGTACGGGTACCGTTATTTTCAAGGCCAAATACCAGTATTTTTTTATGAAAAATAAATTTAGTTTAAACGCGCAAAATTTCACCTTATTTAAGAAAAGATTTTCTATAAGAAAATTCGGGTACTGAAGAATTTCTTAGTCTGGAAATTCAAGGACCCATACTAACCCTGTAAAATATAGTTTTTTTTTTCTAAAATATAGTAATTTTTAATTAAAATTATATTACAATTTTGTAAATAAATAGAACTAAAATGTTTGTTAACTTACAGATTAGCAAAAGTAGCTTGTCGAAACAATCATGTCAATTTTCCAACGGAGAAACCGTCTTGCATGGAGGTGAACCTACACTGTTAAAAATTTTGCAGCATTCTGGCAGGTCATTCGACTGTTTTTGAAAAAACGGTTTCATAACGATAATTTAACTATATTCTGACCATAAAATGGCCAATAATATGGTCAGAATAGTGTTAAAATTACGGTTGTGTAACCGTTTTCGGAATAAACGGTCAAATGACCTGCCAGAATGCTGCAAATTTTTAACAGTGTATAAATTTTAACATATCTTGACATTAATAGAAATAATTGTGAACACGTAGCTCATTGAGAGCGTGTCGATGGAAAGTTTTTTTTTTTTTCTTTTTACATTAGGTACTTGCTACCAAACTGTTTTTATTTTGCTGCCTACCATGAAAATGTGCGCTGTTTAACGTTATTACTTGGATAATTATTTCTGAAGTGATGGGAAATGTGTGCTCGCATTCACTTTTATCATTAGTAGAGATAATCATGGTGTTTGGGTAATGGTTTTCCGAACAGTTAGCTATAAACGCATATTAAAGACTAATATTGATTACTGTCATACCATAGGATACTATTTTAATAATACTTTTTCAACCAAAAATATTTTAAAAACTCCCAAAGAATAGAACTAGCAATATGTTTAAAATCAAATTAATACATTATTGTATATGTTTTAAAACCTATTTATCTTTAAAGCGGTACCGTAAAACGGGACTGCTTTGGGCCACTTTTTCCTGGTTCCACTAACATTAAAATAATACAAATGATTTTTCAACGTCGAAATTGAGCTGTAAGCAATTAACATGAAACAGTGAAGCAAACTGTGTGGTTTTAAGGAGGCAGTTATTTATTTATTTTTTACTTTTAACTATTTTTAAAGTTTTGGAACAAAGTAGCCCCTACTGGGGGCTTCTTTGGCCCATTCACTTATTTTCATATAAAATGAATACATTTCATATGTTGGAATATAGAAACCCTCTTGCAATAGGGTCTGCTACTGAATTAACACTGCAAACTTTATAAACAAACATTTTTTTTTTAACATTTAAGCACAATAAATCAATTGTTAATATCAAAGACACGAGAAACAGTTTTCATCATGTTGTTCTCAGCAACTGGAACAAAAATAATTAATATAACCTTTTTTTCTACAGTAACATTTGAAAAAAGAACATGTTACTTAATAGATTTTTTAAGAGATTTGATTGTATAAAAGGCATTTCTAAGTAACTGGGGCTACTTCCGAACAAAAAAAGACCTGGCACAAAGTAGTCCCGAAAAACTAGTTTACATGTTAGCTTTATGAAAACGTAAACATTTATTGTCAAAATAAAAAGTTAAAGGGTTGATTTTTGACGGCCAATTATCAACTCGAGGGATATAGGCCCTAGGTGGAATGCCCTCCGTGGGGGGTCTTTCTAAGGGAACCTAACCCGTATTTATGCATGGAAATCCAAGATTCGAAGAAAAACACGAAAACTCCGAACGGTTACGCCGACGGGCACAATTGAGTTCGAACCCAGCCCCTACCGTCTACCAGCTTCCGGAGCAGAACCTCTCAGCCACTGGTGGGGCCCAAAAAAAATTTAAAGGAAAAACAATGATCGCACATGGGGTATAGGTTACTAAAGGTGATATTTTGACACTTACCTTATTGGTATCTCTTATCCAGATTGCCTCACTATAGAAAGTTCGGAGAGTTAAAATCTACACACGAAAACAGTTGTTTACAAACACATCCAGTGTTGCGACTATCAAAAATTTAAATTACCCCCAAACTATTCAAATACCCTATAGTAGGGTATAAAATATTTTTCAAGGGCAAAAACTCCGAATTATCTTGCATTGTTTGTTCAATACAAAGAATAAAAACTCTTTTTATGGGATGACCAAAGTAACTCCTCAAGGACCAAAGTAGCCCGGTATTTCCTAAGAAATATCTTTCAAGCTCTTTTTGATAATGGAAGTTAAAACAGATGTCTTTAATTACATATTTCAACCGTGGTATTTTTTAATGTATCTTTTTTTTATATTCGTGATAAAATGCAGTATTCCAAATATTGGCATTTTTTAAATTAAAATAATATTACAATCTTATAAATAAACAGAACTAATAAATTTGTTAACTTTTACAGATTAGGAAAAGTAGCTTGTCGAAACAATCAAATCAATTTTCTAACGCGAGAAATCATGCGAGAAGAAAGCGAGCTTGTAAATTTTAGCGCATCTTGATGGGAAATACTGTGAACAAGTAGTTCATTGATAGCTTATCGATAGAGAAGTTTTCTTAACATGAAGTATCTGCTATTTAAGTGAAATTTCAGGATTTTTTCTTTTGTTTCCTGTCATGCAAATGGGTTTATTGCATACGTTTAACGAACGTTGCCGAAAACCACTACCACAAATACGTATTTTTCTTTTTGTATATAAATATAACTTCTGTTTTGAACGCACGACTGCTTTTTGAAATTTAAACCAATGCCGACGAGGTCGTAGCTTGTTTTTGGTTGTTTTACAGTGTTTTTGTCGTTGTAGTTTTTACAATTTTAAGATTTTATATTTCATGTTTTTTCTTGTTTGGTGAGAGAGAGTGGTAGTTCAGACCAAATGTTTTCTGTTGCTGGATATTATATATATATATATAATATCATAATATAATTAAAAGCATTATATATATATATATATATATATATATATATATATATATGTGTATGTATGTATGTATATATATATATATATACACACACACACACACACATATATATATATATGTGTGTGTGTATGTATATATATATATATATATATATATATACACACACACATATATATATATATATATGTGTGTGTGTGTATATATATATGTATATATGTATATATATATATATATATATATATATATATATATATATATATATATATATATATATATATATATATATAATATCATAATATAATTAAAAGCATTATATATATATATATATCGTAATATAAAGCATTATTAAAAATTAAAGCATTCAAAATCGGCGAAAGGAAAAACAACAGGAAGGCGAATTCATAAAAAGAACAAGTAAATAAAGAAATATATGTAGGAAATCATAAATATTTGAAATATTTTCTATAACTATTTGTAACTAAAACAATTTAACCAATGAAAAAAGACCTGAAATAACGAATCATCGTCAGCATCAACATATCCTTTGCACGAAATGTATGATCTCAAAATTGAAAATTCATTAATTCAAAAAGAAAAACTACAAAATGAACTTAAAATGAGCGAACAATTGTGAATAAAATTGGAACTATTGATTCGTAACTCGTTTTCAAGGGCAATATTACGAAATCATTAGTAAAAAGAGGTTAATTTCTGAGGAAGAAATAATAGGCTACAGCTTAAATGTTTATTTCCTCCATTGCCCGATTAACTACTTATATATATACATACATACATACATACATACATACATACTTGTCATTTCATTTAGGAAAAGTATTATTTATATTATTATTATTATTATTATTGTATAATTAAATTGAAATCGCACGTGTGAAAATAAATGGATGAATAAATGAAAAGAAAATACAAAAATAAAAACTATATTGATGTGTTATGGATTCTTCATGGGAGCTTCATAAGCACAATTCATAGTAAAGATATATTGTTTTATGGAATATTGTCAGGATAAGGCCTAAAAATGATAATATTAAGCTCCTTATAATATATTAAAAGTCCCAGGGTGATTGAAATATATTCAAATTTCTCCACGCTCTAAAATGTGTATTCTCCAAATATGAAGATGTTACGTTCATAGGTTGTCTCTCCCGATCATTCCAAACAGGGATACTTTGAATAACCCTGCATATATTAATAACACTTCTAGCATCTAAAATAAATAAAATCATAAGACTAAACGTAATTTTTCACCTTGATTCAACATAAAATATATAATGTGAACATTAAAAAGGACTACAATCTTACTTAAAAGGCGACTAAAGCAATGAGAAAGATGTTAAAAGTTTAAAATATACATTTTATTTCAAACTTCTTAGCACTTTCAAGCCTTCCAACCTCATCACCAGAGAATATCTTAATAACTAAATGTTATTTATTTATACAAATACGTCACTTGTTTTGAAAATGAGAGAACCAATAATTACTAGAGTTGAAAGTAGAAGTAGCAGTAGCAGTTTCTTGGATTAAATTTAATTAGAGGAAATATATATTATTATTGTTAATTGCAGTTCCATTTATTTTATGACATCACTCTGTTTCTTATACGTCACTTTCTAGGTAGAAGAAAATATTTAACTTCCGTACTTTAAATTTTAATACGTCACTTTGCTCAGGTTTTCAGGATCTATTTTCAGGATATTGTACCATAAACTGAGGATATTGTACGATAGGGCATCGCTACATACTTGATTATTTTTACATAGGATTTCTATGGATTCTCTTATAGTGGGTGCGTAATAATTGGATGTTGGGAATATAATTTTTGCATCATCAAAATCTATTGCGATATTCTGATTGAAAATTAAACGAGAGAGAGCTGTGGATTGACAACAAAATTTTATATCTGCTTTATGTTCTTTTATTCTTTCTTTGAGTTTTCTTTTGGTCATTCCGATGTACTCCATTAGTCTATTGCTGTCAGTTCTAAAACGAATGGTATATACACCAGCTAATTAATCTTTCGGTGTTGTACCTATTTTCGTACAAATAAACTCTTTTAATTTGGTTTTTACACAGGATTTCTATGGATTCTCTTGCAGTGGAGGCGTAATAATTGGATGTTGGGAATAGGACTTTTGCATGATTCTATTATTTTAATGTTCACATTATATATTTTACACTTTTAGCATCATTTTATTAAATTTTAGATGTTTATTTCACGATCTTGTGGTTAGACATTTTACATTAATAATGCAAGATTGTTTTTCAAGCACATAAAGTTAGGTCGTTTTACACATTTATGCATATTTTACATGCCGTTCTTCATACTTTCGTTAATTTTTCGGAATGTTGTAAGATTTTCCATATGATGAACTTCTTGTAATATCTACGGATATAAAAGATTAACATCAGAAAAGACGACAATTGTAGAATCACGTAAAAATCTAACAACATATCTGGAATTTGATAAAACGACATTAAAAGTGTTCTGGTTAAAAAAAAAAAAAAAAAAAAAAAAAAGATATATATATATATATATACAGGGTTTCAAAACTTATCGTTCAAATTTCGTTTAAAGGCAGGGGATACGTCGAGAAACCGATTTTACATAGGAAAGTATGTCCGCAAATGTACGCATGAGTATGTAGAGGGCGCTGTGTGTACCCAACCTTCAATTGCGCCTCAATCAATGTTTTGACTTTCCTAAACCTACTATTATTTCTTCTCCTATTTCCACTTCTCTTTTGGACTTCCACAAAGCCTTTGACATCTTTAAAAACTCCAAAAATCTCGTTAACAGCGTTTAAGAATTCTGGTGTGCAACCAAAATTTAAAAATTCATGAAAACAAAACAAAGAATAAAATAAACTAACCAAAAATAAATAAAATGAAAATGAAAACAAAAAGTAAAAAACAAACCAATTAAAAAAAAGAATAAAGGTTAAAAAAGCCGGAAAGAACAAAATTAAGCGAGAAGTTTCCAGGCGTCAAATAATGAAGGCGTTGAATAAAGGCCATTAACTAGATTTTTGGAGTTTTTGAAGAAGTAAAAGGCTTCGTGGAAGTCCAAATGAGAAGTGAAAATAGGAAAAGAAATAATACTAGCTTTAGGAAAGTCAAAACAATGATTGGGACACATGAAAGTTGGGTAAACATACAACATAGTGCCTACATACATACATACACGTGCGTACATTTGCGGACATACTTTTCTATGTAAAATCGGTTTCCTGACGTATTCCCTACCTTCCCACGAAATTTGAAAGATAAGTTTTCAATCACCCTGTATATATTAACACTAAAGTTAGTTCTGGACTTCTACAATCACTCATGCTAATACCGAAAATCGAATCCACACCTCTCGATTAGTGGCTGCAAGACAAACTATTCGGATAGAATAGAACATGACTGCATAAAGAATTTACAGCATATTAAATGTTCATTGCTAATCTTTTATTTATTTTTTATAAGCATTATAAAATCTTGATATACGTGTTTCGGAAAAGAAGACATTTCGATAACGCTATAATATATAATCTAATATATTAAAATGAAAATTTGTCTGTCTGTCTGTAACTCTATACAAATCCACAGTTTGGAAGCCAGAATTGTGAAATGTTACGTGCGTGGATATTGAAACACGGCCGAGGTAACTAAAGTAATCCGGAATCAAAATAATTTATAGTTATTTTTAATTAATAAAAACCCACCAATTTAACAGCATTTTTCTATCAAATTGAAACATTTTTCGTTATAGCAGTTGCCAACAATTAAAAATCCACAATAAAATTTTTACCACAACAATTACTTTTCTAAACTTAAACTTACACTATGTGCAAAACTACTTAAAAGATGAGACAATATTTAAAAAAGATATTAAATTACTTTAATATTCTTAGTACTTTCAACTATAAAAACGTAGTCTTCGTCAGAGAAATACAAGAAATACAATGGTATTTATGATATTTCTTGTATTTCTATGACGAAGACTATGTTTTTATAGTTGAAAGTACTAAGGATATTAAAGTAATTTAACATCTTTTATAGTATTGTCTCACCTTTTAAGTAGTTTTGCACATAGCTAAAGTTAATAGCATAAGTTTAACTTTTTAAAGATGAATTAAGCATCTCTATTTATTTATTTACTAATTACTTTTCTACTGCAAGACTTCCACGTGAAAAATAAAAATGAAGTAAATAGTCTGACGAATGTTTTTAAAAAAGTGAATATTACGTCATACTGGAAATATAATTGACAGCAACAGGTGAATATATAACGTCATATGAGTTGAAAAAACGTATTGAAATATGATAAAAACCCGATTATGGAAATATTGGCATATTTTAACATTTTGGGGTTCTCTGAATTTTGTTCTCCCCATTTTAAAATCTATTCCATATGTATACGTGTGTGTATGCGTGTGTATTAGAATTTCAAGAAAGGTTTAGGTCCCTAGAGCTCATTCTTAGTAAAGAACTGAAAAAAAGATGGCTTTACTGCTTTTTAATTGTTTTTTTAATACTGTATGTTTAATTTTGAAATTAATTTTTCAAAACAAACATTCTTAAAATCCTGGGCAACGCCGGTTACTTTAGTTAGTTTAATATTATTTTGAAAATGGAAGGAGAGCTAATTAAGAAATAAAGTATGAATAAAAAGTTAGAATAGGAAATCATAAAAAAAATATTTCTCTTCACTTACAAAAATATTCCTTTCAAATGGAAAGTTTTTCCTGGGAATAAATTTTTCAAAACTTTATTTCAACAAAATGAAAATAAAATTCTAGAAGTACACTATCCTAGAGTAATTTTTCTGAAATTGAAATGTCTTTCTCAGCTGCAGTGAAAAATTCGTAAATGCTTTCTAAGGCTTATTTTATAAAAAACGACTTGTGAACTCCTTGAAATTCCAAAAATATTGGCGAAAGAAAAATGTAATAAATAAAAATCCAAAATATGTTGCGGGTATTGATAACATTTTTTTTTTTTTTTTTACTGTAATGTTTAAAATCTAAAAAAGAAATATTCTTGAGAAAAAAAGGGTTAAATGCTACTCAGAATCAGAACGTATTCTGTAAATTCAAGAAGCAGATTGTCAATAAATACTAGTGACATTTTTCTATAGAAGCAATAAAGCAATTCAACTTTAAAAGAAAAGTTCAAAAGGAAGAATATTTTTTGTAACGTTTTGCTATCGAAGCAAAAAATATTCTTATAAAAAACAAGTTGGAAATTGCACGTCAAACGTGGCAAATGAGGTGCGTTCGGACTATAACTAGTTTTATAAATATTTTTTGCACCGCATATTGTATTGAATGTATATTTTAGTGCACTTCATAAGTGCATATCAATTTCCTTCTGTTCGAAAAGCTGTAACATCATTAAAATGCACTTGAAATAATTTGTTTCTATTGGCCGTAATGTAACGAAAAACGTTTGACTGTACCTGTAATTAAATTATATATCCGATTTTCTTAAAATTTAAAATGGCTCGACTAAATTTTGCAACAATTTTATATTTAAAATTTCAGACCATTCGGCTGGGTAGTTTCCCAATAACAGAAAATTTTCCAAGTGTTATATGCAGACGGACGGACAGACAGACGGACGGGCAGACGGACTGAACGACTACTATAAGTGCTGCGTATTTATATCCTTTTCGTTCCCGAAGCTAAACTAATGTTACAACTACACATTCATTGGTTTTAAAGAAACAAAATAACATCATCGATGACAGAAAAAAGAGCTTTCGGAAATTGATAGTTTAGGGAACTAGTAATTTATTCACAAATAGGAATCTATAATTACAAATCCCCTTAAAATACCAATTTAAATATCACTAACCTAAATTCACACAATCACAAATGTAAGGCCTTTAAACATGTGAATGATATTCAAATCCTCAAAACATTTTATTGTAAAGAATGTAAATTAAATAGTTGAGAAAATTGCTCAATTTCTTGGCCACACTGTCTTGAAGGCATTTTGCAAACTCAGATAAAAATAACATCTATTTTATGAGGAATTCAGCATAGATGTTGAAAAAATATGGTTTAAGAGGGGGGAAGTTTTACCCCTCTAGGTTCCCCAACCCTGTCAGCATATCCAATTCTGTTGGCAAGGATATATTAACAGTTTATGTTTGTATATGTAACAGATAAATAGAAAGGATCATTTTGAAGGAGTGATAATATTTCTTGACTTTATTCGGGGGAGTAAATTTTGTTTTATTAAAAGTACTAAAAACAAACATAGGCATGAAAGTGCTAGTTCCGAAAAAAAATTAAACTTTAAGAACGGAGGGAGGAGAATTTGAGATTTTTCCGCACTTGGTCAACGAAATGCGCAATTTTTCCGCACCCCATCAACGAAATTCGCTATATTTCCGCGCCTGATCGACAAAATTCGCTATTTTTCCGCTCCTGATAGACGAAATTCGCGATTTCACCGCGCCCCTGATCGACGACATTCCTGATTTTGTACGCCCGATCAACGAAATTCGCGATTCTTAACTAATACTAACGAAATTTGCCATTTTTTTCCCATAGTAAATTGACGAAATTTGTGCTTATTTTATCGCGATAAACTGACGAAACTCGCGATTTTTCCACAGCTGATCTACGAATTTTTCAAATTTCCGTGCCTCATCGAGAAAATTTGCAATTTTTCATTGCCTCACAAACGAAACTTGCCATTTTTCTGCGCCTGATCGACAAAATCCGCGATTTTTTTCCAACCCGACCAACGAAATTCGCGATTTTTCCGAGGCAAATTGGCGAAATTTGCGATAAGTAGACAAAATACGCGATTTTTCTGCAGCCAATCGACGAAATTTGAGATTTTCCCTCTCTTAATCGACAAAATTCGCAAATTTTACCGCGTAAAATTGCCGCAATTCGCGAATTTTTTTGCGATTAACGAAAACGATTTTTCGGCAGCCGATCAAAAAACATTGTAATTTTCCCGCGTATCATCTACAAAATTCGCGATTTTTTCGTGCCCGATCAATGAAATTTGTGATTTTTCCGCACTTGCTCGACAAAATTCGCGATTTTCCCGTGCCCGACCAACAAAATTTGCGATTTTTCCGAGCCTAACCAAAAAAATTGCCAACTTTTCCATGCCTGATAGACAAAATTCATGCTTTTTTCCGTGCCCGATCAACGAAGTTTGCGATTTTTCCGCGAATGATCGACAAAATTCGCGATTTTTCCGTGTCCGATCAACGAAATTCGCGATTCTTAACTGACACTGACAAAATTTGCAATTTTTCCGCAGTAAATTGACGAAATTCGTGATTTTTTTGTGATTTTTCCACTGCTGATCAATGAAATTTCAGTTTTTTTCGCGCCTCATCGAGAAAATTCGCCATTTTTCCGTACCTCACAAACGAAATTTGTCCTTTTTCCGCGCCTGATCGACAAAATCCTCGATTTTCTCGAGCACGACCAAACAAATTCGCGCTTTTTCCGCGCTCGATCAACGAATTTTCAATTTTTCCCGAGGTAAATTGGCGAAATTCGCGATAAACAGACAAAACAAGCGATTTTTCCGCAGCCAATCGGCGAAATTTGCGATTTCCCCTCTGCTAATCAACGAAATTAGCTCTTTTTCCTCGCGGCAAGTTGTCGAAATTTGCAAATTTTTCTCGCGACTGACGAAACTCACGATTTTTTTGCACCCGATCAACAAAAATTGCAAGTTTTCCGCGCATCATCAACAAAATAGATGATTTTTTTTCGTGCCCGATCAATGAAATTTGCGGTTTTTCCGCACTTTATCGATAAAATTCGCGATTTTTCTGCGCCCGATCATCAAAATTTGCAATTTTTCCAAGCCCGACAAACAAAATTCTCCCCTTTTCCACACCCGATCTGCGAAATTCGTGATTTTTCCGCGCCCGATCAACAAAATTCATAATTTGTCCGCGCCCGACTAACAAAGTTCGCTATTTTTCCGTGCCCGATTAACAAAATTCGCGATTTTCCGATCCCGGTCAACAAAATTCACTATTTTTCCACATTCGATCAACGAAATTCGCAATTTTTCCGCACCCGATCAACAAAATTCGCGATTCTTAACTGACTGACGAAATTTTAAATTTTTCCCGCGGGAAATTGACGAATTGTAGGATTTTTTCCTGCGACCTATGGACAAAAATTGCATTACTTTCCAGTTATAAATTGACGAAATTCGCGGGCCACAGGTTGTGTATCCCTACATTAAAATAACTTGTTATAAAATTCATTTAATATATCGGTTAGTAGTAATACAGTTTAGAATGAGTTATAGATGCATTGCTTTATCTTCTTCCAAAAGCATTTTTGATTACACAAAACAAAAATATTTTTAAAAGGATAATTTCTTTTGCATTTGCATCTTTTCAGCTTTCTTGGCGTTGGGGGGGGGGGGGGATTTTTCAATTCGGAAATATTTCTATATTTCTATTGTAAGAACATTATATTTGTACATTTTCTAATTCTTTAAAATACTAAGAAAAATATTTAAAATAAACTATTTGAGTGGGGTTATAAATATTGCACAAAATCCCTATAAATTCAAATTTAATTAATCCTTCTAAATTCTTCAATCCTTCCAAAATCCTTTTAAAATGTATTAAATGATAATGTAAATCTTCTAATGTAGTTTTAAAAATTCACGAAAAATGCTTTAGAAGATCAAATTTTCAGGAATTTATAATTCAGTTCATAAAGGGTTAATAATATTTACTATACGATTGTGTATCTCAGTATGATTGTTTTAAATGCTGAAAGAAAAGGAAAATAAATATATATTTTCTTTTTGAGATCCTTTTTGAGTCATCCCTGAGATGAATTAAAAAACACAGTTTTCGGAATTCCATCAGACAGATAGTTTGTCAAAAGATAATGTTTGAGTTCACAGTCAAATAAATAACCAGAAAATGAAAAATTTTAACGAAAAGTATATGTCTTTAGGATAGGAAACATAACTGAAAAGCTGTCAGGAAAAAATGCTAGTTCGTTTCCTTTAAGCTAAGAATCGCTGAAAAATCGTCTGAAAAGTCGTATCGAATGACATAAAAATTTTGAGAACATCTACTAAACGTAGTTATCCAGCTTGAAATAAAGGGAGGGAAAGAGACGTTTCAAAAAACAGCTTTTTTTACAGTACTGACATATAATGCCACACTTCAGTTTGATTTAGTGTGGATAAAAAAAAAAGTCTACGACACTATTGAGTGAAAAAAGTTTTTCTGCAGGATGGTTTATGATACATTCTTTTTGAAAAAGTATTTTGAAAGTATGGTTTAATTCTTTATACAGTGTTTATGAAAAAAAAATAATAACGATTTTTTATTAACATCGAATGAGAAAATCTCAAAGATTTATTCCGAAATTTTTTCACATTTTTTTATACAGTGTTTGATACATTCTTTAACAGATATTTTGAACACATATTTGATTTTTTTAAAGCGTTCATGAAGGAAAAAGGAGATTTTTTTATTAAAATCAAATTAGTAAAATCTTCAAGATTCATACCGAAGTTCCTACCTACTTTTTTTTATAAAAGATGTGATGATACATTCTTTAAAAAAAGCTATTTTAAACACATGTTTGATGTTTAAAAAAGAGTTTGTGAAGAAAAAATAATTTTTTTATTAACATCAAATTAGTAAAATCTCAAAGTTTCATTCCAAAGTTCCTACATATTTTTTTATACAGTATGTGATACATTCTTTAAACACATGTTTGATGTTTCAAAAAGGATTTGTGAAGAAAAAATTATTTTTTGTAACATGTAATTAATAAAATTACAAAAATTTATTCCGAAGTTCATTCACATTTTTTATTTAGTATGTGACCCATATTGTTTAACAAAAAATATTTTGAACACATGCTTGATTTATTTAAAAGGATTTGTGAATAAAAAAAAAAACAAATTTTATTAGCATCAAGTTAGTAAAATCTCAAAGATTTATTCCGAAATTCCTATCTATTATGAATACATATATACATAATGTTACATTCTAACAAAAGATATTGTGTACCCATGGTTTAAAAAAAAAAAAAAAAAAAAAAGTTGCAAAGAAAAAATAAATGATTTTTTATTAACATCATATTAGTATAATCTCTAAAATTAATTCCAAAGTTACTTCATCTTTTTCATTTAATATAAGATACGTTCTTTAACAAAGGTATTTTGAACGCAAGTTTTATTCATTAAGAAAGGTTTGTAAAGAGAGAAAAAAAAAAGAGTTTTTTTAAACTTTATTAAATCAAATTTCATTAGCGAAATCACGGAGATTTTTTTCGAAGTTTCTTCAGATTTTTTTGTTTGTTTGTTTTTTTTTTTGTTTTTTTTGGGGGGGGGAGGGGGGGGGGTCGGTCGGTGTCCTTTCTTGTCGTCGTTCAAATGTTAATTCCTAAGCCGGTAAGTTTTTAGAAAACGGTAAAACCCGTTTTTAGCGCCAGAAAAATCTGAAAATTTCTAAAATCCAAAGTATCATAAATCGGTAAGTTTTGGCCGTAGAAGAATGGGGCGCATACACTATATGGCCAAAGGTGACCGGACACTTTCGATTTTAGACTTTTTTTAAATATCTAGAAAAAACATGAGGAATTAACCTGAAACTCCAGATATGTAAACAATATAGTATAGGTCATATATTTCCGCCAAGATCTTTTCCCGAAGCCCCATAGGGGACTGTCAGCAAATTGAAAAAGAACGAATATCTTTTGGATAACCCTGTCAAAACTAATGTAGCAAAAGCGTTCAAACTGGAAATTATGATTAAGTGGCTTATTGTAATAAACTGTGTTCATTTTTATGAGGATAGCAAGTATACTCGAAGAGAAATTAATTTTTTTATAAAAACAGTCCCAAATTTCGCCAATTTTTTTGCTTATAATTTGCAGAGTTCTTAATATAAAAATGTTCTTCAGAATATATGACAAACAACATTGCACATAATACCTTGCAATCACAGTTAAAAAATAATAAAAATTGGATGAAAAATGAGCATGTTTACTAAAAAATGTTTCACTGCGCATACGAGAATGCAATCAAAATATAATATGCTTAATGTATGAGCTAAGTATATAGAGCAACTTTTGTGAAAGTCTCAAAATCATAGCTTGAAAATTCTGAAAATTATCGTCGATAGAATAAGCTCGAAATCTGTTGTTCCCAAAAAAGAACCAAAAAGATGAGGGGTTGTATCAAATATCTGTTGATTAGTGCTATGATAGCGTACAGAATATTGCAGGTACTATTATATTTGGATACAATCCCCACATCTTTTTGCTTCCTTTTGGGAACAACGGATTTCGAGCTTATTCTATCAGCGATAATTTTCAGAATTTTAAAGCTATGATTTTGAGACTTTCACAAAAGTTGCTCTATATACTTAACTAATACATTATGCACATTATAATTTGATTGCGTTCGCGCATGCGCAGTGAAACATTTTTTAGTAATCCTGCTCAATTTTCATCCAATTTTTATTATTTTTTAATTCTAATTGCAGAGTATTGTGTACAACATTGTTTGTCATATTTTCTGAAAAGAACTTTTTTTTATATTAAGAACTCTGCAAATAATAAGCAAAAAACTTGGCGAAATCTGGCACTGTTTTTATAAAAACCTTAATTTCTCTACGAGTATACGTGCTATTCCCATAAAAATGAACACACTATATTACAATAAGCCATTTATTAATAATCTCGAGTTTCAACGCTTTTGCTACATTAGTTTTTACAGGGTTATCCAAAAGATATTCGTTCTTTTTCAATTCGTTGACGGTCCCCTATGGGGTTTCGGGAAAAAATCTTCGCGGAAATATGTGGCCTATACTATATTGTTTACACACCTGGAGTTTCAGGCTAATTCCTCATGTATTTTTCTATATATATTTAACAAAATGTCTAAAATCGCAAGTGACCGGTCACCGTTGGCCATATAGTGTATTCTCTTTCAATGTTTATCAACTGTTGCCAGTTTTGTGCTGTAAAATTAGTTTTTTAAAACTCCCCATGAAAAAAAAAGAGAGAAATCAACTGGCGTAAGGTCTGCGGAACGTAGAGGATGCTCTACGGAACTCGTCGGATTGAAATAATTAACGCCTGTATTTAAATTGATGGCCGTTCTGGTCCAGCAAAATGCTGATATAGCGATGAAATAGCAAACATCGAATGTCATGTCGTTGAGTATTTGCGCACATTCTCTTTCAATGGCTGCTCCTAGTTTATCAACTGTTGCTAGTTTTGTACTGTAAAATTAGTTTTTTTTTTAAACTCCCCATGAAGAAAAAAAAAAGAAGTGAGAGAGAGAAATCAGCTAGCTTAAGCTCTGCGAAACGCAGAGGATGCTGTACGGAACTCGTCCGATTGAAGTAATTAACGCTTGTATTTAAATTGATGGCCGTTCTGGTCCAGCAACATGCTGCTAACGCGATGAAATAGCAAACATCGAGTATCATGTCACTGAGTATTTGCGCATTCTCTTTCAATGGCTGCTCTCAATTCATCAAGTTTTGCAAGTTTTGTACTGTAAAATTAGTCTTTTAAAACATCCCATGAAAAAAAGGGAAAAATCCATTGGCGTGAGGTCTGCGGAACGTGGAGGATTTTCTACAGAACATCCTTTCCAATCCATCTGTTTGGCAGATTCTCATCAAGAAATGCTCTTGCAGTGTGAGGATGCCCTATGTATATTATAAAACAAAACCGTGGCCTTGTGTAACGCTGACATCGTATTGACGCTGGTAATGGCCTGAGCAATGAATTATCTGATTAAATATTACTTTTATCGGAAATTCATCACTTATAAGCATTTCAATGTTTACTCCGTCGATTATATTTTTTTTTAACTGTATCTCAATTTACTGATTTTTTATGGTTTCTAAAATAATTTTCAAGCACGATTTAAGTAAATATATATATATATATAGTTATATATATATATCAGGCGTTTCCCGATTACAAACGATTAAACCGTTTGCGATTAAAGCAATATAAATAGTTATGCATTTGTTTCCGGCTAATATTTCATAACGAAGTTAAAACTTTATAAATAAATAAATAAAATAATACAAATAAATCATGAAGTTAATAGATATTAAATGCTTAAATCACTGAAATTATCAGAATCAAAAAGGCGGCTGTAAGTAGATAAAACTTTGGCAATTTCTATGACTACTAACTGATGGCATACAGGTAATATGAAAGCACGACTTTTAATAAATTTCAAAACTTTATTTAAATACATAATTGATAAAATATATAATGTGAACTTTTAAAAAGTCCAAAGTTTTACTTAAAATGCGACTAAAGTAATGAAAAAGATGTTACAAGTTTAAAATATACATTTTATTTAAAACTTCTTAGTACTTTCAAGCTTTCCAAGCTCATCATCAGAGAATATTTCAATAACTGATTGTTGTTTTTTTTATTTATTTAAAACTTCTTAGTACTTTCAAGCTTTCCAAGCTCATCATCAGAGAATATTTTAATAACTAATTGTTGTATTTTTTTTTATTTAAAACTTCTTAGAAACTAAAAAAGTCCAAAGTTTTACTTAAAAGGCGACTAAAGTAATGAAAAAGATATTACAAGTTTAAAATATACATTTTATTTCAAACTTCTTAGTACTTTCAAGCTTTCCAAGCTCATCATCAGAGAATATTTTAATAACTAATTGTTGTTTTTTTATTTAAAACTTCTTAGTACTTTCAAGCTTTCCAAGCTCATCACCAGAGAATATTTTAATAACTAATTGTTGTTTTTTTTTATTTAAAACTTCTTAGTACTTCCAAGCTTTCCAAGCTCATCATCAGAGAATATTTTAATAACTAATTGTTGTTGTTTTTATTTAAAACTTCTTAGTACTTTCAAGCTTTCCAAGCTCATCATCAGAGAATATTTCAATAACTGATTGTTGTTGTTTTTTTTATTTAAAACTTCTTAGTACTTTCAAGCTTTCGAAGCTCATCATCAGAGAATATTTTAATAACTAATTGTTGTATTTTTTTTTATTTAAAACTTCTTAGAAACTAAAAAAGTCCAAAGTTTTACTTAAAAGGCGACTAAAGTAATGAAAAAGATGTTACAAGTTTAAAATATACATTTTATTTCAAACTTCTTAGTACTTTCAAGCTTTCCAAGCTCATCATCAGAGAATATTTTAATAACTAATTGTTGTTTTTTTTTAAACTTCTTAGTACTTTCAAGCTTTCCAAGTTCATCATCAGAGAATATTTTAATAACTAATTGTTGTATTTTTTTATTTAAAACTTCTTAGTACTTTCAAGCTTTTCAAGCTCATCATCAGAGAATATTTTAATAACTAATTGTTGTATTTTTTTATTTAAAACTTCATAGAAACTAAAAAAGTCCAAAGTTTTACTTAAAAGGCGACGAAAGTAATGAAAAAGATGTTACAAGTTTAAAATATACATTTTATTTCAAACTTCTTAGTACTTTCAAGCTTTCCAAGCTCATCATCAGAGAACATTTTAATAACTAATTGTTGTTTTTTTATTTAAAACTTCTTAGTACTTTCAAGCTTTCCAAGCTCATCATCAGAGAATATTTTAATAACTAATTGTTGTTTTTTTTATTTAAAACTTCTTAGTACTTTCAAGCTTTCCAAGATCATCATCAGAGAATATTTTAATAACTAATTGTTGTTTTTTTTATTTAAAACTTCTTTGTACTTTCAAGCTTTCCAAGCTCATCATCAGAGAATATTTTAATAACTAATTGTTGTTGTTTTTTATTTAAAACTTCTTAGTACTTTCAAGCTTTCCAAGATCATCATCAGAGAATATTTTAATAACTAATTGTTGTTTTTTTTATTTAAAACTTCTTAGTACTTTCAAGCTTTCCAAGCTCATCATCAGAGAATATTTCAATAACTGATTGCTGTTGTTTTTTTTATTTAAAACTTCTTAGTACTTTCAAGCTTTCCCAAGCTCATCATCAGAGAATATTTTAATAACTAATTGTTGTTTTTTTTATTTAAAACTTCTTAGTACTTTCAAGCTTTCCAAGCTCATCATCAGAGAATATTTTAATAACTAATTGTTGTTTTTTTTATTTAAAACTTCTTAGTACTTTCAAGCTTTCCAAGATCATCATCAGAGAATATTTTAATAACTAATTGTTGTTTTTTTTATTTAAAACTTCTTTGTACTTTCAAGCTTTCCAAGCTCATCATCAGAGAATATTTTAATAACTAATTGTTGTTGTTTTTTATTTAAAACTTCTTAGTACTTTCAAGCTTTCCAAGATCATCATCAGAGAATATTTTAATAACTAATTGTTGTTTTTTTTATTTAAAACTTCTTAGTACTTTCAAGCTTTCCAAGCTCATCATCAGAGAATATTTCAATAACTGATTGCTGTTGTTTTTTTTATTTAAAACTTCTTAGTACTTTCAAGCTTTCCCAAGCTCATCATCAGAGAATATTTTAATAACTAATTGTTGTTTTTTTTATTTAAAACTTCTTAGTACTTTCAAGCTTTCCAAGCTCATCATCAGAGAACATTTTAATAACTAATTGTTGTTTCTTAGTACTTGAAAGTACTGGAAAGTATTAAATAAAATGTACATTTTAAACTTGTAACATCTTTTTCATTACTTTAGTCGCCTTTTAGGTAAAACTGTGGACTTTTTTTTTTAAGTTCACATTATATATTTTATGTTGAATCAAGGTGAAAAATTGCGTTTCGCCTTATGATTTTATTTACATAATTGATATTTTTCATATAAACATGGTTTTGGGTGTTATCACTGGATAATCTAAAATATACAGGGCGTTCATAAAAAATACCACAGTTTCAATGGTGTATTATAACAGTTTAATTTAGACTATTTGCAACAAATCATACACCAAATTAATGGCAAACTAACCTAGTATTTCTTACAAATGCCCAATATGTACACCTTTAGCTTTACTTCATTTAACAAGTCCGGAGTAATGGAAGCAATAGCCTCTTCAATTCTGCGTCTCAACTTTGGCAAATCATTAGGTAGCAGCGGAACGTAGACACGATCTTTTATAAAGCCCCAAAGGAAAAAACAGCATGGCTCTAACGGCTTTTAAATCTTTAGCCCAGCGATAACGCTTTACGCTCAGGGGTCGCCATTTTGCATATGTGGCATTGCAAGTGAGTAAATAACAAAGCATGTGCTTGTCTAAGGCTGTTTGAGTTACTCTTTATTTGTGACCTTGAACCAACTCTATACAATGCTTACAGTTGATACTATTAAAATGTATAACTGGGACAATTTTTAATGGAAACCCTGTTTGTTAAATGTAAAATGATGAATCTACGATTTAACAAGAAAGGAAAAATCATGCGTCAATCATAGATTATGAAACACTTTCCAACACATTCATAATAGTGTAACAAAACTGCAGCATTTAAAAATTTAAAATATTACGTGTAATTCAACCAAATGGAAACGCATAACACATTTCAAAACCCAATATCAGCTGTTCTCATCTACAATCGGAAAATTAACTGATTTTTTAGCAGCCCTGTATAGGATATATAGATTTGTATCTATTAACTACATGCATGCCAAAATTTAGTTCACTTAAGAGATACATATACTTCTGTTGAAAATTTCCCTTCAGCAATTTCCTCTAATAAGGAGAACGGTACGTGAATACTTTTGTGCAGCCCTGTATATGAGGTATAGAATTTATGTATGACAGGTAACATACAAAAAAATGAATTAAATTTAAAAGTGCATACCGAATTTTAAACCGTACACTCCAGCAATTATCACTCAAAGGCAATACTGTAACCGATTTCTTTTGTGTGTCCCTGTAAATGAATAAAAAATGCCATGAATGCCCTGTTCTAACGTGATCGTAGTGAAATTCAGTGGTTTATATCAGTGTCAATACATCTGAAATAGCGTAAATTGAAATTCTCTGTACTGTAACCGATTTCTTTTGTGCGTCCGTACATGAGCGACAAATGCTATAAATACTCTATACAATCATTGTAGTCATCTTTTAGCGAAATTCAGTGATTTATTACAGTTTCAATACATTTGAAACAGCGTAATCTCATTGAAATACTCTGCAAACGATTTTTCCCCATATACCGTAATGTAATGGAATACTTTTGAGTGCCCCTGTAATTGAACTATTAATCCTACATACCTCATATACAATACCAAACATGCTTTGGTGACCCTAAATAACCTTTATCAATTTCATAAAAATCCGAGTATGTTTACGGGAGTTAGAGCGTGGACAGACAGACAAACCGAATGCATAAACACTTTTCAACTTTGTTGGAAAGGTTTAAAAAAAATGCTTTTCATCTATATTCTCTAATCCATTTTGGCAGGTTTTACTGTACTACTTTTTTTCTTTTTCCTAACATTATAAAACAAAAAGAAAAACTGCTAAGTTAGATTTTTGTTTTCTTGCTATAAAATTTCATTTTACTTTTAAATTTAGTTTTCAAACATTTTCTCCAGATATTTTTTTATTTTAAATATATGTAATAAAAGTAATTCCTTTTTTTTTTTACCAACAGTTCCTTAAAATATATTCTCAGTCGCGGCAGACTTTTAAAATGTTCGGAGAAATATATCTTTTTCAGCACGTATTTCGAAAAAATATCTGATAAAATGTATTAACTTCCATCTTATTCTGGAAATTGAATCGATTTCAGAGAGGTAGAGAGAGAAAAAAATGTTTTAAAAATAGAAGCTTTAAGAAAATAAACGTTTCTAAAGAACGAAAAAAAACTATCCGAAAAACTGCTGTGGGGGGAATGTTTGCTTTTATCTCTTCAGTATTGCGATCGATATAAAATTGCCAAACTTTAAACATCTAGTGGCATAAAGAATTCTAAAAAATCTTCTAAATGCAGTTTTCCTACTTGCAGAGCATACAAGAACGTTAACATGCATGACTGCAGATATTCTGCATTTCAAGCTGACCTATCGCCATCTTGTTTCCTGTAATTTTATATGCATGCAAATAAAATTACCTGTAATTTCCTGTAATTTTATATGCGTGGGGTATAGAATTCGACTTATTATCTCACTATTGGATTAATTGGATTATAGAATTATATATAGGATGGCCAAAAATAAACGCCTCAATTTCAAAATTCAATTATTCATTAACTATAATAAATTTGAAGATGGAAAAAATGACATTTATATCTGGTTGTTCTTAAATTTTATGTACTGTAATTGTTAAAGCAGTCCATATTTTCATCAGTAGATGGCGCTGTGCGGTTTCAAACTACAATAATGCTCTAACTGGCATGTAAAACTGCATAAAAATATCTAGAGTGGTATTATTTATTCTATTTATTAATTAAAACACAAAAAGACCAGTGAACTTTTTTAATTTATTAGAGCATTCCTAATGTTTGAGAGGTGCAGCGACATCTATTGACGGAAACCTGGACTGTTTTTAGAATTACAGTAAGTGAAATTTAAGAGCCACTCATTTCATAGTCATATTTATTATAGTTAATGAATTATTGAATTTTCAAATTGGGCCATTATTTCTGGTCACCCTATATTATCTCTTAAGTCTTATGATCTGTTTAAAATTGCCACATGTTTAGACATCTGGTATCATAAAAAATTCTAAAGAGTTCTTTCTAAATGCAGTATTCCTGTTTTCGGAGCATACAGGAAAATTAGCATGTTTCAGTTTTTTCAAACACAATTGCAGATATTTTGCATTTCTATTTTACCTTTGACCTATTATCGTCATCTTGTTTTCTGTAATTTAGCATTGCTTGTAAATTTTCAACCTTTATCGTATGAAATGTGTATAAAATGAAACCTATTTTTTCCTCTATATATCATCTATTAAGTTATCACATTAATCATTATTTTATGTTATTCTGTCCTCTATTATATATGTTATTTTTGACAATAAATATAATATTGTCGAACTTTAAACATCCAGTGTCATAAAGAATTCTAAAACATCTTCTAAAATGTAATTTTTCCTGCTTGCGGGGCCATGCAAGAAACGTTTATAAGCTTGACTCCAGATATTATTCTATAATTGAAGCTGACATATCTCCAACTTTTTTCTTGTAATTTTGAATACATACAACTTTTAGTACCTTTATTCTGAGAAATGAGTATGGAATTAAACATTATTATCTTTGTAAATATTATTTAATTATTGGACCAAATATGCTATCTCTTTTTTACAATCGATATAAAACATTAAACATATAGTGGCATTAAACAATTCTAAAACATCTTCTAAATGTAGTTTTCCCGATTCCGAGATATACAAAAACGTTAACATACGTGACTGCAGATATTATTCTACGCTTCAAACTGACATACCGCAAATTTTTATCTTTTAATTTTGAATGCTTGCTGTTTTTAGTACCTTTATCGCATGAAATGGCGTATAGAATTACACATTAAAACCCTATAAATATTATTAAACTATATATGTTCTCTTCAATCTTACGATCGATATAAAATTTCCAAACTTTAAACATCTAGGGGCATAAAATTTTTTAAACATCTTCTAAATGTAGTGTTCGTGCTTGCTAGGCCATACAGGAAGTGTTAATTAAACATTGTTATCTCTATAAATATTATCTAATTTTTGAACTTATGTATGCTATCTCTTCAATCTTGATCGTTATAAAATTGCCAAACATTAAACATATAGTGGCATTTTGGATACATACAATTTTTAAAACCTTTCATCTTATGAAATGAGTATAGAATTAAACATTATTATCTTTATTAAATATTATCTAATTATTGGGCTACATATGCTCTCTCTTCAATCTTACAACCGTTATAAAATTGCCAAACATTAAACATATAGTGGCATAAAAAATTCTAAAACATCTTCTAAATGTAGTGTTCCTGCTTACTAGACATACAGGAAGTGTTTCTTTACGTTTATCGAATAAAATGAAACATTATTATCTCTATAAATATTATCTAATTTTTGAACTTATATATGCTATCTCTTCAATCTTACGATCGGTATAAAATTGCCAAACATTAAACATATAGTGGCATTTTTGGATACATACAATTTTTAAAACCTTTCATCTTATGAAATGAGTATAGAATTAAACATTATTATCTTTATTCTGTTTAAAAATGGCACATGTTTAGACATCTAGTATCATAAAAAATTCTAAAGAGTTCTTTCTAAATGCAGTATTCCTGTTTTCGGAGCATACAGGAAAATTAGCATGTTTCAGTTTTTTAAAACACAATTGCAAATATTTTGCATTTCTATCTTACCTTTGACCTATTATCGTCATCTTGTTTTCTGTAATTTAGCATTGCTTGTAAATTTTCGACCTTTATCGTATGAAATGTGTATAAAATGAAACCTATTTTTTCCTCTATATATCATCTATTAAGTTATCACATTAATCATTATTTTATGTTATTCTGTCCTCTATTATATATGTTATTTTTGACAGTAAATATAATATTTTCGAACTTTAAACATCCAGTGTCATAAAGAATTCTAAAACATCTTCTAAAATGTAATTTTTCCTGTTTGCGGGGCCATGCAAGAAACTTTTATAAGCTTGACTCCAGATATTATTCTATAATTGAAGCTGACATATCTCCAACTTTTTTCTTGTAATTTTGAATACATACAACTTTTAGTACCTTTATTCTGAGAAATGAGTATGGAATTAAACATTATTATCTTTGTAAATATTATTTAATTATTGGACCAAATATGCTATCTCTTTTTTACAATCGATATAAAACATTAAACATATAGTGGCATTAAACAATTCTAAAACATCTTCTAAATGTAGTTTTCCCGATTCCGAGATATACAAAAACGTTAACATACGTGACTGCAGATATTATTCTACGCTTCAAACTGACATACCGCAAATTTTTATCTTTTAATTTTGAATGCTTCCTGTTTTTAGTAACTTTATCGCATGAAATGGCGTATAGAATTACACATTAAAACCCTATAAATATTATTAAACTATATATGTTCTCTTCAATCTTACGATCGATATAAAATTTCCAAACTTTAAACATCTAGGGGCATAAAATTTTTTAAACATCTTCTAAATGTAGTGTTCGTGCTTGCTAGGCCATACAGGAAGTGTTAATTAAACATTGTTATCTCTATAAATATTATCTAATTTTTGAACTTATGTATGCTATCTCTTCAATCTTGATCGTTATAAAATTGCCAAACATTAAACATATAGTGGCATTTTGGATACATACAATTTTTAAAACCTTTCATCTTATGAAATGAGTATAGAATTAAACATTATTATCTTTATTAAATATTATCTAATTATTGGGCTACATATGCTCTCTCTTCAATCTTACAACCGTTATAAAATTGCCAAACATTAAACATATAGTGGCATAAAAAATTCTAAAACATCTTCTAAATGTAGTGTTCCTGCTTACTAGACATACAGGAAGTGTTTCTTTACGTTTATCGAATAAAATGAAACATTATTATCTCTATAAATATTATCTAATTTTTGAACTTATATATGCTATCTCTTCAATCTTACGATCGGTATAAAATTGCCAAACATTAAACATATAGTGGCATTTTTGGATACATACAATTTTTAAAACCTTTCATCTTATGAAATGAGTATAGAATTAAACATTATTATCTTTATTCTGTTTAAAAATGGCACATGTTTAGACATCTAGTATCATAAAAAATTCTAAAGAGTTCTTTCTAAATGCAGTATTCCTGTTTTCGGAGCATACAGGAAAATTAGCATGTTTCAGTTTTTTAAAACACAATTGCAAATATTTTGCATTTCTATCTTACCTTTGACCTATTATCGTCATCTTGTTTTCTGTAATTTAGCATTGCTTGTAAATTTTCGACCTTTATCGTATGAAATGTGTATAAAATGAAACCTATTTTTTCCTCTATATATCATCTATTAAGTTATCACATTAATCATTATTTTATGTTATTCTGTCCTCTATTATATATGTTATTTTTGACAGTAAATATAATATTTTCGAACTTTAAACATCCAGTGTCATAAAGAATTCTAAAACATCTTCTAAAATGTAATTTTTCCTGCTTGCGGGGCCATGCAAGAAACTTTTATAAGCTTGACTCCAGATATTATTCTATAATTGAAGCTGACATATCTCCAACTTTTTTCTTGTAATTTTGAATACATACAACTTTTAGTACCTTTATTCTGAGAAATGAGTATGGAATTAAACATTATTATCTTTGTAAATATTATTTAATTATTGGACCAAATATGCTATCTCTTTTTTACAATCGATATAAAACATTAAACATATAGTGGCATTAAACAATTCTAAAACATCTTCTAAATGTAGTTTTCCCGATTCCGAGATATACAAAAACGTTAACATACGTGACTGCAGATATTATTCTACGCTTCAAACTGACATACCGCAAATTTTTATCTTTTAATTTTGAATGCTTCCTGTTTTTAGTAACTTTATCGCATGAAATGGCGTATAGAATTACACATTAAAACCCTATAAATATTATTAAACTATATATGTTCTCTTCAATCTTACGATCGATATAAAATTTCCAAACTTTAAACATCTAGGGGCATAAAAATTTTTAAACATCTTCTAAATGTAGTGTTCGTGCTTGCTAGGCCATACAGGAAGTGTTAATTAAACATTGTTATCGCTATAAATATTATCTAATTTTTGAACTTATGTATGCTATCTCTTCAATCTTGATCGTTATAAAATTGCCAAACATTAAACATATAGTGGCACTTTGGATACATACAATTTTTAAAACCTTTCATCTTATGAAATGAGTATAGAATTAAACATTATTATCTTTATTAAATATTATCTAATTATTGGGCTACATATGCTCTCTCTTCAATCTTACAACCGTTATAAAATTGCCAAACATTAAACATATAGTGGCATAAAAAATTCTAAAACATCTTCTAAATGTAGTGTTCCTGCTTACTAGACATACAGAAAGTGTTTCTTTACGTTTATCGTATAAAATGAAACATTATTATCTCTATAAATATTATCTAATTTTTGAACTTATATATGCTATCTCTTTAATCTTACGATTGGTATAAAATTGCCAAACATTAAACATATAGTGGCATTTTGGATACATACAATTTTTAAAACCTTTCATCTTATGAAATGAGTATAGAATTAAACATTATTATCTTTATTAAATATTATCTAATTATTGGGCTACATATGCTCCCTCTTCAATCTTACAACCGTTATAAAATTGCCAAACATTAAACATATAGTGGCATAAAAAATTCTAAAACATCTTCTAAATGTAGTGTTCCTGTTTGCTAGACATACAGGAAGTGTTTCTTTACGTTTATCGTATAAAATTAAACATTATTATCTCTATAAATATTATCTAATTTTTGACCTTATATATGCTATCTCTTCAATCTTACGATCGATATAAAAATTCCAAACATTAAACATATAGTGGCATTTTGGATACATACAATTTTAAAAACCTTTCATCTTATGAAATGGGTATAGAATTAAACATTATTATCTTTATTAAATAGTATCTAATTACTGGGCTACATATGCTCTCTCTCTTACAACCGCTATAAAATTGCCAAACATTAAACATATAGTGGCATAAAAAATTCTAAAACATCTTCTAAATGTAGTGTTCCTGCTTGCTAGACATACAGGAAGTGTTTCTTTACGTTTATCGTATAAAATTAAACATTATTATCTCTATAAATATTATATAATTTTTGAACTTATATATGCTGTCTCTTCAATCTTACGATCGGTATAAAATTGCCAAACATTAAACATAGAGGCATAAACAATTGAAGAGCTAAGTGGAAGAACATGTTAAGTAACAAAATTACATTTGAAGAAATTTGATGTGAAAGTTTTTGTTATCAATTTTAATGATTTATTTTCTGTTTGATACCATGTGTTCAAAATATTAACAGGTGTGGTACTAAACTCTATCAAAAAACTTATTCATATTTAATTTTTAAATATTAAAAAATATTAATATTATTTGCATTATTAAATATTAAAATATTAAATATTAACGGATAATGTCTTAAATCTTCAAGCCTAAATAGAACTTTGGCATTTTAGCTTTACCATGTGGTAGAATACCTGATAACACCTTCATCCAAAAGATAAAATAATTTTTAAGAAAATGTAGCATAACATGTTCTTCCACTCAGCTCTTCAATTCTAAAAGATCATCTAAATGCAGTTTCCCAGCTTACAAGCCAATACAAAAACATTAACATGCATGACTGTAGATATTACTAATATGAATTCCAAGCTATCCTATCGCTATCTTGTTTTCTATAACTTTCAATGCTTACAAATGGCATCTTTGTCGCAATAAATGGTGTATGGAATAGCATTGATTACAGTGAACATAAAAGGAAGGGTAATAAAATTAGTTTTATATACGTTATATGTGCAGAGTGTCCGAAAAAGATGCCTGAATTTCAAAATTCAATAATTTAATGACTATAATATATATAAAGATGAAATAAGTTACATGTTAATAAATTAACTTATAAGATGCATACACATTAATCTTTAAACTAATTCTAATTTTCATCAATAGATGGTGCTGTGCTGTCTCAATTTCTAAGAATTTTAAATTAACTCAAACTCAAATTTTCCTTGTTTCAATAAGTAAACAGAAGGAAGGGTAAAAAGTGACATTTTATATAAATTTACACATTAATTTGGACATTTTTACAAATTGAGATAATGCAGTACCACCTACTGACGAAAAAGTGAACTACTTTTTTAATTTCTGTATGCAAATTTTATGAAGTATCTGACAAATATGTCACTTATTTAATCTCTATATTTGTTATGTTGAATTGTTATTTTTATTTTTATTTCGGCAGTCTTCTTTGGAATACCCTGTATGTTTGTAGACAAATTTGGTATGTTTCACTGTATCTATGATTTTACAAGGTCAATTTTTACAAATGAAGTATCGCCAAAGCTTGGCAAAGACATCTTCTCCTGATGTCCTTAGGGGTGTTCTCCAATCCAAAAGGGCAACTTTCTGACATAAGTTTTAATTTATTTTTGTTCGAAAATGCATGAAACTAGCTGGTGTTGTTGTTCAAAAACTATGTAATTCAGCTGTTTTTTTTTTTCTAATTTTTTTTTTCTAATTTTTTTTTTTTTTTTTTTTTTTTTTTTTTTTTTTTTTTGCAAACGCAATAGATCTTTCAGGAAATTGTGTCAAAGTGGGCGTTTTCAACCGAATTTCCGCACGGAGGAAGAAAGAGCACTCAAGAGCGGTCTTAAAACGTGTTTGTCACGTGATCAAAATTGCTTATAACTCAGTAGGTAATTGATTGATCCAAAAAGTAGAAAAAACAGTTCAATTCCAAATCGCTTCCATGGCCAGGCTTCCCAATTTTATACCTTTCCGTTAAAAAATGAATTTGCAAATGTGTCAAAAAGTTTTTGCACTTGTTGAGCAGAGCAGTTAAGAACAGCCTTAAAAGATTATCTGCGTTCCATTTTATATGCGTGTATAACTTTCAATATTTTTACTTTAATTGTTTCACATGATCTAAAGATCAAAAATTTCTTTTTTCCATGTTATAACTTATAGTTTTTTAAGTTAATAGAAAATAGTTTAATAGAAAATAATATAAATAGCATAATAGTTTAATAGAAAAGTACATTTCTTACGATTGGCAAAACATTACTTGAAAATTTTTTTTCGTGATTTTCTAAAGCTAAGTGCTTTTGAAGGTTTAAAATTTAATTATCAAAACTCTCATAGAAATTTTCCCTTATCATTAAGGACACTTTAATTTGTCTTTGAGTTATAACTTTAAAACAGCGTGTGAATGCTCTTATGAAAGATCACAATAACAGCCGTTTAAAGTATTTATTACATATAGTTGTTATCAATGGAACAATGTAAATGGTGTTCTGTATTACCTAGCTGCGGAGCAACTTAACATTCAATTTAAAGGTGGTTCGACTAGGTGAAGCAAAGGGATCCATGAGAGAAAATTGCTTAAGTGTGGTTAATCCACATTTAAAAAAAAAAAAAAAAAAAAAAAAAAAAAAAAAAAAAAAAACTATACTTTAATGACTAAAGTAGAAGTGAGAGTAAATGAAATACTTAAAAGATTAATATTATTTAGATGAAAATATTAAAATATAATTTTTTAAATATACTGGTATTAATCGAAAAAAAAAAAAGTAACATTATAAATAAGTTTTTTTCCGCTGCCAACAGTAACATTGTAATTTTGTGCATAGTTTTATGTCATAAAAAATAAAATAAATCTACATTTTGAAGGTTTAGAAAAATAAATATTCCGCAAAGATTTAATATTTAACTCCCGTAATAAACAATTTTAAAACGCTAATTTATTCTTCATAAAATATGCTACTATTTTGCCTTTAAAAATATTTATACTGCAAGCATAAAAATTCAAGTTTCTAAAAAAAATTCTTCGGTGCTTTCTTTTACAGAATTACCATAACCTTCAGCGTACATTAAATTCGTCGAAATTATTATTTCCGGATTATGTATTTCTTTTCCCTACAAGAAAATATTTCTCGACAAAATTGCATTTTAAATATTTTTTATGTAAAATAAAAATACTGCATCATCTGCTTAGTCGTTCATGATTTTGACATTTGTTCTCCACTTTAATTTCTTTCCACTTTTGAAATATTTTCCTACAAAAGCGAATACGTTTATTTAATTTGGACGGAGCTCTGCTTTTGCTGTTACTGTCTCAGGATTTTAGAATCCAGCGTTATATTAAAACCACTCTATCGCATGAAAAGCAAAGAGGATTGCTTTTCGATGTTATCTAAATTTAAATGCATTTATTCCAAGAACAAGAAAATAAAATATATCCGCGATGGCTTTTGGCTGTTCATCCAAGCATATGATATGAATCTAAATCAAATGTAGCGTGCATTTTTACTATTCAATTTTGATTCATTATCGAAAAATAAAATATAGCATTTACCATATCTATTTATTCAATTCTTTGTTTAATAATGCTTATTTTTCCGGATTTAGGAATATTTTATAAGTTATAAGAGATATGATGTAACATGTGAACTTTGTTAGAGAAAGTAATTCAAAACTTAAATTTATCTTTATTGCGAAATAAAATATTACATTTTCAAAATTTTCATCTGAAAGGGGAGGGGGGTATAAATATGATCTGAAATGTACTTATTTATTTCAGATTACATAGTTTTTAAAGTATATAAAAAATATTTTTCTGATAAAATATTTTTCTAAAATAACTGCTAGAAAATTAACGAAGTCAGACGCAGTTTTCTTTTAAGTTTTCTCTTTGAGGTTCTTTTTTCTTCTGGGAATTGCGATAAATCATAAAATAAAGTAAAACCAATTGAGCATGTTAAATAATAATCTTTTTATACGTTAAGACCCACTGAGAAATAAAAATGTATTTATCTAAAACTTATATTAAAACACATTATTTCTTTTTTTACGTTACGAAACTTAAATTAAAATTTTTCATTCATTTGCTAAAAATAAAATATAGCATTTACCATATATATTTAGTCAATTCTTCGTTTAATAACACTTATTTTTCTGGATTTGGGAATATTTTATCAAGTAAGGTATAAGGTATATCATGTAAAAATTGAATTTTTTTAGAGAAAGCAAATCAAAACTTAAATTTAACTTTGTTACGAAATAAAATATTACATTTTCAAAATTTTCATCTGAAGGGGTGGGGGGAGCAGCAGCATCAAAATGATCTCAAATGTACTTATTTATTTCAGATTACATAGTTTTAAAGTGTATATAAAATGTTTTTTTCTGGTAAAATATTTTTCTAAAATAACTGCTAGAAAATTAAAAAAGTCAGACGCAGTTTCTTTTAAGTTTTCTCTTTGTGGTTCTTTTTTCTTCTAGGAATTGCGATAAATCGTAAGATAAAGTAAAACCAATTGAGCATGTTAAATAATAATCTTTTTATACGTTAAGATCCACTGAGAAATAAAAATGTATTTATCTAAAACAATTACATTGCTTTTATACGTTACGAAACTTAAATTAATAAATTAAAATTTTTAATTCATTTGCTAAAAATAAAATTTAGCATTTACCATTTATATTTAGTCAATTCTTTGTTTAATAATGCTTATTTTTCTGGATTTGGGAATATTTTATAAAGTAAGGTATAAGATATATCATGTAACAATTGAATTTTGTTATAGAAAGTAAGTCAAAACTTTATTGCGAAATAAAATTTCAAAATTTTCATCTGAAGGGGTGGGGGGGGGAGCAGCATCAAAATGACCTCACATGTACTTATTTATTTCAGATTACATAGTTTTAAAGTGTATATAAAATGTTTTTTCTGATAAAATATTTTTCTAAAATAACTGCTTGAAAATTAAAGAAGTCAGACGCAGTTCCTTTTGAGTTTTCTCTTTGAGTTTCTTTTTTCCTCTGGGAATTGCGATAAATTGTAAGATAAAATAAAACCAATTGAGCATGTTAAATAATTATCTTTTTATACGTTAAGATCTACTGAGAAATAAAAATGTATTTATCTAAAACAGTTACATTGCTTTTATACGTTACTAAACTTACATTAATAAATTAAAATTTTTGATTCATTTGCTAAAAATAAAATATAGCATTTACTATATCTATTTATTCAATTCTTTGTTTAATAATACTTATTTTTCTGGATTTGGGAATATTTTATAAAGTAAGGTATAAGATATATCATGTAACAAGTGAACTTTGTTAGAGAAAGTAAGTCAAAACTTAAATTTCTCTTTATTGCGTAATAAAATATTACATTTTCCAAAATTTCATCTGAAAGGGGGAAAAATGAGCATTAAAATGATCTCAAATTTATTTCAGATTACGTAGTTTTTAAAGTGTATAAAAAATATTTTTCTGATAACATATTTTTCTAAAATAACTGCTTGAAAATTAAAGAAGTCAGACGCAGTTCCTTTTGAGTTTTTCCTTTGAGTATCTTTTTTCTAAAAACCATCGATGTACTGTGCGTTCGTCACATCTCTGTTAAACGCTTCATTGACATTTCGAGTTGTCTGTGCTTCGTTAGTTCCACGACGGAACTCGTAATTTAAAATAATGCAAACTTTGAACTTATCCGTGGTTTACAAAACTTAACCTCCAAAAGACAATTTGACGAATTACCAGAAACAAAATCGTGCATCTGAAAAGTAGAGGGCGCGTACCTTCGCAATAAATAAAAACAAAAAACTCTCGAAGTAAAATTACACAGTGAAATTACACCGGAAATTATTGAACATTAAAATACGGGAAATTTTTCACATTGCTAACTAAGTGTAAACCAACATAGTGAAATGGCTTCTCGGCTTGGACATTTTTCGCTATGTTGGTTTACGCTCAGTTAGCAAGGTGAACAATTTCACGTATTTAATGTTCAAATATTAAAGATATCGAGAATCAAACTTGATGCTTGAGGAAATCGGACATTTTATACTTAATGACCTAATAATTATCCAATTCTTTTTTTTAATAATGCTTATTTTTCTTAATTTTAATATTTATAAGATATCTTGTAACATGTGAACTTTATTAGAGAAGTAATTCAAAACCTACATTTCCCGTTATTGTGAAATGAAATATTACATTTTCTAAAACTTCATCCGAAGAAAAAATAAAGATAATCAAAAGGATCTCAAATGCATTTCGTCATTTCAGATTACAAAATTTTTAAAGTAGGCAAAAAATATTTTCGTATAAAATAATTTTCTGAAGTAATTTCTTTAAAATTAAAGAAGCCGTATGCAGTTACTTGTAAATTTTTAGTAAAGCCGTAAGATAAAATAAAAATAAAAACAGCTGTGCATACTTTTTTTACTAGGTTGAGCAAAAAATTCTGGGAAGTTTGTGAAAGCATTTTGTAGCCGAAATTCCTGAACTCCCATAGATATACCACTAGTACGGTACAAATTCTGGTAACTATTAGATTAAAAAATTCCCAGAACTTTTTGCTCAACCTAATACTTAAAATCCAACACAGATATCATAAACTTTTCTATAGCTATCATAGATACGTTGCTTTTATTTATTTCTGAACATAAACTTATTAATTTGGCAATTTTGAATTAGTAAAATCAACAATTTTTCTGGATTTAAGAATATTTTATAAAAGTAAGATATAAGGCATATCATGTAACATGTTAACTTTTCACAGAAAATAATTTGAAACTCCCATATGTTTTTATGGCGAAATGAAGTAATATTACATTTTCCGAATTTTTATCTGTAATTTAAAAAAAAAGAGCATCAAATAGATCTCAAGTGTATTTCTTCGTTTTGAATTACATAATTTTTAAAGTACTTAAAAATATTTTTTGGAAAAATATTTTACTGAAGTAAGTACTTTAAAATAAAAAAAGGCAGATACAGCTACTTTTGAATTTTTTTAATAGATTCGAAGATAAAATAAAAGCAATACGAGTGTTAAATAATAATCTTTTACACGTTAAGACCTAAAAATTTCTTTAGTGCATTCCTAAATATAAACCAATTTATTTAACAATTTTGATTCTCTATTGCAAAATAAAATATAGCACTTACCCTATATATTTATTCAATTCTTTGTTTAATAATGCTTATTTGTCTGGATTTAGGCCTATTTTATAAAATAGGATATAAGATATATTATGTAAAATGTAAACTATGTTACAGTAATTAATTCAAAACCAGCACTCCTTGTTATTATGAAATAATATATTAACTTTTATCTTTTAATTTCTTCTGAAAAAAAAAAAATAGAAAGCATTAAAAATCTTCATTTCACCTAACATATGTTTTTAAGTACATAAAAAATATGTTCGGATAAAATATTGTACTTAAGTATATGCTTGAAAATCAAAGAAGCCAGTCTACAGTTATTTTGATTATTTTGTAAAAGTTATGAGATAAGATAAAAACCAATTCAACGTGTTGAATAATAATATTTTATAATTTAAGACTTACTCATATGTCATAAAAAATTTATTTATCAATGCATTGCTTTTATACATGCCTAAACATAAACTTATTAATTTAACTCCTTTGCGACTAGCGACTTTTACAGAACTTTTAATCTTTTATCACCTGTTTTTCAAAACAAAAATATTTCCCTAATTGAATCTGGAAAATGTGCTCATTAATTAAGGCAAAATTTACAAAAAAAAATAACTGATGTGAATAATCAAGGATTTGCGTCACGTATATGGTGACGCTCGTCCCGAAGGGGTTAACAATTTTGATTCATTATCAAAAAATAAAGCATAGCATTTATGATATCTATTTATTAAATATTTGGTTTAAAAATGCTTATTTTTCTTGATTTAGGAATATTTTATAAAATTAAAACGTAAGACATATTATGTAATATGTGAACTTTGATCGAAAATGTAATTCAAAACTTACATTTCTTTTTATTACGAAATAACATGTACATGGTAATTCAAAACTTATCATTCAAATTTCGTGGGGAGGTAGGAAATACGTCAGGAAACAGTTTTCACATAGGAAAGTATGTCCGCAAATGTCATCTAAATAAAGGTTAAAAGAAACGGAAAGAACAAAATTAAACGAGAAGTTTCCAGACATCCGATAATGAAGGCGTTGAATAAAGGTCATTAACGAGATTTTTAGAGTTTTTAAAGATGTAAAAGGCTTCGTGAAAGTCGAAATGAGAAGTGGAAATAGGAGAAGAAATAACACTAGCTTTAGGGAAGTCAAAACAATGATTGGGACGCAATGGAAGGTTGGACACACACAGCGCCCTCTACATACGCATGCGTACATTTGCGGACATACTTTTCTATGTAAAATCGGTTTCCTGACGTATTCCCTACCTCCCCACGGAATTTGAATGATAAGTTTTGAATCACCTGTATATTCCAAAATTTCATTTAAAGGGGGAAAAAAAGCATCAAAATGACCTCAAATGCTCTTCTTCATTTCAGATTACATAGTTTTTAACGTACATAAAACATATTTGTCTGGTAAACAAACTACTTTACTTTAAAACCGCTTGAAAGTTAAAGAAGTCAAATGCAGTTACTTTTGAATTTTTGTATAAATCTTAAGATAAAATGAAATCATTTGGGTGCTTTAAAAATTAATTTATTATACTTTAATGCCAATTCACATGTCATAAACATTTCTTCACCTAATAACTACATTACTTTTGTGCATTTCTAAACGTAATATAACTAGGAACACGCATGCGATGCCTGCACAAAATTGAGCTGAGCGAGTTAATTTGCAAACATTTATTTGATGTCGTCATACAGACATTGATAATTTTTCATTTTTAAATGAACTTTAGTCACTGTATGAGAGTTTGTGTTCGTGCATTTCAAAAACTGCTTTCTCATATTTGCACTGAGGCCATTATGCTTAAAATATAAACAGTAAACACTGATCTGATATCCGTATCCCATGGATAAATAATAACAATAGCCGTGCATGCGTTGAAAATGTATCTCATGTATAGTTGATGTAATAATTGCTTGACTTTTTTTTTAAATAAACACACTTAAGTTTATCTTTGCTATGTTCATGATATAAGGTAAATATAATAAAATATAAGGATAATATTTATGATATAAGGTAAATATACTACTGTTAATAAATTTGTGCAGCGTTGAACCAACTTTGGTATTGCAGTAGCTGCAACATAAAATGGTGAAATCTTATTCTAACATTTAGAGCTACAAATGCTGGAACGAGATTTCAAGATTTTATAGTTGCAGCTACAGCAGCACCAAAAGTTAGTTCGAACCAACACAAAAATTTTAACAATGCAAACCTTTACAAAACAATGAAAAGGAAAAAAATGACCAGTTTAGAAAACTTGCATACTATCTGGGAACGACCGAGAATTCTAGGCTTTGAGTTTAGCGTACCGTATAGGATGTTACTGGTTTGGGAATTTTAGGTGAAATTAAAAGTGTTATCGTAAAGCGCGGCTAACGACGGCTAATTTATAACATGAAGTAAGATTATATCGGGTTCTTGTTCCTACCATTAAGACAAAGTAGAGTAAGTTTGCCATAATCCCTTGAATCAACCATTGATCCAATGTATAGGCGCATGGAGCAGAGTCCTCTGGCCGAAACCCCACATGTTCTAAACTATGAAAACCACTGCCATAAAAATTAGGTGGTATAGAAACGCATGCGCAGTGGCGTGTCTTGGTTTGAGCGATTGGGGCAATTAAAAAACATAGCACCCCTTCTTAGTTGCTGCTAGAATTTTTAGTGCTTCAGTTCTTTGGTAAAAGCATTTTTTGGCGTCCCTAAAATTTTTGCTTTTAGGACATTCTTTTCCGGGACGACCATTCCCTACACTACACCGCTGTGCATACATATGTTTAAATTTTTAAGTTGTTCTATAAATTGTTAAGTTGTTTTTAAATTGTTCTAAAAATAAAAAGTCCAAACACGTTAAAAACACTCTGCTTCCGTGTGTAACATTTCTTTTTTTATGTGATCCAAAGTCAGAAAATAAGTAAAAGGGAGAGAACACACACTTGCAGAGATAAGCCTTATTTTACTGGATGGGAGGCTCAAGATGTGTCACAAAACAATGAACAAGGAGTTCTTAAGTGTAACCTAAGTAACTCTCTGAAGGCAGAAAATCAATGTAAATGGTAAAACTAAAAATTTGATTAAATTTATCTGTAATAAAACCTTTCAAAACGAAATCTGTATATGACAGGCCAATATAGAAACATTTTATGATGCAGGCAAAAAGTATACAATATAACTGTATGTGAGAAGTTACTTGTTAAAACAGAAACCTGAAGCAGAGTTTTTTGCTGTACGTCTTAGCGCGTTTTTCTGTAATAGTTTCATGCTTTTAAATGGTGACTATATTTTATTCATCTCTATTTTTATGGTATTAATTATTGTTTAAAGGGTATAACAATGTAGCTGGGATAATCTAGTTATCTGATCTATTAGAGTCCGTTATCTTGAAGAAATAGTTACCCCAGTGATCGAACACAATTGCATATCAACAAATTTCTTTTACCCTAGTCCATAATCTAAATAGATGCGATTTCTGTGAAATCTTGGATAAAAATCTTCCGTTGCTTGAAAATCTGAAATATACTCTACATATTACTTTTTTCCTACCGAGCATTTTTGTTTTTATTTTGTATTTTTTATGCAGTTTTAAGTACGTGACAAGCAATTTTCATGGGGATGATTGATTCTAAATCTGTTCTATTTTCTTATATCTGACATTCCCTTCCATTAAAAGCAACCCATCTTTTGAGTGCTTTTATATCATGTTGGCGCAATTGGCGAGAGTAAAAAATGAATAAAGCAATAAAATGGCAGAGTAACCCCAAAAAGCCGAAGACGGCAAGGAAATAAAAATGCTGGAACTGTTGTGACGGATTTAACAAATGGCCTTCCGTATATTAAAACGACCTCTGCTATGTTTAGAGGGACTTTTATGTATATTTTTCTCTCCAGCCCTCCTCCTCAGCGAAACACTAGATGCATTTAAAAGAATGCAGAACGACATGGTTGCCATAACAACAGCTTGAGAGACAGGCAAAGCAACCAATAAAATGCTGACAGACTGGTTGTTTTAAAATTCGTTCTTTTTTGCTGCTTTCACGCCACTTGGGTTCGAATGCATTTCCAAAATGTCTTTATGGTACAAGATTTTTTTTCCCGTTATTTGTGTGAAAATGCTGTAAAAGTAAGAATTCTAACCCCGTTTTACATTCTTTATTTTTTGTGACATACGATATTTCTTTACATAGTTTTTTTTTCTTTTTGAGCAAATGCAAATGATCTCAAAGACGCAGTCACAAAGACTTAAAACTTGGGGATGTAAAATTCTGGTTTTCTTTAAAAAATAAGAAAAAGCAGTTTAGAGAAAATACGAACTTCTTTGCTGAGTAGATTATTTGAATTCTTTATGTCGGTTGCTAGGAAACAGGTTCTCCAAAATCGTCATCTCGTAATTTATTTCAACACTTGATGTGATAGAGAAAAGCAAATATAAATGTGCGGCACTAAATTTATATTCTATTCCGAAAGTCATAGATGTTGTTGAAAAATTTTTACAAATACCTTAATGACATCTTAAACACGCATTCTGTCATATAAGCACAAAGACATATTTTGGTCTTGTAAGAAAATTTGCATAGAAAAATTTTAAAACATTCTTTTGGTTATTGCAGGGATTCAGTTCGTAAAGCCAGTGACTTTTTCAAAGAGGTTCGTATTTATTTCTTAAAATATTGTCAATCGCTTCCGTGAAAAGTTAAAAATCCTTAGTATAAAAGTTGTAAAAGTCTTGTATAAAAATCTTCCCTCAGCTGCTTTTATAATTATTAAATTAAGAGAGACCCGTGTACGTAGAACGTATTTTTGTGATGAATAATACACATAAATTATTGATGATAATTAATAATTATTAAACTGACATTTACTTATGATTATATTATTTTCACTGGGAAATGTATAAATGCATAAAGTGATTATTTACGTCAAATATAATCTTTTAGCCTGAAATACTGAATATGGCATAAAGTATAAAGCATTATATATATCTAGGAACGGTGAATCATGCCCTTGAAACTTAAGTTTTACTCTGATGGGGCAAAATAGGTACGCACTCAAACTCTGTGAAACAAGGGATGTCAGATAACGCATGAGTTATAGAAATCCACTGATTTATAACACAGCATGGGAGAAAACCAGCCTTCCAATTTCAAGAGGCTATATGCTTTGTAAATAGAAACATGGGAACTTGCAGTAGAATAAAAATTATGTCTATAAAGTTTTACTTACAGTTGTTACACATGATCAATATCCAGTCTCTTTAGAAATACAGGCATTTGCAAAAATTCCAAAATTGCCTTTTTCTGTAGTTATGAACAGGTTCTCGAGTCTTTGTCTTCCAATAGAATGGAACTCACCGCACTGACACAGAGAATTTGGAACAATTTGAGAATGTTCTTCCGTGATAGCTACTAATTTGGGATTTCTTCACACCCGATCTTAATGTCAACGTTTCTTTTTGAGAGATTGTTTCTTAAACCGCGTTTGATTACCTCCAGCCTACCGAAAACTGTAGTACTACGTCCATGCCGAATATTTAAGATATGTAAGACCCCAATTTTGGAGGTGGTACTTCCCAGAATTAGAGCGCATGTTCACACTTCAAAACTCATTGAGATAACTCATTGAACGTTACTGTGGCTGAAAACTGAACAAAAGGAAAGTGTTAGACACTTAAAGTTAAAGCGAGCCTTAACAATATATCAGTTAAAGCGAGTCTCAACAATCAATCAGTTAAAGCGAGCCTCAACAATCAATCAGTTAAAGCGAAGCTCGACAGCCAATCAGAGTGAGTGATAGTGGCTATATCTAGCCATAGATAGTTTCTGCTCTCTTTAGTGAGTTTGTGGAACTCTCTCCGTGAGTTCGGCGGCCTGAGATATCTTAAATATCCAGCCTGAACGGGGTATAGAGGAATTGCAAAACTACCTAACATTAGAAGTTTCAGTTTCTTACAATATTGTTTAATTAAAAATCTGTTTAATTACAATATTGCTTTATTACAACATGAAGCCCAGTAGCGTAGTGGTCAGCACGTCTGTCTGCTACGCTACAGGTCGCGAGTTCTGCTCCCGGCTGGGCAAAATTCACTCAACCTTTCATCCCTTCGGGGTCGATGAAATGAATTCCAAGTTTGCTTGGGAACTAAACACCGAGGGTCTCAGGTTGGGTTTACCACCTGGCCGGGGTATATGCTGCATAGCACCTCGGGGCCCAGGGTCAAATAAATAGAGTTGGGCACTGTATTCCCTGATCCTTCATGGACCGTACAGCCGCAGGCTTAGTTTTTTTTTTTTTAATTACAACATTCCTTTAAACATTGTCTTAGTATGCAACGCCAATATTAGACGTGATCACTCAAGAATGGCTATTGGATGAATGGCTATGGTGTGCGTAGACTAATATACCCTGCGCTTCTGAATATTGCGACATCGCAATAATTGTAAATAAAACTTTATATTCAGGCATAAAGTTTTTACATTACTACAAATTTCAAAGTTATATGAACTTATTCAAGTTTATAAATATGCAGTATAAAGCACATATGCCTGTGGTTGTCCACATCCGCTTTTTTAAATGCAGAATATAAACATGAAATGAGTTAAACAAAGAATTTTTATCACTCATTCAGTCTTTCAGGATTTCCAATGAAATTTCTAAATACCAAGCAAAATATTTTCCATCTACAAGATTTGGATTTCACTACATGTAGATTATTGATAATATTCATTTGCTAGAGTTATCTAAAAAAAGAAGAAAAACTTTTTCTTGGGACCGAGGTAATTCAAGTAATCAAACCTGTGAACTAACTGATGCATTAGCTAAGCGTGCAACATTCAATATAAATATCCCTATTTTATTTCATCCCGCCTTCATTAATTTTTTTATACCATATTATATTTAACTTACATAATTTATTGTTATACATAAGTGTTTTACAGCAAAAAAGGTTCATAATACTACGTCAAAATGAATTTAAAAAATCTGTTTCAAATTTATACTTTCCGTTTAAAACGTATTTTAGTTGTTTTCATTTTAAGAGCGGTAAATAAATTAACACCGCTGATTTTCTTAAGCACTTGGCCCTGAGTCCCACAACTTAGTAGATCCACGGGCGTCATCAGATATAACGCCGTAAACTTACACGTTTGGTGTTTTGGACGGAATTATTATTATTGGGCTGTTATTCCTGCTATTAATAATTTTTAACTTGTGTTCTTAACAGCAGAATAGAAATATGTTAAAAAATATATTATTTGTAACAGTCTTTTCATTCTCCATTTTTTTTTTTTTTTTTTTTTTTTTTTTTTTAGGAGATGACCCTCCAACTCCTGTCAAAGCTCCTAATTCACCGTACCCACCACATAAATCTCCTCACTTTTTGCCTCTGCAGAATGGCCCTGTACAGCAGCCAGAGCCTTCAGCAGCTGTAGCTGCGGTAACAGTTACTGCAAGTACAGTCAATCCCGCTACAGTACCAAGCTCTACTCACCTAGGACCATCAACAAACTCCACGCCTCTGCCTTCATCCACTTCTCCAGCAGGTGACTTTATTTTCGTACTAGCCAGTTAAATGTGAGAATGCTGCTCTAACAACCATACACGATGCAATTTGAATCTATCAAAACTCAATATAGATAATAATTTCTCTTCTATTTTACATACCATTTTCTTTAAACATCTGAATCAAAATTTTACGCTTGGAATAAACAAAACTCATAAAAATAGCATAAATAAGTTCTCATAAAAATAGCATAAATAAGTTATATGTTGTTGTTTTTTTAATGTGTAAAATATATCTAATCTTCCTTAATATAAAATTAATAATATTTTTATTATTTTTATTTCATATTTAAATTTGTAAACAATATATATATGTAGGGACTTGGCAGGTGGTGATACTTGAAACATGTTGTTGGTAGATTAAATAACTGACTCGGGACCTCGCTTTTTAGGTAAATTTTGCTTATTTAGCACATTCGCAGTACAAGATACTCGTGAGTCCGCCGGAGGCCCTGAGATACCATATTCTTCTTGGATCACATACTTGATCGTTTAGAGACAGCTCAAATCTCTAAAAAAGTGAGCTCTTCGGCTGAGCACATGAGCTTTGTTGTCAGTTTAGATGTTTTACAGCAGAGGACGAAAGTGTCAATTTGGGAGGAAACTTTAATTTAATTGGCTCAATGTTCTTTAATAGATGTGGTCTTGTGAAGACAAAATTCTTGATTTAAGCTTGATTGCACTACCAATGGTAATTTTCACCTATGACACTAATGGTAATTTATGTTTTACTAAATATCAGCTAAAAGAAAGCTATTTAGAATTTATGACCTAATCAACTACTTATTTTGACATTGATTATAATTTAATATTAAATCATAATCATAAATTTAATAACTGTCAAATTTAAGGAAAAGTAATTAGAATTTATAGCTTTAATGTAATCAACTGTCATATTTGGAAAAGTAAATCACTATTTATGGTTTTAAGTATTCATTTAATGCTTAGTTTAACTCTAGTTTAATTTTATAAGCCCAGTAACTGTCATAATGACAGTTGATTGTAATTTAGGGTTTTAAGTATTCATTAAATCTCAATCAATGTCAAAGAAGTTAGAAATTTATAAATAGTTTTAAAAAGGGTTTGATTTTTATCCTTTCTTATATATACCTTATGTATATAAAAAGCCTTGATATATTTTAATATTTATCATTTAAATAAAGACATTATTCATTTTATTTATGTCTTTATCTTCTTTGTGCAGGAGGTGTACCTTTCCCGACATCATTACTCAACCAAGAAGAATTTCCAGTATCTCCAACAGTTGTTTCCTCATCTTCCAAGACCGTCAGCCCTGTGTTGGCTTCATCAAAGAGTTATGAAAGCACAGTTGTAAAGCCACATCGTAATTCTGGTAGTGAAGTGGTACATTCACTCCCGTATCCCATTTCTTCATCTTATTCAGACTATTCTGTAAATTACGCCGGTCAATATCCGGGTAAGCATCCTTATCAAAGCCAAGATAACAGAGACGTTAGCCAACGAACTCACCATCAAAAGAGTGTTGCTAGCAGTAATTATTATCACCAGCCTCATCAGCAGCCTGTGTTGGATAAATATCAAAATTCTAGGGACGTCGTTTCAAGAAACAGTTCCAAACTCGTTATTCCATGTGATGGTTATAAAAGCGAGAATTATATCGCAAACAGTTATGATAACAAATCAGCTGGCTCTGATTTGAACTATTGTGTAGGTCAAGCTTACACTAATGAAAAACATTGTGATCCACAATACTTGTATAAAAAGACTGCTTCAAACAACGTTTATAATTACAAAACAAATGAGCTTTTAAATACTCAAAATTCTAATGAAAATGTTATAAAAAATAATTCTGATAAACCTAAAATTGTAAATGAGAGTTATCCTAATGTGAGCAAAACTAAAGTTCCGAACAGAACTACATATTATCAATCGATTGTTAATAAAACTCATTCGCGGCATAAATCTAGTCGAAGAGTGCTGCCTGCGAGTGCTTACGAAAATTCAAAACAAGTGATAAATAGTTATTCTTCCACAAAGCCTGATTTGTCGAATTCCCAAGTAAGTAAACCTGTGCAATACAGTACGCATCATTATCCGTCTGAAACAAAAAGGCCGGATTACTATCAAACAGGTTTAACGACCTCTGCGCATACAGCAAGCACTTATAATTATACCAATCACAAATCAGATCCCCAACAACCTCATTTAAGTAACAACAACAGCCACGCGAACTGGAATGACCCTGCTTATGCTAATTCAAGAAGCTACACTAAAGTGAACCCTGAGCAGTGTGTCAGTGGATATAGAGAAAAACAAGCTACTAACACAGCTTATATTCCTACTACAAAAGCATATAATTATCAAACAAACAAAAGTTACGCAGATGCACGGAGTAAACAAAGTGTAGATGCAGCTCTATATTCCAACAGTGATTACTATCAAAAAACAAATGTAGTATATTCTAGATCTGGAAATACACATACATCTGTGAGTGATGTCTACAAAACATCTTCCAATCATCCAAATGAAAGTGCTATTTATTCTAATAAAAACAGCAGTTACCACCATTCCAGGACATTAAGTGATAAAAACCGAAACTATTACCCAACTCAAGAAAGTAATTACAAAACTTATCACACCGAACCTGTGCCAAAACAGAGTACTGAGGATTCCCATGGATACAAAGTACATAATGAAATTAACTCACATCCAAATTATAGAGATTCTAACTCTCTGAAACCAAAAGAAGTAGTTTCAAAACACATAGAGGTCCCTAAACCAGTGGCCCACGAACAAATAACACAAAACATTGTTGAGCCCAATCATCCATCAGTACAGCCTGTAGTTTGCGAAGCGAATTCTTACAATTCATCTTCAACGAAGGAAAAGAGTAACTATTATCCTCACATAGATCAATCGCATTACGTTCATCGAAGAACTCCCCCACCTGTATCAAAATCACAAACATCCACAGAACCTTTAAAATTGTCCTCAAAAGATACTGAGAACTTTCGAATATCTTCAACCACTGCCATTTCGTCCTATTCTCAAAGACCGCCTATAGCATCTTCTCCTCCGCCAGTTTACGACAGCTCTCGCAACCTTGTTAAGACATTGTGGAGTCCTACAACAACGACTGCAACAATTACAAACGCTCCTAACCGAGAAATAATCACTTCATCTAGTCGAGACAGTCATAGTTCCCATAGCAACAGCAGCATATCCAGTCTCAGCCAACTTAGCCAATCATTGGGATCTGGAGCAGCAAGTAAGATATTTAAAAATTTTATTGCTTAGCGTATGTGAGATAATTTATTTAAGCTGATACTTTTAGTAATCACTTAAAAGCATTTTTATGCACTATCAATTTAATTACACGTATCAACGATAGACACTTTCATCTGTAACTAATACTGATAATTTGAATAAAACTACAATTTTACCTAATAATAATTAGTTTTAAACACTGCTTATTTCGCATTAATTACATCGCAGGGTTTTCAGTTTGGCCTCCATTTTTATACCGAAATTTCGACTTGAGAATGGAACTTTTTGAAGAAGAATTTTCACTTTAAGTAATCAAGAAAAGACTGACATTAAATAAATCTGAAAACACATTTTTTCTTTTCTGGTGTGAATCCGAGTTTTTTTTAATAAAAGTGGAGGCCAAACTGCCAACCCTGTTGCATCATACTACCAAATGTTATCTCTTCAAAAATGTCATGTGTTCATCAATCTTTAATTAAAACGATTAATTTTCCCATTAAATAATTTAAATGATGTTAATATGAAAAGACTTTCCATCATTTTTTTTTATAATTTTGCAGCAACATTTCAGCAATCTTCCAAAGATTTTCCACGAGAAGGCCGAAGCAGTAGCAACAGTCACAGTCGATGTAGTTCAAGAGATGAGACGCCTGCATGCACAGCATCAACCGTAACAACCACTTCCTTAACTACAACAACCACAACAAGTGCTACTACGGGAGCTTATGGAGTTTCAGGGAGCTTAACGAGCTTGATTTTTTCAAAGCCATCGTGGACGAGGTAAATGTGTATTCTGGCTGATAAGTACAATGTACTATAACAAGGAAGACATAAAGTGCCATAACTTAAAAATGATGTACATATATAGAAATGAGATAGCCAAGATATCTTGCTGGTACAGGGAACAGCCACTCACAAAGTTTTATTTGTAAGTAAAGGGGTTTTCTGGATTCTTCTACAACTTCATTCGCTAAAGAAAATTTAAAAATTATTTAAGACCACAATCAACGTTTGAAGTTTGATCTTATGGTCTCTCAAAGTGTCTCTGAATGCTAAGAAATGGCAGTTGATGGTGTTCAGGCGGAATGTTTTTAAATGTAAGTTGTCATTTGTAAACAAATTTGAATTCAAATGTTGTCTACGACTCCAGATTAAGTTTTATTTTATTTCTTTTTATACGAATGAAGTTGTACGAAAACATAAAAAATCCATTTTGCTTGCGAATAAAACTTTATGGGTTACTGTTACACACAAAAACAACAGAGTTTAGCTATCTTAATTCTTTCAGATTTTATTAAGCGTTAGATTTGTAAAGATAATTCTCATTCATCCTGCATGTATACTTGACAAATCGAAGATGAAAAATATGCGCAGGTCTTTCACGATTCCTAATTTTGAGTACTATTATTTCCGAACAGTAATCTTTGTCAGTCGCATAATTTCTCTCATAAAGAATAGTTACACCATCCATTAATATTGGGGAATAGTGGTGTTCAAAGTTGAGAACCATGCTAACCTTGCACATATTTCCCAACTCTGAATAAATATAACAAAACTAATCACACTCTAGATTATTATTCACTCATAAAGACTTTTAATATCTATCAGATTTGTTGAGCTCTTTTATGGTTTCATTACGTTTTCTAATTTGCTATTGTTTGTGAATTAATTTGGGTTTGTATTTAGAAAATGAAATGAGGAAAATTATTCGTATGTGTACACCTTATTTGAGGCTAAGAACTGCATTCAAAATAAGTTAAAACTCTATAAACCTTCTTATTTTTTAGTGCAGAAATTTTGTAAATATAATAATAATTAAATAATGAGTTTATCTTTTTCTTAACAGTCCAAGTGTCAGTACTGTGCTGACCAATCCAAGCTCACACTTGACGCCTCCATCAACTGGGGGGATCACTTCTCCAGTGCCCAGTGTTTTGCCGCTTGCCCCTTCCTTGCCCAGCTCTCACCACAGCTCGCCATTCAGCCACCACACGCCACCGGCGGCCCTTCATCCGGCCGGCCCGCACGTGATGTTTGCACCCCCTCTACCAACTGCCGGACCACTTTCGTCTCCTAGTCTGCCTCTTGCCACAGCCACCGGACCAGCACCCTTCGGAGGTGATTCGCTTTTCATTCCTCCCAGTATCTCGATAAAAGCATACTCACATTTTAAATCAAATGAAGTTCCATAAATTCTCGTTACTTAGACTCCGGGATGCTACTTAATCCAAAAACTGAAAAAGTGCTTTAATCAGACCTGAATCAATTGTATTGAGAGCATTGACATGATTCACCGACACTGTACACGTAACAGTACTAATTAGTATAGGGGAGATGGGGGCACATGTGAACAGTTCGCATAAATATAGCTTTTTCTCATAACTGGATTAATTTCGATAAACAAAAATTACTTAATATAGTAAACAGAACTTTCTTTTACACATGGTATTTTTTTAAAAATCACCTGTATAGTTCTTCTTACATTTTTTAATAGTTTTATAAAATCAATAAATTGTTCACATGTGCCCCATCAGCGGGGTAGTTGTGAACACACGTGGGGCACATGTGAACACAAGGAAAAAATATCCTTTAACGTGCTTTTTATTCATTTGTCATAGTAATAATTAGTTATATTACCTTTTAAATTCACCATAAAGAAAAATATATATGTATATTTCTCTAGTTTCTGCGTGATATGTTTAAGCAAAATATTATAAAATGAAAATAAGTAGATTTGGTGGGGAGAGGCTTAGATGATTCATTAAGTATTGTTGCAATAAAATAAAAAAATAAAGAAGCAATTTAAAAGAAGAAATTAAAACTTTTAAATTTTGCTTAAGGGTTTTTGTTTGGGGGAAATTTTAGGGAGGGGGCATTTACATACTATTTATCGGAAATCTGCCGAAATACGAAAGATTCTCACTCCTGTACTTGCCTTATTTTCATGTAAATTATAGATAAAGAAGGGTTTTTTAATGATTAAAAAAATCTCGACTATAACCCCCCCCCCCCCGAACTTCTTTTGCTTTTGAAAGAGGAGGGGGGGGTACAATCGGGATTTTACGGTAGTTATCAGTTTTTAAAAATTTTGCTTTCTTAAAATATTACTGTTATCTATCTCCATTCAAAGCATCATATACATAACTGTTTTAGAGATGGAAGTAAGCCATCATTGCAAGGTTAGAACAAATGTAAAAGAAAAATTTGCAAAGTTGTTCAAAGTAATACTTTTGTATTAACAATGCATAAAAAATATTGTTGTAAACCGTTTAGTAAAATAATATATAACACTTATTGCATTTTAGAAAACATTAAATTTATTTAAAGTACAATTGAACGTAAACGAGCCTGTGGTTCTTTATGTATTTGCTGAAAGATGTGTTTGTGGAAGTTTCAATACAAAATCAACTTTGTGTGAGGAAAATATCTTCTATTTCAGGAAAATTGTAGATATAGGAACTGACGTTATCTCTCATTAAGTTAACTGAAAGAAACAGAATCACAGAATGATTATTGGGGTACTTATGAACTGTTCATATCTGCCCCAACTAGCCTGTTCACAAGTGCCCCACATTGCTGGTTTTGTTAAATTGATGAATCATTAACATTTCTCAATTTTTTAAGAAAAAGAGTTTTATCAAAAATGTTTATTAGTATTCATAGTATATGGTAAAACACTCAAATTCAAATAAATGAATAAATAAATAAAGTTATTCGCTTATGAACTTGGAGCAATGATTTTACTTTTGAGATCTAAAAACAGTGTTTCGGCTACAGAGGACAAACAAAATGTCATAGAGCTTCAAAAAATTTTTACCATATGTCTACAAGTGCTATCATCTTTAGAAATTTTTTTCAAATAAAAATGCTTATAATAACTATCGAAAAACTGCGATGTTCACATGTGCCCCGTGTTCACATGTGCCCCCATCTCCCCTACATAGTACACTTAGGGCCGATTTGAAACACTTTTTTGGGTGGGGGGGGGGGTGTCTAAGTAGCCTTCTCGTGTGTCTCAAGTAATCCCAAATTACAGTACACTCCTCAAAGAAAAAAATTAACATATTGAACTTTTGGATAGATATTATTGATAAATCATTAGTTTTAATACCCACAGGCATAAATAATAAAGTTAATAATGGGAAATATAGTTACATGAATAAAAGAAAAAAATACATTTTATTGAGGTTTTTTATACAAAATAAAAAATACGCAATTTGTGTATCTCAGAAAAACAACTAAAAAACCCCATTTTAATAGGGGATATGGTTAGATGCTTCGTTAGGATATCGCACTCATTAACGCAAAGTAATCAACATCAACACATATTGACCTTTTCGTTTCACCTTTTTCTCTAAATAATCTGAAAGCCAAATTCCATTCACTACGGATTGCGCGTGATTTTGGAAGTTACAAAATTTGTATTTTTCGACACTTTAAGATTTGGGAAATTTGTATTTCCCTCTTCTTTTATTTTCTTTTTAAAATATTCTGATTATACAGTTTGTTTGTTTTCTCATAGAAAACTTACGATATTCTTATAAATTTTTCGAGCAGTGTATAGATCCAGCCGACAGAGTGGCATATTTAAATGACAGTTTGGTCTCTCTCTCACTCTCTCTCTTTCTATATATATATAAGGTTAGTTGGGGTAACTGGAGCCACGAGGTAACTGGGCCATAGGCTATTTTATAAAAAACTGTTGGTGTTTTTTAAGTTTTAGCTTTTGTGAACAATGCCCCTTAGTCTCTACTTCCTAAAACAACGTGTATCAATTCAATCATAAGTCTCGCTTTGCCGTGATAGGTTGTCAAAAATTTACGTTTCTTGTTTTAAAAACAGCGTCAATATGGTTGAACTTCCTCGGCTTTTTATTAAAATACTGTAAGTACTTTTATTAAACAATTTTTTTTTAAAGATTAGACATATAACTACATTAATATTATTAGGTATCTATACATATTTACTTCATGTTTCAAATGTAAACCCGGTGTCCCAGTTACCCCATAAATTTTTCAAGAATGGGGTAACTGGGACATGTATCCGGGGTAACTGGACCGTGCTGGATACAGTTACCCCAATAGTTATAAATAAGTTTTTGTGTTTCTCTTACTACGGGAAGTAAATTTCTCCATTGTTTTTTTGCTCACAATAAAGAAAATGATAGAATAACTTATTAAAATTACGTAATGAAATTTTAAAAAAGCATATTGAGTGGTATCGAACCAAATTTCTTGACCACTTGAGAGGCGGTGATGCCATTATGGCATCACTTAATTTTAATTCCTAATTGCCACATTGGCACCTGAATTTTATAATGAAAATTTCACCTTTATTAAGTACGCGAAAATATACTTTTACTGGTTTTCAGATAGATTCTCTTGTAAATATTGGTGTCAGTAAATTATTTCAACATTTTACGAATGCAAGTACCTTGGCCGTAGTGAGATAGCCAGACCTTGAAATTGTACTATAACCTGGGGTCGCATTCTATAGGGAAACTTTTATCTTTCCTACCACTATTTTGAAAATAATATCTTCATCGCACCTTTCTTTAAGGGTTCTGGTAGGAACAATAAAATTTTCCCTATATAATGCGACTCCTAGATAAAGATAAAGTACTTACGTAGCCGTTTGTTCATATATTTACCTTGCTATTTTTTTTCTTAAAATACCCATGTAACTTTTATACTTATTATCCATACTAAAGTACATAAGTACTTACTTAAGTTTTATGTTTTTGGTATAAAAAAATCTAATATTTTCACTTTTAGTGCTTTTTTTAGACATATTGGCAGCAAAGGTTTCCCTTACAACGCTGTTTATTGACATATAATTTACATGATCTGCCTGGTTTAAATTTGTTTAAGTTGTTTACACTTTTTCAAACAGGACCCTATATCCGATATGAAAAAATATAAACGCGTGTGGAACATAGACCCCCCCTGGTCCAGTTACCCCATTTTTGGGGGCAACTGGACCCATGAGGAAAGAAAGATGAAATATGCATATTTTTAAATATTAAAATGTAATTTTGAGTATTTCTGTCTGATAGAGGGAACTTAACTGAACACATTTACAGAAGTTCAGACTTTAATTCATATGGACATTAGCTTTTTGAAGCTGAATTGTCAGAAGCTCCAGAGTCACATTGTAAAATCATGGCCCAGTTACCCCAACTAACCTTATATATATATATATATATATATATATATATATACCATTTGTCCCAAAAATGACGGGTTCTTCTGAAAATGTATATTATTTTATTTATATTACTTTTAGATTAGCTTTATACTATGTAAATAACATTTTGCTTCTCAAAATTTATTGTTTTCCAAAGTACATTGTAGTACACGATACATTTAAATAGCTTGCCGTTTTCAAAAAAATTCATTTTCTAAATATACCCTTAATTTTTGGGACAAGCGGTATATATTTTACCCAATGTTTAAACTGTTGTTGCAAAAAAAAAAAAAAATCATTTTAAGTGTGGAATAGCACAGGGCGGTTTTTAATCTAGATTATTTTTCTTGTCAGTTGGATATACTAAAAAGTCTAGTTCATCTGCAAATTTTATTGACGCACTACTTTTTTAACTTTATTTTAGAAAATAAAAAGAAAAAAGTATTGATCTTAAACCATCCCGCATCATCGTTTGAATCCGCAAGTTGGTCAGTTTTATATATACAAAGCACAAAGTCTCTTTACGATTTCAAGCTTTTAATACAAACACAACTGGACAGATACGTGTCTGGGAAGTAGTACAATATTAGGAGCATATAATGATGCATTTTAGGCGTCAATTAATAAACCTCTTTTGTGTGCACCATTGGAGCACGTCAAGACGATAACCGTCGTCGTTTTCCTCTGATAGTCTTTTTCGTCTACTTCTTGCTTTATCCAATACTGAGCCGGTCTCCATGAATTTCTTGGGCCCATGTCCATGAATTCGTGGAGTGGCACAATAAATTCAGGGAGACTGGCTCAGTATTGGATAAATCAAGAAGTGGAAGAAAAAGAACATCAGAGGAAAACGGCGAAGATTATTGTCTATGCATGTTCGTTCAACTAATGGGGCATATGTAGAAGTTTACTAATTGATGGAAAAAATCTTCAATATATACTCCTAATATTGTACTACTTTCCATACGTGTATCTATTCATTTGTGCTTTTAATAAAAGCTTGAAATTGTAAAGGGACTTTGTGGATACCTTGTATATCATAGTTTATTTATTTATTTATTTATTTATTTATTTATTTATTGGAACTGCTTCGTGGGCGTATCTATACCTAGTCTCTTTTAGACTCAATTACTGTAAGGGAAGGTAAAAATTATTGCACTAAACAACTTTTTGTCTGAATTTTGCAGATACAGACTTACTACGAAGAGAGCTCGATACCCGGTTCCTAGCATCGCAAGATCGGTCGATCAACGTTCCCCCTCCGCCTTATCTGCGGACTGAGATGCACCAGCATCAACACCAACATACACACATGCATCAACACAGTCCGTTTCTTCCTCCCCCTCTAGGGGGATCGCTATTGCCTCCCTCTGCTGCACATTTGGTACGTATTTGCTGTTTGACATGCAATCTACTAATAGCGTGGTAAAGTAAAACTAGAGTTTCTATAAGTTGCTTGAACATTTACGGTCCAATGCTAAGCAGTACTGTAGTCTATGTAATTCCAATTGCCTTCTCAAAGACATTCGATCTCCCCACTTCATCCAACCATTATCATGGCACTAGAAAACGCGAGACTATGGTCCCGTTTTTCCCACTGCTATAATCAAACAAAGGACGAAACTTTCGACTGATCTCATGAAGGGTGGGAAAAAAAGACCTGTCAATAAGCCAAATGCGGTGTTACCATACTTACTTACCAAAGATAAGTTCCGATAAAATGATCTTGAGAAGGTAATTAAAATTACATATAGTATAGACATCACATTTCAATGACCAGTTCGAATCATATGGGCTTTCATGGCCATTTGTTCACTGACGAGCTACATCCACCACACAATCAAAATGTGCAAACTGTACGCTGTAAAAAATTTCGTGAGCTCCAAATGGTTGGAACGAAATTTCACCATCTTATGGTTTCTGTTACTGCAGACCAAGTTAACCAAAAATTGGTTCAACACAGCTCAAAATTTCCAAGTGTACTTAAAGATGCAAAAAAATGTACTCTTTCCCTTACTTTATTTATTGATTATATAATTTAGCATTTGTATGATTTACAAGTGGTTAAATTTCAATCAATCAATTATAGATTTTTTTTGATTACGTGTATGTGTGTGATGAAAACCTCGTACAAAATAGCAGATTTTGCTTATAATGTTTTTTAACTGGATTAAGTTTGTGGTTATTAAAAAATGTATTTCATCACTTTCATTTTGAAATAAATAGGAAACATGCGCAAAAAAGACAATCATAAAAGTTCTTGATGCAATATATATTTGATTTTGTGTAAATTGATTACCGTTTCCGAAATTTTTGAAAAGCTTTCATTGAGGACTAAGAAACAAATATAGAATACACTGAAAAACAATAAATAGGAAATTGCTGTCACAAAAATAAATTAAATTTCTAATTCTATTTGAAAGGTGCTAAACTAGAAAAACCTTTTGCAATTAATCTTAGAAGGGAGGCTTAAATCGCAAATTTTGAGCGTTGTTTTTTAGTTTATTCCCAGAGAATAATATTTTTTTAACATTATTAATGAGATAATTTGAATTTTTATTCCCTTTAACTTATAAAGTAGAAGTTAGTTAATCACTTCGGGACTACTGATGCATATATGCACTGTCAAAAAGTGCATGCGGAATTTATATTTGGTACCATTAATAAATATTTGTCTTTTCTAATTAGAGCATTTTCGGTATTTTGTAACTAAAGTTAACGGTTTTAAAAAAGCGTTGCCAACTGAATAAAATTTGTGCAAATTTTTTTCAGTTTGTCCTGAAAAGGTCAAAAACTCTTCATTTGCTCTGAATGCCACAAAAATATTAAAAGGGCAAAACTGAAATAAAAAATTTTGCCTGCATGTTTATTCCGATAATTCAGCTGGTGAAATAATACACAGGTTCTAAATTATTTCTTAACGATTCTTAATGTTTCAAACAACTTTAGGAGTTATTATTTCTATAAGCATTTTGAACTGCAGTGCGTGTAAAAATTTTTAAGGACAGTAAAAAAGTATTAATTTTGTTGATAAATTTCAAATCAAATGAAAAAAAATTTACTATCATTTGTATCATAAAGTTGAAAAGCTAATGAAAGTGTCAACGAAATTCATCTGTAAGTCTTTTATTACGAAAATAAAGTAATTGTACAGAAAAACACTATTTCTACATGTGTAAAATCTTGACAACATGCAAAATAAAAACAAATACAGTAATAAAGAAACAATATATTATGCACCCACCATTGCATTTAATGACTGCAAATATTCTATCTTTCATGGACATTATTAATTTTTTGTACGGTTCGGGACTGGTATTGTACTATTCATCTTCAGTCGTAAATCTGAGTTCTGGAGCTGAGGAAAAATGTCTTCTATTTTTATAAACTCGTCTTACTAGATCTCCCCATAAGTTGTCTATAGGGTTTAGATCAGGACTTCTGAGTGGCGTTTTCAAAACTTCAATATTTTTCTTCTGGGACCAGAGTTTTGTCTCACGGCATGTGTGAATAGGGGCATGATCTTGCTGATAAATCCATTTTTCTCCTGCCAGAAGTGTTGCAACAGGTATAAGATGGTCAGAAAGTGTTTTTAGATATCAGCCTTTGCATTAACTTTTCCTGAAAGAAATGCAAGTGAGCGCACGCCGTTGAACGAAAAGCAGCCCCAAGTTATTATGTATCCACCACCTAACTGGCATTTTGAGAAAAATTCTTTTTCTTTTCTCGAATCAAGCCAATAATATTTCCAGCCATCACGACCATCTAAGTTCCATTTTTTTTTCATCGGAGAAAAAAAAATCTGCAACCAATTGTCGTCCCAAGTCTCATCACTTGTCTTGCAAACTGTAAACGCTATGTTTTGTGGCTAGTCAGTAAAGGGGGCTTACCTAATTTTGCTGTGTATTAGAAATTCCCAGTCTATTAATTGTATTTCAGATGGTTTACATGCACACGTTGGACCCAGTCGTTTGTAAAATTTCTTTACTTGAGTATTTTCCAGTTGATGCTAACTTTAAAGCTTTCCTTTCATCCCAGGTAACAAGGCTTTTGGTCTGCCCCCAGCGTTTTTTCCCCAAAATCATCTTTTAACCTTAAAAATTGCTGATGATGGTTTTATATCTTCCTGCCTTTTTTTGAAATAGACCTATAACCCAAGATTCAACAGTACCTTTTTCATATTCAGTCAGTTTACTTGCTTTTAGCATTATTATAAAATTAACAAAACTCTTAGCACTAGACATAAAAGTTTTTAACGTGCAAATGAATAATAATTATACGTAACATTTCTATAAAAAATAATAGTATTGTCCTTAAAGTTTTTACACAGGCAAAAATAGCGTTATAATTTTTTTTTCAATAAAAATGTTGTTGATACATTTTGTTGATACAATGATACATTTTGTTCACATTTATATTAGTATTTCCACTGTATGATTAACATTAAATTACCATTTCAATTATCGCATTTTAAATTTATCGAAATTTTTACAGTTTTTTGCTGTCCTTGAAGTTTTTACACGCACTCTATTTTCCTGCCTGTGTTTTAGATAGGTTTTACATTTTTATAAATATAACATTGTAACAAAATTATGCTTAAATTTTTTTAATGTTCTGTTACTGTATTATTTTTTAATTAGAATATTACAACTATCTAAATATTATGTATAGTATTCTTTAAACATCTGATATATTTGCATTAAAATAAAAACATCATTAAAGTGAATAACTGGCCAAAATATCGTGCATATACTGCCATTCGAAATCTTGATATATTGAAATAAAATCATTAAAATGAATGTTATCTTAATATTATATTTAATGTTGTAATTGATTCTATATTTTTCCTTTCTATTTTATACAGTATGACAAATTTCCAAAAGTGGATTCTAGTTTTTATGGGCGTAATGCGGTAAGTATAAACAAATATATTCTTTTGTCAGTACAATATAGAAAAAAGTGCGCATTTTATTGTTCAAACAAAATTTATTTTAGAAAATTTCGTTGCGTAATTAAAATACATATCAAAAGCTTACGAAATGCAGTTAAAACACACCATCTTCTTTATTTGAAGGCTCTTAGAAGAATTTAAAAAATATTCAACCAATTTATTCAAGAGAGCATTCCTAAATTTTAGGGATTCTAAAAAACTTCATGAGTATAGTAAAAGTTCGCAACACTTTGACAAGCTACATCTTTCTATAGTGTATTTGTTCTTGAAATACAGTCTTGAAACATAAATTTTTCGCATTCTTTTCGAAAGTACAGTAGCAATGAAAGTAACGCATTTCATTGCATTTTGCGAAATCCAGTTCTCGAATCTAAGATTTCTTATGTAGATGGCGATTAAAATAATGTAAGCATCCAGAAATAAAATGAACAATTTTGTTAATATTGTGTAGAGCCGCCTTTTAATACCAATTAAATTCGCCGAGGAATAAATTGTACAAATCCTATAGGATGGCTATCGCAAATTATACCATTCCTCGTGGAGATATTGTGAGTAACCGTTGAGATGTTAGTAGAGGGCATCGGTCCCAGACTGTATTCTTCACAACAAATTAAAGTGGCTCAATGGCTTTATAGTCACGAGAATGTGAAAGTCATGTGAGGTGTCAGACTTCGTCATTATGCAGAGCCCGATTAATGTTGTAGTGGTCCCAAGGCCCAGCACCTTATCGTGGCCCCCTCAGACCAAAATAGGAGCTACATTTTTTTCCTGCGTTTATACGAGGGGTTATCATTAAATTATCATATCGTTGCCAAGTTAACCAAAATCGTTTTTGGTTTTTGAGAAAATAATTTTAAGAAATTGCAATTTTAAGAATTTTTTTTTCTGAATAGTTTTATTAAAATTGTGCCTCCCTCAGCAGTGGGCCCAAGGCCATGGCCTAGTTGGCCGGTGTGGTAATCAGGCCCTATCGTTATGCTCCTCAAAACTAGACTTGGCAGGTCTCATTTGGAATAGGTATCGTCTTGAAATACGCAAGACCCTGCTGGAAATAATATTTTGGCTATCGAATGAAAGTGGTTGGCTAAAATTTTGATACGATCATTCCCAGCTACTTTTCTTTTATGTGTGTGACTACAGAGCCTGCAGAAAAATACGTGAGAAACAATATGAATAGAGACTCGCCTGACCATGGCATTCTCTGCCATGGATAGCTCGAGTATTATTCATGCTAATAGGCCAACAAGCAGACATTTCGTATTAACGTAACACGTTAGTAACGAGGGCTTTGAAATATCTATTCCATCGTGGATTTAGTTTTTATGCATGTCTTTTCTAACAGTAATAATGAATACTAGCTCCTATAGATGCTAATTGAGCTCTGCAATTCCATTGGTTGCGGTGAACTTCCTTGCCGAAACCACACTTAAATTCAATATCCGACGATCTCTTTCAATAAGATTGAGCTTTCATCCACTCAGTCATGAATGACTGCTGTACCTGACTGTGAGCGTTGTCTTGTCGACTCCAGATTCATAATTTTGGAGACTGTAGCTTGAGACTAGAAAGGTTGCGGTGAGAGAAACTCCCTGTAATCACGCGCTAATGATTAATTTCGTTTCGTTGAATGTCTTAAAGGCCTGATATCTTGCACCATACACGAAATAAAATTAATTTCAACACCTCCATATCGGCTCTATGAAGGTTGAATAATACATTCCTGTTTACAGTAAACATAAAATAAATAAATAAAAATAAAAATTGGAAGATAGGTTTATCTATCCTGAATACGAAATGAATTTATCAACACACCTCATAATGATCCCTTTTTCCATTATTTCGATAATCTTCTATATATCAGACACAAATAATGTATGTTTCAAACTCAATGCTGCATATTTTTAAGACGTTTTCAGTCAAAAGTTGTAGTTGTCTTATTAAAAGATTAAATGGTCTGTAGCAGGGCTCGACAAATGCGGTCGCCAGATCGCCACTGACGATCAAAATATCTTGTGTGGTGTGTATGTTTTTGGTGTAGTCCCATCCCTTAATTTTCTTTATTTTTTAAACAATATTTTATAAGCACGTGAAGTGGTATATTATACGAGTCGCATCTTAAATATTTAAATAAGCTTATTTTACACAATCAACATGTTTATGGCAATTACTTCCCTACAATTTCTATCATGAGCAGTATCTGTTAATTTCGTAGTCTAACTCTAATAAATAAGGCCTGTTATTGAATGAAATTATGGAAACTGTTCAAAGTTGTGTGAAATTTCTAAAATTCAACCCTATTTGATTATTCTTAAAAATGCCGTTCTCAAGGCTTATAAATATTTTTGAGATTTTTGGGCTTCTTAATAAAATAAATCTCTAAGCAAAATATTTTTTTATTAGAGCATTATTACTTTGATAACACGCATCATCTTCTTTCAGTTGGGATTACCGACGTACCCTTTATCGCCTCTCTTAGCGCCAGGTTCAGCCACGGCAACACCCACTCCTTTCGCTCCCCCAGGACATCTTGCGGCCTTCCAACCGAAGGTACATAATACCAACCCATTCATCAATGCCTTATAATAAATTGCTTATTCCTTATCTATTTGTTCTTGATATTAAATATTTTTTTCCTTTCACTTTACAGATATCTCCTCTAGTTAAAGCGAAAACAATGGTAAGTACCGTTATGAAAAAAAGGTAGTCTGTCAAGATCACATAAAATGTGCAAAACTAAAATCCCCGCTTCTCATATATAAAAATTGACTAAAGAACCGTACCTCTGCTAATCTGCGTATACTGAAGATTTACTTTATTATCATTCTTTTTTAAAGATATTGGCTTTTTTTTAAAGTAAACTGGATTGCTTAAATTAAATAAATTTAGCCGGTTCAACTGTAAAGTACAGTGCCTATTCTCGTTAATAACTCAGGCCATGTCAGAAATTCAAGGCTTTATTAGAAAAGACGGCAAAACATCATTGGTGGGGGGTGACCCGAAGCGAAAAAATCCGCTCTACATATTTTCAGCAGCGTGGTCAGAAAAAAAAATAAAGATTTGATAGTCATTTAGATATTTGATAGTCATTTGATAGTCAAGTAGATTTGATAGATAGTAAGTGTATCGAGATACCAATGTTTGAACTTTGGGCAATTATAAGCCCAAAGAATACGTCACTCAACGGAAATTTTTTAATTCTAAATCAGCCCAATGATTCATTAGCTTATGTAACAGAAATTTTAACGTATTTATTTCACGCTAAGATATAGTAATGGCAAATGTATATAAAGGAGTGACAATTTAGGCATCACTAAATACATGAAGCCTTCTTTAACATAAACAGGGTATGTGGGAAAGTCCACTGTTACTATTGTGACCATTAGAGCAAATTTTTGTAAATATTTCCCATTATTTTATTACAAAATATAATTAAGATAAAAATTGATATAACCAATTAAATACCATTGTGCTCCACTCACATAAAATGTATCTAATTTGTAAGAAGTTGCATTTTAGATGTCTACATAATAAATGAAATTTTGTTACACTTCTGACCAGGGTGTCACGAGAGTAACAAGATTTTGATTTAATATATAGACAAGTAAAATGCTTTTTGTTACAAATTAGGTATACATTACGTGAGTGGAAAACAATGATATTTAGCTGGTTATATCATTTTTTATCTTAATTATATTTTGTAATAAATTAATTGGAAGTATTTAGGAAAACTTACTCCAATGGTAACAAGAGTAACGAATGGATGTTCCCACACCTTTTAGACCGAGTTATTTGTGTTAACTACCAAACTGAGGATTAATAAAGTGTTTAAATTATTACTGCAAAAGAGTCCATGGTCAGAGAATATCTATTTTATTTATTCGATAACAGAAAGGAAAGTATGTACGCACAGTTATTGATTTTAGTATGATAAAATAGATTTGTTTTTGATTTACTCTTTTATTAACGACTTATAGTGAACTTGGGAAAGTTAAAGTGAACGTTTTATAAAGTGCAAAAGAGAAGAAGAAATAGATATATTTTTAGCAAAGGAAAGGATTTTTTTTTTTGTTGTTAAATATATCTGAGAAAGCGGAAATGCAATTTTAATTTGAATATTAATGATATGTGATGATTATGTAATTACCTCATTACACTGGTAAAAGTTTGACGCCATATCCGGTGCACACAAAATAGGATTTATTAGAAATATGCATATGAGATAATGCATATTAAATGTTTCACGATGTTCGCAGAAGAAAATGCTCACAATGACTACCGAGCATATCGAAGAATATTTGAGCACAACGTGGACACATTCGAATGAATACAAGCCACCATCAGAAGTCGTTGACACGTTTCTGTTGAATAAAATTTTGTTAACTATTTGTAAATCATGCTTTCTTTTTCAATGCGTGCAAAATTTATTAGAAGAAGCTACCCATACAAACATAGCATCATAATACAATTACCAATGTTTACGTTTCCCATAAAGCTTATTTTGAGTACACCGGATATGACGACACACCTTTTCAACTGCATTTTTTTTAACAATGAGTCGTAAGGATATATGGTTCTCTAGTCCATTTGTATGTACATCGAGCGAAGATTCTCGCTCTGCAGAGATTATGCAGTCTTGACAGAACACTTTGTATACTTTTTAAAATACATTTCTTACTTGTACATCTGAAATAGATAAATATCTAATTTTATATTAAATCATAAATATATTGTTTTAAGTACAAATCCATAAATTTATTAAAAAGGACGTCTTTATTAAATTTAAATGCAATTGCGAATTTTTTTTTCTTTACTTTTTTTTATTATTATTACAAGCAAAGTGAATTATAAATGAAGGTCATTTCGTATTTTGGTCAATCGTATTTTGGTATGAAAAATAAAATTTTCATTATTTTATAACCATTTTTACAATTTACATTAAATATGCATTCGAGTTATTCTGAAAATAAAATCTATTATTACAAAAAATTATAGCATTATTAAATTACATAATCACAATCACAATCTATTTTGCAGTCATAAAGAATTTTTTTTTTGTTGTTAATTTTATAAAAATTATATCTTTTATATTTTTTCTTATCTTTAAAAATATATAAAAATATAGAAGAGACCTCAGATGCGAAAATAAACCATGGTGTCTCAAGCTTTTATCGCTCTTTCCTTTTCAATCTTGGCTATCCTCCATATACTGATATATTATAATCTTGATACACCCGGTATAAATAATGTATAATTATATTATGGTAAGTTTCTGTAAAATAAAAAAAATATTGAAGATTTTATTAATAGAGATTAGGTGTGTGGGGTAAAATTTTATTCAACAGGCTTAATTTTAAAATAAATCAGCATATCCAACATTTGATACACATTAGTTCGATGGTTATTACGCACTCTGAAATAAAATTAGAAGCGGTATTCCTTTTTGCCTTCATACAAACAAAAATATTATAAGTACTTCAAAATTTTACTAGAGCTTTAACATACAGAGTGTCCATTAATCAATCACTGGGTAAAAGGTTGTTACAGAAGATAAGCCATAGAATTCATAATTGTTCTATCTATAATATAAATGACAAACGTGTAACTAAACAGACCAAATTTCCAAAAAGTTAATTAATTTAAGATAAAATAAATAAAATGTTATACCATATGTAAAAATAATTTTTAAATGACTATTTACTAACCTTAAAAAAAAAACTAATTTTATTAATGTAAAACCGGTCTTTAATTTTCAAATGCACTTTAACACTATTTCTACCGGTGTCAAATGGCAACCTTTTCAAGTTTTCATTTATATTTATTTTGTTCGTAGTTTTTGAATGTGATAAGCATAACAAAAATTTTCAATGTATTAAAAATGACTTGTAATTGTCTCAATCTAAAAATTACAAATGAAAAACTACAAATCGAAATCTTTTAAAAGGTGTCATTGGACACCGGTAGAAGTAGCGTTAAAAATTGATCTTAAAAAATAGCGAGCCAATTAAAATTTTTTTGCTGCAGTTTTAACATTTTGATCATACTGATATGCGGAAAAAACACAAACTGAGAAAATGTGAATTTAAAATTTTTCAACTCTGAATTATTTAAAAGGAAATGAATACAAAAAAGAGCCTTCTTAGCATATTTTTAATTATTGGATCTTTACAGCAGTTCTTGAGAATATACTATGGGTTTAAATTTATTATAATTATGGATTTAAAAGAAAAATTTGGAAAAATATTTTTCATTTTTCGCGACATAAAGGGTCCCGAGTCTCCTTAATCGAATTTTGTAATCCAATGGTAAATTTATGGCCACCATGTATATTCGAGTACATCATGGAACCAAATGTATTTCTCATTGATTTTTTTTTTTATTTTTTATTTTTAAGTAATCTGAAGAAAGATTATTAATCACTTTTTATATTAATTACAAATAATTTACATCAAATTTCATCTTTTTTACAGAAATCGGGTCGTTGGTGTGCAATGCACGTCAGAATATCATGGGAGATCTATCACCACCAGCAGAAGCAGCAGGCTGAATCGCAGAAAAGTGGTGGTGGCTCATCCAAAACAGTTCCTGATATCTTGCGACCTCCTAATCATCTTTTTGGTTCCTTGCCCAGGCCACATGAGCTGGGTTTCTCCTCTCCACTTCTCAATTCAGCAAGTACGTGAGAGTTCAAAACACAGAAATGTAGAATTTATCTTGTACTGTTCATATTATTACACTCTTTTATTTAACTCTACTTGGCTTTTATATGTAAAGCTCAAAAAATAACGTTTCACACTCAAAAAACTAGTATGCTGTGGCCATCACAAAACTTTCTTCTATATAAATCACGTCAATTAAATCATTTAAATAGTACAAGAAATAGCAACGATTTAGCACCAATTCATATCAAAGTATATCGGAACTTGAAGTTCGATAAAAATTCGTGCATTAGTTCTTGAGATAGAGCTATAGCGGAAATTCTGAAAAAATGTAGCATAGCAGCGCCACCTGTTGAGCGATTTACACCAAAAATTAAACAGCACTAATTTATACGTCAATTCATGTCAAGGACTAACTAAATCTGAAGTTTGATGAAAATCCGTGCAATAGTTCTTGAGATACAGCTCTTGTGGAAATCGTGAAAAATGCAGCACAGCAGCGCCACCTGTTGGGCGATTTACACCAAAAATTAAACAACACTAATTTATATCGGGGACTAACAGAATCTGAAGTTTGATGAAAATTCGTGCACTTTTTCTTGAGTTAGAGCTTTTGCGATAATCATGAACAATGCAGCATACCAGCGCCACCTGTTAGGCGATTTTCACAAAAAAGTAATTAGCACCAAACTATATCTTGGACTAACTGAATCTGAAGTTTTATGAAAATCCGTGCTGTAGTTCTTGAGATATAGGTATTGCAGAAATCGTGAAAAATGCCGCATAGCAGCGCCACCTGTTGGGCGATTTTCACCAAAAACTAATCAGGTCCAGTTTATATGAAGGTCTAACTAAATATGAAGTTTTGTGAAATTCCGCGCATTAGTTCTTGAGATAGAGCGCCCACAAAATTTTTGTCACATACAGACTCACAGACAGAGTGACAGAGTGACAGACAGATTCACGGACAGACATTTTCTAAAAGCCATCAAATCGTGTTCTGGGCATTCTAAAACGTATAAATCCGTCGAAAACCGGAAGTCGAAATTTTTCACGAATCCAATACTTTCTTCTAGTAAAGATAGAAGAAAGTAATAATATTTTTCGTAGAATAACTCACTTACACTCTTTAACCCTTTGTGCCCCGACGGTACAACTCTTTATGTACTGAATTATGAATTCATGAAAATTTTATCTTCTAAAGCATTTTTCGTGAATTGTTTAAACTACGTTAGAAGATTTACATAATTATTTAATAAATTTTAGAAGGATTTTAGGAGGATTGAAGGATTTAGAAGGATTCATTAAATTTGAATTTATAGGGATTTTGTGCAATATTTATAACACCACTCAAATATTTTATTTTAAATATTTTTCTTAGTATTTTGTAGAATTAGGAAATGTACAAACATAATGTTCTTACAATAGAAATATAGAAATATTTCCGAATTGAAAAATCCCCACCCCCCACCCCCCAACGCCAAGAAAGCTGAAAAGATGCAAAGACAACATAAAACATCCTTTAAAAAATAATTTTGTTTTGTGTAACCAATAATGCTTTTAGAACAAGATAAAATAATACATCTATAGCTCATTCTAAACTGTATTACAACTAAGCGATGTATTAAATGAATTTTATAACAAGTTATTTTAATGGTACTTATAAGTACCGTCAGTAGATAAAGGGTTAAAGTACCATTGAAATAACTTGTTATAAAATTCATTAAAAACATCGATTAGTAGTAATACATTTTAGAATGCGTTGTAGATACTTTACTTTATCGTATTCCTAGAGCATTATTGGTTGAACAGAGCAAAAATATTTTTAAAAGGATAATTTCATTTCCATTTGCATCTCTTCAGTTTTCTTGACATTGAAAGACTGTGGGTGAAAAGTTCCTATTGATGTTCCTATTGTTGAATTATTCCTATATTTCTGTTGTCAGGGCATTATATTTGTACATTTCCTAATTCTATAAAATACTAAAAGAAAGATTTTAAATAAAAGATTTGAGTGAAGTTATAAATATTGCTCAAAATCCCTATAAATACAAATTTAATAAATTAATTTCAATATGCAAAATCCTTCTAAAATTTATTAAATGATTATGTAAATATTCTAATGTAGTTTCAAACGTTCACGAAAAATGCTTTAAAAGATAAAATTTTCATGAATTAATAATTTGGGACATAAAGAGTTAAAAATGAGAATAATTTGAAATAAAATGCAGACTTTTTTTCAATACTAATTGAGCAATTAATGGCATATCGATGTATACCAATAGATCGATTACATATGTACGTCCGTATCAACAACACAATTTGTACGTATTTACACCGGCGCGCCATTTTGATTTTCAATGTCAACTGATATGGTGAGGTTATGCTTAACTTAGAAAATAAAGTATTAAAAACTCTGTAATTAATTATGGCAACCTTTAATAGCGATAATAAATCTTAAAAAAAAAAAGGAAAAGTAATAATCTCAAAGATTTTTATTTTACTTTGAATATCGCAAAGGATATTTATCTTGTGACATACCTTATATGTTTATCCATTGTCTAAATTGTCTATTCGTATGTGTTATAGCTATTCGTTTTCATAGTCTATTAGATATCGTATTTCAAAAGTAAATTCTCATGGTTATGTTAAAAGTTTGACATTATATGAAGTTCAAAATTATGTTTCTCTCGATATCTATATTACAGAGAAAATGGATGTAGCAGGGACCTGTGCATTTATATCCCCCTCCCCTCCTCTATCTATATATTATGTCTATTCATAGTCTATCCATAGACGCGATTGGGATGAAAGGGACACAGGCAAGCTTCCCTCCGTTTTCTCCGAATAGAATTTTTCTCTTTATTAGGTAGAAGTTCAGCGTTTTTAAAGATATTGGGCATTAATTTTCAGAAAAAGGGGTGGAAAGTTAGCCTATCAGCCCCCCTTTCCCCCTTCTTAACGCTACGCTTATGAGTGTACTTAAGATATTTGAAAAAATAATAACGACAGAAAACAAACATTGATAATCTCTTACTCATTTTTAATTAAATTAAATTAAACAAAAATGTTTATGCATGCTGTATTTTTTTTTCTTCGAATGTGCACGGGTGCATTAGAAAATTTACGAATTTATATTCCAAACTGCAACAATAATACATTTGGCTTGATTATAATAATAATAAAATAAATACTTTTTTTCACGAAAAGGATGTTGTAATTTAATTTATAAAGTACTCTGGGAATAACATTACGGCTTTTATTTTCACAGCAATTAGTTATTAACTCAAACTGAAAACATCCTTCGTGAAATAAGTACTTCTAGCAATATGACACATCCTTTGCAAAAATAGAATTAATATTTCAATCAGAAATAGATTATTCATATTGTAAATCATTAAAAGCAGGGATTAGAAGTCAGTTTATTAATCAACTGGCATAGTACATAGAGTTTTCGAATTAAAACGGATTTTGAGAAATCAAATCTTGCTAAAAAGCTTTGCTGTATTTTTAGGAGAAGCAAATGGGAAAAAATCATACGTGATGACTTCAGAACTTGCTAATATTACAGTAAAAAAGAAAAGTTAAAGTTCGTTAATGATAAAGTCTAAATCATGGGTTTATTTCGGTTGAAAATAGTTAATTGCATTTCATTGAGTAAATTTAATTACGTCCAGTGCTTAATTTCTAACGAAAAAAGTACCGGAGCCCTGATATTCTGTAGTATTAACAACTTTAGCGTATTCCTTCATCCCATATACTACTTGCAAAAAATTTTCACTAAGCAAAAGTACAAAAATTTATATATTTAGAATATATCTGTCTAGGGTGACCCAGCCAGTAATTGAACAAATAAAGTCAGTGCTACGGGGGTTTTGTTACACTGGTGTGCAACACTTAAGCAGCAAGCATAAAATGCTAATTTTTAAACATGTGAGTACTCAAAAGTAAGTGATATAAACATCAGGTGAAGCAAATGGGTATTTTATCTACAAGACACCTAGTTGATGTGACACCTCCTTCATGTCACACATGGCCACAAGTGTCACAGTCACTACGGAGACACAAAATTTGGGATCTTTCACTCGTCTCATTATTACTCTAAAACGATCGTCATATGGTGACTCCACTGAGACTATTGTTTTGCCGCCTTGTGATTATCATGTGACTGTCATTTGAAGGCTCCGTTTTGAGGTCATCGTGAGCATTGCATTGTGCTGAGTCTCCAAATAATGTCACAATGATGTCACATGGTGACTTTCAAGTAACCGAGACTCTACTGTGAAATCATCATTGCGCTCATTTGTGAAAAGTCACCAGATGATTTCATTATCAGTCACTTGGGAACTCGTCATAAAACAGCTATCGTGATGATTTTACAATGGAGTCTCCAAATGACGTTCACATGGTGGTGACAAAGTGACTTCATAATAAAGTCATCTGGTGACTCGTCACAAAGCAGCAGTCATGGTGACTTCTCGGTGGAGTGACCAAATGAGATTAAGAATGAGACGAATGAAAGATATCACATTTCAGTTCATTGTAGTGACTGTGACACTTGTGACCCTTTGTGAGGTCATGGAGACTTCCTATGGGCTGGCTATGCTGTTAAGATAACACCTATTTTTTACACTTGCTGTTTATAGAATTTTCTTTTGAGTACTCACGTGTTTAGAAATTAACATTTTGTGTTCGTTGCTTAAGTTTTGCACACTAGTGTATATTGCCTTCCTTTTAAGTTTTAGAAGTAAACAGGATTGCTACAACCTTTACTGAATGCCCTATAATAGACAAACACGAAATCTGCTGAAATTGAATAGCAACACAATTATAAATAAATAATCTTTTTAATTGCCATTTTCCCAGTAGTTGATCAGGCAAAAGAAATCAACCAAAAATCTAAAAATTAATCTTTAAAACATCATCCTTAGGCTGTTATTAACAATAATTCTTATAAAACTATTAGTTTGAAATAAGCAACATGGAAGTGGATTATTTTAACTTACCTAATTGTCTCCAACTTATCAAAAACTAAATTTTTACACTTTCTAATAAAATAATTCATAGAATGGCTTCTCTCTAGCTGACAAAAATGTGACAACAGGTGCTCTAACATTCAAACAAAAATGTTATGTCTAGTGGCACGTATAAAACTCATTTCCGTCTGAAATGGCACAATATTTCAAAAATTTAATCAAATATTGGAAGGGTATCAACTACTGAAGGGATCACCCTATATGTATATGCCACTCTATATGCATATATACTAAAATCTAGCAAAAACATTTATAAACAGGTGCGGAGAATTTTTAAAAAATCTTATTCGCAAAAGATTTTTTTTTTTTTTTGTCAACCAACAAATTACAACACGTTGTTTCAGTGGGCTTTGGTATGCAATATTTATACGCTCCGATGAGATCTAGCTAATATTTAAGTATTCACTAAAAATAAAGAAGCACCGTAGCTGCGTTCCGATAAGCGGCGGCTCAAATTAAGGGGCTACTTCAATTGCACGAAAACACACTTCGTTAATGTTAATCCTATGGAAGAAATTTTTTTAAATAGCTCGTTTGTATTTCCATATTTGTAATTTTTTTTTTTTTTTTCATTGGCTAGCTGAGGTCGATCTGTACAAAGATTTTTAATGAGAATAATTTCACTTTCGAAACTTGTTCCGAAAGTAAAAGTATCCCAATAAAAAACCTGTAAACGAAACCGAAAAATTAAAAAACGGCCTTTGTACAGATCTATCTCAGGTAGTCAGTGAAAATAAAATCGTTTAAAAATATCAAAATGCAAACGAGATATCTTTAAAAAATTCTTCCATAGTATCAACATTAGCGAACGGATGTTTTCTCGTGAGTGAAATAGCCTCTTAAGCACTGATTACAAAAAATCCAATCAACGGTTTAAAGTAACATCAGATAACAAAAGTCTGGAGCTCCAACAATTTTAGAAAATATATAGAGCGAGTGGGTAACTTTGGAAGGAGGAGTACTGGAATATTCTAGACAGACATCGAAATGATGCTTACTGTATATAGGTGAATACTTCTTCTGAGTTTTTTTCTGGGTGAAAATTGTAATTATAAATCCAATTTCTTATACAATGAAACTCAATTTAATAAAATAAAAGAAAATATGTAATTCTCGTAGTTTCTAAAACAGGTGTGTCCTATCTTTTGCGCAAAAGCCGTTTGTCAGCACTATTTCCTAATGAAAATCCTCGCCTTATTAAATGGCAAATGTTCTGTCACCAATCCTTTCAAAGGCAAGGGGCCTATACTTTCCACTTAATTTTATTTCTCGATTACCGACATTGTAGCAGAATATTTTTAACATTTGCTTTTATAATGCACGGGAAGAAAAGCATTTATTCATTTTCAAATCATTTTGTCCGTAATTCTAATGGTAGTCGATCATTTTAACATTGTTAGAACAGAATTAATTTGCTTGTAAAAGAATTAAATAAGCGGAATTATTCTTTAGGAAAATAGTGGAGCACTGAGATCCACGGTATACGTCTAAAAGAGGATTAACTAATCAGTTGTCGATACTCACATTTTCAACTAAGAAAAGTATAATTTTGTAAATATTATGTTCTAGTTTTAGTGAATTAGTCTGTTGAACTTTGTGTTCACTGTAAAAAAAAAACGGACTAAAATACGGAAATACTACTGGCAATCGAGACGCCAGTACTATTTCCGTATTTTAACGGAACTTTTTCCCGGTAAATTACAGAAAAATTTCCGGTTTTTTTTTTGGCATTTATGGGGGAAAACTTCCGTTAAAATACGGAAATAGTACTGGCGTCTTGATTGCCAGTAGTATTGTCATATTTTAGTCCGGTTATTTTACAGTGTTTAATTTTAAATTTTGGATACACTAACTGATATTTTGTATTATATTTCAGCTGCTCTTCATGGTCGCTCACCTTATGATGTCACACCTCAGCATCCAAGTTTCTTGGGTCCAACTCCAGCTCATTTAGGTAAACAACTAAAATGATACAATGTGCATTTGCCATTGCGAAATTTCCGTTTTTTTACGGATTTTTTGGTGAACGCTAAATGCTTTTGGGAAAATGTGTTTTATTTTTTTTTTAAATTTTATTTTAAAACTTTATTTTAAAAATAGAAATGTTTTGCTAAAGTATATAGAAATTCGTAATAAACATATGAAATGTTTGAAATGCGTTGATAAAGGGATTTTTTAAATTGAATTTAAGATATTTTTATTAATTATGTACGCATGTTCTTATACTACTCTTATCACCAAAAAGTAACGAATTGTTTTTAACCCTCAAGCATGCATACTTTTTGATAGTCTAAGCTGAATAATGGCACCGCCCAATTAGCACAAAATGGTTGGGTCAACACTGATTAATTATAGGCTAATTTTTTACCCATGTTAGACCACAATAAGAAATCGTCCACGTTTCCATACCATTGGCCAACAAACCATTTGCAACAAAGGGCCAACCGTTAGCTGCTCAGATACGATCCAAATTAGAGAAGTCTTTATACCTATTCTAATAATTTCTATAAATTTATTTAAGTTCAGGGAAATTATTACAATCTGAAGAATAAGTAAGCACCAAAATTTTCATTCTAGTTGCAATATTTATTTTGTAATCCTGGGCGTAAACTGTTATGCCAATTTTTTGTTCGACAAATGTCTAACAGTTTCGAGCCCCCTATAAATACTAATTCTGTATCTTGCAATTTTTTAAGTACATGAAACTAAAGAACATACTTATATCTTTCATCCCAATTAAAATTGTGTTTTAAAATCATATACATTTTAAGACATTAGATGTTGAAAATGGTCTTTTTTTCATTTTTTCCACTTTTTAGTCCCGAGACGCCTTCAATTAGCATGTTTTAACAATTTGACGTTTATTGCTTTTATACTGTTACTCGACATTACATGACACATATATATCATTAAAAGTTGTTAACTAGGCATAGAGTACGCCGCCCCTGTCCTTGTGTATGTCCAAACTGACCGTACCTTTAAGGGTTAATATCTCGGCTAATTACCGATATTTTTTTCGAAAATCATTATCAACAATGCTTTTATTCTTCTGCAACGATAGGTGCATTCAGCGATGCTCAACAATTTTCTGAATGCCCATAAATCGAAATTTGTGTATAACAGAAAAATGCTAATTACTCAAAAACTATGTGACCTAGGGTAATCGCTATAATTTTCCGGCAAGGTTTATATTAACGTCTACTATCTCAATTTTTTTCATAATTTTAGTGTCAGTAGATTCGGAATTAGATAGGGGGGAATATATTTTTGCGCTACATTGTCAACAATATCTTTGAAAATATAATACCTAAAATTAAAAGGAATGTATTTTTGAGTTCGGCGTTACAAAAGCTTTCACAGGATACCCCCACATAATGTACAAAGAAAAGATTTTTTTTTCAAGTAGCATAATTAGCCCCTCTACATTTTTACTAAATATATTTATGAATGTTTATTAATCTGAAAATATGTGGGTCAATGGTCTTTATTACTTCCCCGAATTTGAACTTTCCACGTTCCATACTTTACGAATAAAATGGCTGTGGCAGACAGACAGACGGACAGACACAGGAGTGATCTTATAATGGTTCCGTTTTTACTTTTTAAGTACGGAACTCTAAAAATCGAATATAAATTTCTGTATCACTTCGAAACTTTGTATTCAAATATTTGTTGACACATAAATTATAGAATATTAATAATAATTTCTAGAAATTGTAAAAAGAATATAAAAAAACTGCTTATCTGCGTTTATTCTGTTTTCAAAGAATGTGCTTGTCCTCTTGTGGTAAAGAGTACAAGATACACCAGCGTTGTCAATCTGCAAGTTTTACATTATGTTAAATCAAACGGCAACATAGCTACATCTCGAAAATTCGATCTTCGAGAGAAAGTAAAAAGCAAAACTAAAAAAAAGTTTCATACCAGAAGAGGCCATTCAGTGTCTTAGTGAAAGCACGTGTGGTTTCATATAGCTTTCGTGAATAAAGCTAAACTAGTTGAATGTGCCAATCCCAAAACTATCTTCTATCTCATATATTTTAATATTTCAAAATGTTGTTACAAATGTCAATATTTCATTTTTATTAGTTCAATACTATATCAACTTTGACTTTCATCTTAAATTTCTGCTTCAGTCAATTAGTCTGAGTAAAAACGAGTTAATCTCGATCATGCATGATATTTATCAAGATCAATAGTTTTTCGTTATTCTGTTGTATATCAGCGGTTCGCGAATAGTCGGCTTATCAGGATGGGAAGTTCCCATCGATTCACCAGCCGCCGGTGTACAATAGAACTACTTAAAATCAAGAAAATTACACAAACATCGCTATTATAGTGCCACCTTTCGGCGGAATTTTTTCAAATTCAGGGAGGACCTTCTTGCCATGGCCAAAAACATGCACAAAAAATTTGGTTCAATTCTATGCATAACTTCATACACTTTTCGATGGTACAATATTCAAAATGGCACAAAAATCGCTATTACAGCTCCCTCATCCGACGGATTTTTCCAAATTCAGGGAGGACCTGCTTACCCTAGCCAAAAATTTTTTAAAAAAATTGGTTCAATTCTATGCATAATTTCATACACTTTTTGACGGTACAATGGCGACAGACACACAGACATACGGACGGGCAGACAGACATTTTCTGCAAACATGTTTTTTGGGATCTCTGACCCCTAAAACGTGTAAATCCGTCGGAAACCGGAAGTCGAAAAAATTTCTATTACAATACTTTCTTCTATTGAAGATAGAAGAAAGTGAAAAGCTTTAAAGCGAATCTGTGGGGTTTTATCTATGTGCACCACTGTCTCAAAAGACAGCATATTAAGTAACACGTAATGCATATTAATGGTTATGGAATAAATTGTTACAGTACGTACACAAACACTGTTTCATAGTGCACCGGAGTTCCATATCTCACTATGTACAACATTTATTTTTTGAAAGAAAAAGGTTCTGTTATTTATATGTTATTATTTATATGTTTATTTATAAGTTATATTGATCTGTTATTTATATGCATAATGCGCAGACGCACACCGCTTTTTAGTCACAAAATTTTGAAAAAATAGTACACATTATATACGAGTAAATACGGTATTGTGAAATGTTTTCAATTTTTTCATTTATGACAATAATGCACTGTAAAAACAAATCTGTAAAATTACTAAAATTTTTCTAGAAAACTGAGATTCCCAGAACTTTTTATGTAACGGCAACAACAAAAAATCATGTAACATTTGCACCGTAAATCAAAATATCTGTGAGGTTACTAAAATTTTTTTTAGGAAACTGGGATGGCAAGAACTTTTTATGCAACTGCAACCCGGGTTACAGGTACAATTTTAGTAAGATTACTAAAATTTTAGTAGATTCTTTTGTGAAGCTACAGATTTCTGCAGCTTTACAAAACTAGTTTTATAGATTTACATCTTTTTTTTTCTTTCTTTGGACAGTATACAGATAAAATTGTAGTAAGCATACAGATTTCCGTAACTTTACATCTGTAGAATTACAGATTTTTTTCAATTCCTACTATTAGCTCACACTTTCCCTATATTTATTTATATGTTTATATATTTATCTTGTACAAATTTTCAATCGTTAATAAAATACTCATTATTCATCCTATCAGGTTGAAATAGGTTTTTTTAAACTTGTACTGGATGACAATTGATGTTAATAAAGTTTTTTTCAAATATTAATTAATTAATTAAATTTTAATTAATTAATTTTAGTTTTGCATGGGAAACAAAATGGCCGCCATTGGTTATTGAATTTCAATGAAAGTATTTTCAATAAGGGTTACCGTAGGGGGGGGGGGGCTGTTCTGTCGCCAAATACCGCCAAGTTTGTCGCCAACTTGGCGATACATCGCCAAATTTGGCGGCCAAAATGAGTCGCCAAAAATGACGCCAACTTGGCGATATCTGTAATATTTCGCCAAATTCCCATAGAGTTCCATTGTAAACCTACTTGCTTATAGAAAATCAACAAATTGAGATATTTTAATGCAACAAAAACTCATATTAGCTTAATTATATTAATTTTTTTTTTGATGGCCTAAGTAGGAATTGACTTTAAAAACAAAATTTTTATATTACTTGTTTACAGTGTATGAGCACTTACGAAAACAAAGTTTCTTTAAGAATATTTTCGCACAATTTATATACGGTTTCTAAATGGAATTGTTCAATGCATGTTTTTAAAAGTTTCAAGAGTATCTTTTATGAAGCTATTTGAAAATTAAAAGTATAATTTTATTTTTTAGGTATGACACCATTTGCCCGTCCAAGTTATCCGGGACTTGGAGTTCCTGGAAATAGTTTTGGTGGACTTGGCAGCCTAGGTATTGTATCCATTACAATTATAATAATTTCATTTCAATAATAATATAACAATATAATAATAATAATAACTGATAGCATTAAATTTATGTATTCATAAGTACATATAATGAAATTACAGTATTTATCCATTCAAAATATGATAATTTACATATAATTTAAAGAAATCCGTTATTTTATGCTTAATCTGCAGAACAAACGGGAAAAAATAATACTTTGTGTTAGCAAAAATAGTGTTAGCAAATAAAGGATCAATACGGATGAAATATTAGGTGAAGTTGTACACCGTGAAATAGATTTTTTTAAAACGTTAATCAAGAGCTTGATATAATCGACTGTAGAAGTTTACCTATTGACTATGTAAATCTGCTTATTGGAGTACCTTCCATAACAAATTTACTAATACATATGAATAGAAATAATGTAAAAAGCGTTTTAAAATAATATTAGCATTCATCTCACTGTGTACCCACACAGATGACATCGTTGGGCATAGATTTCTGAGCATCCATGTATCAATGAATGAACAAAGCTTAAAAGCGTCCGAAAACTAATGATTCAAAGGGCTGGATTTTGCAGCTACTATGTGGTGATAATTTGAGAAAAGTTACACCTGTCTGTAGGCACCCATGTCTCAAACACAGCATATTAAGTAACACATAATGCATATTATTGATTATGGAATAAATTGTTACAGTACGTACACAAACACTGTTTCATACTGCATCGGAGTTCCATATGTCTCACTATGTACAACATTTATTTTTTGAAAGAAAAAGGTTCTGTACGTCTTCCTTCGACTTCGTTAGAATTAAATCCTTCGTATTAGGTAGAGAAAATATTGCAGCATATATACAGGTTGTCTATAAAGAATGACCCAGTTTCAATGGTACATTATAACAGGTTCATTTAGACTATTTACAACAAATCATGCATCGAATTGAAGGTAAATTAACCTAGTTTTTCTTACTAGGGATGCACCGAATATTCGGTATCTATTCGGTATTCGGCCTATTCGGCCATGTTACCGAATATTCGGTTTGGCCGACTATCAAACTATTCGGTAAAACGAATATTCGGTTTGGCCGAATATCAAACTATTCGGTATAACGAATATTCGGCTTGGCCGAATAGCAAACTATTCGGTATACCGAATATTCGGTTTGGCCGAATATCGAAATATTCGGCCCAACCGAATACTTAAAAAAAACTTTTAAAACAAATTTTTAAAAACCTCTTATACCACTTCTATGTTTAACAATCAACTTATAAAGATATTCAGAATAATTAGAAACAGAGTCATATATTTAAATAAAACAGAATATTTTTACATTATTTATTTGCTGTTTGTTAAGTATTATTTAAGAAAATTAACCAATCACGAGGATTTTGATAGGAATTTATTATGTACAAATGCAAGTTCCTGAACATTGTCCAGTTAATAATCTGTTTCTTGCTAATATTTTAAGAACAAAGTTTACAATCTCTGAAAATGATCGCCCACTCCAGACACCGATCTAGGATGCATTTAAAAACTTCCTTGCTTAATCAAAGGGAGTGGAGCAGTTATTCTTGCTGAGTTGCCACCATACAAAATTTGAATAGATTGTGTTTATTTATTTACTTTTACTTTAGTCTCTTCCTGACAAACAAATAATATATGATCCTGTACAATTTTTCTTCCAATTTTTTCACAATTTCTCTTTGATTTTAAAATGCTTGTTTTAGAATTAAAAAAAATTATTCATTTGTTTTAATTCACAGAAGAAGCCATGAAATATAAAATTTTATTAATTAAAAAAGTTTTATAACTATCCTCTTCTTAAATAACTCAAAGCAGATTTTTTTCAGCATAAAGTTTACTTTGAAAAAGCTCTTGATTATCAAAATGAAAGTTTCTATTTCAAATATTATGTAAAATTGTTTTAAAATTTAACATTTTAATGCCTTTAAACTTTGAAATATAAAATTATTCGACAAGCCGAATATTCGGTATTCGGCCTAGAGGTTACTATTCGGTTAGCCGAATATTCGGTATTCGGTTCGCTTGTAGGCCGAATATTCGGTATTCGGCCAAAATCACTATTCGGTGCATTCCTATTTCTTACAAATGTGCACCTTTAGTTATACTGCACACATCCAACCAAAAGTCCAATTCTTCCCACACTTCGGTTAACAAGTCCGGAGTAATAGAGGTAATAGCCTCTTCAATTCTGTGCCTCAGCTCTGGCAAATCATTAGGTAGTGACGGAACGTAGACACGATCTTTCATAAAGTCCCCAAGGAAAAATCGCATGGCTCTAATGGATTTTGAATCTTCATTCCAGCAATAACACTTAACGCTCAGGAGTCGCCATTTTGCGTATGTGGTACTGCAAGCGACTCAATAATAAAGCACTACTTGCGCATGCGCTTATCTAAAACTTACTCTTTATTTGTGACCTTGAACCAAACGCTCTACAACGCTCACAGTTGAGACTATTAAAATTTATAACTGGGATATTCTTTTATGGCCACTGTATATAATATTCGAAGTGAAATAGCACTACAAGACTGAAAATATCTGTAACAGTGTTAAATGAGTAACTTTCAGGTGGAAAAAAGTATTTTATTTCCGTAACTTCCAAGTGAAACAACGTCCATCTTTGAATTGTGATCGGCGAACACTCCAAACAAAGCACCACTGAACTGGGTAACACTACCGAAACATTGTTTTAACAGCTTCTCTGTTTCACTATGTACCCTGCCTCACTGTTTACTCGACACTATTTACCATATAGATATTCTTTCTTAAAATAACATTAGACTAAAATTGAGAATGAAGTTTAGATCTCTTGCGATTGCCTGATATACGAAAATTCTCTTTAAATCTAAATGGAAATTTAAATCGAATTCTTTAAATTTAAACCGAACCCAAATAAAACCGAAATGAACGAAAATTAAACCATATTTTAATACAAGTATGGAAATTAGTCTAAAGTTATATCTCTAATATCAATTATTTTGACGAAAAAAATCACATAATGTATACATATATATATATATAATCATTACTGTTAAAATATACAGGGTGATTGAAAACTTACCAATCGAATTTCGTAGGGAATTAGGGAATACGTCAGGAAACGGATTTTACATAGGAAAGTATGCCAGCAAATGTACACATGCGTATGTAGAGAACGCTGTGTGTACCCTACCTTCCATTGCGTCCCAATCATTCTTTTGACTTTCCTAAAGTTGGTATTATTTCTTCTCCTATTTCCACTTCTCTTTTGGACTTCCACGAGGCCTTTTACATCTTTAAAAACACCAAAAATCTCGTCATTGACCTTTATTCAACACCTTCATTATCTGACGCCTGGAAACTTCTCGTTTAATTTTGTTCTTTCCGGTTTATTTATTTTTTGTTAGATTACTTTATTCTTTGTTTCTAACTTTCTTCGTTCCTGAATTTTTATATTTTGGTTTCACACCAGAATTCTTAAACGTCATTAATGAGATTTTTGGAGTTTTTAAAGATGTAAAAAGCTTCGTGGAAGTCCAAATGAGAAGTGGAAATAGGAGAAGAAACAATACTAGCTTTAGGAAAGTCAAAACAATGATTAGGAAGCAATGGAAGGTTGGGTACACACAGCGCCCTCTACATACACATACGTACATTTGCAGATATACTTTTCTATGTAAAATCCGTTTTCTGACGTATTCCCTACGTCCCCACGAAATTTGAACGATAAGTTTTCAATCACCCTGTATAGTTTTTTCATCTGAAAAAAATATTCTAGACATTTTTTTTTTTTTTTTTTTTTGAAAAATCGTGGTAACTGGAACTCGACCGCATGGGTTAAATCCCAGTCCGAAAACGACAAAAACTCGAAACAAACTCGAGTTAAATAGAGCCAAACCCGATCCCCAACGAAAAAAAATTGGCTTCAACCCTACGCGAACCTATAGCATCAGGAATCGAGATCCTTAAGGCTGTTCTTAACTGCTCTGCTCAACAAGCGTAAAACGTTCTGACATATTTGCAAATTCATTTTTTAACGGAAAGATATAAAACTAGAAAGCCCGGCCATGGAAGGGATTTGGAGTCGAACTGTTTTTTTTCATTTTTTGATCAATCAATTATCTATTGAGTTATAAGCGTTTTCGATCACGTGCCAAACCCGTTTTCCGCCCGCTCTTGAGTGATTTTTCTACTTTCGCGCGGAAATTCGGTTCAAAACGTCCACTTTGACGCTATTTTCTGAAAGATCTATTGCGTTTGCAAAAAAATTGAAAAAACAGCTCGATGACATAGTTCCTGAACAACAACATCAGCTAGTTTAATGCATTTTCGAACAAAAATAAATAAAAACTTATGTCAGGAAGTTGCACTTTTTGATTTTAGAACAGCCTTAAGAACAGGTCTTATTTTTGTATCTGTAAATTAAATTGTGATGTTTCGAATGAAAATTTGTATCTCTCACCCATTGTTATATTTGTACTCTAGGTCTAGCCAGTGCTAGTATGTTAGCCGGTCGAGAACTAGGACCAGGGTACCTGTGTATAGGTCAAGATCCCTGGAGTAGGTTGCACAGAACACCTCCCAACTTCCCTTCGCCGTCCTCCATGAACCCATCTTCGTGGGGAGGTCTGAAAGCGGAGGCCGAGAGGGATCGCATCCAGAGGAGAGAGGAGCAAGAGAGGGAGAAGGAACGAGAGAGAGAGAGAGAGAAAGAGAAAGAGAAAGAGAAGATGAGGAAGGCAGAAGCCGAAAAACGGGAGAGCGAAAAATCAAAAGAGCTCAAGTAATTAACCTGCCTTTTCTCCTAATTTCAAATAATACTCCTGTGAGCTACACTTGTTCAAACACCGCAGGCTCTAAAAACACGCTAATTTGCTCTGTTTTAAAAAAATTACGGAAAATCGAATTACAATTAAACGACCTGTGCCGATCTTGTGTAATGGGGTTTCCATTCATATCATTTTGACTGGGGGGGGGGGGGATTTTAAGGCTGAATCAGTTGCTGTCGAGACAGCTAACGGGTATTTTCGTGATTGATTAAATAACAGCAATTAAACATTTGAAAATCTACTTGATTAAAATGGCTAAGTAAACAATGCCGCTGCCTCCCGGAATTTTATAACAATGTTATAAGAAAACTGTTTTAAATGTATCGTTTTCAATATGACGTAATTTTCACCAAAGTTTTCTTTCTCTTTTTAATATTCAATTGAAAATGCATTTTTTAATTAAAAAGTAATTATGTTTTTTAAGTGAAACAGTTCGGCTATATTATTATTTGAGCATTTTAAATATGGCGTTATTTTTCTCATTTACTTATTTTAACGCGTAAGAATTTATTATTTCAAAGTTTTCTTTCTATCTTCAATATTCACGTGAAAATGCATTTTTTAATTGAAAGGTGGTTATATTTTTTAAATGAAACAGTTCGGCAATATTATAATTTGAGCATTTGAAATATGGCGTAATTTCTCCCATTTACTACTTTTAACGCGTAAAAATTTAATAGTTTTATTTCTCTTTTTAATATTCGGGCGTAAATATATTTTTATGACGTAATTTTCTCCATTTACTGCTTTTAACACGTAATCACTTAGTTATTATTTAAAAGTTTTAATTCTGTTTTTAATAGTCACGTGCAAATACCTTTTTTTTTTTATGTTGAAAGGAAATATTATTTTCTGCTCTGTTTTACAATTTGGAGTCAATGTAAAAAATTAGCTTTTCTTGATATGAAATAAATCTCTGTTTAAATAATAAAAAATTTTTAAAAATTAGTCAAATTTAAAAAAAAAAAAAAGTTGCATATTGTACACCACAAGCATGTGATTTATGTCCCTACAAAAGATGGTTAAATTGCTAGGTATTATTTTTGTTTCTATAAAACCTTTTTAAAGGAGCTATTTTGACTGACTTCAATATCAAATAGCTCTTTAAATAATTCTGCGATTTAAAAACTGCCTGCTTTAGCTTGCTTATTAAACGTTTCTCTTTAAAACTGCTAATCTGCATACTGTTATATGGAATAGTTTTCTTAAAAGTATCCGAGAAAGACTAGAGATATTAATTTGCATAACGTAAATGATTTCATTGCATCTTTTACTAGTCTAAAATTTACGCTTGTTACTTTCAGAGTTTAATTGCATTTTTTTATGAAATAGTTTTTTAAACTCTGAAGCACAAAGTAATGCAAATTATTATGAATCTCTGAAATAGAATAAAACCCAGGTTCTCGAACACCCGAGTTGTCGAGCAGTTCTTTTAAAGGAACTGTGTTCGAAATCCGAGGTACCATATAGTATATGCATGGATGAAGTGCATAATTCTGTGATTTATGAACCGATTGCACTTCCAATTTATGAATTATGAAATTAATATTTGAAGAAATAATGAGTTAGAAATTACTAATATTGTATCAGAACTCGATTTCTAGAGGGTTCTGATATTCTCATATAATATTTCATCTCCTTCGTCCAGTAATATTTGAGCTGCACTTTAAAAAAAAAAAGCATCAGTCCATATCCAACTATATTAAGGAGAGTATAATCATTAAACAATTGATTATATTTATAAAATTATTAGTTAATGCAATAGCAAACTGTCTCAGCTATTTAACTGGATATTTAAATAAATTATTTAATGTTTTGCTAGCACTAATGGTATTTCATTGTGAAAAGTAGTCATATTATTTTGTATTAAATCTGAGCCTTAACGTAATGAATTTGGCTTTTGGCACCGCCCTCAAAATGATCTAATTTTCAATATTGAATATTTCGGGAAGTATTCATAGGAACTTTTATGTAATTCAATGTTTATACTTATTTGAAGGTTTAGAGTTAGGGTTCAAAATTAGATGTTAGTATTGAAAATCGTTAATATTTTTCTTTCCATTGCTGGGCACCCCCTCCCCCTCATTAGAAAAATATTTTTTTATTTATGCCTTAAGTTAATGGTATCACTTGAATTTCAATTTTTCAAATTATATACGAATCTTCTTTCTTTTTTTTTCTTTATGTTTCACAATAATTACATAATACTTAAGTATATCTATGTATTTTATTTTATTTTAGGGAAAAAAGAGAACTAGAGAAACAGAAAGAAAGGTAAACAAATTTTACGTATATTATTAGTATATAAAAAACCTTAAAATCCTCATGAAAAACTAAAATTAGACTTGTATGTAACTAACATAACTCAGTATATTGTAGCACATACGTGTAAGTAGTGGTGGGCTTAGTGATTGATTCTGATAAGACATGCGCAAAAGCATAGCTGCATATCCTTTTTAATGAATTACCAGAAATTTTGAAAACAGAAATTTTGTAAAATAAAGTAAACAAAATTAACCATTTAAGGCTTTTACCCCTCAATTTAATTATTTTTTTCCTTAAGGGGTCAGGTACCTTCGAAGCTGATAAATTACAGAAAAATGAGACCCTAATATGAATTGCAGTAACTTCGCATCTGATTAACTTTTAGATATGAAATTTGAACCACACATTAAAAGAAATATATGTTAACAGTTAATGTTCTGAAAAAAAAGTCTAGATGCATATAAAGCTTTTTAACTTAATTTGAAATTTAATGTTTTTGATTTTTTAATTTTTATTACATGAATTCAGTTTATATACCTCACGCACAGGATTTCTCATTGAATTGTCTCAGTTAAACTTAAAATTTTTTATTGACTATAGATACAAAGTGTGTTTAAAATGACTTGCACTGGAAAAAATATAATGAATAGTTCTTAAGGGGAAAAAATGTAAAATAAAATATCTCAAAATTTTGAAGTTTTTTTTATATAAAAATAGTCATAATTTCTAAATTTCTTACTTGATGAACATAATAGCAGGTCATTTTGTGTAAGGTTTATACCTATTTATATCATTATATTACCTATTTATTTCGTTGTTTTATTTATGTCATTTTCTGTAAAGTTTATACCTTCAGTTGAAATTTTACGAAATTCTATCCAGCCATTTCCTAGAAATCATGAGCGCAATGATTATAATCACCGTTTCGAGAAAATTGACTTTTAAAGTTTGAATTTACTCCTTGAGCATTTAAAATTTAAACTGTTTTGGACATAACTGTCCTTCTAAAACAAATTTTTGCATTAGGTTTCTTTTAAAATATTTCTTGAGAATCAAATTTTAATATAAGCTATTAAATAAAAAATTGATTTCTGGCCACTGTCAAACGTACCTGAATCTTTAATTAAGATCTTTTTTTTTACAAAATTTCTGGTTTTAATTCATTAAAAGATTTTGTATTCTTTGATTTAGCAAGAATACGAAGATTTGTTTTTGCGCACGCCTGAATGATTCAATCGAATATCAAAATCATGCACTATGCCCATCGCTACATATATGTCTTTTTTATTTATCAATGTTTAAACTTTTAGTTATACATATTTTTTTTTCAATATTTATGTAAAGGCAATGTTTCCAATTGAGAAATTCTAATTGAAAAGCCGTGAATTTTCATTCATATTGACTTGAAAAAATTAGAATCTATAGCGGAATTAAAAACGATGCAATATTTCTAAAAATAGAAATAATCCATAATTTTAAAATTTCGCACTACTTTATTTATTATTTAATTTACTCATCATAAAATCCCATTTTTTTAGTCCTGTGTAGAGAGAATAGAGAGAAATAGTACTCTCAATTAGAAACATTTTAAAAATATGTTTTCTCCTCATTTTAATGATTGATATCTTTAATATATTTAAAGCGAGACAAAATTGTATAACTAAATTCCAACTTGCTTCATATCGGAGTTAACTAATCTATGAAATCAAAATTTATAAAAGAACTTCCCATCTATATGTATAAACAGTGATTCCTTAACTCCGTTTTATCTCAAATAACTGGTAAATCGATTTATCTACAGCCATAAATGTGATGCCTGGGTACAGTAAAACGATTATGTGCAAAACAATGAAATACGGAGAAGCGCTTGTTAGCGGTAAATTCCTGAGTTATAGATCGTATCTCAAAAACTTTTAGAGATAAAGCCAAATTTCAGTGTCTAAGTTGTACAGCATCTTCTACTTACCAAGAAAAGATATATTGTGCTCGAGGATACGTTAAAATTTCGCATGTACTAACGAAAATATCCGAAATCAGTGTGAGATATTTTGCTTGAGAAAAATAAATGATGATAGGTGATAAATTTATTATACAGGGTGAGTACAAATGATGGACCCAATTTAAAAAAAAATCATATTTTCGAAAATGCTACACATATTACAATAAGTGATACACGAACTTAAAGAGAAATATACCAAGTTTTTTTTTTTCAGTTACAAATATTCGATGTGTGACCCTCTTGTTACACGGCATACGTCCAATCTGTAATCCAGTTCGTTCCAAACATTTTGTAGCATCACTCTGTCAATGATTCTGAATGCTGCACAAATGAATTTTTTAAGTTCTGACAGTGTCAAAGACCTTGTTTATGTACCACCAATTCCGAAAACACTGCCAGAATTTAACCTCTTCGTTCCCAAAGCTAAAATAATACTACAAATACTCATTCATTGGTTTTAAACAAACAAAATGACGTCATAGATGACAGATAAAAGAACTTTTAACTAGTAATTTTGGTTTACAAATAGGGATCTAAAATTACAAATTCCGTTAAAATATTAATTTAATTATCACTAACCCAAATTCACACAATCACAAATTTAAGGCCTTTAATCAAGTGAATGATATACAAATCCTCAAAACATTTTATTGTAAAGGATTTAAGTTAAATAAGTATGAATATTTCTCAATTTCTTGGCCACACCCTCTTGAAGGCGTTTTGCAAACTCAGATGAAAATAACATCTATTTTATGAGGAAATCAGCATAGGTTTTGCCATTTATTGGTTTGCTTTTAAAGAAAAAAACATTCAGCTATTAAGAAGTGAAGTCAAAATGTAAAAAAGTCAAGCAGTTTAGTTTTTGTGGGGAAAAGAATAGAGGTCCACATATGTGGCCCCAGGTAGCTAAGAGGATAAAGAACGCATTTGTGCAGCATTCAGAACCATTGACAGAGTGATGCTACAAAATGTTTAAAACTAACTGGATTACAGATTGGACGCATGCCGTGTAACAAAAGGGTCATACTTCGAACATTTGTAACTGTAAAAAAACTTGGTCTATTTCTCTTTAAATTCATGTGTCACTTATTGTAATATGTGCAGTAGTTTCGAAAATACGTTTTTTTTTTTTTTTTTAATCGGGGCCCATCATTTGTACTCACCTGTACAATTGTAAACACACGTACTTGCAGGTGAAAGCACCTGTCGCAGTTTTTGCGCCATATTTGCGTACGGTCGCATTCTAATTTGATAAAATTTCTTTTGCATACATTAAAGAAAATTCTCATTTCCTTTTTGCAAAATATTCTTGATTTTCCTAAACAAAACGACTCTATTTTGGTACATATACAAGCAATTATTTATAGTGTGTGTGTGTGCATAATATAGCTTCTCTTTCTACATTCATAATGCTCTTTAAAACTGCCCTTGAACGTTTGGTCATGTGTGTGAGAAATTCCTGTAGTATTCGCTTGTTTTCAGCTGTAAAATAATCATAGATGTAAAACTATAAATATAAAAAGTTAAAAACAAGCATAAAATTACTTAAAAGGTGCTAAAATTTATAAAGATGTTAATATATCCCGAGATATTTCGAACGCACACCTCTTCATTTTCAAGGTAAAAAAGGTGATTGACTGGAATATAAGAAAAACACACGTAAAACAAGATGAAATACGAATTGAATATTTCCAACTGAGCGAAAAAATGCCCAGGCCGGGAATCGAACCCAGATCCTTGGCTTACAAGGCCAATGCTTTTCCATTTAAGCTAACTGGGCCGACAACCAGCCAGCATATTTCGCACTTTACCAGTCAGTTTGACTGTGTTAAAATAATAGTTCAAGATGAAATAGTACGCATGTGCAAGGGAGCTTCAGTCCACTGCTCCAGAAAGAATGGGGAGGGGAGGGGGAGATGAAAAGAATTAAGTCATATTTTCAGGGTCTCTCGAAATACCTAGAACGTTAAACCAAATAGCGGAAATATTATACGAAAGGACATTGTTACAGACAGCATCATTTCTAATCAAAATCTCAATGGATTCACGGATTATTGAACAGTAATGGTTAGATGTAGGAATGATAATTTTAGCTTTTCCGAAGTTTATCTTAATATTTTCTTTCTGATGCAATCTGGATAAAGCTGTACTTGGTTTGTTAAACTTGATATCAGATAAATGCTCTTTTAGCCTTTCTTTAAATTTTCTAGATGTCATTCTGATATAGAATAAACTTTTTTGATGTTCTGTGTTGAATGGGATTATGTAAACTCTTTCTTTTTCACCATTTAGAACTGGATCAATTTTACTGTGAATCAAATATTTCAATTTTGCTGGATGTTTAACTGTTAAATTAATATTATATTTTAGCAATGCATATCTCAATCTTTCATAAAGTTGTGGGATATATTCAAACGTGCGAAAAATAAACTTTTTCAAATTTTAATCATTCTTCTGTCTTGTTTGTTTTGCTTGATCGGAAAGTCTATTAGTGTATTTAGGAGGGAAACCATTCTCAATAGCAATCCGTTTAATATAACTAATCTCATTTTCTAGGTATTTATCCGTACAAACTTCGAAAGCACGATTAACGTAAAACCTGTAGGCAGCAATTTTATATGAAAATGGTGAGTTACAATCAAAAGAAATGGTATTGTTAGATCTGCATTGTTTTCTATAAACGGCACGCTCTAATTTATTTTCATAACTGTTCTTTATTAATTTAACATCAAGAAAAGGTAAAGTACCTTCTTTCTCAATCTCTAAAGTAAACTTGATCCTTGAATCCAACTCATTAAGTTTTAACAGAAAATAATCAAGACTGCAAATCATGATTCCAAACTATGAAAATGTCGTCTACATACCTAATCCAAACAGAAGGTTTGATTTCAAAATTTATCTATTTACCGCTATTTGGTTTAACATTCTAGGTATTTCGAGAGATCCTGATAATATGAAGTAATTATTTTTACCTCCTCCTCTCCCCCCCCCCCTTTCTTTCTGGAGCAGTGAACTGAACCTCGCTTGCACATGCGTACTATTTCATCTTTTTTACGTGTGTTTTTCTTATATTCCAGTCAGTCACCTTTTTTCCCTTGAAAATGAACGCGTGTGCGTTCGAAAGATCTGGGGATATATTAACATCTTTATAAATTTTAGCACCTTTTAAGTAATTTTATGCTTGTTTTTAACTTTTTATGTTAATAACAAGGTGAAAATTCCTTCACGGGTCTAGTTAATACAGTGTTTTGATTTTATTGGATGTAAAACTATTTAAATAACACAAATAATTTTAAAATTTTCCTTTTACTTTCATTTAGGGACAGAGAAAACAGAGCAGGTCATGTTTCTCACAGTGTAGAAGTTGTTCGAAATGGAGAATCCAGTGAAAGAGCACGAGAAAGAGAATGGGACAGAAGTCGAGAGAGAAGGGAATCTTCGAGGTCGCCACTCCGTTCAACGCACAAAAGTGAGGCAGCCTTCGACACAAATCATTCAGGACACAAACAAGACATTAAAGTGAAAGAGGAAAAGAAAGAGGAAGAACGCAATAAAGAAAGTTCCAATAGCAGTTCCAGTTCAGAGCGAGAAAGGACAAAATCTAGTGAGCCAGTTCCACAGGAGCCTATCAGCGACTATATGAGTCGATCGATGCTCCCGAATCTTCCAATGAGTCTGAATGCGACCGAACAAGCCAGGCTACCTGGATCGTTAGGTGCCATTTCACAAGTTCCACCACCCCACTTCTGGAACCCTCTGCCACCACCACCTCCCCAATCTTCAGCGTCAGCTGCAGAACGTTATCGGAGTCTGGAACTACAGCACGCCCGAGAACTGGACCGTGAGCAACTGATGCAGAAGTATGCCTCTCTCTCATCTGTGATGCCTCTTACTCCAGAACGGTATCGGGAAGCCGAACTGGCCAGACATTTGTCGTCTTCAGAAGCAGCTGCCAGAGAAGTTGAAAGACAGCTGCAAGCAGACAGAGATCGACAAGTGTATGAGCGCACAAAATTACCGCCGCCACCTTTGAGGCCAAACGACCCTCCTTATGTTCCAGCACCTGGACTTCCACCCACTGGGGGATTGTTTTCATCTATCTCCAACCCTTTTTTGAACAGTTTGTCGAATTACCCCCCAAGAACGAAACCAGGTTCGCCGGGGGGTATTGGAAACGGCATCCCTCCCCCACTCATACCCTGTGTTAGTCAAGGTGGCAGTCCTGTCACGAGCAGCACAACTCCATCGCCTTTACATCTGAAACTAGGTGCTTCGTCTACTCCCACTGTTGAGAACAGTCGCGAACACTTCTCTTCAAAAGACAGGCGCGATTTGAGCTCTCACACGTCGACAGAGATAGAATCCCAGTCGAGATAACCATTACAGAATTTATGTAGCATTTAGTCACTCACGAGCTCTTGCTTATTTACAGTATTAGCCAAAAAGAGATAAGAAATGAAAAACCTCAGGATCGAACGCATCTCACTGTACAGTTTTAACTCAGAAAATTGAACTGATATATGTATGTGTGTGAAAATTCGCGAGACAAGCGAATATTTATACTGAAAAAAAATCAAATCTTAATTGCCAAAATTCCCATTAGTGTTGTTGATGTTTGATAATGTTTAAACTGTTATGAAAAATTCATTTAGTGAAAATGCTACAAGGGACTAAAAAATTTCTGAGGTATTTCATTTTACCAGTCTTTTTGTTGCCGGGCACTTTCACGGCAGTTATGAAACAAAAATACGATTTGCTATTGTTATCAGCCAATGCCATGCTTGGAAGCATTTAAATAAAACCTGCTGTGCAGAAACCATACGCAATATGTTCATATGCCCATTTCCTTGAGACTCATCAAGTATGTGTGTTTTACCATGCTTATAACAAGTGGAAGTGTTTGCTTGCACATATCAGTTGATGCAAAATTGTGATGAAACATTTTGAATCATTTGTGAGTGTTATTCTGTTAAACAAAAAAAAAGACATTTTTGACGATGCATCATACTGCAGCACTGTGTATATTGAGCACAAGTTTGTTGTATTGTGGAATATTCAGTGTACAAATTACATATTTCAGTGCTTGTATTTTAAAATCATTAGAAATGCAAGCGTTACTTCTATAGATATGTTAAGACAGAAAGTATGTAACGGGGAAGGATACATTTTACAGCATCCCTTGGGAATGGTATTAAAAAATTCCATTCGAAAGAATCATTTCTCAGTTACATTAAAAATGTTAAATTAAATAAATGGTCTTTATTATTGTGTGTTCAGTTTACATAATCACGATCAAAAATACAAAACAACTGGACCTTATGCACATGACGTCAGACGCCAGAACTGGCCGCATATCGATCTGTTATTCTAGACACTGTATCGCCAGAATGCCAGTATCCGCAGGCGTAAACACCACCAGCAGACGACCTTTAGCCTTAACCCAGGTTGAGTGCATAAATTTTAACAGAAATTTTGTAAAATTAGCGAATGGTCTCGCATACAGAACAATATTCTGAATGTATATTAAGTATCTACTGCTACAACAAATAATTTTTTGAGCTATTTTTAAAAAGCAAACATTAATAACTCACACTCCATAGACTGCTATGCTAATGTTCAACAGTAAATACCGCTAGCGCCAGCAGACGAATTTTAGTCTCGCCCTATGGTCGCGTGCATAAGTTCCATTGCTGCATATGTTTTGAGCTGTTGATTTTGAAAGCGGGGAAAGCCCAGTTTGTGGAAAAATTTAATTAAAACTAAATCTTATTACAAATTAACATTAAATTTACGTTTTTAATCATTTCACAATCAATATAGTATTTTAATATCAGTATAAATTTGTTACTATTGGGTGTAAGCTATTGGGTCAATGCTATTTCAAATGCGTTGATTTTGAAAGAAAGGCTATTCACTTTGAATAGAATTTTTCTTGTGTTCGTAATATTAACAAGCACAATCAAAGTTTCATTACGAATATTTTAAAAATCCTCACTATCTAAATTAAGAAGTATAATTGTATGCATAGAACTTATTAATAGATTTTTATTTTTGCTACTTTTCCTATAAAATTAAATTTATTTTTTGTTTTGTTGTAACTTTTCTAAAGAAGAATGACATATTTAAATAAAAAAATAAGTAAAAAAAATAAAATATTCATTTTTTATTATAATATTATATTCTATTCAAAGAAAATCGATGCTTTCGACAAATCATTGCTTTTGAAAATTAGGCAAGTCTACTGTTGCATACTAAATCCATGATTGTTTTCAGTTAACACGGACGTGAAATATGACCACGAAAATTGTAAAATAACTCTATTATTGCTTACGAATATTTTAAAACCCATTCAAATGCAAACCATTAAATATCTTGCAATAACTTAAGGTGTCTGCCGTTTTGGTGAAAATTTTCGAAAAAAGAATTGTAATGTCATTTGTAAGAACAATCTTTTACGATTCCAAATCGGTTTTAATATTATTCCTGCGATTACTGGAAGGGGAGTTACGGCCAATTTAATAAACAGGAAGTAATGAGTCAATTACCGGAAGTGAGCAGGAATGTCAGGAGGAATGTAAACAAAGTTTCTAAGCATGATTTTCTTACTTTGTTTTTCATGAAAACACTTATAAGCCTTAAATTGCACTTCTAGATTAATTTTATAGATAAGAAATATTTAAATGCGATTTCTCAAAAATCAATTTTTCCGTTATTTTCATGCACGATAAACTTCATTACATAAAATGTTTTAATCATATTTCAATGAAATTTTATCAGAAGGCTTTCAATATTACTCACTAAATTCTGAACTAGCATCTAAACTCTATGTGATAATGTAATTCTTTTATAGATACTCGAATATTAAAAAATGGTAATTTATAATAAAAAATATGTGTTGTTGACATATTTTGAAATAGTTCAGTTAATTTTGAAGATATTGTAAAAATTCTAGTTAAAGTGCACAGTTATGTGTAATAGTAGTATGTAGTAGTACACAGGAAATTGAAATGTATTTAGTTGAATTGAGTTTCAAAATCTATTTAGTTGAATTGAGTGGATGCTGTCTGGAGTAAACATGAAATTTTGCTAAAAAAAAGGGCCAAAAAAACTTAATTGTTTTAAATGCTATGAAGATATTGCTAGGATTTTAAGTTTTTTCATTATTCTGTATTATTAGAATTGCACTTAAAATATGTGTATTTATTCAGTACATTTTCTTTTAAAGTGCCCCGAACGTAAGCAAATACCGTAAAAAGGACTTGCCCTAATTTGAAAATCAACGGCTCATTTATTAAAACAATACTTCATCTCTTTGTAACACGTTCCCGAAACAATCACTTTACATTTTTTGTGGGCAAAATGGGCTAAGATGATGTAGTTTAACACTAGAATGGGTGTAACAGTCAATTTTATTCACGTCAAATAAATCCATTTTGAACCAGAAATTTTACTTAATAAAAAAATAATTATCTTTCTTACACAGACAAAAGTTACACGTCATTAAATAAAATTTCAAATAGATCAATCAAATCAAATTGATTGACTCAAAAAAAAATGACCAATGTAGCCGTTCTAGAGTTTCACGGGATTATTTCATAATTATATAGGATTTCCCCTTTTATCATTGACCAATGGCTTATTCTTGAATAGTTGAAAGTTTCAACTAAAAAAACATTCTCCAAACAAATTATCATTCTCTTACGACAAAAAGTTACCAACTTATAATGGTTAGGATTTTATGAATATTCAGTATTTCCCTGCCTCTTTACACCTCTTTCCGTTTTTAGTGACAATAAACAAAAAATTAGCAAAATTCGAAGTATCATAACTCGGTAAGTTTTGGTTGTACAAAAAGGATTTTTTTCTAAATATAACTTATAAAACCCAGATACAGTATTTATAAACTATCTTACAGGTATATCTACATATTAACATGAACGTAAACTTTAAAATTTTAAATAGTATAGTAATCTCAAATTAAACACTATAATGAAATAATACCTTCGATTAACTGAAGGGTCAATGAAGGAAATTTTATTTTTCTTTTTCAAAAATTAATTTTAAAATATATACTTTTTATATGCGACTTATGATTTTTTAAAATCAGAAATCAATTTCTAGGAGCTTCAAACGGAAATCCAAAATTACAGCTCATTCCATTATGAAGGTTTTACTGTAAAACCACCATAATAGGCAATCCCAAATAGCGGACTCCTCTATTTAGCAAATACTTTTTAAAGTAATGTTTCTATATTCTTAAGAACTTTGTGGTGGTAAAATGATAATATCGAATAAGTTCATATATATTGTACTTTACAGGTATACAAATGTCAGTACATTTCATTTCGCACGGAAGGCATTTACTAGTAGAGGCACACACTTATTGATAAAAAGTTCCAAGCCTGTTGTAATATATAGCTATATTATAAAGCAAAAACATGTTCGTGAGTAAAGCTGACATCATATCGGCGGTGGCAACTACCTGACAAACAAATTTTGAATTTACTGCAAGTCTTTTAGCATCTAAGAATAGCACAGTTTCAATTTTTACGCCATCGAATAAAAAAATAAAATGCTCTTTCAAATGCAATTTGGTTGAAAACTGTACCTCGGTTTACTGATTTTTTATGGTATTTAAAATAACAAGGTGATATACCCGGATTACATAATATGGGTGAAAACCATTTTATTAATTGATAATTATAATATATTTTTTGCATTTAACATATTTGAAAAGTATATATTTGTATATACTTGAAAAGTATGAATGGATATACCATAAAAGTTCAAAGACATATGAAGCCTAAATAATATCAAATATTGCTATTCTGTATAACTGTTTTTCTTTTAATCTTATCCTAATATATTTATGAGGAACTTAATTCGGTACTGAATATAAAAGTATTTCATATTTAAACCCTTGCTATCTGGCGATGTTAGCGGATGTATGTCACTAGTCACCAGTGTTGCCGCATCTAGCTGATTCTTTTTAAGAAATTTTGAAATCGCACCACAGAAATTTAATTGGTAATTTTCTTTTACTTTATTTATGGAAAAAGAATATAGGAGTTAAAATTTTCTGGTGAGAATTCAGAATGTCTAATTAAAAATTCAGCAATATATCATGACGTGCAATTCGTACGTCATTGTCGGAAATGATCAAAATAGCATGACGTACGTCATAGAGCGCAAGAGATTAAACTTTATTTGGCATTCCATAAAACTAAATTCAGCGAAGTAATAATCTTTCCTTTTTACAGTGTAACTGAAACAAAACCGTTGTTCAAAGTTTGAATTTGACACGGTGCTAAGCACGTTTCGAAAGGAGGTCACAAAGTTGCAACACCGGCTTGGGCCGTGACGAATTTTCCAGATAGGTTTTTAATTAACTTTTAAAGAGACGGGAGACGTATTGAATGATCCACTCAATGCAAACTAGTCTCGAATCCCATAGTATTTATGTGGTTAATTCTAATTTAATTACTCTGTTTTAACAATTTGACGTTTATTGCTTTTATACTGCTACTGGGTATTGCATTACACAAATATAACATTAAAAGTTGTTATCTGGGCTTTAAAAGCCGACAGTACATAGAGTACGCCGCCCCTGTCGTTATGTATGTCCAAACCGTCCGTGTCTTTAAAGGTTATTAACCTTTGTCGGCTAATTACCGACGATTTTTTCGAAAATCCTTATCAACAATGCTTTTAAACTGCCGCTACGATAGGTACCTCAAGTGCTCCTCGACTGCTTTGCTGAATGCCTTGAAATCGAAATTTGTGTGTAACGGAAAAATGCGCTTTTCTCAAAAACTATGGGACCTAGGGTAATCGCTATAATTTTCCTGCAAGGTTTAAATTAACCTCTACTACCTCTAATTTTTTCATAATTTTAGTTTTAGTAGATTCGGAAATAGATGGGGGGACATATTTGTGCATTACATTTTCGATGATAGTTTTGAAAATATAATACCTAAAATTAAAAGAAATGTATTTTTAAGTTCAGCGTTACGAAAGATTTTACACGATACCCCGCATGATATACAAAGAAAAGATTTTTTTTTTCAAGTATCTTAATTAGCCCCTCTACATTTTTCCTAAATATATTTGTGAATGTTTAATAATCAGTAAATATGTGGGTCAATAGTTTTTATTACTTCCCCCAATTTGAACTTTCCACGTTCCATAGTTTACGAGTAAAATGGCTGTGACAGACGGACACAGGAGTGATCTTATAATGGTACCGTCTATACTTTTTAAGTACGGAACCCTAAAATGATAGTTTTGTATTGGTCTCGCGCCAAGAGTTAGCCGATGAAATCGCCAAAATCGCTATTTACAATCAGCCTTTTTTTATTCTGATCATTTTAGTGCATAGTTTAATTACATGTCTTAAATGTGTGTTTTAAATATGATATTTTATTTATTTATTTATTTATGAAGGTTCAAATTTTGTTATGGAATATAAACTGGGAACAAATGCTGAGCTATTTATGTTAATTTAAATGCAAACGGATTTATTTTTCGTTATCGTCTGCACGCGATAGAGATAGAATTAACAAATGGTTGAAATTTTTTCTAAAAACAATAGCAATTGTGTAAATGCGACACATTTTTTAAACAAATTGCGATACACTTTTCAAAGAAATTTCATTTGAAAGTGCATTTTTTTCCATATTCGAATATGTCAAAATTGAAAATGTACGATGTTTAGAAGTTTTAAAAAAATTGCAGTAAAACTTAAATTTAATCGTCTGTTAGCGCCACCGTCAAAATGATGTCAGCATTACGCACGGACACGTCTTTCCTTTATAATATAGATTTTCAGGCATAATTTTTTTTTTTTTTTTTATCTGCGGGACACCCATTTATAGAAGATTAACCAGATTGCACTTAAAACCATGTAATTAATGCAGCATTTGTTTGTGTCACTCTAATAGCAAAATTTTAACTTCACAAATAAATAAATAAAGCACGAATTTAACAGATGTGCAATCGAACTACGCGCTTAAACGCTGCTGAAATAATCAGAATCTCAAAAGTTGCTATAAATAGTGAAATGTTTCACAATTGATCACTGGCATGCGGATAACACGAAAGTACCAAAAATTATTTTTATGGTGAAGTCGGTGAAAAATCCTAAGAAAATATACTAAATTTAAAAAATCCATTTTGAATTTTTAATTAACAATGATTTTCATGTAAGTTCTGCTCACCAGATAGTATATCGGGCTTACCCGGGTAGCTGGGATTGGATTGCCTGGTTATATTAAAAGTGACTCTTTTAGCAGTAAAATTTTCACAGTAATAAATATTCAAGAAAATGAAAAATAGCATTATTTACAAAATTAACAAAATCGATTATCTGCGACTCATTTTCAACTCATTCTCAAACTCATTTTCATTGTTGGACATTAAATCATTAAATTTATTTCATTCTTTTTATTAATGATACGAAAGTACACCCGCTTGGTTTAAAATTGATATAGATTTAGAGTTGTTTGCGCAATTGAGACTGGACCTTTGATACCTATTGGGTATCTTTACCACGAGTTTTAAATTCATATGAGGCATACTCCTAAATCCAATTATTTAATTTAAAGCAAATAGGGTACATTGTTAAACCAATCTTATTTAACAGAATGTTGCAATATACCAGTTCATTTATGCACATTTCACCAGTTACATCAGTCTGCCTAGTCGAGTCAAATGTGCCTTACATGCATATTGGATAATGCCGACAACCTCGCGAATGCCTGTCTGAATTCACTAGCGAATCAAACACTGTAATAAGTAAATCTACATTCATAAGGGAATATATTAAGGGCAGCACGAAATCAATTCAATAACGTATGCACCGTAGGATTTACCTAGCAGCCACAATTCAAGTTACATGATTCAGATTTACATCAAGCTATGTGGAAAATATATTAGCTTAGTTGGTGTCGTATGATAATTTAGCAATTAGTGTTCACAGGGTATTGTGAAAAGAATAGACTGCCACAAAAATCACAACTTGTATGAACTTAGATAATTTGGAGTTTTCGTGCCATTGTATTAAATAACAATATAGTTCGAATAACAAAAATTGAAAAAAACTGGGATAGTTGGCTTAAACTGGGGATAATGCAATGTTTTGTTGCATTAATGGTTTTCTTTTTTTTTAAATCTTAGGAAGATTATTCTTATATTAATCTGTCCGTCTTTTTAAAACGTCCTTAATGCCTGCTGGAACTGAAAAAAATAACACATAAAATATTGTGTTCCTATTCAACCGACACCTTGCAATTCTATGACATCACAACAAGAAAACATCGCTTACATGAATTGTTTAATAAAAATGGAAGAACTAATATGGTATACAGTTATATAGGCCTATATGTAACAAAAAAAAACACTAATCCTAAACCTATAGTTAACAACAGCTTTGTACTTACAGATGAAGTTTTCGAGAAGTTAAATATCTGAGATTTATGTTGATGTTGTTTATAATCTTCTAAGTGGGAAATCCCCGATCCCAATAACGTAAACTTCATTTCCTATCTTATTACCTTCTTAGCGAACTCATAAAAAAACAATGACTATAGCTTTCGAGGAATTTGCGTTGGCTGGGTTTGAACCTGGGACCGATGGAGGGCGAGTGATGTAGCACCGAGCAAGGCTAGCTCGACTGTTCTGTGTCAGTGACTCATTATACATTGTTTATTGAAGTTCTATTGCGAGAGATGACGTCGCTACAATGATCTTCAAAAATACTAATAGGGTAAAGTGCCTATATTTCGTCCCCTTTCCTAATTTCGTCACCCTTAACTTCTCCGCTTCTGCGAAAGTGGCGCAACTTATGACGCAAGGCACAGGGGACGGAAGGTAAAAGGGGTCAATATTGAAAGTTTCGTTCGCCAAGACGCATACATAAATTAAAGACGCCGGATTTCCTATTTTTAGAAGACCTGAGTTCTTATTACGTCGTTTGTAGAACGTTATTTACTGCACTTTAAGGATTTATTTCTTATTCATTGGATATATTTTACGTAGGTAAGATGCTGACAGTAGCATACAGTCAGTTTTAGGACGCTCAGTTCATCTTACGTGAAGTGAAGCTCCTCCATATTGGGAAGTAGCGTGGTCCTAATTTCGTCCCCCTTGCATTTCTTATTTTCGTCCCGGGGACGCAATTAGGAATGCTTTTTCATGACAATTTTTTCCATTTTTTCTTCATGCTTGGATAGCTAATGTTTCGTTATGTTATTCTTCCATTGATAATTTGTACATTTCTTTGTGCCTTACTTTAATGTAAATTTAATTACTTACTCATTTCGAAATAATTTTTGATTTAGTTATACGTTAAGCCTCGGCGTATTGGATTTTTTGGGGGGACGAAATTGGGGCCATTTTGTTTCTTTTGCATCTTTTAGATACTTTTGAAAAAACAATTTTTCGCATTGTTAAAATTTTTTTCTACGATATTTGCCTATGTTTCTATGTGCGTGGGTAGTTAGTCTATGTAAAATCCAAATTTCGTAGGTTTTTCACTGAAAATTACAACATTTAAGGCCTAAAAGTGACTGGAGGTGGGGGGGACGAAATATGGGCACTTTACCTATACATGTTTAAGGTGTTTCTTTTCGTCATAAAGTTTTGTTTCTTTCTACTTCACCTTTCCTATTGACTCAATTTACCGATATAAGAAATGCAGTAAGGAAATTAGACACATCATTTTTAAATTGTATGGCGGTTTGTTCGAAAGATAAAATTAGCGCATCAAAGTTGCCATCTCACGATAACGCACAGTATTTTTAAATATAATGTACAGTGCTTTTCTAAATATTATACACTAAATTTAAAAATGCGAGTACTGCACTTTCCATTGTGCTGGAAGCTCTCAATGAAACCCTAAAAGATTGGCGTAGATTTTCTGCTCATTTAAAGTACCTTACATTATGGAGAGCTGTAACTCTGATAATCCTTGCAATTTTCACGGTTGTCAAACCTTCTTATACGCAGATCCACAAAGAAGACTGGATTTCCATAATTTCGCATCATAGCAGCAAATCATAATAAACTGTGGCTTTTCACAGATAGCATATGGACCGACGAATGCCATTTTACGCAAGATATCTTCTTCATTTTCTCAGCTTACAAAATCATCACTACTAGAGCAGGAACGATCCATTAACAGTTGAACAAATATTAATTCTCAGAAAAGTTTTCCTGTAAATGTCTGATGCGATATATGGAGCAATTAATTAATCGGATAGATCGCATACAGCGCTTTCCCACAGTGTAGAACTATACAATGATATCTTACTAAATAGTAAAGTTGAAGTTTTTGTGGACACTTTTACCTTTGGCCGTGCACCAACAAGTTTGACAGTGTTCCGATATGACAGTATTCTTCCTAGTTATTAACTGGCTCGACTCAGAGCTGTATATTATCTACAGATTTTTAAGCAAATATTAATTTTCAGGAATGCTTTCCGCTAAATATCTGATGCGGAATATGGAAGAATCAATTAAACGGACAAATCACGTACAGTGTTTTCCGTTAGTGCAGAACAATACAACGACATCGTACTGAAGAGTAGAATTGAAGTTTTTAGGAACATTCTTACCTTTGGCCGTACACCAACAAGTTTGATTCCGACATGATTTCATTTGCTTCATGACTTCAAATGGCTCAACTCAGAATTATATGTGACCAATTGATTCTTAAACAAATATTAATTTTCAGGAACATCTTCCAGTAAATGTCTGGTGCGGAATATGGAAGAATCAGTTAGTCCGACAAATCATATACCTCTAGATAGATAATCCACTTCATCTTCTACTTAGCCCACATACTTGTCTAGTGGTTAAGGCGCTGTCTGCTGTAGAAGAGGTGCTGGCTTCTAATCCAAATTATATCATGGCCATTTGTAGTGTGTCGGATTCCCCTATAAACGGAGGTCCCAATCTATTTAGCCCTCGCGTGCAAAAATTGACCGTAGTGCCCGTAATCAATCAACCAACCATATTCCACTTATGTGAATTACAAACCTTTTTTTCGCTTAAGAGAGGATTTTGCTTCATAGTTGTAACCTAAATATTCCAATCAGATAATAAATTTATTCCGCTGATTCTCCTTTTCTTCACATTGGTTTTTAAACGTCATGTTCCCAGTACACCTACTCCTAAAAATTTGAAGAATAAAAATGCAGGATATTGCTGTATTTTACACATTGTTGTATTTTAGGAAATCTTCTAGTTTGTTACTATATATTTGGGTAAACGTATAGGTAATAAATCAGTTCATTTGTGTGCATTCCATCAATTGTATCACTTTAGTAACTGCAATGCTGCTGGTGCAATTACGCCAGATATTAGTAATAGATTATTCAGGCTATGTGCAAATGTCACTCCATGTCTGTTTGAATTCACCTGTGAATCAAACATCGGAATAAGTGAATCAACATTCATGATGGAGTATACGAAGGGCTATTGAAAATTAATGCTACTGGAAAGTGACCTAATTCACAGAATATCGGAATTACCACGGCTTGCTGATATTATTCGGCCAAAATTTAGATATATACTAAGCACTAGTTACGTTCGTTACCTATCGTAACAGCATAAATAGCGCCTGCTTCGACCGAATTTTCATATCATCGTATGTAGCTGTAATATGTGTGGTTGACCTTACTCTGTCTCATAATCCAACTATAAAAGAATCTGAGAATGTACAGAAAATATGCTAATGATAAGAATTAGGTTAAGAAGTCATCAAATTTTATGATAATAGGCCTTAATCTCTATATAAAAGTTACGTCATTTTACGCAATCAAGTAAAATGTTTCAGTTTTATGAATGAAAATGCATGTTTTTAATATAATTACTATTAACTTTTACCGGCAGAAGCATTTCATGTCATATTAGAGGTACCTGAGGGGACAACGAGACCTTAGACCTTTACCAAGATGGCAAAAACCTATTCGAATTCTAACTCCTAAATCTCAGAAAATGTGAAACTGATGTTTTCTGTCCTTCCTTTTTTTAAAGTATATATATCTTAAATTATACACAACACAAGAAGTCAGAGTAATAAATACATTTAATAGTCTTTACTTTTCTCTAATTACTTTTTCTCTCTTACTAATCTCTACTTTTATATATTTTTTTTTATTAGTTTTTAAATTGTAATTTTTAAAATTACATAATAAATATGAATACTTTTCGGTTAGCCGGGCGCCAGTGTTATATATACATATGTATGTATACTTATATATACATATATATGTATATATACACACACATATATATATATAAGTTTACATATAGCTTTCATATATGTATAAATATACATATATATGAGGACGTGAGTTTCAAAACTCGCCTTATCCAAAAAATCAAATTTTGGGAAACCGCGAAAAACCTGTAACTGCGACCCCGTGCATCGAATACTTCCAATTTTTTGTATACTTATAGCTAGTTGCTCTGTGATATCATTGTGTTAAGTTGGAAAATCTACTTTAATTCATTTAATTAATTAATTGAAAAAAGTTTTGGATAAGAAGAGTTTTGTTGCCAACCTATGGATAAGAAGAGTTTTGTTGCCAATCTCTATCATACTTGCAGAAAGAAATTAATAGTTTCTATTTTTGGTCATCGGATGATAATATTTTCCTTCTATATATAAAAAAAAGTTTTGATTTGGAAATGGACCAATGAAAATCTGCGTAGGTATTCCGGGTAGATCGGCATCCAATTTGAATGCTTAAGCATGGCCTTTCATCGTTAATATTAAAAAAACTGTTGAATACTAAAACATGAAAATCCGTGGTATTATAGAGAAATGTTTGATAAACACGCTGATGCAGACAGTTTTCAAATCGAAGAATTATTTTAAGATATATTTAATGCTAAAGTTGGACAAAATCGTTCCATTAAAAAAGTTTTATTGGAGCGAAAACTATACATGAGAATTTAATAATTTTTAGATCATTTTATACGTTATAAGTTCCCGGTGTGCAGATTGTATTTATTTTTCTTATTCGACTCATTTTTTGAGGTTTTATTTCAATTTTAAATTGAAATTTTCAGCATTTCGAGAAATATTTTTTACAAATTTTAGAAAATGTTATTAATTTAAAATGTTGCCAGTTGTATAAACAGCGCAAACAATAATGTTTACTTCAAATTAAAAATTTATTTACACGTGACTATAACAAACCGAAAAAAAAAACTTTAAAATTAGAATTAAATGATTACATGTTAAAAGCAGGAAAATTACGTCATAAGAACCATAGGCACAGATGTCATATACGTCATATACATATTGGCGCAATTTTTTTCCGACGCCAATTTGACGAAAACATCAGTAGCATAAACAACAACATCCGGGTTACCATGTCAATCAAAATAACGACACTTTAGCACCAGTTAAGTACCCGTTGCGTATATGAAATTGGCGTCAGAAAAAAATTTCGCCAATGACATCTGTGCCGAACCATATTTACACAAAATCTTAAAATAAGAGAAACAAAATCTTAAAATTAAAAAAAAATTATTATTATGCGTTAAAACTTGTAATTTGAGGAAATTACGTCATATTTAAAATGGCAAAAAATATAGCAAAACAATTTAAATTGAAAAATGTATTTGCGTGAGATATTTTGAGATAATCTTTTCAACTATTATCGTGAATTCGGCGACAGCGCAAATAATATTTCCTTCTAACAACAAAAGTATTTTCACGTGAATATTAATCAGAGAAATAAAACTTTGGTGAAAATAGTAAATTACGTCAGATTTGAAACGATACATTTAAAATGAATCATTTAAAAGAACTTTCGGTACTTTTCGGTTAGCCGGGCGCCAGTATTATATATACATATTTATATACATACATATATGTAAATATACATATATATACATATACACATATTGCATATATACACACACATATATGTGCAAATATATATGTATATATACATGCATTTATGTATACATATATATGTATATATAACACTGGCGCCCGGCTAACCGAAAAGTACCGAACTTTCTTATAGCGCTGTTAAAAAAGTACCGGGAAGCAATTACACTGTTTACTTAATTCATTTTACATTAGCTTATTTTCAAATGTTTAACTAATATTTTTAATTAAATACGAAAACAGCCATTGTATCTCTTAACAGCATCAGATTTGGCCTTAAAAATCCCCAATCCAAGAAAAACGAATGGAAACCCATTTACCGCTACTGTATTTTTTTTCTTTTTTTTTTTTTATTTTAATTTAATATTTTTAAAGTCGATCAAATTAACGTGCTTTTTGAATTTTGGTGTGCCTGAACGGTAGTTGGCGAGCGTAGCTCGTAGGGGGCAGAGCCCCCTAGTGGATTAAAAAATAAACCTTACGGGAGCAATAAGTATGATTAAAATTTAGTAATACGTTTTATTATACAAAAGCAAACTTATCAATAATCAAATAAAACTTATCATAAATACCTTATAATTAAAATAACTTTTTTATAAAAAGAATTTAATATAATATAATCTATATAACATATAATATTATATATATACACATTTCCTTCTGTTCTGGTTCCTTAGAAATAATATTTTTATAGAAAGTAAGCACTTCCATTTCTGACCAGTTTTCATCAAAATGTTTTTTTTTAACAATCTGTCGACATCCTTAAGTTTCTCTTGCTTCACGGGAACTCCCTCTCCCTTCTTTTTAAGAAGAAAGTTTAGTTTTAGATGTTTCTAGCAAAACTTTTACACTCTGAATTTTGATATTCCAAGAATCTTCCGAAAGACACTTCCACAAATTTGAAGATGGCCATGGTTCTTAGTACCTTATCGTAATACCTTTGAAAGGCCCGGAAAGGCCTTAGGTTTATGCCTGAGAATAAAAATTAAACCTTTTAACATCTTCTTACAGTAAGAAATATAGAAAGCGATTCCCCATTTTTAACTTACATTTTAATCTTCCTTTGCGTGTATTCTTTACTAGCCCATGTGTTCGTATTTCTTTTTCTATTCTTCACCCTTCTACTACAAAATGCAAGAGTTTATTCACTGCCCATTACACATAAGACATGCTGTAAAACTTATTTAATTAGTTTGTATGGACCGAACAGTTAAAAACATTAAACGAAAATAGCAACAGGTCACAGAGAAATGAAGGAAAATTACCGTAATAGTAGCTGATAAACTAGCCGTTCGTGGTCTTACGCATGCCCAAGGATAAAGCTAGTTTTGTTGCCAACTCCCTAGTGGATAAGGCGAGTTTTGAAACCAAACCAATATTTAAAGAGCCCAAAAATAAAGGATAAAAATACTTTTTTTACAGATTATAGTGTTTTTTCTGTGCAGGTTTACCAATAGAATAGATTGGTAGAGAAAACTCGATTTTTTATATTTTGGATAAAGCGAGTTTTGAAATTCACGTCCTCATATGTATATATAGGTATACATACATATGTATATATAACACTGGCGCCCGGCTAACCGAAAAGTACTTAAATATGTTATTTAAAAGTACAGAGGGAGGGGCAGGTGATGAAAATTCCCGACACTCCGATAAAAAAGGATCCCTGCTAATATAAAGGAGCGTTTATTTGCTTTACCGGACGAAAAGTGATAAATATTTCAATTGCCCTTTCTTTTTCAAGCGTTTTGTGTTCATCAACAAAAGAAAGGGGAGTCTCAACAAAAAAAAAAGAGGTGGAGATGAACCTGTCAATGAACGTCCACTGGTGATCTCTCACCTCTAGACATCCTACAAAAGTCATAAAACATGAAAGGGACAGACACCTTACCAAATGAAAAGTCCCGAATTAAGAAAAGCAGTCTGTTTTGACCTTAAGGCTGCGCACGCACCATCCTTCTAACTGTTATCAGTGTCGGCTTCGTTTTTTGTGTCCACGCGGTGTCTTTGATTTTTAGCGATTTTATCAGGAAAGGGACTGATGTCCGGCAAAAGAGGAAACCTTTCCTTCAAGTAGAGTCGAGCTCTTTATCTCCTGACCCATTGTTGATTCCCCTCATTCTTTTGTGAATAAATCGCAGATGGGTTCAGAATAAAAGATTTTTCAAGAAACCTGGAGAAGTAGGCAAAATACGCGTCTGTACGCAGCCTAAGGCTGCGTGCAGACCAAATTCTGCGGGACAAGTCATAAATTATTTCTTCTTTGGTGTTTCTTTTTTAAAGACTCCGTGGTCAGTTGTGACTTTGCTCTTCAGATGTTTCACAGCTAGGCGCACAAAATTAATAAAAGAAATCCTGCCCCGCCCCCTCCGGAGGAGGTAATAAAACTTTTGTACGATCCCCTAAATTTAAACGCCAGTAATTTACAAAAGATTTCTTTGACTGGTTTAATCTCAGAAAAAATGAAGCGGAAAAAATTATATAAATTTACGGAGTGACCTCTTTTACTACTTATATATTCAAAAAGACATTTTCAGCAAATTAGAGTTAAAGAGATAAGAAATGTCTCTTACCTCTGATGATCCCAGTGTCAGCCCGCATCCGCAGTTCATCATCACCATCGAAGCGACGAGTCAAAGGCACATCGCGCTAGCTTGATTTCACATACAGGGTGCAAAGGAAAGTCCCTTTAACCTGAAAATACTTGGGAACGGAGAAAGCTACAACTATGCAAGTGAGGTAACGGTATAGTAAAGCGGCTACTCCCGATTTAATGCAAACAACAGCAGCGCCCCTAGTGGCGAAATTTGGAAAATAGCCATTGCAAATCGAAAACGAAAAGAGATAGAGCAAAATTTCCAATTAGAAAGTTTTAGAGCATCAATTAATTAGTACGAAACGACGTTTGATTTACACTGATAAATCTTCACCTGTATACCCCAAAATGTCCGAAATCGATGCCCTCCATTTTGTGTAAACGTTTAAATTGAATTGCCAGAAGTATGAAGAAATACGCACAATTTATGGTATAAATAGGTACTTATCTCAATACATTTTGATAACATCACACAAAACAAAAACAAAAAAGACAAACTGTCTCACAGTGATAAAAAGTTAATATTCAGTATGTTCGAAAAGTTCGCCATTGCTCACTATACACGTTTGTTTTCGTGAGAGTAATTCTGCATGCACATTTTTCAGTATGGAAAGTCTATTGAAAGCCTCTTCAATACGACGACATAAATTTAACCCTTTCAAGGGCGGTGGCTAGACGGTCTATCCACCTGATTTTAATTTCAAAACTGGCAAATGGCACTAAGAATAGCTTAATAAAATTTTGCTTTGTAATGAAAGTGCGAATCAGCGGGAATTTATTTTTAAAGAAATTCTTTCAATTATTTCATCAGTTTACGAATAGAATTCTTCTGGCCCTGAAAGGGTCATTCTAAAATATTAAATGCATTGGAAATTAAATTTTTACAAACATTACAGCACAGTACAACGTCACAATCTGCAACTGTGCACTGCTACATTTCCGAAATGTGAATATGCAAAGTAGAATCGTCGCTCATCGATTTCGGACATTTTTGGGTATACAGGCGACGATTTATCTTATCCGTGTGAATCAAATGTCGTTTCGTATTAATTAATTGTTGCTCTAAAACGTTCTACCTGGAAATTTTACTGTATCTCTTTTCGTTTTCGATTTGCAACGGCTATCTTCCAAATTTCGCCACTAGGGGCGCTGCTGTCGTTTGCATTAGGCCGGGCGTAGTCGCTTTACTATACCTTTACCTCACTTTCGTAGCTGTAGCTCTCTCCGTGCGAAAGTATTTTCAGGTTAAAGGGACTTTCCTTTGCACCCTGTATATGTCCTATAGTGTATAAGGGGGAAAATTGAAAAATTGTATTGATTATTTTTCCCATTTTAAATGTATTTTGGTGTGAGGTTTTACATATGAAATCTATGCGCTTGTCATTTAGCATTTTTTTATTCTTGCCTATATTAAACTAAAATAAAGGGAGAGAAAAGCACCTCTTCCCTTTGCAAAGATACATCGTAAAGTGAAAGAAGTAAAACGCGGTACAGACGAACAGATCAAAGTTCGGACATCTGCATGGGAAGTGTAGATGACATGTAACCACAAGAATTAGGCTGGGCAGATACATACACATTAATGAACTCCGAAATGTAAGTTCTAAAAGTGAATTAAAAAAGATAGTTTTAAAGAGTATGGAATATTATAAAAATTTCTTGTTTCGATGATTCTCACACGTAACAAAAAACTTTTAAAAATTATTGGTACCAAAATTCAAGGGACCGTACACACGCTGAAAAAAATCCGCCTTCGGCTGCCACCATTTTTCTGTCAGCGCCCAGGCCTAGTATTTAGGCACGATGTACCGAGCCACAAAAGCAGAGCCTGATTATCACAGGGGCACGCGGAGCACGTGCCCCGCCCCAAGCCCACATTTTCAGGGGAGCCCAAAATGCACTGTCTGAAAATACAAATTAATACAAATTTCCATTTGTAGTTCATAGGGAAAAAAATGTATTTTTCCAATTCATGTAAACTAAATTATCTCAGTATTTTTCACTAATGACAATAAATTGTAATGTAAACTTCAAAATTCCGAGAAGAATGGAGATGACATCTAACATATTTCATTCAATCTTATAGGTTTAAAATTTTACTCACTATAAAGGCCATGTAGTACAGATGATTTTACCTTTCCTATATTTTTTAATTAATCTTTTCATGTGTCTATAATATATTGTTTTTTCGTAAAGCTATGGTTTAAATTGTTAACTGCATATATAACTGCTTCACAAGAAACATGAATTGTTTTGAAAAAAAGGGGCCCTGTGTACCCCGGGCCCAACATAAAGTTAATCAGACTCTGGACAAAAGACACTCATCAAAGGTGCCGATAAAGGTCCGATATGCTGTCGCATAGGTGTGGGCCGAACTGAAGTTTTATATAAATACTAACTGACACGCTGGGCATTTACCGGGTCCGTGATGATAATTTTAAATATACCTCAAATCAGTGTTGAATGATTTTATACTTTTAAACGGAAATCTTACCAAACGAACCGGAAAGATTGGGAGTCCCACCGCCTTCGGCATCGTACACTCTCGAATTTATATGATTTTTATTCTCTGTTTGAAGAAATTCTAAAATGTGGTTTTGCGCCAGACAGCTGCGACAGCGTGCCGTTTTGCGATGTTCATCATGGTTTTTAATTAAATTATTGGCTAATTATAAAACAAACGAAAAATCTGAGTTTCGGGTGTATTCTAACATGCCCTCGTCTATCCTCATGTAAATTTTCAGGCTTCTACGCGCGCTAGATTTTCCTAGCCATCGCCAACACACAGACAGAAAGACTTTCTTTTATTAGTATAGATAAGGAAAGAAAATGAAATGTCCGAACTTTCAAAATTAAAATCCTGTTCCTGTGCAGAATGGAAATGGAAAGATAAACTGTTTAAGGGGATCCGGGACACAAAAATCTTAAAACTTCCTTTAAAATTTTTATTACATTAAAAATTTCTCTGTTTTTTCTGTTTAAAATGAAGTTTTAATCATGTTTCTATCTTAATTGGAATAGGAAATATTCATTTTTAAGTTTTGGTTTGTTTTCAAAATCTAGCTTTCAGGCAATGGCTGTCATGAAAACGACATTTTGCAAAAATGCGTTTTTCTTCATGATGGATTTTTTCACCAATTCTCGTATTTCAATTGTTATAAGTCAAAAACCGTTAAAAATAAATGGTTCAAATTTGGAACATGTCTTTTTCAATTGTTTTACTTTAATTTTGGTTCAGCAAATTGCAAAAAAAAATATTTACTTTTGAAAATATGATTTTTTTTTAATGTTGCGTCATTTTTTTTTCAAATTTTTACTTTAAATATTTTAAATTTTTATTTAAATTAATATTTTTTTAAATGCTGAATCTAAATTAAAACTTATATATTTCAGTTTATTTAACTGCAAAAAAATTAATAATATTTCGAGTTATAACGATTTTAAACTACCCCACATTTTTAATAAAATTTAAATTAATTTTTTTTTTTTAATTATGAGAAGTTTTATCGTGTGATTTTATTTACAAATGATGTGGTTAGCCATCACAAAAAATTTCGAAATTTTTACTCAATAAATAAAAATTATTTGAAAATGTGTACCAAACCCCTTAAAGCAATTTATAAATTTATTCTGGTTTAAAACGGGCTTTTCAAGATTCGTGATTGATTTAATCCTCTCAAGAAAATATTTTCTGAATAATGAATTCCAAGAATAATATAACGCGCTATATGCAATATTTCTGTCTAAGTTGGTGTGAAAATTTTCATTTAATTTGCTTCTGTCGCGCCTAACACAAAGAGTTACATTTTATTAACTGTGTAGTATATTGCACAGAAATCCCAAATAAGACATAGTTATGTATTAAACATCAATTTGACCTAAAAATGAAATCTAAATATATTAACTGGAATTAATAATTTAAAAAATAGGTTGTTATAAACATATAAATTAATTAAATATTAACTTAAGAAAAATGAATTCAATGGATATTATTAATAAAATCAAACCTCGATTTAACGATTGTTAAATCGAGAAACCCATCAAATAAATCGAAATTACAGAGAAATCATTAATAAAATTTGAAAAAGTTAATTACCATTTTGAATAAGTTTTAAATAGTTTTAGTGCAGTGAATATATACCTACCACTTTAAAAATAAATATTTTATTGGGTATTTGCTTTTATTCATTTATTGTAAATCCGTGTGACAGGACTTTTTTATTTGTTTCAGAAGCATTACATATCTGTATACGGGGCATTCTCACAATCTTTTGACTTTCGGGAATAAAAATCTGGTGAAGTTATGCTTGCTAAAATAACATTTTAATCTAATAGACGAATGCCTTAATGATTCAAATTAAAGAAAAAATGGTCAGCAGCGAAAAAAATTTTTAGAGGAGTGTTATGTAAGATGCCAGGAGTTTTTATGATGCGATTCTCAGTTTTAGTTACAAATAACATCGAAAGATGGCGCTGCAAGCAATAACCGCTAAATCCAGGCTCGATTTTTCGGCCTCTCTCTTCTTCCATGAGAAAACAAGAGATTAAAATGCATTGAATGGATCTTGAAGTACCAAAAATTGGGTCTGGGCTGAGCGCCTATTGTCCTCAGCGCCATCTATTGTTTGAAATTCGAACTAAAATCAAGAATCACAGTACAAAAACTCCTGACATCATACATAACCCTCCTGCAAGCATTTTTTTAATATCTGTCACCGTTTGGAAGTTATTAAATTTTAAAATCCATCAGTCATTTTCGGGGCACTCGGTATATTTTATTATATCAGGTACCCACTGAACATACTATAATGCATGCATAATTCTTGAAACAATAGATTTTTCTTTGTTCAATAGATAATGAATAAAAAGAAAAAGAATTGACTGAATAGGCCGGTATTTAAATAACTGAAATTCATAAAAATTATCGTTTAATCGAGAAGAAGTCACGTTAAAATGGGGATCATATAACATAGAGATAAATAAAGATGAATCTGGAATATAAGAATTTATCGTTAAACTGTAATCGTTAGATCGGATATCATTTATGTAAATATATGGGAGACCAGTAGGAAAGAAATTACATAAAAGTATATTTTTATCTGTGCTAATTTTAAAGAAGTAATGTTTGTTTGTTTGTTTATGTTAAAATTCTTTCTTAATAGGACTAGTTTTACGTGAAGAACCTGTGTAATTAGTATTTATTTATTCCAGAAAACGTTTGTAAACATGACGTATACAACTACATACACAATACTCAATAATTAATGTTTGTGATTAAAATATGCTACACTATACACTATACTCCGAAAAAGCTTGTGAATAAATGGTATGCTACATAATACACGCCTGTGAACAAGTGACAGATACCGTGTGTAAGTGAACTGTTAACACGAACTCCCGGCAGATGGAAGCACCACAAGTTTTCGTCAATCCGGAACTTATTTCATCTCGACGCTCACAGATGGCCACACCATGCAGTTACCTTATGCAACTGAACTCTGAAGCTTCATTTAACAATGAAAACTGCTGACTTATGTACTATTTTCTGTCTCAACCCTTTGAACAGTTTTCGGGAACCCAGATTTAGTTAGTCTGCTTTAAAATCTCAATGCAATAACAACACGCTTGTGGTGTTCGACGTCGTCTATTGTTCTTCGAAGGAAGCGACAGCTCCTTCTCAAAAATGTCACATAACAACGTCTTATAGACAGTTTGAACTGTCTAAATTTATCTATGTCACTCATATATTAATTAACCGTGTTTCTTCTCCTATTTTCTCATAGTAGTCCAGAATAAAATTGTGATTCTTCAAGATCCCGTGTTTTCTGAAGAGTACACGCACAAAACGGAATTGCAGGATTTCCGTTCATATACTTCAATAAAGCTTATTTCTTTCAGATAAAAAGCACGGAATAGATCCAGCTACTTACAGAGAATACAGGTAGGACCTTTCTATTTTACATCTAAATATATTTTTGTCTGCCTGGGTAAGTTGTTTTGGCTGACGCCATCGATAAAATCACTCACTGCTCCCTTATTTTTTTATAAGATCATGAGAGACTGAGGCATAAATTAAGGGACGTGAGATGTGAAATATAAATATAAAACCCAGAAAATGAAAAATGAATATATATATTATTTAATGATATAAAAAGAGCATTCTATATAATTTTATGATATACAGAAGAAAAAGAAAAAATAGTTTTTTTTATGAATGTTGATAAAACAAAAACATATAGTTTTTTCATGAATATTGATAAATGATATATTAATATGCACATATATGAAAGTGAAACATTTATATAGTATCATAACAAATTGAATATCAGAAATAATTTTTAACTGTATATTGATATCATATATAAATAACATTATGGCAGTCCATAAAGATTTAGCGTGCATAGAAAAACTTAATGATACCAATTATTTAAATTGGTCGTTCAGGTTAGCGAACATGCTCATTAAAGACGACCTCTTTAAATATTGTTTAGAGGCCCCACCCGTTACACCAGACGCGACATACACGAAAAATAGCACTACGGCCAAAGCCATTATAAACCTTTGTATTGAAGACAGTCAAATAGTTAATGTTAGGAATCTTCAAACCCCCAAAGAGATTTGGGATAAGCTCAAGTCCATACACCAGCGGGCAAACTTATCGTCGAAACTTTTTTTACTTAGGAAACTTTATTCCCAGAAATTGCATGAAGGGGGAAATATTATAGAGCATATAAATAACATTTTAATTATTAGACAAAAACTGTCAGGAATCGACGAAGAGATAAGCGAGTCACATATTGTTGCTATTTTGCTATGCTCGCTGCCTCCATCATATGCAACATTAATTACTGCCCTTGAATCCCGAGACGAAGACGATCTCAAATTGGAATTCGTTAAAAATAAGTTAATTGATGAGTTTTCTCATCGCTTAGAAAACAAAATCAACGGTTCTCATACGAAACAGCGTACAACATTGAGAGTAGAAACGCCAGCTCACACCCCGTCGATACGGCATATAAAGCAATAAACAAAAACTATAAAAACAAAAAAAATTGCAGTTTCTGTTCCCGTTCTGGTCATTATAGAAATGAGTGTTTTCAATTAAAAAGCAAAGAAAAATATAATTCGCAAAAGAGTAATTATAGAAACGAATACAACAGAAACACCAACTACAACAATAGCGGCAGTTACAGATCCAACACCGCCAACTACAAAGATCAACCCAAAAATAAAGACCACTCATCTAATTTTTGCTTTAACAGCAAAATAAATACATCTAGTGAGAAAAACGACTCAAATGTTCCTCTTCCCCCAGTTGAACATAAAATTGAAAATGAATCCACACTAGTTAACGAAGCACATACAAGAAACCCTAACACATATATCATTGATTCGGGCTGTACAAGACATGTAACATCCACAAAAGAGCACTTCACAACATTTACACCAGGGAATTTTGGTAACATCACAATAGCTAACGGGAAAAGATTAAATTCTCTAGGTTTGGGTGAAGTAACGCTAAACACAGATCTGAAAAATACACTGCTCAAAACAATTAAAGGATATTTGAAGTTTTATATAAAATAAAGATATAAACGAAATTTTTTTTGCCGAAAATAGAAGAAGAGAATCACAAATGCAAATTTTTCTGGTTTTCAAACTGTGGAGTATGCAAATTTTGAGTTCGACGTCAAAAACGTCGCTTCAGCGGCAGCGAATGAAATTTGACTTTCAACTGGATAAAAGAGAATGAAGACAAGGATGATCGGCATTCAGTGATTGCTTTGTTTCGATGAGTACGATGTCTCAGCGAAGTCATTTGACAGATTCAGAAGCTTTGAGAATTGTTGGTAGGTTAGAAGGAGGCCAAACTCAAGCCGAAGTAGCGCAAGCCATTGGAGTGTCACAAAGTGTCATTTCCAGGATCTGGAACCGTTTTTTGGAGAGTGGATGTGCAGGCCGAAAACCAGGGCAAGGTCATAGACGGGCAACAACGCCCAATGAAGATCGGTATTTAGCGTTAACAGCTCGGAGACACCGAACCATGAACGCTACTCTTCTCCAACAACACCTTCGCTCGGCTACAGGCACCACGATTTCAACTCAGACTGTCCGAAACCGGCTCCATGCTGTAGGTCTGTATGCTCGCCGACCGATGGTATGTGTTAGATTAACATCAAGGCATCGTCGCGACCGCAGGGAGTGGGCAACCGAGCATGTCAACTGGAGAAGAAATGAATGGAGCAATATTCTGTTTTCTGACGAGTCTCGTTTTTCTGTGCATCCGGATAATAGGCATATTTTCATCTGGAGGGACCGTGGCAGTAGGAATAATCCTGCGTTCGTGCACGAAAGTGTCAGATTTGGCGGTGGAGGAGTGTTGGTGTATGGTGGCATATCCATTGACGGGCGCACTGACCTCTACATCATTCGAGATGGAGCTCTGACTGGTCGCCGATATAGGGATGAGATCCTCAGACCTATTGTAGTCCCTTACGCTGCAGCAATCGGAGATAACTTCATTTTAATGGACGATAACTGCAGGCCACATCGTGCAAACCTGGTGGAGGATTTCCTTTTCGAGGAAGGAATCGTTCGAATGGAATGGCCAACGTGTTCTCCAGACATGAATCCAATCGAGCACGTTTGGGACGCTCTAGGAAGACGAGTTTCTGGCCGCCAACAACCCCCACAAACTCTCCAAGAACTGGAAAGAGCTCTTCTGGAAGAGTGGGGCAGAATACCCCAACTTGTCATTAATAGCCTCATTGAGTCCATGCCTCAAAGGTGTTCAACGTTGCTGGCCGCCCGTGGAAACCATACCCCCTACTGAAAATGATTTTCTTTGAAGAAAACACCTTTTCTTATTCTTATTTTCTCATATGCACAAATTGTGTTTTTTTCCTTTAGTACACAAATGCGCAATAAAATGCATTTTTTTCTGCCAAACATGTGTAATTTATTCTCATATAACCTACTATGTCTGTCGACCATGTATCAATCAGCTAAACAGTTTACCAGATACAAAATCCACCTAAAACTGCAATATCCTTTAATTGTTTTGAGCAGTGTAGTATAACACTTAAGGACGTGCTGTATTGTCCGGAATTAAAGAGTAACCTTTTATCAGTAAAAAAGGCAACAGATAATGATATAAAAGTAATTTTCGAGAAAGAAACATGTTTTTTTGTTAAAGATAACACCACTATCTTAACTGCTAAACTAAACAACAACCTCTACGAAATAAATCCCAGAGATGAGTACGGTTACACCTTAAGTACACAAACCTCATGTAATAGTGATAACTGTATATACAAATGGCACCGGAGACTGGGCCACAAAAATTTTGACGCGATTAAATATCTCGTAAATCATAAATTAGCTGAGGGAATAGTCATAAACAACTGCAAGCATGAGACATATTGCACTAAGTGTATTGAGGGGAAACTTTCGGTTTTGCCCTACCCTAAATCAGCTAAAAATAGAAGCAAAGAAATATGTTCACTTGCACATTCCGATTTATGTGGACCTATGGAGACTCAAACTCCAGGAGGAAAGCGTTATTTCATAACTTTTACGGACGACTACAGTCGGTTCACTATGACGTATCTATTAGCACATAAATCTGAAGCGGTAGAGAAATTAAAGCAGTACGTAGCCCTGACAAAAAATAAATTCGGGAAGGTAATAAAAGCTATAAGGTCAGATAACGCCAAAGAATATCTTGGGGAGAGTTTCGAAAACTACTTAGCCGAAAACGGCATAGAAAGACAGTTGAGTGTCCCGTACAGTAGCCCCCAAAACGGGGTTTCTGAGAGAAAGAACAGAACAATCGTTGAAATGGCACGTACTATGCTGTCAGATGCAAAATTGCCTAAGCATTTCTGGGGGGAAGCGGTGATGACAGCCACATATTTAACCAACCGACTGCCGACGAACGCAAATGAAAATCACGCCTCACCATACGAATTGTGGAATAATAGGAAGCCCGACCTATCAAACATTAAGACTTTTGGGTGTAAGGCATTTGCCTACGTAGATAAATCAAAAAGAACTAAATTTGACGAAAAGGCAATTGAGGGGGTCATGATGGGATATGATTTTCGAAGCAAAGGATACAGAATTCATACGGGGAATAACAACATAATAATTTCAAGAACCGTAAAATTTATTGAAGAGGGTACTAAATGTGAGGAAGTTGATGATATTGAAGAAAACAAAAATGACGCTCCAACACCGGCGGAAAACATCAAAATTGACTTAACGAATGATAAGGAAGATCAAATTGAAACCACGGTGGAAAATAATCCCGAACCGAGAAGGTCACATAGGCAAAACAGGGGCGTACCTCCGAATCGTTTTGGAATAACTGTAAATTTGTGTAAAATTGATGAACCTAAATCGTGGACCGAATTACAAAACATTGAGGACACGGAAATAAAAAATAAGTGGTTGGAAGCGACAAATGAAGAAATGAATTCGCTGCATCAAAACAAAACGTGGAAATTAATCAAAGCTATACCGGGAAAGCGCGTCATAGGGTCAAGGTGGACCTTTAAGGCTAAAAGAGGGGCCGATGGAACTATAGAAAGGTATAAGGCCAGGTTAGTGGCCAAGGGGTACTCACAAAAATATGGACGTGATTACGACGAAACTTATGCACCCGTCGTATCACATACCACATTGAGAGCATTTTTAAATGCAGCCGTTTACAAAAATTTAGACGTGACGCACCTTGACGTCAAAACCGCCTTCCTACACGGCACGCTTGAGGAGGAAGTCTGTATGTATCAACCGGAAGGGTATTTAAAGAAAAGGGAGGAAGAAAAGGTGTGTAAATTGAATAAAGCCATTTATGGCCTCAAACAAGCCGCCAGGGCGTGGAATTTAAAGATTAACCAATCCCTACGGAACTTAAATTTCACAGAATGCGAATCGGACCAATGTCTGTTTAAAAGAATCAAAAACGGGGAAATCGCATATGTTATCGTCTACGTGGACGATATTCTCGTAACAGGTAATAAAGAAGATACGCACGAGATTTATACTCAATTGTCCAGGGAATATGAAATTAAAAACTTGGGACATGTAACACAGTATTTAGGGATTAATATAACAAAAACAGAAAACGGTAATTTACAACTCGATCAGGAGCACAAAATAATAGAAATAGCGGAAAAGTTCAACTTAACCCTTAGCAAACCCACCTACACGCCGATGTGCACTAATTATTTTAATTTGGATCCAGAGGGAAAACCAATGGAAAATAACACAAGGTACAGACAAGCAATAGGCGGATTATTATACATCGCGACACTAACAAGATCCGACATCGCGGCGCTAGTTAACCTCTTGGGGAGGAGGAATGAGTCGCCAAGACAAGTTGATTGGGAAGCCATAGAAAAACTGATCAGATACCTGATGACTACTAGAAAAATGAAATTCGTTATTGACAAGTCGAAGCCACCGATCCTCAAAGTATACAGTGACGCCGATTGGGCGAATGACAGGGTAGACAGGAAGTCTACCACAGGCAACCTATTTAAATTAGGGAATAACCCACTAACGTGGCTTTCTAGGAAACAATCCAGCGTAGCATTGTCATCAACTGAAGCCGAATACATTGCGGCGTCAACCGCTACACAAGAGATCAAGTGGTTATTAAACCTACTTAGCGATCTCGAATTACCTCAACAATTACCAATAGAAATCTACGAGGACAACTTGTCCGCCATAAAACTCACTAAGAATGAAAAAGCACAGACCAAGACTAAACACATTGAGGTGAAATATCATCATATAAGACACCAATACGAAAGTGGCATAATTAAAATTGTTTATTGCCCAACCAAGCAAATGCTTGCAGATATCCTCACCAAGTCACTTCCAAAAACTCAATTTGAGTTTCTAAGAAAAGAAATGCAACTAACTATGGGATAGATTCTTCACGTAAAAAGGAGGAATGTTAAAATTCTTTCTTAATAGGACTAGTTTTACGTGAAGAACCTGTGTAATTAGTATTTATTTATTCCAGAAAACATTTGTAAACATGACGTATACAACTACATACACAATACTCAATAATTAATGTTTGTGATTAAAATATGCTACACTATACACTATACTCCGAAAAAGCTTGTGAATAAATGGTATGCTACATAATACACGCCTGTGAACAAGTGACAGATACCGTGTGTAAGTGAACTGTTAACACGAACTCCCGGCAGATGGAAGCACCACAAGTTTTCGTCAATCCGGAACTTATTTCATCTCGACGCTCACAGATGGCCACACCATGCAGTGACCTTATGCAACTGAACTCTGAAGCTTCATTTAACAATGAAAACTGCTGACTTATGTACTATTTTCTGTCTCAACCCTTTGAACAGTTTTCGGGACCCCAGATTTAGTTAGTCTCCTTTAAAATCTCAATGCAATAACAACACGCTTGTGGTGTTCGACGTCGTCTATTGTTCTTCGAAGGAAGCGACAGCTCCTTCTCAAAAATGTCACATAACAACGTCTTATAGACAGTTTGAACTGTCTAAATTTATCTATGTCACTCATATATTAATTAACCGTGTTTCTTCTCCTATTTTCTCATAGTAGTCCAGAATAAAATTGTGATTCTTCAAGATCCCGTGTTTTCTGAAGAGTACACGCACAAAACGGAATTGCAGGATTTCCGTTCATATACTTCAATAAAGCTTATTTCTTTCAGATAAAAAGCACGGCATAGATCCAGCTACTTACAGAGAATACAGGTAGGACCTTTCTATTTTACATCTAAATATATTTTTGTCTGCCTGGGTAAGTTGTTTTGGCTGACGCCATCGATAAAATCACTCACTGCTCCCTTATTTTTTTATCAGTTTGTAAGGGTAATCTCTGGAACTAGCCAACCGATTTCAAAAATAATGATGGCAAAATACTGGAGGCTATCTCTGCTCCAAAATTAAGCTATCAGGGTTGTTTTTGTTTTTTTTTTTTTTTTTTTTTTTTTAAGTTGGGCAACTCGAAAGAAAAAAATTGCATTTAAATGACTGAATTTTTTTAAATCGAAATTGCCATAGTATTTGCGTTAGAACTGTAACCTTTACACTGAAAAAAATGAGTACTCAAAATTGAGTAAAAAGTACTCAATTTTAAATACGTGACATACTCAAAATGGCTCTGATCCAAATGCACTCAAAATTGAGAAACACATGTACTCATTTTTGATGCTATGGCTGTGTTCAAATATGAATCGTTATGTACTGCCCCCTGAACCTACAAATTAAAGTAAAAAAGTACTAACATTTATTCTCCGTTCTAAATTATTAACAAGAAACGTTTAATTGATTATTTATAAAGAAAAATAGCAAAATTATTAGCAAGATAGCCGAACTGAATATTTTTATAACAAGAGCTTTATTTGCAAGCACTTTTAAATTATTTTAAAATATTGAACATAATTTAACATTTGAATCATCATGAACCATAAATGAATGCTACCATAAATGAAATAAACAATTACAGGGAACAAAATTATCGTTTTGTTTGGGTTTGATAACATCTGATGTTTCAAAATTGAGAAAACATGTGTTCCTTCTTGATCCAAACATACTCAATTCGATATGAGTACATCGATTTACTCATTTTTGAGTACTTCATTTTTTTCAGTGTAATTACTCAGGCCACTAGAATTTAAAAACTCGGGCCACGTTACAACTTTTTTCTTACTAAAATCTATTAGACCGGGAGCCGGCAGCACAGACAATCACCTGATCGAGTTCACGGCTGAAATTCTAGAATTAGTTAAAACTCGATACGCATATTAAAACGCAATCGGTCTGCCAAGTCCTATCTTGGTGGAAAACACCCGAAAACCCGACATTAGCGGTTGACTTGTACGTTTACTATTGCGTTTTCCTGCTCCCAGTCCTTCCTGCTTTCATACTTTTGGGTGCAGGAAAATACAATGGGATTTGTTTAATAAAACAAATACCGTTTTTATTTTAAGCTATTAGAATAAAAAATTTTAAAAATGTAATGTTTTAAAATAAAAAAGGGACAACAACAAAGGCATTGGTAGATAAGATCAGGCCTTCTTCAGTTTAGGAGACACCCTCCTCCTTTCCCCTACTGTCCACGACCCATGAGCATTTATTTTTCCATAAAATGAATAGCATACAATACAGCTTCTCCTTCCCAATACAACAATAATTAATTTCTAAAATCTGTTGACATCATAAATGATTGGCTATTGATCACAATAAGCAACACTTTCACTTTAAAAAGATGTCATTTTGATTTAATCGAGGAAAATCGCAGTAGGGTGACCGCGAGAGTAGTTCATACCCCTCCAGTAGTTGATGAAATTTTTGAAATATTGTGCCATTTCAGGCGGAAATGCGCTTTACACGTTGTACTAGGCATAATATTTTTGTTTGAATGTTGGAGCACCTGTTGTCACATTGTTCTCAGCTGCCTGCTGAAAGAGAAGCAAGCAATTTTATTTTATTTTATTTTTATTTTTATTTTTTTTTTTTTTTTTTTTTGGAAAATATAAAAATTTAATTTTTGATTATTTGGAGACCATTACGGTAAGTTAAAATAATCCATTTCCATCTTGCTTATTTCAAATAATAGTTTTATATGAATTATTGTTAATCACAGCTGAAGCATGATATTTTAAAGATTAATTTTTGAATTTTCGACTGATTTCTTCGATATGTCAACTACTGGGAGAATGGAAATTTAATAAACTATTTACTTGTAATTTTGTTGCTATTTAATTTCAGCAGATTTCATTTTTACCCATTATAGAACATTCATTAAGAGTTGTAGCAATTATGTTAGTTTACTTCTAAAACTAAAAAGGAAGGAAATATAATAAAAACCCCGTAGCATTGACCTTATTTGATTAGTATACTGACTCGGTCACCCTGTGTTTAAATTTTACGAAGAAAAAGTAACGCTTTCTTTTAAATGTGACGTAATTTTCACTGGCAAGAGCGTTCGTTCTTTAAAAATTATACCATCGTTTTATTTTGCCTTTGTTTTGAATTGTTTTAGAGTTACTGTGGTAACATGAATAGCGAGTCAGAAGTCTGTCTTGTTGTCATAGTAACTTTTAAGCAATTCGTGACTTTTAGACAAAACAAACAATATTATAGTAAGTAATTAAATCTTTATTTGCATCGGCAAATTTACAATCATGTATTTCAAATTCTTTAAATAAATGGCTAATAATTTTCTACAATTTACACTATATCCATCATATCATATCACACCGAAGTGCATTTTAAATCGTATTTAAGTGTATTTTAAATCGTATTTTTATGTATTTAAATCGCTACTTTATACTTGTACTACTTGTACAGTTTTATTTCCTTTTTAATTTACTCTCATTTGCACTCGTACTATTAACCCCATGGTTTTCATTTTTAATTTTCCAATTCGAACGTGTGATATTGTAAATACCATTTTCTTGGAAAACGGAGAGCATTTAAAGAGTATTCCAAAAAATAAGTTTTGAAGATATTCTTATAACGACATGTATTTGTAAGTTTATTAATATTTGAATATTTCGTTATCTTATATCTCGTTAAAAATGTTAAATAATTTGGTACTTTTCGGTTAGCCGGGCGCCAGTGTTATATATACATATGTATGTGTATGTATATATATACATATATGTGTATATTTATACATATATAGAAGCTATATGTATACATATATATGTGTGTGTGTTCATATACAATATCTATAAATGTATATGTATATATGCATATATATACCACTGGCGCCCGGCTAACCGAAAAGTACCAATAATTTTTAGTTAACTCCGCAACTCCTGCTTTTTATATCAGTAAAACTGGGCAATACTTTTTTAATCAAATTTGTACGTTTCCATTACATATTTTTCGAAGGTTTTGACTCATTTTCTTTGTCTCTAGACACGTGTTTTTTTTTTTTCTTTCTTTCTTCATAGGCACTGGAATCTTCCACAATGCGAGCTAACTTCTCTTTTTGAGTCTTTTCTTTTTCGACTTGTTCAGGCTCATATGTATGTATCATCAAGTGTTCTCTTTACTTACGTAAGGCTTCAGACATTCCCATAGTCGATTCTGAATTCTGCTGGCTAAATGACAGCATTAAACTTTTTGTCGCCATTGTTTGTTCTTTCTAGCTTTAAATTCTGTAGAATAATCTTCGTATCGACACAACACAATTTTTAAAATATTAATTTTTATCTGAAAATAATAGGTAGATATATCAAATTTACTAGCGGACCGGACATCCGTTGTTGATTTCGAGCTTAACTTAGCCCCTAATCGGGGCCAAAGCACAATGAATGTATTGTAATAGATTTTTTTTTTTGGGGGGGGGACACTATGATGCGCCACAGTTTTATATAAAATGCTCAAAATAGGACATAGATCCGACATGGGAGGATATCTAACAATAATAAGAATTATTTCAATACAATGATACAATTCATATCGTCATAGACGGTTCAAAATCCGATCATGGGACAGGATCCCTGTTTTGTGCGTTCAAGAACTCCTTAATTCCTTTATACATACTTGGAACGCTCGTATTTCCCTAGGGAATTCCGTTTTCCAGGCAGAACTCTTTTCCATTAAAAAGGCTGTGCTTTGAGCGGATTTATTCGATAACAAATCATTCCTAATTTCTTCACATAGCCTATGAGGATTAATGACTCTGAAAAGCACAGATACAGTTGACTTTATGATTTCAAATATTCTAAATTTAATACGCAAATCCGGCAAGTGTTTCCACGTTAAATGGGTAAAAAGGCACTCAGGAGTCATAGGGCTAAGGAGTTACAATTAGCTGATACTATAGTAAACTGTAGTAGATGTGGCAATCCCAAAACTTTCTTCTATTTCATATATGTATCTCATACAATACTTCCTGAAAAATGCAGCATATCAGCACCACCTGTTAGATGATTTACACCAAAATCTAATTATCAACAACTTTGACAACTTCTAACTGAATCTGAAGTTTGATGAAAATCCGTGCATTAGTTTTTTAGATAGAGCTATTGCGGGAATTGTCAACATTCTGCCTATTGGGCGGTTTACACCAAAAACTAATTAGGACCAATTTATACCAGGAAGTAACTGAATCATGAAGCTTGATGAAAATTCATACATCAGTTCTTGAGATATGGTTATTGCGAAAATCGTGAAAAATGCAGCACAGCTGCGCCACCAGCTGGGCAATTTATAGCAAAAATTAAACAGCACTAATTTATATCAGGGACTCACTGAATCAGAAGTTTGGTGAAAATTCGTGCATTTTTTCTTGAGTTAGAGCTATTGCGATATTCATGAATAATGCAGCATAGCAGCGCCACCTGCAGGTCGATTTTCACCAAATTGTAATCAGCACCTAACTATGTCCTGGAATAACTGAATCTGAAGTTTTATGAAAATCCGTGTAGTAGTTCCTGAGATATAGCTATTGCAGAAATCGTGAAAAATGCCGCATAGCAGCGCCACCTGTTGGGCGATTTTCACCAAAAACTAATCAGGACCAGTTTATATCAAAGTCTAAATTAATCTAAAGTTTTGTGAAACTCCGTGCATTAGTTCTTGAGATAGAGCGCCCACAAAATTTTTGTCACATACAGACTCACAGACAGACATTTTCTAAAAACCATCAAATCGTGTTCAGGACATTCTAAAACGTATAAATCCGTCGAAAACCGGAAGTCGAAAATTTTCACGAATCCAATACTTTCTTCTTGTAAAGATAGAAGAAAGTAAAAAGATGGTACAGGACAAGAGATGCCCCGTCATTTTTCCTTCCCCTTCCGGCTTCTCATTTAAAATATAAATTAAAACATAAATTAAACTAGTTGGATATGCCAATCCCAAAACTTTCTTCTATCTCATACATGTTAATTCTTCGAAATTCGCTATGATATAGTAAAAATTAAAGGGCAATATATGACCCTCATGAGGATTCTAAAGATATGAAATTCCATGCATTAGTTCTTGAGATATGACTATCGATGAAATCGTGTAAATCCAGAAAAATACAGCCTAGCAGCGCCACCTATTGGGTGATTTATACCAAAACCTAATCAGCAACAACTTATGCCAACGTCTGACTGAATCTGGAGTTTGGAGAAAATCCGTGCATTACTTTTTGGGATAGAGTTATTGCAGAAATTGTAAAAAATTCCACATAGCAGAGCCACCTATTGACACCATATTTGATTTACACCAAAATTTGACCAAATTTGATTTATACTAAAATGATTTACACCAAAACCTAATTAGGACCAATTTATACTAGGGATTAACTGAATCTGAAGCTTGGTGAAAATTCATGCATTAGTTCTTGAGATACAGCTATTGCGGAAATCGTGTAAAATACAGCACAGCAGCGCCACCTGTGGATCGATTTATACCAAAAACAAGACAGCACTAATTTATATCAGGGACTAACTGAATCAGAAGTTTGATGAAAATTCGTGCATTAGTTCTTGAGATAGAGCTATTGCAATAATTATGAATATTGCAGCATAGCAGCGCCATCTGTTGGGCGATTTTCGCCAAAAAGTAATCAACAATAAATTATAGCAAGGGATAACTGAATCTGAAGTTTTATGAAATTCCGTGCATTAGTTCTTGAGATATAGCTATTGCGGAAATCGTGAAAAATGCAGCACAGCAGCGCCACCTGTTGGGCGATTTACACCCAAAACTAGTCAGAACAAGTTTATATCAAGGTCTAACTGAATCTAAAGTTTTGTGAAATTCCGTGCATTAGTTGTTGAAATAGAGCGCCCACAAAATTTTTGTCACATACAGACTGACAGAGTGACAGACAGAGTGACGGACAGAGTGACAGACAGACATTTTCTAAAAATCATCAAATCGTGTTCAGGACCTTGTAAAACGTATAAATCCATCGAAAACCGGAAGTTGAAAATTTTCACGAATCCAATACTTTCTTCTTGTAAAGATAGAAGAAAGTAAAAATGACTAGCAGGTAAGACGAGACAATAAAGACACAGGCCGCTACACACATAATCTATTACCAAGTGTTCCCATTGAATTTCCTGTAGATAATCGATACATTTTTCTTTTCTGCACAAATCACGGCACTTTCCAGAAATACATTTACGACATAGGTAAACGTGATTCACCCCTTTGTGTTTGTGGTCTCCCCTCCACCTCATTGCACTATGTTCTGGACTGTCCTCTGACGAATTGCTTCTAATTTGTTCAGTAGTTCGGATATTATCGGGATAAGAAGTTTTGCATTATATATAGGTAGATACATAAAGAAAGGAATTGCAATAGATTCTCAAAAACAAAATACATAATTTAAATTTCAAAGCTCATTTTTTTTTTAACCATTTGCTTTTTATAGATAAATTTTCCAGTTTAAGAGGAGACAGACTAATTTCATTTTTTATTTTTTTATTTTCTTGCAGGTTTCTGATCATTTTTATTACACTGAATTTCCCTTTTTTGAGTAAGTACTTTTCATACTTTTTTATAAGTAAAATGCCTAACACTGGCAAAATGTTTTAGTACTTTTCCCTTACCTGGTCGCAAATGATAAATCGCCGAAATATTGATTCAATCACCATCATTGACATTGCAACCAGTTTCCGTCATACTGTGGGCGAATATCTGAGAGAAAGAGCTGGTGAAGACATTTTCTTGATAAAAATCGAAACATTGAAAAAAAAAAAAAAAAAAAAAACGTATATACCGTAATGGATATTCATTCAAAAACATAATTTCGAACATACTTTTCCAAGCAACTAAAATTAATGTTATACTTATCCTATACCATCTCTTCAGGTATTATTATCATAGTAGCTATCACAGCATAGGCATTTTTCCATTATCTGTTATTACAGTTATATAAAAAAACCATGACACAATTATTTTTTCATTAAAAAAATTCTTTATCTTGTTTGAATACTTTTACATTAAAATCAATTTCTATAAGGCATATTTCGTTAGTTTTCGTGCTATATAACAGGCATATTGTGTGCAATGCATCGTCTATATCTTCAAGCTCCTTTCCAGTAAAACGCTTTCACCCCTCTACGGAGGCTTCCTCAGTTTGAAATAATGTTTTGCAGTTCGCATGAGATCTTGTAGTTTCCCTTCTTCTCTCTTTCGTTTTTCCCTTTTCTTCCAACATTATACGCCAACGCTGTCGATAGTTGAATATGTAATGTCGCTGCATATATTATCTTTATTATTATTTTTTTTTTTTTTTTTTTTTTTTTTGCGGATAATGTTGGAAGAAAAGAGAAAAACAAAAGAGAGAAAACTATAAGATCTCATGCGAACAGCAAAACAACATCATTTCAAACTGACGTATGACCGGAGAGAGGTGAAAGCGTTTTTTGGAAAGGAGCTTTAAAATATAGACGATGCATTGCACAAAATAATATGCTTGTTATAATAGCATATTTTAAACCTGTTAGAGTATATGTTTTTAAGAAAAATAACAATATATGTCTTATAGAAATTGATTTTAATGTAAAAGTAAGATAAAGAATTTTTTAAATGAAAAAATAATTGTGTCATGTTTTTTTTTTTTTATATAACTGTAATAACAGATAATGGAAAGATGTCTATACTGTAATAGCTACTATGGTAATAATGCCTGAAAAGATGGTAAGTATTAAGTATAATATGGGCATTACAAAAGACAGTGATTTCTGTCAATAAAAATTAATTAAATAAAATTAATTTTGTTTCCTTTCCAGGTGTTTCAAAAACACTTGTCAATAAGACTGATGTAAGCTGTAATGAAAATGAATGTGGCACTGACGAGTTCAAGTCATCTTCAGTATCAATGGATCATAGCATCAGCGTAAAAAGCACTCCAAAAAAGGAAAACTTTATAGAATATGCACCTTCTTTTCAATGGAACAGGCGAGCATATATGACTTCCCGAGAAGAACCTGGGCAGCCAGAATCTAACTGGATAGATGTAGACAAGGTTCCATCAGATTCAGCCTGCAGTATTGCCAGATGTGTAAGTATATGTAAAGTAATACACAGAGAAGCTGAACAATATTTAGCTCAATGCATGGGCCATGACTGTTTTTGCTTCAAAAAAGATCCACCATTTTCAAAAGCATTAAGAGATTTCATGAAAAAATATACTTTCTTTGGTATTCCTCAGATATATAATTAATTCTGAAATACTTTCTGTTTTATTATAAGATTTTTCACAACATATTAATATTTGATTATTCAAAAATAATAAAATTTAGATTTTATAGCTTGATATTAATTTGATTTTTTTAATTGTAGTTTAGTTGTTTAAAAAGTTATTAAAATGAGGTTTGTCTGACTTTTGATGGCCTTAAACTGGTATGTCAAAAACCTAATCGCATTTTTTTTTTTTTTATTACAGCATTATTGATATGAAATTTGGTTGTTTTTAGTTTTGATTAATTTTTAAGTATTCATTTTGTAAACCAGGCACTCTTCAAGAGAAAAAGCGATATATCCAAATAAGCAATATAATTGAAGACTACCATATTGTCATCACAAGCATTGTATCTTATATATACAGTATTTACTCATGCAATAATGTGTTCATTTTTTCCAAAATTGTAGGTCTTAAAAATGGGGTTGTGCAGTATGCACAAATATTTCTGACAAATATATATTACCATTGTAAATCATGCATGGTCACGAAATACAACGTGTAGATATTTCTTTATTCTAAAAAAAAAAAAAAAAAAAAAAAAAGGGAAATGCTGTCTTGACTATAATAAACTTTATTGTAGTCCCAAGAGATTTAGAGTTTAAGAGCTTTTAAGTTTATTGTGACAGCGGTGTAGTTCTAAATAATCCAGAGGGTATATGGCGTATACCACCATACACCATCCACTACATCCTGATTGTAACTTTGACTACGGCTCTTTCTCATATATTACGAAAATTATTGCATATAAAAATATGAAAACTTGTAGTTTTATAGAGAAAACATGACAAAAACACTAAAGCAGGAAGTTTTTTAATTGAAGATAATTACTTTAAGCACTATTTAATGTTGAAATCAGTCAAAATAGTTGTTAAAAAGTTTTATAAGTCAAACACAATGGACAGCAATGTAATCATCTTTTGCAGGTACATACTGAATTAGGTTGCAGTGTACAACTTCCAATCATTTTTTTATTTGTCGAATTTAGTAAAGTCTTCTTTTCAAAATTTTTAATGAAAATTTCATTATCTCAATAGAGATTTGTTTGATATTTCAAAAATGTTATTTATTTACCTATTATCGCCAAAATTTAAAAACAGCATGAAAAATTATATTTCCTTTGAGTTAAAAATATATTTACATGTGAATATTAAAAAAGAAAGAAATTTTTTAAATAATTAAATAATTACTTGCGAAAAGTATTAAATGGTGGAAAATTATGTCATAAAAGACCAGATAATATTTCCAAACCCTTTTCCATTGAAAAATGAATATCAAATGACACATGAATATCAAAAAAGAAAAAATATTAAAACAAATAAATTATTATATACAAAAAGCATATTGCAAATTGCCTCATATTTAAACAATATTTTTAAAATGTCATATTGAAAATGATTTTTATTCCTAGTGTCTAAAAGAAAACTTTATTATAAAAGTCCGGAAGGCAGTGACGTTTTTTACTTAACCAAAGCTGATTTTCAAATGTGTGATAGACATTTACATAAACAATCACGAAAACAGCTGTCGCAACAGCACCAGAAGCGGCCTTTGGAACCAAAAATTATCCCAGTCAAAGGGAAATTATTAGCATTCGGATTACAAAAAATCACCACTGGGCAAAATAATATCATTCAATCTTTTGTAATCGGGTGATCTTTTTTAAACAGAGCAAATTGGTGTGTTTTTAGACCCTGCAGGATCTAGACAGGGTGGGCGAGCAAGAGCATATATTGTAGCAGCAGAACTCTACAGTTGTGAAAAAATTCGTAGAAATATAGATGAAGTAAATTAATGAAAATAAGTTCAGTTTTGCATGTAACAATTTGTGTATTATGAAAAAATTCCTAGTATTGATTTCTGGTGTCGATAAATATATAAAACTAAGTATAAAAATGAGTGAAAAAAAAATCTGATATCTTATCACTTCATCGAGTTGATAGTTGATATTCCAGGATTAGACAAAACTTGATTAACATATTAAATTGCAACTGGAATGCCAAATCATATCTTGGTGGAAACCACCTGCAGACCCGATTTTAGTGGTTGACCTGTAGGTTTATCATTGTGTTTTCTTGCAACCAAAGGTATGTAAACATGGAAGACTGGGGGCAGGAAAACACAATGGTAAACCTACCAGTAAACCACTAAAATCAGATTTGCAGGTGTTTTCCACCAAGATATGACTTGGCAAACCAGTAGCATTTTAATATGTGAATCGAGTTTTAACTAATCCTGGAATTTCAGTTGTGAACTCGATGAGGTGATGGTTTGTGCAGCCGCATCCCGGTCTATTAATAAAGAGGTGAAATACATGTTAGTGAATACAGTAATTAATGTTTAAGAGACGGCTCTACATTTTTGGCCTAATATTCACGAGATTTTTACGATTTTTTTCGGTTACAAAGAAAAGCGTTATCACTTTTCAGGGCCGAAACTAAGGGGGGGGGGCAGAGGGGGCATGTGCCCCAGGCGGCAGAACGAATGGGCGCCAAATGAAGGATTATACTTTTGGAATGGATCATTTTCTTCTGATGGACTGGTGGCTTCCATTATTATGAAACAGACATTATAAATGAAGTGTTAGGTGAAGATGAAAGAGCAGTCGTAAAAAGTTAGGACTCTGATTTTCTGGTCAGAATGAGGGGAAAAAATGGCCATTTTTTTTTTTTTTTAATTAATAGTTTTACAGGACTAATACAAATTTTTAATATATTATTTACTATAATTGACTATGCAAAATATGTCCAAAATTTCAATTCACTGCAATGACATAATGGTTAAAAGATCCTTATTCTACAATAATATGGTGGGTAGGTATGATGAAAAGTATAATCAATGTGTGTTTTAAAAAAGGTATTTAAAGCTGCTTCTATATTTTTAAGAATATAATATTTCTATAATAAAAAAGAAAGAATTTTAAACCAATATCAAAGAATGGAATACAAGTAAAATGCCAAATTTGGATCATCAAGATCAGGCAAGCATATATGGCTTCTCAAGAAGAATCTACGCTTGTCAGATATCTATCACCATTTGTATAACTCCTGAAACAATGAGGGAAGAGGAGGAGGGAGAAGCCAAGGTAATCTATATTTGCTGTCCTATCCTTTCCCTTCAGATTCACATTCTGTTCCCTTACTTTTTTTAGTCTGAATTTTAAAATTCTCTTTTACTTCCATAAATGTTTGCTTTACTCAGTCAGTATTCATGAAAGGGTAACATTATATACATAGAATATTTCTAAATTAACAGATAAACTTTTAAAGGGTGACAACACACAACATGACAAAGTATTTTTGGATAGGAAACCAGGGTTGCAATATCGGTCAAAAATACATGATACCTCACTCCAAACTGAACTCATGTTTTCATTCATAATTAACAACCTCCCATTCAATTCCAACAGCACTGAGGTGTTGTTGGGTAAACCTCACAACAACATTCAATAATTTGGCTGACAGCACATACAATATCAGCGACCAAATTACAATGAATTTCCCACAAGGTCATCATATTTCACAGAAAGTAGCCTGATAAAAATTTGGCTAAAACATTTTCATTATTATGAAAGTTATAAATCAAGATTTGGATTCAGATTATAGAGAAGCCCTGTATATCTGATTGAATAAATGGTTTGGAACCCTAATTTCATACATAAAAAATTGTTTTGTCATATGATATATATTATCACAAAGTTTTTTTTTTCTACCAGTTTAGAGCAAATCCCCTCACCCATCTGTGTGTGTGTATGTGTATATATAAATGAAATTAACATGGGAAAATCAAAACTAAAATTGATATAATGGAATGTTTCAAATATATACAGTAAAACTCGGTTAAGACGCAATTCAAGGGACAGGACAAAAGTCGCACATTAAGCGGGATTGTGTATTAAACATGATTTGCATAATGTTCCTGGAACTTATCTTACTTGCATATCTAATCATCTCTAAATGATCTTTAGATTCATATGTTTACGGTCGAAAATTGTGTTTTCTACTCATATTTAGATTACAATTTAACTATTCAACTTTAACTCATTGCATATTTTTACAGGACCAACAGGAATGATAGCTGAAAATAAATACAGATTTAAACATGGCTTTATTGTTGATTAACACGTTACAACCAAAAATGAAGGGGGGGGGGGGGGAATTTCCTGAGAACATTTTTTTTTTACAAACCAAAAATATTTAATCTTTGAAATACAACCCATTTATTAAAGTCATACTTAGTACTTATGATGGTAAGTTTCCTTATAATCAGTTCTTAATTTTTAGTATAATAAAAAAACTATCTTTATTAATCTTTGTATAAAAAAATATTGTTAGAATAAAAAAAATAAGCAAAACACAGAAAAATAAATAAATATACAACTACAGTCACATGAATTTGCATCTCAAGTGAGATTCTTTGCTTCAAGAGAGCAAAACTCTATTGCGTATTAAGTGGGATCGTGTAATAAACATTTGTGAATTAAACGTGAAATTTTTATGTTAGCCTAATGACAATGTTCAAAGTATCGAAAAAAATTCTGCATATTAACAGCAAGCATCTTAAACGGGACAGCAATTATTTGATGCAGGCAAACATGAAATTGCCTTTAATCATTAAAATATGATAAAATTAATGAAAATATACTCGTTTGCCACACATGCAGTATGAAGAATATGCAGACACAATATCTAGGCAGATTTAAAGTATCAGAATTCACATAACAGAGCATGCACCACAGCACAAAATTTCACAAGTATTCAATATTTTAAAGATTCCGATTTAAAAATAACTCTACTTTTTGAACAACCCTTTTCAAATTTTGTATAAAATATGAAAATACCACCTTTTTTTTTTTTTTTTTTGGCTAGTGCAAACGCTTTATAACAATAGATGAAAAGAATTAACTATGATTGTGATTATTCTTCTCAGGGTAACATTAAATACACAAATCGAAAAAATGGAATGGTTATATTATTTCAATGCAATGCAGGACAAAATATGTAATTTTTTTCAGTTGAAAAAACTGCAAATGAAATAGTTATCTATCTTCAAAATGAATTAAAATCCATTGAAATTCATAACAGTTTCAGATACTGTTAGAGTATCTAAAGTTTTATAGCAAAAAACTTAACATTTGCATAAAATATATATAGATTAATTTGTATTATCAGACTGCATTAAAAACTAACTGTGCAAGTAACTTTGGTATGTAAAATTTCTTGGCTTAAAATATTAGTACAGCTGAACTGCAATTTTGCACTTCTAAACTTTATAATCTAGGTGGAAGTACCGTATTCCCCCGAATTAGCCGACATGCTGCAAAATTCGAGGGATCCAGATTTTTTAATATTAGTCCCTGGTCTTTCCCGGCATGCCGGAAAAAGTGAGGATATTTGAAATTGGAAAGGAATGAAGTTTATTAACTTCACTGTTAATAGCAACGATTGGTGTTGGTGAGGAGGGGTGCAATATAGAGTTTGTCCCCACTTTTCTCATTATTTAGTTTACTTTTTTCACATATTTAAGATAATAAAAATGTGTTTCATGTGTCTCATATACCATTTCACACAAAGCTCTCTACCTAGCACCCATCCGATATTTACAATGTAGAAATAGATTATCTCATAAATTATTACATGAACAGAAATATTCTTAATATAAATAAGAAAAAATATAATCTCTAAATATATAAAGAGAGAAATATGTGCTTACATTATATCAAAAATGTAATTTTATATGATAATTTTAAAAACTGAAATTTAACTGAAATACAGGGTTTCATTCAATAAGAAAGATTACCAGACTAAGAATAGAAAATGCTGAAAGTACCAAAAAATCTCAAATCTTTCTTTTTAATGAAAAAAATGTCTTAAATGTCAAGCTTAACAAACATGAAAACGCTTGAAGTGCTAACCCTAGCAGTAATAGTTCAAACAAGTCGGAAATTGTTCATCAAACATGGCAAATGAGGTGCTTTCGCCTTCTTTTTTCTCACTCTCTTGAAAAATTTCCTCTTTTGGACTTTCAGCGTTTTCCATTCTTAGTCCTAAATTAGAAATACAAAATTTGCTGTATATTTAATCATTCATTATCACTATACTTGCTTTCTTCCTCTGTTAGACAAGAAGTCTCGTCTTTGACATCAGAATCAGGAATAGCATCCTTTTGAATAAGTTCTTTCAAACGATTGTGTAAAAAGTCTATGTTTCTTTTCATAGTTAAACCACATTAATTTAACCACGCCTGTTTAATTAAGTCTTCAGAAACTTTTTCCCATACTGCCTTAACCCACAGAGCTATAGTAAGATATAAAGCAGATCGACGCGACGTTTACCAGACTTAGTGAATTCCTCTTCTCCATTTCTTAGCCAATCACTCCATAAACATCTAATTCATGCTTTGAAGAGTCTTATTCCAATGCACATCTGCGGCCTGTAACAATGGTGTCAAACCTCCAGGAATTATTACAAGCTCTGTTTTATAATGTTGTTTAAAACTGTATCTAACAGTCGTTTTTAGTGGGGTTTTGCATACTGTCCAATACTTAGACGGATTTTGGTTTAAAAAAACAATTAGGGCGATTACCTCAAACTTTTTGCTTATATATATTCATCAAGTCACTATACAAAGAACCTTTCATGGACACAGTGACTACAACATTCTTTGGGAAATCTGACTATGGAATATTTTTTAAGCCTTTAAAAATTAAAATTTGTTTCAATTTTGTTCCATCGCCATTGCGCTCAATATAACTGTGTATCGTAGTTTTCCTTACCAGTCGTTCTGTATAATATGGATTCCACGCCTTTATAAAGTCATAAGTTTTCTGCTGCGGCAGATCAAACCACATATCATATATATAGTCGTTGTCATATATATAGACAGAGACAGAGAGAAAAATTATTGTTTTTTCCTTCAAATGAAAAATTTTGTTAGAAAAATCAAAACAAATCAGCGCCCATCCTCCAGTAACGAAACCTCATATTTTCCGGCATGCTGGTAAATACGAGTTTTTCTGGCATGCCAGCTAATGTGGGGGAATACGGTAACATTTCTTACTTAACAGTTTTATGGAAGCTGGTCTTCAAATAAGTAATTGAACTTACTTAATCAATCATAAAAACAGATGTCAACTGTTGTGACAGCAGTGGATGCAGCTTTGGAGACCACAGCATCCCCCTCTGTCAAAGGAAAATATACCACAATCTGATTAGAAATGATTTAGAGATCAAACGTGCCAAGCAGCAATCGTCAATAACCAGGTTGTCATGTATTTCCATTTGACTGGGGGATATTGCAGACCCCAAGGCTGCATCAACCACTGTCACATTTATATGACTATTGTTTTCATGATAAAGAAGATCAGTTACATATTTGAAGATCAGCTTGTATAACTTGTACGTTAAGTAAAAATGTCAATGCCTCAAACTATTATATTTTTTTAGTCTAACAAAAATACATACAGTAGAAACAAAATATCATTTACATATCTTATGATACTGATATGAGTTAAAATTGCATTATTTTATTTTATTCAATATGAAAAACATTTTCTACCTTGTAAAAGTATGTTAGTAAGATTTTCAATAAAAAAGGAAAAAATTCAGAAAAGTAAAATATGTAATTTTTTTTTTTTTTTTTTTTTTTTGAAACAATTGTGGGGAAATAATTAAAATACTGCAGAAAACATCAGAAATTGTTACATTGTACAGAGGGCACTCATACATTTTCATAATGATTTTGACTTTCTCTATGATTTAAATTTAAATGAAAAAAAAACCTATATTACATTAATTCAATATAGGGTTTATTTAGTGTCAGCATCATTAAAAATATTCTTTGTTTTAAAATGTTGCTTGAAAAAAAACAATGGATCAAAGACTATGTGTTTGTGCTTTACGAAGAGAAATACTCTTATTAGATTACTAGCTAAAGTAACCCAGCGTTGCACGGAATTTTAAAAATGTTTGGTTTGAAAAACCAATTTCAAAATTTAACATACAACATAAAAAAACAACAAAAAACAGTTGATGTGTTGTACACATGAATCAAATGAAAACACAATATAAAAATGTATAAATTTATATAACAGACGCAAAATAATAGTTATAAATGAACTTATTTCCATTCACCATTGGAGCAATAATTTTAAAATATGCAAATACAGTCGAAGCCCGTTAATACGCGCCTTGCTTAATACACGAAACTGCTTAATACGCGAATTTTATTCGGTCCCTTGAACAACGCCTATCTTTTGCATTAAAAAACCCCTCTTAATACGCGAACCCACTTAAGACGTGAAATTTTATCTGTCCCTTGGAAATAAAAACCTACATTTAATACGCGAATGTGCTTGGTTTGAAACAGAGGAGGTTTTAGAGGGAATTATGTCCCAAGCATTGCATACGACAATTCTTTAAACTAGGAATGCTTTTTTTCTGTCCAAATTTATTACATCCATGAATAACTTTATTAAATTATCAGTTTTGAACTTCTCCTTTCTCAAAGAAGAAATCTTTCCGATTACTGATTAAACTCCGAAACTGAAACCGATTACTGATGAAGCTGATTACTATTTATAGTCAAACAAGCCAGAAAGAGAGAAGAGAAAATTTTACTGCAAACGATGTGACACCCATGCTAACTTTGAGCAGTCCCGATTCACTGTTTGGTCAATGCTGTGATTAGGAAGGAAGAGGATTGTTTGATGCTCCCTGTAGAATCTGACCTACGATATACACATGTGTTTTTAAAAGTTAATCTAGTTTTTACGATGGCAAAAGGAGCAAAACATATTTTTAAAAAGGCTCTCCCTGTCACTGAGAAGTTATCTATACTCATATTATAAAAGAGGTAAAAATTGTTTATTTGTAGGAGGTAAACTCTGGAACTACCGAACCGATTCCAAAAGTAATGGTATCAAAATGATGGTGTTAGTCCAACTTAGAACATAGGCTATATCTTATGTCGGTGCCACTATCCCAAAGGGGGTGCAGGAGCAAAAAACGTACTAAAAACGTGATTTTTGCGTTACTGAAGGGCCTAGAAATATGAAATTTGGAATATTAGTTACTTATAAGATATAAATGATGTCTAAGAACAGTTCTTAAACAATTCGAAATTTAAAAGGGGTGAAAATGCACAAAAAGCGTTCTAAAAAACGTTCTAAATGGTAGTTTCTACATAATCTCCGAAAATACCAAACCGATTTAAAAAATATTGGTGTCAAAATGATGGTGACAACGCTTGCTCCAAGATAGGCTATGTTTTATGTCAGTGCCACTACCCCAAAGAGGGTGCAGGATCAAAAAACGTTCTAAAAATGTGATTTATGTATTACTGAAGGGCCTAGAAATATGAAATTTGAAATATTAGCTACTTATTAGGTATGAAGGATTTCTAAGAACAGTTCTTAAACGATTCGAAATTTAAAAGGGGTGAAAATGTGCGAAAAGCGTTCTAAAAAACGTTCTAAATGGTGGTTTCTACACAATCTCAGGAAATATCCAAACCGATTTAATGATGTCAAAATGGCGGTGATAACCCTTGCTCCAACATAGGCTATGTTTTATGTCGGTGACACTACCCCAAACGGGGTGCAGGTGAAAAACGTTCTAAATTGCGGTTTTTGCATCACGGAAGGACCTAGAATTGTGAAATTTGGAATGGTAGTTAGTTATAAGGTATCAATGATCTCTAAGGGCATTTCCTAAAATAATCGAAATTTAAAAGGGAGTCAAAATGCGCAAAAAACGTTGTAAAAAATGTTCTAAATTGCGATTTCTATGCAATCTTAGGAAGTACTGAACCGATTTCAAATATAATGGTGTAAAAATTATGCTGACAGATCTTGCTCCAAGTTAGGCTATATTTTATATGTTTCCACTACCCCAGAGGAGATTGCAGGAGGAAAATGCGCGAAAAGCGTTCTAAAAACGTTCTAAATGCCGATTTGTCAGCGATATCTCAGGAAGAATCAAACTGATTTCAAAAGAAATGGTAGGAAATTGATGCTGACAGACTCTGCTCTAACATAGACGCTATTTTATGTCGGTATCACTATCACCTAGATGTTGCAGGAGCAAAAAAGTGTTCTAAATTTCGATTTTTGTGATCGGTACGGGCTAGCAACTTAAAATTAGGCAAGGTACATATTTATTAGATATAAATGATCTTTAAGAACAGTTTCGGAAAAATTAGAAATTTAAAAAGGGGTGAAAATGCACTAGAAGTGTTCTAAATTGCGATTTATACTCAATCTCAGGAAATACCAAAGCTATTTCAAAAGTAATGGTTGCAAATCAATGGTGATAGTCCCTGCTATAAAATAGGTTATATTTTATGTTGCTGTCACTACCATCTGAGGGTTGCAAAAGCAAAACATGTTCTAATTTGCGTTTTTTGCACAACTGGGGGGTCTAACACTTTGAAGTATGGCATGGTATTTACTTACAAGATGCAACTGCTTTCAAAGAACAGTCGAAAGAAAATTCCAAATTTAAAAAGATGAAGTAAGCGAAAAGCGTTATAAATTACAATTTTTATGCAATCTTATCAAATACTAAATCGATTAAAAAAATAATGATGACAAATTGTTGGTGTTAGAACTTGCTCAAACATAAGCTATATTTTATATCTGTGCCACTACCACCAGAGGGTTGCAGGAGTTAAAAACTTTCTAAATTGCGATTTCTGTGATACTGAAAAGGCTAGAAACTTTAAATATGGCATGGTAGTTACTTATAAAATATAAAAGCCCTCGAAGGACTGTCAAAAATAAATTCGAATTAAAAAGGGGTGAAGCGAAGGGCAGGTGTGAAAAGCACTCTAAAAAAGTCCTAAATTTCGATATCTATGCTATTTCAGGGAATATAAACCGATTATAAAAGTAATAGTTGCGAATCAATGGTAACAGTCTCTGATCCTACACAGGCCGATGATTCTACCACCTGGGGTTTACAGGAACAACAAACGTTCTATAAAAGGCCTTTAAAAGCTCTCTGAATTACGTTTCTGTGGAATATTAAAAATAACAAACAGATTTCAAAATTAATGTTGGCAAATTAATGGTGATAGTTCCTATTTCAACATAGCCCTTTCTGTTGGGAGAGATGGTAGGACTTGGAATTTGACAGGATAGTTAATTTTAAGACGTAAGAAGATGGTTTCTAAAAAATTCAAAACTTCAAATGAATACTGAAATGAGCGTATTAAATGAGCAGAAAGGTTTCAAAATATTTTCTAAATTATCATTTATTTAGTTTTATTAATTTAAGTCTCCTTTCTGCCTAATGCAGTGTAATAATGATGTTTAATCAAACTGTGTTTTAAATAGTAATTTTTGAATTATTCTTAAAAGTAATAATTAAAAATTTAGTTAGTACCTTTTAATAAAAATTAGACATATAAATATCACTTGGCATATTACAAATATTACGCGAGCGAAGTCGCGGGGTTTGCTAGTAAATTATAAATCAGTACAATTCCCAGGCTGTCCTGAATAAGTCGGCGTTCTCGAAAGAAAAAAGCATACAGAATCAACTTTAAGGACTTTGTTGAAGATTAGGGATGTCATCGTTAACCAAGCAGGTTATCGGGAAAACAAGGAACAAGAAAATAAAAATCACCAGGTTTGAAGACATGAAGAAGGCCCTCCACGAGTTGTTTGTTCATGGCGCGATCTACGAATATCCCAATAAACGGCACGCTAATCCAAAATAAAGCTTCTGATGTTGCAGCAAAAATGGGATTTGATTTGATAGCCCAAGAGGGACTGTTCAGACGAGGAAACCAAATCCGTAGAGCAAAAGCGGGATTGTAAGATTTCAATGCTTCAAATGAATGGATGCATCGATTTAAAGCTCGCCACGGAATAAAATTCAAGAAAGTGTTTGATGAATCAGCATCTGTCAGCAATGAAGACGTCGATTGTTGGAAAAAATGCTTCCATAGTTTGTAAAAAACTGTTTAAGGAGTGATATTTACAAAATGACATCAAACAAAACAACGGCCATAAAAGGAGAAACATGTCCTGGGTGTAAATTAAGCAAAGAGCGTCTTACTCTTCTTCTGGATGTCAAATGTGATGGATCAAACAAGTTAAGGCTTCTGGTCATAGGGAAATCATGCAACCTGCGACGCTTTAAAAATGTCAAAAATCTTCCTTCCCTGTACGAAAGTCAGCGCAGAGCTTGGACTACGGGCACCCTTTTTTAACACGGGTTCGTAATTTTGACTGGTGTATGGGAAAAGAATCACACCATGTGTTATTGATTGCAGACAACTGCCCTGCAGATCCAGAAAATAACGAAGGCCTGAGGAATGTCCAAATTGAAATTTTCCCTCTAAATTCGAACAGTGTCACTCACCCAATGACCCAAGGAATCAGTAATAGTGCCAAGGTAAATTACAAGACTCGTGTAGTACGACGATACCCTCACCAAATGGCTATGGCAACCATTACTGCTGTTGTGTCGTGCTATTACAATCCTCGACGTTCACATGCTTACTATATCATGGGAGAGTGTCACACCAACAACGATTGCAAATTGTTTTAGAAAAGGGGTTTTGGAAGTAGTGAGGACATCATTTGTAAAGAGCCGACCTCGCGCCCTGATGTTTGAGAACACTGGCTTGGTGAACAAGAAAATGTAAGGGAAGATTTTGTTGATTTAGAAACGTTCATTAATATTTACAAAGATCTAGTAACCTCCGAGCTCAGAAGTCAGGATGACATCAATTGCGACTGGTAAACCTCATGAGGAGAAAGAAGAGAATGAACCCGTGCCTCCTTCCTGATTTCCATTCTTCGCAGTTACGGAGGCATTCAGTTTGCATCGTCATTGGCAGAAGGGCCCTCGACGAGTGGGCTTTACTATCAGCTGAATAAGTAAAGGGCGGCTGATATCAGTGTTGATCGAACTACTGTGGATCAGCAAGAAATCCTGTCCGTTCCTTATGACTCCTACTGTACACATGAGCTCTGGAAATTTGACTGGTCTATGTTTAACAGGTCTATGACACGATTGGCCTACGTTGCCAAGACGATTCCTGCAATGATCATTATGACAAAAAATGTAGTGGTATATTGGTTGGCAGAAGTGTTTGTTTGTAAACATGCCCTTTCCTTAAAGGGCTGAAAACATCACACTGATGGTACAGCCGCATGTCACTTTGGCAAAATGAAATTTTTACGTCATTATTGACTTTATTAACTTTTAACTTTTGGTTTTTCATACTGACATTTTAGTATTATCGACGCTGTTCTCTATTTGTTCTGTATAGTTAACAAGGATTTTAATTTTATTAACATTAGTTTTAGTTTATATCATGGTTAGCACAAATTTTTATGTTCGTTTTGTTCAATTTTGTGTGACGTATATAATAAATGTAATTTTGAAAAAACGTATAGGATTTTTACTTTAGACAATAACTGACAATAACTTTGAATTTTCAGATATCGAACGTTCCTGATTAACAAACGCATAGTGATAAAAACAAATAAAATGTCATTTTATGTCTTAAAAACGCTAAAAACTGTCATAAAGATGTGCTTTATACATATAAATTGTTATTATATGCACCAATGTCCAAAAGTTGCGAACTTCAGCTAATACGCGAACCCGTTTAATACGCAAATTTTGATCAGTCCCTTGATTCGCGTATTAACAATGTTTGACTGTATTTCCATAATTGAGTTTTTATCATGCTCCAATATATTTTTTCACATTTATATGACGTTATATCGCTTACCTGCAAGAAAAGTGACACATATCGCAAAAATTCAGTTTGCGTTTTACTACACTAATAGGTCTGTCATAGGTGTGTCTTGCTATATAAAAAGTTTCATAAGTGTAGTTATACGGAAAATCACTTTATTACGCTAGATGTCCATTTGTGGCCACAGAAGAGGAGTGGATTATGTAGAGAAGTAACCCAACCCTCAAACCTGATCCTAGGTCTTCATTCATAAGGGTTTTAAGCAAGTTTTTATTCCTGCATGCAGAGCTAAGTGCTATAATTTCATGTTACAGTAAAATCATGCAAATTTTCTTTTGCCTCTCCTGTGAAATTTACTTTTGTCGAGATGTGTCACTTTTCTTGTGGGTGAGCGATATATTAACCACGTCCTTTAAATTTCCAATATGACGTAATATTCCATTTTTTTAGTTCGACAAATCAATTAAATAATTATAATTTTTCAGATGGAAATCATAAAACAGAAAAATTATGACGTAACATTCACTTTTGTTATTAATTCATCAAACAATTTATTTTATTTTAATTTTTCACGTGGCGATCTTGCAGTAGAAAAGTTATGATGTAACATTCCCTTCTTTTAAATTCGTCAAAACATTTATTTCATTTTTTCAGGTGGAAATCTTGCAATAGAAAAGTAATTGTTGTGGTAAGAATTTTATTGTGGATTTTTAATTGTTGGCAACAGCTATAACGAAAAATGTTTAAATTTGATTGGAAATTGCTGTTAAATTTGTGGTTTTTTATTAATTAAAAATTAACTATAAGTTATTCCGATTCCAGATTACTTTAGCTGCCTCGTCCGTGTTTTAATACACATGTACATAACACTTCACAATTGTGGCTTCCAAATTGTGGATTTGTATAGAATTACAGACAGACAAATTCTCATTTTTATATATTAGATTAAAAAGGCGTGAACAGCAAATGCATATCTAACAAAGGTACATTCACCACTTATATCTAAAGTCGCATCTCATGTTTAAAAAAAAAAATCCGACCCCCAAAAGTAATATCACAGAACCTTAAAACATCTCTGTAAGAGCTGTAAACAAAATTATAAAATATGGTTTATAACTAAACAACAAAACATGATGTTCACTGACTAATGTGAAAACATGTTTCTCAGTGTAAGACAATGTGCAGATCATTGTACGGAAACTAATTGAAATATGTTATTTACAACTGATGACGCGTGGATATATTTATGTGATTGAAATAAAAAAGTTTGATTTATTACTGAATAAGGACTTAAAATATTGATTTAGAAAAAAACAAGGAAAGATTTGCTAAAGGTTTTATGGTTATTGTTAAATTTTCTTATAGTGAAAAACATAAAATAAGGAAAGTAGAAAAAAAACAAAATGAACTCTAATTACTATTAGAAATGAAATATGTTTTAACACCTGTTTTCAAAGAGATTTCATCATTTTACCCAAACAATCTTCATTGTGTTACGTTTTATCAGGATCAGGCTACTAGCCTTACCTCAAAATATACTGATATATTTTTAGAAAAAATGAGAAATTAAACTGGAATTGAGGCTATTTCATTTAAATACATCCCACTTAAGTCTCTTAAGGATTGCTGTGTATTTGGATTTTTAAAACAAACTCTTTATAAACATCATCTTAAAACATTGTAAAGACTCTGGAGGATTGTTGTCGAGAAGTAGAACAAAATCAACCTTGATATTTTGAGAACAGCGCTTTTATCTTGGAAATCAAAATGTAATATGATAGTGAGACAAAATCATTATCAGATTAAACAAATAAAACTCTTATCTTTGTTTACATATTTCTTTTTCCAAAATCATTACAAAAACGTGTGAACATCCTCTGTATATCTACATTTAATGGAAACTTTCTGTAGTAAGAGAGTATAAATGCAAAAGTAATTTAATGTTAATGTACCAAATGACATTCTAGTGGTCAAATTATTGCGTTTTAATGTTGCTTAGATTTATTATTATTATTAGTGTTGTTTAGTTTTAGCTTAGATTACTGCGTGTATTAGTGGTCAGTGGAAAATTATTTGCCCTATTCATATTGAAACAACACTGCAAGGAACTTTCTGGTGAAATAACATTACAGATATTGTACACTCTAAAGCCAAGAATTTCCCCATATCCCTTATCCCTTACACGTTCATTCATTTTGCATGTGGAAAAGCTAAAAGACGTCGGTAAAAGCTAAAATACATTTTAGGCATTTTGGTTAAATGCTAAAAAAAATTGTTTGCTGGGATAAACCCTTCTTCTAATTGTATTATCCAATGTAAAAAAACTAATTTTGTCTGAAAAAATACTAAAATAAGGAACAAAATATGAAACAGCATAGAACTGCTAAATTAATAAATTTATTTACAACATTTTAAATTTATTAACAGAAATTAATCAGATTTTTATGAAATCTAAAAGAAAATTTAGTACAAAACCATTTTTTTCTATATATAAAATTATAAACATTTGCACAAAGCTGCTAAAAATTCAAACAATAATTACATTTCTTCTACTTTTGCTTATATTCTCTCTAGTGTATAAATAAAAGCAACCTAACTTTATCAAAACGATTTATAATAAAGCAATTAAATAGTTTATTTTCTTTAAAATAAATAATGGACAAAATATAAACAAACAGACAACAGTTAAATTAACAGATTTATATCAACATCCATTAACTGAATCAACAGACAACAGTTAAATTAACAGATTTACTTCCAACATCCATTAACAAACACAAAATAACTAAATTGATTTATTTTCAACATTTTTAAATCTAATGGAAAATAATTTCCCAATATAGAATAATTAAATTGGTAGATTCAGTTTAAATAATTTGTTTTATAAAAGATAAAATAATATGGAAAACTTTTTTCTTATAAAACTATAAAAAGTTGCACAAAATTGTAATAAATTCAGATGGTCGCTCGCTATGCACCCAGTGGCCAGCTCCAGGTATAACAATAAATTCAGCTTTTGGAAATAGTTCCTTTATTGAAGAATGATCATCTTCCCTACAAAAAAATTGAAAAATTATTTAATAAATAATAATAAAGGACTTTACGTTGTAATATGTTATTCTCTACGTTTCGGTTTAATCTTTAAAACCTTCGTCAGGAGAAAAATTTTCTAAAATATAAATCGACAACAAACTCTTTACATGCTACATTTTGAAATCAATTCAAAATACATATAACAAATATACATATACATATAACATATACAAAATATAACGTAGAGTTTTATGTTAAACTTGTGAATAAATTGTACGTTGGATAGCAACACCTATTTGTTTTGTATTATTTAATAAAGTTAAAAATATCTCTATTGAACATGAAATATGCTAATAATTCATTGAAAAATTGCATATTACTAGCACCAAGTCTTGTAAACATGTGAATGAACTTATGGGACGCATTTAAAGTCCCTCTGAATTACTCACAATTCCTGTCAAAATGAATATGAATTACAGAATGCCCCACGAGTCTATTCACTGCTAAATTGCATTTCGATGTGACAATTTGTTAAATTTTTATGAGTTTTTGAAATATAAATGCATTTATGGATTCTTTGAACTATTTTTTTTTTCTATGGATACAAAAAATTCAATTTTTTGTCAAATCGTATAATGTAAAGCACTTTCTGTACGACAATTTGTTGATCTTTTATAAATTCTTAAAATCTGATCTTACTTATGAGTCTCAATGAACTATTTTTTTTTCTATTTTTACAAAAAATCCTACTTCTTTGACAAACCATATGGTGCCAATTATCTTGTGATATGACAATTTGTCAAATTTTCGAAATTTTCGGAATGTGAATGGACTTACAGAACACTCTGTAAAATATTTTCCAATTTTAACACAAGCTGATGTAACATTAACTTTGCTTAAGATATCTGCCTACATCCAGAACGCTTTTTTTTTAAATATACAATATTGAATAAACACAATTATTTTTAGTTCAATAGTAATACAGAATGTTGAAAAACCATAAAGACCTAGCATATCTTCATATCCTTTTAAAAAATTGGGGTTTTTTGTCATTTTTTTAGCAAGATTTCACGCTTATGCCCGACAGTGTACACTCAATTCAACTAAATGTATTTCAATTTCCTATGTACTACAACTACTATTACACTTTCCTGTGCACGAAACTAAGAGTTTTACAATATTTTCAAAATTAACTGAAATATTTCAAAATATGTCGAAAAATACATATTTTTTATTAAAAATTACTATTTTTTTATATTCAAGCACCTATAAAATAATTACATTATTACATAGAGCTTACATTCTAGTTCAGAACATAGTGAGTAATATGGAAAGCATTATGACAAAATTTCACTGAAATATGTTAACAACATTTTATGTAATGAAATTTATTGAGCATGAAGATAATGGAAAAACTGATTTTTCAGAAATCGCATTTAGAGATTCCTTTTATATTTTTCAGATACATACAAAATTAATCTAGAAGTGTCAATTAAGGTTTATTAGTGTTTTTATGTAAAAAAAAAAAAAAAGTAAGAAAAGGATGCATAGAAACATTGTTTACATTTCTCCTGTCCTTCCTACGAGCACTTCTGGTATTTGGCTCATTACTTCCTGTTTATTAAATTGGCCTTAACTCCTCTTTTAGTAATCGTAAAAATAAAATTAAGACATATTTGGAATCATAAACGATTGCTTTTTCAAACAAAACAATTTTTTAAAAAATTGGAAAATGTTCACGAAAACGGCCGTTTTAATGTAAGCAGATACTTTACGATAAACTTTTTTTAATGTCCCTTTGAAAGATTCTGATGCTTAGTATAAATTGAAAGTTTTCCTTAATCTACAATGGGTTATTCTTTTAAATAAAATAATGCAAATACTATGGCAGTATTTATATTAAACCTTTGATGCAAGCAGAAAAATCTAATGAATCACTAGCTGCTGCGGATAAATTAAAAGATTTGCAAAACGAACTGGTAACAACATTTACAAATATATTTTTAAGATGTAATTTTGAATTTTGTGATACAAATGTAAGCACATATAAATTCTATTTAAAAAGTGAGTATATTATTATTATTGTTGTTGTTGTTGTCATTATTATTATTATTATTATTTAATTTTCTCTTCCTAGATTAGCCATAATTCATAATTAACTAAAACACAAAGGTGTGTCATTTGATATTTTTTTCTGATATTTTTTAATGATGAATAGTGAAAGCACATCAAAATCAAGTGGTGCAGAAGTGTATGGTATGGCATTTGACCTATCAATTGTATGATTGTTAAGGTCATGCATTGCTTAGACTGCATCTTTTGTTAAAATTTAACCTTATATCCATGCTACATCGGAGAAAATGTTATAAGTTCAAAAGGAAAAATGTATCAATGTGCAGTTTCTTAACTTGGAAAATCCACATCAGAACTTATGATTTGTAAAAAAGAAGTGCACAGAGATAAGTGTTTATTGTAGATGAAAAATAAGTTTTCATCAATAATCAGAAACCACACTACTACCATAAAACACTTCTGCTATAAAATTTATTTTCATGCATGTATAATGAAAAATGATCAGATATGTATGATTAAAGATTAAAAGTTTATTAAATTTTAAAAAAAAACATCCTTAGTAGAAAAAAAAATATATTTGTATAAATCTCCAGTAAAATTAAAAAAACTGGACCTGCAATATAATCAGTAAGGTACAAGATTAATTACTTAGAAGGTCAAGGGACTAAAATGCCCCCTTAGTTACCCCACCCTTAACTTTGCAGACTATTCCTGCAGAAAGATTTTGGTGTTAATGAAGTTTAAGCAGAAAATTTTGTATGTTAACAGCAAAGTATTTATTTGTAAAAAAAGCTTTGCAATTTTTTTTACAAAGAATTGCATTATTTTTATAAAGTAAATGCATTAAAAATTCCATTTACTTTAAAGTCAGGGGGAAAAAATATGAGCCAATTTATTTCTAAATAGTTTTATGAAGCAAAACCAGACTTGATTCAGGATAGCATGTTAATAAGTTAAATGAAAACAAATAAATAAGTAATACAAAAAATAGACGGGAATGAGTTCTAAAAAATATCAAAACACAAATAATAAGTTACACAGAAAACTTACAATCATTCAATAACTTCATTGAGAGTGTTACTGAAAGGAAAAAGGGAAAGAAAGAAAAAAGTCCAATCTTGCAATTTGACGATTTCAATTTTTTGTTTTCTCGCTAAATTAAACATTTTGTCGCAATTTGGAGCAATGGTGATTGGCAGCAAGAATCCTGAATATGCATGAATGATAATGGAATAAAATACCATAAATCTCAAATTTTCCTGTAACTCCTCCAGCTGTCACAATCCTGATCGTCAACACATTACCTATTTTATCATTTATTAAGTTTGGACTCCATTAATATTCAGCAGAAATTAACATGGTGGTGCCTTCTAGCTTCATAATTTAAAACTTTGCAGCCAGATACCAACTCTATGCATATTTTTAGGTTGTGAGGTCTTTTGTTTTGGTTACATATTGATTAATCGAAAAATGTCTTGGATCTTAAAGAGATAATATTTTGTATAGAGGTAGAGGTTACTAAGAGTCCAAATTGAAGTATTTTCCAATTCATATTTCAATCGCATAGCAAAATATTACATTAAAAGTACCTGCCCTCCCTGTTATAAAAGAAACTTTTAGCGATTTAAATTAAATAATTTTTGAAGGAGAAAAAAAAAGGCCAAACGTTTTGACTGCTTACATAAACACATTTTACTTTAAAGTTTTTGACTCAATAAACCAAAATGTTTACTGAATGTGAATTGGAAACTTTATGCATTTGGAAATATATGTATTTACTTAGATATATATACAGAGATAGATAATCTTATATAACTCATTAGCTTGATGTCCAAATTAGCTGGAGAATTTGACACTTTAAGGAAGATTCGATACTTTGAACATTTATTTTATCTCTACAGAATTTAAGTGCCATTCAGACCAAGAAATACCTTTAGACTAATGTCAGATGAATGTCTTTTTGCACGCTTTTTTCTCTCTTGCACCATCCCTACACATGCTAGCAAAGGTGTAGGGATGGTATAAGAGAGAAAAAAGCGTGCAAAAAGACGTTCGTCTGACATTAGCCTTAACATGAATATCACAAAGAAAATATGGAGGATATAATATATGCATATTGTGTATTATATATATGTTATGTTTATCACTTGGAGTCATGGCTGGTGTAAGTATTACTTAAAATTAAACACATTTTGTGCGTACAGTAGTTTATTTAACTCAGGAAACATCTTGGACCAGAGATCCCAGTAATCTTTAACAGCAAACTTTAGGACTTCAAGTTCTGTTCCCAACATTCAAATGGTTGTGTTTACACTGCCATTACTAGAAAACTGATTGATATGTCTTAGATTTTTCTATGAGTGCAGGCATTCTTGAACAGAGAGATTTATTTTGTTTTTATCCTTATACGTTTTCATGTTAGACAGATGCTCGAGAATAAATCTTGGCTAATTGGATTCTACTTCAGTATATAGTAGAGTGGCTTTGATTTCATAGACTTAAAAAGTTATAAATATTTGACAACTGATCATGTGAACCCAGTTACTTGGGATTTTAATTGGGACTTGAAATAAAGGAGAATTGATGGCACTTGACAAAGAAAGGGAGATTTTTTTTTTTTTTTTACATGTTAACTAAAGGGGAATATATTAAAGTTTGTGGAAAGACAGAACTAAGGCTTTAAAATAAAAACAGAAATTCAAACACAGAATTTGGAGTGAATTTAATAGAGCATCATCCTATCTAATTTATACTACATCTTTTAGCCATTTTATAATGTATACATATATATATTGCAAAAGACATGCAATAGATGACACAAAAATAAAATAAGTCTGCAATAATCCCTTAATTACAGAATTATACATTTCTATAAGGTGTATATTTCACTTACTTCACATAAGGTGAATTTCCACCACATATAAATAATGTATCGCCTAAATAATATCCAGAAAACTGAGAAAATTCACAAATTTCAGATTGAAAAGTCTTTTGTAATACATCTATGTTTGCCTTCCAAGTAATCTTTCCATCCTTTTCAATAAGATTTGTTAATAAAAATTGTCGTACCGAAGCCTCCTAAAAGAGAAAGAAGAAAAAAATTAAATTATTATGATTTATTATTAACTTTAGATAGATGAGCATAATTTTAATCAAGAGCACCACATATCTAATGAAAAGATACAATAAAGAACTCAGTATTATATAAATAAGCATTCAAGGTATTTTTGAAGTAAATAACGACTTTGGATTTTACATTTAAATACAGGCATAAAAAAAAAGTAGCCCCTTGTCATATCACTCATTAGGATATATCACTTTTTTTTTCCGTGTCTTCTGAATAAAAAAATTCCTGTTCTAACAACACTTTTAAGCAAATTTTTTAAACATATTGATTACAATAACTATAATTGCCTTCATTCTTTTATGAAAAAATTTGCAATGTTCATATATACTGATGTTCTACAGACAAATATGAAACTTTTACTTGTCATCTTTCTTAATTTTTTATATTCTCAATCATTTCTCACTTTTTTCTTGTCTCCTGGCATGTACAATAAAACAAGAGACATCTAATGTATATTATAACTTTCATAACACATTCCCTCATGTACAGATACCTTTACCATTTACATAGATATTTTACTGATTTGAATCTATCTATGTTTGTTTAATTTGGAGAACAATTTTAAGAATAAGTTGGATTTTAAAGATAACTTTTAAGCTTCCTAATTATTTTAAATTTAAAATTATAATACAAACAGGTATATGAAATTCAATAATCAAAAATATCAGCATCATAGTGAATATAATACAGATAACATACAGATGTACAGTATCATTAGTCATGATACTGTTATCATTTCCTTATTCTATCTTTTTTTTTTTTTTTCAAATTGGTTGAGGATTAATCTTTTGTACTTTTCCAAATATTTTTTTTCTACATATTTACTTCATTCAAATTAAATTTCACATGAACAGAAGTTTGACAGAAATGAGATCTTTTTTTACCATGTCTATTTGTTCTTTTGTAATTTTTTTTTTTTTTTTTTTTAGCAACTATGATATTTAAAATTGTGAATATTAGTATGGGTATGGGAATAATATGTCAAAATTATCATGTAAAAAAACCTCTACTAAGATGAATTCCAAGGAAATAAACTTTAAACACAGTTTTAGACAGATATTATATGTCTTAACAGACAGAATTGATTGTACTTTTTCCAGTTGGAATTATATTTTTATCATTTGAAGCAGGATTCTGTTATAGTCAGATTCCATTCGCATAGGTTTTACCGCACTGGTTTGTTTCATTCAAAAAATGGAATTTTTAAACATGATGATGCTTTACTTCTGTCAACCAAGAGAGTTTGATAGAAACCATTTGAACAGACTCCTTAACTCCTTTACAATGAGAATCCTTTACAGAATTTTTAATATTTTATCACCAATTTTCAAAGCTGAAATTTGTACTTAATAAATTATCGGAGAAATGCTTTGAATGAATAAGGCAGACTTTCAATTAAAAATTACTGCTAGAAATAATCAAAGATTCTGAGCACTTTATGCGTCAATACATGCATCGCTTGTCAGAAAAATGGTTAAGGAAAAATTCCACTAAAACCAGAAAGAAAAATAATGGATCAAGCATAGATTGTGAAACACTTTTCCAATACATTCAGAATACTGTAACAAAACCTCACTGTTTAAAGATAATCCCCAAGTAAATAATTTAGAAAGCACAACACATTTGAAAACAGAATGTCAGCAAATATCACCTATTTTTGGAAAAGTAGATCAATTCTTTTATGCAGATAATCCATAGATTTTTATATATACTAGATCAGCGGTTCCTAACCTGTGGGTCGCAGAACAATCGAGGTTTGTCACAAAAATATGTCTTATTTCATCTGTTTAAAAAATATAACAATTTCAACAGCAAATAATATTTCAAGGGAAAATCATTATTTCCTTCTGGATGAATATACGAGCAGAATATCCAGAAACATCTAAATCAGCTTTGAATTCCTGAATTCAGCTTGATGGGGTTCAACCCCTTGACGGGTTTTTGAAAAACAAGTACAGAAACAAACTGCGTGTAGAAAAAGGTTACAATTAACCACTTGTAATCCTCATATAGATGCCCTCATCGGCAAACACCAGTGCCAGAAATCTCACTGATTGTAAAGTTATGTTTTGATAATAATTAAACGTATTTTTAATTATCTTTGTAGTTTGTGTGTTTTTAACACTTACCAACAAAGCTAAAAAATGTGTATGACTTCGGTTTGTCTGTCCGCACTCTAACTCCCGTAAATACACTCGGATTGTCCTGAAATTTTTGGTGGTTATTGATGTTTACTGTAGCATGTTCCCTATTTCAAATGAAGTTTGTAGCATGTTTAGTTGATTTACAGGGACAGTTAAAAGTTTTCCATTACATTAGGGCCTATGGTAAGAAATCGTTTAAAAGAATTTTTAACCCTCCGTCTACCAGACGGGTCCATTGGACCCGACAGGTACATACAAAATATTCATTCAAACCAGAAATTTCTTTAAAATAAACTAAGTATATAAACCAGACAAAAATAAGGTAAATAAATAAGTTAAATAGTTTTAAATAAAAATTCTGGTGTAGAACGTTTTATTAAAACTTGAATAAAATTCCCGGTAGATCTAGGGTTAATGATGTTACATGCATCCAAACATACCAAAATTGATATGCATTTATGGATTGCACTAAAACATGCATTCTGTATACTATGCGGTGCAAAGAATAGTTATTTTACAGGGCCACACAAAAGAATTCCGTTACATAATGATATTGGGAGGGGGGGAATTGTTTGAGGCGTATTTTAATTATGTTAAACTATTTCACATATAATGAAATTGATATACGTCGCTGAGGTTTACTATAAGTTATTTCATGTATATTACGAAGTGCATAGCATTTACAAGGACACACAAAAGTTTTCAGATAGTATACTGTATCAGGAGTACTGTACATTAGCGGTGATTGCTGGAAATGCATTTTTAATCATGATATGCGCATTTATGTTTCACTATATTTATGCATACTATATGGTGTGTATAAATTCTATAATTCATATACAGGGCTACACAAAGTAATTTGTAAGGGTTACTGGGTATTAGCGCAAATTGGTCAAAGGTGGTTTTTAAATGAGTTATGCATTTTTACGCTGAACTGCATTTAGTTTATTAAAAAAAGTTTGTAGAATATAGATAAAATGATATACAGTGTCACGAAAAGAATTGGTTACATATCGTCAATGGATGATAATTTCTGGAAACAGTTTTAAGTAGTTTTCAGTAAAATTTCAGTAGTTTTCAGGAAATAGTTTTCAGTAGTTTTAAGAGTGTTTTAGTTTGAATTAAATTTTAGCTAAATAGTGGCGTGTCATAAAAGTACTAGATAAATTACAGGGCTGTACAAAAGTATTCAAGTATTTTTTCAATTAATTATGTAAATTGCTGAAAGAGAAATTTCAACCTGTTATATGTTTTCTTGCTAAACTAAATTTTCCCATTATATGGAATATATATCAACATACAGATCAAATACAGGGCTGTTCAAAAGAATTGGAATACATATTTGGCTATGGGTGGTAACTACTGGAATCAGATTTTTAAATGTTTACTTAGTTATCTTATTTACCGTATTTCCCTAGTAACGAAGTTTCATTAAAGCTTTCAGGGAGTGTTGGAAAGTGTTTCATAATCTATGCTGTACGTGTGATTTTTCTTACTTGTTTAATTATTATTTCACTTACACACACTGGAATTACCAATTCTTATTTTTTTTATAGTCTATACTCCGTACAAAAATTTTAATTTTTCGTAGGATAGGATAGCCGATAACTTACAGAGGTCATAGAACAATTTCCATACTGATATACAACCTTATATTAGGTGGGTCACAATTTTTTTTTTTTACTTAAAGGTGGGTCGTGTACCAATAAAGGTTGGGAACCACTGTACTAGATAATATGATAAATTTTGCTCAATTAAGAAACGCATAACACAATTGAAAATTCCCCTACAACAATTTCTATCAAAAAAGGGAAATTTAATCGAATTATGCAACTCTATATATGATGTATAGAATTTATGTACACCAAGTAATAGCCAAAAAATTAAAAAAACATAATTTTTTTTAAAATGACCACCACAACTGAAAATGTGCTTCCAGCAATTATTGCTCGCATACTGTAACTGAATTTTTATGTATGTCCCTATAAATGAATAAATGCTATGCACACCATTTTCCACAGTAATTATCTTGTAGTGATGTATATCAATTTCAATATGTTTGAAATAGTGTAACATCATTAAAACAGATTGCAAACAATTTTTCCCCATAGACCATTTTGCAAATGAATTATTTTGAGTGTCTCTGTAAAGGAATTATAAATGCTACAAACTTTACATTCAAGTAAATCTCAATAATATATATGAATTACATGGCAATCAGAGTATATTTATGCTAGTTAGAACACAGACATACAGATAGCCAGAAAAAACCGAAGTCAAGCATTTTTCAACTATGTTGGAAATTTGAAGAGACTGCTTAACTTCTTTGCAATGAGCGTCCTCTACAGAATTTTTAATCTTATATCACCAGTTTTCAAAGTGAAAAAAATTTACCTAATTTAATCGGAGCAATGCTTTGAATAAATATGGCAAATTTTTCAATTAAAAATTAGTGATAGAAATAATCAAAGATTCTGAGCAGTTTATGCATCAATACATGTGCCGCTTGTCATAAAGATGTTACGAATATTTTTCCTAGATATTTTACCTCAGTTTCCATTTCAGTAAAGAGAAATCTTTTTCTATTTCCTAATACATAACTTTTATTAACGTTATGAAAAAATTAAACAAGAAGTGACTCAATTTTAACACACCAAGTTACATTTAAGTAACAAATATGCTATGTAAATAATACAAAAATTCTAAAGTAGAATCGTGGTGCTAAGGGTCTTACAATAAAGTGTATGAAATTAGGATAAAAAAAAAATTAATTTTCAAGGGGTATTCCAAAGTATCAAGAAAGCTGTAGGAAAGTTTATAACAAATTATAACACCCTGTAATAATAGAGTTCTTTTAATTGCTAAAAGTTACAAATATGGAAATAAACATTCAAGTAAAAATAAAAAATAATAATAGTAATCTGGATGAGTACGTGAAAAATTGAATGATGGCGTTTGAAATCATTACATCATAGATCGTGCAATTTTAGAATATTTTTATTTGTTTTGATAATGGCTTCGAGAGAGCCGAAATATGTAAACAGTATTAGGTTATTTTTTTTTACTGTTTTTAAAGTTTTACTTTACATCTTTTAGCAATTAAAAGAAGCATTTTAAAAAAGTATTTTTTTAAAAAGGCAGTTTTAGTTTTCTAAAATGCTTTACATCACTAAAGCTTGACTTTTTTCCGATATACTACCTTTTATTGCACAAAATAACTTTTTTGTGAAAATTTACCATTATCTATAATCTTTGTAAAATTGCTGACTTTAGCTTTTTAATCATATTTTGAAAGAGTGTTACAGGTTGAAAAAAATCATTTTTACCATTATTTATTGATTAAATCAGGTGACGGAGGTTTATATTTAAACTGAGAAAGATCCACTCTTAAAAAATATCACAGAAACTCAAAATGGCATTTTCAAGTGAAATATGGATGTTCACATTGGATCCTTGTCTTAAAGAGAATGACTTAAAGCATAGATAATAAAGCTGAATATTTTGTTCTTTTCATAACATAGTAAATATTAAAAATCCATCCAGGAGCCAGTGGCAAAAGTAGGGTGGCTAAGATAGCGAATGAAACAGGCCCTAAGACTCAAGGCATACGCCTTGAATATTAGAAGGCAAATTGTAAAAGGAAAAGATTAAATTTTTTTAATTCAATGATTAAAACGGTTGAAAAAAAGCAATAAATTACATCGTAGAAAATGCAAATAACAAAGTTTTAAACAAAAAAGAACTGTGTGTAGTCAACATGCATGCTTAAATCCACATCTTCTTGTTAGAAAGTCTCAGTTGTCTTTTTTTCAACATCATTTGGACAGTTTTATTTATGTATGTAAATTTATTTAATGCTATAGTTTTCATCATTAATTTTGTCAATGTTAATCATTGCTCATTGGCAAAGGGTTCATAATAGGTTCCCTTTTTAAAATAAGTAAGGTGTACATTTACATACATCTTACATGAAATGCATGTATTTTTCGGCAATGAATAGTGAAACAAAGTTGAAATATATATGATTAAGTTTATTTGAATGAATCAAAGACATTGTATATCTGCATCTCAATCCATCTTTATTTTACAATTCTGTTTAATATCGTTGCCCTATTAATGCATAAGTCTCATACAACTATTAATTCTAAAGGTAACTGTTTAAGGCAACCAAACTAATGAAAAATTCTTATGGCATTAGTTTCAGAAACTGCACAAGGTATTTGCTGGAAGGGTAATTTATTTTTGAATAAATTAGAACTTTATTATACTTTGTCATAGAGAGAGAGAGCCGAGAAACCTGCTTGCATCTTTATCCTAGAAAAAACAAATGCCATTTCAATTATATTGTGCTTGCATTCATGCAAGGCCAGAAAAGCAGTTAGTGGGGCCTAACATATACTGCAACAGCAGACTACTAAAATTTATTTTTACATTGTGTTCATCACAGAAAAATACAAAATATATAGATAATAAAACGTATGAGAAATGCCACTACTTTCACATTTAACATGCAGAATTATTTTTAATTTTGCCAAATTTTCTATCCTTTACAATTTTTTAAATACAGTAGACTCCCTCGAATCTGCAACCATAAAATTCCACACATAAATTGCAGATGTAAACAATGAAACTTTCAGTTCAGATATAGGGACGAAATTTGACTTTAGTTTTATATCAATTCTATATATATTTTAATCTGTATTTTTTGTTAATATTACTGAATTTGTGCTTTTTCATTCTATCCTTTACAATTTTTTAAATACAGTAGACTCCCTCGAATCCGCAACCCTAAAATTCCACACATAAATTACAGATGTAAACAATGAAACTTTCAATTCAGATGTAGGGACGAAATTTGACTTGTTTAGTTTTATATCAATTCTATATATTTTTTAATCTGTATTTTTTGTTAATATTACTGAATTTGTGCTTTTTCATTCTATCCTTTACAATTTTTTAAATACAGTAGACTCCCTCGAATCTGCAACCCTAAAATTCCACACATAAATTACAGATGTAAACAATGAAACTTTCAATTCAGATGTAGGGACGAAATTTGACTTGTTTAGTTTTATATCAATTCTATATATTTTTTAATCTGTATTTTTTGTTACTATTACTGAATTTGTGCTTTTTCATTCTATCCTTTACAATTTTTTAAATACAGTAGACTCCCTCGAATCCGCAACCCTAAAATTCCACACATAAATTACAGATGTAAACAATGAAACTTTCAGTTCAGATGTAGGGACGAAATTTGACTTTTTTAGCTTTATATCAATTCTATATATATTTTAATCTGTATTTTTTGTTAATATTACTGAATTTGTGCTTTTTCATGAAGGAAGAATAAATTTATTTCTGAAAAAAATCAAGATATTGCTGGCATCACTGGTAATCACAATCTTTTTGCCAAACGTATTTATGCATTAATCAAGCTTTTATTATTATTAAGTCTGGGTAAACCTGAAATAAAACTTCCTTATTTTATGATTTTGATTTGAATTAGTAGTGTACCTTTATGAGGAAAGTTTCATTGAATAATTTAGGAAAAATGCATCTCATCTTTATAATGAATATTTAATTATACATTATTGATTATGTACTTGACCTTTTCTTTTAATATTTTAATCATTTAAAAAAATTATCTAATTTTTTATTATTTTAGTTTATTACTTAATTATTTTAATATTTCACTATACAGTAAGCATTCATTATAATTTAGATTGCATTATTAATTACATTCAAATTACTGTTTAAAAAATGTAAACAATGCACTGACCACAAACCTGCAAAATTCTAAAATCTGCACAACCTCTGGGGTCCCAAGTTGTGCAGATTTGAGGGAGTCTACTGAATTAACTTTTTTACATTCACAGTTACTTTCAGGATCATCAAATCTATGTATATGTTCCCTACCAGTTATATCAACTTTTCCTGCAAGAAATAAAGTAATATTCATTTTTTATCATGGAGAAACACTTAAAAACAAATCTAGAGCAAACATATTATTGTTTGACTGATGTCTGCTCTGACCCTGCTTTCAAGAATAGGGTAAGGGGGCAAAAGTTCAGTTTTGTCATGGCCCTATGAACATAGCCATGTCATGCCCCTATGAACATAGTTAAGCCAATGACAGGAATATAAATGAAAGTTTTATCACACTATTCACTCCATAAAATTTAAGGGAATGTCATTACCTAGATATTTTTATCATGTACAATGAAATGGGCAACACGATAAAAAATCACATTTTATTTTTTTAAATATGCACCTTAAAGTACAGTTACCATTAATTGGTGTAGTTAATTGATCCTGCAACATTATTGCACTAATCAAAACATACATTCAAAAGGAAAAAACACAATAGATCCACAAACAACTTTCTTAAAATCCAATATACATGAATAAACAGTATAATAACGTGCAATATTGTTTTTGGTGTATTACTGTTAGAAAATACATATTACAGCTTGTTTTGAAATCTTTCAAATAAAATTTATCTAATCTATATGAACTTTTACTAACATTAAATAAACAAATAACAACCAAGAAACATTAAAAAGGTGATTTTAAATTCAATCCTGCATAATAAAGACCTTAGTATGATTATTGCACTTTTGGTCATAATACTTGTCAGATCTATCTATATTATAAAGGACAAACATATCTGTGTGTAACGCATACGTCATTCTGCGAATGGCAACACTTTCAAATTTGAAATGAATTTTCGTTTTGCAATTTTCTCTACTGAAAATTTTTAAACTTCTACACATCACACATTTTCTGTTTTTATACCGTTGTATAAGGAAACAAATGTGCTTTTAAATGCAATTTATTTGAAAGCAGTATCTCAATTTATTTTTGAGATATAAAATTTTTTATAGTTTTTACTACCAATTTTGTAATTGTGGCAACAGAAGTACTCCATTTCTGTTAAAAGTAAAGGGAAAATAGTCATGCAAATAGTAGATTACTGTATTTTTTTTTTTTTTTTTTGCCATTTCCTCCTAAAAATTTAAATTAAAATACATGCTATGTCAAAAATACCATTTTTGTGAAAAACTAATCCGCAACAAAAATACCGTTATTTACCGTTACCGTGAGATTTCTAATGAACCAATTTTACTAATATATATTTTTAAAATTAGAAGCTGTTCATTTGTATATGTTCCTGCACTAGCCCTTTTTTTTTTAATATCCTCACTTAAATATTTTAATTTAGAAAATATTTTATGAAATTTCTTCAAAATGATCGTAATTAGATAGCTTTCATTATTGCAGAATTGAGAGAATAATCAGGTTTATTTATCTTTATTCATGCCATTTTTTGATAAAAATTAAAAAATATAATTTTTTTCCTTTTTTTCTATGATTTAAATTTCGTTGTATAGAGTTAAATGGCGTAAAATCCCATTAGGGACATATTGCACCCAAATATTTTTTTAAATAGAAAATTACGTACTGCTTTTGAAAACGTGCATTTTTCCTTATAAAGTTTCTATATTTTTTTCTTCTGCATGAGTACTGATACTAATTTTGAGACACTAGGCAAAAGGCTTAAGTACGTGAAAATGATGTCATATTTAAAAGAAAACGATTACTCTCTTAGAAAATACTGGACATTTTAACACAAATGCATCAAAAAACATAAATTACGGCAATTTTTACTCTTCGGTATTGAGATTAGTATCTGAAGTTAAGAGTGCGACTGTTCACATGCAAATATGTTGTTGACAATCGTGACTTCAAGTTTTGAGTTAAAATTAATTTAAAATGATCAAATTAAAATACCATTTTCTTAAACATGGTGAATACGGATGTGAGAAGTACATATGTAAATTATGAGAAGGTGAAAATGATGTCGGATTTAGATTTTATAGTGAAAAAAATCTGGCTGTATCAAGCTAGAATAAGTTTTACCGTTTTGATTCGGGAAAACGAAGCACAAGAGACTTAATTGGCATTAACTGTTCTTTATTATATTTTACTGATTACATATGCGATTAAAATTTAATCTTTATAAATAGGACAACCAGGGGTCGCATTCCATAGGGAAATTTTATTGTTCCTATCAGAACTATTCATCAATAATCTTCATATTTTTTTATTTAAAATGTCCTATAGAAAGGTACTATGAAGATATGTTTTTCCAAATAGAGTAGGAACAGTAAAATTTTTCCTGTAGAATGGGACCCCTGGACAACTGAGTTTTATAGAAATGGTAGTTTGTTAATTTTAGGTTAAAATAATATTTGTTTGAGAGTTAGACTAACTAATTTAAGATGCATTTTGTAGTTTAACTAATTTTGTAGGTTTAATATAAATCAATGAAACAGTTCCTTATTAAACATTTTCCTTCGTCGAAGTTCGACGGGTTCCACCTCGTATATTTAAAAGCGTTTTTTTTTTTTTACAGTCCGTAAGAAGAAACTACTGCATCAAATTACACCAATCTCTTTTTAAATGAAAGATATTTGACCACAGATTTGTTATCGTACATTCGCTTGTTCAAATATTTTATTAATTAGCCGCAGGGTTGTTTGGTTTAAACCATGCAGGTTTAAACCGTGGTTGGTTTTTTTAAAAAAACCATGCTGGTTTTGTTTCATGTGGTTTTTTCTGTTTTTACCTAATGTTTTCCTTTATTTTACACATTATTGAAAAATGCAAAATCCAAGTTATGCAGAAGCTACAAGCAAAGCTTTAGAAAAATAATGAATTAATAAATTTGTAAAGGTGACAAACATTTTTTAATCAATCAAACTTTTCTTATAAGCTTTAAATCTACATAGTGGACTAACTAATTTTTCTAAAATTATATCTGGGAAGAAAAAAAAGAGTAGTTATTTTTCTTCTCTTTTTTTTAAGCCTTTTATTTTTAAAAATAGCCAAAATGGCAGATTTGAGCTAAAAATACACTTTTACTACTTAGATTGCTTGATTTTGATTAGTTAAGATTTACTAAGAATTACCTCAATGATGACATAGTCATAAGTAATTCTCTCCATTGGTTACTTTTTGTTCTGTATGCTAATGAATGATTGGCTGTGAGTTTTCTTTGCTGTATCATGGCTATTGGGTTTAGTAAGCCTTTGTTTTTCTTGCATTCCTAAATTGGGATTGGGGTTTTGCATTATGATTTTATTCTGTTACCAGCAGGATTGACACGGTTTAAATCAATTGGTTAACCAACTGGTTTTTTAGAAAAGATCTAATATAATATTTTCTCATTTTTGTAACTTAAGTGTTTCAAATATAAATAATTTCTACTTTTAACAGTCTTATCCCAGCAGTCACCGTGAGACATAGTGAGTCTAGGTTATATTTGTATGCATGTAGAATGCAAATTGCATGTGTTGATGAACATATCTGAAGCTCTAAAGATAAAATTTAAAACATGTGAATGTAGCAAAGTTAAAATAGATTAAAAATATTCACTATTTTGAATATAATATTTTCCTTTCACAAAACGCAGATTATTTACAATTAATAATATAAAATGACCTTTAAGATTTCAGTCAAGCTGCAAAAGAAAATTTTCTGGATTGGGGAGATTATCTTTTAAGGCTGTTCTCAACTGCTCTACTTAACAAGCGCAAAATGCTTTGACACATTTACAAATTCATTTTTTAACGGAAAGATATAAAATTGGAAGGCCTGACTGGAAGCGATTTGTAATCAAATCGAACTGTGTTTTCCATTTTTGATAAATAAATTACCTATTGAGTTATAAGCAATTTTGATCATGTGACAAAGATGTTTTTAACCTTCCTTGAGTAGTTATTTTTCTTTCGCACGGAAATTTGGTTCAAAACGCCAACTTTGACACTACTTTCTGAAAGATCTATTGCGTTTGCAAAAAGAAAAAAAAAAAACGGAAAACACAGTTCCATTACATAGTTTCTGAACAACAGTATCTGCTAGTTTCATGCATTTCCAAACAAAAATAAATTAAAACTTATGTCATAAAGTTGCCCTTTCGAATTTGAGAACAGCCTTAAGAATAAAAAAGAAACTCAAGATATGAAGTCAAATAAGAGGATATTGAAAAATTGCATGCTAGCGAAGCACCTGTTTACTGTTTAACTAAAATATGCAATAAGATATATTTAAATCGTCTATTGCATAATCGAATCCACTATTTAGATCTGACAAAAAAATGGGTAAAAATTGAGATAAGGTTCGTGTGAGACATAACAGAAAAAAGTCTCATAAAAATGCCTAAAAATATATTATTAATCTTTATTTTTAGTTTAGACATTTAAAAGTAATACGTATTATAAAATAGCTTAGAAAAAAAACCCTGTGTATTAAGTCTGATGGCTGTTTAAATGTATTAGTGGATGACAACTTTTATAAATCTACTTTCCATTTTAAGATCAATGTTTTCAGTAGTCTAAAGAACTGGTAAATAGGTATTTTTTGTTTATTTTACTGTCGCCTTTTCTTTTTTTTTTTTTCTTTTTCTTTTTTTTTTTTTTTTAAATGTGGCAGTTTCTGAGGAGAAGTGTCAAATGACAATACACAATACTTCTTGAAAGTGTAAAGACCCTACTGCTAAATTCAAATCATTCCAGGAATTCTTTATAAAAAGCTTTACTTCCAATAAAAGATAATAATTGTTCATGTAGTATTCTAACAGAAAAATCAGATATCTCAGATTGCAAATATTTCAAAGAAATTATTTTGAATAGCCATTGGAAAGTATATTATATTTATGAAACTACACCATATATTTATTTATAGTACTAGTAATAAAAAGATTGTTTATTAAGATTTTCAAGGTATCTATCAAATTCATGGAACATAAGACATAGCTTTTACTAAAAATGTTTAAATTTTAAATGATTTCAATTTTCTGCATAATTGATTGTAATTATTTAATTTAAATTATTTTTAAATGAAGTTATATTACTTATATATCCAACAATGTTTATTTTTATCAATAAATATGCATGTATATGTAATAGGAAAATATATATAAAAAAACCCGGTTTAAACAAAAAAAAACGGGTTTAAACAAAAAAAAAACGGGTTTTTTGGTTTTTTTTAAATAAAACCCGGTTTTTTACCAACCCTGATTAGCTGTAATTTTAAATTAGAATTCTACAGTTGCGCATGCCCAGTATGTAAGTACAAGTCTGCCTTTGGAGTGACACGCTGCACATGCACAAAGACGTTCGCTCAGTTGAACTATCACATCACAGGTAGAAGTTGCTTTAAGTTCATCTGCTATTCGATCTTACTTTAAACAAACTTTTCTTTCTTTCTCAAAGTTAATATTATTTGGCTCTTTATGCATTATTAACAATTCAAAAATTTATTGCGTCGATATTAAGAACTAGATACGGTTTATTTCGGGAGTGTCATATTGTTTTGATCATATTACACACAGAAGATAAACACAGTGATTTGAGGCTAAAAGTTATGGCTGATGATCCATCTTATGAATTGCCAATAGTTACACACGAAGATTGGGAAACTAGAATGTTAAGTTGTAGCTGCTTCTTTGAAAAAAATAAGATATCATAAATATTAAAATGCAAAAATATTTCTATAAGATAAGAACTCAAATTCGAGACAATTGTGTATGTGTCAACTGTTTTTCGAATCTCTTTAATTTAGAAGGAAGAAAAAAGAGTTCCTGCTAGCGTAACAGGTTAAAACAGCAGTTTAAAACTCTGAATTTTTGTAGAGGATGCAGGTTCGAGCCCAAGCATGGCAAAATGTGTAATATTTTTGTCGACAATTCATTTCAATAAGGACTTATTTTATTAGGAAGAGAAGTTATAGGATTTTTATTTTATTATTGTTACTATTTGAATGCTTTATAATTAAATAAAATTTAGCACTCAATAATATTTTGAAAAAATAATGATTTTATATTTGAAATATTTAAGCTAAAATATTTTGCATGTAATTATCAATTAAATAAATTGAGCTGATATACAACTTTCATTATATTTTCTGACTATTATCAAGAATATATATGTGTGTGTGTGTCAGAATGAAAAGTTTGTCATTTATTTGCATAAAAAATAAAACGGAAAGAAAGAAAGATATTCGTATAAGAGCTATAAAAGAAAGTACCTTGATATCCAGGTTTAATATTTAAAAAATGTAAAATAAATTCAAGTAATAAAAAATATTTATTATAAATCGTTAGCTGCATCAAGTTTCAAATTTAGGTTTTTAGAGAATGAGACAGACAAAAATAAAATTCATGGCAGCTTTTAATGGTCATGTAGTTTTAAAAAATAAAAATAAATATTGTTATTTAAAAAAAAAAAAAAAAAAAAAAAAGAGGCCGTAGTAAGTAAAAATAAATTCTCTACCCGGTATTTTTAGGCAAATTTCTGATAAAAAGCAACCATAACTGGTTATAAATTAAAAATTCTTTCACTTCATTGAATCAGTTTCTATCGCCTTAAAGAAATAGGAATCACTTATGTAATATAGAAATCCGTCACGTAATTCATCATTCAATAATTAATTTAAAAGCAACTAATTAAAATTTCAAGAATTTTTCCAATGAAACATTCAAGCTATTTACCGTCAAATCTTGATGGGTACTATTTAGTTTTTGTTTGTTTTCATAACAATTTGGTGCAGTTTAGCTGGTAAAATGAGATAATTCATTCTATGGTTTGCAACTAATCTAAATTTTCCCCACATTAATCAGGGGATCACCCGGGGGGAAAAAAAAATATTGCACTAACTGAAACTTTACAAAAGTGAGGAAAACCTGTACATTTTAAATAATTTTAAAAATCAAGCAACATCTTATATACAGGGATAGGGAAATACATCATTTTACTTGCCACTGGCAAGTGAATTTTTAGGTAGTCTTTGAAAACTGCAAACTATACAGACATGCTGAAAACTTTTTTTTTACTAGTTAGATATATTCTGTAATGTTCCAAATTGCTGCGATGTAAACATGGTGCTTAGATTTATTCTATATTAAACTTTCCTGTCTTGTATATACTTCTTAATTCCATTAAAAAAAAAATCATGAAAATGCATTGAAGTAACAGTAATCAACTATTATTGCAGTTGAGTAAATTTTGTCATAACAATTTTCAACTGCACGTGGTATTTTGCTGGCTGGTAAGATTTTCTAAAAATTCCCCACCCTTGCTTATACATATCTTCAAAATGTTGAAAAAAATATAACCTGTAGATGTGACAGATGATATATTGTTAAAATCAAAAAGGTACAAGCCAAATATGTGCTGAATTTTTAGAAGGACACAACAAAATCATATCTTTCTAATTCCAATAATGGTTCAATGGTTGCAATATCACTCGGTATCCAACGAAGAATTATTTTAATGAAAAAAGTCTTTTCACGCCCTTTTTTTCTGCACAAACAAAATTGGAGAGGAGAAGGAGAATGAATATGCTCACAAAAACGTTACTTTCAGAATATCATATATACCAGAGTCGATCTCACTTGTTGAGCCATTTGCACAACGCCATATCCATTTTCTTTGTGGCTTTTTCCTGAAAAATGAATTCATGATATACATCTGTTCACATTCTGCAAACTCAATCAATATGTTTCCTTTTTCATTAGGCACCCCATATCCATGATTTCCTACTAAAAACTCACCTTTCTTTTTTTCCCCAATTCTAGCAAATCCAGTTTCCCATTATTAATTTTATGTAGCATTTTTCCTTTTGATGCATTGAAGCTACTTCTTCATAGAAATCCTCAATTTCTTCATCAGTATAGCTTACTGTTGGTGCATAAACTTGAGTAATTTGCAGCTTGTATCTTCTGGATGTGATTCTTCCACCTTTTACGAATCACAAATCCTACACCACTTGTTTTTCCATCTTCTGTACCTCTGTAGTATAATACATGTCTGCTGGCAAGATCGATCTTCTCTTCTCCTTTTCTTCTTACTTCACATAATCCTAAGATGTCCCAGTTGTTTCTTTTTAATTCTTCTTCAAGTTCCTGCAAACGATTTTCCGAGGATAGGGACCGTCCATTATACGTAGCCAAGGTCATCAACTTATGGTAGCCAAGCCGAGTCCAGTGATTCTTAGCACATGTATTACAGAAGATATCAGAAAATTTAACTGCAATATTTTCAAGAAAGTTCTAGAATATAACAAAAGTTTAAAATCAGCTAAGCCCAAACTATGTGTTGGAAGAAAAGGTATTTTTGCACTAAGGAGGGTAAGATGGAACAATCGCCAAAATCAATAACGAAATAGTGCACCATTGTCGAAAAAATTCTACAACGATCTACATAAATGTGAAGATCAAAGGGAAATCAACCTACGTGATCCACAAGAAAACTTAAAAGAAACTGAAGCGATAGTCCCAGCAATGAGAGATGAAGTTTTACAAGCCATTAGATTTATAAAAAAAGGAAAATGCCCAGTCGAAGATGGAATTACAATTGAACTTAGTCAGATGTACCAGAAGATTGGAATAATGCTGTGATAGTGCTAGTTTACATGAAAGGGGAGAAAAAAAATATTAAAAACTACCATCCAATCAGCTTACTATCACTGACTTATAAAATTTTCACAAAAGTTTTAACGACAAGACTTGAATCAACTCTGTACTCAGCTCAACCTAGTGAACAAGCAGGATTCTGAAGTGGATTCAGCACAATGGATTATATCCAAACAGTAAGGGAACTCATAGAAAAACGTAAGGAATATAATATACCTCTCTGCCTTGCCTTTATGATTATGAAAAAAGCATTTGATTCAGTCTACACATCAGCAGTAGTAGAATCTCTGGAAAACATTCGTATAGAAAAACCTTAGATCAATAACATTAAAAAGATTTACAAGAAAGCAACAGCAACCATCTGTTTGGACAAAAGAAAAGTGAAAATCAAGCTTGGAAGAGGGGTAAGACAAGGAGACACCATTTCGGCTAAGCTTTTTACTGCTGTCTTAGAAAATATTTTCATGAAGTTGGATTTACAAAAAAAAGGGATTAGAATAAATGGAGAATATTTAAGTCATCTCCAGTTCGCTGATCACATTTTAATTTTCAGTAATAGCTCTGAAGAACTGGAAAAAGATTTGGCAGGATCTAGAATTAATGTGGGATTAAAAATAAATTTGAAAAAGACTAAGGTGATGTTCAATTCATTTGCATTAAAAAAAATCGTCTACAACAACACTGAGATTAAAGAAGTGCAAAGTTATGTGTACCTTGGACAGGAAGCATCATCAGAGAATAGTATCATGAATGAAATCAATAGAAGAATAAGAAATGGATAGAGTGCTTTTGGGAAGAACAACGTTATTCTGACGAGTAACATGCCTCTTTGTTTGAAAAGAAAGGTGTTTAACCAATGTGTTTTGCCTGCACTAACTTATGGAGCAGAAACACGGATGCTAATAAAACGGATGGTACAAAGATTACAAACACAGGAGGAAAGATGTATGCTATGGAAGTATGGAAAGATGTGTGCTAGGCATAACTGGATGGAAAAGACAGAAAGAGAATGAATAACTTGGATAAGAAGCGAGATAAAACTTTTTGAAATCATTGAAAGAATTAAACGGCTAAAATGGATATGGGCTGGCAGATGGAGTACAAATATCCTACAGTGGTATCCCAGAGATGTAAAATGACCTCAAGAAAGATGGAGTGATGAAATCAGAAAAGTGGCCGGTGTTAATTGGATGACTAAAGCACTAGACAGGAAGCATTAGAAAAATCTTGGGGAGACCTACATCCAGCAGTGGATTGAAAACAATTGATAATGATATACCAGTTTATCTAAACTCTAGCTCCCCAAGTTATAGAACAAACTGCCCAGTGTAAAGAACACAGATGAAAACAGTTTTTTTTAATTAAAAACTAACAGATTTTATAGATTTAATATTTTATTTAGATTGCTCACTAACGACACCAAAAAGCATTTTTATATGTGAAATATCAATTATGCGTTCAAATAAAGTTTCAAATATTAGGTTGAGCAAAAAGTTCTGGGAAATTTTTAATCTAATAGTCATATATAACGAGAATTCGTATCGTATATAGGAGTACTAATGGTATATCTATAGGAGTTCAGGATGTGACTCCATCCGATTATGGCTTCTTTCGATCAATGCAACACTTTTTCAAGGGCCGTCGATTTGAAACCTTTAATGAATTTGAAGAAGCATCGATTCCAAGGAGCTGCCATGGTACTTTCAGCAAACCCGAAATCTGGCAGAACGATGGGAGAAACTCGTGGACTATGATGGTCTCTACTTTGAAGACTAGTCCTTGTTGCTTTTGTTGTTAATTTGTGCATAACAAAGCAACTTTCACACATTTCCCAGAACTTTTTGCCCAACCTAGTATTATTAAAAGCAATAGTTTCCTATTAGCTGCATGTCAGAGTTTAATAGCCGTAGAAATTGCCAAAGATTTTGCTGTTTACAGTAGCCTTTTGGATTCTCATTATTCCAGTGTTTAAGCATGTAGTTTGATTACATATCTGTTAAATTTGTATTTTATTTACAATATTTAATTTCTTTATTTACTTATTTAACTGATGAAATTTTAATTGTTGAAAACTACTCAGAAACAAACACTGAACTATCTATATTGTTTTAAGTGGAAACATGTTAATCTCCCATTGTAAAACTGCATATGATAGAAATTGATTTTTAAAATATTCAAGCTTAAAAATTATTTTAGATAAAGTTTTCAAACAAATTAAATTTGAATACATTTTTTTCCTTACTAGACGGTGTAAACCCGAAAATTATTATATGTTTAGAAGTAAATAAATTTGCAAAGAAAGGAAAATTGATTGCTTAAATCATTGGCATTGCCAATATGATGTCAGCTTTACTCACAGACATGTTTTTGCTTTATAATATCGATAAAATAGTGGAACTGAGAAATCAGTTATTTTTCAATAAAGTATAGAATGAAACAGAAAAAAATAAAAGAATTTTTTTTCTTAACACTGTGTTTGTGTTAGAATAGGTTTTCAGGGTTTTTTTTTTTTTTTTTTTTTTTTTTTTTTTTTACTTTTATTAAATTTTTGTTCCATGTATGAATAGATTTTATCACCAACTCAAGATTGATGCAAATTACGATAAAATATATAAGGGCACCATGTTGTATTACATTGAAATAGTTGATATCAGTGTATTTAATTTTGCTAAATTATTACTTTTAAAAACATTTTTTTTAAATAAAATAATAAATACTTTTATAACATCCTATATAATAATCTGCTTTACTTGATTTTGAATATGTAGGCTTAGTTAGCAAAATTTGTAAAAGATTATGTCTTACATAAGATAACATTATTTTGTGAAAATATGCATATTTTATTGGACAAAAACAATGATACATTCTTTTCAACCTTACATGAGATAATAGTCTCTGGTGAAAACTTATTCCCGTTTTATATGACAAAAAGAAACAAGAATTGTTTTAAAGAAAAAACAGTATATTTTTAAACCAATTAATTATCTTTCATTTAAAAATAATAAATCAAATATACCACATATAAATTAAAAAAATCAATACTAACTGGTATACTTTGAGCCAAATACTCATCTACTAACTTCCGTGCTTGAACTATGCCTAGATTTTGAACAGAAGTGATAGCTTCCTTCATGGCAACCATATATAAAGGAATAGATATGTAGGAACTTTCAGGCATTTTGATGGGTGAAACATCAACAACTACCAACTTGTCCACTAACTGTTTCTAAAAAAGAATTTTATATAAAGAATATCAATATGAAACATACATATATGTATATATATATGTGTGTGTGTGTGTGTGTGTGTATTAATATATGAAATACAATATTAGTCAGTTTCACTGCAAAATTTAGAGCCACAAAACTTTTTTTTTTTTTACATTCAGTTAAATAAATAAAATACAATATTTCATACATAAAATACAATATTTTTTAAGAAAGTTTTTTCTTTCTTTTTAGATTGTATAAGTTAATAAGTTACATACTTGTTATTTCAAAGTTAAATGTAATAACATATGGTGGACGAATAAATGCGAATGCTAATTATATAATTCTCCAATAAGCACCTCAAGCATTCATTTACAAAAAAAAAAATTCCTTCCAAAATTAAGGCAACACTTTGAAAAATATATGTGTCCAAAATTTGAATTATAATTTTAATAATTTGATACTTAAATGATATTTTGACTGTTTTGAACATATACAAATGTATGGTGGATAAATTAATGGCTTATCTAATTTTATAACTGTTCACATCAAACATCTAAGTTTGCAAACAGTACCACCTAAACAAAAAATTTCACAATTTAGAAACAACTTAATACAAGAATTAGAGCATTCATCATAGAGATCTGCACGAGCCGGGCTCGGGCCTATTTTCATTCACTTGGGCCGGTCCCAGGCCTTACTTTTTTCTGAAGTCTCGGGCCGGGCCGGGGCGGGCCTAGTCACTACTCTTTACAGGCCAGGCTCGGGCCTTACTTTTTTCCTAAAGGTTCGGGCCGGGCCTAACTTATTTTTTCTGCACACACCCGGGTACTGGTTTCATTCCTAATCTTCATGGCCAAAAATTTTCATTCCTAGTTTTCACGCAGCCCGTATAAAAATCATTGTCTCGGCGTTGCTTGGTCCGTTCAAATGAAAGTAAAATTAGGCTTGGCACAAATTTTTTGTTAAAAAATGCATACATTTTTAAATCGCCATTATTCTACAATTAAACATTCAAATTCATTCTTTTTAAAGAGTAGCAGATTTCTACACTTATTAAAATATAGTTAAATTAAAATTGAAAAAGAACCTGTATATGATGGAATCTTGTTTTAAACTGAAAAACGTGTTGATCAATGCAAAGTTAATATACTATTACGTAAGAAAATAATATACAATACATTTACACTTGCTAAGAAGGGAACTTGTCTATAACACATTTTTTTTCTTTTCTATGCAATTCAGTCTTAGATTTTAGTGTATAGAATTTTTCAGAATGCTTCAATACATGGAATATGGATTAACAATATTAATAACTGAAACATTTACATACAAGAAATAGAGATTCATTAAAAAAATAAATATCGCACCCTGCGGCACTTCTATAAAAATGAAGATTGTAAACATGAAAAGAAAAGTTAAGATAAATATTTTTGGCTTGAACTCCCCATAAGAGACAAACTTTTAACCAAATCGACATAAAAATCAATGTTTTGTAGAAATTCACTCGGGTCGGGCCGGGGCCGAGATTTTAACTTTTTTTGGGGGCCAAACTTTTAACTTTTATACCGGGACGGGCTCGGGCCGAACTTTTAACTTTTTTACCGGGCCGGGCCAATATTTTTTTTGTACAGGCTGGGCCGAATTTTTCTTTCTCTGAGTCGGGCTGGACCAAATTTTTCTTTCTCTGAGTCGGGCCGGGCCCGGGCCTGGAAATGTCGACCCGTGCAGACCTCTAATTCATCATATACCTACAATTATGTGGGGAATGGGGATTGAATCATTTTAACACTCGTGTAAAAATCTATATGTATAAGTCATTCTTGGTTTATATGTTTCTTATATGAATCCACAGTTTTTGTCCAATTTGAACGAAAGTTGTTTTAGAATAAGAGTAAAATTACTGTCATATTTTTTAAATTATCAGCCAACTCTTTCCAACCACCTGACATAGTTTATTGTATGATATGCCTTCCGATCCTGTTAATTTTGAAATGTAAACCTAGACTCCTGCACTTAAATCTATTTTTTACTTACTTTTCTTTCTCACCAGGCAAGTGGCTCATTCGACATTTGTTTATGTTTCCAACTGCTCGGTAGAGTTGTTTAGTTATGGTGAGTTCTTTTATCCCATTCAGACATTTTGAGTTGTGATCACAATCTCTTCAAATTTCTGTCATCCTTCAAAATTACGTTTTCCATTTAATTTTAACTATAAATCATGTTTTAGTTATTTTCAGTACTTTTAATAGTTTTCTAGTAAGTTTACATAATTTAACTTTAAAAAGTAAATGTTAATTATCGCCGAGAATGTGCAAATTGCATGCTCGTTTTTCACTGGTTGTTACTGTGCAACTACAAATTTAAAAGGCTAGGAATTCTGTTTTTCGGTGTGCTTGCTTCTTGTTTATTCGAGGTATGTTCGGTTCTCTTTCGATGTATCTATAGAAAGTATGCTTCAGCATGCTTGTACGGTTCAAATGAAATTTAAATATAGTATATGAAGTGTTAAAGTTTATCACTTCCAAAGTTCTTCAAGATTGTAAAATTAGTTTCATCGAATGAGTTATTTTCTGAAGTTTTACTTTTTGAGCTTGCAGTTGAAGCACATTGTTTAAATGTTAAAATATTCCAATCAGCCTAACTTCCTTTATATTCAGATATCGTCACTTTTTTTTACAGTAAATATTCATCTTTTCATGTATCGAAATAATGTTTTGTTTCAACGGAGCTCAGGTATAAATAACTTGCAAACTGCATAATTAGTATTAAGTTCTATCTGTCAGGTAATTTTAGTTTGAGACGAAGATGCATCCCATCTAAGATAACAGTATTTCTCAACCTGTGTGCCACTAGAGATTGCCAAATGCACTGCAAGGGTTTTTGACAAATAATTAAATTCCATGGTGTTGTATCAAGGATATGACATTTTCTATTTATCATGTGCTATCTTCCTTGTTCACTGCCTTCCCCACATTAGCGTTACCAACACACTACTCTTCCTTTGTCCCTGCCCACCGGATTCAGATTTTCTTCATGAATTTTCCTTCAATTCGGGGAGCAGGCTTTCGCCTTCTCAACTTTTGATTACAATTTGTTTGCTGGACGTCGTGCATTTGTACAAAGCATTCAGCTTGAAAGCTATTAAAATTCTTCTGCCTTTTCACAAAATTTGGATTTTCAACACTGACAGAAATCAAGACCAAAAAGCAAGAAAGACTTAAAAGTTAACGATAAAATGCAAACTTGTCTAGCGACTTTGGAAACTTGTTTTGATTTAATTTGTTCAAAAAAACAGGCTCAACCCTCTCACTGAATAAGTTTTGTATATTATTATATCATACAACTTTTATATTTTTGATATTCAGTTGTGCTGCAAATAATTCCAGATAATTTTAGAGTGCCGTCAACCAAAAAAGGCTGAGAAACACTGGTATATAGTCATCTATACTATTAATGTTCAAATATCACTTTAATAAAGCCTTTTGTTTGACAATGAGAGTCTACTCTTTGAAAAGATACACCATTATATTCTATTCACTAAACGGTGTTTACTGTAAGTACTTTTTCTTTTATTTTTTTACCCTTTTAATGAAATGAAGATTAGTGAAATATATTTCAAGGGAACAAGTTGCTTAGTATATTTTATGTGCATTCTATGAATATTTATACTCTAAGAAAGTGTTATATTATCAATTCATGAGATATTGTGCTAGCAAGTGTCACTTCATTCATCTTTTCCAGTGCTTGCATGCTACTTAGTATCAACCAACCATTCTCTTTGACTCTGCTACTATTGTGAGGAAGGGTTAAGGTGGTTTGGGGGTGGAGGTTCTCTCCCATTCACCCCTTACCGGAAACGCACAGAACAAATCGAAACAGCGTTTATCCTTATAGAAATCTTTTTTTTTTTTCTAATTATTTCTTTAACATTGCCACAAAAAAAAAACTGCATATGGACAACATTTTTATAGGCCAAACAAAATTCAGAATCACGCACTATATTCTCAAAACCAAAACAGACATCATTCTGAAAAGTTAACATGAATTTTTCTTATTTATAATTTTAAAAGTTTACTAGAAATGTCTAAAAAAGGACATAGTACTTTTACTTAAATGCATTTGGAGTTAAAGCACATACTATAATACAGACATTTAAATTTCAAGAAAAACGTTCAGAGGAAAAAATAATTTCCTAAATATGACATCACTTTTGATCAAATGCTTTCAGTACGATGTTAAACTAACATTAAAGAAACAGTTCCTATGTTTTGTTTACTATTTCAATTGCTTACTACAGATATACCTTATGGCTAAGTGTTCTAGTACTTCAGATGTGGTGATAACATTTTCTACGATTTATATTACATAGAAAGTCAGTTCTTTTTTTTTTCTTCAAACAAAATATCACAAATAAAAGCACCTAGAAAATGACATTTTTTTCGTGTAATCATTGTAGATTTATTTTTTATGAATGTAATTTAGGTAAGTTTCCATTTAGAAACAAATCTGCAGTGACTACATTCAACTTTGTGAACACTTTAAAAAACACTATTCTTTCAAATAAATAATAATCTTAAAATAAATAAAAACTTGGATACTATTTTCAGAAAAGTAAATTGTTTGCACTTAATAGAATGACCACGTGCTCTAACAAGGAAAGTCTACTTAAAGCACATATTTAAAATATTTCAGAAAAAAAAAAAAAAAAATGCTAAGGAAGCTATTCATGTACATTATAAAGAAATAGTCAAATTTAGCTGTGGATTCTGAGTAGAAAACCTGTGACAAAATAAAATAATTTCCAGAAAAAAGACTAACGCTTCAACTCCACTTGACTTTCTGAATACTTTACAGAATACTGTGGAATCAAATAAATAATAATGTAACAATAAATTAAAACTTAGATTCTAATTTTACAAAGGTGAGCTCTGTGGACCTGAAAATGTGAGGAAATATTAATATACATGCATACATCCACACATACATATGGAATTACTGTAAAAATGGAGAAAGCGGATTCAGAGAACCTCAGAATCTAAAAAAATACCAATAATTCCATAATTGGGTTTTATCAGGATTATAACACTTTCCTTCCACTGTATGTGTATGGAAAATAAAAATGCGATTAAACTACAGAATTTTTTTTTTTTTGGAAGGCATGAAAACAGAGCTATATATATAAACAAGAGATATAATGAGGGTCTACTGTTAGATATATATATAGCATATTTATGCACAATCATACACTGCATAAAGTTTATTTATTATTCTTACAATAATTATTTCATTGGGATATAAAATTACCAGATATATATTTACAAATAGATTTGTTTACTCAACTTTAACTATCCAGTGCACTCTTAATATGCTAATTGTATTGAGTTGTGATGAGAGTTAATTATATTGAGTTATCCAATTTTATAATCCAACATAAAAACAACTCTAAATACAAACAATAAATAAGTCTGAAGAAAAAGCATTCCAAATAATAACAAACCCGGAATTAAAACATGAAGACTTAATAACAAGTAAATGGAGAAGTGTTGCTAGCAAGAAAATTAATTTGTTTGGTGGGTTAGCGATTGATTTTACCAGCATGTGTCAAGATTTCATGCAGTGTGCTGCTATATACTGCAGCTGAGATTAGCAAATACCCGAAAAACAAATTTTGTACAAAAGAAGCAAGTTACAGTCACATGATTTGTAAAATGACATTTTTTTTTTCTGGAGTAGCATTAAAAGTATGTTGGTTCTTGCTGCATAGTACGGAATTTTTATATTGTGCTACTCGCTACAATACATTAACCTTCTCACCGCCGTGAATTGATATATCCCTTCACTAAGCTGTTCGTTTCACCGTAACAGAAGAATTATTTAAATTGCTGTAATTCTACAGATATAATGAGGTTAAAAAAACTGAGTAATGATTAATACTCTTAAGGATTATATTCATACACGTAATTAAAATTTTTATACCATGTTGAAAAAATCTTTTTTTAGCATTTTCAAAAAATAAAAGTGAAAGCAACATTACAATTTTACCTGTTTGCATGGCAGTCAGGAGGTTAATCAAAATGTAGCGCACTACACTACAAACTTCTGTAAAAAGTAGCCACTATTTTAGTTCTTGTAACATGCTACTTCCAACCCCTGCAGCAAACGAGAGCTCAATTGAAAGTAAATTCTATTGTGTTCAATCACATACATGCATACTTCCATACAGACTTAATCATAAAACATGCAAAAGACTCTGGGAACCTTAAAACATAAACAAACACACGATTACATACACACATATATATGGAATAGATTTTTAAATAATGAGAATGGGCTCACGGAACCTCAAAATGTAAAAATCTAGCCAAATTTCCATAATCAGGCATTCATTATGATCATAATAATTTCTGTAATTCGCATTCTGTGTCTGAAATAATAATGTTTTATCATCAGTGGAAACCACTTGCTCTTCTTAAATTAACATTGGTAATTATCTATAAAATAAAAGCTGTCAAGCCACACAAATTAGAATTTCATGAAATGCTAACCATTTGGTAGTATCCTTTGCATTTTTTTCCCATTTTGTCAGGGAAATCCTAGTTTTCTGTTACGTAACAAAGAATACCTGCATTCTTATTTATAAAGCTGGGGGATTTAGAATAATTGCATCAAAATTCAAAATAACCACTTTTTTTTCTGATTATTGTTTTAACGATTTATGGGTGCAAATGATAGAGTTTCGTTAATGTGATCGCCATATTTTTAGGATATTACATTTATTTATTTTACCCAGAAGGCCCAAAAGTAAACCAGGGTGAAGCCAGGTGGTTTCGCTAGTACTGCATATTTCATTAAATAATATCATATGCTTGCATAAATAAAATCAACGTAATCTAAATTGTAATAATTATAATTTATTTTAATAGATACAGTAAATTTTGCCTTGCATGCGCTTACATATAGCAAATAAATAGCTTATTATGTTGAAAAATCTTTGAATTTAGTTACATTCTAGAAATAGAAATAACAAATTAAGAATGTTTACATTAATTTTATGAAATAAAATATTATTTGGAAATTGATTAATTCAAATATTTTAATACGATTTTCCTTTTGAAAAAATATGTTACTTTTATGATCATTCTACAGCAGAGTAATTGGCACACAAGTTTATATTTCTTATCTTCTGTATACAATTATTAATACAACATGCTGTATCCTGTTACAAATATATAACGTGGAATAATAATTAATATAACGAGTATATTAATAGTTTCATTACATTTGGATTTTTTTATTTAACATTTCTTGTATTTCTTTGATTCTGATGAATTAATTTACTGTATAGCACTACTTGAAACAAATGGCAGTTTGTTTTCAACAGAAATATAAACTTCTCTTAGCTTTTCAGACAAAAACGGTAAAAAATCTCTTCTAATGAGGTTTTCATTAGTTATTTCTTTGAAATAGATCCATGCCTTTATGCCAATTATTTCTAAAGTGCAAAACAAATGCACTGACAATTATGATGATATTATGGAATATTTCTTCCCGTCTGATCCAACACATCTACTCCAAATTTTGTCAATTCTTAAGCCTTGGGGAATTTCCCACTTTTTTCCATCGTTAGCGATTTCTTCAAAATTAGCTATCTGAATAATGTTGTTTCTCACTTTTATTTTCGAGACTCTGGCATTCTTAGATACATCAGAAGTGAAATTAGTATTCACTTTCACTTGAGCTGGAAGATGATACCGTATGATCACAGTGGCAATAAAACCAGAACCACTGAATGTATAGTCTTTTTTTTTTCTTATAAAAATATTATAGAGTTTAGACAATAGATTCTATCAGAATCGAATAACACTTGCTTCAATTTCACGATTTCTTCATTTTGTGTTAATCTCTTAGGATGAAAATAAATGTATTGTAAACTCATTTAAATAGTATCTAAAAAGGAAAAATGGGAAGAAATGAAATGCACAGTAAAAATTACGAACAGACTTCTATTTATAAAGAGCAAAACCGTTTCACAAAGTTGAAATATTCAGAACGTTATAAAACATGTGACTAGCAGATGTGAATTTTTCCAAGCATCTGCTTTACATTTTTTCATCACTATTTGTCAGTCAGGTACAGTGTATGTGATAAAATATATTTATATTTCAATTTCCACAAGAGGTCAAAATGACACCTGGCCATAATTCTAAATACAGTGAAGTACTGTTTATACGTTTTTCAAGGGTCCAAGAAAAGAAAACGTATAAATGATAATACGTATAAACGAAAATCACAAAAATATAAAAATTTCCGTTATTACCAACAATAAAAAAATCATAGATAAATTAAAATACATGAAATACAAGAGGTATGTAATACTAAACTTCTTATCCCGGATATAATTTACAACTTACTGCTATGCATATTCATTCACCATGTACAAAATATTTTGTTATTTTAGGTTGTACGGAATTTTTGGAATTCACAGAAAAAAGTTCATTGTTCGGAGTTAAAAGTGCCATCTTAAGATTATCATTCTCATCACTACTAATGAGGTATTCTTGCATGGTGTTAAAACCTGCCAAAGCTAGTTGAAAACTTGGCAGTGGCTTTTCGGTGCAGTTATCCTCTTCTTCACTGCTAGTTTCCTCATTTGCAATCATTTCATCGATTGTTAGAAGAGAACATGTTGCAAGTTCCGAATCACATTGCACAAAATCTTCAAATGTAGTAACATCACTTAAATTTGACCAGTTTTCTGGTGGAGCAAAATGATCAGGTTTGGTGTTTTCAATAGGATTGACATCTGCTGGTATTAAAAATCCACCAAAGGCGAATGGCCGTTTTTATCGTATCAAGGGCAGTTTGTTATCATTTTGGGTAAAACATTTTCCAAGCCATCATTATGAAATTCATAGCTTGTAAGATGTTCACATTTTTGAAGTCACTGTGGTCCAAACAGTCAATAGCAGTTTTCACCAAAAGTTTTCGATAATGTTGTTTTAGGGATTTTATGACTCCTAAATCCAGTAGCTGCAATTTTCTGATACAATTTGCAGGGAAGAATTTGACAGTTATGTTTTTTAGAAAGTCTGTATTAGGTGGATGAGCTAGACACTGATCAATGAATAAAATGATTAGCCGCTTTTGGTTTCACATTTTATCATCTAATTCTTTTAACCAATTGGTAAAGATGGACATTGTCATCCATGATTTTTTATTTGCCTTGTACATTGTTGGTAATGTTTTCACATTTTTGAAGCAGCGGGGCTTTTTTGATTTGTTAATAATCAAAGGAGGCAATTTTTCTTATCCATCTGCATTGGCACACAATAACACTGTTAATAGCACTTTACTCTTTTTTCCACCATGACACGTATCCGATTTCATTGCAAGAGTTTTAGATGGCAGAAGATTATAAAACAGACCAGTTTCATCTGCATTGAAAATGTCCTTTTGTTCATATCCTTTTATCAGATCTGCCAACTGGTTTTGAATCCAACCATCCACTGTTTTGCAATCATCTCCAGACTCTCCACTTATAGCTTTGCTTGTTACGCCATGTCTTAATTTAAACTTGTGAAGCCATCCTGAAGAAAATGATCCACATTCAGCATCTTTGAAATTTCTCGCGCTTTCTCCATAAGGGGCTGTGCATATATAACGTTATCATTTTTTTGGCAATTTTGAACCCCCTCCCCCCTCTATGATATCATACGTTATCATCCTTCGAGTCCCCCCCCCCGTAATGATATCGTTATCAATGTCTAAAAATTCTTTTCATTTTTGAAATTTTTTTTTCTTTTGCTTGGAGTGATATACAAATATGGTTACATTTATTTTTTGCAAACTTAATTGCTTCATATGAAGAGAACTCAATAAAATATCACTTTATATATGAAAAAACTTTTTATCAAATAACACTTAAAAGAAATAGTTACTATTTAAAAGTATTTTATAATACGTTTTTGTTACATAATACATTCATCAGTAATAATGTTTTCTTGCACTTGACCCCGCACGGGGGGGGGGGGGGGGGGGGGGGGTTGGAGCTTCTTATCACCAAAACAGGTGGACAACATTCTTTCTCTTTTATTTATTAGTAAACACAGATCATTTGAAACATACTTCTCATATAGTTTCTCGAACAGCGAATTATATATGCATACACATATGACAGAAGAAATAGGAAATTTGGAATTAAATAATTTTATAATCATTTAATCATTTTAATAATAGCTTTGTACTTTCATAAAAATAGATAGCAGATTAAAAAAAGATAACATTCTATTTTGATGTAAAGGCTAAATTATAAATAAAAAGAGAAAATTTTGGTTGGATAAAAAAGATAACGATATCAAAAGACGAACCCCCCCTCCCCCTAGAGATATCTAACGATAACATTTGCCAGACTCCCCCTCCCCCCTAAAATGATAACGTTATATATGCACAGCCCCTAAGCAAAGGACTGCTGATGGGAATTTTTACACTACGACACTGATTAAACCACTGTAAAAGCATTTTTCAACATCAGCGAATTTTCCACTTTGGATTCGAAGTTTTTTTGAAGCACTACATCCACTTTGATGATTGCTTTCCTCGATGATCTTACGCTTATAAATTAGCGTGTTTAAAGTTGAAACCAGTAAACCTAATTTTTTGGCAAGATCCACTCTTTTTAAATGTTGGTTCTCATCCACTTTTTTTAAAATGCACATTTTTTCCCCAGAGATTTTCTATCACGCAAAGTCATCGTGAACCGCTAATGAACGATACAAATCCAGACACTGAAACTGCCAGGAAAAGAACTTACCCTGCTGGGCCTGGGGAGAGCACAACAACCCTTATCTATAGAAAGTGGAATGTTTATATTCTTTAGGGGTACGGCTATTGTTCAACTGGGCAGGTGTTGGTCAACGTCCCGTGCCTTTTGTAAGACTGTGGACAATCAGGAGTTGGGAATATGACGTTGAAATGCACATTTTCTCTCTTCTTGACTTGTTGAAAAAAACATATAAATGAAATTTTCGATTTAAGGAAAAACATATAAATGAAATTATTTAACGTTAATATACACTGGATTTTGTCAGGATTATTAAAAAAACGTATAAACGAGAAACGTATAAGCGGTGCTCCACTGTATATTATTTTGTTAGGGCTAAAATAAATAGCTGATTTTGATAAAATCTTATATGTGTATAAAACATGATGATTTAGGAAAAGTTAAGAAAATATAAAGACATTTGTGAAAAAATAGAAAAGCTATTGAAGAAAAAAAAACTTTCATAGGGATTAAAATTATCCCTTTCGTAATTATAGTGTTAAGGCACTTACTTTTTTTAATTAATTCTTTTTTTTTTATGTGAACTTCCAAATTTGTGCAGAAATTTTTTTATATGATTATTCAACTATATTTAAAAAAATTATATATGTGTATACATACATCTTATATTATAATGCGAGCAAAAATTGTATGCGTATGTATGTGTGTGTGTACATGTAAATTCTATCTTAAAAACAACTCTAACGATTTTGACAAAATTTTGTATTTCACTATTTTTCGGCACGAGAAGGCCATTGGGCTACGTCACATGTTCTAGAAAATTTGATTAGTGGGTCATTTTGGATCAGGGTCAAACTAATTATATCTAAAAAACGGCTCAATCGATTTTGACTAAATTTTATATCCAACCATTTTCAGGTACGAGAAGATTATTGGGATAGGTCACATGTTCAAGAAATTTCACTTAGTGGGTCATTTTTGGGTCACTGTGGGTCAAGCTATTTTTATCTGAAAAACGACTCTAACAATTTTCACTAAAGTCTATATTCTATAGTTTTGGATTACGAGAAGACCATTGGGCTAAGTCACATGTTCGAGAAAATTTGATTGGTGGGTCATTTTTGGGTCACTGTGGGTCAAGCTAAGTTTACTAGAAAATGACTCTAACAATTTTGACGAAATTTTGTAATCTATCGTTTTCGGGCACGACAATACCATTCGGCTACGTCGCATGTTCAAGAAAATTCGATTAGTGAGTCATTTTGGGTCACAATCAGTGTTCTTGCTGGCTTTTGATTAACATTAGCAAATAAGAAATAAAAAACAGTAGCCAAATGAACAGAAATGTTAGCAAAATAGGTTCGGCTTAAAACACTGAAAAATCCATCTTTAATCCTTTATTGTACCCCTTTTTTTACAATATGTTCTAAAATAACCTAACTTTTTGTAATTGCTTATGCAATAGAAAATTGAGTGTCCGCTACAGAAACTATTACAAATAAGTATATTCTAAATGTCTCCTAAATGTGTAAATATATCAGACACTTTTTAGCTGTCTAAATAAAAATTAAATACAGCAATCATCTTTGATTTACCGTTGTGAAAATATTCACTAAGAATGTCTATGAGATTCTGACTCTTAACCGATAAAAAAAATTTAACCGGCCAATGATACTTTGAATACATTTAATAAATAGTATGGTAAATGGCTAATTTCAACACCGCATTCCAGCAAAAAAAATTCTCTATTTGGTGCTTAATGCGAGTAATTTTGTTTGCGTTTTTACTGCCGCGACTCTGAAGTATAGATAGTGATTAACTGACAACAGAGAAATGCCTATCGCATAATCCTTTCTGTGTCTTTGACTGTTGTTAAATTAAGTTGCTGTTGAGTCAGTATCTCTATAAATAGAGCTATGTAAATAGCAGGTGTGATTGAACATGTAAACGACATCGATCGTTCAGTAACGTACCTAAGAATCTCAACTGTATTGGCACAACATTCACACAAACTGAGCACTCGCAATTTGGCGAATTTGGCTGTTGGTTTACTCGCCAAATGAAGAATTTTGTCGCAATTTGGCGCAATGGCAAGCAGCAGCGAGAATCCTGGTCACAATGGGTCAGGGTCAAGCTAACTGAATCTAAAAAAAGGCTCAAAACATTTTGACCAAATTTTGTAATATACCGTTTCTGGGCATGAGATGATTACTGGGCTAGGTTGCATGTTTCAGAAATTTTGATTAGTGAGTCATTTTTGGGTCAGTGTGGGTCAAGCTATTTTTATCTAAAAAACGGCTCTAATGATTTTCACTAAACTCTATATTCTATAGTTTTGGATTGCGAGAAGACCATTGTGCTAAGTCACATGTTCGAGAAAATACGATTAGTGGCTCATTTTTGGGTCACTGTGGGTCAAGCTAAGTTTATCTAGAAAACGGCTTTACCAATTTTTACAAAACTTTGTATTATATCGTTTCTAGACACGAGAAAACCATTGGGCCAGGTCGTGTGCTCAAGAAAATTCTATTAATGGTTTATTTCGGATCATAATGGGTCAGGGCCAAGTTAATTGTATCACAAAAAGGTTCAAACGATTTTGACAATTTTTTTTATATTATACCGCTTCCCAGTACATGAAGACCATTGGAATAGATCATATGTTCGATAAATTATGAGTAGTGGGTTATTTTTGGATCAACGTGGGTCAAGCTAATTTTATCTAGAAAATGACTAACGATTTTCACTAAATTTTGTATTCCATCGTTTTCAGGCTTGAGAAGAGCATTGGGTTAGGTCGCATTTTTGAAAAAATTCGATTAGTGGGTCATTTTGGGTCTCTATGGCTCAGGGTCCAGCTGATTGTAACTAAAACAGAAAGAATGATTCAGTGGGAATAATATATCGCGATAAACACAAAGCTAATTTTGACCGAGCTCAGCTCAGTCCTTCCTGCTAGTGTGTGTTTATTAGTTGATAGTCAGAGTGAAAAGAAAGTTACGTCTTTAGGAGATGTGGTTTGAAACAATTTAAAAATATTATTAACGATCGATGTTAAGCAATAATAATGTCATAATCAAATAGGCTGAATCCATATCAACTCAGGCAGGGGGGTTACCTTCATAGTCTCAGAAGTTTTTGAATTGAACATATGTTAAAATTTAAGAAAAAGTAAGGTACTTGTATATTTTCATTTTGCCAAAAAAAAATTCCTGGCCCGAGATACAGGCCACCAAAGATGACATCCCCGACATCTTTTCTCATTCGCGATTTTCGATAAAAATTTTAAAGTGCTCTATCTCTAGAACGGTGCAAGATATTTTGTTGCGGTTTATTTTATTTTAAAGATAATATTCTTCTGTTTAAAATTATATACCCAATTTTGAAAAATGTATTCAACTTTTCTTGTGGCAGCCTTTTGAAAAAAAAATTTTTTTTTCAAAAAAAATTTTTTTTTTGGAAATGCCAATCACAAAAATTGATTTTTTTGCTGTTGATCAATACCATTGGGAACTACCTTCACTGTAAAGAACTTCCACTTTTGAGTTTAACAAATTTTAGAAACATTTTAAAAATTCAGAGAAGTTTACAGGAACTGTATACATACAGTTCCAGTAAAAGTCACTGAATTTTTGCTTATTTGTATCATATTTGTAAGGATATGCCTACTATATATCCTAAACAAGTTAGAAATTGCAATATCAAATGTGGCAAATGAGGTGCGTGCGTACTATAACTAGTTTTATAAATATTCAGGTCTTGGTGCAATAAGTTACACTCTTGGGCAAAAAGGGCATGAATACAAAATTTGTTATGATTCTACATATTAAATTCAGTAATACGGAAGTAATATGAATTCATCTTAAAAGGACTTAATCGCCATGGCAACCTAGAATCATTACCTATGATGGTATATCATTGAATCAATTATGTATTATAGGATTTTTAAATAGAATGAAGAAAACTTTTATTAATGTCTTTTATGTTTTAATTTGATTTTCATAGCATTTGAAGTGATACATACTTTATTTTCAATACCGAACATAGTAAAACAATCTCAATAACATATATCAATTACACAGCAATACAAATTATATTAATATAAGTTAGAGTTCAGACAGATGGGCAGACAAATCGAATCCATAAAGACTTTCAACTATGTTGGAAATTGTTAAAAACACATAAATAGGTCGGAATTTGACTTTTAGAAATTTATGTCAATAGACGGAAGCATACTTGAATACTTTCATACAACCCTGTATTTTACCTACTATCTTTATATACATGCCACTATTTAGCTAATATTTAATTATGATTAAAACATCCTTAAAACCAGTGAAATCACACTTCCAGAGATTATCATCCATAGACGGCCATGTATCTAATTCTTTGCATGAACCTGTATATCATTTTATCTATATTCTCCAAACATATCTTAGTATACTAAATGTAGTTCAGTGTAAAAATGCATAACTCATTTAAAAATCACCTTTAAGCTACTTTCATTCATACTCAGTAAACCCTTAAGATTTCTTTTGTGTAGCCCTGTATATGATCTACAGCATTTATGCACACAACGTAACATGGAAAAATTTAGTTAAACTTAAAAACTCAAACACAACTAAAAATGCACTTCCAGCAATACCCTTACGATTTCTTTTGTGTAGCCCTGTATATGATCTACAGCCTTTATACACACAACGTAATATGGAAATATTTAATTAAACTTGAAAACTCATATCGCAACTAAAAATGCACCTCTAGCAATCATCGCTAATGTACAGTATTTCCAATAAGGTAAAGTATCCGAAATCTTCTGTGTGTCCCTGTAAATACTATGCACTTTCTATGACACAGGAAGTAATTTTTTGTAAACCTCTGCAATAAAGTATGTATCACTTCAAATGCTATGAAAATCAAATTAAAACATAAAAGACATTAATAAAAGTTTTCTTCATTCTATATAAAAATCCTATAATACATAATTGATTCAATGATATACCATGATAGGCAATGATTCTAGGTTGCCATGGCAATTAAGCCCTTTTAAGATGGATTCATATTACTTCCGTATTACTGAATTTAATATATGGAATTATAGTAAATTTTGTATTCATGCCTTTTCGCCCAAGAGTGTAACACTTATTGCACCAAGATCTGAATATTTATAAAACTAGTTAATACTATGCACGCACCTCATTTGCCATATTTGATATTGCAATTTCTAACTTGTTTAGGATATATAGTAGGCTTATCCTTACAAATATGATACAAATAAGCAAAAATTCAGTGACTTTTACTGGAACTGTATATATACAGTTCCTGTAAAATTCTCTGAATTTTTTAAATGTTTCTAAAATTTGTTAAACTCAAAAGTGGAAGTTCTCCTTTACAGTGAAGATAGTTCCCAATGGTATTGATCAACAGCAAAAAAAAATCAAAATTTTTGGGATTGGCATTTTCGAAAAAAAAATTTTTTTTGAAAAAAAATTTTTTTTTCAAAAGGTTGCCACAAGGAAAGTTGAATACATTTTTCAAAATTGGGTATATCATTTTAAACAGAAGAATATTATCTTTAAAATAAAAAAAACGCAACAAAATATCTTGCACCATTCTAGAGATAGAGCACTTTAAAATTTTTATCGAAAATGGCGAATTGGAAATGGTGCCCGGGATGCCATCTTTGGCGGCCTGTATTTCGGGCCAGGAATTTTTTTGGGCAAAACCAAAATATACAAGTATCTTATTTTTTATTGAATTTTAACATATGTTCAATTCAAAAACTTCTGAGACTATGAAGGTAAGATTTTTTCTTTGGCTGCCTGAATTGACATGGATCATACCAATAAATAAACACATGATAATCTACTAATCAATTCAGACATTAAAAATATTCACAAAACAGCTTACAGACATCATTAAAATAAAAACCACTTCATAAATAGAAGAAGTCAACATTAAAAGAGTCCATTATGTTGATAAAAATCCATAAAAATATTTTCATAAACTTTACTGGGGCATCATTAGTTATGCTGTATGTTTCCGCAAAACACTCAATTGAACAAACATTTTTATTTTATCATGCCTGTAAGCTGTTTTGTGAATGCTTTTAATGTCTAAATGAATTGGCAGCTTATGACATGTTTATGATATTAACAATTTTCTACTGCATATTTTTAGTACAGGGCTTGGGTTCCAAATCATCGTGCTCTGGCTAAAAAAAAAAAGAGCTTGAACTCAACTCTAATACAGGTAATATCACAACCCGAGGAGAAAAAAAAACCTAGCAGCTAATTTAAATACTTATATCCATTAAATCATTTAAACCATTAGACATCATAAAGATGTCATTTTCCAAGGATCCACTTATTCTTGGTATTATCTAATTAAGACTTACATAAAATAAAAGTTAACCTCAGTTAAGGCCATTTTCATTGCTGTTCTTCCTCCCATACTATGTCCAACAAGCACAGCAGTTGGTATGGATTGTAATGCCATAAAGTGCTTCACATCTTCACACATCAGACTGATACTAAAATAATCTGAATGTGGACTGTCTCCATGATTTCTAGCATCAAGTACATAAACCTGTTTAAATTTCAAAAGAATGTTATGAAAATCCTGAATACATTTAAACAAGAAGAAAAAAACTCAAAGACAATAAAAATTTAAATGGCAATTTTAAATATAGTCAACTCTCTTTATTCTGCAAAGTTTGGGTTCAAATTTGCTTCCATTATTGAATTTTGCAAATTATAGGTCACTGATTGTTTGGGTTTTTCTTTTGCAGATGCAAAATGAGTTACTATGATGAATAATGCAAGAATGAAAGTTAAAATAGAAAGATGATGATTTCAAATAAGTTTTGCAATACATTTTATTGCAAAACTTATTTTAAATCATTATCAATATTAAAAAATCTTATTGATTTTCTAAAAGTAAATGATGTAAGCATAATCAAATAATGCATAGCAATAAAATAAGCATACATATTTAAGTACAGAAATCCAAATGCACATTCATCACTGATTTGTTTTAATTTTCTAAAATACCAATGTTTGTTTCACTGAAAGTTTTTGAAGATTGAATTAATGCAAAATAGAAAGATAATGATTTCAAATAAGTTTTGCAATACACAAACATTTTGTTCTGGAGGGATTAAATCAGATTTTGGTTGCTCAGGGTTTCATGGTTGAAAAAACAGTATTTGATGAATAGGAATGAATGAGCATTTTACCTATTCATTCCAATAATAAAGTATTTTCTGTGTGACATTCATTGCAACAACTGATATATTTCATAAAATTCAGTTTTTTTAAGTTCTTCAAATATGATTTTTTTTTTTTTTTTTTACTAATTATGTATCAATATTTAAATGACTGCATTCAAATTTTAACACATTTTTTGCTTTTACAAATTTATTGCAAGTTATTCATATGTTGATGAATTGACACTTTTAATAGATTTGTTTTAGTCATGATGGAGCAGGTCATTATTTTTTCTGGAAGGATGCCTGCTGGGCAACATATAACTATGATATGTTCCCGCACCATGTTGGTTAAATCAAAGTAAAATTGCGTAATTTGTTATTTCTGTTTGTATAAATATTTTTTATAAAATATAATTATGAGTGTAAAATTATAATGTTTATATATTTAAGTAAAATAAGAGTGTAAGTTCATACAAAAATTATTAAGTTGATTTTAAATAGTAAATATATATTTAAAAAAAAATTGTTGTATTGTAAAATGAATGTATAACGTTGAATGGAGTTCGGATCTCAGACAACAACTAGCCAGACGCCATGGTGTCGTTTTATGACAAGCCAATGGAAAGTGGTGTATAATTAGAAGTCGTAAAATCATAAAAACGTTGGAATCAATTTATGGCCTCAATAAAAGTGTTGGGATAAATTTATGACTTTCCAGACCACCCAAACTTTAAGGCAGATAATAATATTAAAGTATATGTAAGGGGCCATTTGCAGACTGCTAGCTAATAGGCCTATCGAAGTATAATAAAAAATCTTCTCACATCCAATAACAGTGGACTAGACAAAATAGTTCCTCCCACTGCAGGAGCTGGTGTGCAAGAAGAATAAGTTTTAAAAAATATAGTCTAAAAAAAGATGTAGAGGATGCAAGAGCTCTCCTGAAAGCCCGTGCAATGAGTCCCGTAAGCCCTAGTAAAGCCCAGGCGAGATGGACCTATCGGAGCGAGCCTAATCCAGCCTAATCAAGCCTAATTGAGGTTGTCTTCCTGAGGTACCTATCGGAGTGAGCCTAATCAAGCCAAATTGAGGATGTCTTCCTGATGTACATATCGGAGTGATCCTAATCAAACCAAATTGAGGATGCGTTCCTGATGACACTTTGCCATGATCCTAAGCAACGCATCAACTCGGAATTTGATGAATAAAGGCCACCATCCCGTATATTAAAAGAAGGTACTATTTTAAACATTTTCTTTTACCACTTAAGATCATATGAAAACCCTTAAAAATACTTTTCTGATATTTTAAGGTAGAGAGTTATCTGAGATCCGACCAAACCAATAATTAAATAAGATTAAGGTAATTTTAAAAATGAAAGAGAGTATTTCTTTTAGCAAAAAGAAACAATTATAATAATTAGAGTACGTGAAAATATTGTCTTTTTTTTTAAAAAGATTAAACATACTTAAAATAATGAGAAGCAAACAAAAGTGTTGCTTTCTATTTTTTGAATTAATATTATGTTTTTCTGTATATAGATATGTTCAATGTAAATAAAATATTTAATCAAGTTTTTAAAAGTTTCTGTAATTATTTAATTAATAATATTTAAAGTGTGTCAATTCTTTTTTTTACAGCTTAAATTTTAGTTTAATTCATAAGTGGAAGAGTTCGTCTAAATAATTCACAACGCAAACTCTTAATTTTATTCGTAATTATTCAAATTTAATAATTACTTTTTGACGCGAATTATAATTTAATTTTATTAATGCTTCGCGTTGCTCTTCTACTAGAATGTAGGTAAATACGATCACTTATATTATTTAAATTTATCTAAGGTATATAAAACTATATACCAATTTGCTATGAGGTTGCTTGGATGATTTGGACCAATTAACAATTTTGAATATATTTAATAAAAAAAATAAACAGGTGTAATTATCTGTCCAGCAATGCCTTAGGAAGGACTGTTTTAAATCTAAGGCACTGTGCTGAATACTTTACATATATTAATACTTTTACCAATAGTCTGAGAGGCAACATCACATTTTTTGCAACCAATTTCAGCATCAATGAGTTTAATATATTATTATAGATGAGATGGTACAGATAATGAAACTGACAGTCAGCTGGCACACCAGCAAGGTTTGTTGCCATAGGTAAATCCCATCTCTTCTTCAATGTGAAATGAATGGCAACCCAATTACTGATGATGCCTTTAAGTTGCAGTAAAATCAGTAATTAGGGTACTATTCATTTCACATTACAGCAGAGTGTGTACTATGGCAACATCTCCCATTGGTGTGCCAACTAACTGGAAAATTTCATTAGCTGCACCACCTCATCTATTATGTACACCAAAATCATGGATGCTAAATTTATTTACAAAAATGTGACACTGTCTTTCAGACTATGAGGTTATATTATGAAATTTATAATGGTATAGCTGAAAACAATTCTCAAGAATACAAAAACTGCACAATTTAAGTTAATAAACATAAAAAGTTCAGTACTATTGTGAATTCTAGTTATAGGATTGTAACATGCACATCTGGAAAGGAATAAAATACTACTAGAAGCCAGTTACTAAATGTCTCAAGTACTTTTCTGATTCATACAAAAACATCTTACCTCATGATGAATTTTGATTGAATTTAAAAACAAACACATGATCCCTTTGATCAACACTTGACCTTATGTACTTATTATATAAAAGTGTTTAATATATTACATATAATAAATGAAAAATATTTGCTTGCTGGTAGTTTAAAATATTAATCTTCCATCTTGTCACAATCTAAAGAATTCTTAAACTTTATAATTAAATCTGTTTTTTGATCAAAGCACATGTGGCTAGAATATGTTTTTATAATTTCTACACATCTATAGCCTATTCAAAATTAAGAGAGAAAACAGGTAAATGATGCTTTAATGTTTTGGCAATGCAAGCAAACATTGATAATTGCAAAAGCATTTATTATTGCTTTACATAAAAAAAAATACAGTTTGTCAAAATAAATGCTTACTTTATGTAACTAATGTCTCAATTAAATGTAATTGTTATTTTGCTTAGTTAAATTTAAATCATTAAATAGTTGTGAATAATTGTTTCTAATTTTTAATTTCTTTTTAACAAATATTTATTAATTTCTTTTTAAATATTCAAATAAATGAAAAAAAAATCACAAACTTGAATGCATTGGCATAAATTAACAACACTTATGTTTATTTAATTTTGCTCTCAATTCTGAATGAACTATAGAATCCCATAATAAAAATAATTACCTGTTGTTTCAAATGCTTATAAAATGTAAAAGATTGTTAGACTTCAGTGTGTTATTGTTCCTTTTAAAAGAAAAATAACTATATGCTATTTTGATTGCATATAAATATAAAATGTAAAGGTTTGTTAGGCTTCAGTACGTTATTGTCCTTTTTAAAAGGTGTTTATTTAATACCCCACTCATAAAAAACTTAAAATCTGGTATGACTTCATTCAACTTTTAAAAACACCAGTGTCAGTGACAAGTCAAAAAAAAAAAAAAATTAAATATCTGGCACAATGAAATCAGCTAGATTCAAACACTGGACCTCAAATTTTTAAATTGGAGATGTTACTTCAAAGGCACTAACTTCAGGAACAAAAAATAATCCGCAGGTAAAATATTTTTACAATTGAAGCACTAATTAATCAAACAGTCACCTACCTGTAGCGTTTTTAGGCATTTTATAAATTTTTATTAATAATAATCTGAACTTTTTGTATTAAGTAATAAAGAGCTAAACATAATATGAAACAAAATAAAGGTTTGATGAAAAAGAATCTGCAAAAGAAAAAATAAAATCTGTGACGCCCATTTCCCATCTTGAACTTTCTGCGACCAGGACTTTATGCATGATTTTAAATGTTTATGAGAAGTAAAATAAGACTTGTATGTTAATAGCTATTAAAATTAGTTAAGTAATAAAACATCCACCTCTTTAATTTTATAAAGCAGTAAATATGAAAAAAAAACAGGTGCCCAGTAGCAGAAACAGTGCAACACGGCAGCGGGCACTGCAGATTATTTTAAACCTTGCAGATTAATCCACTAACTTAAAAAGAAATGCTGGGCTTAAAAAATAGATGAAATTTGCTTTAAGTCTCTAGATTTATGGTATTTGTTGTATCCTTATATTATATTTTCTTTATAAATAGAAATTTTGCTTACTTTAAGTATTTCTGTTATTTCTTATGATAGCAGGCTTATTGGGTTGCGGATAAATTTTAGTTTGCTGCAGACTGACGCAGAAAATTCTGCTTCTGGGAACAGGTGGGATTAAAGGTCAGTGTAAACCAGATAAAGCAGTTGGTAAGGCCCTTTTAAAATTTACCTGACATATTTGCAATTCTGATTACAAATCACTAACAGCTCCATTTATGTGTTATTTCAGTATTAATGCCTTCATTATTGAGAAATTGTGTTATTTATTAAGTTCTAAGCCAATTAAATGTCATTAAAACTAATTAAAAATGCGTAGTTCATAATTGAAATGCTTCACTGAATTAAAAGCCAATTATGGCCAAAAAAAAGTAATAAAAACTACAAAAAAAATTAATAACTCAGAAACAAATTGAGATACAGCTTTCAAACAAATTGCATTTAAAAGTACATTTTTTTCTCCGTACGACGATATAAAAAGTAATATTGTGGGATGTTTAGAAGTTTAAGAAATAAATTTCATTTAAAATGGGCCGTCAGATTTCTTGGACGATGGAAAAGCCTTTTCCCGAACAGCCAATGAAATGCTTGGATAATACGTAAGTTTCAGGTGGATAATACGTACAAGCCGCAGGTGATTTCTGTTGCTAGCAATTTTACGTGTAATAACACTATTAATGTTTAATTCATGGCGTACGTAATGTATGATCAACTCCGTGCTATTTTTTGTGTCTTAAATTTTAGTGTTTGAAAAAATCAGTTTCCAAATGGTCATTGTAATTTGTTAAATTGCACTTTTTTTTACTATTTTTTTAAATTTTAGCTGGTTTTTTTGCAACCCTGTCATTGGCTGATTTTTATAAAAATCTATATAGTTCCTGCAACAGTGGTCTATAACATATTCGTCAAATGAGAGTTTGACTGGCAGTACCATTTGGGAGTTATCCTATTTACACAGACATGCAAATTAAGATTACGATACATTCCTTACACTATGATTTCAGATGGTAAAGAATATCATCTTAAGAATGTTTTCAAATCTAAATTCACTGCTATTTAACACAATCAAGAAATAATTTTCATCTCTCTACATGCACAAAGTTTTGTAATAACCTTATACAGGTTCTGAAAGATCATAGAGTTTGTCATTCATTTATGAAAGTAATACAGGCAAAGTTCTTTAATCCGCACAAGTTGGGACTAAAGGCTGTGCAGATTATGGAATATTGCGGATTATGGAGTATTATGGATTATATCTCATTTTCTTATTTCTGGACACTATTTTAATTCCATATTCAGTATAACATGAAAAGAAAAATATGAAATATAATAATTAATTTTTCTGGACACTATTTTAACTCCATATTCAGTGTAACATGAAAAGAAAAATGTGAAATGTAATAATTAATTTAATATGCTATCTCAAAAAATGCATTTTTCAAATTCTTGTATTAAAAAATTGATTATATTCACTTTTATATTTAAAATTTTCAGATATTTCTTTTAAAAAATCATTTTTGGATCAAAAATTTGTAAATTTGTTTAATTGTTTACATTCATTAAGCAATGCGAATTATAGAAAATTGCGGATTATGGGAGTGCGGATTATAGATCCTTGACTGTATATTTTCTGAAAAGATGCTCATTAGCAGTGTTCACTCTAGAAAGAAAAAGAGCCAGGTGTAAGCTACTAATAACCTAGGAAAAAGACACTAGTTCAGTAAAAACAGGCATTATTTGAAGAAAATGAAAATGTATTATTGTGTTAAGTAACGATAAAAAATATACAAGGTGGTCCAAAAGTTTCTGACACATTTTAAAATTTAATATAAAATAAAACCAGGGAATTGTCATACGGGAGTGTGTTTTAGACTACAATTCTTTTCATAATGAAAAACTTTCTTGAAGCGAATAAAAAAAAAATCATAACTTTGTTCACAGATGGCACTGTACCTTAAATTATCAGAAAGAAGTCTCAAAAACTCAAAACAATCAGTTACAAATCATTTATTTTGTCACAAGCAGTTACAGAGCCTTTATTTTGTGCAATCCATTACCATATTTCAATGTATGTGCACTTTATAGCTTGAGCAAAATAAATGCTCTGTAAGTGCTTATGACAAAATAAATGATCTGTAACTGATTATCCTGAGTTTTTTATGCTTCTTTCTGATAATTTAAGGTACAGCGCCATCTATGGATGAAGTTTCAAAACTAAATTTTTCATTCGCTTCAAGAAAACTTTTCATTATGAGAAGCATTTCAGACCAAACTGCACTACAATATGACAGCTACTTGATTTTATATTAAATTTTTAAATGTGTCAGGGACTTTTGGACCACCCTTTATATATTTATATTTAGGTATGATAAATGAAATAATGTTATTTATTAATTTTTAATGATTTTATGTGTATTTAAAAAATGCAACACGATTTAATAATGTACTGGGATTTTTTTTTTCCTTGAAGAAATAAGGAAGGTCTGTGATTTTTATAAACTTTTGAACACATGGATTTAGAAATACTGAGGTATGGGGTAGTGATGCAATGAATAGTGGTTTGGCCGAATAACCGAATACCGAATATTCGGCCTATTCGGCCGCCGAATAATGAACTTATTTTTGCCTAAAAACAAAATATGGTATGCACTATATGCACAATTCTTGTATATTTCACATTTAAAATGTATTGTTTTCTTTTAAAAAATTATTTATATACAAATTTTTAGTTTTTTAAAGCATTATTTTACTCTGAAAAAATATTCGGCCATGTTCGGCCTAAAAATTGCTTCAATAATATAATTCAGAACCCCCCCCCCCCCCCCCCAAAAAAAAAAAAAATCTTAGCAAAAGTTCCTCATCAGGTACTGTCTAGTTACATTTTAATAGATATTATATGTGTTGTTGTTACATTTTAAAATAATGACAAAATTTTAAAAGTACTAGGAAACATAAGTTTCAGCTTTCAGATGAAATAAAATAAAAAATAAGGAATCTTAATATCTTAAGAAAAACCACTGATAGAAAGGGTGAAAGGAATATCCTCTAAAATGGTGGAAAGAAATCACTGTAGACTTTATAAAGCTCACAATTAACAAAATTTTTATTTATCTTTATTTTTTTTTTTTTTTTTTTTTTTTTTTTTCTGTCAGCAGTGAAGCCTCTTTAGAAAGTGCGCCTCAATGTGAAGAGTAAAAGAAATTAGTAATTTTCTTTCCCAGCCACTACTAGAAAGACAACAGCGTCCTTTGGGGTGGTGGGCGAAAAATTCAGAAGACTTTCTAAACGTTTCACAATCAGCCAAAAAGTACCTTTCTGCACCAGGAAGTACCATACATAGTGAGAGGTTATTTTCAGAAACAGATAACATTTACAAAAAAAAAAAAAAAAAAAAAAATAAAGACTATCATCTGAGAATGCTGATTATTATTATTTCTGCATCACAATCTACGTTTATTGAAAACATTTTAACTGTTTTTTTAAGGCATTACAATGCTATTCTTGAAAAAAATATCTAAAACGTAAATGCATACTAATTAAAAGAATTTAATATTTACATTTCTTTCATTATTTAATAAGAAATAGTAACAGGCTTAAAAAAAATCACTTAAATTATATTTCACTTTTAAGCGTATTTTACTTTTAAAAAAACCCCTTAACTATTGCAACATATACGACTTAAATATCTTATACATATAATACATCTATATCTAATCAATCATATATTTATATTCTTTATAGGTATAATTCAAAATATTATTGAAAGAAATATTTTTTTATGTAACAAGAGTTAAATGTTAAACTTCACATTATGATAAAAAAAAAAAAAAAAAAAAAGAATTAGCTTGTTACAGCTGTATTAAAACAATTTTGAATAGATTAATTTTAAATTTAACAGATTATGTTAGCTTATTACAGATACTTTTTGTACTTACTGATGCAGCATAATTTTTTTTTTAACATGATTCCTAAATTAGCCTCTTACATAAAAATGGGTAGATAAAACCCATTCGGAGTATGAAAGTTAATGGAAAAAAAAGTGTTAGTTAATTTCAAATAAAATTTTCATTATATATGATGAATATAAATTGTCAAATTAAAAAGTTATACTGTGTAAATATAAAAACATGTATTACAGTGTATTATTCGGCCAAGGCCGAATAATGGACTTGATATTCGGCCGAAGCCGAATATTCGTTGCATCTCTAGTATGGGGAAGGTTTTTTTTTTCAAGAGATATTTGAATACAACTAAGAGTTCATTTCACTATTTTTTTTTTTTTTTTTTTTTTTTTTAAGCAGAGCGCATTGTACTAATTTTAGAAAGGACAGGGTGCTGCACCCTTAGATAATGGCCTACAGAGAACCAGGGCTGGCATAACCATTGAGCAAGTAGGTTGCCCACGTTACAGTTCCAACAAGGGTTTTGTTAAGAGGCCCGAGTCTCTCTACACAATTCAAAATAACATTTCTTCTGTATAAAGTAATAATATTTTTGCTCTTGTTTTAGACATTTCTTCATGAGAAAGAGTACAGTAGACTGCCTCAAATCTACACAGCTTGGGACTAGATGTTGTGCAGATTTTATAACTTTGTGGATTTCTGACCACTATTTCGTTTACATATTTTAAACAGTAATTTGAACGTAATAATGCATTCAAAAGTATAATGAATGTTTACAATAAAATAAAATATTAAAAGTAAAATTCAAGTAAATGATTAACAATACAGTTAAATATGCACAATAATAATGAGATAATTTTTTCTTGAATTATTCAATGAAACCTGCCTCATAAAGGTACACTAATAATTTACATCAAAATCATAAAACAACAAAGTTTTATTTCATGTTTAGCAACACTTAATAACTCAATAAGTTTGAATAATACATAAATGTGTTTGATAAAAAGATCTCGATCGCCACTGATATCAGAACTGTTTTTAATTTTTCAGAAATAAACTCATACTTCTTTTATGAGAAAGCACATGAGTTCAATGAAATTAATCAGAATTCCATATTAAAATATGTATGGAATGATATGAAAAAGTAAAAATCTTGAATTTTCCCCCTACATCTTAAGTGTAAGTTTCATTGTTTACACCTGCAACAATGTGCAGATTTTAGAGTAGCATATTTGAGCAAGTCTACTGCATTAGTTTTATTTCTTACAGTCAAAGTTGATATAATTGTGGAGAGATGTAGAGATTCAATGATCATGAAAGTAATTGTGAATGCAAAATATAAATATTTAAAATATTGTAAAGAATAGACGATTTTGTGAAATTCAAAATAATTATGAGCATTAAATATGAAAGTATAATTTTTCATACATTTTATTATCTACAACTGTCCGTCCATCGTTGCTCAATCCTGCGAAAATATTGTGTATTTTATGTAGACTATTATAAAAAATCTGATTTAAAATAATGATAATTAGTGAAGAAACGCAAAGATTTAAATAATATGCCATACGAAAACATTTCTTTTTCCTTTAAAAAAACGATTCTGAAAAAGTTAAGAAAGTGCCTCCCGGGGGGGGTATCAAATTGGGAGGAGATGGGGGGGAAGGGAGGTTCATAATATGAAAGAGTAGTGAAAGGCTTTTCCAATGATATATCACATGAAGAATTCGGAAAAAGTTAGACCTCCCTCTGGAGGGGCAGCTATTTGCACCCCCCGGAATATCTTTGAAATTTTATCGGTCAGAATAATATCATCTGTCATGTGAACTACTAGCCATATTTAATCAAAAGTACTTCTCTGCTTCTCTCAATCCCTGTAAATATTTATATAACAAATACAAAATATGTGTCGCGTGAAAAAATCATTCTTTTTCCTTTAAAAAATCGATTTTTTGATAAATTAAAAAGTTTTTCATCGATTGTTCATTAAATTAGATATTTGGATTCAGCATTAAAAAAATGCATATATACACAAATTTTAAATCTATAAATGTAATATTTGTTAAAATTTTATAAATCAGGAAACTATCAAAGTATGAAAATTAACCAGTCTTTGTTGAAATAATTTATCAAATGGCTGCCAGATAAAATCGTTTGAAAAATTAAAATTTTTAATTAATGTACCTTCGTTAATTGCGGCAGAATTTCAAAGAAAATTTGATATTTGGATTCATCGTTAAAAAATATGCATAGATGTGTTAATTTCAAATAGATAAATGTAATATTAAGAAAAATTCTACACAGCTGGAAAATTGCCTATTCTCTTTAGTCACATGTTATTTTGAAATAATTTCCATGTCCGCTCGAAGAACGCATCTCATTGGCTATGAAAACATCTGGTCTCCTCTGATTGAGAATGAATTCTGCAGTTTGATAAAAATGATCCTTTAGATGAATTATGAATACTTTTTCCATTCTTTTAATTGGGGTTTTTAATTAATTATTCAGCTAAATATTTGAATTTAAAATTCTGAACCTTAGGTGCATCAGATAAGCTTTGGGCTACTCTCACAAAAATTCTGAGCCTCATACGTGCCGTAGATTTTGCTAGCCATTGCAGATATGCACAGACAGACAGAGCAAAACTTTCTTTTATTAGTATGGATATTATATATTATTTTATGATACAGTATGAAACCATTTATCTGGAAACCAGTTATCCAGAATATTTCCAATTGCCTTATTTCAGAAAAATGAGCCATACAGTCCCAGTTTGATATGTATATTGCTTTAAACCAGGCATGTCAAACACGCGGCCTGCAGGCCACAACTGGCCCGCTGGCAACTTCTTTGTGGCCCGCCAATCCTTTGGCAGTTTATCCTTGTATAATTCAGTTACGAGTTGCAATTTTCCAACTGAGTGAAAAAGTTGGCAATGAGGCAAAGTGAGCAATTCAGCATATATTAACTATGCTCGATAGAAAAATTTTTCTGGTAAAAGCAACATAATTTGAAAGAGAAAATGTGTTTCATAAATGAAATTAAATATGTAGCGTATAAATACAAGACACAATTTATTAAACAAATTATTTTTTCAACATATGTTTTTTTTTCTTTCTTTTTTTTAAGTTTTTACTTGAAAAAAATCCCGAAGATTGAAAGATATATCTTTGCTAGATTAACATAGCTTGTGTAAAATAATTTTTTTAAGGTAATGCAATTTAGAAAATCCGATTAAACTTTGTAGATTTGGTTGATAAAAAGTAATGTCAAGTATTTTTTCGAAAAATAAGATAAAATAAACTATGAATTATAATAATAACTTTGGAACTTTACTTGAATATTTGTTTAATGTGGCTATGTTTCGTACATACAAATATTGCTGTGTGCAATTCTAATAATATTATCTACTTTGTTTGATGTAGCCCGCATCTTTGTATGCAATGCTTAATTTGGCCCGCGGCGGTAGACGAGTTTGACATGCCTGCTTTAAACATTACAACATGCATGTTATAACTTGATTCCAACAACTAACATTTGAAATTGAAGCATATTTAGCATATATTGGGCATTTTTATTTTTATACATAGGAAAATGGAAGTTTCTGTTCCCAAGATATTTCTATAAATTGCCTTCTTTTAAACTTTGATGTCTGATCTTGTTTGGTTCTTTCTGAGTAGTCAAATAATTAATTTGACATCAAAACACTGTCATAACCACATATATTCTACAAATCTGATCAAACAGATGTTGGTTTAATGCCCAACCAGTTAACCGGAATACATCTTACTCCAACCATTCTGAATAAATGGTTCTGTACTGCATATACAATTTAAAAATAAATTTTACGAGTCCACTATTACAATATTCAGTGGGACCTACTAACTGTTTGCCAGGGTGCTGTGTAACCCTGGAGGGAACCCCCACTCATTAGTTAGCAAGCAGTTGATTTTAATTAAAGATGTACTATATTTATAAGAAAATGAAAATCTGATTTGTTCCAGTCTGAATGAAAAAATGCAGAAATCTCATGCTGCTAAGATTCTGAAATTACATGAGGAATATGAAAGCTTTAAACTTCTTTAATTAATAAATTAACAAAACCTGATTTCAGCTCAAAATAATGTGTAATGTAATAAAATAGAAATATAAATTGAGAAAAGATGTTAATATTTTTAAAAGAACCAAATGAGAAATCAACTATAGGTATCAGATTAAAAGTAAGATATATATTTTTAAAATATTGATAATAATATTCAATTGCAAGATAAGATAAAAATTTACTTGGCGACCACTTTTTAGCGCAATGGCTTTTCCTAGACTCCTCCAGTTTTGTTTTGATCCAAGGAAACCATGACAAATAATAACTGGCGTTGAATTTGTAACTTTATCTGGCATCACTTTCGTGAAAGATAAATTCACTGGCTTAGAACTGAAATTAAAAAGAAATAATTTACAATGTGTATACCATGAGAAATATCTTATATTATGAAATTAATATTAATGTAACTACAGTGAATGCCCATTAGTGTGGACTTCCAAGGGAGGATAATTTTTTTTCATTAAACGATGTCCTTAATATTAATTAAAATATGATGGGAAAAACACAATTGTCCATATTATCCAGAGATATATACGATATACGTCTTAAGCAGAGATGCATTAACGAGAGTTCACTGTAGTTAATACATATTAAATCATGTATGTAAGAAAAAAAAAACTTAACAAAAACACAAAAAAGCTTTAATTCATGTATTATAATAGAAATACATACAACTGGGTTGTTCTCTACAATACTTGCAAATTTGGCCAACAGTCTGACTTGAATGATACATACGTAAATTTTCATAAAAAGTAGATAAATGGTAAGCAATTAGCCAATTATTGAAGATTTTAATAGCAGCAGAAATCGTTTTAAAAATTTGACTTAACAAAAAAATAAAATAAAAATTTTAAAAGTGAGGGAATGATGGTGAGGGAATGATGAGTGAGGGAATGATGAAACAGATATGAGGGAATGATTGTTTACAAAACAAGTTAATTAACACATTATTTTTTATATGAATTGATACAATAAAATAGTATTATAATAGTATAAAATAAAATTAAATAGATGAAAACTGATGATCTATTATCACATGGCTGAGGGGGTTCAGTCTTTCTTTCCCCATAAGATGTGTGGTAATTATGTTCATCTTTTTTACTTTCTTCTATCTTTACAAGAAGAAATTATTGGATTCGTGAAAATTTTCGAATTCCGGTTTTCGACGGATTTACATGTTTTAGAGGTCAGAGATCCCGAAAAAAAAAAAATTATTTTACAAAGTCTCTTTCTGTCTGTATGTGACAGAAATTTTGTGGGCACTCTATCTCAAGGACTAATGGACGGAATTGAATAAGACTTTAGATTCAGTTAGTTCCCAATTGGTGCTGATTACTTTTTGGTGTAAATTGTCCAACAGGTGGCGCTGCTATTATACATTTTTCGCGATTTCCACAATAGCTATATCTCTAGAACTAATGCTCAGATTTTCATAAAACTTCAGATTCAGTTAGTACTTGATATAATTTGGTGCTTATTACTTTTTGGGGTAAATCACCCAACAGGTGGCGCTTATATGCTAACATTCATGATTATTGCAATAACTATATCTCAAGAACTAATGCTCGCATTTTTATCAAACTTAAGATTCAGTTAGTCTCTGATATTAATTGGTCCTGATTAGTTTTTGGTGTAAATCGCCCTACAGGTGGCGCTGATACGCAGAATTTTTTTATGATTTCTGGAATAGCTCTATCTTAAAAACTAATGTACTACAGATTTTCATCAAACTTCAGATTAAGATAGACTTGACATAAGTTGTTGCTGCTAAGCTGCATTTTTCAGGAAGTATTAATATGTATGAGTTTTGGGATTGCCACATCTGACTAGTTTTGGTTTGGTTAATTATAGTTTGTGTTTCCCAGATCCATTTCTTCAGCTTTAATAAACTTGTTTCATCCTCAGTAGTTTATAAAATTAAGTTGCTTTTACAATTCTCACACTTCCTTTGAAGACAGGTTATATTATTTTTCTCACAACATAATTCTAGTAATACATCAGGTGTCTTAAAATTTATTATTCCTGTTTCATTAAGTTTTAATACAATTATTTTTATGTTGAATGAGCTTCACAAGTAGCTGTATCTCTTTCTTCAACATTAGGTTTTTTCACCTAAAGTAGTTTCGAGTGACAGAATGATGAATAACTCAAAACATAATTAACTTCTTTGAGAAACTTCTTGTATAAATATTTATGTGTCTCGCATAAAAGCCTACTTTTGTTTCTTTATTTTGCTTTTTGAGGTATAGCCTTTTTTTCCTGGACAAAGTTTTTAGCAAAAACTTAATATATCCTGTTTAACTTTATTAAATAGGTAATTGCCTCTCTTACAATAAGTAAAGAGATAAGCTTTCTTGCTAGCAATATTCTACAAGCTTCGATATCTAAGAATATATATATATATATATATTGTCATATATAGCAATCTGTATTTTTTCAAAATACTTCCCTTAAAATTCTGTAGTACATTTGTCTACCTTTTTGACTCTTTCCCATATTGCTAAAAGTTGATGCCAATGCTGTGTAAAGAACGTCTCCAAATAAAAGCTTTTTTCTAATTTTGGATGATACGTCTTTATTTCCAGTTATATTTTATTTTAGGAGTTAACTTTTAGATGTTTTAAAAAAATTTTAAGTAAGGCTTGGTAATACTTTTTGTATTTTGATTATCTCCTTTTGCAGCTTTACAGTTGAACTTTAAATGACCGATTTACTCGAAACAGTTTTGATCTGCCACGTCTAATTCTTTTCTCCAAGCACTCTGCCTTGAAAAAGGACGTTCAGCCTCAGAACCACTAAAACTTGCGGAATCTGTGTTACCATTATTTGATGGAGTCTGGGGAGAAAGAAATTGCTCAATCTTCTTATTTTTCTTAATATTTTCTCGATAATTTTTTTTAATTTTTCTTCCACTGTTTCCCTTTTTTGACATTGTTGTCTAGAACTCATCTCCTTTACACTTTTAATTTGGCCTTTCTCTTTTAAATATTTCAGTTTTTCAAGCTTCAAAGGATTATTTTTCATTTTCTCTCCTAAGATTTTTTTAAACTCAATATATTTTAATCGCATAAAAATTGTAAAATGCTAGTCAACACTATTCTACATATATGCATAATTTTTCACTAAAGCTACTCTGGCGTATTTATAAATTTCTCCAAGAACAGTTAAATAAAATGTTTTGGTTAGTTTGAGCCACATAAATTTAAAAAATAATATGCTATTAGTATAAATTTTAAGCAGGAAAACTAAATCCATCATTTAAACAGAAAGCACATCATTCCCTCACTCATCTTGTCATTCCCTCATAATGGTAAATGTGAGGGAATGATGAAATAAGACATTTTTACTAATTGTAGGAGAAAATGCAAAATTATGAAGAAATCCAAACTGTTTCCTTGAAGAGCAACACTTAATATATAATGTATGATAAAATTAAAATTTTTGATATTTACAAAAAAATTAGTATTCTGTGTGAGGGAATGACTGCTAATAAAAACGCTTCCAGATATACCGACTGAAAAAAAATTCTGAAAAATTAACAAAATTTTACACAACCAATTTATGGTGCTGGACTGACAAGTGCTCAAAATGGCTTCTTCTCTGTGAAGGATGCTAGACTGCTACTGCTCTTTAGTGGTAGATATTTGAGATAATAGCAATGTGTGAGGGAATGATGGTCTAACATGGGGAAACATATAATTGATTGAGTAGACTATATAATAATCGTAAAAAATAATATTTTTATTATTTTTTGTAATGTACCAAATAAGAACTTTATTTTGCTTAGGGTATTTTTAATTATTTTTATTTCTGGATGGAAAGAAATAGGCAATTATCTATGGTAGTACAGGTGGGGGAAAGGTGAGGGAATGATGTGTGCATGATACAGATTACATTTTTAAATACTAAATTTATTTATTTTTAAATTTTACTTTCTGTCCCTAATAAAGTATGTTTAGATCTTCTAATAAAAATAAAAATAAATAAAAATGTAATGAAATTAAGAGCATTTATATGACTAGGAAGCACTTTTTGCACTATTGCAGAGAATAACCCAACTGTTGTTTCAAATTTATGTTTATGGGCTGCAAATAATCATATGAAATATGTAGCGAGTCACCATTATCTGTGGCAGAAGGAAAATTCTCATGAATATCAGATTTACATGAATATAAAAGAACATTATTTAGCCATATTATTAAATGAACAACCATTAAATTTGTAAGAATTTTATTTTCTTTGGAATTGAACACTTTACATCCCAGAGGAAAAATTTATTACAGAATGTATTAAATATATTGTTGCAAATGGTTCCACAAAAAAAAGCTGTTATAAGCTACTACTTTGAAATTCCTGAGGCAGTATAAAATTATTCAAAATACACTAAGCTAACGATTGTTGATATTGTCGATGTGCTATAATGCAAAAATTAACACACAAAAAACAAAAGTATGCAGAATATAAGTGTCATATGTTGTAATCACATACATTTTAATTTTTCTATTTATTAAGGATCTAAAAATATTTTTCTCTAAATTTATTTCTTAATACTCTACATTTCACTTGAAGGTAGCCCGTCAAAATGGCGTGTTTGCATTTTCAAAAGAATGATATAGCATTGCCTTATAAAAAGAATTATGAAGTAATAAATTTTATCTTATCTGACTAATAGGATCAGGTTGGGTAAAATAGTTAAAAAAACAGACCATTTTTCATTGAAACTTAATTTGCAAGAAAATTATTAATTGAATAAATGAACTTCACTCACAAAATTTGAAGAACTATTTCACAAAAAACATGCAAATTAGAACTAATAATGCTATTTTAAAACATATTGTCAATTAACCGTCATTTTTTTTTTCGTTCATTGCATTTAAAAAAAAATCAATAACCATCAATTTCTTATTAAAAAGAAAAAAAAAACCTGTAATACTGAAATTCCTAATAAATTTGATAGCTAATAGTAAAAAAGAACACATGTTATAAGATAGAAAAATCAAATCTAAACAGTAAACATTAAATTGGCATTTTTTAAGAAAGTTTTAATGCGTGGAGTTCGTTCAGATCATTATATTGTCAATGATCCCCATGGTCACACTTAGCACTATTATATTATAATGCAAACAAAGTTGATAACATGCAGAATAAAACACAATTTCAACAGAAAGTTTATTGGTTTTTATTAATTGGCGATAATTGGTGCCAAAATAATATATCTGATTAAATAATGGACGAATTAGCTTATTGTATGTTTTTTTATGGTTACAGTTACAAGTTTTAAAAAAGTGACTGCTAACTAAAGAGTTATGAAGAATCAAAAGTAAAAAGTAACTGGATTTTCACTTCATCTTCTCATAATATTAAAATAAGAATAATAATATGCTTTTTTTTATTATAATCTTCAGATTACTTAATTGGATACTTATTTACAACACTAACTAATAATTCAGATTCAGGATTTCTTTTCTACACTCATCCATATAAATTAAGGACATTTTGTCGAATATCTACAGAAATGTTTGACAAATTGTCCTTGTCATTCGGGAGTTTCTTTTTTTAACCTCATGTTTTTCAATCGTGATTTAGGCACAAAGTCTATTAAGCGGCTAACAATAAATTGACATTAAAAAACTGGCGTTTATGATCACTAACATAAAATGCTTGAAATGGTCTGCCACTGCAGAAAATGACTGGGTGGGCCATGCATACCATTTTGAAGCATTTGTCAGAGGCTTAGCCAAGGACAAGGAGTCCAGATCCTTCCCTTCCGAACAAGGAACTGATTTACTGAATCATGGTCACAAAATGGTAAAATCTGCTAAGACAAAATTGTAAGAATCAATAAAAATTCTGCTTTAAACAGGTTTCAATCTTACAAGGTATAGTTTCAAGGTATTCCCTTTGTAGTGCAGGCAATAGGGGATTTTACCTGGTAAAATTAATGTTAGTTCTGGAAATCGACTTACTTTATATTTTTGGGGTTGCTGAATCTGAATTTGTAACTTCTCACTAAAATTAACACCAGACACCCCCCCCCCCCCCCAAAAAAAAAAAAAAAATAGGTTTTTATTAAAAAATTCAATTTTTTTATTGTTTTAGGGAAAAAGTATCTAGAAATTCAAAAAGTAGACAAAATTTGCAACAAATAAGATATATGACATTATGACGTAAGATGAGCGTGGAGGCGGGGGCCTGCCTCAGAACATGCGCCGCAGTGCTGCATGCACCAAGTTGTACAATCCCGCTTAACCACCCATATCGTTTATGTTAACTCTCCTCCAAACTTTCCCTATAAGGCTCTTATGTTTTTTGGGTAGCTGAATCCAAATTTTTAACTTTCCAACAAAATTCCCCCCCCCCCCAAAAAAAAGGGGGATGGTTAATTCAATTTTTTTATTGTTTTAGGAAAAAAGTATCTAGAAATTCAGAAAGTAGACAAAATTTGCGACAAATAAAATATTTGGCGTTATGACGTAGGATTACGGGGAGGTGGGGGTTGCCTCAGAAGATGTGGCACGCTGCTGTGTGCACTAAGCTGTGGAATAATTTTAAATTCTTCTTTTCCGTTCGACTGCAGACGAAGACCCAGATTCCTTTTTGTCAATTTGATCACTATCAGATCCGTCAAATGTTGCTCCGTGGGTTTCACCCAAGTCTGAAATATACGAAAATATCTGTTATTCAAGTTGAAAATTAATTTAATGCGTTGCAAATATATAATTTGTTTCAAGTCGCATTTTTAAAGCAGATTGGTTGATCAATAAACCAATCGATTTTAATTGCATATAGTTAGCCAAATCTTGCCGGAAAAAAATAGGTGAATTATGTTCGGAAAATGTTTAGAAAGGGGAGAAAAAAACGAAAGTATAAAAATCGACTAACCTAACAAATCATCCATGTTTTCAGGCTCTATAGAAGTTGGAGATCTTAAAGTTAACAGGATTCCTCCAAAACGTTCTGATCAGCCTGATGGATCTTCTCAGTTAACAGTTTGGGTTCCACTTGTGGATCATCTTCATCTAGGTCCTCGAGGATAACTTCAGGATTATTCTCACATGCACTCGAGGCATATGGTAGAACATTTCAACCTGCTTTTCTTGCAGCTACATGCGCCGCAACTGCCTTTTCTACAACTGCAGGATATAAGCTTTAGAAGCTTTGGTGAAGTGGAAGGTTTCAAACTAGTAGCTAACTATACTACCACCAAAAAGCTGGGAATCAATTTTCTCTTTGCTTGTATGGTTGCAAGATAAAAACATGACTTTGAATGCTATTAAACATCAATGTTTCATCAAGTCCACCACGCAGCGTCGCATGTTCTGGGGCAGACCTATCCCTCTCTCCCCAATAATCATACACCATAATGCCACATATCTTATTTGTTGCAAATTTTGTCTACTTTCTGGATACTTATTCACTAAAACAATACCAAAAATTGAATTAAAAAAGAACTATTTTGGGGGTATTTTACTATAATTTGTGGGGGTTGCGAGGGGAAATTTTGGTGAGAAGTTAAAAATTCGGATTCAGCAACCCAAAAAACATAACCTTATAGGGAAAGTTCAGAAGAGAGACAGGAGAATGGACATAAACAATGCGAGTGGTTAAGCAGAATTGCGCAACTTAGTGCATGCAGCACCGCAGTGTATGTTCCGAGGCAGGCCCCCGCCTCCCCATTCATCCTACGTCATAATGTCATATTTTATTTGTTTCAAATTTTGTCTACAGCTGAATTTCTAGATACTTTTTCCCTAAAACAATAAAAAAATTGAATTTTTTAATAGAAACCTATTTAGGGGGCCATTTTGCCAAAATTTGAGGGGCTTGCCGGGAGAAATTTTGGTGGGAAGTTAAAAATTCAGATTCAGCGACCCAAAAAACATATAGTAAGCCTTTTTCCAGAACTATCTAAGTAGAGCCCCTATACGGTCTCTATTGCCTGGACTATTGTGACAGAACCAGGAAATATTTCCATTTAAGACATGATTCCATTATAAGGTAGTGTTTCTGTTCAAGACATGATTCCTTATAAGCAGGTTCTGTTTTCACAGTTATTTTCTAAAATTGTTAAAATTATGCACTCTACAGTACATCTCTAGAGAGCATAGATGTAATACAGTAAAACCTGTGAAAGGGGAACCTGTGCTTAGCAGAATCCTGCCTCCAACAGAAAAAGTAGATAGCAAGTCTTAGTATATTTGACATGCTTTGCAATAAAAATCCTTTGCACAGTCCGAGTTGAACTACCTGGTGCATTAACATACATTTTGGCTAGGGATGCAACGGATATCCGGCAAATATCCGATATCCGGCATATCCGGCTGATTTTTCAATATCCGAAATACCGTCGGATATCCGAATCACAATCACCGGATATCCGACTTCTCTGCCGGATATCCGGCAATACGTAGCAAAACAAATATATAAGGATAAGAGAAATCATTTGACCCAAACAATGCCGAACAACTTTTGCTTATAATGCAAAATATGAAAGTAAGTCCACTATTCATGAGTAAAAGGTAATTCTCAAAAGTTTAAAGAATTGCCAGCTTTCCTAACATTGGTATTAGAACTCTTTATAATAAATTTAAGAATTTAAGTTCAATTTCTTTTAGAAAATTGTACCTTTACTTTCAGAATGTGAAACAAAATCTGAAATTGTTTATTAAAGTATGACTTTATTAATTTTCTTTCTCTCTTTTACGTTTAACAATTAAACAGGCCTATTTTTACTTTCTTCTATCTTCAATACAAGAAAGTATAGTAACTGAGATATTTTCGATTTCTGGTTTTTGGTGGGCTTAGACGTTTTAGGGGTCAGAGATCCCAAAACATGTTTATACAAAATGTCTGTCTGTCTGTCATCATACCATCAAAAAGTGTATGAAGTTATGCATAGAATTGAATCAAATTTTTTGTGAATGTTTTTGTTTTTGGCTATAGCCAGCTGGCCCTCCTTCAATATGGGAACATTCCACTGGAAGGGGGCGCTGTAATCGTGATTTTTGTGCCATTTTCATTATTGCGCCATCAAAAAGTGTATGAAGTTATGCATAGAACTGAACCAAATTTTTTGTGTATGTTTTTGGCTGTGGCAAGCAGGTCCTTCTTCAATATGGAAGCATTCTGCCAGAAGGAAGTGCTGTAATTGCGATTTTTTGCGCCATTTTCATTATTGTACTATCGAAAAGTGTATGTTAAATATGTAATCATAAGTTATCCATATAATTGAACAAAATTTTTTGTGTATGTTTTTGGCTATGTCCAGCAGGTTCTCCTTTAAATTGGAAATATTCTGCCAGAAGGGTGCACTGTAATAGTGATTTTTGTGCCATTTTCATTCTTGTACCATCGAAAAGTGTATGAAGTTATATATAGAATTGAACCAATTTTTGGGGGTATGTTTTAGGCTATGGCCAATTGGTCCTCCTTCAATTTGAAAATATTCTTCTGGAAGGGGGCGCTATAATAGTGATTTTTGTGTTATTTCCATTATTTTATCATCGAAAAGTATAAGAAGCTAAGTATTGAATTGAACCAATTTTTTGTGTATATTTTTGGCTATGGCCGGCAGTTTTTTTCTTGAATTTGGAAATATCCCGCCAGAAGGTGGCACTGTGACAGCATTTTTTGTAAAATTTTCTCAATTTTTCGCAGTTTTTTGTACTGTATATTGGTGGCTCGTGAAGCCATGGGAACTTCGCATCCTGCTAAGCTGGCTATTCACAATCAGCTGATGTACAGCAGAATAACGAAAAAAATTATTGATTTTAATAAATATCATGATCGATAGGACCGGGCGATGTAGAAATTTCTTAAATCGATTTATCATCCATCTAACATCGCGATTTAACACCGATTTTACATTTTAGAATATGGAAGCTTATTTTTTAATTTTTAGTAACAAAATATGGTCTTTATGCAGTCCCGTGTATTATTTAGTATAATTAGCTTTTAATTTTTCAAATACCTTTGAAAAGAGTTATATTTTACACATAAAAATAAAAAAAATTGAATGCCCCAAAACACTAGTTTTTTTTTCCCATTTTTAAAATTAGTGACCTATTTTAATACATTTTATAAACTACTTCCCCTAGCCCACCCAAATAGCACTTCATTGCTAACAACCTACACACACTTTTTTTTTTACAGACACAGAATTAAAAAGTTATTGAGGTAAAACAGAAGCAAATTCAAAGAATTTAACTGTTCATTTACCATAATGAGAAAAGTAATTAAAAAAAAAAAAAGAGGGGAGATATGAGAAATAAGGTGCAATTTTGTATCTTTTTAACTTTTAGATTGTAATAAGATTTGTTTAGCATAAATGCTGACATTCATATAGCGGATGGAGAAGGATTGAAAGCGTAAGCCATGGAACACATTACTGAAACTGCTGATTTTTTTGCGGCCATTGCAACTCTAAGATTAGAAATAAAATATAATCTTAAAATATATCTCTTATTAATGATAACAAAATGTCAAAAAAAGCAGAAAATCACAGATCTGCAGAAGAATCTAATTAATGCCCCCTCCACCCCTCCCTCATTCTGCTGTAAAAATCAAGACTTGACTCATTGCAGAACTTTATTAAAGTATTTTTAATTAATTACAAAATCATAATAAATTAAAACTAAAATATTCCCATAATGCCCAAACATATGAAAATTAATTTTTCATCAAAATAATGCATAAAAATATAAACTAAAAATGGATGAAATTAGATATAAATAGTGAATCAATTTCAGCAAGATACTCAATCCATGTGGCTGGCATTGAAATCTAATGTCAAACTCGATGCATGACTATTTTAAAATTTTTAAATTAATTACAGAATAATAGAAAATAAAGAATATGTATTAAAATATCACCCAAACGTGTGAAAAATGAATTTTTCATTAAAAGAATGCATAAAAATAAAAACTGAAATTCGATGAATTTGGATTTTAAATATGAAATTTTACTCTTTTTTTCAACCATAAATACTTGATCAATTTCAGAAAAAAAGAATCTTATTAGCAAAAGAAAAATATTTCATGCGGATCACGGCCAAATCAGGATACACAAAACAATGCATGACTATACTTTAAAATAGTTTCATTAATTACAAAATAATAGAAAATAAAAAATATATGTTAAAATATTACAAAAACATGTAAAAAATAAATTTTTCATCATAAGAATGCATAAAAGTACAGACTGAAAGTCGATGAGTTTGGATTTTGAATATAAAACTTTTTTATTTTTTCTTTAATCATATATAAATACTGAATCAATTTCAGGAAAACAATCTTTTGAAACAATGCAGGATTCTACTTTAAAACATTTTAATTCATTACAGAATAATAGAAAATAAAAAATACGTATTGCAGTGTTACTCAAATATGTGAAAACTTAATTTTTCATCAAAAAATTGCATTAACATATAAACTGAAATTCGGTGAATTTGGATATTAAGAATTAAACATTACTTTTTCTTTTCAACTTTCCACCATATAAGTTCTTAATTTCTGAAAAATACACATTCCAATCTCGTAAACTCTGAATCTCATTTACAAAATAAATAAATAAATATAAATTTTTACTTAAATCATCTTTTCTTAAATTGGTGAGGATTGAGGCTCGATATTTTCTTAAATCGGTTCGTGCTAAATCGATTTAACACCAGCTTGTCTTGTTTTTCTTAAATCGGAAAGTGTTGTGGCTTGCGATGTTTGCTTAAATCGGATCCTCCTAAATCGATTTAACACCAGCTAGCCTTGTTTTTCTTAAATCGGAAAGCATTGATGCTTGCGATGTTTACTTGAATCGGAGCATCCTAAATCGATTTAACACCAGCTTGCCATGAAAGCGGTAGACACATCAAAATAGATAAATCGTTTTTCCGATGTTAGCTCTGAATCAGTATTTTGTTTAAAATCGATTTAAAGCCAATGCCTAAATCGCGATTTAAGACACTGGCTAAATCGCGATTTAAGACAATGGCTAAATCGCGATTTAAGAGAATGACTAAATCGCGATTTAAGACATTACCTAAATCGCGATTTCCGATGTTAGCTTAAATCGATTTAAGACCAATGGTTAAATCGGATTGCCGATGTAAGCTTTAAATCGATTTAAAGCCCAGGCTTAATGATCGAGATTAACATATTCTTATTTTGATTAATTGACGAATAGAAATTTTAGATCAAAATCAAAGTTGGTATAACTTTGAACTAATAATATCGAAGTATTAACATTTGGAACTACTATTTGAAATATTAAGATGTATGAGATAGAAAAAAGTTTTGGGATTGGCACATCCAATTAGTTCTTTTTGTAACTTCATTATAAATAAAATAATTAAAATTAAAAGTAATTTTCTTTTTACTTATAAATATCACAGTAATTTAACTTAAAATAAAACTAAATGTGACTCAAAGAAAAACAGTATTAAATAATTAAAACAGAAAAAAGACATCAACTAAACCTATATTTGGAGAAAATAACTCTTTAATCATGGGTAATATTAGTAGATATTTTATGTTTCTCTCTATTCTAAAAAAAAGTAACTACCGCTGTCACCGCCGCCGCCGGTTTTGAATTTTTTGTGACAGGAGGTCTTTCTTCGTTAATATTAAGAGAAATAATGCATACAAAAATATGAAAATCGGTAGTATAATACAGAAATGTTTGATAAACACGCTGAGGCAGACAGTTTTCAAATCGAAGAATTATTTTAAGAGATATTTAATGCTAAAGTTGGACAAAATCGTTCCACTAAAAAAGTTTTATAGGAGCAAAAACTATTCATAGGAATTTAATCATTTTGAGATCATTTTATACGTTTGAAGTTCCCGGTGTGCAGACTGTTTTTCTTTTTTTAATTTGACTAATTTTTTGAGGTTTTATTTCTATTTTAAATTCAAATTTTCAGCATTTCTAGAGATATTTTTTACAGATTTTAGAAAGTGATATTAATTTAAACTGTTGCCAACAGTATAAACAGTGGAAATAATAATGTTTGCTTCAGAAAAAAAATATATATATATATATACTTGTAAATAAATTAAAAATTTATTTACACGTGACTATTATAAACAGAAAAAAACATTTGGAATTAGAATTAAATAATTATGTACAAAAAGCAGGAACTTATTAAAAATTACGTCATAAAAATTATAATTACACGTGAATTTTAAGAGAGAAAGGAATTTGTAAAATAATAAATTTATTAACATGTGTTAGAAGTCTTAAATAGGAGAAATTACGTCATATTTACGTCACGTTACAGTTATTACATAAAATGAATACAAAATAATATTGCAAAAAGGTTTAAATTCAGAAATTGCGCTAGACATTTTGTTTGATATTTTGAGCGGATACTTTTCAACTATTTTTGTTAGGAAATCGCAAATAATATTTCATTTCTAACACAAGCATCTTCACGTGAATATTAAAAAGAGAAGGAATAGTTTGGTCAAAATTACGTCAGATTAAAAACGATTAATTTAAAAAGTCTTATTTAAAAGAACTTTCTTTTCTCTTTGTTAAAAAATACCGGGAGACAAAGACTCTGTTTACTTAATTCCTTTTATATTAGCTTATTTTTAAATGTTGTTACACGTGTCTACGTCAAAGACGAAAACAGCGATTGACATATATATTTTTGGTACTACTTAGTTATCCCGTCGACCAAAAATCTATCATTCGCCAAACTATAAGATTAAATGCCAATAATGGTTGATCGTAAATGTCACATTAACTTGACTTTAAGCAACTTACACGTGTCTATGTCATCAAGTTATTTTTATTTCGACGTTTTATTTGTATTTTTATTAATGTTGCACTAATTTATTTGTTCTTTCGTTATTTAAAATAAAAATTATGTCAATTTATATAATTTGCGAGTGCTTTGGCGATTTATATAATTTGGCGAAATTGGTCGACGGGTTCATCAAGTAGTACCGCAGCGGATTTGGCCTTAAAATTCCCCATTCAAAGAGAAATGAATAGAAATCTGTTTATAGGGAGATCGCCACTGTTTTTTAAATTATAATTCAATCTTCCGAAATCTTTTGAAAGCCGATCAAATTAGCGTACTTTTAGAGTCTGCGGTGTCTGAACGGGGGTTGACGAGCGTAGCTCGTAGGGGGCAGAGCCCCCTAGTAAATTATAAAAAGAACATATGTATTTCTTTGTGAAAATACTCTACAATTATAAGCCTATATTTATTGGCTAAAATTTGTTATACAAATTATTAGCATTTCATTGTACAAATTATTAGCAATTATCAATATAGTCAATCCCATATCCAAATCCAGCAGCAATTATCAGCATTTCATTGTACAAATAAACAGAATATTTTAATGTTTAAATTACATTTTTTATACAACATTATTAATATACATTACACGGCTTGAATGGCAGATACATGTCTTGAATTTCGGGATGGGATGGCAGGATTCGTGCCCTAAAGAATATTGGGGGTGGGAGGCTACTGTTTCGAAAAAATCATTTTCCGAAAATGTTTCTTTGTAAAACGATGATGAAGTGTTGGGACCGACTGACAAATTTCATGATATTTTCCACTATCGATTTGCAGATTTCACAGTTTCTTCTTACAACAAATTGACAAAATTAGTGTTTGTTTTTCTGCATCTGACCAAAAAAGTTTGCGATTTTTCTCCTCGACCGACTGACGAATTTCTTGATTTTTTCCTGGAGGCCGATTGGTGAATTTCATAAATTTTTTTTCGCAATCAATTGACAAATTTAGAAATTTTATTCTGTGACCGATTGGCAAATTTCCCTGTTTGTTCTTGTGACATACTGATGAAAGCAATGATTGTTTCTCTGCATCTGATTGAAAATTGTTGCATTTTTTCTCTGCGACTGGCTGAGGAATTTCACTGTATTTGCTCATGACAGACTGGCAAATTTCACGATACTTTTCCATGATCGATTGACGAATTTAGTGATATTTTCCCACTTTCAATTTCCCATGAACTTCAGTTTTTTTCTCGCAACCAATTGACAAATTATTTTATTTATTTTCACCATGATTGACGAAATCAGCAATGTTTATTTCTATGACCGTTTTACGTATTTTGCGATGTTTTTCCTGTGTGCCCGAAATTGGAATTAACTAAAAGGGCAGCAAAGGCCACCGGAGACTAAGCTCTACCAAATTGGACAATAGTCAGCACTAAACAAAATGAGATTACACTTGTGGTGCACATGAAAAAAAAAACTTTGAACTTCAAAAAAACATATTTAGAAACAGCAAACTAGTTGTTTCTCGCAATTAACAGAAATTAGGACATGACTTTTTGAAATCAACCTTTTCTCGTGTAATAGAAGAAACCAATTGACTATTCCCTTTTCAAACTTTGGATATGGATTTAAAATTCCAATGCATAGAACATAGTTTAATTAACGAAAATACCAGGGTTTTGAATATAATTCCATTAAGGATATAATAAAACAAATTTGTTCAGAAGTGACATACCATCACCAATATGCATTATTCATGTAAGTTAAAAATTAATGCACATCAGATTTTGCAAAGTTTCCTAAAACTTTTTAAGAGAGCATAACCATGTGTTTCCGATAATTTCTAAAGTTATAAAAGTCGTTCTGTGCTGTTTGTCAAAAGTTTAACTTGTGAAAGAGGCTAAAGTATGCAAAATGGAATAAAATCTAAATTAAGATATTCATTTAGCAACCCGACTGTTAATTGTCCATAACATTAGGTGAAAGTTGAAAAATAGACATGATATATATAAAGCTTGATTCTGTTCCTTTGTTTTAATAAAATAAAAATTTTGAATAATTATATTGAGTTGTTAATTTAAATTGTTTCAATGGTATTTTGTCATGTCTGTATAAATGTAATTATTTTAAGTAGCACATAAAAAATAACGGGGTTTAAAGATTTTTCTTTTCCTTTCTAACAGTTCAACTCCCCTGCATTTATAAATTTTGGGTATGAAACTCTCCTCCTGGGAAAACTTGAATTGCAAGCCCTGATATTCAAAGAGATATAGTTTTTGTAAATTATATTTCAATACATTTAAAATGTTTTAATGATGTGTGAAACATGTTTGTAATTTATTGTTCTGAGATGACATTCTATAGAGAAATAATTCACTGTATAACTAAAAACATATCTAGTGCCGGATATCCGAATCCGGCAGGTGAAGGAGCTTCGGATATCCGGCAAAATCAATATCCGGTGCATCCCTAATTTTGGCAACAGAAAAGTACACAAATGTTTGCCATGAGTGTAATGGCATCTCTATTTGAGATTTGAACCAAAATAGCACATACAAACTTTTGTCGGTCCCAGTAATTTTATTGGCAGCACCAATTCGGCCATTAAATCTTTGTATTAGATGTATGGAGTACACCTCTCTCATGTAACTATTCCAATCATTGTCACATTTTTACCCATATTCAGTCATCTGTCAGATCATTTTATGGATATCAGTTACTCTGCCCAACAGTACATAAACATTAAAAACAATTATGAAGCTCTAACCAATTTCCAACACATAGGTCTCTTTTTTTTTTTTTTTTTTAACAACATTTTACTTTAGATCTCCATAGAGTTTCATCATTAGTAAGATACAGTTTCATATCATGACCTTTTTCCCACAGTTGTTTGTTGGATAAAAGCACTTTATTTTGAAAAATTGAGATTGCTTCCATTTCACAGTACTATGTAAGGTAAATCAGCACAGATATCTCAGACGCACCGGGGTTGGTTTTTTTTTTTTTTTTTTTTGTGGCATTTTGGCAAGAAAATCTTGTTCTCGTATAATTGTTAGGTTCAGCTTGTGAAAACAGCATGTTAGAGTGTGTTCAGGCTGCACCCACGCTACGCGCGAGTTCAGGAGACAGGAACATGGAGGTGGGTAAATATCATGGATGGAATAACACGTAGTGTGTTCAGAAACAGATCATGGATGTGATTAATTATGGTACTAATTATAAAGATATTTTGTTGCAAAAGGAATGTGTGCTAGATGGCTGAATGGATAAGGTAGTGAACTCGAGACTAGGGGTTCTGGGTTCGAATCCTTCCAGTCCCACATTGTAATCATAATTTTTTTTTTGTTTTGTTTATTGGTTGTTTTATATTTTTCATAATGAATAAGATATTTTTGATGAAGATATATATATTTTTTTTTTATTATACAGAGGCACGTGTATTTTTATTATAATAATAAAATATCTATTTAAATGTCAGAAAATGAGGTATTTCGAGATGAAAGTTTTACATCTGAACGCCTTTTAAATATTTAAAGTTTCGTTTCTAAGTGATTATATATGTATATGTATAATGATATAAACATTAAGCAAATCCAAATGAAGAAATAATATACTATATTGTGCAAAAATATCCTTTTGCACGTAGGATAATTCCTTGATTTTCTTTTTTTTTTTTTAAATACTTTACGAGTGAATTTTTATCGAGACTAGGCTGGAAATCATATTTTACTTTGAACATTATAAAAATAAAATGTAATAGTTGTAGATTATTTTAACTAAAAATATCTGTAGATATATTTTTTAAAGAGATAAAATATATAGGTCTGCTGTCTAGTTTTGTAGTGAATAAAGTATGATTAGAATGTTTATAAGTTTTCTACTGAAAGTATAAGTAAGTATTTTGCTTATACTAACAGAATTTTGAATGCCATTTATTTCTCATGTTTTATGATGTATTTTGGTCTGTTATCCACACGGTATTAAAATATGCAATCATAAAATAAGAAATATATATATTAAAACCTTCTCTGAAAAACTGTCTAACTAACAGTGCAAATTCCATTGAAATCCATCCAGTATAGTAGATTACAAACAAATCTCATATGTTGATATCACAATCTTGGTTTACTAACAGCATTCTATTTATCACAGAAGTTATAAATCAACTGATAAATCATTTTTAAATAAATAAAAAGAAAATTGTTAAAAAGTTAAAATTTTTAGATCACCAGTTGAATTCTTAAATTGTATCAATCAACCTATCAAACAAAGCACAACCAATAACACATAAGCAGAAAACGCACAATCACGTGATCAAATCGCCCACACAATTTTTTTGAGCAGCTTGCGCGGAGTTTGTGTGCGGTTGGTTAACTAATTTTAAATGCTAAATGGGCTAAAGTAGATAAAGAAGGTCACGTGATGTTTTTCCCGACTATTTTAAATTTTATCTGAGTGAACATAGGCATGTAGTCCTGTTACGAAAACCATCTTTTGGAAGGATAAAGAAATATAGTCGTTGGTTTTACCTTTTTTGAACCATTAAAAATAATGAAATAACTGAATTGTGTTAAAATTCCTTTCTTCGATAAGACCTACTCCATGACATAAACTTCTGAGCGTGCGCGCGGCGCGAAATGCACCTCTGAACACACTCTTAGTTTTTAGGGTATTACTTAGTTATCCTGTTGACTAATTTCGCCAAATTATATAAATCACCAAAGCTCTCGTCAAATTATACAAATTGACATAATTTTTATTTTAAATAAAGAAAGAACAAATAAATTAGTATAATATTAATAAAAATACAAATAAAACGTCAAAATAAAAATCACTTGATGGGTGCTATACATATATAACGTTATCATTTTAAGGAGGGGGGGGGGGAGGAGGAAGGGGTCTGACACATGATATAAGATATCTCTAGGGGGAGGAGGGGGTTGTCTTTTGATAATGTTATCATTTTTTATCCATTTTTATTTTTAACTTGGTCTTTACATCAAAATAGTATGTTATCTTTTTAGTATGTTATCTTTTTAGTATGTTATATTTTTATGAAAGAACAAAGTTATTATTAAAATAATTAAATGATTATAAAATATTTAACTCCAAAATATAGAATGCCCCAACGTTTGGCATTCCAGAACAGATGTGTTATTATCCCTCTATCCGCCATCTTGGATTTTTTTTGGGCGTGAATTAAAAACTGTTTTTTAATTAATAGTTATAATTATTATATTCCAGTTTTTTTAATATTATATTAATCTATCAACAATATTTAACCATTGGCGACATTTACTACTTGGCGGAAAAGGACTTTTCACGCAAGAAAAAAATCCAAGATGGCGGATGGAGGGATGATAACACATCTAAGCCGACATTATTGTTGAATGCATTATGTAACAAAAGCTATTATTAAATACTTTCAAATAGCAACTATTTCTTTTAAGCGTTATTTGATATATAAACTCATATTTTATTGATTTCTCTTCATTTGAATCAATAAAGTATGCAAAAAATAAATGTAACTATTTCTGTATACAACTCTAAACAAAAGAAAAAAGTTCCAGTGGTGGTGGGGGGAGGGGGGGTCGAGGGATGACAACGTATATTATCATAAGGGAGGGAGGTGGTCCAAAATTACCAAAAAGTTGATAACGTTATATATGCACAGCCCCTAACTTGCTTAAAGTCAAGTGAATGTGGCATTTACGATCAACCACTATTGGCATTTAATTTTATAGTTTGGCCACATGAAGCAAAATCTCGCCAAAATCAATGGGTTACCCAGACATAAAATTGTCATTTTGGCGCCAAATAGGGGACATACCCCGGTGCATCTGAGACATTTGTGCGGGTAAATCAAAGATTTTTTTTCCACATTTATAAAAATAAATACAGGTGAGTCAAGAAAAAACAATACAACATACACTTTTAAAAACCATTTGAAATATATTCTGAAATGTCAACGAAAAAGCAATATGACAGTAACATAAAGATAAACAGGTGCTGTTTCTTTAGGACTGCAAACCATTTCTCGAGATTTTACAACATAATGTGGCGATATATCTCTGTCACTTGACGATTATAACAAAGAAAAAGAAGTAGCCGAAAATTGCACCTGTGTAACAACTACATATATAAAAATTCGAATTTGTGTTATAATTAAATTATTCTTTTCACTGCGTACAATTTTTAAATGACAGAAATGAGTATTTTAGATTTTACACAAGATTTTGCCTAACGTATTTTATACCTATTGTATCAATAAAGAAACATATAACTTATAATAAAAAATAATAATTATGAAAACCTTATAAGCCGTGAATAGTTCAGTGACTGTAAAAATAATTTTTGACTAAAATTTCGTGAAAATTTAAAACATCGTAAAAATGTCATGTTTCTAGTGTGTCACCTTAGTTACAACCAGAATCGCAATTTAAATTTTCAATTGCTCTCACAAATCAATTAAATAAGATTAAGAAAAAGCTACTATAAGAAGAAATTCAAACGATTAGATTATCGAGACTCTGCACACTTCAATTAGCAAAATATTATATGACTTTCGAATAAAAAGTGGAGACGGGAAAAAAAACTAGCAGACAACCAACGAACAACAAAATAACAGTTAACACGTTTACAGTTAAAAGTGTATATGCTGTTCATTCTTGAAATTTGTTTTTTTACAAACTGATTATTCCGTACATCTATAATAAATTCTGAATAAATATACAAAATGTTCAATATTTTTTTTCTTTCAGAATATACGTAATTTATATCTGTGTACTTTTAGGCCCGGATTCAGGTAGATTTTTCGGTGCTAGCCAAACGAGATTGACCAATCAGAAACCTGCATTTTGTGAACTTTTCCCTGTTTGCAAAAATGCAGGTTTCTGATTGGTCAATCTCGTTGTCTCGTTTCGCTAACAGCGTAAAATCTACCTGGAACTGAATGTAATAAACGCGACATCTAGTGACCAAGTAATCTGTTAATCTTATGCCGATGAATAAACTTAAATGAACCTCTTTTATTCCTAAATCTACTTTGAACCAAGTATGAATCATAACACGCCCCCCCCTTCTTCCGTTTGTCACTGATTTAGGTTTTTAAATTCGTAATTTTGGTATTTTTGTCTGTCTTGGAATGACACGAGAATATGATCATTTATTCAAGCTACTTATCATCGGAGATAGTGGTAAACTATTTATTACATTATAATGTATATTAGAAACACCATATTTTTCTAGAGATGTTTTATTTAAATAGCAAAACATACATTTTCTTTTCTTCACCTTATCACTTGTTTAATAAAATCATGCTCTTACTTGTATGTTTTAACTAGAACTATAGATTACTTATTCATTAATGAAATGAATATTCTTAAGATTTTCTTATGTGTCCTTTTTAGGTGTGGGAAAAAGTAGTTTATTACTAAGATTTGCAGACAATACGTTTTCCGGTAATCATACTTTTATTTGTTTATGAACAGTTTACACTTGTCAACGTCAAAGTATTTGTAAAAGATTATTGTTATTTTTTTTTCTTCTTCTTTTAGGTAGCTATATAACTACAATTGGGGTCGATTTCAAAATTCGTACTTTAGAAATAGATGGAGAAAAAGTAAAGCTTCAGATATGGGATACAGCTGGCCAAGAAAGATTTCGTACTATCACATCTACGTGAGCTTTCATTATTTCTTGTTAATCATTTTTGTTAGTGGTGGTTCAGTGAAGAAAATAATTATTATTAAAATTCATTTATTCAAAGTTAAAATTTTATATCCTACATTTCACATTCTTAAATTTTGTCTCCTTGCCAGAATATACTCTGAAATATAAAAGTGATTTTTTATATACTTAATATACAGAGGCGGAAGCGCAGATATCTGCCCTGGCCTGATATCAAGTTTTTAGGGGGGTGTCATTTTAATTTTACTCTCAGATTTTCACTTTTTTTAATAAAGTGCCTTTTTTTTCCTACTAAAATTTTTAGATCTTTCACGATCTAAAAATTTACCTATTAATTTATTTTAACTTCACAATAATTGCATTTTGTTGCGGCATATATAAGATTTGAAATGCAAATAAGCAGAGCTTAAGATTATTTAAGTTAGCAAATCTGTTGAAAGATATATAGGTGTCAAAATTTGTATCCTAGGGGCTATGCATATATAACGTTATCATTTTAGGGGAGAGGGAGGTCTGACAAATGATATCATAAGATATCTCTAGGGTGAGAGGGGCTTGTCTTTAGATATTGTTATATTTGATCCAACCAAAATTTTCTTTTTATATGTAACTTGTTCTTTACACCAAAATAGTCTTATCTATTTTTATGGAAATACAAAGTTATTATTAAAATCATTAAATTATTTAATTCCAAAATATGGAATACCACAAGGTTTGGCATTCCTATTCTTCTGTCATATGTGTATGAATAAATAATTCGCTGTTCGAGAAACCTACTTGAAATGATACTTGTGTTTACTGCTGTGATACAAGTTGTTTTTCTTTAGAATTTAACATTTTACAAGCCATTGCCAATTTTGTAGCAGTTTGTTATCCAAGCCTATTTCTAAGTTTGTTTTAAATCATGCTGAAATAGGAAAAAATACACTCAATGCTTGCTGATGAGGCTATGCAATGAAAAAGATGACATGCAAAATGTGAAATATTTTCTAAGTCACTATCTTTTCAGTGATTCCCACCATTCTGCTGGTGACCTTATTTGTGTGGAAACAATTTTTAACACTAATAGCTGTGTGAATCGCTGTTCTATCTTGTTGAAATATCCAGTCTCCTCCACCTAAATCTGTACCATAAGGAAGAAGTTTAGATTCCAACAATCAGATGTAATGTTTATAGTTCTGTCTAGCATTCAAAAAGACCAGACTCGTTCATCCATAATATGACTGCTAGCCAGACCACCAAACTTCCCCCTCCCATATCTCGAGTGGAATAAAATTCTTCCTCATTCTCGATGCAAAGCCAACAGAACTGGTATCCACCAGGACCATATATAAAGTCCATTCCGTGCTGCAAGACACGTGGTCTCTTGCCCAAGGTAAGCGGTTAACTACATGCATTTTTGTCCACTTAGATGGTGTTGTCCCTTAAAAATGAAGACTTTGGGCATTTTTAAATAGTTATACACAGTTTGACGTGACACATGTGTTCTGCTTATATTCGGTTGTAGATTATATTGATTCGGTATTATATTGTAGAATTTTTCTTTTTCTACTCTCAGATAACAGATAATGTCTCTTTCATCACGAGTCGTCGGTGTTTTAGGTCTTCATATCTTTATTTTTAGTACCGTGTCTTTATTTATAGATACTCTGGATTTCTAAGATAGTTTGATATTGCAGTTTTACTAACATTAAGCAATTTAGCAATCTCTCTGATGCTTTTTACCCTTTTTACTTACCCATCATACGTAGTATAGGCTAAGTCTTGTAATCGTTTTAAAAATAAAATAAAAAAAATTTTTGACGGATTTATACGTTTCAGACACTGGAGATTCCATAAAACATATTTTTTGAAGAAAAACAATTTTGCCGTCCATCTGGGAGGTGTGTGTGTGTGTGTGTGTGTGTGTCTGTAAACGCTCTATCTCCCGAACAAATTGAAATGGGGACTTGAAATTTGGTGTGTACTTAGGAAGAAACAATGGTAAGAAACCTATTGAATATCAGTACCCTCGATTATCCGGAACTATTTTTTCGGACTCTCAAAATATTCGTTATGATAAAAGGTATACGAAAATTTTCGAAATTGTTTATTTGAAGGAGTGAATATAAAAGACAATAAAAAAACATAAATTTTGCATCAAGAATGAAGTTGATCAGATAATTAATTGCCGAGATATTTGTAATCCTGTTTTTCACCTTTTTCAATTTTTCATGACCTTGTATTTCATTCAAATTTCAATTCAAAGATATATTTTAACTGGAAATGAGACGCTTAATCCAACGCAGTAAACTGTTAGTTAATATGATTATAATTTTTCAAGTTATAAGGTTATTTTTTTACGCAATTCGGTACTACTTGATTATCCTGCCGACCCAAAAACTATCGCCAAACTATAAGATTAAATGCCAATAATGGCTTATCGTAAATGTCAAACATTTAATGCATCCCCATACCTATAAGGGGGGTTACCATAGGGAAGACCCTTTTCTCTCGCCAAGTTTGTCTCCAACTCGGCGACATAGCGCCAAATTTGGCGACCGAAAGTGAAGCCAAATTAGCAGTATCTCTAATATTTCGCCAAATTCCCATAGACTTCCATTGTAAACCTAGTGTTTACTTGCTTGCAGAAAATCAACAAATTGAGATATTTTAATGCAACAAAAAGTAATATTAGCTTAAGGGATTATATTAATTCTATTTAAGGGAGTCCAAGTAAATTAAATTAAATTATGAATAAAGTAACATGATACAATGCTTAGCATGTATCACATGTTTTATTTTCATATTTTATATTATGTATATCCATGATGGGTAAGTATTACGGTGGCCCCCAATGACTAGTTTCTAAATGCTATGGCTTGGCCTTTTTGAAAATTACTTAAAGGTATTCCTTTAGGCAATCAAAAAACAAAATAAAAATGAAGAAATGTATATATTTTTGACAAAAACAATAAAATAGTAATGATTATTTACCTTATCTATAGCAGAAGCGTCCAATAAATTCAGTTTTTCAGAGCTGTCTTTCAATTTTTTTTTATAGTGCGATAGGTAACTATATTCGGAACAAATGTGTTATTATCCCTCCATCCGCCATCTTGGATTTTTTTTTGGGCGCGAATTAAAAACTGTTTTTTAATTAATAGTTATAATTATTATATTCCAGTTTTTTTATTATATTAATCTATTAACAATATTTAACCATTGGCGACATTTACTACTTGGCAGAAAAGGAGTTTTCACGCAAGAAAAAAATCAAGATGGCGGATGGAGGGATAATAACACATCTAAGCCCTATATTCAATTTTCTATAAATTAATTGCTGTAGCAATCAATTTTTTATGTCATAACAAAAGGATGTGTATAAAATGATACCCTTAAAAATATCAGACCGTAAATGTAAATCACAATTAAGTAAATTAGGAAAATCGAGTGTCCTTCTATTTTTTTTACAGAGTGTAGATATTTTTTGACAGGAACTTGCATAGAATTATGAGGCAAGTACAGATTTTTATGGACCTGCTTTGTGCCCTGTATATGCCTATACTTAATATGGTCTCTTCACAGGCCTACTTGATCTTAATGCACAGTAAACTGTCTTCTTTCTTCTTGTACAGGTGATTTCATCTTAAACTTCTAGAACACGGTGTTTAAAATTTTCTTGATTTAATATTTCATTGTGTCTGCCGGTATAATGTTTGAAAATTGAAAAGTTAATTATTGTATTGTAAAAGTTTTTAATTATTGTGAATTATTTTTAATATAAGTTGTATTTTTTTCTTTTCTTCAGTTATTACAGAGGCACACATGGTGTTATTGTGGTGTATGATGTGACAAATGGAGAGTCATTTGCCAACGTAAAGCGATGGCTACATGAAATTGATCAAAATTGTGAAATGGTTAACAGAATATTAGGTATGTAATGTATAAAAAATTCAAATAAATTAGAAAAAGTAATTTTGTCAATAAAAAATATTATAGATTTAAAAGCAATTTAATGTTTTGATTAAGAAGCTGATGTTAAAAAATATTCTTTTTGTTTTACTAAGCTTTTTTTTTTAAAATCTAAAACACCAGGTTTTTTTCATAATTGTCCTGAGTTCTATCGAATCAATTTTAATAATTATCTTTTTAACAAAACTGTTCATTTGTAGATGAGCTTTCACATCTATTTTTAAAAATATTTCTATCTTTATATTACATTTTTAATTTTAAAAGATATTTATGAAAATATTTTAAGATGTTAACAACCTGGTTACGATGATAAAGTAAAATAATGCAGTAGAAAGAAGGACATCTTTATTGATGCCATTTTCTCCTAACACTAAAAAGAAAAAATACTTCAAATTGGAGTAGATGGTGTTTAAAACCATCAAGTACCTTAAAGACATTAAAAGTAAAATGTCATTTTTAAATGCATAATTCCATTCACTATTATTTCATAAAGTGATATTAAACACCTGTAGTTTTATATATTTCTGGAAGTGACATCATTTTCAGAGTTTTTCCTTCAAACCAGGACTGAAATTAGAAATTAAATCGTCAGTGGTAGAAGCGTTTTCACCTGTGGGAAGGACGTCTTTTTTTAAGAGACATTAAACTTGAAAAGAGCTAAATTTTAAATGGAGGTTTATTTTTCAATAAAAGCTTATTTTGGTGGTTAAATGTAATATATTGGAATACAGTTTTATTTAAATGTCATAATTTACATTTTTTTCTCCATTTTCCTGCCCAAAGGACTATTAATCTTTTTTTTTTTTTTTCCGACATTATACAAGGTCTTAGTTACTGAAAGGTGAAATGCTTCTGTAAGCAAGTAATGAACTCGTGTTTAAAAAAAAAACACTCATTTTCATTCATAAAACTGTTACATCTCAATACACTTGCTTAAATGATTATTAAATAATTTTTCATTCCGCTATAATCAAATTGAAGCCTAATTTGAGAAGAACGAAATGCTTCTGACAGTGAAAATGCCATCATGTTTACTAAAAAATGTGCATTTTCATTTGGAAAACTAGAGCCTTTTGCTACGATTGTATGTAATTAACATAATTTTGATTGGCCCATTTCCATTCATCCTATACCGATATTAGGACTAAAGTCAAGTGCTTTAATGATTTTCCTTCCTGCACGGAAAAGGGAGCTCTAATTGCAGAAAAGTCAGTAAAAAATTACATGTTTAAAGGAAACATGCATTTTCCTTTATAGAACAGTTGCATTTCAATATTGTTGTCTAAAATAGTTGTCTGTATATTTCATATAAATCTGGATTTTTTTTTTTTTTGTCATCTACCCTAATCTTTCTATCTAAGCAATTTTAATGTAAAACTGTTCGTTTGTAGATAAGCCAGTGCTAGCTATTTTTAAAATATTTAATATACTTTATTTTTAAATTTTGATTGGCATTTTATCTTTACTGATGCCAATTTCTCATTACAATTTAAAAGGTTTATTTAAATTTAACTAAAAAATGACATCACATTAGAAACATGCGTTTTTATTCATAAAGTTGTTATATTTTAATACTGTTGTGTCAAAATTATTTTCAATAACTTTAAGACACTAATCTATCTGAGAATAGGGTGAAAATGGTATCATATTTAAAAGGGTACAAGCATTTTGGCTGATAAAACTAAATATTTTACAATGAATGCATCTAAATGAAAAACATTTTTTGGAATTTTTTTTCTCACCAGTACCGAGACTAGGACCTCAAGTCAAGAGGCCAATAGAGTGTGAATGTTCACTAGGTTCTCAGTGGCAAAAAGAATCAAATTTGAAAATATGAAAACTTGAAATCTTGAAAATGTGATGCAAAAAGTTCAGCAAATATAAGTGATAAACTATTTATAGCAGTTCTTATACAGAGAGATCAGTGAAAAACTGGCAAACTCTCTGCGCTGCATCAGTTAGAGATCAGTCAGGTGTGTTTTTATCCACAGAATAGAATGAAATGCGTTCTTTCAAATCCCACAGGGACTTTTTTTTTAAAAAAAAAAGGTGCAAATTTTATAATTTCAGTATTAATTTTAAGTCCCTCAGACCTAAAGAGGCAAAAATTTTACATTTCAGCAATGCTGCAGGTTGTACAGACCCGAAAAATATGAGGGAAAGACAGAAAGAAATAAAAATGACTTTGCTATTTCCACATAATTTCAAATTCTGTAGACATGGCAAAATTTGGCAAAATTTTACTAATTTGCATTATTTCAAATCCTTGTACTTCTTAAAAAAGATGAAATTTATATAATTTTGGTGTTACGTTTAGGTCCCTACTGCATTTGGTTTTCAGTTTTCCTGAAAACTGCGAAATTCCCCGGTCTGTGATTATGTTATTTTTCTGTGAATTAGCAAAATTTTGTGAGAATATAGATTTTTTTTTTTCTTTTCGCATAATTCTTTAAAATCAGTATTTAGAAAATAAATATGTGTGAAGAAAAAATTAGAAGCAAAAAAATAGTTTTGAAACAGTTTTTACATTCCTCAAAAACTACTGATCATTGGGGGAGGGGGGGGGGATGCATACTTTGCCAATTGGTTGCAGATAAAATCGTAAATTTCTGAAATTGGACATTAAAAACAGCGGTGAATTTCAGAAATAATACTAAAAATAATCGTGAATTTTGTCGATTGAGAAAAACATATATGTTGGTTGCAGAAAAAATCACGATATTTGTCAATCAGTGGTTGGAAAAAAAAAAAAATTTCAAATTTAGCTGATCAGTCTCGGATGAAAAGAAAAATTAAATTCAGTCAATCTGTTGCACTAAAATTCGCAGGATTAGTCAATCAGTTAAGAATTTTTCACTCTATAGGGATAACAAAATTATTAAAAATTCTAGCTTGAAAAAAAATGTATGTCTCCTGTAACGATAATGTTTGATTACTGAAATTCACAAAAGCTTTTCATATCAATAGGACCCTTCACAAAATTTTTAAAATCAAAACAGGATCCTTCACCAAACTTTTCACCTTAAAAAAGGACCTTTCACAAAATTTTTTGTCTTAAAAATAGGCCTTTTACAAACTTTTTCAGCTGAAAACTAAACCTTTCACAAATTTAATCATTTAAGAGTGAAATTTGGCCTGTCAGCTAGGACTGGGCGATGTAGAAATTTCTTAAATCGATTTATCATCCATCCAACATCGCGATTTAGTGCTAAATCGCGATTTAACACCGATTTTACATTTTAGAATATGGAAGCCTATTTTTTAAGTTTTAGTAACAAAATACGATCTTTATATGCCCCCCCCCCCCCCTCCTGTATTATTTAGTATACTTAGCTTTTAATTTGTCAAATAATTTTATAAAGAGGTATATTTTACACATAAAAAAGCTTTGAATGCACCAAAACACTAGCTTTTTTTTTTCCATTTTAAAAATTAGTGACCTATTGTAATACATTTTATAAACTCATTCTATAAGAAGTAATATAAAAGAAAATGATTTTTTTTTTTTGTCTGACTTGTTATGCATGCTACAATCTAAATTCCTTAGGGGGGGGGGGGGGGGGGCTTTCCCTAGCCCACTCAAATAGCACTTCATTGCTAACAGCCTACATACACTTTTTTTTTTTTTTTTTTACAGACACAGATTTAAAAAGTTACTGAGGTAAAACAGATGCATATTAAAAGACTTCAATGATGAATTTAACTATTCATTTACCATGATGAGAAAAGTAGTAAAAAAAAGCGGGGGGGGGGGGGAGATACGAGAAATAAGGTGCAATTTTATATCTTTTTAACTTTTAGATTAAAATAAGATTTGTTTAACATAAATGCTGACATTTATATAGCGGATGGAGAAGGATTTAAAGTGTGAACCTTGGAGCACATCACTGAAATTGCTCATTTTTTCCGTGGTTGTTGCCATCCTTTAAGATTAGTAATAAAATATAATCTTAAAATATATCTCTTTTTAATGATAACAAAATGTCAAAAAAGCAAAAAATCGCAGATCTGCAGAAAAATCTAATGAATGCCTCCTCCAGCCCTCCCTCATTCTGCTGTAAAAATAAAGTTACTTGACTCATTACAGAACTTTATTAAAGTATTTTTAATTAATTACAAAATAATAATAAATTAAAACTAAAATATTCCCATAATACCTAAACATATGAAAATTAATTTTTCATGAAAATAATTAATAAAAATATAAACTAAAAATGGATGAATTTGGATATAAATAGTGAATCAATTTTAGCAAGATACTCAATCCATGTGACTGGCATTGAAATCGGATGTCAAATCTGATGCATGACTATTTAAAAATATTTTAATTAATTACAGAATAATAAAAAATAAAGAATATGTATTAAAATATTACCCAAACATGTGAAAAATGAATGTTTCATTAAAAGAATGCATAAAAATAAAAACTGAAATTCGATGAATTTGGATTTTAAATATGAAACTTTATTCTTTTTTTTCCAACCATAAATACTCAATCAATTTCAGGAAAAAAATATTAGTAGTAAAAGAAAAATATTTAATGTGGATCACGGCCAAATAGTGATACACAAAACAATGCATGACTATACCTTTAAAATAATTTTATTAATTACAAAATAATAGAAAATAAAAAATAAATGTTAAAATATTACTAAAACATGTAAAAAATGAATTTTTCATCATAAGAATGCATAAAAGTATAAACTGCAAGTCGATGAGTTTGGATTTTAAATATAAAACTTTATTATTATTATTTTTAATCATATAAATGCTGAATGAATTTCAGGAAACAATCTTTTGAAACAATGCAGGATTCTACTTTAAAACATTTTAATTAATTACAGAATATTGGAAAATAAAAAATACATATTGCAATATTACTCAAATATGTGAAAACTTAATTTATCATCAAAAGATTGCATTAGCATATAAATTGAAATTCGATGAATTTGGATTTTAAGATTTAAACATTACTTTTTCCTTTCAAATTTCCACTATATAAGTTCTTAATTTCTGAAAAATACACATTCCAATTTCGTAAACTCTGAATCTTGTTTACAAAATAAATAAATAAATATCAATTCTTACTTAAATCGCCTTTTTCTTAAATTGGATCCTTCTAAATCGATTTAACACCAGCTTGCCTTGTTTTCATTAAATCGTCTTTTTCTTAAATCGGAAAGCATGGAGGCTTGCGATGTTTGCTTAAATCGGATCGTCCTAAATCGATTTAACACCAGCTTGCCTTGTTTGTCTTAAATCGGAAAGCATTGAGGCTTGCGATGTTTGCTTAAATCGGATCCTCCTAAATCGTTTTAACACCAGCTTGGCATGCAAGTGTTAGATACATCAAAGTAGATAAATCTGTTTTCCGATGTTAGCTCTGAATCAGTATTTTGTTTTAAATTGATTTAAAGCCAATGGCTAAATCGCGATTTAAGACAATGGCTAAATCGCGATTTAAGACAATGGCTAAATCGCGATTTAAGACAATGGCTAAATCGCGATTTAAGACAATGGCTAAATCGCGATTTAAGACAATGGCTAAATCGCGATTTAAGATAATGGCTAAATCGCGATTTAAGATAATGGCTAAATCGCGATTTAAGATAATGGCTAAATCGCGATTTAAGATAATGGCTAAATCGCGATTTAAGATAATGGCTAAATCGCGATTTAAGATAATGGCTAAATCGCGATTTAAGATAATGGCTAAATCGCGATTTAAGATAATGGCTAAATCGCGATTTAAGATAATGGCTAAATCGCGATTTAAGACATTGGCTAAATCGCGATTTCCGATTTTAGCTTAAATCGATTTAAGACCAATGGTTAAATCGGATTTCCGATGTAAGCTTTAAATCGATTTAAGAGTTAAATCGATTTAAGGCCCAGGCCTACCTGTCACTTTTACATATATAAGAAAATATATGTATTTTACATACATACCTTCTTAAAAACATAAAGAACCTAAACATAACGATCATTTTAATTCACAAAATTAGGACTAGATTTTTCACAAATATAAAAAAACTGTTCACAATTTCACAAAAACAGCACCCTGAGAGATAAGTTTGGCCAGAACCTTTGTAATACTCAAGTGGAAAACAGGAAAAAGAAATTGACCTGTGTAAGAACAAGGCTAAATTTGCATCTCTATCTCTGTCTCTCTTTGGAAAAAACAAAAAAAACTTGCTTTTGTTTTGTTTTTTTTCCCTCTGAATACTTAGCGACTGAAATGTGATTGGTTATGAGGTTATGACTTTTTTTCGACTGTTTTCAAATAGCTAACTGTCAGTCATATATACAGTTTGAATTAAATCTGGTAAAAGTGCTTACCTTATGATTTGTACTTGTTTCATGAATACTTGGAATGAATTTTCTTACTGGTTATAGAATTCACTCTCCATATGTAGGAAGACAATTTGCACTCTTTATTTGATAAATCCATTGAGTTTTCAGTGAAATTAATGTAAGTTTATGAAGTTATGTTTTTCTGCAATTGTGTATATCAAACAATAACAAAAATTATGCTGTTCTTATAAACGTTTGTCATTGATTTACAGCATCAGTTTTGATATAAATTGATATTGGTATTTTGCATCGATAATTTTCAGGGTTTTTCAGTTTGAGTCACAATTTATTTTCTCATCTGAATACATTTTCTTTCAAATCCTTGCTATTTGGTATGTCTGATTTTTCTGTTGAAATTTGAAACACTAAATGAGCAATTATGATCATTTCTGATGAAATTAAATATTCTCAAGACAGGTATCTGATGTTGCTTTTCATAAGAAGTTCCTGGGATTATTGAACCTATATCAATTGAGTCTTTACACTTTCATTGTAGAAATTTCTGTGTGTTGTAAGGTGAGGCTTCTCTGAAACTGCCAGCTTTCTAAACAAGTTACAAATAAAACAGAAAAACCTATATACCGTAAAATCACTGTGTTTAAAATAAAATACTTTGCTAAATGGTACACACATTAAAAATATACAATAAAAACATTTCGTTCAGCTTCTGCAGACGTCTTCATGTTGACACACAAGTCTAAAATCTTTCAAGAATGGAAAATCACTGACGACCTTGTCTAGAGGGCGCACTAAACGTCTCAAAGTTGCCAAGGCAACAAAAAGGAGAAAAACCAATCCAGCTATGGTAGAGGAGGAGGGGGGGAGGGGGAAAATGGAATTGACTCTAAACCAGTTTATAATATATTGTGCCAAATTTTATGTATGTTGTAGGATAAATTATCATTACAGGTGTGCTGTACAAGCTTAACAATCCTAATGGATTCTAAAATTTTGTTTAAGTATGGATTCATGCATGGAATAATGATTCTTGCTTCTTCAAAGATAACTCTGCTTCCCTCATTATCAAAACAAAGTCTTGCGAGAGCCGTATTAAGTTTAGATTGTGAAATATCCCGCTTGTGCTCTTTCAACCTTTCTGAGAATTTTCTTTTAGTTTCGCCTATATACACTAATCTTTCATTATTTGGGAGGGTAATCAGAATTTCATACACCCCAGATTTTTGATGATTCATGATTTTATCAATATTATTACTAACAATTTGAATCAGGTAAGGGGGGGGGGGGGGGGGGGAGCTACTAATTTTATATTGAATGATTGAAGGATCTGCTTTAATTTTTCATATAAGATGGGCACATAGTGCATACAGACCTGCCAACCTTTGAAAATGAGAAATCGTAGCACACAAAATTTAAACTAATCTAGAGGTTGGTTTTTCGTGTTACACAGCCATCTTTTGACATTCGTAAAAGGTATAAGGTTTCAGTCTTTCAACTCAATATAGTAAATTTTTTCCTCAGAAAATTTCTATACGATTTTTAGAGTTTCATTTCGTTTCGTGGCTTTTTTTTTTTTTTCTTTAGATTTGTAAAAGGAGCCTGGTTCCATTTTTTTTAGCCCAGTGCAGTAAATTTTGACGAAATTCGCGATTTTTTTCCTGCGATCATTTCAGGATATTCACAATTTTTCCACAATCGTAATTCACATTTTTCTATCACGATTCTTTGTTGAAATCCGCACTTTTTGCCATGAACTTTTGACGAAATTTGCATTTTTTACCACGATCCTTTGTCGAATTTTACGTTTTTTTCCGCGATCCTTTTGACGAAATTCGCGTTTTCTTTCTGCGATATTTTGACAAAATTCACGTTTTTACCACGATCCTTTGACAAAATTTATTTTTTTTGCGACCAATTGATGAAATTGATTTTTTTTTATAAGGTCATTTGTCGAAATTCGCGGTAGTTTATCACAAATCGTATGATTTTGCACACTATTTCAAACCTTGCCCCTCAAAGAACTCCACCCCCCCTCCTTTCCAGAAATCCTTAAAATGGCACCTTGTTTCTAAGGAAGCAAATTCCTGTATAAGTATTTACAGAAACACGATTCACTCAAGGTTAATATACATAAAGAGAGTATTTTATGTTAAGAAGTTTGTTTTGCAGCCCGGATTTTTTTTTTCCATAAGCATTTTTTAATGTCCGAATTTTCGGACTAATGGCCAATTTTTTAAAACTTTCGGAAATGAATACTTTGAAATTTTGGAAATTTCGCAACAGCATCACTCCTGAAAAATATGCTGTGTGGGATAAAAATCGCAACTAGGGAAAAAAAATACGTTTGCGTTGTTTGCAAAAAATCGTAGTTTAAGACCGATTTTCGTAGCATCGTAGTTTATAGGTCCAAATCGTAGCAACTACGATTTTTTCGTAGCAGTTGGCAGGTCTGTGCATACTCCTGTACTTGATAGCTACAGTATTAACAAACCGCTGGCCTGACTGAGGGGCGTATTAAACTGCGAAATAATCCGGTCTGTCTTGAAGCTTTTATAACCATGATCTATTGCAACTTTTTTAATGAAATCAAAAGCTGACTATCTGAACAAATGTAGGCTCTTCTGATAAAGGACTGAAACGCAGCAATCTTAGTATTTAAAAGGTAAATTCGCACAATAAGGTATAACTGTATTCTCTTTCAAAGGTTTTGTGTAAACTGAAAAGGTGAAATGCATATTGCTGCGGCTAATCTGAATGTCAAGAAAAGGCAAATTCTCATCTTGTTCGGTTTCAAGGGTAAACTTGATGCTATTACTTAACTTATTGACTTCTTGAAGAAAAACTTGTAAATCTAGAAGAGGGTAAGTCCATAAGATGAACACGTCATCTACATATCTCAACCAACAAACTGGCTTCTGTTTAAATGAACTAAAAATTTCTCTTCCATAGGTCTGAGGGCAAACTCGGCGAAAAGACTTGAAACGGGCAAACCCATTGGTGCCCCATGAAGCTGTCTATAAATAACTCCATTACATATAAAAATATTACTGAACACAATTAGATTCAAACCGGCCTTTAGTGAAGTTTTAATCTCATCCGTTAAACCAGGGTTACTATCAATCAGTGAAAAAATATAACTTAAAACCTCGTCCATATCAATTGAAGGAAATAATGAAATGACGTCCAAACTTGCCATAACTGTATGAGCATCAAGGGGGTATTTTCTAATTTTATCCATGAAATCATCAGTAGAATCAATAACATAGTCAGAAACTGGTGGTATAGATTTTAAAAAAATAACATAAGCTTTCTCTAAAAAATAAGTAGGTGCGACACAACAAGAGGCAATAGGCCTAAGGGACCAATTACTTAAACCTATATACCGTATTTTATGGAAGAAACACTGCTGCGTTTACGAGTTTAAAAGTTTTTCCAAGTGGGGCGTTTGATTTTTTTAAAATACCAACTGAGTTTCCTTAATTTAAAAATTCATAAAAAAATTTAAAATCGGATTTAAATATTTTAAATAAAACTTCAGACATCTTAAGATATTAAAAACGAGGCATCCTACACTGCTCAGAAAACTTTGATTAAAATTAGGTCAATGTGACGCTGTCGACAAAAGTAGCATTCTGATGGATGTGGCGTTTACAATGGGTGCGGCAATTACGATATTTTTAAGCTTATTCAAGCCAATTTGAAAAGTGCGGTGTTTCTTCCATAAAATATGGTACTAACTTTTAGACTCCACTAAAAATATTGATCTTGAAATCAGGGTTGTAGTGGGTAGGTACCCGCCCAGCTGCCCGCTCGGGCTGGGCTTTTTATTTAAAAAAACGGGTTTTTTATAATCCTGATAAGATTGTTGTGTTTATTTAGTATAATGAAACTGACTAAGACGGAATTTCAAGGGACAGAAGAAAAATTCTGTGTTAAACAGGTTACCGTCTTAGCAAATATGGTATTCTTACTGTAAGGACAATGACATTTTTACATTTAAGACAGGATTCTGTTGTAAACAGGTTCCGTTATCATAGGGTTGACTGTATTTTATTACTGAAGATTATTATTTGTGAGGAAGGTGGAATCATAGTCCACATTTTGGCATTTTAATCCAATTAACCTGGGGAAAATTGCTCATTTAAGACTATGAAGTCACTCCCATCTATTAGACTATGAAGTGTTCACAAAGATTGTATTTGAGATCAGGATTGCCATTTATTTCGGCAATCGAATTCCTTGCACTTTCCTGAGCAAAAAATTAAGTTTTCCCAGACTAATTCCTCTGAAAATTTTCAAAATTTCAATGGATAAATTTTGCAAAGTACTAAAATTTAGTAAAATTCCTTGTTTTTAATACTCATTTTTAAATTCCCTCAGTTTTTCCAGTTTTCCCTATGCAGTGGCAACCCTGAAGATTGTTATTTGTGAGGAAGGTGGAACCATAGTCCACATTTTGGCATTTTAATCAAATTTACCCGGGGAAAACTGCCCATTTAACCTGGGTTTTTTACAACCCTGCTTGAAATGCTTTAACCCTCTGAGTCTAGCAAAAGAGTTGTATGTTTTATGTAGATATGTAAAGAGCTGTACATTGTAATGTTGTTTTATCGCTATTTTGTTTTAAATGCTAAAATAAAAGATAATTCTTTCAAGTTTAAAATTATATTTAAAAAAAACTGAATTACGAATATAAATGTAATTATTGAGAGTATTAATCATTGTACAATGTATTGAAAAGGCAAATCAATAGAATTATGTTATTTAAAATAATGCTTATATTGCTGTGAAATATGCAGATTAGGAAAAATATTAACACTGGCTTGTCCGTAAGACGCAGTGTTGAATTTAGAAATGTTTGATTTAAAAAAAACTATGTATTTTCCATAAAATAAAAAAAAATACTTTTAAATATTGACTCTATTATCTATCTATAATATGTTGATATTGAGTGTATTTAAAAGACTGTTATTTATAAATTTCTAATTTATTATAGTTGGAAACAAAAATGATGATCCTGAAAGAAAGGTTGTATTAACAGAAGATGCTCAAAGATTTGCTGAACAAATGAAAATAAAGCTGTTTGAAACAAGTGCTAAAGAAAACATTAATGTTGAAGAGGTAGTTTTATTTTATGTTTTTCCATACTGACTCTATTGGAAAGACTAATGTGTGCAATTATTGCATCTATTATGTGTTGACTTATTTGAAAGTCTGTATAATTATTGCATCTAATTTTAAATTTCATATTTTTATCCATGTCTTGAACCATTGCCATGAATCAAAATTTTGCAATAAAACTTCAACTAATTTCCTTCAAATTTTCTTCTCACAGTAATGATAGGAACTGGTTGGTGGCAATTAACTCTGGTTTTTAATTGTTTTATAGATTTTCTGTTAATCAAAATTTAGGGAGCAAAATATGTCTTAATCTTCAAGAGTAAACAAGAAAAAAAATCCTTTTTATAGATTATGAAACACTTTCGAACATTATGAGATTAAAACAACTCATGGAGAAACATGTCCTGAAGAATCAACTTTGCTTTTTTTGTCACAGTCTGATGTTCTATGTACCATATCTCCTAATCTGTTGGTCGTTTTTCGGTTTTAATATTCATGTGTAAATATGTTATTCAATTTAAAAGAGTTTGGGAATATTATTTGAGCTTTTTAAATATGACCTAATTTTTATCATTAAAAGTTTTTCTCGTCTAAAATACTTATTTTAGGCATTTTACCTGCATTGATGTTTAGTATTTGGGCATTTTACATATGACATATTTGTTCCCAAGTATGTATGCACTTTCTAATATGTATTTATTGAATAATAATTCATACCAAATAATTCAAAAGTAAGCCGATGCATTTACCTGTATTTATGCTGCATCAAGTGATGAAATATATAAACAAATTTGCTAGATGTGCTATTTTTATGCCAAGTGATTCACAGTATGACATCACATGCATATTGTCCACAAGAAAATAGTTTTAAATGTGTCGTTTTAATGTGACGTAATTTTCACTGTTAAATGCATTTTGCGTGTAATAATTTAATTATTTTAAAGGGTTTTTTTTTTCTGTTTTAACACGTTGAATGCCACATCAGTCACCAGTGACTGACACTGATCTTCCCGTTTAGGCTGCATCAGTCATCGGTGACCGACACTTATAGATTCTGTAACGGGAGTCTTATTTTGTGGCCTAAACAGAAAGACAGACAAAATAGACTTGGCATTCAACGTGTTAATATTCATATGTATTGTGTAAATATGTTATTCAATTTAAAAGAGTTTGGGAATATTATTTGAGCTTTTTAAATATGACCTAATTTTCAATTTTTAGCAAATTATAAATTTAGTTTTTATTATGGGGCTTACTCAAAAGTGATAGAATTTTATGTTGCGAGCCAGTGATCAGTGATGGTGCCTGCGCACCAGTAAATTCTCTGGTCACTGGTCCTTAGGACGAGTGACCTTTTTTATTCTAATACTGCCATTAAATGCATTTTCCATGTAATAATTTATTTTAAGATTTCCTTACTTTTTGAATATTCATGTGTAAATACTATTTTTATTATGTAATTTTCCCTATTTCCTGCTTTTAACATGTGATAATTTAATTATTATTTTAAAATTTAATTTCTTTTTTAATAGTCATGTGTAAATACATTTTTTATTTGAGAGGAAATATAACTCTTTGCACTGTTTTATAAAAAAAAAATAAGCTCAGTCTGCACACTGTTAGCTTGTAAAGTATATTATCCCTAGAAAAAATTTAAATTCCTATGTATAGTTTTGTTCTTATGAAACTTTCTTAATGGAACATGATTTGGGCTGGCTTTAACATAAATAGCTCTTAAAACAATTCTTAGTCATATCACGCGCTGAACAGACAAGCAATGAAAAAGCGTAAATAGAGACATTTCCCCTGAAGAAACCGGTTTGAACGCTACAGTTTGTCTCTTTGTGCAAGCTTTTGTCTGTTCAGTGTGTGATCTGCCTTAGATTTAAAAACTGTCCGCTTCAGTATGTTTATCAAACATTTCTCTATAATACTACCAATTTTTGTATGCAGTAGTTTCTTAATACAGTCGAACCTCGTTATCCTGACACTCTAATGACCAGAAAAAGTGTTGTCATAAGCGGAGTGTCGCGTAACCGGAGTTGGAGAAAAATGTTTATAAAAAATTGTATTTTTTATTAATTTGAGACAATTTTAAATTCATAACTGTTCTTTTAGTGTTAAACAAAATAATCACAAAAAAAAAAAATGAAAAGAATAAAAATCAGATTTATGATGACTTTGTTTTTTTATTGTTGCATGAAATATTGATGAATTAAGGTTTGTGTATCCCTAGCAGAGTGGTCACTGACATGGAAATATCAGGGAATTGTGTCAACCTGGAAATATCATGAAAATATCAAGGAAATTCAAACTAAACCTAGAAATTCATTGGAACAAATGGTAATTTTCATTACGATTGCGGTAATCTGAAAGGAAAAAAATAATCTCAGCTCTCATGTTCAGTCTGTTCCTAAAACCAGCTTCGACTGTATTTTTATGCCAGTCTTCAGACTCAGGCTAATGCTAAAAGTTTTATTTATACAAAAAAAAAAAAAAAAAAAAAAAAAATCCAAATTTCATTATTTGAGAAGCAGGAATGTAGCCTAAGTTTCTTACAGTGTTTTACAATCTTTTAAAGACTGAAAGTAAACTGAATTCAAGGGTCGATCCAGGCAAAATTTGGGACCTATTTAGGGCCCCTTCACAAAATTCTTCTTACTAAAACAGGCCCCTTCACAAAATTCTTCTTACTAAAACAGGCTCCTTCACAAAATTCTATTTTATAAAAAAATGTTCTTCATTAATTATTTGTACATTGTTAGGTTTTAAAATATGTAATTTACAGAAAACAAGTTCACCAGAAATGAAAACTTTAACAGAAGGACTCAAAGAAGTTATTAATAAATGCTTGGTGCAAATTTCAGTAACTGGATTTCACATTTCATTACAAAATGTTACTTTTCACAAAAATATAAATTTCACAAAAATAACTTCTACTTTTCACAAAAACATAATAAATTTCACAAAAATAACTTCTACTTTTCACAAAATGGGCCCCAAGAAAAAATCCCTGCATCGACCCCTGGAATTGTTATTAATGTACTCTAAAGAGAAATATTCTATCTGAGTTTGAAGCCTTTATACATGGTCAGTGTTAGTAACATAAAGGAGCGAGATATCTCTTATCTATCCTCTCTTTCTGTTTGAAGTCTTTTGTTTATTGGAAAACAGAACTCATGCCTTTCTGCCATAGTTGTACTATGATATTTTATAAGAATGAAAACAGAGACATTTACAGATTTTTGCCAGTGGTTGGATCCATTTTAAACAGATTTTCAGGAACATGAATATTGAGGCTTTTAAATGAAAATATTAATCTTGAAACAATTTTAAAATGTTATGCTATTAACAAATTCCTGCTGTGTACTTTGGGTATCGGTCTCTTCCAAAAAAAAGGAAAATTCTGAACTTATCTGTAGGATGAAAATGAACGATTGTTTATTCCTTGTACAAATCTATAATTGACAAAACTTGATATGAGAGTCATTCTCAGATAATGGGAATTTTTATGTCCTTGGCTAAAAAAAATGTGAAATAATCAAGTCAACTGTGAATGTTTGAACTTTTTTTGAGCATTTCTGTTTAAGCACTCACTACATTATGCTCTTTAAATGTGAAGATGAAAAATCAATATCTAAAAAAATTGTAAAGTTGTAAATGTCATTACCAAGACTTGTCCCAAGCTTCAAATTTATTAATTGAAACCTTTATTGTTAAGATTTGGAAAGCTTTAGAACCAATGATTATGTGGGTATATTTTCAGTCTTTATTTTTTACACATTTGACACTTTAGACAAAACAGAAAACATTTCAATTTAGAGTCATTCCATGTCAGTTCAACCAGACCTTGTGTAACCCGACCGACAGGGATTTGGATCAAACTTTGTGTACATATTAAGCCTTACCCTGATATGAACAAATAAAAAAAAAAATTCCTTCCTACACCTCATAGTTTGTGAGATATGGGGGTGTCCAATTTTTTTATTTTTCTCAAATCGCACATTTATGAGCTTGTCTTTGTAGACTGTGGTTCCATCTTAAAAAAATTGTTACTCTGGATCTAAAATCCAAATGTGCTTAAAAATATGACTGTAAGTACATCAAAAGATGCAGATTCTAATAAAAAATATGTAAAAAATTAATTTGTAGTTTTTAATGCCAAAAAATTAAAACAAAGTTGAAAGTTATGGTTATTTTTCTGAATTTTTGTCATATGACAAAAAAGGCTCTCCACAAAAAGGCAAATGAACTTTCCAATATCTTTTTCTTTTAAATAACAGTTTAAACATTGGGCTCTCTATTTATGAAATAAAAATGACTTTCTCATGGCTTATGCAAAAATATTGACTTATTTTGGTATGCTGTACCTATCAAGAGATAAAAATCTCTAACTTTGCTTATGGCACTTAAATAATTGCTGCACATTTTAAATTTTAATTTATTAATCATTCTGATTTATTTGCTAAAATGAACCCTTAAAATCAGACTGATTTATTTATTTTTACAACGGTAGAAAATTTATTCTGTATAGTATTGGTTCATATCACAGATTATCTGTGTTGTTCTCAATCTTATCGCATATGTTTGTCACATAAATATACATCTATCATTGGATTCAGTGGTATATTTTTATAAATACTTTCACAATGGTAGTATGTAAGGAATATGTACAATATTTAAAGGAGGGGGGATATTGTATTCAAAGATTTTTTTTCTCATTTTGCTCAGAAAAAAGAAGGAAAAACTCCCCCCCCCCCCCAAAAAAAGCACTTATTAAATAAATTCAACAAGTCATAGGAACCACAGTAATTATGTTAGTACCACAGCTTAAATTAGGCACAGATATATTTTTTTTCTTGATTGGTGCAATTTCCCGAAACAGGGCAAAATTTTTACATAAACTAGGAGAAAGACATCATTTTTATTAAAATTGAAATAATTAATAATTAAATCTAATACATTAAAAAAAATTGCTTATAAATATTTTTAAAATGTAGATTGTTGTAATTTTTTTATGTAACAAATAAAGAATTTATTAAATTATATGCACATTTTTTAAACTAAAAAATCAGAATAAGCATTATATTTAAAAGATTGAAATTCAAAAATAGAACTGAGCTAAATATAAATACAGAAATAAATGACGTACTTTTGCAGTATCACTTAGACTTTCTTTGCAACATTCTTTCTTTGTGCAATTTTAAATTTATATTTATTATGAATAAGCAACATTGAGAACCTTCTAATATATAGTTCAATTTTCCTATGTTACTGCAACTCCAAACATAGTAACATAACAAAACATCAGTATATAGAAGATCTTCATAATTTAGTATCTGAAATACTATTGTCTTTGTATTTCAAAATTGGTGCCCCCCCCCCCCCCCCCCCAAAAAAAAAAAAAAAAATTGTTAAATATCTCAAGGGGAAATTCTCTTCATTGGTAAGGGTTTATGAAAATTTGCAATTTTTATATTGGACAGACACCCATCACTAAAGTCGAAGACTTTCTTTACATAAGGAAATATCTCTTTTACAAATGATATCACTTCCTTCCATGTTAAACATACAAGAGTGGCATCATGTTGCATATCATAAAATGTGTATCTTCCTTGATGATAATCTAATACTGAGAGAAAGAGTGTACATAACAGTTGGATGAAGAGCGCAGCTTCTTTGTTCCAATGGTGACTTTAAACCTCATCTTGAATAAGAAAAGTAAAATTTTTGCTGGAATCCAACAAAACTAGTTGTTTGAGGGCCAAATTACTTTAGTTTTCTTAGGAAATTAGATTTAGCTTTCGTTGTAAAAGAGTGGAATAACATTTTCCAAATATTTTACTAAGCTTGTCGCAAATTCATTTAAAGGAACAGTGCTGCTAATACTGAATTGAATACCTAGAGTTATAATCCTCAAGTTTTTCGGTAATTCCTGTTTAAAAAGAGAATGCAACTCATGCAGATACACCCATTAGCAATCGCATCTGTGCATAGTACATTCTTAGCAATGCTAGCTACATTTTTTTCCAGCCATGATTCTTCAATATTCATTACAATTATAAAACTTTCAGTTGGTTCAATTTTTTCTGGACCTGTGGTTGTGGCTTTATCTTGTCTTATTTCTGGCACTGACAAGATTCTCTTTTCTCTCAGAAGTTGTCATATCTGTCTTGCAGCGTAATCAGTTACTTCAAAATCATCTATTATTTTCTTTTGCAGCACAAGGAAAATTAGATCACCCTTCTATTATGAGAAACAGCAGATTTGATTAACATATTCGAAAACACCTGCCTTTACTAAAAGTTTTATCCTGCCTTTGTCAGAATATGTTTATACAAGGTAGCTGTAGAAATATGTTTCATCCTGTAGAAATGAACTTAGCTTTGTTAAATATAAGGTATTTAAACTTAAAAAAAAAAAAAACATATTTAAAATGATTAAAATTATCCAAGATAATAAAACAGAAAGTTAAAAAAAAATGTTAAATACAAATAAAGTATTTTAATTCAAACACACACACGCAGAAAAAAAAATATTGAAAATGTGATTGGTAAAAAGTCATTCTTATATTTTCTTATTCTATACAAACAAAAGATTTTTTGTTTACAGTTATATTGTAAAAACAAAAATAAGAGATTGTTTAAATTTAAAAAATGCTTACAATAAAAGAAAATATATGAATGAATAAATAAATTAAACCTAAGGATTATGCTCAAAATTTAATGGAGGGGGGATAGACTGCAGTCATAGACTGTTTTTTCCCTGTTACATAGAAGGGGAAAAAAAAAAAGCAAAAACTTTAATTTGCAAAAGGAAGGAAGAAAGAAACATTGAATAATATATTCAACAAGCCATAGGAACCACAGCTGAAATTAGGCAGATTTTTTTTTTTTTTTTTCTTGATTGGTGCAGTTTTCCAAAACAGGGCAAAATTTTTGCATAAGTCAAGAGAAAGACTTCATTTTTATTTCATATCTAGAAAGCCCAAAGTATAAACTGTTATTTAAAACAAAAAGAAATTCGAAAATTTATTTGCCTTTGTGTAGAGCCTTTCCCATAAAGTCACGAAAATTTTGAAAAATAACCATAATTTTCAACTTTGTGTTAATGTTTTGATCCTAAATATTTAAAATTAATTTTTTAAATATTTTTTCATTAAAATCTGCATCTTTTTATGTACGTACAGTGGTATTTTTAAGATTATTCTCATTTTAGATCCAGAGAAACAATTTTTTGAAAATGGAACTTCAGTCTAAAAATACAGACTCAGAAATGTGCGATTTGAGAAAATTCCAAAAATTGGACTCCCCATATCTCACAAACTACGAGGTCTAGGAAGGAAAATTTTCTGATGGATTCACACCAAGATAGAATTAGTATATACACAAAGTCTCACTCAAATCCCTGTCAGTCGGGTTACAAAATATAAAAAAATTGGTTGAATTGACATGGAATGGCCCTTTATTATCCAGTACTTGTTTGTTATCTTATTGGCCACTTTCTGTAAAAAAGAAAAAGAAAAGTGCCCAGTTAATCTGATGGCATTGAGCTCACAGACTATTCACATTCACACTAATTGTATATTATCTTATTTCAAAGAATAATGCCCTCAAAAAATAAATTAAGGTCGATTAGCCCTCCCACACACACACACACACCCCTTTCCCCTCTTTATATTTAACCAATGAGCCTCCAAATCTCATCGGGGAAGTGCCTTATCAGAATAAACCAGTATACCAAATGTGAAGCAAATTGGATAGAAAAACCCATTTATCTAAATTAAGGGGGTATTGGCCCCCTGTTCCCCCCTTTGTACTTAAACAATGAAACACCAAATCTAATCAGGGAAGTGCCTTATCAGAATTAACCAGTATACCAAATTTGAAATAAATCTGATAATTCTGCATGAAAAACCTATTTATCTAAGTTAAGGGGAGGGGGATAAGCCCCTCGTTGCTCCCTTTATACTTAACCAATGAATCCTTAAAACAAATCAGGGAAGTGCCTTATCAAAATGAACCTAGAAAAAAAATGAAGCAAATCGGATATTTCTATCAAGAGTTATCGCGTTACAAAGCACATACGTACATATATATATACAGAACCTGCGGGCACTTTAACTCTCGGGCTTTGCTTGCCTGTGAGCTAAAAATGATTACCAGATTATATTGCCAAATAAACAAATTAAAGAATGTTGTCATTCCAAACTTTTATATGTAAGAATATTAAGGAAATTGGAGTTAAAAAATCTTTCATCCCTTCCCCGGTAGCAGAAAGTTCGAGACTGGAGACGACCGTCACAGATTTTTTCTCTTTTGCAGATTCTTTTTCATCGAACTTTTATTTTGCTTCATATTATGTTTAGCTCTTTATTACTTAATTCAAAATGTTAAGATTATTATTAATAACAATTTATAAAATGCCTAAAAACACTACAGGTAAGTGATTATTTGATTAATTAATGCTTCAGTTGTAAAAATATTTTACCTGCAGATTACATTTTGCCCCTGAAGTATCTGTCGCAGACTTTGAGAAATTTCTGCTACTGGGATCCCTTTAGGGTCGATAAAATGAGTACCAAGCTTGCTTGGGAATTAACACCGAGGGTCTCTTGTTGGGCTGACCACCCGGCCGAGGCACATGCAGCATAGCACCTCGGGGGCCCAGGGTCAAGTAAACAGAGTTGGGGTGCTGTAGCCCCTGATCCTTCATGGATCGTATAGCAACAGGTTTAGTTTTTTTTTTTTTTTTTTTTTAGAGTTAAAAAGATCACTGAAGAATAAGGTGCATTTATATGAGTATATCAAATTGACATACCAGAGATAAAATTTCATTCGTTTTGGCCAAAAGAATGTTTAGAATCATTGATGTTACATTATGAATGCTAAATTTTTGCTATACAATGTCTGAAATTAATGAAATCTGTTTGAAATTTTTTCAATGATTTCCTTTGCCTTTTGCAATTTTCTATATTATTTTATGGAATTTTATGCATATGCTAAAAAAAATGTAAGATTTTTGTTTAATTTTTATAATTTTGAAATAATATGCATGTCTTTTTTATCCTATTTTTTTTTTTTTAATTAACAGTTGCCTAATAATTGAATTTTATAGCATATCAGAAAGAGAAAATTAAATAAAATCACACTAATTTGACATGCTTAAAAATTAGATTTTCTGAACTTTTAAGAAAACTTATATGCTTAGAAATTTACAAATAATTTACCATTATTAATTGCGGGTTTCAAGGTACCATATATTATGTGAAGTGAGATGAAAATTAAACTATTTTGAAAAATTGACATTGAATTCCTCTGATCTGAAGATTAATTAGTTTAAATATTTAAATGTAGAATTATTAAATTAAACAAAAATAGGATTTTTTTTAGATATTACATATATGACTGAAATATAAATATTTTATTTCACATTTTTAATATGATTCATATAAGAAAGTTAATATGACCAGTGAGTAAGAAACTATGTTTAATGCACATTTGATCTATATTAGAAAAATGTTAAACGATCAGAGCATAAACATTACATTAAATTTTGAAATTATAAAAAGAAAAAAAAATCAAATTTCTGTAATTATTCCAGAGCAGGGTTGGAAAAAATGATTTTTTTTTAAGAAATCAAGAAAAATCGGATTTTTTTTTATTTGAATCGGATTTGATTTTTTTAGAATTCTATTTTTTATTGTGTTTTTATGTTTTTACAATATATGGAGCAGTTTTTTATAATAAATAACTAAAAAAGAATAAATAATATTTATAATTTATAAAAATAACATAAGAAATAATTATATAGTTAAGAAAATACAGTTAAGAAAATACTATATTCTAGTTACTGATTGGTACTAAAAATTAAAAATCTAGGCATTAATCTAAAGCCATTCTATTATTTTGTAATTGAATTGTGCACACTAAATAAGAAATAAACTTAAATATGTTGTAAATGAATAGAAAATGGTAAAATTTAAAAAAACAAATTAAATATTTATTTAATGCAAGCTATTTATTAAGGGATAAAAATCCCATTTAATTCAATATTTTTTAAGCAAATAGAAATAAATCAGGGATTTAATTGTTTGAATAAAAACACTAATTTAGAAGCTTTGTCCACTCCTAATTTATTACGAAGGCTTGAATGAACTAGTCCAAAAGAAGAAAATTGCCTTTCTACTCCAGCAGATGAAGCCACAGCTGATGTTATTTGGTAAATAAATTCAATTTCGCTGATTCTCTCTTTACCTCCCATTACATAAAAGGACTTCCACCAATCATAATCTGTCATATCTGAAACTTTTTTCTCAAGCAATAGTAATTTTTAGGATGGGCCATTTTTTGCTTGAAAATGTGCTACAGTGGTGAGAAGATTTGAACAATTTTCTTTAATGAATGCCAAACCTTCGTTATTTTCCTCTACACTAAGTGAAATTTCATTTCGATTTAAAACAGAGGGACTTGATAAAACTCCAGCAAAATGACAGCCATTAATAACTTGTTCATATCTTGCTTTAAATTTTATAATTCTATCTTTATCTAATACATTTTCTAACTTTTTACCCAAAATTTTCCTTTGATATGTGCATTCGGCAAGGGAACAATCCTCTTTTTAGATTGTATCTAGGGCACAAGCAATGGGTTTCAAAACTTCAATCATATAATCTGCATTTCTTTTAATATTTAAGTCCATTACTGCTTTCTTGAATCTAAAAGTAGCAAATGGTAGCCCAATTTTTTTCTTTAGTAGCCCCAAAAGTAGCAAGTAGCCCAGTTTTAAAAAATAGTCGCCTCAAGTGTTGAAAAGTAGCCCGATCTGGCAACACTGTTAGGAATTGCTACAAACAATATTTCACTCTCTTTGCTTTCTACCACTTTGAAACAAGTTTATTACAAAAGAAGGATTTGGAGGGGGACACCTGGACTTAACCTGCACCTGCCACATTCTTTCTGATAGCAATCCTGGAAATACCAGAAAAACACCTGCTACTTATTTACACCCACTTCTTATTTCTCTGCTGACTAATTTCCAACATTAAAAAAAAAAAAAATGATTTTGTTAAAAAAAATCAGCTGATTTAAATCATACCAACCCTGTTCCAGTGGCCAAAAAATCTGTAATGTCATTCAAAATGGTGACAAAATAATTCGATGCCATATAAACTGAGTTAACCATGAATCCTAAGTGCTAATGTGCTGTTCCGCAGTGTTTCTTATTTCACCATTTAGCTGAGCCTCAAAGGCGTCCTCTGTTTTCTGTATGTGCACAATTTTTTTTTGGTCCTCCAATTTTTCCAGATTTTCTTGTTAGAAGGTTAGATATACAAACTTCTCTGAGATAATTATTCTGATCAATAACTGTATAATGACTTAAATCCAATTGCTTTTTTCCCCATTTTATTGATCTTATAATTCATCAGACCAGTTTTAAATGAAGCTTAATGCAGTTATAAATGTTAATTTGGTACCACCCAACTAGCTTCCTTTTCTAATGGATATTTATTTACCACAGTTTTTCACATTACACCTCCACTGTTGTTCAGTTTGTAGATAGTCTCATATTATGCCCATTAATACACACTTTTTTTAATGGCAGAATTCTATATTTTTGGAAATAGGTTATTGCCTCGTTTTCTATAGATGGCAGATCACAGATGTGTATCATTTTTTCTCAGAATGCGAGAGAAAGTATATAAATAGAACTATCCACAAAATAAACAAAAATGGAAAATGTACATCACATGCTAGCGTTGCATTTAAAATCGAACATTATTTTACACTCTTGTTATTTTGGAGTTGAACCTGACAGTTCTTAATTTTTCTTAATTTGTGTTTCGGCTTGTGGATAAATGTTTGTGAATTGATGGATTCTAAGCATTGTAATTCTTTTTTCAGTGTTTTTCTGTTTTATTATTATGACATCATCGTTTAATCTCATAATTGTTATTTTAATTAGAGAAAGAGCTAAAAAGATAGTAAAACGTCATTAAAAATACACAGAAAACGTCAAATTAAAGATCTCTTGCAGACAACAAACATGTGTAAACTCATATGACTTCAATTAAATGTAACACCACGGTCATCTGATTTTAATGTTAAATCTTTTAGTTTGGTGATTTTTTTTATGGAAAGTGGTCAATGGGATAATAGATAAGTACCAATTATCCTTATTTGAAGTTTGTCCCTATTGTCATTACTGTGATGCACAGTAATTTTTCATTCAGCTCCTTACTAGATGTCGTTTTGATACGACTGCATTCTTACATTGTACAGTACCAGAAGTTCTAACTAGCAGTAATGTCTATTTTTGATTAACTGTGCAAGAACTTGTAGTGTGATATATATATATATATATTTTTTTTTTTAATGTAAACTTTTACTAAGTAATGACTGTATGTATTAGAGTAATGTTGTAAAAGAAATTATCTATGAAAATTTCATTATTTTAACACTAACCTGGAAATATCAGGGAATTTTAACGTAAGATATTTGTGACCACCCTGCCCTAGATGTGCTTCCTACAATTCTTTTTTCAATATTATACAATGAATTGTAATCGATATTCGTTGTTTCAGAAATGGATGTTAGATAACGTCTGATCGTTTCAATGTAGTGCAGTGCTTTGATTTTAATCAGATGAAAAACGTTGTGTAACCACAAGAAAACACTGCCTGACCAGAACAAAAGGATCGCGAGTAGACTGATATGTGTATATGGAGCTTAAGTGGGTCATCCATAGTGTGTGGGTTTATTTATTCAGATAAAGGATTGAAGTAAAATTTCCCATTTATTGCAATGGGTATTTTACGGCACTTTTGTGAAAAGTTTGGCCAAAACATTTCTTACCGCTTAATTTCTGTGCTCATAAGATGGATTTTGAAAAATGGACAATTTTCATAACCGTCAGGATATCCGGAGTTAAAAATTATTCAACGATGTAAAATCTGGAGTTTATTAACATTAAAATAATATACAGAAAATCGGGACTTTGAAAAACTGGCATGATAAGCGAAATGACATGAAAACCGGGTGTCGGGATAATGAGGTCCGATTGTATCAGCAAAGAAAAACCTCTGGGACCCTGTAAGAAAAATTGGACAGAACCCTGACAACCCTGTTTTTCTGTACTAATATTTCATTTTTAATTTATTTTAAATAAAAAATATTTTGTTTTTCACAGTTGATATTCTCTTTTAAAATAAGTTCCATAAAATAAAAGAATTTTTATAAAATAAGTTCCCTACTATACTGAATGTGTAGATAAATTTTGAAATTTGAAGAGCTAATGAATTGTTAAAAAGAACTGATCAGTTTGGTGAGAGAACAGGGTTCGCACAGACTCCTTAGACTCCTTGGAAACTCCTTAGAAATGAAAACACCCCCAAGTAGTACTTAGAACTACTTAGATAAGCAAACCACTCCTTAGAAACTCCTTAAATTGTATTGCGGCTTCGGGCGCAAGCGATATTGCTGCCGAGGAAAAAAAAAATCGTGATTGTAAAACGCACGGTAAATCCTTTATGCCCGTCATTTATGAAGCACAGCATTGATTGGTTAGGATAATCTTATAGCAGGGCTCCCACTAGGTCCTTTTTCAGTTATTAGGTTCGTAAAGTCCGTTTTTCAACACTATTAACCGATCTTTATTTTAAATTTCATCGATGTTTGGCAATTAGCCAAGATTCACGGAAAAATCGCGTTTTTTCGCAAATATGTCTCAAAAAATACTGTCAAATTTCGTCAATCGATCGCGGAAAAAAATCGTGATTTTGTCAAAGGATCTTGAAAAAAACGCGAATTTTGTTAAATCGAGAAAAAGAGGATTTCCACAAAAAATCGCAAAAAATGCGAATTTCCTAGAAAGATCGCAAAATACACGTGAATTTCCTCAAAAAATCGCGAAAAACACACGAATTTCGTCAAACGATCGCGAAAAACACGCGGTTTCCATCAAAAGATCGCAAAAAATGTCAATTTCGTCAAACGATAGAAATAAAACGCGAATTCTATTAAAATATCGCGAAACCCACGCGAATTTCCCCCCAGAAGATCGCAAAACACACGCGAATTTCCTCAAAAGATCGCGAAACACATGCGAATTTCCTCAAAAGATCGCGAAACACATGCGAATTTCCTCAAAAGATCGCTAAAAACACGTGAATTTCCTCAAAAGATCGCTAAAAACACGCGAATTTCCTCAAAAGATCGCTAAAAACACGCGAATTTCCTGGAAAGATCGCTAAAAATACGCAAATTTCGTCAAAGGATTGCGAAAAACACGCGGTTTCCATCAAAAGATCCCGAAAAAAACGTCAGTTTCGTCAAACGATCGAAATAAAACGCGAATTCCATGAAAAGATCGCGAAAAAAACGCGTTCTGCCAGAAGATCGCAAAAAGACACGAATTTCTGCCAGAAGATCGCAAAAAGACGCGAATTTCTGCCAGAAGATCGCAAAAAGACGCGAATTTCTGCCAGAAGATCGCGAAAGGACGCGAATTTTCCCCAGAAGATCGCGAAAAACACACGAATTTCCCTCAGAAGATCGCGAAAAACACGCAAATTTCGTCAATGGTTCGCGAAAAAAACGTCAGTTTCGTCAAACGATAGAAATGAAACGCGAATTCCATTAAAAGATCGCGAAAAAACGCGAATTTCCCTCAGAAGATCGCGAAAAAACGCGAATTTCCCTCAGAAGATCGCGAAAAAACGCGAATTTCCCTCAGAAGATCGCGAAAAAACGCGAATTTCCCTCAGAAGATTGCGAAAAAACGCGAATTTCCCTCAGAAGATCGCGAAAAACAAGCGAATTTCGTCAAAGGATCGCAAAAAACACGCGGTTTCCATCTAATGATCGAAATAAAACGCGGATTCCATTAAAAGATCGCGGATTTCTCCCAGAAGATCGCGAAAAACACACGAATTTCCCCAGAAGATCGCGAAAAACACGCGAATTTCCCCCAGAAGATCGCGAAGCACACGCGAATTTCGTCAAAGGATCGCGAAAAAGACGTGAATTTCGTCAAAGGATCGCGAAAAACACGCGGTTTCCATCAAGTGATCGCGAGAAAAACGTCAGTTTCGTCAAATGATCGAAATAAAACACGAATTCCATTAAAAGATCGCGAAAAGCGCACAAATTTGTTCCAGAAGTTCGCGAAAAAACACACAAATTTCCCCCAGAAGATCGCGAAAAACGCGCGAATTTCCCCCAGAAGATCGCGAAAAACGCGAGAATTTCCCCCAGAAGATCGCGAAAAACGCGAGAATTTCCCCCAGAGGATCGCGAAAAACGCGAGAATTTCCCACAGAAGATCGCGAAAAACGCGCGAATTTCCCACAGAAGATCGCGAAAAACACGCGAATTTCCCCCAGAAGATCGCGAAAAACACGCGAATTTCCCCCAGAAGATCGCGAAAAACACGCGAATTTCCCTCAGAAGATCGCGAAAAACACACAAATTTCGTCAAAGGATCGCGAAAAATACGTCAGTTTCATCAAACGATCAAAATGAAACGCGAATTCCATTAATAGATCGCGAATTTCCCGCAGAAGATCGCAAAAAGCACACGAATTTCCTCAAAAGATCGCTAAAAACACGTGAATTTCGTCAAAGGATCGCGAAAAACACGCGAATTTCATCATATGATCGGGGGGGGGGGGGGGGTTGATCAAAATTGGAGTGTGCATACCACATAACGATGCAGCACATAAAAGCAACAACTACAAGAAAAAAAGGCAAATCCTTAAAATTTTTTGGACTCCTTGGATTTTTTTCGGTACTCCTTGGATTTTTTCTTCCCAACTCTGTATGAACCCTGGAGAATAATCCTTATCTGATCCCTAAAGTGAACTGCTTTGCCCATTGTTATTTGAACAGGCTATAAAAAATTACTGCTAGGTCATTGCTTAAGGGTACATGCCATTCTCTTTTTAAACTTGACAAATGTACCCTGCCTTTTTAAAAAGTAGTGAATGCACCTCTAATTGTACCGAGAGCCCTCTCATAGAAAAGACTCTCATAAAAAATCTGTTAAATTAACCTGTAAAATCTGAAATAATGTACCATGCTGCGTGATTTCTGCTATTGTAATTATAGTTGATTGTTTTTATGATTATAACTCTTATTTTCAGTTTATTCAAAATGTATTTTTTTTTTTTTTAAATGTCAGGGGAGGGGGAGAAAGAAACGATAACAGTCCACTTTTTGTGAAATTTGATATGACAGCACCATCTGTCAGTTTGAGAGGTATACTATTGTATGGTTACATTAAATTGAGATAAAAATTAAGTTCGTCCTTTGGAAACACGCATTGAATTGAGGTAAAAATTAAGTTCGTCCTTTGTAAACACAATTGAAGAAAAGTTTGAATTGGGAAGAGTGTTGAAAAGAATGGTTAATGTGGGACTATCATTATATTTCCCCCTGACCGTTCAAATTGTACAATTGTATAAAATAAAACATTATAAAGGGTAAAAATTGTAATTTTTATTTATTTTAAATTGCAGATGTTTAATGAAATTACAAGAATGGTCTTACAAAGCAAGAGAGATCACAAAGAACGTCAACAAGGAGGAGACAATGCCATAAAATTAGGAAGACCTATTGGAAAGAAAAAGAAACGATCATGTTGTTGATCATGACATAAAATAACATTAAAAAGGTATTATCATACTATATTTTTATATATTTTTGGAAATATTTATATAAGTCCATTCCATCTGAAATTTCTATTCAGTAAGAAAAGATATTGTCTCATTGACATTGACACATTTTTAAAAAATATTTCCCCAAATGCAAACCAAAATAAGACGTGTGAAAATTGATAATTTTTAGCAAATAATACTTTTTGAATATTAGTATGTCCATCCATTTGTCTAGAGGTTTAGAGCTCTGACTACTAGACAGGTGTTGTGTTCGAATCCTGACTGAGGCATGAATGGTTGTAGTGGGTCAGATTCCACTTTAAACTGAAATCCCAGTCTGTTTAGCGCTCATGTGCAAAAGATGACTGTAGCACTCACAACAAGCCAAGCCTTGAATATTAGTACCAATGTCTATGAAGACCCCTAATTATTAAATTAGCTGTACAACTTCAGTTATCTTGGCCCCACCAGCGACTGAGAAGTTCTGCTCTCGAAACTGATAGATGGGAGGTGCTGGGTTCGAACCCAATCGTGCCCGTCATCCTAACCGTTCAAAGTTTTCCGTGTGGTTTTCTTCGAACCTTGGGTAACCTTGCGTAAACATGGGTTAGTCTCCCTTGGAAAGACCTCCACGGAGGGCATCTCCCCTCGGTCCTATGTCCCTCATGTAAATAATCGGCCATCATAAACACCAACATCAGTTATTTTTATTATTGTCATGAAACCAATTACAAGAGATACTACTAATTGATGTCTAAATAACAATAAATGTATATCTTAATAACTTTTTTTACATGTTAAATAAAAAAATAAATTTTTTTAGTTATTTTTCAGAAAAGGCATTTTCTTTTTAAGTACCGTATATCCCGGCATATAACATGCCCTGGCGTATAACACGCATCACTGATTTGAGAGCATATATTTTTATTTCAAGCATATACTGCTATATAACACACATCAAGTTTTCCCCACAAAAACAAACCAGAAATTCCAGCTTTCGCACATTTCAGATAATATGTATTTACTTTGCGACATGCGAACCGATCATTTCCGGTCTGCCCAATTCCTATCCTTTGGAATGTAAATAACCCACCCCCAAAAAATCTAGTTTGAGACAAGTCCTGTCTATTATGCGCTCAAACTTCCTTCCTCCTATTCTGCGTGAATGCACGAATGCGCTAATCTGACCAAAGAAAAATTCCCCTTTTACACAACATTCTTCATTCTGTCAAAGCCCTTAACTTTCAGTTGTGTTGATTCCAAAGCCTATAAAATAATTGTTAAATCATTTTAAAAAGGGGAAATATCAAATGAACTTGACGGTACACAGAATGTGATTGTTTATGACTAGATGAAAGCGACATTGGAGATAAAGTACACGAAAGCGACAATGGGGATAAAATACATGAAAGCTGCAGTAGGATAGAAGATTATATTCCAGAAAATATGAATTAGGAAGAATACAACGAACTTTTCATGCTATCTGATAAGGAAGGTTAAGTTTGTTAAGATATATATATTATAAGTTTCTTTGTTTATATTGATGTATATAAATGCATTTAAATACACTTCTAAAAATTTGGAATGTTTTGTTCTTATGATTTTACATCAAGCATTTTATATCCGGTGTATAACATGCTCACGGAAAATTTAAGTGAATTTTTAGAGCTAAAAGCACGTCTTATACGCCAAGATATACGGTAATTCACTGGAAAGAATGATTAGTATGTGTATATTGAATAGAAAAAAAGAATGTGAAATATACGGTGGACTCTTGCTATTGCATCTCCAGTTAATGTGGACAATTTGGTTTTCTCCATCAGCTTCTATTTGCAATTAGCATTAAGGACATTGCTCAATGCGTACAAGTCATGACTCATTGGATAATGCAGATAAATATTTTACACATTTACCAGGTAAAATTGAAGCTGGTTTTGTACATGATTTCTCCAAAAGTAACTTTGCTTATTGATATATTTAAAAAAATGTCAGTGAGAAAAGAGGCATTCCGGAACCCAAAACATAAGAGGCTCAAAAATTGCTAGTGGTTGTCCACTGATATTACCAATCAAAATGTAATGTAATAGACCAAATTTTCGAGTTTGTCGTAAACCTTTAAAAATTTTATGGTAAAAAGTAAAAGGATCATTTGTTTAAATATCACAAAGACAAATAAGTGATTACATTAATTAAAGTTAAATAATGTAAATATGCCAATTTCTTTGAATATTTTGTTTGTCCTGAGTAAATTTGTTCTTTTGTATTAACAAATTGTTGTTAACATACTTTTTTTGCTAAAATTACCAAATTAAGGTTTTTTTTTTTTTTTTAGCAAAAAATTTTTGAATTATCTAATTTCTGATGAAAACTGGATTTGATTAATTCAATTTCATGGATAACGCCTTTTAAATGTTTACCACATTTAATGCAGGCTTTGGTTAGTTCAAATGAAAAATGGCCTCTCTTGGTTGTTGGGTATCTATAATTTGTTATTAAAATATAACATAACATGTTTGCTAATGAAAATGAATGCATAATATTTATAGTTTTATTTTATTTAAGACTGCATAAAAGATTTGAAAAACATTCTATAGGATGCCCAATAAAGTTCTTTAAAACTCCCATTAATTTCAGAATGGTGGCAGCTATAGTAATCAGACCTGCCAACTGCTACGAAAAAATCATAGTTGCTACGATTTGGACCTATAAACTATGATGCTACGAAAATTGGTCTTAAACTACGATTTTTTGCAAAAAACAAAAAAATGCATTTTTTGTTTCTAATTGCGATTTTTATCCCGCACAGCATATTTTTCAGGAATGATTCTGTTCCAAAATTTCAAAGTATTCATTTCCGAAAGTTTTAAAAAATTTGTCATTAATCCGAAAATTCGGGCATTAAAAAATGCTCATGGGAAAAAAAAATCTGGGATGCAAAACAAACTTCTTAACATAAAACCCTCTTTATGTATATCAACCACAAGTGAATCGTGTTTCTGTAAATCATGGAAGACGGTAGTATTCCGAGTGACGCAGCCTTAAGCCTAAAATCGTATTTTATCGTATCGTTAAAATCGTATCGTATCATAGAATTCGTAGATGGCGGAACTCATATATACAGCTAACTCGACATCAAAGAAAACGCGAAAAGCCGCCTTTTAATAACTCAGCAGATATATGTCTTATTGTTCTGAATTTTCTAGAACAGTCTTATATCTGCAGTCTAATCGTATACTGAAATTTTTACATTTCTACGTGCAGTATATTTTGAGATCTAAATAGCCATTTTTAAAGTGAAAACGTTGGTATCATATCGAGGAAGTTCCTAATTTGAAAATCTCGAAAACGGTTCTAACGATTATTTTTAAATTGATACATAATATAAATGTGATTAAGGCGAGGTGAATAACACTTTTCTTTTTTCTCGGAAAACTCCCGTTCGTTAAATAATTCGATTTTTTTTCTCTCGAAAATGACACGGGCGATTTTTTAAAAATCAAATAAATATGTTTCAGATGAACCAAATAACAATTTACTTGTTTCCAGCAATATTCTTGTTCGTTTTATAATGCGCATGAAAAATCGGACTATATTTCTTCGCCATTCTATGGAAATTTCACCGAAAATGGATGACACTGTATTCATACACATGCTTTCTTTTTAACCACTTTTGGGGAGAAAAATTTTGTCTTCCCACTGGCTGAGTGGCTAAGGGCCATCGTTTACTGGTCATAAGATAGGCAGTTCGATACTCCCTGATACGTATTTTCACATGTGAATGTGTTTTTTTTTTTTTTTTTTTTTTTTTTTTTAAGTCTGCTAGTTGACTATTATTCTCAGTTCCTTTGTAATTTTTTTAATTGCTATTAAGTTAAATAAAATTACAATTATAATGACGCCAATTTGACGATGATTATTTCTTGGCAATTTTTCAACAATAAAAATATTACCATAAATTTTATAAATATATTTAATTTCAATCACTTTACAAAAAATATGCATTAATAATTATTATTTGAATATAAATCACACGATCAGAAACGTAAAAAAACAATTCATTTCAGCTCTTCTTTTTATAATATCATTTTTTATTATTATGACGGTCAATCAATATATAATCACTGACATCCATAATATTATTATTATTATAATTATTATTTTCGTTGTATAAAAGCTATTGTGATGTAATAATTCTTTTATAATAAATAATTTAGTTGAAATGTTTTATTTACAAATATCAATGAAGTTTGATTACAGTTTACATAATAAGCATATCAGACTTCTGGTGTCGCCATCTTTTGACGCAATTGCGTAGTATTATAGAGAAATGTTTGATAAAAACGTCTATCCATCTATGTAACTATCCATCTATGAAACATCATCTATGTAAGGATTTAATAATTATAAATTAACATTTTGGATTTATTAATTTAAGGATAAAGTGTTTTTAAAGGAATATCAAATGAAACCCTCTGTGCGATCTGCGATTATACTTACCCAGTTGTTTTTATATACAAACTGCTATAAGGAAAATTGTAATAAAATACTAAAAATTAAATCTGCATTAAATTCCATAAGTATCTTTTTTTTAAATCATTTTATCACTAACCTCAAAAAAGTAATGATATCAATGCAAAAACCCTTGACGGGTTAAAAGTTTCTGACGCAGCACTTTATCTTATGCTCTAAGAATTTTAAATATCGAACTTAAAAATACTGATATCAAATTTTGAGTGACGTTATGCTATTTCTTAAAAAATATATTTGTATTTATTTCATCATTTTATTTTTGTTTTATTTATAATCGCATGTGCAAAAGTTATGTTCAACATGAAAAGCTGCATAAAATTTTATTCGCTGTTGCTTTATCATTTACATCTCTCATAAATTCAAAATATGAGTTTTAAAAGATATGATATAAAATTTAAGTGACACCTTGATGTGACTTTAAAAGGTTTGTTTTAAAATTCAATTTAAATTATTTTTGACTTGGTTAAAATAATTTTTTACATCTACACAATACTTTTAATTTTCCAATTCACTGTTAAATATATCACTTTCATTGAATCTATACTATGCATTGAAATGTATTTATTTCAATAAATTGATTTATCTTTTGTGTCACGCTATTCAAAATTGTGAGTAAGATTTATGTAAATGGTTTATTTGCGTCAAACTATCCTTTTTCATACATTTCATGTAGTTTGGACACAATGACGCAAATAAACCATTTACATAAATCTTACTCACAATTTTGAATAGCGTGACACAAAAGATAAATCAATTTATTGAAATAAATACATTTCAATGCATAGTATAGATTCAATGAAAGTGATATATTTAACAGTGAATTGGAAAATTAAAAGTATTGTGTAGATGTAAAAAATTATTTTAACCAAGTCAAAAATAATTTAAATTGAATTTTAAAACAAACCTTTTAAAGTCACATCAAGGTGTCACTTAAATTTTATATCATATCTTTTAAAACTCATATTTTGAATTTATGAGAGATGTAAATGATAAAGCAACAGCGAATAAAATTTTATGCAGCTTTTCATGTTGAACATAACTTTTGCACATGCGATTATAAATAAAACAAAAATAAAATGATGAAATAAATACAAATATATTTTTTAAGAAATAGCATAACGTCACTCAAAATTTATCAGTATTTTTAAGTTCGATATTTAAAATTCTTAGAGCATAAGATAAAGTGCTGCGTCAGAAACTTTTAACCCGTCAAGGGTTTTTGCATTGATATCATTACTTTTTTGAGGTTAGTGATATTTATACAGGAATTCCCTTTCTTAGAAACAGGGATGCCATTTTAAGAATTTCTGGAAGGGGATCTTTAAGGGGCAAGATTTGAAATAGTGTGCAAAATCGCACAATTTCTACTATTATTAAACATTTCAATTTACGAATTATTAAACATTTCAATTTTGTGTGGTAAAAAACACAAAATTCGTCAAAAGTTCATGGAAAAAAGTGCAGATTTCAGCAAAGAATCATGATAGAAAAATTTTAATTACGATTATGGAGAAAAAATTGTGAATATCCTAAAATAATCGCGGGAAAAAAAATTCGAGAATTTCGTCAAAATTTACTGCACTGGGCTAAAAAATTGGAACCAGGCTTCTTTTACAAATGTAAAAAAATGGTGCAAAACGAGAAGAAACTTTAAATATCGTATAAAAATTTTCAGAGGAAAAAATTTACTATATTGAGTTGAAAGACTGAAACCTTATTCCTTTTACGAATGTCAAAAGATGGCTCCGAAACACGAAAAACCAACCAACCAACCTCCAGATTAATTTCAATATTCTGTGCTACGATTTCTCATTTTCAAAAGTTGGCAGGTCTGAGTAATGAACGTGGTGCAGGCATGCCACTTTTCCGCGGATTTCTGCGTTTTTGCTTATTTTGAAAATCCACGGATTTCCGCTTTTAAAAAAAAAAGAAAAAGAAAGAAAAAATTCTTTTTGACATTTTTAAAGATTTTATTTATGTTAGACTTGACAAGTTCCTGGAATTTTGACCAGAGACTCTGGCTTTTTCATCTATAAATTAGTCTCCGGATTATCGTGAAATATCTCCGGATTTTTTAAATTTTGAACACGTAAGTTTCGTGTCAACTCGCAACATAGAAGATAAGACGGCCACCGCAATAAACCATTCCGTTCTCTTTGCGGCGCTGCGCACAGCATGCATAGAGAAGTTCTCTTCCGCGCATCCATACTGATGTAGCAAGCAAACATCATGGGCTCAAAAGAGAAGCGGTTGACATTTCATCTGCAATGAAAGCGCTTTGCACATTCTGATATGCGTGAAACAATATGCTCAGTCATTTGGAGTCGTTGGGATATCAAGGGGATTGAAAATACGGAAGAGAATCATTCGCTCCGCTATTTATTTATTTTAGATTAGCTAGTATCGTTTGAAGCACGTGCTTTGCGTGAATTCTTTTAATTTTATTTTCTCGTTTGATTTATTTCGAATGAAAAGTGAAAGTTATTGATGTATTTTATTTATATTTATCGATATTTAAGATTTTCAAATATTTTATTTTATTATGGCCACTAAAACTATAGCGTATATTATTCGTAAGGGAAGCATTTCTTTGAAAGAATTTGCTTATTTATTTCGAATAATCTCATTAAAGTGCCATTCTGATCATGTTTTGGCCACAGTTTTAAAGTAAATATTTCGGAATTTCAGTAATGAACAATTGTTTTTGAAAATATTAAGCAGCAGTTTTAATATGAGACCATATTTAAGACATCCAAAATTCCAAACAAATATTTACTGATTATTATTTTTAAGGTAAGAGTTCGTTCCATCGTGTTTTTTTTCTTTTCTTTTCTTTTTTTTTTTTTATGTATTTCTAGTGATCATTTACTCTTTTGCATTACCTATTATGTTAAAAATTAATTTTTAGTGAATACTTCTGTTGTTAAAGAGCAAAAGTTAAAATATAAAAAAAGGAAATTTTTTTTATGACCTTTGGTTCATAATATATTTGCAATTTCATTAATTTTAAAAGAAATTTTTGAAAGATTAAATTTTAAACAATTGTCTTACATTTCTGAGGAATTTTCATATTAATATTTGTCATTTACAGTAAATTATTGAATAAAATTTTGAATTCCATTCTTATTATATTTTCTAGTGTTCATATTTCATTTTAATGTATTTTTGTATTCATATATATGTTTCATTTTGAATTCAAATAATGACACAAATTTTATTTTCACATTTTTGCTTGATTTTTACTTTGCGCATTATTTAACTTTTTGCTCGATTTTTACCTCACGCGTCATTTCCTCTTTTTTGCTTTTTTCTCAGTCACATCCCTGGTGGTGTCTATGTTATAGTAAAATGGACATGTGATACACGATAAGACCAACAGTGCCACCCAGTAGCAAACTTCAGAGTTAGCATTCCTATCTCTAAAACAATGCAAGATGTAGCCAAAAAATTGAACTTGATGCACATCCTTGATTTAGTATGAAATGTTGTTTATACATGCAAAAAAAAAAAAAAAAAAAAAACTTTATTGGAAGCCCTGAAATGTATTTTTTTATGTTCTATCCTGATTCAGCAGTAACCACTATGTGCTGTTGTTAACACTGTTAACAACATAGCCACTTTACAATATCTAGACACCACATTCATTATTATAGCTGTTGTCATTCTAAAGTTAATGGGTGTGGATAGGTTTTTAGTAGGCAATTTGTATAAGTCATTACTATTTGAAATAAGTTTTAATGGTGTATATTTTTAGACTCAGTTGAAAAATATTTGAGTTCTGTTTTTCATTTTATTTGCCTGTATATGTACCTATCTATCATTCTGAACTCTTTAATTAAAAAAAAAAAAAAAAAAAAAACTTTTGCAACTGGAATAAGGTTTGACATTTTCTTTTAATAGATGCACATTTCTTGTTAAAAATTATTACTTCAATGAGATACAGTCAAACTCTGTCAGTACGAGAAGCAAGTGAATTATACAGGCATGAAAGAGTTCCTCCTAAATGAGGAATTCCACCTTTTTAAAAGCAAATTTGGACATTCTCTGGATTGATGCAAAAATGCAAAGAAAATATTAGATGCATAAGGGAGAGGGGGATCTAGAAAACTTAATAATTAGACATTTTGTCTACTCATATCCTTGGAGTTTATTTCTAAATTGCTGTACTATCAAATGAAAGGCGAGCTTTTATTAGAAGCATCTGAAAGTCATGTAAATGAAGTTCTTTAACTAGGAAAAGGAAGTTTCCATAAGGTTCTTTTTGGAATAGTGTTTTATTCGATTTATAAAACACTTCTGGGTAATTTCAGTGATGTATTGCTGGAGTAAAGATCAATTTGGCATGCATATATTTAGCATGGAGATTTTTAAGTAAAGTCTTAAACAGTCAAATCATTTAAAATAATACATTTATTTTGAAAAAATAATCTCTGTACTTCACATAAGTTCATGAAATACATTTGGGTGGATGCGAATGTTTCCAATTTTCTTTTTTGATTTAATGAATTTACACATTTATTGTTATTGTTTTTTCTTTTAATACTTTCTAAGTTACAAAAAGAAAATAACAATCATATGTACAGTTTTATTTTATTATATAAATAACTGTTAAAATGTCACTAAGTTATAAGAGTTTGGCCTTATTGTATAGATGGAAAAAAATTTCTGCCTTTTTTCCTATTTCCCACTTTCATGCCTGATTATAAAAGTTCTTAAACAATTACTTATAATACTCAAGCTGTGAAGAAAATAGAAATCTTAAAATCACACACATAATTAAATTAATTACTACAGTGAAACTCATCTAAAGGGATCACTGTCGGTTGATGTGAAAATGGTCATTAAAAAGGATGGTCGCTTAATAACGAGTGATTCAATTTCAAAGCGAAATATCTGATTTCGAAGAAAAAAAAATTTGTATACTCAAGTATACATACAAATTACGTTTATTTACATTACATTTTATTTACAAAATCGTCTATCCTTGTTTGTTTACATTTTTGTAACTGAGTCTTTACAACACTTGTTGTTAAAGCCTCTTTTAAATTGTAAAATATATTTTGAATTTTTTCTCCGTCTACACAATTATTAGTTTTTGCACCACTTCTAAAATACCTTTGTTTGGGATTTCCGGAAATGCAGCTATGTCATTGTGTTTTTCATCATTCTCTGTGACAGACTCGCTTAATAAAGCGATTAATTAGGATTAAAGTATGTAGAACTTTTCTTATAGATATAGATGATATATATTGAAAAAAAAAAACTTATCTGTCTTTGCATCCTCAAAAAACATTCCCAGTTTTCAAACAAATCGTCTAAAAAATTGGTTTTCTGTTACTATTATATTGGTTTCAAAATCATGGACTCTTACAGCTCTGGTCAAAAATTCAATTATCTATTTCATCATCAATTGTTTCAACATCATAGTTATAATTCTTTCCAGAAAGAGGTTCTTTCTATTTTTCTGTTTCTTTCTCAGTGGGGAAAGAGCACATGACTTAAAGCATTTTCTACTTGTTTTGATTTTTACATTTTCCCATGAAGACTTTATCCAGGATACTGCATTCAATACGGTTACTTCGTTGACAGGATGAAAGGCGCTGTTGTAATCATCTATCCTTGCAATTAAATATCGCAAATATCTATTATTAAAGAACTGTTGTACTGTATTCTAATTTAAATTGTTTTATTAACTTTATATTATTGATATAAAGGCTGCAATTTCGAAGTGGTATTTAGTAGAAAATAACAAATTTTCACATTTGTCAACTACTTTTCATGTTCAACATGACATGAGGCATTATCAATAAATATAAAGAACACTTTTTGATTCTGTAAGCACATTTTTCTATTGAAATCAACAAGTCAATCTTCATAAATATGTTGTGTCATCCAAGCTTTTTAACTACTCTGCACATGATGTGTGAAAGTATAGTTCTTTTGAAACATAGTGGCATTAGCTTTTCCAATTAAGTTTCTCTTTTTCCCCTGATTAACTCACTTCCCTTGCAGTCATTTTTCATAAATTCCATTGTCTTGGAAGTGCTAAAAAAGGCAAGCCTGTTTCATCCATGATAAATATGTTTTGATCGTTGTAACCTTCAAGAATAGTGGGCAGACATTTCTTCCAGTCATCTGAATCATTACTTACATCAGCTGATTCCCCAGAAACCTTAGAAAAATTTATGTTATGTCAAACTTTAAAACATTCTCTTATCAGCTGTTGCTAGTTCAGAAATCTTCAATTCCTATTGTGCAGTTTCTAATGCTTTTTATTTTAGCATCTTGCCAGAAATAGGAACCTTTTTTGATCTTGTATGTTTAAACCATTCAAGCCCCATATTATTTACTTTTGGAAAATTTCCTTTTTGTTTTCTTTTAAGTCCATGACAAACAGTTTTCTTCAAAATTTTTCTTAATCACATCCTGATTTTTTAAAATTGTGTCTGTTTGAGTTTTTCCACAGTGAAATAGTTCAGCTAATTTTTGTTCGGGCTTTCCATTCTTAATTAGGTTTATAACTTTTTTTTCTTCCAAACTGAGAACCGTTCTCTTAGAAGCTATGGCTTTATAAACGGTCAACCAGAAAACTCAACTCTTTATGTTCACTCAATAATCCTTCTATGCTCCCTTCCTCCCCCAGCAGTCATTTTTAAAAATAGCAATATTGGGAGGAAAGAGATTGACATGCAGTTATACTGCACCGAGGGTACCGTATATACAGTCCATTCTCTAATATCTGCACTATATTTCAGATGTAAGCAAACAGATAAATTTCCTTTTTCAAGCAAGATAATGTGCACTTTGACCACAATAAAAGTTGACTGCCTTGATGAATTTATTAAGAAATTTTTCATGCATTTCTGCATTCATTAGAAGGAAATATTCTATGTATCTTATATATAACTATTAAACTGCTATATTCTGAACAAATTTGCTGGCTATATAAAAGATAAAATTTCTTTCAAAGAGGAGTTAGCTCTTGAGGATAAATATCCTAGTTTTTTAGAAAAACAAACTTTTGTTACTTACTGATCTTACTGATTACTTGTTACTTACTGATTCTTAAAAGACTTCAAGATTAAACTTCATAGCGTAAATTAAAAAATATAAAGCTAACCACTATCACTATGATGTTTGATAGATTTAAAAATAAATAGAAATGTTTCCTATTTTGTTTTATTATATCATTTAAATGTATTCCTAATATTGAATATAGCTTTTTATTTATAAAAAAGCACTTTCTTTCATTTCTGTGTTATTTATTTAGAGTATGATTTCTACATTTGTTGATAATTCCAAATATTAGAATGTAAACAAAGAAATGACCTATAATCCGCAAAACCCTTGATCCCAACCTGTACGGATTAGAGGGAGTGTACTGTAGTAGCTCTACACTGCACTTGTTTGTCACATGAATAAAAGTTGTCCATTGTAGATAAATGGAGGGCTTTTTAAATCCTGCTAGAAAACGTGTTCGGTTGGACTTATCTCTGACTTGCTGAAATTTCTGCGAAGAAATAGGGATACAAACGGAAATTAGTGCATGGATGTTGGTTGTTAAAAGGGGTTGATGTGGCCACGTAACAGGGGTTGGATTTTGCACTAAGTCTATAAGTCATAATATCCATGGAATGAAAAAGTTGTCTTTGAGTGGTGGTCGCTTAAGATGGCATTTCATTGTAATGTTATTTGGTTTAATAATCTCAATACTAAAATTAACTTAATGTCATAAAGTTAAATTAAAAATATCCATTCACCCTTGTGGGTGTCATTTTTAAAGACAAAATCATAGTACTGAAGTTAAAGCCTCTAAAGAACTAGCAATTCCAAAGGAAATGAATGACTTAAAGTAATGCAGCTGATAATTTCCCTTTTTCCTTAGAAAACTTTTAAAATTGCAGTAGTCACTGCAATTTTTGAGCCGTTGATTTCACATCATTTTTACAATGCAATAAGAGACATGAAAAAGCTGGTTAATATGGCCTAGAGTCCAGATATAAAGAAGGAAAAAAAGGTTTACTTCTGTGCTCCTCCCTTTCCATGGTTCAGTTTTAAATCTTACAAAGGAGCGGTACTTAAAATGTCTGTAACTTTCATTTTTTTTTTCTTTCACGGCTTCAGGCCATTTCTTTGCATTTCCTTGGAGGGGGATGAGACTCCTTTAAGATTAAAATTCTGTTTAGTAAAGCTGCTAAATTACTATATTTTGGCAGACTGCTGTAATGTATATTATTACTGAGAGAGAACAGTATTCGATAAGAAAGGAATTATTTCCTAATTTTACCATACTTTGCTAAAAATCATATATTGAAATGAACAGACGTTTTGCTCGTATTAGCCGTGGTCTTGCTTTTGTAGCTCATGAAATGCATCAAAATCTTAATATAGTTTAAATGATGATCCATTCTTAATGTACAACTTGCTCGATTTAACTGTGCTCTTTGTTTTAGCTGTGTTAATATTAGGCAAGTTTGACTGTAGTTATTTTCTGGTGTACTAAGAAAATTTTTGAATGGATACTGGATAGTTAAATTCTATTTATTCAAACTCTAGTCACTCAGTTTATTTTTTTTTTACATTAATTTTTATGTCTAATTGTAATTTTTGAAATATTTAGACAATTCTACTCTATATTTCAGCAATTTCTGAAATATTATGTCTCTTATATTCTAAGAAAATTCAAAGAATTGACTTTTATTTTAGAAATTGTAATTAGATGTTTAAGGGACAAACAAATAGTGTTGAATGTTGTTCTCAAAATTAGTACCTGTAAGTAAGAAAAATGGTCAGGATTTCCCAATGCATTCATAGGAATGTGTTCTTTTATTATTATTCTGTAGAAAAAGTGATTTTATTTTCAACATACATAGCATGTGTCTTTGTTAAAGAAATTCTATTTCGAAGAAGTTTCTATTTCAAAACTTAATCTTTGTTTGCAGACTTGTATAAAACCAAAAACTTTCCCCGCACATAAATATTGGGTCAAAAATTTTCTGCAAATTAACTTAATGTTTATTAAAATTACATGTTGCATTATTTTGACGATATGAATTAAAAATCATAGTTTAAAATAATTGCTATTTAAATAAAAAATAATAAAGCAAAAATTCATGATAGGAAGGGGTGAATTATTTTAAATTATTTTGTCAATGCATTTAGAAATAGCCAAATCCTTAATACCCTGATCTCTTCGCACAAAAGGCCTTGCTCTTATAACACTACGAAATTATTCAATTTAACCGCTGTCGCCGGGCTAAAAAGTCACTGCAGCCGCCGATGGAAAACCAATCTGCGACAAGTTTTAGTCTGTGGAAAATAGAAATAAAAGGGTCTGTGATGTCACAAGTTCATAATGTTTTGAGTCAACTTTGAATTGTGGACAAACAATATATAAATCGTACATAAAATTGGGGAATATTTTAAATTTTCGCTATTAAAAAAAGTTACAAAAACAATGTTTTTATTTTCTTAACTTTATTTTCTGCAAAGTTCCAAATTTTTCGGAAAATTTTCCGTGCACGGCGTTCGCGCGTGCGTCTATATTATACAACTCTGTTTGTTTGGTGATTATTTCAATTATCTGGATTTCTGCATATCTGGACTCTATTCAAAACACACAAGCCCATTTAATTGGAGTTTACCTGTGTTGTTATCTATAGGCATTTTAATCAATATGTGCTATTTTTTTTTTTTTTAATTATACCTGTTTGAATTAATTTATTAGTAAGTCTATTTTTCTTATTATACTACCTATTGGGATCTCCCCTATGTTGGAATTTAGGAAAAATTTTTGCAGATCTATACCGATCATGACCCTTAGAACTTAAAACCACTCCCCAGGAAAAAACTTTATCCATCTATATATATATATATCAGTGGCGTGGCGTGGCGTGAAAATTTTCGGTGGTCATCGCAATTATTTAAGTTTGTGGTGAAAAATTATTAACTCTAAAATTCAATGGCTGAATGTTCAAAAAAGAAACTTTAAATCTTACCTTCACTTATACATGAACTCCAAATGTTCTGCTAAAACTGGATCGTAGAGTTTTAAAAGCTTATTAAGAGTTTTAAAATATTGCTTGGTCATCGCCGCATCCAGTGATGACCGGACGCCATGGCCACTGATATATATATATCACTTTTTTATGGACACATTAACTTCGATAATTCTGCACAAATCTTTTCCAAACTGATACATAAAATCAAGGGGCATAAAATATCAGTCAAGTTCGTTAATGGGCGAAATCGGACCAAAGGGGACCAAATCGGACCAAAAGGACCAAATAGGGAGAAGTTTTGTGAAAAATGAAAAAAACCCCATAACTTCTTCATTTTAATACATATCAACTCAGTTTAAAGTTATTATTACTTCTAAAAAATGGTCCAAAAATTTATGTATGAGAGATTTTTGATAAAACTAAAAAGGAGCTCAAGGGGCACAAAAAATTGTTTTGGGGAGAAAAAAATTCATAACTTCGTTGATTCTCAAGATATCAAATCCAATTAAATTTATTGTAAATTGTCTTAATATTATCTACAACTTTTATATTGACAAGTTTTTGATAGGACCAATTCTTAATGCAAAAAAAGTTAAAAACGAAAACAAAAAGGAGTGGTTGAAGAAGAAAAAAATCTATAACTTCGTCATTTCACAAGATATCAAATCTGCATGAATTTATTATATATCTTAATATTATCTATACAACTTTTATATTGACAAGTTTTTGATAGGACCAATACTTACAGCAAAAACAAATTAAAAATACACTGAGGTTTAAGAAAAAAATATCGTATTAAGGATGTACTCAAATCCAAACTGTTTATTTTCTGACTCATTTTTAAATTCTTTTTTACTCTCAAACGCATCCAATTGGTAGGTTCTCTTATACAGAAACTATATAATGTGCCGTAATGGTCGATTTTTTGATAGAGGCAGAATATATTTTTTTAAATGATGTCAAAATGGACATTTTGAACAGAATTTCATGAAGCGATTGTGTTAGAAATGAAAAATACGGTCCTACTGAGATAATAATTGTTTATAAATTAAGTTCTAATTAATTCAACGGAAAATAAAAACATAAGTTGCTTATAAATGTTTTAAAAAATCATGTCAGCAAGTTTCATGTTTTTCCTTTTAAAAATGAATCTGAAAATGTGTCAGAGAATTTCGAGTTGTTGAGCATAGAAAAATATTTTTTGAATACTGGTCTTAACATAATTCTGATAAAACTAGCTCTTATATAAAAATGAAATTAAAAACTGGTCAAAAGCAGCTGGATAAAATTGTTAAAGTGGACTTATCTCTAATCATGATTTAGTTTTTGTTGGTGAAATTAGTATTTATCTTCAAAATCTACCTGTGCCTGTAGACCAAGCCGGCAGGGATTTTATTTTGTTTTCATTAGCTCTTTAATATTTTTAAAATTCCTTGAATTGTAATGAAATTTAATATAATGCTCAAATAGACTATAAAATGTTAATTGCATTTCAAATTTGACGTGTTAGAATTTATCTCCTTTAAAATAACTGTCATGTGTTCTGAAAATTTTTAATGAAAACAGTAGTAGTATGTAATTTAGATTTTATGGGCCATTTTCAAAATTTGCTATGTGCTGTCCCAGAGGAAAAAAGATGAAAATTCAAACATACATTAATATTTAAAGTTTAATTTGAGCTATCCATTATATAAAGACTGTATTAAATATTTCTAGCATTAAAAAAAAATCAGTAAGCATTTTTGAGACATAAATCAGTATAAATGGATTAGTGTTAAATCCCTTACCAAATGTCAAGTCCGCTACCATACAAAATTACTGAAAATATTCACCTTTAAATTTTTTTTAAGTTTCAAAAATCAACTTACTTTGAAGTGATTTAAGTCCCTAAATTTCAAAACATTATACTTATCAATAATACTTAAATTAAATTGAAATGAGAGGACATTTATAGCTATAATCTTTGACCACATAGGAATTTATATAAGAACTTTTTCTAATAATAATATATATTCATGCAAATTTTTGAATTTTAAGAAAATCATATCTCTATTTCTTAATTGAAATAAAATTAATGATAGAATGGTGAAAAAATGGTATTAATATTAAAATACATTAAAAAAAAATGTGTGGTAACAGACTTTACATTTGGTAATGGATTTGGCACTGATCTGTTTATACTGATTTATGCCTCAAAAATTTTTATTTATTTTTAATGTTAGAAATATTTAACATAATGCATAGCTCAAATTTAACTTTAAATATTAATGTATGTTTGAATTTTCTTTTTCCTGTGTGACAGCATATGTAAGCAAATTTTGAAAATGACTCTTCTTATAGTAAAAGAGCTATATTTTGTATAACCTCCTCGGTCTTGAAGTATTAAATGTGATACTTTTGAATCAAGAAAGATATAAACTATTTTATTTATTTTTTTTTTTTTTTTCATTTTCACGTTACTTCTGTATAGTTGAATGTTTTTAACTTTGGATCAAAAAGAATAAATAACATTACTAATGCTTATTTCCTCATAAAATTAGTATTATTTTCATCTGAATTTGCAAAATGTATTCCAGACAGTGTGTCCAAGAACGTCAGAAATTTTCAAAATTAACTTAAACGCTTAAAAACAAAAATTTTTAAAAATGAGGATTTGTAGATTATTTAATTAATAAGACTGTCAATTTGTTACTGCATAATTTAGGTCATTGATAATTAAATTGATATTTTAAGGGTGTTAGTAATTTTAGATTCGTATTTTTTAACCTAAATTACCATCCCACTAAAGTATCAATTTCAGAAAAAGAGCTTCTTCTGTCATCTATGGTGTCTTTTTGTATGTGTAAAATCAATAAATGTGTATTTGTAGTGTTACTTTACCTTCGGGTCTGAAGAGGATAATATAGAATTTTTATTTTATTTTTCAGATGTACAAAGTTTGTTTCATAATAGAAAATGAATGTCTTTTGGATAATGTGAAGATTTTAGCCTTTTTTAAAGAATCTGAATCCATTCCTCACTTTTATAATGAAAGTTAGTGGGAACAAAAAGAGAATACTCTGCAAAAATGATTTGTTTTATTTGTACTCATTTTTTCCACAGAATACCAACCTTTGAATAATTGCAAGTTTGTGTTTATGATATGCTGTACAGTTTCACATATATTTATCTTTTGTGGATTAAATAATAGAACAGAAAACTATAATTTTCTAATTCCTTTTTTTAAGAATTTATGCATACATTTTAATATGTATAATTTTATTTTTATTGGCTGATATTTTCACATATGTTTATACTTAAAAGTATTTTTCCTGTGATATGAAAGTTTTGCTTAGCTGATATTATTTTAAGTTCCAGATATATTTTTATGGTTTTTATAATAATTGAAAATTTAGTTTTCTTATTAAAAAGAAGAAAGACAAGACATATCCTGTTTAATAATGTTATTTTAATACTGAAACTTTGTTTTCCCTTTACAGTTTTTCAATTTTATTATTACTATTGAGCTAGAAAATTTGATATTTTAATCACATGTATCAGCTATTTCGAAAGGAGGGGGAAAAAGCTTCTTGAAAAATACATAAATTTTGCCAAAGATGCTGTTTAATTTTTGGTTCAGTGTCCATTTTAAATAGTTCATTATACTTATTTTTTAATGAAGTTGTATTTTTAAAATTTATATTCTCTCAAAAATATTTCTTTCAATATCTTCTAAGGTAGCAAACATTGAAATCTTCTACTATAAAGCTTTGGAAAAGCAACCTGTCTATAATAGAATATTGCCTTAACACTTGATTACTATTCTTGTATTGTAAGATACAAGGTTTAGGTTTAATGTTATGATAAATTTATTTTAAGTTACTTAGTTATAATTTTTCATAATTATGTTCATAAATTTATTCAAGTTATTAAAAGGAAATTACCATACACTTCTAGTTAATTACTAATTTTCTCCCGAAATATTATTGTAGAAATATGGAAATAACGTCATGTATCTTATGGATACAATGAGAGTGATAATGTAATTTTTTTACGATAGTAATCGATTGTTAAGCAGGGAAAAGATTCCATTGTTCTAACTTAAAAAATATAACATAATTATAACAGATAATGCACCTTCTAAGGTAGAAACCTGCATAAAATAGTCCTCTTTGATTCCATATTATTCCCATTCCATTTCCAGGTTTTACTGTATTTAAATATTTTTTTAATCAAGTACATATGGTGGTAATATAAAAATATTTTTTCCAGATGTTATTTGGGTATGGCATTATTATATCCATATATAAGTAAAGCCTTGGTACTTTTCTCTCCTCAATGCCATAAAGGCAAAAAATATTCGTTGCCATTTACAATTTTGTAAATTTAGCCTTATTTTTGAGGTATTTATATTTACAGACTTCTGGTAAATGAGTTTTAATTTTCAGACTGAAAGATTATTGTACATATTTTATATATTTTTGTACTTACAAAAGTTGGATGAAAAATTTTTTGCTACTGTGATTCTTTATATATTTATATATGTTTTAGAATATATATTAATAAAATGTATGTATGCAAAACTTTGTTTTTAGCAGTTATTTGTAAGCTATTATATTGAATAAAATATTTCTAAGTACCTCAATTATATCATTGTATCTTTTATGTTATTTAATGCATATTCTTCACTCGCAGTACACATTTTTTGTTTGCTAGAAATTGCTAATTTACTGTCTTCAATTGAATACAATAACTTTGATCTTTATAAATGCAGTGGAACTACAAATAACTCAACTGCCCCAGTAAGTTGATATTTATTATACACACGGTTGATACAGTATTAACTTCAATGGGGAAAAAACGTGCTAACTCGACATATCTTAGCAGAACCCTGCTTAAGTTGATTACAGTTTGAATTGTTCTAACATAACTAAACATTTTTAAAATAAAATTTATACGTTAAAATACATAAACTTGCTCAATGATACACATAAAGAAGAACTTTGATATGAACTTGTACAAAAAAAATTAATGATAAAGCATAATATCGACATTTCGACTTTTAAACATTTCAACATCATATTTATCCTGTAGATGACTGCAGAAGCTGTTTGAAACGTCGATATTATGCTTTATCGTTAATTTTATTTATACAAGTTCATATAAAAGTTCTTGTTTATGCATATTATTGAGCAAGTTTGTGTTTTAACATATAAATCTTATTTATTATATTTTATGATGCAATTGTGCTAAAAGTTAATAACCTTTTTACATTTTTTTTTTCTTCGTTGATTAGCACTTTTTCATCATTTGTTTCTACATTCAAACTTCTTATTTTATTCACAGTCACTCTTCTTGTTTTCAAGGATCATTCTTCCATTTGTGTTAAAAGTTATCTCTACTTTTCCATAAGCTGGTGGGTGAACAAATTCAGTTTAACACTTAAGTGTCAACGAGTTTTCACTATATCATCAGTAAAGATAGCAGATAAAAATTTGATTATTTTTCATAAAGTAATTAAATTTTTAATGTTATTATAATTCACTGATCTAGAAGTAAATGGAAATTAGTTTATTAAATGAAGTTGTTCATCTATTTAATATTATATTTAAGATATTTTCCTCATTTATATTATGATTTTAATATCATAGCACATAATGATCTTTAAAATGAATTTTATGTCTGAAAATTTATTTTATCTGAGATGCACTCGTTTCACAATAGAAAATATTTTTTGTTATCTAAAACCTTGCTATATGAGGATGTAAGTTTCAAAGCTTGCCTTATCCAGAATTTACAAAATCGTGTTTTCTCTATCAATCTATTCTATTGGTAAACCTGCACCGAAAAAAAACTACAATCTGCTAAAAAATTAGTTTTATCCTGTATTTCTGGCACTGTAAAATCTTGATTTACAATGAAAACCAATGGATGCAGTTAGAGGTTTTAGGCGATTTCCCAAAGTTTGATTTTCTGGATAAGCCGAGTTTTGAAACTCATGTCCTCATATAATTTTCATTATTCACTCTTTCTTATATCTTCATTTTCTTACTTACTAAATTTTGGGACAATAAGCCGCCCTCACATATTGCATATCACATTTGCAAAATTTCATTTCAGAAAAATCAAAAAATTATTCTATTTTACCATACAATATTTTATCAAATCGAATATTCACCAACTTAACATGTTTCTTTTAATTTTAAATTGAAGTACAGTAGAACCTCGATTATCCAAAGTAATTGGGACCGGCCATCTTTCGGAAAATCGAAATTTTCGGATAATCAAGAATGCTTCCATTTTAAGATTAAGGACAAATATATGCAGTCTTTCTTATTATGATAACAAGTGCTTAATAAAAATAAAGCAATAGCAAAATAGAAACAAGAACAAATTACCTGAATTTCAATTTTGAAATTAAGTACCTTTTACATATATCACAAGGATTTGAAACAAAGTTTTGTTTGTCGCAGTTCCGATTGCCTTTGCTTTGCATTTCTATTACGAAGTTTTTTTTTACTACTATTAGTTCACCAATATCACAGTCTTTCTGCTACTCCAGCCATGCCAAAACTTTTTCAAAATCTTCAGAATTGCTAATTTGTTCATTTTCTTCACCTGTTAGACCACATTCACACATTCTGGTTGTCCCTCCTCTTACTGTGTTCTAGTTCACGCCACAGTTTACAGGAGCCAGGGCTTGATTAATGCACGGGCCTCCGGGGCCTTGGCCCTGGGCCCACAAATTTGTGTGTATTTTCTCACAATTTAAGTTTTTCCACTGTTTACATTTTATATTTTGGTCCCTGACGTAAAAACAGTTTTACTGTAATAAAAAACCTCCATATTTAATTTTTCTGTAAAAGTCCTCTTCAATTTGAGAGTACCTATAATTTTCAAAACTTGCCGTATCCAGAAAATCAAATTTGGGGAAATTGCCAAAAACTGCATACTGTGTCTATTGGTTTCAATATAAATGAGGATTTTACAATGTTAGAATTATAGTTTAAAATGATTACCTGACTGTCAGGGAAAACACAATTTTTATGATTTTGAATAAGGCGAGTTTTGAAAAAGATGTCCTCATTTATTCTGCAACATAATCTGTGGATCATAGATGTTTGTGAATTATACAAATGCTTATTTGAGAAAGTGGACGGTAATTCATTTTCTTGATTATTCTTGTAAGTTAAATTTTTTTTTTTTTTTTTTTTTGTAAACTTGAAACTTTCACCCAAACAACTTTGTCAACTCATCAAATAAACCTACTTTTTTTTCTAATTCAAAGGAATTCTAAGAAACGCGATCCGAAATATTTATCTGTACTCGTGGTTCGGAAAGGACTGCTTGCACACAAGGAATGTGATAGTAAAAAAAAAAAAAAAGTTTTAAAAATGGATTTTGGTTAACCTAGAGTTTCGAATAAAAGAGGTCCTACTGTAATTATAAATAAATAATTTTTAAATAATTAAAAACAATTATTAAGGAAATAAATGTTTAAGTTATTATTAGATAAAAATGATCTTATTTTAAATCAGTAATCACAAGCTTCAATAATCTCAAACACCTAAATATATTACATGGTAATCAGAATTTAAAGTTAGAGACATTTAATAAAAAAAAAAAGCACAGTAATATTATGAAATAAAAAATTACTGTAGGCGTTTCATGCTTTAAACAAGCTACTCGTCAGTACAATTGATAATCGAAAACAAAATTAGAATTCCAGTAGTAAGATTTCCTGTCCTGAAAGCAAAATAGACAATTATTCTTGAAACAGTGTTAAGGATATGTCAAATTACTTATAGTTAACTTGAAACCATCCAAACTGTTAAAAATGAAAGAGAAATTTCTATAATGTACATCCGTACAACTCGAGTAAGAAACCTATGAACTGACATGTTCTGTTTAGTAATGTTGAATGAATATTCCAGAACTCTCCTATTCATGGACATTTAATTATTTCTAAGAGTCTAAATTAATGAAGTACTTTTAGAACTGAAATGACTAAGACTGTTTGTGAAACTCTAAATTAAACTTTTCATTCTCGTTGTGACTTATATGTATTTTGTACAAAACTGCAAAGTAGAAATGGGGAAAAGTTACTTTTGTTAACAGGTTCCATTTGTTCCAATACCAACCTGTTAACATGTTACAATAACCTAATAATTTTGTATTTTATTGCCTGAGTCTAGAAAATTGTTGAAATTTGCATTTTTGGAGATTGTTTTTCTTTTTTTGCTTTTTTAAGACTTTTTGAAAATAGGACCTTTTTATAAATTTTGGATAAACATATCTGAAGAACATTTTTTTACCTTTTGGATAAGATTTAGCATATTTATTCTTTTTTGAAATATTGATATATGTAAAATATTCTAAGCTCAGATTTAAAACGTAGAGTTAAAATTTACGAATGATCTAAACAAACTTTAAAACTTCAGCAGTGGAGATAAGGAAACACTGAACGGTATTATGTCTTTATTAAAAAAGATAAATATATTAGATTCTATATTTAACATGATCCTTCTTTCATTACTACAGCATCCTACTTTTATATTTCCACACCCCATTTTATTCCATGCCCTGAGAAGAATTGAGAAACATACTTAAAACCTACATATGTAGATAACAGAAAAGTACAAAAGATTTTTCTTTTTTATAATTTCTGGTCTTCAAAACTCACAAGTTTAAATTTTTTAGAGTGAAAATTCATATATCAAAGTAAATTTACCACTATTATAAAGTAATCTGCTTCACTCAGAAATACTTTCTTCAATTCACGGAAATTATACTGGCAGACCGCTGCCAGGATGTTTCCGTTAATTGACGAATATCCATTAATTTTTTTCTGCGTTACAGGAGGTAAAAAAACCGTCAATTGAAGAAAGTGTGGCAAAAACAAATGTGCCGACGTTGGATTCGAACCAGCCACCCCAGCGTTAGGAGATGTGTACGCTAACGATCACACTACAGTTGGACAGAAGCGAAACGCTTTGAAGTAAATATGTTTGCATCAAATGGGCATGGTTTGATTAATTTCTTTAAAAAGCTTTGAATTTTCCAGTTAATTTCGGGAAGATTTCGTTTTTAATGAGATTGTGGCTAGGGTTTTCATACTTTAGCATTAAAATAGATAAAAATATGAATTATAAATATTTTTAAGTAGATTGCTAAATGTAAAATATGAATATTATATTTTTATTCTATAAGATTTTTTTTTTTCTTGTGAGTAAAACCGATTTTTTCCCATTTAATATTTAAATTAAATGTGTTCATTTAATATATATTTTAAATGCGAATATTTTTTTATAAGCAACTTTATAAATTAATTTTTTTAAACTTTTTTCACCTTATTCGACTTTAAAAAAATAAATTGTGAGTACTTTTTAATGAATGGAAAAAGTAGTTGTTATTTATTTTTAAATTCGAAAGCATTTTCTCGTTTTTTATTAAATTATAAATCTTAATTTATATAATTTTTGTGTTTTCTTTTTTAAATAAATTCGGATTTTAGTATTAATGAGTTGGAACCCATCGAAATTCGACGAACTAAAATGTTTAGAAAGAAACTGTTAGATCAAATTTATGATAAACCTACAAAAATAATTTCAATAAAAAATTCATCTTACATTGGTTGTCTAACTCTTAAAACCAATAATATTTTAATTAAAATTACCAAAATGTTATTTCCACAAACTTCAACTGCTTAAATTATTGAAAAATTAAACTGTATTAGAATACGTAATCAAGATGAATAATTATGATGAATTTATCGATTGAGGTTCTTACGTTTGTTTTTACAGGATGAAAAATTAGTAAAATGGATTTTGCTTTGTCACATCATAAAAATTCCCCCCATAATATCTAAACTGTATGCTATGTTCACATTCTCAAAATTTACATACGCACCACTCAAGCTCATAATTTAAAAGTATTTTAACGCACAATTATTAATGAATGTATTTCCAAACTTAAAGTCACGTTTGTCCGATACAACTTTGGATGTGAACATTCTCACAAACTTTAAGTTCTAATCTCAGTACCCGCGAATAAAAAATTCAGAAATTTACCTTTAGTTGTCATAGTATTGGCCATTTATTATTGGTCAAATATTTAGTTTTATCGAAGAAAATGATCGTTTTGTTTTAAATATAACTTCATTTTTACTCACTGAATTATTTTGCTTAGCATCTCAAACTCGGTATCAACGTAATGTAAAAAAAATTTTGAAAAGTAACTGATGTATGAAGAAGAATACGTGATTTTTTAATGGCTAATGGCATTTTCTGTTCAAAAATTATAAAAAAAGTTACTTTTATCTGTAATGTGAAAATGACATCAATAAGGATATAATCAATAAAAAAAAATAAACTATGACTATTTACCCTTTATTTTTAATAGAAATGGTGTGCTTCAGTTGCCACAATTACAAAATTGGTACTAAAAACTATAAAAAAAATTAATATCTCAAAAATAAACTGAGATAGAGCTTTCAAACAAATTGCATTTAAAAGTAGATTTTTTTCCGCTATATTACGATGTAAAAGTTGGAACTGTGCGATGTTTAGAAGTTTAAAAATTTGCAATAGCGAAAATTGCAAAACTGAAATTTCATTTCAAATATCAGAGTGTTGCCATTCGCTGAATGACGTATGCGTTACGCACAGATATGTTTGTCCTTTATAATATAGATAGAGCGCCTGCATGCTAGGAATGAACGGAATTTCTCCCTCTTTTTCAAACTTTTTGGAAGAATTCACGGTTAAAACATGTTTTCTAGGAGTGCGGAAATTATTTGTTCAAAAATGAGGAATAATTTAGTGTATTTTGACGAGTTTGTCTGACAGTGTTAATAATTACACTATTCAATAGATACATTACACTTGTTCGTAAAATGCACAACTGAAATAAATATTTTGAGAGTTTCTTAATATGAGTGGTCACAAACATACTTCCCTATGTAACATTAAAAAAGGATGTTAGCCTTAGTTTTCTATATAGATGTTGCAGAAAATTTTATTTGGAGGATACAGAAGAAGCTGGTTTTGGAAAATTGATGAAGAGAAACAAGGTCATCCATTGCAGTAATGAATATTGCTGATGAAGCGCAAATGGTGGTTGATGGAGGCGACGTAATTTTATGCACAGTTGATTCTTCGCGTACTTTTGGCTGACCAACCTCTAGAGAAAGGCTAATGGTACTACCTGTTAGCCATATTCCCACTTTTCTTATCAATTGCATTGTCTTTATTTTATTCAACTAAATATATTTTTATCTTAACTTCTTTAGTTATGACTTACCTTTCATCCTTACAGCTAATTTATTTTTATCCATTTGTGCAGCTATTTATTTGTTTTTAAAAAGAACTTGCATCGTATCATCGGACTTTTACATCGCGATGTTTTTCCAGCCGAGCTCTATCGTATATCGTTTTCGAACTGAGCGGTAACTCCGTTGGCCGGTAGGTGGCGTTGCCTGCCCACGAGTGCTCTTTTTCGCCTTTGGCGCGGCACGTGCCTATGCAAATTACTTTTTCCACGTGCGATGGAAGGAGGGCGTTTCCGATTGCGGCTTCTCTGCGGAGCAGCTCTCGGTGCTTGCCGATATAGATAAAAGGAACGGCGTGATAGCTGTTGGGGGAACGTTTTTTTTTGTTGTATGCTGGTCGTCTCTCTTTCGGTGTTTTGATGTCTGGCGCTCTGATGTTTATTTAACGGATATGAAGTTTATGTTATTGAGTTTTACGTACGATGGAGTTGCTAAGAGGATGTTTTTAATCTTTGGATCTTTGCTAGTTCTACGATGTTTTTCTTCAAGTTTAAAGATGAAATAAAGTGATGAATTCGCTTACTACCGGTGACATTTTTCGTTTGCATTTTGATTTAGAAGGAATATATTATGGCATGAGCTCCGGAGGGATTATCTTAAAGTATTGTTTTATTACGTTTATTTTCTGCAAGATATAAAGTTAATCAATATTTGTTTGTTTAATTTCAAAGCCTTTATTTTTATACTATCATATTTTATCATGAAAGAATTTTAATAAAGTTAAGTTTTTCTTTTATTTATCTGGTCATCATTTCTTCTTACACTTACTGCATAAAACAACCATATCTCTCTCTCTCTGCATATTTAGGGTTTTATTTTTCAGCGGATGCTTCTTACTGCAAATTTATATCTGCTTAGTTTTAGGATGTATTATTGAAGTGCTTTATAAAAGTAATAGATCATTTTTAAGCACTAGTTATATGAGTAGTCTCATATAACATATTTTGGTTATGGGCATCTAATACCCACGCAGAGATAGTTTCTGTTTAGCTATGCTTTATATAGTGCAGTAAAGTGTCTAACTACGGCCCAAAGAGGATTAAGAGATAGTTTTATTAGGGGGGGCCGTTAGTTTTCGTACGATGACCGATAATTAGAAATTTTTTTTAATAATTTCGTTTTTGAAGTAATAATTTGAAAAGAGAAAGGAAATAGGTTAGAATTAGAGTTTTTAAGAAATTTTTAATACAAAATGTTTTAACTATAAATTTTTTTGGCTGGTCCATAAAGTTTTTAAATTTGTGAAAATTTTTTTGGTTTAAGTATAAATTTTTCAAAATGATGATGCAGAATCAGATTCAGAAATTAAATGCTAGTAATTATGCCAATTGGCAATCTGACATGAAATATTTATTGATGGAAAGAAATGTTTGGGATATAGTGGCAGAAATAGAGAAACCTCCTGAGCTCAATGCAGATAGTAATGGTATCACCGATAAAGATACTAAAGATTATCATATTAGACAGAAATTAGCACTGTCTATGATCTATTTAAACGTGGAGCCTAATTTTAGGAAAATTATAGAAGAGTGTAGTGATCCAGTAAATGCTTGGAAAAAGCTCCGTGCTCATTTTTATCCAGACACAAGAAGCCGTCATATGCAAGTTTTCACTGAGTTGTGTGAGTGCAAAATTGCCGGTGGTGAGAGTATTAATTTATATGTTGCCAGGCTTTTACGAGTGGCGAACCAGCTTAAAAATATAAATAAAAAGTTTGATGACGTATATGTGACATTTCAACTATTGCGATTCTTGCCTCCAAAGTTTGATTCCATGGTACAGGCAATTCTCAGATGGAAAGAAGAGGAGTTTATTTTTAACGATGTGGTGACTTCATTGGTAGCCGAAGAAACCAGGCTTCAACTGAGAGAACGTGATCATAGTAAAGTGTATCCTGAAGCTCAATCACTACAGTACCAGAGGAAAGCTAGAAAGAAGTTGAGCTGTTATTTTTGCAGAAAGCCAGGTCACGTTAAAAGCCAGTGCCATAGTTTCCGAAGGAGTATGTTATCCTGTAACAGTATATGTGACATTTCAACTATTGCGATTCTTGCCTCCAAAGTTTGATTCCATGGTACAGGCAATTCTCAGATGGAAAGAAGAGGAGTTTATTTTTAACGATGTGGTGACTTCATTGGTAGCCGAAGAAACCAGGCTTCAACTGAGAGAACGTGATCATAGTAAAGTGTATCCTGAAGCTCAATCACTACAGTACCAGAGGAAAGCTAGAAAGAAGTTGAGCTGTTATTTTTGCAGAAAGCCAGGTCACGTTAAAAGCCAGTGCCATAGTTTCCGAAGGAGTATGTTATCCTGTAACAGAGATAGTTCACCGTCAGCCGAATTTTCATCTCATCGTGATACTTCATTAGTTAGATCCTTTAGCCCTCATAGTGATAAGAGAGTTCCACGACAGTATACAAGATCTCCTGCTAAGCATCAACACAGTGATCCTCGTAGACTTGATGACAAAGTGAAAAGAGGCCGATCTAGAGACACTCGTCAGAGAAGTCCTGAGCGTAAGTCCTATCTGTCGAACAGTCCAGAACGTAAGTCCTATACTTCATTCTTTTTGTCTCAAGCTAACTTAGTTGATGGAGATGCTGACTGGGTCTTCGACACAGCAGCTTCGCATCATTTTTGTAAAAATAGAGATCTTTTTATTGAATTTACTCCTTTAAATGATGAGCATATGGCTGTAGCCATTGAAGGTGTAACTTTTCCTATAGAAGGGTGTGGAACTATTAAATTAAAGTTTGGGCAAAGAATCTTAATGTTTAAAGATGTAATGTTTTCTCCTAAATTAAGGCGTAATTTAATATCTGGTCCTCGCTTAGATATAAATGGGGCATGTTTTTCTGGTGAGAGTGGCGAGGTGAAGATATCATGCAACGGACAACCCCTTTTTAAAGCCATTCTTAAAAATGGTGTTTACTATTTATACCCCAAAATTCCTAGCAAAGTTACTAAGAGAGTTAGTTTTGAAGCATCTTCTACCAGTAAGCATGATGATATGTATGTTTGGCACAGAAGGCTGGCACATGCTAGCCCTTATTTGATAGCTCATACATGTAGAAATGCGGGTGCTAGGGGTTTGCCAAATTTAAGAGAGGGGGAATTTAAATGTGAATCATGTAAACTTAACAAGTTTAGGAGGACATCTTTTAAATCTAGAAATTTTATTCGATCCAAATCTCCATTGGAACTTTTGTATACTGATGTCTGGGGTCCAAGTCAGGTTGAAGGCAGGCAAGGAGAAAGGTATTTCGTTTCTATAATTGATGATTTTTCCCGTAAAACTTCTTTATACCCTATGAAAGAGAAGTCGGAAGTTTTTGAAATTTTAAGGCAACATATTAACCGTGCCGAAAGATTTTTGGGTAGACAGGTTAAGGCCATAAGATCCGATAATGGGGGAGAGTTTGATAATAACAAAATGGAAGAATTTTGTCTTGAAAGGGGAATAAGTCATGAATTTACGAATACTTTTACTCCAGAACAGAACGGTATTGTTGAACGGTACAATCAGACTGTAGTAGATGGGGCTAGAACCATGTTAAAAGAAAGTGGCATGGATTTGAATTTTTGGCCAGAGGCAGTTCTCCACTTCACCTATGTTTGGAACCGTTTGTGTCACAAAAATCAGACCAAAACCCCTTTTGAACTTTTTGGCAATTATAAACCTTCTGTCAGGCATTTAAAACCATTTGGGTGTTTGGCGTATGTTGGTATCCCTCGTCAGAAACGGCAAAAACTGGATTCAAAGGCTAGTAGAGGATATCTTGTTGGCTACGCTTTTAGAACAAAAGGTTATAGAGTTTGGTTGCCTGATAGTGACAGAATTGTTGAGACTATTAATGTCTCTTTTAACGAACAAACCAGTTATAGGGATGCGCTAAATGGAGCAGTGCTGGGCGATACTCCAGGAGAGTTTCAGTGGGTTCCTGCTACTAGGAGTGATATCGAGGATGAAGACGTTGTTGAGGAGGTCAGAGCCACCACTGACAGCTCCAACGACTCCCTCGGATCATCTTCTAGGGCAGAGAGTGATGGTCAGGGGTCTTCTTCAGAAAGTGATTCCCCTAGTAAACCTCACACCACATTACGAGATACTCACTGGAGAAGAAAAGTTGTTCCCAGAAATACTGGTATTCGTAGGGATATTTATTATTTTGATATTGATAATGATTCCGATAGGTTAAGGTCTGCAAGGGAAGTGGAGGATTATTGTAAGGAGAATGATTTAATTTTTAAGCCTAACTTGTTTGATTTTAAAGGGAGCAATACTTTTGAGGGAGTGGTTTCTGAACCTAATGTTGTTAACTCTAATGTGAATATTTGTCAGTCACAATCTTGACTATATGACCCAGTTATTCCTAGAACTTACAAACAAGCAATAAAATCTGATCAAAGGGATGAATGGCAGAAAGCTATGAAAGAGGAGATAAATACTATGTATGAAAGAGGCGTATGGCATTTAGAAATTTTACCTTCAAACATCAGCCCTGTAGGTTGCAGATGGATGTACACTATAAAGAAAGATGACATGGGGAAAATTGCCAGGTTTAAAGCCCGTTTAGTGGCTCAAGGGTTTAAGCAAATTAGAGGAGAATCCTATGAGGAAACATTTAGTCCTGTGGTTAATTTTAGTGTCATCAGGTTTTTCTTTTCTTTATTAGTATCTTTTAAAGGCTGGTTACACACCCAATGTGATGTCAAATGTGCTTATCTTTATGCTCCTCTTACTGAAAATGTTTATATGTCGCAACCCCCGGGTTTTGTTGAGGTTGGTAAAGAAAGTTTATTTTGTAAGTTGGATAAAGCTATTTATGGTCTACATCAGTCGGGTCGAGTTTGGTTCTTTGAGATAAACCGTGTTCTTTTGGAGATTGGGTTTAAGAAATTAGAATGGTGTAACTGTGTTTACGTTTTAGACTCGGATTTAGTGTTATTATTGTATGTTGATGATATTGTTTTATTTGGGAAGCATCAAAGGATTATAAATAGAGCTTTAGAACTTTTAAGCAAATATTTCGATTTAAAGGTCTTGGGAAAAACTAAGAAGTTGCTTGGTGTGGAGTTTGAGGAAAGTGATGAAGGCTTGCGGATTCACCAGCAATCCTATATTAAAGATGTTTGCAAAAGGTTTGAGTCGTACAGGTTTCCCATTTCCTCCTTACCCATAAGCAAGGGCTCTGTTTATTCTAAATCTGATTGTCCTAGGTCTGAGGAAGAGCGTAGAGAGATGTCACAGTTACCATACAGAAGTGTACTGGGTTGTTTGTCCTTTATTGCTAATAGATCCCGTCCCGATATTTCATATGCGGTAAATATAATGAGTCAATTTCAATCAGATCCAGGAATGACACATTGGTATGGCTTACTTAGATTGTTGGGATATGTTAAACACACTATTGATATGACACTTAATTTATCTTGTACAAAACCTCAGTTGATAACTTTTTCTGATGCAGATTTTGCTGCAAATCGAGATGATAGGACCTCGCTGGGTGGTCAAATTGTATTTTTAGGTAACTCTCCCATTTCTTGCCGAACATTTAAAGAGAAAAGTGTGAGTTTGTCAACTATGGAAGCTGAGTTTATTTCAATGACCGAAGCGACAAAAGAACTTCTTTGGTTTGACAGGATTCTAAGTGAATGTTTTTGTAGAAAGGTTGTCACTGGGGAAAAGATGAAGTCAGTTTTGTATGTAGATAATAGGGCTACTATTGATTTTGTAAAATCACCTATTGAGAATCATAGAAGTCGTCATATCGATGTTAAGCTGTTCTTTGTACGGGATCTGGTTGATAAAAATACTTTTGATTTACTTTTTGTCCGCAGCAAGGATAACCTTGCTGATGTCTTCACTAAGCCGCTCACCAAGTTTGAATTAAAAAGATTTATTGAGCATATCTTTAGATAATTTTGAAGTTTTTTTTTCTTGAGATTTACTGTTTTTGAATTATAATGTATATTTTATTTTTATATTGTTGGTATCATATATATATATATACTTTACGGTTTTTGCTTGGTGGACATTTAAATCCTGCCTGAATGTGGTGATACTTCTCGAGGTCCATTTCTGGGTGTCCGAACGGCCCCAAGGAAGCGTCTCGCAGGGGTGCCACTGTAATCTGTCTGAGTGGCATCTGGGGGTGGATTTTCGAGTTGACCATTGCCACAGGAGGGTCTTTTCGCGGGCAGGTTAACTTTTATTTTTGTAAGTCCCATTTTGATTATGTTAATATATGGAACTGTCACTAATTCCTGTCTACCTTGCAAATTACCAGCTGATTTAAAGATTGTACTTTTTGATAATATGTATGTGTTTGAATTTATTAGGGTTTATAGATTTATGTATAAGAAAAATTTAAATTTTTTTTTGCTTGGGCATCCCGGGAGCCTAGGCAGAAATGTATAAATATTCGTATGTTACAATGGTGGATGTTGAGGGATTTCTTTTTGCTAAAATAATGGTTTAAATATAGTGGTTCTGTTAAAGTGTGAAAAATCCCTGATCTAAATAATTTACAATATTGTTACAGGTTCCTTGTCTCTATGTGAGAATAAGAGTTGATGAAATCGTGGCGCCACGTAAGGTTGTATGAAAGTTGAATGTATGATATGTATTGTATTCTAAGTTTTTTTTTTATGTGTAGTTAACCTTGTAACTTTAATTGTAATCACTAAATGTCTTATAGACATGTGGAAGAAAATCTTGTATTGACAGCCATTATTGTAAAAATATTTTTGATTATATTAAGAGTTGTCTAATTGTATTACAGCTCACAAAATGTCGTACGGACATGTGGAAGATTATCCTGTTTCGGCACCTACTTTTGTAACTTCTTTTCGCATTTAAATATCATGAATTTGCATATTTGCTTGATTTTTGAATTGAATTTAATCTTTATAGATTTTTTTTTTTTTTTGGAAATTGAAAATGTTGGCACTGTTTGTCTATCTCTGGTGATAGTATGAGACTGGAATTGCTATGTTGAGATGGTTTTTGATGTTGTTGAAATTTTTGATATCTTGAACTGTTTTGGAAGTTCTGTTTCTCTTGAAGCATTAAATTTTGGAATTTGATGTTGAATTGTTTTTAAGAGTTGAATTGTTAATTGTTTTAAAGTTTGATGTTGTATAATTTTTGTTGTAGAATTGCTATTTAATTGAAATTTTGGAATTTTGAATTGAGTTGCTGGTTGATGGATTTTATTGGTATTGTTAATAGTGATATTGTTATTGTATGATACAAACTTTTATTTTTACAGTGAAATTAATTACATGGATTGTTAGTCGCTCTGGTGCTCATGTTTTTCGAATTTACTTTTAGGTAGTTTTCGCAGGTGCTGGGCAACATATAACTATGATATGTTCCCGCACCATGTTGGTTAAATCAAAGTTAAAATTGCGTAATTTGTTATTTCTGTTTGTATAAATATTTTTTATAAAATATAATTATGAGTGTAAAATTATAATGTTTATATATTTAAGTAAAATAAGAGTGTAAGTTCATACAAAAATTATTAAGTTGATTTTAAATAGTAAATATATATTTTTTAAAAATTGTTGTATTGTAAAATGAATGTATAACGTTGAATGGAGTTCGGATCTCAGACAACAACAATAGCCAGACGCCATGGTGTCGTTTTATGACAAGCCAATGGAAAGTGGTGTATAATTAGAAGTCGTAAAATCATAAAAACGTTGGAATCAATTTATGGCCTCAATAAAAGTGTTGGGATAAATTTATGGCTTTTCAGACCACCCAAACTTTAAGGCAGATAATAATATTAAAGTATATGTAAGGGGCCATTTGCAGACTGCTAGCTAATAGGCCTATCGAAGTATAATAAAAAATCTTCTCACATCCAATAACAGTGGACTAGACAAAAATAGTTCCACCCACTGCAGGAGCTGGTGTGCAAGAAGAATAAGGTTTAAAAAAGATAGTCTGAAAAAAGATGTAGAGGACGCAGGAGCTCTCCTGAAAGCCCGTGCAATGAGTCCCGTAAGCCCTAGTAAAGCCCAGGCGAGATGGACATATCGGAGCGAGCCTAATCGAGCCTAATCAAGCCTAATTGAGGATGTCTTCCTGAGGTACCTATCGGAGTGAGCCTAATCAAGCCAAATTGAGGATGTCTTCCTGATGTACATATCGGAGTGATCCTAATCAAGCCAAATTGAGGATGCGTTCCTGATGACACATTGCCATGATCCTAAGCAACGCAACAACTCAGAATTTGATGAATAAAGGCCACCATCCCGTATATTAAAAGAAGGTACTATTTTAAACATTTTCTTTTACCACTTAAGATCATATGAAAAATCTTAAAAAATACTTTTCTGATATTTTACGGTAGAGAGTAATCTGAGATCCGACAAAACCAATAATTAAATAAGATTAAGGTAATTTTAAAAATGAAAGAGAGTTATTCTTTTAGCAAAAAGAAACAATTATAATAATTAGAGTACGTGAAAATATTGTCTTTTTTTTTAAAAGATTAAACATACTTAAAATAATGAGAAGCAAACAAAAGTGTTGCTTTCTATTTTTTGAATTAATATTATGTTTTTCTGTATATAGTTATGTTCAATGTAAATAAAATATTTAATCAAGTTTTAAAAAGTTTCTGTAATTATTTAATTAATAATATTTAAAGTGTGTCAATTTATTTTTTACAGCTTAAGTTTTAGTTTAATTCATAAGTGGAAGAGTTCGTCTAAATAATTCACAACGCAAACTCTTAATTTTATTCGTAATTATTCAAATATAATAATTACATTTTGACGCGAATTATAATTTAATTTTATTAATGCTTCGCGTTGCTCTTCTACTAGAATTTAGGTAAATACGATCACTTATATTATTTGAATTTATCTAAGGTATATAAAATTATATACCAATTTGCTATGAGGTTGCTTGGATGATTTGGACCAATTAACAATTTTGAATATATTTAATAAAAAATAAACAGGTGTAATTATCTGTCCAGCATCCCCCCTTCATAGTAAAATGGTGCTATGACTCAGGAACGATCATCTGAGGTCATTAGATAGTAAAATGGTGCTATGACTCAGGAACGATCATCTGAGGTCATTAGATAGTAAAATGGTGCTATGACTCAGGAACGGTCATCTGAGGTCATTAGAAATAATAATAATAATAATAATAATAATAATAAAGGAAAATAAATTTAAGTATTTTTAATGTCACAATTTTAAAGATATTGTAGGTATGTAAGTTTAATTGATTAAAATTTTATTAAAATTAATTTTATTATTGTGACAATAATGACACACATATAATAATTTTATATAAATAAAATGAATAATATATGTTAGCAAAAAAAAAAAAAAAAGGAAATGAAAAAAATAATTCTGGGATTTATAATAGGTAAATTTAGGAATTACATTTTTTTTTTTCTCTCTTTTCTCTTTTGGTGGGATCTCAGTTACCATTGAGAAATAATGGCATGCACATCACAGATGACACATTTGTAAAAATAATTTTTTTTTTATATACTGTATAAATAATAATAATAAGAATAATGAGTAAAATTTTATAATATGACTGGTATAAAAATGATTGAAATGTCAAGAGATCATGATTTTTGAAATGGTATCACCTTGATACAAAAGAAAATTTATGAGTCGTACTACGAAGTAGTAATACAATATTTACAAAAAAAAAAAAAAAAGATTGTTTTTTCTGTAGAAAAAGACAGATATTTTTCTGTTAAATGAAATTATGTTGTTTTTTATATATACGTGTATTATAAATATTTTAGGGGTATTTATGTGTGTAAAAGAATAATCTACAAAACAACTTCATCTCCTAAGAAATTTTTTTTTTTAAATTTTAGTGCTGTTGTTTTTAGGTATTTAGGCAATTTAGAATATTTTCATACATATGTTGTAATATAGAGAAAATAGTATGAGATGCAAAATATTCTTTTAAGAGGTATAGGATCTATTTTGAATTGATATTTTGAAAAAGTATACATTGATTACTAATACTTGTTAAAAATGACTCAGACGCTGGATATAGATACACGTATTAAGTTAGTGTCACCATTTGACAATAAAAAGAACAAAAACATTATATTTTTCTTAGAGGAATTTGATAATATTTTGAATTCGACAGATATACAGGAAGAAACTAAATTATTAATTTTAAAGGCTAAAATTACTGGGGACGCAAAACATATTTTAAGTAAACAGATTGAAACATATAACGAGACCAATTATAATTTATTTAAAAATAATTTGGTGGAGTTATTTGGTACAAAACTAAGCCTCCTTAATGCTCAGAGCAATTTCCTAAATTTAAAACAGGCCGCAAGTCAAACGATAGAGGATTTCATTTTGGAGTTTAAAAAGGGTGTAAAATCTTATATCGAAAGTGCAGGCGAAAATGTGAATAATAAGGAAGAGAATTTTATCGAAATCTTAAAAATGTCGAATTTTTTAAATTCAATTAGACAGGATATTGCACTAGATGTGCGTAAAAATGTGCCCAGGTCCTTCAAGGAGGCATGCGAGTTAGCAAAACTTATGGAAAGTGCGTATAATGAATCAAAGTTTGAGGAAATTAACGCAATAAATAAAGAAAACAAAGATCTTTATGAGAACATTATAGAATCAAGTAAGCAAAACAAAGAGCTAATCGAGAAATTAAAAGGGGAGATTGAAAAACTAAAAAAATCAAAGAAAAAAAACCATGCAATTAGAGATGATAGTGTTCCGCGGAATAAGAAACTCTTTAATAAACACAATGATTATCAGGGTCCCCATTTCAATAACAATTTTCATTATAATGATTATGAACGATATTATAATGATTACTACAACTCATTTAATTACCCGACGCATTATGGGATGTATGATTATTCACAACCTAACTGGAATTCGGGAAATAGGGATTTTGGATATATTTCTGAGAATTATGATCAAAATGGTTATCAATTTGAAAAGCGCAAAAGGAAAAAAAAATGGGCAAAGAAAACAGCGAAATCGGATCAAGATTCGGGATTTTCAGAGACGGAAATCGATAAAATAAATAAAACAATCGCAAATATAACAAATGCAGACAAAGATAGTCTGCCAATTATATCACTAAGTATACAGGGCGTCGAAATACAAGCGTTACTGGATACCGGAGCTGCTGTGTCCCTTTTATCACCTTCTTTATTCAAAAAAATTAAAGATACAAACGTCAAAATCAAATATTTGGGCAATCAGATCCAAATTAAAACTTTAACAAATTCAAAGATTTTTTTTAAACAATGTGTAAAATTAACTTTTCGATTAAAAGGTATATTCACAACAGGCACATTTTATGTCACTAATGATGATTTTGATAGGCAGTACCAAATGTTATTAGGGTACGATTATCTCAAAGAAAATCATATGATTTTGGATTTATGCAATAAAACATTAAAATTTAAGAATCAAAAAATTAAATTAAACGCTGCAAGTGAAGTAAATAATTATGAAGTGAATAACATTACGCCATGTAATTCAGGGGAACATTCAAATAAAAGTATGTTTGCCATTACTAAAAATAGAATTTTTCTCCAACCTGAAGAATCGAAAATTGTAAAATTAAAATGCCCAGAGGATATAAATATGTCAGATATAATTATTTTTGACCCCATTCAAGAAAATAGTAAATTTTCATGCGAGACTTCGTTACACGAAGTTCAAAAAAATAATAACATAAATATTATAATAAAGAATAAACTGTTAGAAAAGTTAATTATTCAGAAAGGAACTAAAATGGGGGAAATTATAACGAACTTTGAGTGCAAGCAAGATGACTCAACTGATAATATAGAGAAAGGGACATTTTATGAAATAAATAATTTAAATATAGAAGATGTAAGAAAATTGCGAGAAGCAGAAATTAAAGAGACGGATTTCGATTTAAGCCATTTATCAGAGGAAGTACAACAAAAATTTCGAAAAATTTTAATGGGCAATGTTCATGCATTTTCAAAAAGTTATCAAACATTGGGGCAATCAGCGTTTGTTGCACCAAGTTTTCAATTGAATCATGAATTCCCGGTACAAGCTAAGCCATATAAATTGCCTCAGGCAGTAAGACAGTATGCGAAGAGGGAAATTGAACAATTGTTACGGGCTAAAATTATAGAGAAGACTGACTCCGAGTATGCTTTTCCAGTTATTTTCGTTAGAAAGAAAAATCCGAGTAATAACCCGAATGCAGAACCCAAGTTTAGAATGGCAACGGACCTAAGACTATTAAACCAAATTTTACAACCTTATACTTATCCGATGCCGGACGTAAAAGACTTATTACAAAAAATAAGCGGTAAAAAATACTATACGGTGCTAGACTTACATAGTGCTTTTTTCCAAATAAATTTAAAACCAGAAGATTGCAAAAAATTAGCGTTTATTACGGAATTTGGAAAACATATGCCACTTCGTTTAGCTTTTGGCACACGAAATTCTAGCGCAATTTTTGCAGAAGTAATCGATAAAATTCTGGGACATTTTGACAAAAGCAAAGTATCATACTACATTGATGATGTGTTGATATCTGCAAACACAATAGCAGAGATGACGAAAACCTTAGAAGAAGTTCTACAGGTATTAATAAATCACAACATGACAATCGAACCTTCAAAAATGCAAATTTGCAAAGCAGAAATAGAATTCCTAGGATTTAGGGTGAATCAAATGGGATATTCTCCATCTCAAAAGAATATTGAAAAAGTAAAAAATTTAGTCAGACCAAAATCGAAAAAGGGGGTCAGATCTTTATTGGGCTTAGCGAATTATTTTCGGACGCTAATACCCAACTATTCCGACAAAGTTAACCCTTTAATAGAGCTGACTAAAGATAAAGTTAAATTTAAGTGGAGTCCAGAAGCAGAAAAAGCTTTCCTGATAATTCAGGAAGAAATTGTACAAAAACCAACACTCAGACCCCCCGATTTTAACAAGGAATTTTTCTTATTCACGGATGGGAGCAAAGTTGCAATTTCAGGTGTTCTAGCTCAAGAAAAGGATGGTCATTTGCTACCTGTTGAATTTTTCGGGAGAAAACTTAGAGAACCGGAAAAAAATTATCCGAGTATTAAATTTGAGTTATTAGCAGTGCATGAAGCAATTATGCATTTTAAATATATGCTTTCAGGTAGAAGATTTACTGTGTTAACTGATTCGAAAGCACTAACTCAGCATTTACATTTACAAGATAAATCGGAAATTATAAACAGATGGGTAGCAGATTTACAAGACTTTAATTTCGACTTCGAATTCGTCGAAGGGATTAACAATCCAGCAGACTATTTGAGCAGGAATTTAGATAATCTTACAACAGACAGAGAACTCCAAAATAATTTGTTTGCAAGTAACATAGCACTTACAGACGAAAATATTAAATCGGAGCAATATGCAGACGAAAAATTAAAAATTATAATAAATAAAATCGAAAAAGACAAAAATAATAGAAGCACGAAGAGATTTGCTTTAAATCAAAATAAATTATTAATTTTGAAACCTGGTTCAGATAAAAAGGAGCTTTTAATTACCCCGGATTCATTAAAAATTGCAGCCATAGAAGAAGCTCATAAAGCGCATTTCGGATTTCAAAAAACTTATGATAATGTGAAAACAAGGCTCTTTTGGCACGGAATGTACAAAGACATTAAACAGTATTGTGCAAATTGTGTGCAGTGCCTCACATCTAAACAACACACAACAATAAAAGTCCCTGTTAAAAAAATGGTGAAAGATCACGAAGTCGGTACAGTCCTGCATGCTGACGTCATTGGACCTTTAAACCTCACGTTAAGGAAAAACAGATACATTTTAATTATAATTGATTCGACATCGAGATTCCTGGAAGCTGTTCCCCTACGAAACGTAGAGTCACAGACTATATTAAATGTACTAAATAAATATTTTGCAAATTATGGGTTGTGTAAAGAAATTATCTTTGATAATGCAAAATATTTAAGAAGCGAAATTATGAAAGAATATTTGGAATCTTTAAACATACAAAGGAAATTTGTGAGTGTATACCGTGCGCAAGGAAATGGACTTTGTGAAGTTACCAATAAAATATTAAAAACATCAATTGTAGCTATGTCGAAACGCACTACGGAATGGGACATAAGACTGGATTTTTTTAAACTAGCGTATAATTCCTCGAAACACCGCGCTACGGGATATAGTCCCTCACTGCTATTTTTCGCAAGGGAAATAAAAAATCCCTTTACAGCCCATATTCCTTCTGAGGAAATATATACCCACTCTTATGTTAAAAGCAGAATACAGCATATGAAGGAAATCAAAATTCAATCCCTTGCAAACCAGGAGAAAATAATGCAAGAATATATAGATGAAGAGGCATACGAAAAAGTAAAGGATTTAAATTTGGGTCAAACAGTATATTTAAAATGTATTGGAAAACCAGGCGCATTAGAGCCAAAATTTCAAGGACCCTACGCAGTTACTAAAAAGTTTAGAAACTTTAATTATTTATTACAATATGTTCCAGATAAATCAATAGAGCCGATCAAACGACATATGGATCAGCTGTACGCTCCGAAATATGCAACAGGTCATACAGAGGCGGAAATTACGAATTTACAAGGGTCTCAGAAAAAAATTAAGGGTGATAAAAATTACAAAACTAAATGTGACATTTGTCAAAGAAAATCACACTCAACTGAAAATTGTTGGTTCAAATTGAACAAAAATACGAGTCAAAAGGGTGACAAACTTACTAAGAATTATTATAAAAAAAATAATAAATATTCTGAGAATGTAGACCCATATTTAAAGTATCAAATAGATCATTATGATCAAAATATGTCGTTATATGGTTATACACCATATACAAACTTATACGGGGATGTTATACAAGATCATTACCCTTTCCCCCCTCCCCAAGATTATCCATGGTATATGAATTGGTATTAAAAATAAATCAAAATACATAATTAATCGAATTTCAAAATTTCAAAATTTTCAAAATTTAAAAATAAATTTTTTTCTTTTAGGTAAAAAAAAAAATTGAAACAAAATTAATAACTTGCCTTTTTAAAATTCAAAATAATAATAAGAAAGGATAGGAACATGGGAACGCCAATTTGTCTCAGGGTTACAATATTGAGCAAATGTGCAGGGCGCACCCGAAAACATACTTATAAAATTATGTAATGTGCTTCACAAAACTTCAATGGAGCAGTGAAATATTTCTCTCCAGGCAAAAGTTATATATATATTTTTTTTTCGAATATGAATTAGAAAATATAAAATCTTAACAAAGCCAAATAACATTAAAACTTAATTAATTTCATAGTAAATAATCTTGGAGTAATTTTCAAAAAAAAAAAAAAAAAAAAGAGAATTTTTTCTGTCTTCTATAAGGGTAGCCTTTGCTAATAGCCTTACAATTTAGATGACAAAATTTCAGAATTACTCTTTAAAATGAGTAGGTGTAAGCTATAGGTTCAGGGTAGTTAGAACAGCTTTATAGCATACTCATATATATATATTTTTTTTATATAAATATATGGTTGACAAGGAATAAATTATTAGTGCACTCTATATTAGGATAGCGGTCAGCTATAAGCCTAAATATAATAAAATATACAAAAAGTGCTAAGATTTATTCCGGTAGTTCAATTACAACTTATATGCTAAAGTCTAGAATTTAGACAGCAGGGATAAGTTTTATGAACAAAAGTGTTATAAAAAAATTTAAAAAAAGGATTTTGGTGTAGCACATTGGTTTTTAAAAAAACATATATATGTATAACAATGGACAAGGCAAGTTATTTCAACATGATTGCACACAAAAATTATAGTAAAAAAAAAAAAAAAAAAAAAAAAAATACACAAATAAATAATTGAAGTAAAATTAAAATTTTCTCACCAAAGGCTTTCTGTATAGGGTGCAATTTTGGCCTACGGCTGGGTATGCACCAACACCAACAAAATTTTTGTAGAAAATTTATCAATTCACAGATACATCAATATATAGTCATCACCTAGGCATAAATTTCAGGATTCTTGGCTGAAAAAGGAATCGAAGAAAAAATTAAGTATGGTATAATTACTAGATGTTATGCTCAGAAACAATAAAATTAGTAATATTATATTGTAATAAGCAGCATTTTGAGTTTTCTTTAGGAAAACTTTTGATTTTTAGGTTTTACACATTTATGGAGTGTCTAGCTCAGTGTATAGTTCCTAGATTTAATAAAAAAAAAATAATAAATAAAAATATAAGTTCGTGTTGTTTTCAAAATAAATAACAAAAGGTATAGCAATTAGCATTTACAGTTAAAATTTATGGAATTTTCAGCAAAATTAACATTAGACAAACATAGTTTATATTATATTTAACTTGATAAGCTAATTTACTTTTATTAACGGTATTCAATTAGAATTAAAGTAGGCTTAAATTCAAGTTAAATTAATTAATAACATTGTTGTAGTGTAAAATTTTATGTAAGACTATTATATTTTTATTGTATATATAAAAATATGCAAATTTAATAATTAATAAAATGTATTAGCAAAATTATTTAATATAAATATTAAATGACATCTTGCTGAAATCAGCTAGAAATTAGATTTTTTTTTTTTTAAATGAAATATTTTATAAATTTATGTTATTTTAGAATTTAAGCATTTTTTTTTTCTCTTTACTTTCCCTTAGAATTAAATGCAATTCTAAATTTAACACATATAAATATACATAGTATTGATAAATTTGAGTGTGTGAGTTCATAAATTTTTTTTTTATAATTTGGCCAATTTAACATAAGAAAACAAAATAAATAAATAAATATATATATATATATATATATATATATATATATTGGCCTTAATTTTATTAAAATATGTAGTATGGCTTAATAAATTTATTTACTTAAATTTTTTTATAGTACGTACAGTAATTATTTTAAAAACTTGATCTATAAAAAAAATTGGATGTGGTTGTTTGTGAGTATACAAAGATTTTTTCTGCTGGCAGAAGTTCTTTGGTCCGGCCGGGTACTCATAGATGGCTGCATACGATGTTACGTAGTAATTATCATTTACTTTTGTTTTTTTTTTTTTTTAAATTATACAAGTGTATTAAGTACATTTTTTTTTATAATTAAATAATAATTATTAATGTTGGATTAATAATAATAATTTATTATCTTTTATTTTTAAACATATCATTAAATTTTAGACAGTAGAATTCACATACGGAATGTTAATGATAAATAAAATTTTGAATAAATAAATTTTTATTTCATTCAGTAAAAATAAATAAATATGAAAATTTAACAATCTTTTAAGATAGAATTGTTGGCTAAATAAATAATAATTTAAGACAAAAAAATTGTTCTCTTCTTCGTCAATGGCATTTTCTGACAACACTACTTAATAATGTTAAATGAAGGTGCATTTTTAAGGTCAGCGTAATGCATATTTTGCATTTTGGAGAGGCTGTAGAAGTCATATTTCCGTGTTGTTTACATTTTAATAGTAAACAATATCATGAATCAAAATTTGTGTTTGTTAGAAAGGTCTAAAAATATACAATGTAATCAGTTAAAGAAAATTATATGCATTTTTTTTTAATCCTGAAAGGAAATTTGGTTTAGATTTAAACCTGAATGCATAAAAAGCCACCCTCGCTTCAGTTCCAGTATGAGGCAGGAGAATTCAGATGCTAGAATCGCCATTTTTCCCCTGCAAAATAATAAAAAAAAAAGCAGAAGGTTTACATTAGATACGATACAAATACATACACTGTTTATGCATAGATTATGTTTAAAATTACATACAGGCATGCACAGTGAGTTAAGAAGAAAGTATATCAAGAAATTATACTAATTAATACGGTAATTACAAGCATGAAATGGTTTTAAATACATACCTTTGGGAAGTCGTAAAATTTTGTCACAGCACAATTCACCTCGCAGAAAGGAATTAGTAGCTTGACCGACCCCCACTTTTCGGGAGAATCGGGGACGTTCAATAACTGGTTTTATTCTCCTCTCTCCTTCTTCTTACTTTTTTTTTTTTCTCGTATCGGGTAAAGTTGGAAAGCATTGCGTAATGATATATTAAAGGAGATGAATTAGCTTGTACATTTTGACAGATCATACATGTTAGAAGTAACAAATAAATAAAATAATGTAACAAGTTTGTATACAATATTTTTCTGATTATAATTTGAATACATCAGATTAATTATGTGAAAATATAACAGGTCATATTACAAGCATTGTATTTACTTTTATTCAGTATAAAATGTGTTTTAGATAAAACACTGTGTCATAAGGTTGTATGTGATGAAATAATATGTCAAATGCGTATGCCATTATTTTTCTTATAATGAGGTTTATTTCGGCATATTAGTTTCAGACAAAATTATAGCTTTGAATGTATTTTGGGCACTTAAACTGTAAAGTTACAAAATTAGTAAACATGTGTGTGGTAAAGAAAAAAGGCTTCGAGAAAGACGTCTGATTGTCAGTACAGAGGTCTTCTATAAATGTGAATGTCAACAGACAACGATGCTATCATGTGTTGAACTTTCTGTTATGAAACAATAGAAGAACTTCTTATAAAATATACCAGAACCATTGATAATTGAACTTTACAGTCTTCGCTCAAAAACTGTGTAGATACACAGTCATATGGACACGTACATTCCTTCAAGCTTTACAAAAAAAATAAAACCAGCAATCAGTTTTTATTTTTTTTTCCGACACCGGGAGAGATGCTGGGCAACATATAACTATGATATGTTCCCGCACCATGTTGGTTAAATCAAAGTAAAATTGCGTAATTTGTTATTTCTGTTTGTATAAATATTTTTTATAAAATATAATTATGAGTGTAAAATTATAATGTTTATATATTTAAGTAAAATAAGAGTGTAAGTTCATACAAAAATTATTAAGTTGATTTTAAATAGTAAATATATATTTTTTAAAAATTGTTGTATTGTAAAATGAATGTATAACGTTGAATGGAGTTCGGATCTCAGACAACAACAATAGCCAGACGCCATGGTGTCGTTTTATGACAAGCCAATGGAAAGTGGTGTATAATTAGAAGTCGTAAAATCATAAAAACGTTGGAATCAATTTATGGCCTCAATAAAAGTGTTGGGATAAATTTATGGCTTTTCAGACCACCCAAACTTTAAGGCAGATAATAATATTAAAGTATATGTAAGGGGCCATTTGCAGACTGCTAGCTAATAGGCCTATCGAAGTATAATAAAAAATCTTCTCACATCCAATAACAGTGGACTAGACAAAAATAGTTCCACCCACTGCAGGAGCTGGTGTGCAAGAAGAATAAGGTTTAAAAAAGATAGTCTGAAAAAAGATGTAGAGGACGCAGGAGCTCTCCTGAAAGCCCGTGCAATGAGTCCCGTAAGCCCTAGTAAAGCCCAGGCGAGATGGACATATCGGAGCGAGCCTAATCGAGCCTAATCAAGCCTAATTGAGGATGTCTTCCTGAGGTACCTATCGGAGTGAGCCTAATCAAGCCAAATTGAGGATGTCTTCCTGATGTACATATCGGAGTGATCCTAATCAAGCCAAATTGAGGATGCGTTCCTGATGACACATTGCCATGATCCTAAGCAACGCAACAACTCGGAATTTGATGAATAAAGGCCACCATCCCGTATATTAAAAGAAGGTACTATTTTAAACATTTTCTTTTACCACTTAAGATCATATGAAAAATCTTAAAAAATACTTTTCTGATATTTTACGGTAGAGAGTAATCTGAGATCTGACAAAACCAATAATTAAATAAGATTAAGGTAATTTTAAAAATGAAAGAGAGTTATTCTTTTAGCAAAAAGAAACAATTATAATAATTAGAGTACGTGAAAATATTGTCTTTTTTTAAAAAAGATTAAACATACTTAAAATAATGAGAAGCAAACAAAAGTGTTGCTTTCTATTTTTTGAATTAATATTATGTTTTTCTGTATATAGTTATGTTCAATGTAAATAAAATATTTAATCAAGTTTTAAAAAGTTTCTGTAATTATTTAATTAATAATATTTAAAGTGTGTCAATTTATTTTTTACAGCTTAAGTTTTAGTTTAATTCATAAGTGGAAGAGTTCGTCTAAATAATTCACAACGCAAACTCTTAATTTTATTCGTAATTATTCAAATATAATAATTACATTTTGACGCGAATTATAATTTAATTTTATTAATGCTTCGCGTTGCTCTCCTACTAGAATTTAGGTAAATACGATCACTTATATTATTTGAATTTATCTAAGGTATATAAAATTATATACCAATTTGCTATGAGGTTGCTTGGATGATTTGGACCAATTAACAATTTTGAATATATTTAATAAAAAATAAACAGGTGTAATTATCTGTCCAGCAGCAGGTAGTTTTTGTTTTATTAGACTTGTTTCAGTTGACTTTAAGTTTTTTTTTTGGACATGTAATTGACTTTGCCTTCTTGGTATTTGGTAGCATTGATAAGAGGGGGGGCAATTGTTAGCCATATCCCCACTTTTCTTATCAATTGCATTGTCTTTATTTTATTCAACTAAATATATTTTTATCTTAACTTCTTTAGTTATGACTTACCTTTCATCCTTACAGCTAATTTATTTTTATCCATTTGTGCAGCTATTTATTTGTTTTTAAAGAGAACTTGCATCGTATCATCGGACTTTTACATCGCGATGTTTTTCCAGCCGAGCTCTATCGTATATCGTTTTCGAACTGAGCGGTAACTCCGTTGGCCGGTAGGTGGCGTTGCCTGCCCACGAGTGCTCTTTTTCGCCTTTGGCGCGGCACGTGCCTATGCAAATTACTTTTTCCACGTGCGATGGAAGGAGGGCGTTTCCGATTGCGGCTTCTCTGCGGAGCAGCTCTCGGTGCTTGCCGATATAGATAAAAGGAACGGCGTGATAGCTGTTGGGGGAACGTTTTTTTTTGTTGTATGCTGGTCGTCTCTCTTTCGGTGTTTTGATGTCTGGCGCTCTGATGTTTATTTAACGGATATGAAGTTTATGTTATTGAGTTTTATGTACGATGGAGTTGCTAAGAGGATGTTTTTAATCTTTGGATCTTTGCTAGTTCTACGATGTTTTTCTTCAAGTTTAAAGATGAAATAAAGTGATGAATTCGCTTACTACCGGTGACATTTTTCGTTTGCATTTTGATTTAGAAGGAATATATTATGGCATGAGCTCCGGAGGGATTATCTTAAAGTATTGTTTTATTACGTTAATTTTCTGCACGATATAAAGTTAATCAATATTTGTTTGTTTAATTTCAAAGCATTTATTTTTATACTATCGTATTTTATCATGAAAGAATTTTAATAAAATTAAGTTTTTCTTTTATTTATCTGGTCATCATTTCTTCTTACACTTACTGCATAAAACAACCATATCTCTCTCTCTCTGCATATTTAGGGTTTTATTTTTCAGCGGATGCTTCTTACTGCAAATTTATATCTGCTTAGTTTTAGGATGTATTATTGAAGTGCTTTATAAAAGTAATAGATCATTTTTAAGCACTAGTTATATGAGTAGTCTCATATAACACTACCAGAGTATGGACGATCTGTAACATCAGAGAGGGCGGGATTCATATTCAGTAAATGGGGCATTCTCACAATCTTTTGACTTTCATGTCCCTGAATAATTTTTATTTTAATACATTTTTTGTGTTTTTTTAATTTCCTATACTGGGGAACATCCCATTGCATGATTGCACAACAATGTTAACGAGATAAATAAGCTTTGGACGATGTTGGGGATCCCAACACCTGGAAAACTCCTATACTGTCCCGCGTCCCTGATGCTGATTTTTAAGTTTGGAGCTGTCTGGATAAAATTGTTTCAATAAAAATAATTCGATGTAATTTTTTTCTGAAACTGGCACTATTGTTTTATATAAATATGTAGCTAAAAATTAACCTGCGCACATTTTTAGGGTTGTTATTATTTTTTAAACTGTGTCCCTGGGTTTTAGATTCCTTACCATCCCTCTTCTAAAATTATACCGAAAATCATTTCAGATGCAGCCACAGAATTTTTTTCAAGTTTCTTCTCATGCAGAAGTATGCTAGAGAAATAATGTCTAAAATTCATTGGCAGGATATTTACTGTAGAATTTAAATCCGCATTTAAATATCAATTTCAAGCATCGTGGCTTTATTGGTAGTCTCACCGTCCCCAAGGTTTATTCCTGCACTTTTCGAGGTAAATTAAAAAAAAAAAAAAAAAAAAAATTAATTTAATGCAATGTTAACAACTTTTTCTGAAAATCAATGAACATTGTGGCTATCACTTAGTCTTAACATGATTTTCCTAAAAATAGGTGGTAATTTTCCTTACCGTTCCATCCTTACCATCCCTTTTTTTACCTTACCATCCCTTCTTTAACACCCCTTTAAGACGATGTTATACAAAAATTCTATATTAAAAGTACTACATTGTTATTATTTCTTATTTGAATGTCCTGTGGGTACTATGCAAATTCATTATAAGTAAAAATTTAGAAGAAAATAAAAAGTTATAGGGGTAAAATGGTAAGGAAAATTAAACTCGCAAGTTTAACTTAAACCTCAGTTAAATAAAAAAATTTTCGCTGCTGACCATTTTTTCTTTATTTTGAATCATTAAGGCATTCGTCTATCAGGTTAAAATGTTATTTTAGCAAGTTTAATTTTGTCTCATTTTTTTTCCCAAAAGTCAAAAGATTGTGAGAATGCCCCAAATATGTTTCTGTTAGAGCCAAACTCCCGAAAGAAGGAACCATGATTGAATATTTTTAGGTGTTGCCGCGAGAGGTAACGCCTCGCGAATTATTTGTAGAATGTTGTAAATAGACATCAATTTTCTATAATTGTTATGCATTGAAGAGTCACGAGAATTATTCACATATTTTTTGAAGGGGCTCAAAACTGACTTGTCAAAAGGCTGAAGTTTGTGAGAACAATGTAGGGGTTATCAAAGTTATCATCCAGTGGATTTAACAAAATCAACTCTTTTGACAGACAAGTGTGATTCATGATTATCCAGCTAAAATAATACTGGTCTTCTGACAGGGCATCGAGTGTCCCTAATAAATTACTCGAGAAATTCCAAAAAGTCGCCTGAATTCGTTTAGCTGAGGCAACAAAGTATTCCAAGTACTTTTTAATTGGAAATACAAATATTGGAGGAATCATGTTTCCAGTTGTGTTTACTGCAGTTGCCATGATAATGAGCATTCCTCCACTTTGCCGATGAGCCTACTTGTTTGACCCTTTTTCTGGCATAATTCTATCACTTTCTGCACAATGGTGCCAGATTCACTATCGCAAAAAGAGCCCTAGCTCGCACGAGTGTATGCTACTGAAAGCAGCGAGACCCCCCCTCTTCAAGTTTGTTTAATTAGAGGTTCGATTTGAAAAACTGACGGCGAAATCGTTCATTTTATTAAAGCTTTTTATTTGTAACTCTGAACACCCCATGAGTAAAAACTTCTGCACAAAAACGGAGCTACTCAATGTACAAAACTACTCGATTAAATGAAACCTTTTTTACATAATTTTTATAGCAATGTAGTAGAAAATGTCTTCTCTATATATATTTTTATAAAATTATATATGCTTATTGCATTTCGTAATTTTGTTTATTTAAAACTGAATAATTAAAAGTGAACTGCTTTAATCACTAGTAAATTACAAAAATATTATAATTTATTACAACGTGATAAAAGCTTTGGGGTGTTTACAACACACCTGCGAGTGATAGCGTGACAAAAATAGACGCAGGGGCGCGCCGACCCAGTGTGCAAAGTGTGCGGCGCACACAGGCGCCGAAGTAGGGAAGGCGCCCAAGATTTCAGTTGAGGAGAACATACTTAGAAAAAATCCTTAATTTAATTATACTAAAATGTATTGTATTTTCTTGACATCTGAATTGTGTTTTGTAGATTTACTTGACACAAACTTAATTATAAATATTCATTTCCTTTTTTTATTATTATTTATTTCGTTTTATTCTACTTCTGAGTCGCCTAAGAGATTTAGACTCAGACCTGTTCTACCTTTCAATAAGCAGAGGCGCACCTCATGTAGTTGCAAACAGTGAAAGGCGTCGCAATTCACACAGTGTTGCCAGTGGGCTACTTTTTTAAAATTCAGATTTCTTGGCTGCAACCGCTTTTTTGAAATCGTAAAATTCCCCTTATTTTCACCTTAATTAATATGTCATTAAATAAGGGGAATTTTGCCATTTCAAAAAAGTGGTGCCAATCAAGAAATCTGAATTTTTAAAAAAGTAGCCCACTGGCAACACTGAATTCACATGGCTGAAAACGTGCAATACTTCTCTCACTGTAGTAGTGGCAGAGCGTAGTACAGTTTTCTTACCATAGGGGCTAAATTCCACATTTTTTTTAAAATAGCAATCGTCGCCTTACTGCAGAATTTCTGTCATAAATAAGATGAAAATTACTATTCGGAAATACCGGTAAAAGTTTCCCCTGCGGTAATCAGGCCATGAATAGTGGTAGACTAAGGCGCATCCTACACTAAGGCGACACATAAGACATGTCGCTTGAATTCGCTGGAAAAACTGGTTTGAAACAACTTCGTTCTTTGTTTCGACCTATTAATGCGCTACATGTTTCGGCTTCATGTCACTTGTCGTCTCAGTGTGGGATGGATGCCCCTTATGCGTCCACTTTCCTACTAACCGGTTCACTCGGCATTGCTCGGGACAGTGATAATAACCTTAAAAATGAATGAAATCAAATGTTGAATAATTTTATATTTTTTCCAAACGAACCTAGAGGTGGGGTGGGGGGATTGTTTTCAGCAGTATATACACCGGACGTGCTACCCAGTGTCAGGCTTGTTTTTATTTTATATTTTTAAGCGGAAATCTTTCTAAACGAACTATCATCAGCAGCACTACCTTCGGCAGATACAACCTCGAATTTGTATAATGTTTCATTTTTAATTTAAAATCCATCCAAAGGAAGCTCGAGTTGAAACCCCGCTATCTTCAGCAGCGTACACCCGTAGTGCTATCCACGCTCTGGTCTGATTTTTCAAGCTAACCTCGAATTTGTATTTAATTTATGGCATTTAGATATATAAAACTTTCAATTATGAACAAAAATTATTGATTATATTAATATTTATGTTTTAATAAATATTATAAAATGCGCACCAGCCCTCGCTTTTTAAAAAGCGAAATGTTATCCACTGCCTTCGTCAGTGTAGGTCGGGGGGGGTGCTATCCATGCTCCGAACTGATTTTTCAAGCAAACCTCGAATTTGTATTTAATTTCTGTCATTTAGATATATATAACACTTTCAGTTCTCAACAAAAATTCTTGATATAAATAACTAATATAAAATGCGCATCTTCCCCTCACTTTTTTAAAACGCGAAATGTTATTCAAAGTACATATCTTTTAAGCGAGATATGATATCTTGAGAACACTTACACCATTGCACCGAGAAAAAAAACGTCCCTGGCGAATCATTAAAATGACTTCAAGATTTTTTTAAATTGTAAATATTATTATTTTTTCACACCAGAGATATCGTTAAATACCGAGAATGTATTAATAGTTTTCTTTTCTTCAAAGTTTGAAACTTCAGAGTAACGGAGAAACTTGAAAACTGACGCGAATTGCTGCCAAATAAAAAGGTTTTTTGAAGTAGTAACGAAAGATATTGTTAAAATCGGAAAAGTAAAACGATTTTTTTTTTGTTTGTTTGTTTGTACTACGGGGACCCGGGCATCACAATTTCGAAATGCAGTAAAAATCGAAAGCTAATGTCAGTGTGAAGGACCGCTTATTTTCTGGGGAAATGCACAAACATGAACGCTTTGAAGCGAGAAAGATCACCATTTTGTGATGATCATTATGGCTTTTGATTAATATTTCTGCTAATTACCAAAAAATCTAAGCCTCAGGTGCATTTGGACCTGCTATCCTCTAATCCAAATTTTCATACCTGCATGTGCGGTAGATTTTCTTAGCCATCGTCAACACATACAGATAAAAGTATTTCTTTTATTAATATAGATATGCAAATTAGAGATGACAAACGACTTTTTTTTATTAGTACAGATACAATCTATTGTTTTTGTATTGTACTATTTTCTCCGGGATAATGGAATTTTCCCGTTTAATCCCTTAAAATCATCGTGGTAACAAACTTTTTAGCAGGATTCGTTCATTTTTTTAATAACACAGTTTTCGAAAAATAACCTTTGTCATTCAATCTTAAATTTTCTGCCATTGTATTATATTTGAAAACATATGCGTACTAAAACAAAAAGATCGTACAAACACTGGGTACTTTTAACTACAGTGCGTTAAGAAATTATAAGACCACTTTGATTTTGAAAATTATCTCTCTATTCTAAAAAAAAGTAACTTGCGCTGTCACCGCCGCCGGTTTTGAATTTTTTGTGACCGGAGGTATTTCTCCGTTAATATTAAGAAATATATTGCATACAAAAATATGAAAATCGGTGGTATTACAGAGAAATGTTTGATAAACACGCTGATGCAGACAATTTTCAAATCTAAGAATTATTTTAAGAGATATTTAATGCTAAAGTTGGACAAAATCGTTCCATTAAAAAAGTTTTATAGGAGCAAAAACTGTACATGGGAATTATACACGAGAAAAAAACTTTCAAATTAGAATTAAATAATTACGTATAAAAAGCAGGAACTTATTGAAAATTATTTCATAAAAACTATATTTACACGTGAATTTTAACAGAGAAAGGATATTGTAAAATAATAAATTCATTAACATGCGTTAGAGTCTTAAATAGGAGAAATTACGTCACATTACACTTATTACGTAAAATGAACAAAAAATAATATTGCAAAACAGTTTAAGTTTAAAAATTGCGCGAGACAGTTATTTGATATTTTGAGATGATCTTTTCAACTATTTTTGTTTGGACAGCGCAAATAATATTTCATTTCTAACAAAAGTATTTTCACGTGAATATTAAAAAGGGAAAGAAAAGATTGGTGAAAATTACGTCAGATTAAAAACGATGCATTTAAAATGTGTTATTTAAAAGAACTTTCTTTTCGCTTTGTTAAAAAATACCGGGAGACAAAGACTATGTTTACTTAATTCATTTTATATTAGTTTATTTTGAAATGTTTAACTCATTTTATTTAATCAAAGATGAAAACAGCCATTGTATCTTTTAACAGCAGCTGATTTGTCCTTAAAATTCCCCAATCAAAGAGAAATGAATAGAAACCCGTTTATAGGGAGAGCGCCACTGTTTTTTAAATTATAATTAAATCTTTTAAAAGCCGATCAAATTAGCGTGCTTTTAAAGACTGCGGTGTCTGAACGGGGGTTGGCGAGCGTAGCTCGTAGGGGGCCGAGTCCCGTAGTGAAGCAAATAAAGGTTCTAAGTATCGTTTAAACTCATGAGATATCAAAATGCAGCATATTTATTAAAATTATTTTGCAATAATTTTTAATAATGCAATAAATAAGTATGTTAACAAAAATATAAGCAATGATTGAAACAAACACTGTTAACAAATTATAAGACTACTTGTCTTAAAACAAAAATAATATGTAAATTAATACGATATTGGCCCTCCATTTTTCCTTATAACCTCAAACACTCTGTTTTTCATAGAAGTGACCAGATTATTAAGTACAGATTCAGAAATATTGTGCCATTCTTTTACAATGATTACTTCTAGTTCATTGGCAGATAAAAACTGTTTATTATTAGCATAAACTTTGCGACTTAATTCACCCGAAAGATTTTCCATAGGGTTCAAGTCTGGACTTCGACTTAGCTATGACAAAACATGATTTTTTTATTTTTTAAACCATTGCTGCGTGGATTTAGATACATGGCAAGAAGCATTGTCCTGCTGAAACATCCAGTTAGCACCACCTAAAAAAGGTCCAAGTGTTATCAAATGATCATACAACATAGCCTGATATTGCACAGAGTTCATACGTCCCCGAAATTAGGGTTAAAGCGCATAATCCATCATGACTAAAAGCTCCCCAATCCATTACTGATCCTCTTCCCATTTGTCGACTGAAGCATTGTTTCTGTTCTTTCCTAAAATCATGCCAGTGCTGTTTATAACCATCCGGACCATCAAGTTTAAATTTATTTTCATCTGAAAATATCACTGTTTCCTTTTCTTGTCCCATGACATGACATTTTTAGCCCATTTCACACTTTCTTCTTTATGATATTTCATTAACCTCGGTTTTTCCAACAGTTTCATACATTTTGCATTACTATTTGATTTCAGACTCTTCCAAATTGTTACGTGTGAGGTTCTTTTTCTGAAACGGTTCGAAATTTCCCGAGTTGAAAGACCTTTTTGAGTTGATAATCGAAATATTTGTCGATCATCCCGTGCTGTCAAAATCCTTTTTCTTCCAGTTTGTTTAATTTTATTTGAATCCCTTTTTCTAATTATTTCATTGTGAATGGCAGTTTTAGAACGCTTCATTAACTAAGCTATTTCTCGTTCAGATTTACCAGCACCCTTATAAAATCAAATTTTTCTGAATTCGGTCGGAGACAACTCTTTCCCCCGCGGCATCTTCAAATATATCGTAAATAACACTATCTAAACCTGCACCTTTGCTTTTCGTGAATGCTTTCACGATATACAAACGCGTACGTTTTATAATGATTCTGATGTGACATATAATATACTAATTTCCTCACGCGGTTTTATAATTTCTTAACAGTCACCTTATTTACGTTTAAAAAAATTTGGAAGATTTTAATAAAATGTAACTTAAATTTTAATGTAGCAATTGTAACAGAAAACGTTCTATGTTAAATTTTAAATACACACGCTAAAAATGTGCATATTGTGTCTTCTTCTTCAGAAGTGCACCAATTCGTTAGTGGTCTTATAATTTCTTAACGCACTGTATATACGCAAAGTGCATAGCCGAAGTCAAAAGGTCAATGCAGGATTCTGATACAGACAGGTTCCATTTGCTGTGTTTCGAATTTTATTTCCATAGCTGCCAACCTTCCTTATTTTTCAAGTAATTTAAACATGTTTGGAACCGGAAATTTTATTTAATAAATGAAATAAAATACGAACCCTATAGAAAAAAGACACATTTTATTAAATAAATTTTCTGGTTCAAAAACTTTATTTGACCTGGGGGGAAAACCCAGAAGGATGTTAGCTATGCTGTTATAGACACTCGATTTTTTAAAATAAAGTTTTACTTTCGGTTGGGAGGGGGGCGGGTATAGGCAGCTAACTAAAGTTCTGCACACAGGCGCTGGATACTGCTGGCGCGCCCCTGAATAGACGCGAGTAATGGAGGGTTAATTATACGCAAAACATGCCTTGACTGTACTAGTAAAAGTGGGATGCCTTTAGAGAGAAATTGTTGAAGAAAAATCGTGATTACCGTTAACGTGCAGATAAATTCGGAAAGCTTTCACAAAGCATTCTTTTTCGAACAGTTCAGATTTGAACCAGCAAACTTAAGTACCAAAGGTAGCTGAGTTATCTACTAAGTTGAGTAAATCTATAGAAAATTAAGAATGCAAAATAAAAATAATAGTTAATTGGCATTTCGATTTCGTATCAATACAAGACAATTTTTAATTTACAATATCATTTTTCAAAAATTTGGTGTTTAGAAAGTTGGGAAGGGGCACGTACGCCCCTGTGCTCCCCCGATGCTATACCTATGGAAGCGACTATTCTTCGAAAATCATTTTAGTTTTCAATTTTTGCATTCTCCTCATTTTCGTGATATCACTCTCTAATGGTGTTCGGTGTCACAGTTTACGTTTCAAAGCGTGGTCTAACTTTAACTATAATCGAAAACAAATTGTCAGTCTTATTATGTAGGATATGATGTTTTTTTATAAAGAAAGGTTATGTATAGTGTGCCGGGGAGGGGGGGGGGAATCAAACGCAGGTTATAACTTCGGTAATAATGATGAGAATAAAATGTAAATGGCCGATTTAATTCGCTGATATAATTATATTGATGCCATTTACATATATTTGAATACAAATTTAATTTTATAGATTTCGGAAACAGTTTTGGTATTTTTTTTTTTTTTTTAGTTTATTTTATTATCGATTTAGTAGTGCATACTTATTTCCATTTTGTAAAATAATAAAATATAAACCGTTAAAAGAATAAACGAAACTAGGGGACTCTGCCCCCTGCTCACTTATGCTGGCCATCACCCGTGCATTGCAATCATTTTCGCGCCACGTAAAATAAATATATGTATATATACATTTACGTTTTTTTTTATTCGTATTTTACACATGCTTAATAATAAACACACTTAAACTTATGAATTCAGTAAGAACTATTTAAAAAACTAGGGGGCTCTGCCCCCTACGAGCTACGCTCGTCAACCCCCGTTCAGACACCGCAGACTCTAACAGCACGCTAATTTGACCGCCTTTAAAAAGATTTCGGAAGATTGAATTATAATTTGAATCTGACAATTATAATCTGACGTAATTTTCACCAAACTTTTCTTTCTCTTTTTAATATTCACGTCAAAATACTTTTGTTAGAAATGAAATATTATGATCATCTTAAAATGTCAAGTAAATGTCTCGCGCAATTTTTAAATTAAAACTGTTTTGCAATATTATTTTTTGTTCATTTTACATAATAAGTGTAATATGACGTAAATTCTCCTATTTAGGAATTCTAACGCATGTTACTGAATTTATTATTTTAGAATATTCTTTCTCATTTAAAATTCACGTGTAACTAAAGTTTTTATGACGTAATTTTCAATGAGTTCCTGCTTTTTATATTTTTTGTTTATAATAGTCACGTGTAAAATAAATTTTTAATTTGAAGCAAACATTATTGGTTGCGCTTTTTATACAGTTGGCAACAGTTTAAATTAATACAATTTTCTAAAATTTGTAAAAAATATCTCTCGAAATGCTGAAAATTTGAATTTAAAATAGAAATAAAACCTCGAAAAAATATTCAAATTAAAAAACTAACTGCAATCTGCACACCGGGAAATTCTGACGCATAAAATGATCTAAAAATGATTAAATTCCTATGTACAGTTTTTGCTCCTATAAAACTTTTTTAATGGAACGATTTTGTCCAACTTTGGCATTAAATATCTCTTAAAATAATTCTTCGATTTGAAAACTGTCTGCATCAGCGTGTTTATCAAACATTTTTCTATAATACTACCGATTTTCATATTTTTGTATGCAACAGTTTTTTTAATATTAACGAAGAAAGACCTCCGGTCACAAAAAATTCAAAACCGGCGGCGGCGGCGGTGACAGCGGTAGTTACTTTTTTTTAGAATAGAGAGATAATTTATTGATTTTTATACTTTATTAGGAAATCTTATGTATTTTTTATATTTATAATGACATAAATAAAGCACCATTTTAAAGAATATGAAGAGAGAAAGAGAATGAGATAAACATCTTGAAGCCCACTTTCCTGGTATTATTAAAACCAGTCTTGCATTGAAACGTACAGTCGTGCAAAAAAAAAAAAAAAAAGTAAACACCCCTACCAACTCCTCAACAAATTATCATAGAAGAAAGTTAATGGTACCGAACGATGAGAAATAAAGTCTACTTTTAAATTATGTATATAAAATTTGCTTAGGGGGGCCCCCTACATATTAGAACGAACCCAAACTTCATTTTTTTCAATGGCAATACCCAATTTTAACGAGATGCGAGGGTGAGTCGGAAAATAAGTTTCCTCTGGCAACTGTGGACAGAGATGTGTATGAAAGACAAAAAATGCAATGAAACATTAAAGATAAGACATAACTTTATTTTTCTACATAAGTGCTAAGTGAGTTGAGACATTTGTCATACCCTTTATAAGCTTCATAAGGCCCTCCAGGAAAAAAACAGGGCTCTACTCTACATACAAAAGAAGCGTTGAACGGCTTGTGTTGCTTCAGCATTGCTTTCGTTTGTAATGTCTTTGCGCTTCAGTGTTTGCTAACAGCTTAAGTGTGCCCCTGGTAACCGAAAGGTTGGACAGGTCTGCTATAGATTATGCTAAGTATAGCACTTACAGTTCATGATGTACAAGGCACTCAAAAGTATTCCGTTATATTATGGCTTATGAAAAAAGATCGTTTGTGGCTTAATTTAAGGATGTTAATCTGTTAAAAATATAATAAAGTTGATATAAATGTCTGAGGTGCACTAAAACATGATTTCTGTAGAATATGTGGGGAAAAGCATTTATCATTCATTTAGAGGGTCACAGAAAAGAGTTTAGTTACATAATGGTCCAGTGGCGCCAACTTATATGGTCCCGTGGGGCACGAGCCTACCCAATAGCTTAATCTTTCCGCCTACCCAATTCTTATTGATCTATTTCGTTATTTATTTATTTAATCACTGAAATAAAATTTGGTTTTGTTGACGATCTCGAAATAATCTTGTTTGAAAAATAGTAAAGACATCCATGAGACTCATAGGAGCACTGAAAACCGCTTTAGCGGATATATAATTAAATTTCTCCCAAAAACGGATTCCTGCCTATTTTGATTTCTGTTTTAATGTCTTGAATTGGTAAAGCATTTAGATGACTGAAATGTAGCTTTTCTTGATATTTAGTTTTTGCTGCTTCAATAGTTTGTAATTTTCATGCTATTTATAATAAATATTAATGTATTTATAAAGAAGAACTTATGAGAATATAATTAAATTATAATAATTTTATGTTTGATTTCGAGCTATACTCTTTAGTCCTCTCTCTCTCTCTCAACACACACACACACACTAAGGTGGAAAATTTGTATGCGTTATTTTACTCAATCATTTTGAGCCCACCCAATAATTTTCAAAAGTTGGCGCTACTGTAATGGTCTACGGGGAAAAACTGTTCGCAGCGTATTTTAATTATGTTTCACTATTCCAAACATAATGAAATTTATCTACTATACTGAGGTTTACTACAAGATACTTGCACTAGAATATGATGTGCATCGCATTTATCGTCCATTTACAGAGGCACATAAAAGATTTCGAACACAGTATTGTATCCGAAGTACAGGGATGATTGTTGTAAGGGATGATTGCTAAATGGGCATTTTCTGTTATGCTATATGGGTTTAAGTTTAACTAAATATTTATAAATTACATGGTGTGTATAAACTCTATAGTCCATATGCAGGGCTAAACAAAAGAATTCATAAGCATTACTGAGAATGAGTGTGAATTGCTTAAAAGTGTTTTTTAATTTATGTGTTTTCAAGCTCAACTACATTTAGAGAGGGATTTTTGAAGAATGCAAAAAAAAAAAAAAAAAAAAAAATTATATACAAGGTTATGCAAAGAACTGAATACATAGCCACCTATGGATGATAATTTCAGGAAGTGTAATTTCTGTAGTTTAAAGTGTGTTCTTGCCTGATTTAAATTTCAGCTTAATGTGTGGTGTGTATAAAACTCAGCCCCTTTCTCTCTTTTTCCGGTATATTTCAAAATTACCCATTAACATCGAAAATCAAAATACGCAAAAAATAAAATATAAAACATCATGTACTTTCAATTATCTTTACAACAATGCAAAGGATTATTTTTAAAAAATACGAAATTTAACCCTTTGAAAAAAATTTGTTCCCAGAAGTCACTATTCGTTTTTCCGCACATTTTACCACAGAATTAACAGTACGCATATTTTGATTAAAAAAGTATACTGAAGTATATTCATTTTATATAATAGCTCTGAAATTTTAATTATATACTAACCTTTTAGCTAATGATCGAGTATCGATTTGATTCAGGTACAGTCAGATTTAAGGGTGAAATAATTAGTTTAAAAAAAAAAAAAATCACTGGATATTTCGATATGAAAAATAAAATAAGTTACGCGTTAAACTGTGATTTTTACAGCTAAATATCAATATTTTAGCACGAGAATTACGCAGTCGTCGGAAACATGCCCCCCCCCCCCCCCCTCTTTCTCGTTATTTCGAGTCCTGTTACCGTTTTATATCAATTTTTTTTTCGATTTTCCACAGTCAGCCGGCACATATTCCAGACAAAATCAAGTTCAATCATACAAATTTAAGGTTCATTTAAGAATAGTATCACGAACCCAGGCAACGCCATGCGGGCAGGGCTCGAAATGAAAAAATCCACGGAACGGAACGCTATTTCAAAATTATTGTCGACTATTTTTTTTTTTTTTTTTTTTTTTTTCATGTACAGTAAAGTTTCGATTATCAGAGTCCCGCTTAGCCGAGTTTCCGCTTTAACCGAGTTAGTTTCTTCTGCTGGACAGATGGCTTCCAATATTATGAAACAGCCATCTTAAATGAAGTGTTAGGTGAAAATGAAAGAGCAGTCGTAAAAAGTTAGAACTCTGATTTTCTGGTCAGAATGGGGAGGGAAAAATGGCCATAATTATTTTTTTTTTTAATTACGGCCATTTTTTCCCTATTCTAACCAGAAAATCGGAGTTCTAACTTTTACGACTGCTCTTTCATCTTCAACTAACACTTCATTTAATATGGCTGTTTCATAATAATGGAAGCCATCAGTCCATTAGAAGAAAATGATCCATTCCAAAGGTATAAGTTCGATTGAAAAAAAAAAAAAAAACAATTCAATACTTTGAGCAGAAAGAAGGAGCTACACCTGCAATTTTAATGACACTAATAGAATCATATAGCTGCCAATTGGTACGGTTTTGTTACCTCTAAAATTTAATCCCAACAAAAAGTTTTCGGTAAAAAAAAAAAAAAAAAGCGCCAAGTTCTCCTTAATGTTTCGGCCAGAAAAAGTAGTGATATCTGAAGTTCGCACAAGGGCACAAGTTAAAAGCCAAACATCCCAAATCTTTCATTGAAAATGGCTTCCTGCGACTTGGCCGTTAATGCCTTCTACAGCATTTCAAAATTAATGATCGGAAATTTCGCATTTATGAATTATTTAAATATTAAAATTAATATTAGTATGCTAAGAGGCAAATTCAGATAAAAACATTATAAGTAAAAGATTTCTGATGAATACCATTCAATTTCAACAAACATTAGTTTTGATTACAGATCATTTAGTCCACTTGTGGTTTAATTGCCATTTTGTACGGTCTAAAGCTAAAGTCATTAACGTAAAACCCAAGAAATAAAACAAAATTTACTTACTTCAAATCTCACAATATGTTACATTATATTTTATTGTATAATATTGAAATCTTGTGTATTGACGAAAGAGATTTTTTTCGTTTGAACATTTATTGTAGTTTGTTTGAATACATTAAGAGGTATTCGATGTATAAACTGTTAAATGCTGATACTAATTATGTTTTAGCAATTAGGGATATTACCTTCTGAATACAAGTATTTTGTTATATTTAACTTCTAAGCATTTAAATAGACTGAAGTGGTTTAAATGCTTTTTTTTAAATGTGTATTTAATTTCTCTACTTTGTGCCACAAAATGCCTAAAATAATCAAAAAATGTAGTTGTCATGTAGCTTATTTGTACATACTTTAAAATTTGAAAAACCCTCTCGAAGGCATTAACGGCCAAGTCGCAGGAAGCCATTTTCAATGAAAGATTTGGGATGTTTGGCTTTTAACTTGTGCCCTTGTGCGAACTTCAGATATCACTACTTTTTCTGGCCGAAACATTAAGGAGAACTTGGCGCTTTTTTTTTTTTTTTTTTTTACCGAAAACTTTTTGTTGGGATATCACTACTTTTTGTAGTTTTTTCTAGTTTTTTTCTAAGCTATAATAATATTAAAAAAACTAAATTTCAGTACTTTTATGTTAGCCGGGAGCAAATCTCCTCATTAGCATTTTGTTTTTTCGCCAATAGTAGTTTTCATTTTTCACATGTGTAAATTAGAAACAATGCTTTGATTTTCAAATAAAATATTTTGGTTTATGTTATTATTTGTTATTTATTTATTTATTTCCATGTTAAATATTCTATTAAATAAAATGAGGGAAATGCATCTATTTTAAATGAGATGACTCAAAAGTTTATATTTTTAAATTAAATGAATGCAACATGAACAATAGAGTTGGGAACAGTATTTGGCGATTTGCCACTCGCGCCCGGCTAGCATAAAAATACCTAAATTTATATTATTGAGCTTTACAAATTCATACTTTATTTCTTTTTATATTAAAGTACAAGCCGCCTCTAGCAAGCAGTGTATACTCTATTAATTGCATGTTAAACGTTGCATCATGTTACTGTTATTCATAATTTAATTTACTTGCCCATTCTTTCGCCAAGTCGGAAGCTTTTGATAGAGAAATCAAGAACTCTTTACGATCATGGAAGCACATCATATATTTTGTGTTGTTATGTATTCCATTCTTTCATGACAAATATATCTTAACTCACTTATGCATGTTTCCTTATCAGTTACGATTCGTTCTCTAATGCGGAAATTTTTAATCCTATTAAATAATCTTTTCTAATTGGGCTCACTGCCAATTATTGTATTTTAACTGATACGATTCGGTACAAGTGAAATGATTCTTATTAAATCCTTTGATAATATCTGCATTTACATTAAACCATATTGATGCTAATATCTTTTTGTTTCATGCTAACCTTTTCAATAGGCTCGATTACGGAAGAATAGAAGGTCTACGGGCTCACTGCTATGATCCATTTGAAAATCTACCATTCTTCTCATCTAATCGTGTTGAAGAACTAGTCAATTTGCCATGGTTTTAAATTTTTAGCTAATTTTATTCGAAACCTGAAAACTAAAATGCGAGGAACCGGATTATAGAAGATTCCTTCTAACGGTACATATCGATTAACAGGTTACATATTATAAAATTATAATAATCATAAGGAGAATTATCAGTTTCGGTGCTTTAATAGTTTCTGTAAATTCTATTTATATAACTAGGGGGCTCGGCCCCCTACGAGCTACGCTCGCCAACCCCCGTCCAGACACCGCAGACTCTAAATGCACGCTAATTTGATCGGCTTTAAAAAGATTTCGAAAGATTGAATTATAATTTAAAAAACAGTGGCGATCTCCCTATAAACGAATTTCTACTCATTTCTCTTTGATTGGGGAATTTTAACGCTAAATCCGCTGCGATACTACTTGATTATCCTGTCGATCAATTTCGCCAAATTACATAAATCGCCAAACCACTCGCCAAATTATACAAATTGATATAATTTTTATTTTAAATAACGAAAGAACAAATAAATTCGTACAACATTAATAATAAAAACACAAATAAAACGTCGAAATAAAAATAACTTGATGACGTATACACGTGTAACAACATTTCAAAATAAGCTAATATAAAAGGAATTAAGTAAAGAGAGTCTTTGTCTCCTGGTATTTTTTAACAAAGCGAAAAGAAAGTTCTTTTAAATGAGACGTTTTAAATTAATTCTCAAAATATCAAATAAATGTCTAGCGCAATTTCTAAATTTAAACTTTTTTGCAATATTATATTGTGCTAATTTTATGTAATAACTATAATGTGACGTAAATATGACGTAATTTCTCCTAAGACTTCTAACGCATGTTAATGAATTTATTATTTTACAATATCCTTTCTCTTTTAAAATTCACTTGTATACTTTTTATGACGTAATTTTTAATAAGTTCCTGCTTTTTATACGTAATTATTTAATTCTAATTTGAAAGTTTTTTTCCTGTTTATAATAGTCACGTGTAAATAAATTTTTAATTTGAAGCAAACATTATTGCTTGCGCTTTTTATACAGTTGGCAACAGTTTAAATTAGTACAATTTTCTGAAATCTGTAAAAAATATCTCTAGAAATGCTGAAAATTTGAATTTAAAATAGAAATAAAACCTGAAAAAATGAGTCAAAATAAAAAAATTAATGCAATCTGCACTCCGGCAAATTCTAACGCATAAAATGATCTAAGAATGATTACACTGCCATGTATAGTTTTTGCTGCTATAAAACTTTTTTAGTGGAACGATTTTGTCCAACTTTAGCATTAAATATCTCTTAAAATAATTCTTCGATTTGAAAACTGTCTGCATCAGCGTGTTTATCAAACATTTCTGTATAAAACCACCGATTTTCATATTTTTGTATGCATTATTTTTGTTAATATTAACGAAGAAAGGCCTTCGGTCACAAAAAAATCAAAACCGGCGGCGGCGGCGGCGGCGGCGGTGACAGCGGTAGTTACTTTTTTTTAGAATAGAGAGAAATAGAGAGATACAGAAGTTTCAGCACAGTAAAGATTAACAACATAGTCACAGTAAGTATAATAACAGTACAATATATTAACAATAGCAGAGGTTTTGTGCAGTGACGAAACTACTGGCACTTTGGAAATATTCGTACGTTATATCATTTAACTATTCAGATGATATGCGGAAAAATATAAATAGATGGCTCGCATTTTGTTTGTTCTGACGTCATAATGATGCATATGTATTATTTATTATACACATAGCTATAATATGTATGATGCAAATGTATTACGTATTATATGCATATGTATAATATGTATGATGCATATGTATAAAGTTCTTTAAGATCACTAAAACGCACTTAAAGGAATAGTGTTCCATAAATAGTAGGGATATTTGCCAGATTGACCAGAGTGCTATTGAGATTAGAATTCCGACATTTATAATAGACCGGGAGGCGTCTGCACACACCATCACTTCATCTAGTTTACAACTGAAATATTAGGATTAGTTAAAACTAGATTAGTACATTAAAATGCAACTAGTCTGTTAAGTCATATCTTGGTAGAAACAACCTGAAGACCTAATTTTAGTGGGTGACTGATAGGTTTAATATTGTATTTTACTGCATCCAAAAGTATGGAAACATGGAGGAATGGGTGCAGGAAAACACAATGGAAAATCCACCAATTAACCGGTAAAATCGGGTCTGTAGGTGGTTTCCACAAAGATATGACTTGGCAGACCAGTTACATTTTAATACGCTAATCGATTTTTAACTAGTCCTAAAATTTCAGTCGTCAACTCGATGAGGTGATGATCTGTGCAGACGCCTCCCTTTTCTTTAATAAAATTTCCTTCTATATATAAAAAAAAGTTTTGATTTGGAAATGGACCAATGAACATCTGCGTAGATATTCTGGGTTGATCCGCATCCAATTTGAATGCTTAAGCATGGCCTTTCATCGTTAATATTAAGAAAACTGTTGCATACAAAAATATGAAAGTCGGTAATATTATACAGAAATGTTTGATAAACACGCTGATGCAGGCAGTTTTCAAATCGAAGAATTATTTTAAGAGATATTTAATGCTAAAGTTGGACAAAATCGTTCCATTAAAAAGGTTTTATTGGAGCAAAAACTATGCATGAGAATTTAATCATTTTTAGATCATTTTATACGTTATAAGTTCCCAATGCGCAGATTGGATTTATTTTTCTTATTTGACGCATTTTTTGAGGTTTCATTTCTATTTTTAATTCACATTTTCAGCATTTCGAGAGATGTTTTTTACAAATTTTAGAAAATGTCATTAATTTAAACTGTTGCCAATTGTATAAACAGCGAAACAAATTATCCTATCAAATATTTCTTCAAATTAAAAATTTATTTACACGTGACTATTACAAACAGAAAAAAAAACTTTAAAATTAGAATTAAATGATTACATGTTAAAAGCAGGAAAATTACGTCATAAGAACCATATTTACACTTGAATTTTACGTCATATTTAAAATGCCCCAAAAATATGGTAAAACAATTTAAATTGAAAAATATATTTGCGCGAGATATTTTGAGATAATCTTTTCAACTATTATCGTGAATTCGAAGACAGCGCAAATAATATTTCCTTCTAACAACAAAAGTATTTTTACGTGAATATTAATAAGAGAAATAAAAGTTTGGTGTAAATTACGTCAGATTTGAAACGATACATTTAAAATGAATTATTTAAAAGAACTATCTTATAGCGCTGCTAAAAAATACCGGGAGAGAATGACACTGTTTACTTAATTCATTTTACATTAGCTTATTTTCAAATAACTAATGTGTTTAATTAAATACGAAAACAGCCATTGTATCTCTTAACAGCAACAGATTTGGTCTTAAAAATCCCCAATCCAAGGAAAACGAATGGAAACGCGTTTACAGAGAGATCGCTACTGTTTTTTTTTTTTTTTTTAATTCAATATTTTTAAAGCCGATCAAATTAGCGTGCTTTTTGGATTTTGGTGTCCTTGAACGGGGGTTGGCGAGCGTAGCTCGTAGGGGGCAGAGCCCCCTAGTGTTTTAAAGAAGTAAAAGATAGAAATATGGACAGATAAACTGAAAGATTTGCCTTAAGATTTTTGTAAAAGCATATAAAATTTCATTCAGCTTGAAATCATGTAACATCTTTATAACTCAGGCTAATTTTCTGTAATCGAGTTTTGGCAACCAACATATCTATCTGATCTATAACTATAATCTTTCTTTTACAGATTTAAAATTAACAATAAATTAACAATAAGTAGGCTAATAATAAAATATAATAACATTAGCAGCGGGCTTCGGACACCGCATCTGTCGTACATCATTAAAGACAGCTTTATTAGTTACACATTTCATTTAATTAAAAGCAGATTTTTAAACTTTCATATGAGAATTAGGATATTTTTCCACTATAGGGATCTTGGCGACTTTTAAAAATCTTGGCGCAATTCGGACTTCAGAAACTAAGATATGTTGCCAAATGATATAAACAACTATGAAAACAAACCTGATGAACTTATGTTATTTACATATGTATTTATATACATATAAACATTTTATATACACGTATAAAATATTGTTTTTTTATATACAAATTATTTATGTTGGTATATAAAAATAAATAAGCGGGTTCCTTACATTAAATAAATTGTATACATATGGAAAAAATTGCTTGTGTATATGACACAGTAGATAGGTTGCCAGAAAATACGTTATTATCAAATTTCTTTTCTCGTCAAGGCTATTTTCTCTATTTCTCCAAGGCTACTATATCGGAAACATACCTAATTGCGGTTATATTTTGTTAAATGTTTTATTGTTTTAATATCGTAAATATATCATAACCTATACTGATTAAAATTTTTAGGTATATTCATTTTTTTAAATTTAACAAACATCTTTGGAAAAGCATATATATAAAGTTTTGTTCTGCTTGAAATTACGTGACCCCTTCAAAACTCTATAATCGAGTATTAGCGACCAACATTGGCGCAATTGAATGTCAAGGAACTGTTTACGGCCAAATCAACACCCCCTGTTTGAAGGGTTTAGAGGCGGAAATTCTGTGTTTTCAGATTTTTCTGGTTAATTGTGCTACAAACCCGACCTACTTGTGAAATTTTCTGATTCTACGACTTTTAGAAGTACCTTAGTTATTTGATGATGCGAAGTGAGTCAGTGACAAAAAAAGCGCTTTTTCGTAATTTAATATTTCGAAAACTACTAAATATAGAAACATGAAATCGTGGAACCTTAGTTCAGTTTGACCATACGAACACGTGTATAAAAGAAAAATTTCTATAACTCTCCCTAAAACGACGTTATGAGGGGGTGAAAAGTATGCCGAAATGGTTCAGGAAAAGGTAGCTTACGGCTTGTGCGAACTTGGCGGACGCACTGCCGTGCTCCCAGATAAATTTTTTTTGCCATATTTAATCGTTGACAATTGTTAGATTTCGGCGATTGAATTAGGCAAAATTTACTGGTAAGTTTTAGAGGTAAGAAAAAAATCTTAGAAACTGGTAGCTATGCAGTAGCGTAATACTGAAGCAAAACTGACATTTAACAAACAAAAAAAAAAGAAAATTGCCCAGTTAAACTGGTAGCATTGAGCTCACAGGCTATTCACATTAATTATATATCCCAACAAAAAGTTTTCGGTTAAAAAAAAAAAAGCGCCAAGTTCTCCTTAATGTTTCGTCCAGAAAAAGTAGTGATATCTGAAGTTCGCACAAGTTAAAAGCCAAACATCCCAAATCTTTCATTGAAAATGGCTTCCTGCGACTTGGCCGTTAATGCCTTCTACAGCATTTCAAAATTAATGATTGGAAATTACGCATTTATGAATTATTTAAATATTAAAAGTAATATTAGAATGCAAAGAGGCAAATTCACATAAAGACATTATAAGTAAAAGATTTCTTATAACTAACATTCAGTTTCAACAAACATTAGTTTTGATTACAGATCATTTAGTCCACTTGTGGTTTAATTGCCATTTTGTACGGTCTAAAGCTAAAGTCATTAACGTAAAATCCAAGAAATAAAACAAAATTTACTTACTTCAAATCTCACAATATGTTACATTATATTTTATTGTATAATATTGAAATCTTGTGTATTGACGAAAGAGATTTTTTTCGTTTGAACATTTATTATAGTTTGCTTGCATACATTAAGAGGTATTCTATTTATAAACTGTTAAAAGCTGATACTAATTATGTTTTAGCAATTAGGGATATTATCTTCTGAATACAAGTATTTTGTTATTTTTAACTTCTAAGCATTTAAATAGACTGAAGTTATTTAAATGGTTTTTTCAAATGTGTATTTTATTTCTGTACTCTGTGCCACAAAATGCCTAAAATAATCAAAAAATGTAGTTGGCATGTAACTCATTTGTACATATTTTAAAATTTGAAAAACTCTCTCGAAGGCATTAACGGCCAAGTTGCAGGAAGCCATTTTCAATGAAAGATTTGGGATGTTTGGCTTTTAACTTGTGCGAACTTCAGATATCACTACTTTTTCTGGACGAAACATTAAGGAGAACTTGGCGCTTTTTTTTTTTTAACCGAAAACTTTTTGTTGGGATATCACTACTTTTTGTATGTTTTTTCAAGTTTGTTATTCTAAACTATATTAATATGAAAAAACTTGAATTTCGGTACTTTTATGTTAGCCGGGAGCAAATCTCCTCACTAGCATTTTGTTTTTTCGCCAATAGCAGTTTTCATTTTTCACATGTGTAAATTAGAAACAATGCTTTGATTTTCAAATAAAATATTTTAGTTTATGTTATTATTATTTATTTATTTATTTATTTATTTATTTATTTCTATGTTAAAGGTTCTATTAAATAAAATGAGGGAAATGCATCTATTTTAAATGCGATGACTGAAAAGTATATATCTTTAAATGAAATGAATGCAATATGAACAATGGAGTTGAGAACAGTATTTGGCGATTTGCCACTGGCGCCCGGCTAACATAAAAATACCTAAATTTATTTTATTGAGCTTTACAAATTTATACTTTATTTCTTTTTATATTAAAGTACTAGTTGCCTCTAGCAAGCAGTATTTACCGTATTAATTCCATGTTAAACGTTGCATTATGTTACTGTTATTCATAATTTAATTTACTTGCCCATTCTTACGCCAAGTCGGAAGCTTTTGATAGAGAAATCAAGAACTCTTTACGATCATGGAAACACATCATATATTTTGTGTTGTTATGTATTTTATCTTTCGTGACAAATATCTCTTAACTCACTTATGCATGTTTCCTTAGCAGTTACGATTCGTTCTCTAATGCGGAAATTTTTAAACCTATTAATTAATCTTTTCTAATTGGGCTGGCAGCCAATTGTTGTATTTTAAAATATACGACGGGGTACAAGTGAAATGGTTCTTATGAAATCCTTTGACAATATCTGCATTTGCATTAAACCATATTGATGTTAATATCTTTTTGTTTCACGTTAACCTTTTGAATAGACTCGATTACGGAATCGGCTCACTGCCATGGCCCATTTGAAAATCTATCATTCTTCTCATCTGATCGTGTTGAAGAATTAGTCAATGTGCCATGGTTTTAAGATTTTAGCTAATTTTATTCGAAACCTGAAAACTAAAATGCGAGGAACCGGATTACAGAAGATTCATTCTAACGTACATATCGATTAACAGGTTACATATTATAGAATTATAATAATCATAAGGAGAACTAGCAGATTCAATTCTTTAATAGTTTCCGTAAATCCTCTTTATATAATACAGAAGTTTTAGCGGTGTAAAGATTAACAACATAGTCACAGTAAGTATAATAACAGTACAATATAATAAAAATAGCAAAGGTTTTGGGCAGTGACGAAACTATTAGCACTTTGGAAATATTAGTACGTTATATCATTTAACTATTCAGATGATATGCGGAAAAATAAAAATAGATAGCTCGCATTAATAATTAACTCATTGAAAAATAGTCACTAGCGTCAAATAATCGCCAATCTTGGCGACATTTAGCAAAGTTTCGCCAAATTTGGTAATATATCATGTCAATTCTCAAATTTGGGGACCAAAAAATGTTTTGTTTATTCTGACGTCATAATGATGCATATGTATTATGTATTATACACATACCTATAATATGTATGATGCAAATGTATTATGTATTATACACATACCTATAATATGTATGATGAAAATGTATTACGTATTATATGTTATGCAAATGTATTACGCATATGCATAAGTTCATTAACATCACTAAAACGCACTTAAAGGAATAGTGTTCCATAAATAGTAGGGATAATTGCCAGATTGACCAGAGTGCTATTGAGATTAGAATTCCGACATATATAATAGACCGAGAAGCGTCTGCACACACCATCACCTCATCGAGTTTGCAGCTGAAATTTTAGGATTAGTTAAAACTAGATTAGCATATTTAAATGCAACTGGTCTGACAAGTCATATCGTGGTAGAAACCACCTGAAGACCTAATTTTAGAGGTTGACTGATAAGTTTACAATTGTATTTTCCTGCATCTAAAAGTATGGAAACATGTAGGAATGGGTGCAGGAAAACACAATGGAAAATCCACCAATTAACCAGTAAAATCGGGTCTGTAGGTGGTTTCCACAAAGATACGACTTGGCAGACCAGTTATATTTCAATACGCTAATCGATATTTAACTAATCCTAAAATTTCAGCTGTCAACTCGATGAAGTGATGATCTGTGCAGACGCCTCCCGGTCTGTAATAAAATTTGTCGTAAGGTAGTAAAAGATAGAAAGATGGACAGATAAACTGAAAGATTTGCCTTATTAAGATTTTTGTAAAAGGATATAAAAATTCATTCAGCTTGAAATCATGTAACACCTTTATAACTCAGGCTAATTTTCTGTAATCGGGTTTTGGAAAACCAACATATCCTTCTATATATAAAAAAAAGTTTTGATTTGGAAATGGACCAATGAACATCTGCGTAGATATTCCGGGTAGATCCACATCATATTTGAATGTTTAAGCATGGCCTTCCATCGTTAATATTATAAAAACTGTTGCATACAAAAATATGAAAATCGGTGGTATTATAGAGAAATGTTAGATAAACACGCTGATGCAGACAGTTTTCAAGTCGAAGAAATATTTTAAGAGATATTTAATGCTAAAGTTGGACAAAATCGTTCCATTAAAAAAGTTTTATTGGAGCAAAAACTATACATGAGAATTTACTCATTTTTAGATCATTTTATACGTTATAAGTTCCCGATGTGCAGATTGCATTTACTTTTCTTATTTGACTCATTTTTTGAGGTTTTATTTCAATTTTAATTTCAAATTTTCAGCATTTCGAGAGATATTTTTTACAAATTTTAGAAAATGTTATTAATTTAAACTGTTGCCAAGTTGTATAAACAGCGCAAACAGTAATGTTTACTTCAAATTAAAAATTTATTTTACACGTGACTACTATAAACAGAAAATATAAAAAGCAGGAACTCATTGAAAATTACGTCATAAAAACTATAATTACACGTGAATTTTAAAAGAGACAGAATATTGTAAGATAATAAATTCATCATGCGTTAGAAGTCTTAAATAGGAGAATTTACGTCACATTTACGTCACATTACACTTATTATATAAAATGAACAAAAAATAATATTGCAAAACAGTTTAAATTTAAAAATTGCTCGAGACATTTATTTGATATTGTAAGATGATCATAATATTTAATTTCTAACAAAGTATTTTTACGTGAATATTAAAAAGGAAAAGAAAAGTTTGGTGAAAATTACGTCAGATTATAATTCTCAGATTCAAATTATAATTCAGTCTTCCGAAATCTTTCAAAAGCCGATCAAATTATCGTGCTGTTAGAGTCTGCGGTGTCTGAACGGGGGTTGACGAGCGTAGCTCGTAGGGGGCAGAGCCCCCTAGTCTTATATATAACTATAATCTTTCTTTTACAGATTTAAAATTAACAATAAATTAACAGTAAGTAGGCTAATAATACAAATTAATAACATTAGCAGCGGACTTTGGACACCGCATCTGTCGCACATCGTTAAAGACAGTTTATTAGTTACACATTTCATTTAATTAAAAAGAGATTTTTAAACTTTCATATAGAATTAGGATATTTTTCCACTATAGGCACCTTGGCATTTTTTTTTAAATCTTGGCGCAATTCGGACTTCAGAAACTGGGATATGTTGCCAAATGATATAAACAACTATGAAAACAAACCTGGTGAACTTGTATGTTATTTCTATATGTATTTATATACATATAAACATTTTATTTATGCATGTATAGAATATTATTTTTTATATACAAATTATTTATGTTGGTATATAAAAATAAATAAACGGGTTCCTTACATTAAATAAATTGTATGCATATGGAAAAATATTGCTTGTGTATATGACACAGTAAATAGGTTGCCAGAAAATAGGTTATTATCAAATTTCTTTTCTCGTCAAAGCTATTTTCTGTATTTCGCCAAGGCTACTATATCGCAAACGTACCGAATTGCAGTTATATTTTGTTAAATGTTTTATTGTTTTAATATCATAAATATATCATAAGCTATACTGATTAAACTTTTTAGGTATATTCATTTTTTCTATTTAACAAACATCTTTGGAAAAGCATATATGTAAAATGTTATTCTGCTTGAAATCACGTGTTCCCCTTCAAAGCTCTGTAATCGAGTTTTGGCGACCAACATTGGCACAGTTGAATGAGTTAAGGAACTGTTACGGCCAAATGAACACCCCCTGTTTGAAGGGTTTAGAGGCAGAAATTCTGTGTTTTCAGATTTTTCTGGTTCATTGTGCTACGAACCCGACTTATTTGTGAAATCTCATGATTCTACGACTTTTAGAAGTACCTTAGTTATTTGATGATGCGAAGTGAGTCAGTGACAAAAAAGAGCTTTTTCGGAATTTAATATTTCAAAAACTACTAAATATAGAAACAGGAAATTGTGGAACATTAGTTCAGTTTGACCATACAAACATGTGTATAAAAGAAAAATTTCAATATCTCTCCCTAAAACGACGTTATGAGGGGGTGAAAAGTATGCCGAAATGGTTCAGGAAAAGGTAGCTTACGGCTTGTGCGAACTTGGCGGACGCACTGCCGTGCTCCCAGATTATCTGGGAGCATTTCAAAGAATATTGCCACTCAAAAAATAAATGAAGGGATTAGCATCCGTTCCCCCCCCCCTTTTAACCAAAGAACATCCAAATCTAATCAGGAAGCTCTTTAACATAATAAACTGGCATACCAAATTTGAAGCAAAACAGATAATTCTGCATCAAAAAACCATTTCGTTAAATTAAGGGGGGTATTAGCTCCCGCATTTCTCCCTTTATGCTGAACCAATGAACCTTCAAATCTAATCAGAAAAGCTCCTTATCAGAATGAACCTAGCAAAAAAAAAATAAACTAAATTAGATATGGGGGGGGGGGGTAGCCCGCCTTTCCTCCCTTTATATGTAACTAATGAACCTCCAAATGTAATCAAGGCAGCTCCTTAACACAATAAACCTTTATACCAAATTTGGAGCAAATCGAATAATTCTACATGAAAAAAACCATTTATCTAAATTAAGGGGGTGGCTAGCACCCCTTTCCCCCCCTTTATACTTAAGTAATGAGCTTAGAAATCTAATCAGGAAGCTCCTTAGCATTATAAACCAGTATACCAAATTTGGAACAAATTGAATATTTCTGCATGAAAAACCCATTTATCTAAATTAAGGGGGGGGGGCTAACCCCCCTTTTCCCCTTTATCCATAACCAATGAACCCAAAAAACTAATCAGGGAAGCGCCTTATCAGAATGAACCTGGAAAAAAATTGAAGCAAATCGGATATTTCTATCAAAAGTTATCGCGTTACGTTACGTACATACAGAACCGGCGGACACATAAGCTCTCTGGCTTTGATAGCCTGTGAGCTAAAAAACTATCAAGGGCTTTTTGAAATAAACAATATCATTCCCTGTTTTTCTTAAAAGTAACGGAAATGTATATCAAAGAAATGTTACTAGTACCATAAAAATGAATGAATTAAGTGAAAAATTTATATTTCATCTCCTTTGTCGGTGACAATTTGTGTAAATCCGGTTTATAGGATTTTTTTGCTTATCCGAGGTGAGCTTGGTCCATATTAACTCGGATAATGGGGATTTTACTGTATAGCGAATTTATATTTAACCGTAGAAAAACCAATTTAAAAAATGTATTCAAGATTCTAAATGCAGTGAAACCTCTCTGTAAGGGCCACCTGCCGTTCCATTGAAAATTGGTCCTTATGAGGGGTGGCCCTTGAATAGGGGTGAGCAGATTTGCATTTCTCTTTCTTTTTATCACGCAGTATTTAAAATCTGCATATTCTGTTAGTAAATTCTCTTTGTTTTTAACAATATTGTTTATTTGATTCTTACTGCAATTAAACTGTGGAGCCAATTTTCTTGCAGATGTTCCTTGAACATGACAATTAAGAACTTTGATTTTGTCATTCAAATCCAAATGTACTCTCTGGCTTGATTTAGGTGCCATAATTTTAAATTTTATATAAGCCTGAGCATAAAATTTGTAGTGTAAAAATTGTGCTTCAATATGCATTCACAGTTTAATAAATGTGGAATCATTTTTTCTAGATAACCTGTTACCCATTGTGTGCCCACAACAAAGGGTCAAATTTCCCCTCCAACCCAACCCCTAATGGTTGAAAGGTCAAACAAAGTGTGAGGAACACCTGTTTGTCTCACTTGTGGAAAAGTTTGTGGTCCTTCATTGTGTTACTATATCCTCCCCATCTCCCTCTGCCTTCTTTGTATGCTGAACTCTTATCTTTTGGTTGAGGAATTCAATACACCTGTTTAGGATTTAAGGCACATGTAAAAAAATGGCCTTTATGAGAGGTACGTGCGGCCCCTAATCAATGGCGGATCTAAGGGGGGGGCGAAGGGGCGATCGCCCCCTCCCTTGGGCTAATAAAGGATTTGTAAAATGACATTATGCATCCTCACGGGAAATGACTTGGGGCGGAGCTCGAGCCCGGCACGACCCGACCCGGGTCGCGCCTCTTTAAATCCACGAGACTCAGACTGGGTCAGGTCTTTTCTCTTTTAGAGTCGGGTCATGCCCTAATCTTAATTTTTTCTGCAGATTCGGGTCGGGCCAGACTTCTTTTTCCCCCAGATTGAGCCTGGCCTGGACTTCATTTTTCCTAAAGGTCTGCAATGACCAAAAGTTACAGGTCGGGGCTCGGCCCGGAATAAAAGCTAATCAATCGGTCCGTGTCAGCCCGTATGATAAGCATTATTGGCCCGACCACGACCCGTGCACCCCTCTAAATTCTTCCTCCCGAACCCAATTTGGTTTGATCCGACCCGGGTCGCGCCAGTTTAAATTCACGAGACTCTGGCTGGATCAGATATTTTCTCTTTTAGAGTCGGGTCGTGCCCTGATCTTATTTTTTTCTGCAGATTCGTGTCGGGCCAGACATCTTTTTCCTCGTGATCGAGCCTGGCCTGGATTTCATTTTTCCTAGAGGTCTGCACTGGCCAAAATTTCCAGGTCGGGGCGCGAAATTCTAAAATGGAGGGCCAAAATCACAGTCAGGTGAAATTCGAGCACCTCATTGGTCATTGAGTCGCGTCCTTTTCAGAGAGCAATCTCTAGCGCTAGGGGAAACGTCGAATACTCCCTTTTCCGAGAAAAAAATCAGGTATTGAAGCGGATTTTTTCTGTTTCATTTAAAATTAGCCATCGAAATTAACTCAAGATATTTTGATGACTTTTTATAACATGTGAATGAAAGATTTCGATTTTAAGTTGTAAAAAAATTTAAATAATATGGCAAGTACTTTTTTTGTTAATGAAAATTAAAAATGAAACTTGCATTTTTTTCCCCTTATGTTACTTTTAAAATCCAAAATAAAACAAATATTCGCACTTTTCTATAGAAAAATTTAATAACTAACTTAGAATACTAAAACCTTTCAAAAATTTTTGCCTAATGGAAAATAATTTAAAAAAAAAATAATGTCAGTTTTTAAACCGATTTTAATCATTAAGAATAAACAGAACAAAAAATATTACATGAACAATTTTGTAATAGTATGTACAATAAGTTGTTTTGTTTCCTGGTTCATGTATTTAAATCTGGAATATTTAAATCTATTTTTCACTCACTTCCTGGTAAGCTAAGGTTATAAAATTTATGAATGCAGGTGTGTTTTCGATGACATATAACATTTCAATATTTTGAGAATTTAATTATAAATTAGTAATATGTTTCCCTAAGGAGGGTGCAGGTGATAAATTGCTAAATATTGTTTATGGTTATAATTGTGTAAGAGTTACAAGAAGAATGGAATTAATTATGTGCCAAATCATGCACGCTAAAATATGCCAGCAACAATGAAATATTTTAAATACTATTAAAATGTAAAAAAATAAAATATAAATAAAACATAAAGAATGTAATATATATTTTTAAATGCACTTTTGTCATTAATTAATTTATTTATGATTTTATGTTTCAAAAAATAATTTAGAAATCTTGAAAGGTTGTTTAAACTATGCTTTTTTTCCCTTTTGCATATATCTGCATAAAAAAAGAGAGAGAGAGAGAGAGAGAAAATCGTGATTTTAAAAATAAATGCACACGTTCATGCTTTTCTAATCGTAAATTAAACGAAGGAAATTTCCATAATTGGGGTCCACGGCAATTAACACATTGTAGCGGACTTGAATAGCAGTCATGAAACTAGGCTTGATTTTTAAGATAAAATAAAAGAATGTTTACCTTTTATGTCCCAAATTATGAATTTATGAAAATTTCATCTTCTAAAGCATGTTTTGTGAATTTTTGAACACTACATTAGAAGATTTACACAATCATTTAATAAATTTTAGAAAGATTTTGCCAAAATTAATTAATTAAATTGAATTTCTAGGGATTTTGTGCAATATTTGTAACTCCCCTTAAATCTTTTATTTAAAATCTTTTTTTTTTTTTTTTTTTTTTTTTAGTATTTTGTAGAATTACAAAATATACAAATATAATTTTTTACAATAGAAATATTTCCGAACAGAAACTTTCATCTCCCCCCCCCCCCCCCCACACACACACACCCAATCTGTCAAGAAAGCTGAAAAAGATGCAAAGGCAAAAGAAATTAGTTTTTTTTTTTCTTTCGTGCAACCAATAATGTTTTTTGGAACAAGATAAAGTAAAATATCTATAATTCATTCTAAACAGTATAACTACGAATCGATGTATTAAATTAGTTTTATAACAAGTTATTTTAATGGCACATTAATGTACCGTCGGGCATAAAGGGTTAAAAACAGAAAATTTTTTTACTTTCATATTTATTTTATGAGCAGAAAACCTGGGGCGACTTAAAAAAAAAGTTTTTGGATTTATCTTTAAGGGTTTTTTTTTTTTTCATTTATTGCTAAATAATTAATTTTATAATTTAGATATATTCTAAATTAAAGAGAGAATTCTAAATTATTCTCCCCCCATCGTTCTTTATGGAAACTTCTAGGATAGATGTGTCAGTAAGTAATATATGCATTTATTTCTGTTATTTCAATTAAATTTTGATTCATAATGGAAAATGTTACTATGAGATTGATTAAGTATTCCTAAATAAATCTAAAAGATGGATGCTATGCAAATAAAATACTATAAAAACTGGAATATAATAATTATAGATGCTAATTGAGAAAAGTCGGCCTTTAGCTAAATGTTTTAAATTAAATTTTAGCTTAGCAAAAATTCGGTAGCATCAACATCTACTCCATGGAAAGGTGCGCTCCCATAAATATATTTTTCCAACTACAGCACTGCCTATATTAAAGAAGACATTAAATTTTTTATTTTTAAAATTATTTGTGTAATTTTTTTTTATATAAAGTTACATAAAGTTTTTTTATTTAAAGTTTCCGATTTAAAGTCTAGAAAAGGATCTTTTTTGATAGTAGTTGACTTTTTCTAGAATACTATTATTATTATTATTATTATTATTATTATTATTGATTTTATGGATTTAAATGGCGGGTGAAGGGGGGGGGGGTTAGAGGAGAAAATTTATTGAGATTTTTACCATACGGAATTTATAGACAATTTTTAAATGGTTTTACAAGTATTTTTCAATGAAAACTAATTTTTTTTATTAAAGAATATTTGTCATGTCATATCATTTAAAAATTGTTACAACTTATAATATAAATTATTCACTCTCGTTGTATAAAATGGTATCAAAATATCTTAATTGAGTTAATTTCGATTGTTTATTATAAGGGGCTGTGCATATATAACGTTATCAACTTTTTGGAAATTTTGGACCCCTCCCCCCTTTGCGATATCACACGTTATCATTCCTTGACCCCCCCCCCCTCCCTTCCTAATGATATCGTTATCAATGTATAAAAATTATTTTCATTTTTGAATTTTTTTCTTTTGTTTGCAGTGACACAGAAACACATATGGTTATATATATGTTATTCGTATACTTTGTTGATTCATTTTAAGATAAGTCAATGAAATATCACTACTATATATATATGAAATAACTTTATATCAAATAACATTTAAAAGAAAGAGCTACTATTTAAAAGTATTGAATAATAGGTTTTTGTTACATAATGCATTCAACAGTAATAATGTCTTATTGAGTTTGCCCCCATATGGAGGCAGAACGTCTTATCAGGAAAACAGTGGGACAACATTTTTTCTCTTTTTTTTTATTAGTACACACAATAAGTGACTTAAACATACTTCGGACCTAGTTTCTCGAATAGCGGATTATATATTCATACGCATATGACAGAAGAGAATTGCCAAATTCTGGGGTATTCCGCATTTTGGAATTAAATAATTTTATAATAATTTAAGGATTTTAATAATAACTTTGCTTTCTCATAAAAATAGATAACAGAGTAAAAAAAGATAACAGACTATTTTGATGTAAAAAATAGATTTACAAATAAAAAGTGAAAATTTTTGCTGGATCGAAAATGTTAACGATATCAAAAGACATATCCCCCCTCCCCCTAGAGATATCCTACGATATTATGTGCCAGACTCCGCCTCCCCCCTAAAGTGATAACGTTATATATGCAGAGCCCCTAAATAAAAGCGAACAAAATAATAAGGTATATAATGCAATAATTAAGGTAACAATCGCTTCAAAATTACTTTTCCCCTCACTTCTTCGGAAATTCAAATGGAGAAACAAGTTGGTGATCCTCACCCTTGTCTCTCTTAAAACCCAGCGACCACACAACCAATGGGGTGGCTGTATTTCACCTGACTGTGATTTTGGCCCTCCATTTTAGAATTTCGCGGTCGGGGCTCGGCCCGGAATAAAAGCTAAACATCCGGTCCGTGTCAGCCCGTATGATTAATCATTATTCGCCCGACCACGACCCGTGCATTCCCCTCAATTCTTCCTCCCGAGCCCAAGTTGGTCCGATCCGACCCGCGTCGATCCAGTTTAAATGCACGAGACTCGGGCTTTGTCAGGTCTTTTCTCTTTTAGAGTCGGGTCGTCCCCGATCTTAATTTTTTTTGCAGATTCGTTTCGGGCCAGACTTCTTTTTCCTGCAGATCGAGCCTAGCCTGGCCTTTATTTTTCCCAGAGGCCTGCACTGGCCAAAATTTCCATGTCGGGGCTCGGCCCGGAATAAAAGCTAAACATTTGGTCCGTTTCGGCCCGTATGATAAGCATTATTGGCCCGACCACGACCCGTGCACTCCTCTAAATTCTTTCTCCCGAGCCCAAGTTGGTCTGCAATCTTACTTATTTGTCATTCGTAAAAATTATATTTGTTTTGTACATTTGTTTAGCGAAACCTTTAGAAATTTAATTTGATTTGATAAGTTACAGAGATGCATTTTTTAAAATTTACTTTTTTATTTTGTAGAGCTTTAAAATTATGATTTTCTGTTATAAACCGCTTCTTTCATTCTAAACTGATTATCTTACTGGATTTTTATTTGAATGTAATTGTCTAAGTCATATTTTTACGTAGTGTTTACGTACATACAGTCATCAGCAAAAGTTTAGACACTGGTGATTTTTAACCTTTAAATTAAAAATACGAACACTTGGGTTATACAAATGACTGTACTTATTTTTAAATATATTTTAAACGTTTTAGGACAGAAATAACGGTTTTAATGTAGGATATTATTTAATTTAGCTGAATAAAAGTGAAATTTGCTTATTGCAAAAGTTTAGACACTTTTGTGATTTTTTGGCAACTGTTCACGGAAAAACGCATATTTCAAACTTATGACGTCACATGCATGAAGTATTTAAGTGCACCTCGCGATAGCATCGGTTAGTGAAGATGCCGCGAGCTAGAAATTTTCAGTCAGATAAAGTAATTAAAGTTTGGAAGCTGAAATCGAAAGGGAAGGCTGTTGCAGAAATTTCAGCTACTTTGAATCGACCAAAGAAGTCTGTCTATTAAGTACTGTCTAAGGGTGACTCTTTCAAAGCAAAACATAGATCTGGAAGGACTCGTGTGGCCAGAAAACGAGATTATAGAAGGATCCATAAACTGGCATCTAGACAAATAATGACTGCTAATCGCATTAAAAGTGAGTCAGAGCTTTCTGTGTCAACGGATAATTTTGTAGATGCATTAAAGAAAGATGTACATTAGTTTACATGACAATGATAAAACAACCAGCCTTGAAATCTCACAACAAATTAACCCCTTTCCTGCCGCGGAGTAATTATTTTTATAAACTGATGAAATAATGGACTGATACCAGAATTTATAAACGAAGTTATCAGAAAATATGAAATTGCTTATTTTCACGTATATTATAAAAGGAAAATTTTAATTAAATATTCTTGTCACTTTTGGAATTAAAATTAGGTGTCCTTTGTTGATGATTTGGGCCTCACTTTGTTTTAATTCTCAAGTATCTCTGGAGTTTCTCAATGGTCGCCAAGCTGCGTAAGACTACATACATACATTGGAAAACAATTTACAGCAATTTGGTGAACTTTTACCTCTTCCAAAGTATGTAGTTGAGCAAGATAATGCGTATATTCATGTTGCATACAAATCAAAAAATTGGTTTAACTCTCAAAATACTACTATTTTCGACTGGCCCGCGTGTAGCCCTGATCTGAACCCAATCGAAAACTTTTGCGGCATCATATTTCATACGGTTTATGCAATTTTTTAACAATACTCCTCTGTAAATGAACTTCGATCAGATGTTGAACGTGTTTGGTAGGAAATAGACCCCCAAGTGATGCAGGATTTAGTTTCTTCGATGGAAAGTCACATTTTTGTATTAATAGCAGACAATGTAGGTGCAGTTCGATTTTAATTTATGGATATTTTTCTGTTAACAGACAGATTGCCTATACTTTTGCAACAATGTTAAATTTGGTTTTTTTGTCATTATATATTATGTAAAATGTATAAATTAAAATTTATTGTTTGTGTATGAAAGATAAGTCTTCAGTAATATATGACAGTTGAGTTACAACAATTCGTTACATACGTCTCAGCACAGAAGCATAATCAATCATTGTCTAAACTTTTGCTGAGCACTGTAATTGCCTAAATAGTCATCGTTATAGTCATTAATATTGTTGTTTTTCTGTATTCGTGAATTTCGAACATAATCTGAAAATAAAATATGAGCATAAGCAAGTGTACTTTATGAATAATTTTAATTGCAAAATGCAGGCAGGGCTGGAGTTGATTTTTTAGCTTTTATACCGCGCGGGGCCAATAGTTTTATTTTTGTATGTGGGTTGGACCTGGGCATGGGCCTGATAACTTCAGCCCAGGTAAACATCTAACTGACATATCGAAGCCAGCTTAACTTTTTTTTAAATGGTTAATTTCAGCCATCATCCCATAACTACTGAATATACCGCGTGTCCTAAAATGGACTGACTAATTTTAAAATTCAATAAATTGCAAATGGTGACAGATATTAAAAAAATACTTGCAGGAGGGTTATAGATGTCGGGAACAGGGGAGATTTTGTTCCAAATTTTCCGAAAATTTAACCCTCTCGCTGCGCAACCCGCGATTTCCAAGGCCAACGTAAAGTGGCAAAATTTGCGCAACCCGCAATTTCCGCAGCAAATCTTTTTTTTTTTTTTTTTTTTTTTTATGATCTAATTCTATTTAAAAAAAACCTGTTTCACAAAGATTTTGGGACATATTTTACTCTAAAATGTGTGCAGATTTGAAATGTGTAATAAAAAATATACGCAATTTTTTAACCTATTTTAATAAAAAAAAAAAATAAATAAATAAATAAATAATAATAATAATAATAATAATAATATGCAGCTTCAGGGTTAAGGCATTCGGTTCCAAAAATTTAGAAAATTCACCTATCCGAAAATTCGAACATACAAATAATCGCAAATTTTGATAAATGGTCTCCATAAAAAATCTATTTCGTCAATCGTTCGCAGAAAATGACTTCAATTTCGCCGAACGATCACAGAAAAAACGCGAATTTGGTCAGGGAACCACGGAAAACATGCGAAATTCTTCAAATGATCACAGGAAACGCGAATTTCTTCAAAAGGCAGCGGAAAAGAACTCGGATTTCGTTAGAAGATCGCGGAGAAAACGCAAATTTGATCAAATAGTCGCGAAAAAAAACCCCGCGAATTTCGTCAAAGGATCGTGGAGAAAACACGAATTCCTTCATAGAATCGTGGGACAAAAACGAATTTAGTCAAAGAATCGCTTTAAAAACGCGAATTTAGTCAAAGGATCGCTGAAAAAACGCGAATTTTGTAGAAAGGTCACGGAAAGAAACGCGAATTTTACCAAAGGTCTACAAAATTACACTAATTTCGTCAAAGGGTTGCAGAAGAAACGCAAATTTCATCAAAGGGTCGAAGACGAGCGAATTTCATCAAAGAGTCGTGGGGAAAATGCAGTGGTCTCTTTAGAAAACAGCACACAATACGTTTATTATTATAGGTATAATTTTTAACTTGAAATAATATACTGAACTAATTTTTGAAAGAAAAAAACAAGTTAACCCAAGCCCAGCTTGCAGGAATCTACACTCAGCTTGAATTCGATCCGAATCCAAAACAGCTAACCCGACCTGCAACAAAAATAATTAGTGCCAGAAGGGACCCCCCCCCCCCCCCCCCATCTGCTGTAACCTTTCAGAAAATTTTCTTTGAATTTCAGATTTTTTTTTTCTTTTTTACTGCGATTCTTGATTTTAGTTTAAAATAGCAACGAAGATGTGCTGGAAGCAAGAGGCGCTAAATCGGTTCCCGGAGAAGGTAGGCTTAACGACCATTGTTTTCAGCGCCATCTATTGCTGCTATTATACAGTAAAATCAAGAATCACAGTAAAATATCTCATGACATCTTACATATCCCTCCTGCAAGATTTTTTAAAATAGCTGTCACCATTCGAAAAGTTCTAAATTTTAAAATCCATTTAAGGACACCCGGTATTTTTTTTAATAAGTTTCAAAGCATTCTTTACTGGATTACAACTCACCTTAGATATAAAGAGACAAGCAGTCTTATACCAAATTAATATTTTTTACATAATTCTGGAGATTAAAAAGTATTCCTAAATAATTATTTGGACGTGTCTGTTATGGAGATTTTACTGCATATAGTTTTTATCTTCAAAAATACTTAGACTTTCTTTAAAAAAAAAAACGGGTCGACCCGAACCCTTCTCGCAAGTCGCAGTAGACTGACCGAAACTGACCCAAACCGGATATAATGTATATCAATCTGCCCCAAACCTAACGCGCTAGGCGCAGCTAAAAAGTAAAAGTTAACCCGACCTGTAGCAGAAAAGTAGAAGTCAACCGGGCCCAAACCCGACCCGCATCGAAAAAGTAGAAGTTAACCCGGCCTATAGCAAAAAAGTAGAAGTTAGTCCGACCCACAGCAAAAAATAGAAATCAACCAGACCAAAACGCGACCCAGAGCAAAAAAGTATAAGTTAATCCAACCAGCAGCAAAAAATCGAAGTCAACCGGACCCAAACCCGACCCACAGCAAAAACTAGAAGTAACACGACCCGCAGTGAAAAAATTAGCCCCGACCCGCGCATCAGATTGGAGTTTCCAAATTTCTAAAATCGCCCCCCCCCCCCCCCTTGAGGACTCTCCAGATCCGCCCTTGGTCTAATATCTTTCTTTTCGTTTCGTTTAATTCCCTTTATAAATAAATTTCCTTTAAGTTAGTAAATTTAACATTATGTCTATTGGAATTGGCCCTTAATAGGGGTGGCCTTTAAAAGAAGTTTCACTGTAATTAGAAAAAAAACGTTACAGAGAGCGTAGTAATTCCACAAACCGGAACAATATTTTCCATACTTTCACGAACCGGAACAATATTTGTCACAATTTCACGAACTGGAACATCGTTCCGGTGCGAAATTTGACTTTCCATCCATAAGACTTTTAGCATTAGTGCGGAAGCGATAGCCAAAGAAATTGAACCGAACTTCTTTCCCTGAAAGGACAGTTAAATATTGCGTTAAGCCGGCACATGATATTTTGGTAAAATAAGCATATGAATGATCTAGCCCAGTGGTTAAGCTAGGGCTGGTTAAGATTTTGCATTTGTTATCCTAAAGTTGCGTGTTCTGTCCTCTTCACTTTTTTAGAGTTTTGTTTTGATTTTTATTTGAGTCAGTTAGATAAAATCAGTCGATCTTTATTACCAGTTCCTTTGTATTTTTTTTTAATAAATTCATTTAATCTATTTTTTAATAATTAAAGTAAACATTTATTAAAATGCAATAATGAATCTCCTAGGGTTACATTAAAAGTATTTTCATGTTAGAACTTTATAAAGTTCTGATTATTTTAAATTTATCTGTTACTATATAAACAGATAAATCTAAAATTATCAGAATTAATATATTAAAGGTTTTTCATTTTAAAATTATCCTTCTTGAGACATAAAAATCTTTATTAATTTATGAAAGGTTACTTTAAAAAAAATTTTTATTGTAAATATTATACAGATAATTAAATTAAATTTAAAAATTCATATGACTTATAGGGTATTTTTCTAATAAATAAAAATTTTTAATAATTAAAGTGTAATAGTAATATTTTCTTATTTCAGTTAGTTAAAATCAGTTGATCTTTATCCCTTTAAGACCCAACCCGCACGATCGTGCGGGTTAGACATTCATTTAAATGTTTGTTTCTGAGTCGTATGTAATAAAAACTCGAATCGAACGATCGTTCTGGTTATTTAGTTATTTAAGCTATGAGGTATTCGCTACGGCTTTTGCCGGCATGACCACAGGCTTCTAATATAAGTAGACTCCCAATCCCATCAACATCTTTTGCTTTCATCGCCAAAAGGGTGCCGTATTTTGGCGGTAATCCCTTTATTGGCAAAGCAACAGGCGACATTTCTAATTCCACTAGACTTCTGTTCTAACGTTCTTCAGAACCTGTTCTAGCGTCCTTCAGAGCCGTTCTGATTGGCTGGCCAGCTCCAGATGAAGTGTCCATACGCCCGAGCATCGTTTGCACATATTATTCGGATATTTGTTTTCAGCTATTTCGTTTCTGATGCTAGATAAGTTTGATTTGAATAAATTATTTTTCATTTTTAGATGATGAAACTGCTATTTTCTACTTGAAAGTATTAAAAAATACCTGTATAAAACAAACCTCCGTCATTTCCATACTAAAACCATTTTTTTTCCAAACCTTTTAAGATAGAGTCATAAAGACTGTTTCATAAATTTTGAATGTTATCTATATTAAAAATTATTAAAAAAATTATAATTTATAATAAAAACGCATTTTCACTTATAAAACGTTGCAGTTGCAGGGAGAATTTGCATATCTAAATCATGAAAAAATATAAAATCAGAAAATTTTTTCTTTTTTTTTGGGGGGGGGGGGGGGATACCTTCTAACTGTCCCTTGAATTTGCAACAGAATCTTCCTATACCTCCATGAAACATATTTAAAAATTCCATATTCAGTGCTAAAAAAAGAATACTTTTCAGGGTTATTTTTAGTATCAGGGTTACAAAAATAAAAAAATAACCCTGGTTTTATATTTTTTTCATGGTTTAGATATGCAAATTCCCCTGCAATTGCAGTGTTTTATAAGTGACAAGCGTTTTTAATATAAATTATATATTTTATTTTATAATTTTTAATAGAAATAACAATTAAAAATTATGAAACAGTCTTAATCTTAAAAGGTTTGAAAAAAAAAAAAAAAAAAAAACAGTTTTAGTTTGGAAATGATGGAGGTTTGTTTTATGCAGGCATTTTTGAATACTTTCAAGAAGAAAATAGCAGTTTCATCATTTAAAAATGGAAAATAATTTATTCAAATCAAACTTATGTAGCATCAGAAACGAAATAGCTGAAAACAAACATCCGAATATATGCAAACGGTGCTCGGACGTTTAGCCACTTCATCTGAATCGGGCCAGCCAATCAGAACGGCTCTGAGGACGCTAGAACAGGTTCTGAAGAACGTTAGAACAGAAGTCTAGTGGAAATAGAAATGTCGCAAGCAAAAGTGCGGTCAACTCAAGACAAACGCTGACAGACGAGGGGTCTCTCAATGGGGTGTAATCTCGTACAACCGTTCCTGTAATCAGTGAAATCATACTGTAATCAAGTCTTAATCATGCGTAATCATGTCATCACATGTAATCCATGTAATCGGTGGTAATCAATGAAATCTTAACGTAATCACATGTAATCAGTATAATCATAGTATAATCATGTATAATCAAGTGTAATCTCGAATTAAAAATCTCGAGAAAAATCTATTTTGTCGCCATTCTGTCTTCTTCCTCTCGCTGTCTTCAGTTTAGACGGAAGTTGGGGAAGGCGGGAAGCGGCGGGAAGGCAAAAGCAGAAATGAGAAATGCCCTCGGAAATGGCAGAAAGGCGAGCTCACAGATGAGGAAAGAGATAAGCTCTCGCTGACAGACGATGTTTCGGCGGGAATCTGGAGAGAGATTCCGAGGAGAAAAACCGGTTTGGCGCGCTAAATCTGCCTTCCATCACGTGATGGAGGGCAGAGATATAGGAGTCAAGAAAAGATTGGCGATTTGGAGCTCGTCTGTCAGCGTTTGTCTTGAGTTGACCGCACTTTTGCTTGCGACATTTCTATTTCCACTAGACTTCTGTTCTAACGTTCTTCAGAACCTGTTCTAGCGTCCTCAGAGCCGTTCTGATTGGCTGGCCCTATTCAGATGAAGTGGCTAAACGTCCGAGCACCGTTTGCATATATTCGGATGTTTGTTTTCAGCTATTTCGTTTCTGATGCTACATAAGTTTGATTTGAATAAATTATTTTCCATTTTTAAATGATGAAACTGCTATTTTCTTCTTGAAAGTATTCAAAAATGCCTGCATAAAACAAACCTCCATCATTTCCAAACTAAAACTGTTTTTTTTTTTTTTTTTTTTTTTTTCAAACCTTTTAAGATTAAGACTGTTTCATAATTTTTAATTGTTATTTCTATTAAAAATTATAAAATAAAATATATAATTTATATTAAAAACGCTTGTCACTCATAAAACACTGCAATTGCAGGGGAATTTGCATATCTAAACCATGAAAAAAATATAAAACCAGGGTTATTTTTTTATTTTTGTAACCCTGATACTAAAAATAACCCTGAAAAGTATTCTTTTTTTAGCACTGAATATGGAATTTTTAAATATGTTTCATGGAGGTATAGGAAGATTCTGTTGCAAATTCAAGGGACAGTTAGAAGGTATCCCCCCCCCCCCCAAAAAAAGAAAAAATTTTCTGATTTTATATTTTTTCATGATTTAGGCCCAGATCCAGATAGATTTTTCGCTATTAGCGAGACGAGATTGACCAATCAGAAACCAGCCTTTTTGCGAACTTTTCGCTGCTAAAGGTAAACAAATTTTGACAGGTGTCAAGGCGGGGCTTATTTCTCTAACTGCGAAACTTTCGCAAAAATGTTGTCCAGTTTCAGAAAAAAGCTCCACCTTTCGCAATAAGCTAAAATATACACCTGGAGTGTGCGTCAACCTGCCGTTTTCAGTTTTACTGATTCAATTTTCAAATAATATTTGATTTTTAATAATTTGTTTTAATTATTAAGGGTAGATAAGTGCGCTGACAACTTTTCACATTAAAGTAGTTTATATTATTGGATTAAAAATTGAAATATGCAGTTTAATGCGTAAAGTTTTCACTTTTTTGTATTCGTTAACCATATTTTCTGTATAAATTTACGAACTTTTTACAAGCCCATATTAGTTTTTTCAGAAGCAGACTAGTAAGAAGTATATAAAATAAACTGAAAATAGCAATATTCAATGACGAAAACTGATAATTTACCCATTTCATAGTAAAAATATTTCTCGGCTGTATTATGCCATCAACCAAAGCAACTGAAAATTCTATCATCTCTCCCGGTCGTGATTGAGCTCAGCAATTTTCTGCTCGTGTGACAGTTGAAGGCGGAGTTTAAAGTTAATTTTCGCAATTAACTTTTCTCGATCAGTAAAACAGAGAGAACTTCGCAGCTAGTTTCTCGCTATTTCGCATGAAAATCTGCGGATACTCAGAGATGCCGCAAGCAGCGTAAGCGTACAGTTCGCAGTGGCATTTTCGCAGTCTCGCTTGAAACTCTGGAAGAGATCAATGGGTGTTGCATTTGTAAGTGTTCATTGTAAGAAAAATCGCAGAATTTTTTGCTATTCGACGATTGCAAAGATGTAAAAAACTCATCTGTGGCGTTTCAGAGATAGAAGAAACTAGGGATGCCGAATATTCGGTATTCGGCCATACAATAGAATATTCGGTTAGGCGGAATATCAAACTATTCGGTAGGTTGAATATTCGGTTTGGCCGAATATCGAAATATTCGGCCAGACCGAATACTTAAAAAACCTTTTTTTTTTTTATCAATTAAAGAAACTTTAAAACTATCCTTTTCTTAAATAACAATTCAAAGCATAGATTTTTTTAGTGCAAAATTTACTTATAAACAGATATTTTTTATCAATATATGAAGTAGTGTTAAACATTATGTAAAATTGATTTAAAATTTATCTTTTTAATGCTTTCAAACTCTGAAACTTGAAAGTATTTGGCAAGCCGAATATTCGGTATTCGGCCGAATAGCAGAGCCGAAACTAGCCTTTTTTGCACCCGGGGCAAGCATGGATTTTGGCGCCCCACCTTCCTCTTCCACAAAGTATATTTCCAAAGAGAATTTTATTAATTTTCAAATAGTCGACTTATTTTAAAATTTAAAATATGTAATCTTCAAATATGTAATACTGAACTACGTAATCTACAATGGCGGATCCAAGGGGGGGGGGAGGTCACGACTGACTCCCCTCTGAACAAAAATATTCTAAAGATCATTTTTAAAATGAAATATACAGTTAGAGTCCCGATTATCCGAGTCCTGCTTAACCGAGTTATTTTCTTGTGATGGACTGTTGTCTTCTATTATTATGAAACAGCCATTATAAATGAAGTGTTAGGTGAAGATGAAAGAGCAGTCGTAAAAAGTTAGAACTCTGATTTTGTGGTCAGAATGGGAAGAAAAAAAATGGTCATAATTTTTTTTTTGGCCAAAAAATTATGGCATTTTTTTTCTTCCCATTCTGACCAGAAAATCAGAGTTCTAACCTTTTTACGACTGCTCTTTCATCTTCACCTAACACTTCATTTATAATGGCTGTTTCATAATAATAGAAGGCATCAGTCCATCAGAAGAAAATGATCCACTCCAAAGGTATAATCCTTCATTTGGCGCCCGGGGCACATGCCCCCTCTGCTCCCCCTTAGTTTCGGCCCTGCCGAATAGTCACTATTCGGTATTCGGCTTGATAGTCACTATTCGGCTAGCTGAATATTCGGTATTCGATTTACCTGTTGCTGAATATTCCGTATTCGGCCAAAATCTCTATTCGGTGCATCTCTAGAAGAAACTTATATAATTTTTTAATGAAACTGGTTTCAAATGTCGTTTCAGATTATCAAAAAGAGGACACTCGATTGTTATGCGAAGAATTAAAGCTTCTAATGAATGAATACCATACAGGATATTCGGTTTAAATGCAGGTAAAAAATGTCTAAATAAGATAGAAGAGTACACCCCAGGTAGCACAGCAATATCGGGAACAGCGATTTCGCAATACCGGTGAACAACGGATTGGCCGATATTGCATGGCTAACCTTTTTACTTTCTTCTATCTTTACAAGAAGAAAGTATTGGATTCGTAAAAATTTTCGACTTTTGGTTTTCGACGGATTTACACGTTTTAGCGGTTAGAGATTCCGAAGAACATGTTTTTACAAAATGTCTGTCTGTCTGTGTGTGCCACAAATTTTGTGGGCGCTCTATCTCAAGAACTATTGCACGGAATTTAATAAAATTTCATATTCAGTTAGTCCCGATATAAATTGGTGCTGATTAGTTTTTGGTGTAAATCGCTCAACAGGTGTGCTATGCCACATTCTTCAGGATTTCCGTAATAGCTCAATCTCCAGAACTAATGCACAGATTTTCATCAAACTTCAGATTCAGTTAATCCTTGACATGAGTTGAAGTTTTATATTTTTTGGTGTACATCGCTCAACAGGTGGCGCTGCTATACTGCATTTTTTACGATTTCCGCAATAGCTCTATCTCAATGACTAATGCTTGGATTTTCAACAAACTTCAAAATAAGTTAGTACTTAACATGAATTGACATTTTATACATTTTGGTTTAAATTGCTCAACAGGTGGCGTTGCTATGCTGCATTTTTTAGAATTTCCACTATAGCTGTATCTCAAGAACTAATGCACGAATTTTCATCAAACTTCAGAATAAGTTAGTTCTTGACATGATTTGACTTTTATACATTTTGGTAGAAATCGCCCAACAGGTGGCGCTGCTATACTGTATTTTTCAGAATTTCCATTAAACTTCAGAATCAGTTAGTCCTTGACATGAATTGACATTTTATACATTTTGGTGTAAATCGCTCAACAGGTGGCGCTGCTAGGCTGTTTTTTTTTGTGATATCCGCAATAGCTCTATCTCAAGAACTAATGCTTGGATTTTCAACGAACTTCAGATTCAGGTATACTTTGAAATGAATTAGAGTTGTTTACGTTTTGGTCCAAATCGCTCAACAGGTGGCGCTGCTATGCTGCATTTTTCAGAATTTCCACTAGAGCTCTATCTCAAGTAACTAATGCACGAACTTTCATCAAACTTCAGATTCTTGTATACCTTGATATCAATTAGTGCTGTTTATGTTTTGGTGTAAATTGCTCAACAGGTGGCGCTGCTTTTCTACATTTTTCAGAATTTTCGCTATAGATCTATCTCAAGAACTAATGCACGAATTTCAAATCGAGATATACTTTGATATGAATTGGTGCTAAATTGATGTAATTTCTTGTACTATTTAAATGATTTAATTGACGTGATTTATATAGAAGAAAGTTTTGTTATGGTCGCAACATACTAGTTTCCAATATCGGGGAAAGTCGGACAGGCCGATATTGGTCAAAACTGGATTCGGCATTATAAAATGGCAAGCTTTTTACTTTCTTCTATCTTTACAAGAAGAAAGTATTGGATTCGTGGAAATTTTCGACGGATTTACATGTTTCATTAGGGGTCGGAGATTCCGGAAAACATATTTTTACAAAATGTCTGTCTGTATGTATGTGACACAAATTTTGTGGGCGCTCTATCTCAAAAACTAATGCACGGAATTTAATAAAAATTTATATTCAGTTAGTCCCAGATATCAATTGGTGCTGATTAGTTTTTGGTGTAAATCGCTCAACAGGTGGCGCTACTATGCAGCATTTTTCACGATAGCTCAATCTGCAGAACTAATGCACGAATTTTCATCAAATTTCAGATTCAGTTAGTGAATTGACGAATTATATGAATTGACGTTTTATACATTTTCGTGTAAATCGCTCAGCAGGTGGCGCTGTTAGGCTGCATTTTTTGTGATTTCCGCAATACATCTATCTCAAGAACTAATGCTTGGATTTTCAACAAATTTCAGATTCAGGTATACCTCGATATGAATTAATGCTGTTTATCTTTTGTTGTAAATCGTTCAACAGGTGGTGCTGCTATGTTACATTTTTCAGAATTTCCACAATCTTAAGAACTAATGCACGAATTTTCATCAAACTTCAAATTCAGATAGACTTTGATATGAATTGGGGCTAAATTGATGTAATTTCTTGTACTATTTGAATGATTTAATTGACGTGATTTATATAGAAGAAAGTTTTGTAATGGCCACAGCATACTAGTTTTTTTTTCTTCCAACATAGGAAGATATTGATTATCTGTCTTGGCATAGTATTGGTAATCAATATCTCTTTATATTAGGGCAAAAAGTGTTAGAAATATTAATGAATCCAGGTTTGAATATATATGTATATAAACATTTTTTAAATTATTTAAAATAAAATTTTTATTTGGCTGATATAGAAATATATATTTATATATAATATATATACATATTTCGATGATATAGAAAATTAAATTTTTAAGTTCATTTTCATAATAATGCAGAAAATATCTAAAGAACGGATTTTATGATGTATGTTGAGTGACACTTTGACAAATGATTAGTGATGGAAATGCTCTGAAATAACCTAGAAATTGTTTGGGGGAAATTTTTTTCTTTTTTCGAAGGTATTTATTTTTTTTTTTAGTAAAATTTAAATACCATTAATAAAATAATTTATTCAAAATTTTATAATAGGTACATTCGGGTGTTTTTTAACTTTTTCTTTTCATGTTCAATGTTCTACTTGAAAACATTAACCCTTAAAGCTCAGGCGTCTTTTACACAAATTTTATTCGATCGGCACCACTTTTTAAAAAGCAGTTTCCTTCAAGTACACAATTTCAAAAATGCTCTGATTAAATAAGGTGAATTGTATTTTCCTTGATTACTGGTACCAAAAACAAATTTTGCAAAGATTAAGAATGTCTTCCCAGCGGAGCCAACGGAGTGGGAAGAGTTAACTTGTAAAATTGACAATTAAATGCTACTTTTCATAAAAAAAAAAAAAAAAGTTATGTGCAAAATTATACAAATTATTGCATTTTGTGGAAATGGTAAGGTAAGGTGTAATATAGTATTACTTGTATAAAATTATTTTTATTACCAATTTTTTTTTTTTTTTTTCACATAAACAATAGAAATATTCAACAATTATTAAAAATAATATGTAGCTGAAAGAATTTATTCTTTTCTGCCCTTAACATAAATCTTCACATTGTTTAATTGTATTTATATATAAACTTTGTCCCCCCCCCCCCTTTTTAAAAATCTTTTGCCACAATTTAGTTGAAAACATTTTGTGTTAACTCATTAAAGACGGTTGGCAAGAAAGCTTGCCGTATAAGATGAACAAAACTTTTAAATTTAAATTTGGAAATTTTCACATTATCTATTCTCAAATTTTGGGTGATTAAATAATTCAAAATTCCAATGAGGAAAAACTGGTGTCAAAGAATTAAAAGAAATGTAAAAGAGGCTCGCCGTGAATGTGTTAAGGGTGCTAGTCACTCAGCTTCGGAATTCTCCTCCGTAATGTTAAATCTATGGACTTTTGATGGATTTGTATATTTAAAATATCTTCTCCCATATTTTTAACCTATTTTTTCAGTGTACTCTTTTTAAAGGATGTCTCTTTTTTTCTTAGTTTTCAAAGTATTTCTAAGTTCTATGCTGAATTTAATATTTTATGTGTTAAAAGCAGGCGAACTGTGAGTATGCTTTAAGCACTTCCTATAAAATTAAGTTTATACTTTAGAAATATTTTGAGAACTAAAAAAAAAAAATCTTTTAGGAAGTGTACACAAAAAATAGAAGTTAAAAATATTAATTTCCCGAGGAGATATTTCAAATATATGAATGCATCAAATACCCATACACTTTACATTAGTAAGAGGAAATCAGAAGCTGAGTGACCAGCCCCCTTAAGTTACATATTCAGAAATCGGCCTGTGTTGTTTCTTGAGACAAATTATTCCAATATTAAAAAAATATCAAAGCATTATTAAAATTTGAGTTTCCAATTTCTCATTCAATTCGACATTCAATTAACGCAGAACAAAATTTATATTTTATTCTTATGACAATTTTCACCCTGAACTTACCGACTCTACAATGCTGGGGAACGAATACTCAGTTGGAATACTATACTTATTTTCAATCTACAATCTGATCTTTTTCATGTTCAATATTCTACATAAAAACATTAACTTGTAAAACTGATAATTAAATGCTACTTTTCTCATTAAAAATAAAAAGTCATAACCAAAATTATATCATATACTGATTTGAGGAAATGGTAAGGCTGAAATATGCATTATTTGAAAAAATAATTTTTATTACACGAACAGTTTTTCATATACTTTTTTCAAATACTCAATAAATACTTAACCATAATTTTAAAAAATAACATGTAGCTAAAATAGTTTATTCTTTTCACTTTTACTATAAATATTAATCTTTAGACTTATTTATTGCTTTTATTTACACATAAAACTTGCAAAAGAAAAAAAAAAGCAAATTTCTGTCAAAATTTATTTAAAAACAATAAATTCACCTGTTGTTATGTTTTCAAACTATTTTTTTTAATTACTCCTAAATTAAAAAATGTATATTATTAGTTTTGAATTTTTAAAGTAATTAAGTTAGAACAAAATTTATATTTTATCATTATGACTGCCTTCATTCTAAACCAGAGTCTGAATTACTTTATGGGGGGGGGGGGGGATGAACAATCTGTTCAAATCCCATTTTTTCATTGCATAAACACAAATTGCAGCAAATTTTGTTTTATTTAAAAATAGTTTTAATGACAATTTAAAATAGAAAGTGCAACTAAAATTACCATCAAAAACAGTTAAATACATTACAAACCATGCTGTTAAATTCAGCATGAAAAGGTATTATGGAACTAATTTTCTTTTAGTAAATTTTTATTTCCATTTACAATGTATACATATGAAGTAAAAATAAAACCTTTTTATTTTTAGACATAAATTCAAAAAATGTTTAACATTTTTTTATGAAAAGCTCTTATTTGTAAAAAAAAATCCATTTTTCCCCCTTAAATAGAAAAATGCTTTTTTCCATCATTTAAAAACTTCCAGAAATTGTACACCTACACAAAAAATAGACTAATATAACAATAAAGCTATCTTAATTCCAATTCAGAATTTCTAATGCTTACTTAGTTGATGAAATCAGTAAGACATGGTGGCTGATAGAAAGTAAAATTTATTTGAACACAATACATTTCAGTGTTCCCCCCCCCCCCCCCCGCCACACACAAAAAAAAAAAGCAGTTAAATTAAAAAAATACTTTAAAAAGTCTTAAGTGATAAAAAGAAAGAAGATAATTAAAACATGGTACTTTTCATTATATCCATACATACATATATATATATTATGGAGTTTCCTCACTACCTAGGTGAAGCTATATAATACTTTTTTAGAAATACAAATTGATATAATCTCTATATTGCATATCAGGAATTTGAAATAAATAGAAATTAAAATAGTTTAGCTTTTCAATATCATCATAATTTATAAATGTTTCATTTAAATTAAAATTTTAGCTAGATTTTATGACTCAATTTTTATCAATTGTTTCTCATTTTTTTGGTCATGAATAGCAACTTTTAAGTTTAATTTACAATAATTTTAAGTTTATAAATTTATTTTATAAATATTTTATTGAAATATCTCAAACATGGAAGTGCTAATACAAAAAAACTTAAATTCTTAGAAATGTAAATAAAACATACTATGTAGAACAAATAAAATTTATTAATCACAAAAATGAATTAAATGTTTTTTATTTACAAACTATTATTATTCATAATTATACTATTACAAAAAAACAACAAAAAAAAATCTGCAGCAAGTCATCTATTTCTTGTTTATCTGTTCATTTTTTTCCTTTGAAAATAATTTCCATCTCAATCAGCAGATCTTGCAAGGACCTTTCCAATGCAGTTAGAGATAGCGTGCCTTCTTCAAACTTCATTTCCACACTCACTAGAAAGATACAATGAGTCAAAATCAAAATCTGGCCAAGTAAATACTTGCTATAACAATTAATAATTTGCAATAGTTTATTTATTCTGTTTATTAAATTTTACAAACTATGTAATTGTAAATGTGAGATTTGAATTTATTCACCAAAAGTTATAGCTTGAAAATTAAATATTTTTACAACATTGGGGATTTTAAAGGACTAATAGTATTTTTCCATGTATGATATGCCTTCATGTAACATGCATGTCCATCCTCATTTTAAGATAAAATCTATATTTGATTAGATTAAAATCTAATAGTTAGCGCTAAAATTTTGCAGTATTCACAATGTATTGTTTAATGGTTTTATAAATCTGAATACAGAATTGCCAACCAACTACTTTATGCAGTGATCAATGATATTGTGTAGCAATAGTCATTAATGACACACTGTTATAAGAATAAAACATAATTAAAAAAAGATAAATTCCAACTAAAGTGCAGAGTTCATTCTAGGCATTTTTCACGGGACGGGCCGCCTTGCCTGCCCTTTTTTACAAAATTTGACACCCCGATGCCCCCACTGTCCGAAATCCCCGCCCCGCAAGCCCTATCACTCGGAAAATCGACCAAGGGAAAAACAGCACCCTTTCAGTTAATATCATCACTTATTTCAAGCAAACTCTAAACTATTTGTAAACATTATATAATGTTCCTAGCCCCATTTTACTCCTAATCTGTTGCTTTTTACACACCCCCCCCCAAACATCCTCATACAGACACAAATTATTTTCAATAAAATTCCAGCACCGACACAGTCATAATTTCTCTCTCTCTCTCTGTTTCTATACCCCGCTTCTCGGCTACTGTGAAAATTCAGCTGAAATAAGAAAGAAAAAAAAAAAAAAACGGAAAGGTCCTTTGACAAAATTGCCGTTTTTTCGCGATTCTCTGACGAAATTGGTTTTTTTCGGCGAACATTTCTCAAAATTTGCAATATAGTTTATGTCCAAATTTTTGGATTTATGACTGATTTTTTTTTTTTTTTACATTTTCGGAAAAGAATCGCCCCTGCACTGAAAAGTGTCATGAATGGAGTAAAGGGGTAGTAGCAAAGACTTTTTAGGGGGGTGGGGTCAGCGGGGGAAGAGTTAGTTGATTATTTATCATTACATTATTGTGCCCTTTTTTTTCACTAAAGTGCCCTATTATGGCAAAGTGCACCCTGCCTGCCCTTGATCCTAGAATGAACTCTGAAAGTGAATATTTAAAATACAGTAAAACCTCCCAAAAGCGACCACGTTCCGTTCCTATAAAAATTAGTCGCTTTGAGAGGTGATCTCTTAATGGAGGTCATGTTTACATCTAGATTTTAATTGTTGAAAAAAGGTAACAATTAATGTTACTAAACTTTATATTTCGCATTAGGAAAAAATATGAAAGTTTAAGTATCAAAACAAAAGTTAATTACTATAGAGTTAAAAAAAAATGAATACATTGACATTTTCTTTGATTTTACGGTTTTATCTTTTATAACTTTTATTTCCAAGTCCTTTCGAAATTCCCGTAAATAAATACAATTTTTTTGGACGGGAATAAATAATGACGATTTCATTAATTTATCTATTTCTTTGAGAGGTTCCTGACAGAATAGGACAGGAGAGTTTATTGACCGTCATTCTTAATGTGTCATCTGAGTTAAATTCATTGCCTAAAAAGGCACAAAGGGGTTTAAACACTTAAAAGTAATTGTAATAAAAAAATTTCTAAACTTAGTTTAGAAGTTTGATGAATAATGCACTCTCCAGAATTATTTTTCTAACAAAACCTTCTTCAAGCGACCAGGAAAAAACCAAATTTGTTTCATTTTCTTCAAAGAAATTGGTCACTCATGGAGGGAGTTCAACTGGAATGGTCTCTGGATGGAGGTAAAATTAGTATTGAGCCTATGGGAATAAATTTCGTTCCATAAAAAAATAGTCGTTCAGGGAGATAAAAGTAAAAATAGTTTTAAAAACATACACTTTTATAAGAATTCAATGTTTATCTTAAAAATCACACATACACTTTGTTTCACCTTAATTTGGCAGTGCTGATTACCCTAGATTAACCGAATTGTAGCCATTGCCGTAGAAACTGGAGATTACTCAAACAGCAGAGGATTACTAATAAACAAGGAAAAGTACCATTTTGGCGGAAACATATAACGTGTGTGCCAAAATCGGTACTTTTAAAGTTTCTATGAAATTAATTTTATTATATAACCATTTATTAAAATAACGAATGAAATTATTATTATTATTTTCTTTTGTTTACCACTTTTTAAATTGATTTCAACACTATTTTATATTATATTAGCTGACACACCTGACATACAAAATGCGAAAAATATCTAAAAATCACTGCATGAATTCCTGAAAAACTTTATTGAAAATATGGCAAAATTTACCATATTAAGCTAAAAGTTTGAATTCCATGTACAAATGACAAAAAATCACATTGGAATGCAAAAAATTGCATCAAAAATTCTCTATTTAAAATCACGGAAGGAAAAATTTCTTATTAATATTTAAGCTGCGAGTTTGAAACTGAATAACCTTTTACAAATGTCAAAAAATCATTGCAAAAAGCAAAAAATATAAAATTGCTGTACGAATTCCGAATATATTTTACTGAAAATAGGACAGCAATATCTATATTGGGTTAAACGATTAAAACAGAATTATCTGACAATCTATTTAAAATAGAAAAATTGGTATTTATACCACGCCACTGGCAGAAATCTGGAAAAGGTTTGTCTTCACGACCTCAGACTGAGCCTGTGTCATCTTTAATGTACCTATAACTTTTGTTATTAGGATACAAAAAAGACATGATTTTTATAAATTTACATAAAATTTTTATGATGCCCCCTCTCCCTCTGCTTTAAAATACATGATAGCAACCAAGAAGTTTATATTCCCAAAACAATTACATCTCTAATTGCTAATATAATCAATGTTTTATGTTTCAAATAATAAAATTATAACTATTAGTTAGAAATTACAAAAATTATATAAACTACAGAATAAGTAATTTCATTAGTTAGTATATAATAACTGAGGATAGACAAACAGTTTTTTAAGGCCGAAACCGAATTTCGGTGATCTTCCTACTTTCAACCGAAAACATCCAAAAATTTGTTTAAAGTAATTAAATTGTATACATGAAAGTAATTAATACATACATAAATATACATAATTATTAATTAATTATACATATTTATTAAATATGCATAATTATTAATTAATTATGCATATTTATTAAATATGCATAATTATTAAATATGCATAATTATTAATTAATTATGCATATTTATTAAATATATATAATTATTAATTAATTACATATGTGGCCCAAATTGACTCTGTGCCTTAGACCCAAAACTTTTTATTTTCATATAAAATAAAACATAATTAATTCATTAATGACACAGAAAGATTTTCTAACTATACGAATTTCATTTATTTAAAAAATATTTCAGTTTTAGGTATACACACCTCGATTTATCATTCACAATGATTTCTGTAAAGGAGCATCTGTCATACTAGAACTTTCTAAAAGAGTATTTGAAACACTTCTGCGGTTTCAAACTGAAAATTTTCTATTACTGTTATGTCCAGGGATGTAGTGGAGGGTATACGCCATATACCCTCTGGATTTTTTTTAAGGAACACCGTATACCCTCTGTTTCTCAAGAAAGCTATAGTATGTATACACTAACACTATGGTATACCCTCTGCTTAGAATGTATACCCTCTGTTTTTTTTACGACTAAATCACTGGTTATGTCTGCAGCTTTTAATGAGCACGTGAAAAAGTTTAGTTATATATGCATTGTTTGCTTTATTATTTGCACTCACGTCTTGAATCAGTCATGACTGATAATTATAAACAATGAAATTCATAGCAATAAATAGTCTCATTTGAGTCAATAAAGCTCAAATTGATGAGCAATGTTGAAAATTTCCGAAGGAAGAAACAAGATTTTTGGAATACTGATAGTTTTGATCCAGCCGCATTTTGGCCGAAATTCAGATTTTGGCCCAAAATCTCTAATACAGTCGAACTCGCTTATAACGAGACCTGTTTTAACGAGGAAATCAGAAATGCTTGGTTGGTACAATGTTAAGTCTATGAGAGCATAACTCGCTTTTAACAAGCAAACCCCGGTTATAGCTAGCAATATTTCTATGATTCATGAAATTTCTATTGACTTCCACCCTCTCCAGCTTAGCTAATCGTTTCTTGGGAAAATTCCTTTAACATTCCGAAGTCAACCGAAAGTTAGTGATGAGTCATAAATCCTGAGAACAAGTGATGGTGGAATTTTTCATTGTGTGAAGGGCACGTGCGAAGACTTCCCACGGACGACCTTGAGGAGACGTACAGAGAAGACAGAGGTTGGTGATTGGATGGAAATATACTCTGCATAGGAGACTTGTGTAGAAGTCCTTCTTTGATTTGGATTCATAGAGTATGTTCTTCAAATCTTATCTTCGATGTCAAAATGTAAAATTTTATAAGTTGCCGAAAAAGTAAGGATTTTACGGGAATTAGAGAATGGCTTAAAAAATTCAAAAATCTGCAAAAAGTATGATTTATCTTCTACTGTTTCAACTTTGTTAAAAAATAAGGAAAAATTAATGGCTGCGTAAGCTCAAAATAAGAATGACTGTAAACGTTTGAAGAAATGTGCTAAAGATGATTTGGACGAAGCTTTTTTGAAGTTGATGAAGGTGCAACGTAATACAGATTTACCCGTAAGTGGTCCACTTTTTAAAGTTAAAGCAGAAAAATTTGCTGAACAATTTGACTATTCTGGATTTGTATGTTTGAATGGATGGCTTGATCGATTCAAGAATGTACATGAGATAATCTTTGGAAACATTTGTGGTGAAGCAAAGTCTGCCATCCACACATTGCCGGTTATTTCCCCTCTATTAGACAGGCACTTCGCAATCTACGAAGTTTTCATGTAGGGCTGCATTCGGAGAGTTTTTCCATCTGTTTTATGCAAATATTTTGGCAAATGTGTGGGTGTAAAGGATTTTTCTCGTAGCTCGGGAAAAGGTATTGGTAGAAGATTAAAACAATGCAAAGAAACTTTTAACTTGCGAACAATTTATATGCCTGCCTGCCAATTTATTTATTTACTTATTCACACTTCAAGTAAGGATATCTCTAAAACGGTTCGATTCCGACGGGTAGTTCCATTGGGCTTTTTGATGTGCATGACGAGACCTTTCTTTTGATACCACTCTTGTCCAAATCCACAACTTGCACCTGGGAACGTTCCCTAGTTAGTTACATGTTTTATTATTTAATTAATTTTAAGAGCTATTAATATACAAGTCTTATTTTATTTCTAATAAACATTTAAAATTATACATAGTCGTATAATAAAAGCATTATGAACAGCAGATGCATGAATATGCTTAGCAACAAGCTTTTCAAAATTTTATTTTTTTTTCTTGTTTGTTTAAATGTTCTATTTTTTATACACATATCTACCAAACTCTCCTCAAATATTATATCCTTACTAGTTTCTCTGTTAACATTTATAACTTAACTCTCCATATGGACACATAAGAATGTTTCCATTTTGTCATTGTTTAATTAAATATAACCTTTAATATGTGTAGTATATGTGGAGCTATGTAATACAGATTTTCAAAACACCAGTTTGGAGAAAAAACTTATATTCTTTTTAATATTTATAATTCCCCCCCCCCCCCAGACATAATGCTTTCACAGTTGCCTTCTAGCATTCATAAAGACTTATTTATTTGTCAAAATTTAATAGAAATTTATAATTTTCTTAGTAGAAAATATTTATAAGTGTGTTATAAATTAATTGATCCAAATTTAAAATGAATTAGCTGTAAACCAACTTTTAAAAATAAAAACCAGCTTTTTTTTTAAGTGGTTAAAACCAAAAAAAGCTGGCAATCCTGCCCTTTCTTGAGTCATTTTTCTCTGTTTGCGTGGAAATTCGGTTCAAAACACCCACTTTGACACTATTTTCTGAAAGATTATTGTGTTTGCAAAAAAAAAAAAAACAGCTTGATTACATAGTTTCTGAACAACAATGCCTGCTAGTTTCATGCATTTTGAACAAAAATAAATTAAAACTTATGTCATAAAGTTGCGTTTTTGGATTTGAGAACAGCCTTAATATACAGAAAGCATGAAATGTATATGAAGCAAATTTATTTTTGATTCTTGGGAACAGATGTCATATACTCCCGTGGCTGCTATTTTGGATTTCTTGGTGATCTTTATCGATATGGCAACCACGTTGAGTGTTGGTTCTGGTAACCCCTTTTTTTTGGGAGATTGTCTTTTGCATCGGATTTATTTGATTGACCATGGCTTCCGTAGTTTGTTTACCTGCTGTGGGAGATGTTATTACAGGGTGTCTACAAAAATTGTAAAAAAAAGTTCCCTGATTTTTCCATGATTTCCTTGACTATCATTATCAGACTTCCCTGATTTCCATTATTAACAATACACATATGGTATTTTTTCATGTAAACCAATTCCTCGCATAACACACTTATCCAACTTGCTAACAGGGTTGGCAGGTTTTTGACGCATATCAGTTTGACAGTTTAAACTGCGGTTTAAACCGTCATGTCAAAAACCCCTTGTCAAAAACCTCAAATACTTACAGTGATCTGTAAAATTTCACATTAAATGTCACACATTAGATGTAATATTTAAAATTCACTATTACTGTAATTGTATAATTAGTATATAGTATTAGTAATAATTACAGGGTTGGCAGGTTTTTGACATGTGTCAGTTTATGTCGGGTTTAAACCATAGTTTAAACCGTCATGTCAAAAACCTCAAATACTAAATTGATCTGTAAAAATTCAAATTAAATGTCACACATGACAACATTTCATGTAATATTTTAAATTCACTCTTACTGTATATCAGTAATTAGTACATAGTAAAGTATTATTGTTAAGTACAGCTTTTTATCAGGGTAAAATTTTTATTTTTTTTTTTTTTTGTAAAATTGTGTTTTTCTAAAAAGTAGACATTAAGCTCACCTGAGCTGTACATTTTTTCTCTTACTTAAAATCGTTTTAATTTCGCTTACTTTTGAGAGCTTAAAGCATTAGCTAGCTTTTTTTATGGGGAAAAAAACTTAGAAAAGTGTAGATTTTTTTGTATATATAACAAGATAATGTGCATCAATGTTATTCTAGTCTAGGCAATAACCATTCTATTCAAAATTGAAATTGGATTATTAATTTCAAACATTTACAAAATAACAGAAGTAATTAAAAAAAAAAAATCTTTTTAAAACATGCTTTCTTTCAATATATAAAAATGTTTTCGATTTTAAAACTGAACAAGATTGGCTCGGTCATTTAAAAGAAAATTCCTGTAAGCCCATATTGAAAAAGTGCATAATAGAAGGGATCAAATCATGAAACCATACCATTGTTTGGCTTATACTTTGCATCCCAACCATCAGGGGCAAGGGTTGACTGCTGTATCAGTTGATTCAGCTCGCACTTGAGCTACAGAGAGAGTTTATAGATGCTTACCCATACTGATTGTGTATGAAGCTAAAGAATCCCCTTTCCAGTCTTCCTATTTCAGTGCTATAGGGAGGACTCCATTGTTTCGTGGAAAGGTATCACTAAATGCAACAGCTTTTTGAGCCTGCTTCAAAACTTGCTCATCTAGCAATGCTTTTGCTATCAAGTCCTACTAGCTCAGCATCAATTAAGAGACAGACTGTTTTCTAACGCTTCATACACTCTAAACTCAAAAATCTTTTGGGTGTAAATAAATGTGCTAAACACGTGGTGTGCTGCAGCATGCTGTGGGGTAAAATTGATTCGGATTATTTAATTGTACAAAATTATTTTCTTCTGGTTGAAAAAAAAAATATTTTATTGCAAATAATATATTTTTAAAATTATTAAATTTCAATAAAAGATCACATAAATCATTGACTTATTTAATGTTTATCTATTGTTAAAATGTTTTAGCGTGTTACATGTATTTGGCAGTTTTCGACGGTTTAAACCAGTTTTCGACAGTTTAAACCAGTTTATGACAGTTTAAACCAGTTTTTGACGCTTGTCATGTCAAAAACCAGTTTTTGACGTCAAAAACCCAACCCTGCTTGCTAATATCTCGTTTGGGAGAAAAAAACAAGAGATAAACAAAAAAATTGCCTAATATTCATTAAGTATTGGTTGACAGTTTTATAAATCTGAACTCAAAATTTAGTTCAACTTCATACAGTGGTAACCAGTAAATCTCCTCATTTTCTGAAAAATATTAAATTCTAAGACTTATCTATATCTGACGGGATAGCTAATTGGATTAAGCTGACCACCTGGTTAGGTTATGCTAATGTATCATTTTAAAATGGGTAAATTGCCTTCAATATAAACGCTATCAACAGAAAATGAGGAAATCTGATCACCTTAATTTGCGTTAAATATCAAAAACTTATCAACATGTGAAAAAATATGGTATATAAAGTAGACGAATCAGTCTCGTTGTCAAGGTGAAAATGCGAATAGTTTTGCATATAGACAAATTTCCCTGATTTTCGAATATTTCTACAAAGTTCCCTGACTTTTCACTGATTTTTCCAGATCAATAAACCTCCCTGATTCCTTTTACCATGATTCCCCGATTTCCAGATTCTGTAGACACGTCCTGTATTAAGAAATATCAGGGAATTTGATATATTTTTTGCTAATTTATTTCTTAAATAGTGTTATTTATGTTTTTTTTTTACTGCAATATTGCTCTTTTCTGTCAATGAAAACATAGTTTTATTGACGTCATTAATGATGTATTCTGATATTCGAGATTGAACATTTAGCTGAGCCGTGTTTTGACAACTCAACTCTGCATGTTTTATAATTTGCAGTCAGGGAAGTTTTGAAGAACGGAGACATTTTGTATTTGTTTTTTATTGTAAAATTAAAATTATGGTAATACGAAGTTTGATATTGGTAGTATATGTTCAATATTGCAAGTTAAAGTTTTTGTGTGATGGGCGATTCCGTGCGGAGAGTTACACATGTAACACAGGCTTTAATTTTCATTTATTCAATTATTTATTAAATTTTAATTGTGATTTTAGGTGGTATGATAAATAAGTTACTATATTTTTTAGTTTAAATGTGTGGAAATAAAACTCACAGAAAGATATCATTTAATTTCATACTCAAAATGTGCTTTTTTTCTGAAGTAGAAAAAAAGCACATTTTGAGTAATGAAATTAAATGATATCTTTCTGTGAGTTTTATTGCCACACATTTAAATTTAAAAATATGGTAATAACTTATTTACCATACCACTTAAAATCAGAATTAACATTAAAATTTAATAAACAATTGAATAAATGAAAATTAAAGCCTGCATTACGTGTGTGACACTATCCATGGAATCGCCCTGATTTAGTTTGAAATTGTGAGTAATTATTTTTATTTTTTTTCTGTAAAGTTAAATGACAGTTTTACAACGACTTCAAATTTGAGAAATTATGGCGAGTGACCATTTTATACAGTTGGGTTTCAAGGAATGAGATGTCTGTTAAGGTATGTTGATAATTTTATGTATATTTCTCATGCATTTCATGCATTTTTGAGATTGTTGTACAGCAACGTACGTGCATTTACTGCTGATTTAACAAGTTCTGTGCATTTTTGTGATTACTGCAGAAGTAGTTTGCTTAATCCAGTGATTTTTTTTTTTTTTGGTTAAAGAACACGTAGCGTTCATATGTTCGTTTACTAATTGCCGCTTTAACGAGTTTCGTGCATTTTCCAGATTGCTGCAGAAGTAGTTTGCTGAATCCAGTGCCTTTTTTTTTTTTGGTCTATGAATGTGTAGCATTCATACGTTTATTTACTAATTGCCGCTTTAACGAGTTTTGTTTATTATTTAAATTTTTTTGTTAAGTTACATTTTATTTTTGTTGTGCATAAATCGGTGCTTGGCGACATTTACTACTTGGCAGAAAAGGGGTTTTCATGGCAAAAAAAGAATTCAAGATAGCGGATGCAGGAATACATGACATCTGGGCACAATCCCAGAACAGGCGAGACACCCCATTTGGCGACTTTTCTGACAAGCGCCAAACACCCCACATACGCCAACCTAAAATACGACAGCCTGAAAACTAACGTGATTAGTCCACTCCCCTGAATGCTTCCAGACTGTTTTTTACTATGTCATCATCCTGGAATCATGGGAAATACAACATTTATAAATAACGATGTATTAGAAAACACAGGAGAGCTGATTTTTATGAGATTCAAAATAAAACAAACGATTTCAACATAAGTTTATTGAAAAATGTGAAATTTATAAAGTACATTTCCAAATCAGAGTAACAATTTAATGATTAAAATTTTCATTTTTCAACAACTTTTAGAAAAAATCATGTTGTCATTTAATATTTTAAAGTACGTCCCTATATCGGAGTAAACATTGAACAATTCATTTCTAATTTATAGAAGTATGAACACTTTGCATTCATAAAAAAATAATATATATCACTGAATACAGCAACATTGTTCTGCAGCAATATGAAAAATGCAGGAAACTCGTTAAAGCGGCAATCCCTAAACCTTGTATGAATGCTACACATTCATTAACTGAAAAAAAACAAAAACATCACTGGATTCATCAGCTTTCGCTGTGTAGCAATCTCAAAATTCATCAGCTCTCGCTGTGTAGCAATCTCAAAATTCATCAGCTCTCGCTGTGTAGCAATCTCAAAATTCATCAGCTCTCGCTGTGTAGCAATTTCAAAATGTACAAAACTCGTACGGCCAGCATACATGAGAAATATACAATAAACGGCTAATATGAAACACTACAACAAAAAATGCATAAAATTATTAACATACCTTAACAGACATCTCCTTTCTTGAAACCCAACTCTAAAAAATGTTGAATCGCCATAATTTCGTAAATTTGCAGTCGTCAGTAAACTTCATTTAACTTTCTAGCAAAAAAAAAGAACAAATACTCACAATTTCAAACTGAATTACACAGTTACTTTAACTTTCAAATTTTACAACTAAAAACAGCAAAAAAAAATTAACAAATATTAACAATAACAAACTTTTGCCTTGCCGTCATTTTAATTTTACAATTACAAAATGTCTTCCTTCTACACAAATTACAAAACATGCGAAGTTGAGTTGTCAAAACACAGCTGAGCTAATTGTCAATAAAAGTTTTCAGGTAGGCGTAACTATCCAATACACAACAAATCAACCAATCCCATATTAAACTGATCCAAATTCAAGATCAGACCACTGTAGGCATGGAAAGAATTTACGAAACGAACTGGTAACAACAAAAATCCATTTAAAGCCTCGCCAAATTGAACGATGCCAAGTGTCTCGGCTGTTCTGGGATTCAGCCGACATCTGTTTCTATAAAAGTTTTGGTGTTATTACCAGAGTTGAATAATATAGACGCACGCGCACACGCGGAAAATTTTCCACAAAATTCAGAACTTTGCGGAAAATTTCTTAGAAAAAAAAAAAGTAATTTTTGTTCTTGTATTTTTTTTTTTTTTTTTTTTTTTTTTAAATACCGAAAAATTAAAAATGTTCCCCAATTTTATGTACAATTTATTTATTGTTTGCCAGGGGTGATTCTGTTCCGAATTTTCCAAAAATTTAAAGCATTCGGTTCCGAAAATTAAAAATCGCCCATCAGTCCGAAAATTCCGGCATAAAAAATACCACTGAAATATATTGCGGATTTCAACAAATGGTCGCCTAAAATAAACCCATTCCGTCAATCGTTTGCAAAAAAAAAAAAAAAAAAAAAAAAAAATTTGTCAAAGCATCGCAGAAAAAACACGAATTTCTTTAAAGGATTGCAGGAAAAAACATTTCTTGTTAAAGAATCGCAGAAAAAACGCAAATTACGTCAAAGAAGCACAGGTAAAACGAATCTCGTAAAAGCATAGCGGAATGAACGCGAATTTTGTCAAAGGATCGTGGAAAAAAAAAACGCAAATTTCGTAAAAGAATCGTGGAGAAAAACTAATTTCGTTAAAGGATCGCGAAAAAAACACAAATTTGGTAAAAGGGCCGCAAAAAAAGCGTGCATTTCGTCAAAGGATCCTGAAAAAAAAAACACACACGCATATTTCCTCAAAAGGCCACAGAAAAAAAATGTGAATATCGTCAAAGGAACGCAAAAAAAAAAAAAGCGAATTTCATCAAAGAATCGCAGAAAAAAGAAATTTCGTCCAAAAAGGATCTGGAAAAAAAGAATTTCTTAAAAGCATAGCGGAAAAAGCTTGATTTTTGTCAAAAGATCGCGAAAAAAATGCAAATTTCGTCAAAGAACTGCGTAAAAAAAAATTCGTTAAAGGATCGAGAAAAAAAAAAAAGTGCTAAAACGCCGCGAAAAAAGCGTGAATTTTGCCAACCGACTGCGAAAAAGGCAAATTTCGTCAAAGGATTAAAGAAAATGCACATTTTGTCAAAAGATCGCAAAAAAGCGCGAATTTCATCAAAGCATTGCGAAAAAAATGCAAATGTCGTTAAAAAATCGTGGAAAAATGGAAATTTCGCCACATGATCGCGGAAAAAACGAGAAATTCATCAAAGGGCCGCAATAAAAACTTATCAGTCTCTTTAATGATGTTACCTATGAACGGAGCTCTCCTTACAAAATGTGATTCAGTTGTTTCAGAAGCAATGTCCCTTATTGCATTTTTCAAGAGGTCACAATATTAAGGATTGGGCTGTTTCTAAATGCATTGACAAAATAACTGACAAGAATTCACTCCTTCTTATCATGGATTTTAGCTTTACTATTTTTTTAGCCAACATAACTATGCTGTAATTAATATTAATTAATTTTTAAATTAAAATTCTTACCATCAAAGTAATATAACACGTTATTTTACTAAACATTAAATTAATTTGCAGAAAGTTTTTGACCCAATATTTAAGTGCGCAGAAAATTTTTGGTTTTATACAAGTCTGGTTTATTACATTTTGGTAAGTATAATTTAAAAATTAAATTTGATTATTTAGGTTTGCAGTTAAGTCAAAATATTTTATGCACTATAAACATTGCTGAAATTGCATTTTTAGCAATGTCTACATGGGATGTCCATTACTGGAAAATGACTAATTAACCATCCCAGTAATGGACCTTAATGGACTCTTAAAATCTTAAAAGTAAATGGCCATTAGTATATAAAATTCTAAGTTTTCTATTGCTACTCAAACAAAAACATAAAAATTGTGCAAGAAAATAAATACAGTAGAACCTCGATTATCCGAAGCAATTGGGACCGACCCTCTTTCGGAAAATCGAAATTTTTTCACTATACAAAATTGTGTTTTTTCTAACTATCAACATTGTAATTTATTAATAGTATCTTTAACTTACCATAATACCATTCGATATAAATACTAAAAAACTGGCATTAATATGTAATAGAAACATATAACCAAGAAATTACTGCTTCCACAAAGTCAAGCACATATTTGAAGATTTTTACACATACTTAATGCAATGTATAAAAGAGACAAGGAAATTGAAATATATTTTAAGAATTATTTTATTAAAATCTTGAATATTTTATTTTTACTATTAATTGCAATGAAATAAATCCATAGTAAATTTTAAGAAAGGTTACAGCAGAGGTGGACCCCCCCCCCCCCCCCCCATCGACACTAACTACACACCGGCATTTTTCTGCAACCTTTTAACGAATTTCATCTTTTTTTCGCGATCAATTGACGAAATTCACGTTTTTTTCGCAATCTTTGGACGAAATCTGAGTTTTTTTCCCGCGATCTTTGGACGAAATCTGTGTTTTTTCCACGATCTTTTGAAGGAATTCGCGTTTTTCCTCGATCTTTTGATGAAATCCACGTTTTAACCACGATATTTGCGTTTTTCCCACGATTTTTTGATAAAAATTGCATTTTTTCTGCGATCTTTTTATGAAATTTGCTTTTTTTCGCGATCTTTTCATAAAATTTGTATTTTATCCACAATCATTTCGCGAAATTTGTGTTTTATCCGTGTGTTTTAACGAATTTCATCTTTTTTTCGCGATCAATTGACGAAATTCACGTTTTTTTCGCAATCTTTGGACGAAATCTGAGTTTTTTTCCCGCGATCTTTGGACGAAATCTGTGTTTTTTCCACGATCTTTTGAAGGAATTCGCGTTTTTCCTCGATCTTTTGATGAAATCCACGTTTTAACCACGATATTTGCGTTTTTCCCACGATTTTTTGATGAAAATTGCATTTTTTCTGCGATCTTTTTATGAAATTTGCCTTTTTTCGCGATCTTTTCATAAAATTTGTATTTTATCCACAATCATTTCGCGAAATTTGTGTTTTATCCGTGATTTTTTTCATGAAATTTCCGATTTTACCGCGATCTTTTCACGAAATTTGCATTTCTTTGCGATCTTTTCACGAAATTCGTGTTTTATCCGCAATCTTTTCGCGAAATTTGTGTTTTATCCGTGATTTTTTTCACGAAATTTGCGTTTTTAACGTGATTTTTTTCACGAAATTTAAGTTTTTCTGTGATTTTTTCACAAAATTTGCGTTTTTCCGCGATACTTTGAAGAATTTTGTGATTTTTTTTTTGTGATCCTTTTACAAAATTTGCGTTTTTTTTCCACGATTTTTTTGACGAAATTCGCATCTTTTGCATGGTCCTTGGGTGAAATTGACGTTTTTTCGTTATTCTTTGACGGAATCGGCGATTTTTTTTCTGCGAACAATTGACGAAATTGATTTTCTTCGGCAACCATATCGAAATTAGCGATATTTTTATGTCCGAATTTTTGGACTGATGACAGATTTTTTTTTTTAGTTTTCGGAACCGAATACCTTAAATTTTCTGAACAGAATCGTCCCTGCTACTTTCTTTTCTTACGTTCGGGAATCGCCGATCTGGACGCCGTAAATTCTGAACTAATTTCACCCCTTTCCTCCCTGGCATCGATGTTTCAACCATCGCATTTGGCGAGTGGCACCCATTGAGTTTGGCGAGTGAGGACAATAAAGCTAATCACCACGTTTTAAGTGTTACCTGGCGAGTGCTAATTTTGTGCTATACATATATATACACAAATATAGGGTGTAAAAAAAATCATGATTTTTTTTAAAAAATCAAAAAAATCGGATTTTTTTGATTTAAATCAGATTTTTTAATTTTTTTTCCCCTGTGTTAAAATATTAAACATCTACCAAAAATTAAGCATTTCAAAAATGAATAACCTTCCAATTACTAACATAATCTATGTTTTTTTTTTGCTTTAATTAATAAAATTTTAATTATGTAATTGTAGAAATTACAAAAAAACCGCAAACTAAAAATTTCTTTAGTGACATACAACATTATGTGCATTAATATTTTGCAATAATTAAGTAAACCAATATTAAATACTGCTTATATTTTAAAGTTATTGAGAAATTGCATTTAATTTTAAATTGATGATACAGATTAAACCAATTATTAAACAATCAACTGTTTAATTAAGAACACAATCTACATTTTTGAAAAAGTGGTTGAAAAAATGTGATAAATAATAATTTGATAAATTCATAAAGCAGCCAGTAATTTTACACAGGTTCTAAAGCGTATGCATATCAAATTGATCAAAATTTGTAACAATATATACAGCAAACTCACACATAATTTATAAATAGATTACAAAAATTGTACTTTTGAAATTTAAATCCGATTTTTTCCCCACAACATTAAAATATTTGAATAGCTACTAAATGTTATAATGTTTTTGAAGTTATTTAACATTTAGTCAGATATTTTTTAAATGTATAATACTTCTTTTTACACAGTTTAATATTGTTATAATTAACAATAACAAATATTACATTTTTTACAAGTGAATTACTGATCATTTTCGTTACTGATTATAATGCTTTTTCACACTATTTTAAAAAATCAGAAAATATGTGATTTTATCATCTGATTTAAATCAATTGATTAAAATCATTGACACTATATTGCTATGTTTATTATATATAAAAGAAAGAATAACTTGACTATTAAAAGGAAATTAGGACATTGTAAGTTATATTAGATTTAAATATCATTTTAAAATTAAATGCTTTTTATGTTTGTTAGATAAAAACAATTCTTTTTACAAACTTACTGCACTTAAATTTTTCACAATACTCAGGAATTACACTTAGAAACAATTATTTAAAGCTTTGTTTTATGTATTCATAAGTCACAATACTTGTAGAAACTTTCCAAATTATGTTCATCTTAGATTTGAATACTCTTTTATGTCATTTTAAACATTTGGAAAATTTCTGATTTTAATCAATGATTTTAAAAAAAAAATCACTTGATTAAAATCATGATTTAAATCGCTTATTTAAATCAACTGATTTAAATCGTTGACACCCTACATAAACATGACTAATTATTCAGCCCAGTAATGGACATCCGTCTTAAAAACTTAATAAATAAAATTTTAGGGTACTACTTGGTTATCCCGTCGACCAAAAATCTATCGTCAAACTATAAGATTAAATGTCAATAATCAGGGGTGGGGAATTTTTAGAAAATCCTACTCACCAAGGATTTACTCTACCAGCCAACAAGACTTAAGGTACAGTATAAGAGAAATAAAAGAAAGTTCAGTATATGGTAGAACTTAGTACCATGTTTACATTGCGGTAAATTTGAAAAATATAGCCAACAATTAGAATAAAAAAGTTTTTGGCATATCTTCTATAGTCTGCAGTTTTTCAAAGATTGCCTAAAAACTCACTCGCTCTGTCAGGAAATCTACTCGCTAGTGGCGAGTAAAATGATGTATTTCCCCCATCCCTGTCAATAATGGTTGATCGTAAATGTCACATTCACTTGACTTTAGGGAAGTTAGACGTGTTTACACCATCAAATGATTTTTATTCAGACGTTTTATTTGTATTTATTAATGTTATACTATTTTTATTGTTCTTTTGTTATTTAAATAAAAATTATGCCAATTGGTCGACGGGATAACTAAGTAGTACCAATTTTAGAAATGGCTGTTAGTATATGAAATTCAAAGTTATCTATTATTACTACAAAAAAAAATTGCTGCAAATTTTGCAATAAAGAATATAATAAACTTATTTAAAATGAAGCTCTTAGCATATTCATTAAAGATTTTCACTGAAAAACAGTGGAACTTCAAAACATTATTTTCTGCCTCCTGATTGGTTTGATTATGAGTGTCACCAATAATGCAAGGGGTAGTTATGAAAAAAATAATAAAAGCTAAATTTTTATTGGTTATTTTTTTTATAAAACAAAAATATTGAAGGGGTCCATTACTGGCACATATACCCTAAATACATGATAAAATAACTTGTCAAATTAAAAAAATTTACTGTAATAGTACTAATTTTAGAAATGGCTATTAGTATATAAATTTCAAAGTTTTCTATTACTCCCAAAACAAAATATAACCAAAAAACATTTCTTACAGTATTATTCGACCGTGTTGAATTCACACACTTTTCTCCGGAAGAGATTTCTGTGGCTCCGGGGGGGGGGGGGGGTTGCACTTTTTGACCATTGAAAACACAAAATCTCAAATTTTAATGTACCCCCCGGGCCACCCCCTGAAATCAACACTGCAATAATGCACTTGAAATTCGGCAAATGGGCCGATTATTCGGCTACGGCCGATTAATCGTCGCGTCTCTAATTTAGACCAACTTTTTAGCATAAAAAATTTTCACATAAGAACATGATAAAGGCAGAATGGCAAAAGCAAACAGTAGTTTCATACCCCATAATAAAAAAATGTCAGCCAAAAAGAAACCAGGGTTGGGTTTTTGACATGACAGTGGTAAAAACCGTGTTTTTACCGGTTTATTCCGTCAAAAACCTATCATTTGAGATTTTCCTCCAATTTATAGTGTAAGTGTAGCATACAGTACATTTCTAGATTAATTTTTTCTTGTTGTTCTTGTTATTATTATTCACAATTACTTTATTAAATTTATTTAAAAGAAGAGCATTTCCTAAATGGGAAAAATTTAAATACAAGAGTAAAAGGAAATAACAATATTTGTCATAATCTCCACTAATATAGATTCTACTAACTGCAATGAACATTAATATTATACTAGCTGGCTTCGCCCGCTAGCGGGCCCCTCCTTTTTTATAAAATCTCGAAAGAACGTAACTTGCCTGCGAATGAACCTTGAACCTGAAAAATTGCGTTCGAACGAAAGTCGAACCGGGTCCCCGCTGCCTTCGGCACCGTATAGCTGCACACGCACTGCAAACTCTTTTTAAAAAGCCTTTCACTATAACTAAAGTTGAACCTGGTCCTCGCTGCCTACGGGACCTTATAGCAGGCGTGCTGCAAATTCTTTTTAAAAAGCCTATCGCGCTCGAACGAAAGTCCAACCTGGTTCACGCTACATTTTTTTATACTTTTCTTATGTGTTATAAACTGTCTTAAACTTTCAAACAGATCGCCTTGTTAGATTTCTTAATTTAAATGGAATCGCGGTCAGTTAGTTCCACATTCCACCACCAGGGAGCGCAGTGTATTCTTAGCAAAACTGTATCTGACTGAAAGTCCGTTAAACAACCTATTAGTAGATATGTTATTCGAGGTGTTTGCGGTCTTAAGCAAGAATTTAGTATATTTCCTGAAATTGCTATTCGGAAATAGTGGTAACTTAACTTTAGACATTTTCATATTTAATAAGTAGCAGTTATCTGAAGACTCCGTCAGAAAACCGAATCAGAAACGGTCAGAAAGGCAAAGGTAAAAAAAATATATATTTCGTCCCTCCTCCTCCCCCCTCCTGCCTGAAATTTCACGCGTCATTTTATATAATTTTTTCAGAGTTTCCCCCAAGTTTAAAAAAAGGCAGGGTGCTGCTTGTGGGAAAAGGGCACTTTTGGATTTTTAAGGGCATTTCTTGAAAATTTTAAAGGCATTCTTTTGATTTTTAAAACTACTTTTTAATATTTAATAGACAGAACACTATTTTAAAGACAGCAATGAGTAAATTTTTACTATGCAAGTAATTTTCTTAATAAACAAAGGAGTAAAGGCACTTTTTTCAGGTGGGGCAACAAGGGAGCTAACTTTTTTAATGAGGGGCAAGAGGGGTGCTATTTTGTAAACCTAAGGGCAGGCAGGGTGCAGCACCCTCCTGAAACTGTCTGGGGGAAACTCTGATTTTTTTCTTATGCGTTATAAACTATCATGAAGTTTCAAACAGATCGCTTTGTTAGATTTCCTACTTTAAATGAAATCGCGGTATGTTAGTTCCACATACTTATAGGGGCAAAAATTACCGAGTTATTGTCTTTTGAAAGGAAAATTTTGCAGAAATTTGCTTTTTTCGGCCATAACTTTTTGGAGAGACATCGTAAAGCTTCATGGGCGTAATCTGGCGGGGGCGAGGGGGGGCATATGCCCCCCTAGTTTTTCAAGAGCAGGGCAAAACTTAACTTTTGCCCCTCCAGTTTTTTGTATTGTTTTGTGGTTAAGGGTCAGTTTTATATTTCAATTTTCTCTTCTTTTTTTAAAATTTAACCATTAATATGCTACTTTTGGTGCGAACTATAGAATGAATCCTGGATAATTCAAATTACCCAGAATTAACGACTTTATGTTCATATCAGTAATTTTTGTCATGTGTCTTCACAAAATTTTAACCCGGGAGGACGCGCACCGGGCCTGATAGACCCGGAGTGCGTACGGTTTTTACAGTTATCGCCACTATCTTTTAAAAAGTAATCTTCAACTTCTTTTATCGTAAAATTGTTTCCGACTAAATGAGGTGACGATTGTTATTTGTATTTATTGGTGACAAAGTAAAAACCATTCATACCCTACCCTGGGTATGCGCGCGTTCTCCCGGGTTAATGCAGTAATCAATGTTGAAATAAAAATATTTCTCCTGCTCTGTCTTTTTTTTTTTTTTTTTTTTTTTTTTTCTCAGAAACGCGGAACTTATTTTCTCTTTTTCTTTATAAAGCTGTTTATATGCACGTGTTTGAAATAGGTCTCTTGATTTATGTCTCTAGACTCTGATCATTGCTATTTTTTAAACTTGTGTGTGACATTATGAACAAAACTCCCTGATCCACACTGCTATATCGTTCTCTATTTTAAGGTACAAGTCACACATTATTAATTCGAGGTGCCCATAGAACTACAATGGGTTTCACCGAGGAAATTAATTGAATACAGAAATATAAAAAACATTTTATTTTTTTAAAACAAAACCCCATTTAATACTTTTTTATTTATAGCACAGAAAATTTGCAATTAAGTAGCGTAAAGCAGTTAGTTTTAAAAGGAATAGGAAAATCTGTCATCAAATTCAGTTTTTCAATATTCACTTGTCTTTATGTTATTTCAAAACGTAAAAACATATTTATAAATGTATTTCGGATTTTAACTCAAGTACAATTGGAGAATACTGAAAAAAAAAAAATGAAACTTCAGTGAAATCGAGACAAAAGTACCAGAAACTTGACATTTTTTCCATCAAAATACTATAAATTTTATAAAAGATTGCACTTAACATTTTGAAAAAAAAAAAAAAAACAATAAAAAAAAAACTAAGTATTTTTATTTGGATCTTTAAACGGAGTCCACTTTGAAAATTGTGTAAAATTAGAAACGTTTCAATTAAAATAAACAAATTAAAAATAGTTGTTTGATTTAAATGTTTATATTGATAAATTATCTGGATTCATCTTAAACCAGTATGAAGGGGATTTAAATCTGATCAAATTATCAACTAAATTATTTTATGAAGTTCTAAAATCTCAGCAATGTTTAAAATTTCCCATACGTATTATTTTTTCCCCAAACCCTTTCAAATTTCTGAAATATGTTAACTTTTTTTTTTTTTTTTTTTTTTTTTTTTTAATGGGTATCCGTATTAAAAAACATGGAATGCTTATCAAAATTTTAATTATCCAATGCCACTAAATGCCATAAAGGGGAAATATCAAGAAAGCTTGTCCAACTTTCAGAAAATATATTTATAATATTAAGTAAAAGGTAAATATTGTTGTACTAATTGATAAGTATGTAAAAACGATACATATACACGTACACTTTTAGGAACATTGCTTTTATTAAGGCTGTTCTCAAATCCAAACTGATTTCTTTCGGACGCATTGTTCACAGACGCATCAAATAGGCAGGTGGTCTTATTAAAAAATTATATGTAAAGTGCTTTACCATTTACCAGTAAAGGCAGAGGATTTTTCAGAAAATGCAGTGAAAGTAAGCGTTTTGAGTTGAATTTCGAGACGTGGCAGCGCAGGAAAGGAAAAAACTGCTATTCTGAGAAAATAATCGGTTATAACTCAAGATATAATTAATTTATTTATTGGAAAATGAAAAAAAAACTATTTGATCGCAAATCACTTTAATAATTATGCGCCTGCAAGTATCAAGCCTTTATGTAAATAAAACTAGTCGAATGTGGCAATCCCAAAACTTTCTTCTATCTCATACATGTTAATACTTTCTGAAAAATGCAGCATAGCAGCGCCACGGGTTAGGTGATTTACACCAAAATCTAATCAGCGACAACTCATGTCAACTTCTAACTGAATCTGAAATTTCGTGAAAATCCATGCATTAGTTATTGAGTAGAGCTATGGCGGAAATTGCATAGCAAAGCCACCTGTTGGGCGATATATACTAAAACCTAATAAGCAACAACGTAAGTCAACTTGGCAACTGAATCTATAATTTAATTGAAATCCGTGCTAGAGGTCTGCACGGGCCCGGGCTTGGTCCGTACCCGGCCCGGCGCAATAAAGGCGAATTTTCAAACGGGCCGAGCCGGCAAAAAAATTGAACGGGCCTGCAGGGACGGGCCGATAAAAAAATTAATCGGGCCTGTCGGCCGATATAAGAATTCAAGCGAAGCAGATAAAATACGAGCCATTTTCAATGAATATGATTTTCTCGAGAAGTATAAATGTGTGTGTCACGAGCCGATGCGAGTTTAACAACATCAATACAGATATGTAACATGTCCATCGTAGAGATCGACATCGTACAGTTACTAGATATCTGACTCCGGGTTTAATTTTTTTTTCAGCAGATTCGTGCCAGGACGGAACAGGTCTTAATTGATATCAGGATGTGTAGGACAGGCATTATGTTTTGTAAATGTATTAATAGTGATAATGAACTTCTGTTAATAGTATCTTTGGAAATATACCTTAAAGTGGTTCTCATATTCACTGCTCAACAATGTGGAACTTTCATACACATTTTCTGACTCATTTTTAACTATAAAGGCATAAAATTGACAGGCCTGACTATTGAACGCATTTGGAAACGAATAGCTTTCTCCATATTTGATAAATTACTTACAGAGATAACAGAGATTATTGTCACGTGACTGTATGTTTTTCTCCTTTCCTGTTCTATCGCTTCCGGAAATTCGATTCAAAAAGCTAACTGTGGCAGTATTATCAGAAAGATATATTGCTTTTATCTATGAAAAAAACGGCATTTACATAGTTTCTGAATAAGAATACCTGCCAATCTTACGCGTTTCCGAAAAGAGATGAATTCATAAATGTGTCGAAATGTAGCTCCTTTGGACTTGAGAAAAGCCATAAAAATGAGAGAAATATTTTCTAAAATCTACTTTTTATTATACAGCTTCAAAAGTTATGTTTTTAATCCTTTATTCTGAACTACATTAATCTTTTAATGAATCCTTATTTGAATTTTGAAATGTCTGTTGAGACGATGACTAAAACACTGTAAGTAATCGTTAATGTTTACTATTGTGTGTTTCCTGTTTTCCGAACACATAGTAATCTAAAATATACTGTAATGTTCCTATAAATATGTATGTAGTATTCATTAAAAGAATCTTAATTGTATGTCGAGAAAAAACGGATTTTTTTTGTAGAAATTGAGTCGGGCCGGGGCTGTTTTCACTGATTTTTGTACGGGCCGGGCCGGACTCGGGCGGAACTTTCAATTTTTACACCGGGCCGGGCCTGGAAATTCCGGCCCGTGCAGACCTCTAATCCGTGCATTACTTCTTGAGATAAAACTATTGCGGGAATCAGGAAAAATGCAGCATATCAGCAACACCTGTTGGGCGATTTACACCAAAATGTAGTCAGCGCCAACTCATATCAAAGACTAACTGAATCTGAAATTAGATGAAAATTCACGCATTAGTTCTTGAGATAGAGCATAGAGCCATTGCGGAAATCGTGAAAAATTCTGCGTAGCAGCTCCACCTGTCGCGCGATTTATACGAAAAGGTAGTAAACACCAACTCATATCAAGGACTAACTGATTCTGAAGTTTCATAAAAATCCGTGCATTAGTTCTTGAGAAAAAGCCATTGGGGAAATCGTAAAAAAATGCAGCATAGCAGCGCCAGCTGTTGGGGATCTCCACTAACAATCAATCAGCACCAATTTATATCAGGGACTAACTGAATGTAAATTTTTATTAAAATCCGTGCATTAGTTCTTGAGATTGAGCGCCCACAAAATTTGTGTCACCCTCAGAGACAGATAGACTGACATTTTGTAAAAACATCGGTTTTTCGGGATATCTGACACCTAAAACGTGTAAACCCGTCGAAAACCGGAATTCGAAAATTTTCAGGAATCCAATACTTTCTTCTTGTAAAGATAGAAGAAAATAAAAATGAGTCAGAAGGAAGAAAATGTGTCAAAAAGTTTCGCGTTGTTGAGCGGAAAAAATATTTTTGTGAGAACGGCATTAATATAATCTTGGTTTTTAATCATTCAGAAATTGCATGTATGTAACATTTGTAAAAATTAATTTTTATGCATCATGCTTATGTAAAAAGCCGTTTTTTTGTTCAAAAATTTTTTGTACTTTATTTTAGAATACTATATGCAAACGACAATGGGTAATGTTTCGTGCCATCCATAACTCATAGAACGTTTAAATCAAAAAAGAAAAAAAATTAATTACAACATACACCATCCCTCTAAAATAATTTATTATTATTATTTTTATGTAATTTAACTTGCCTCTGCATAGAGTTAAAGCTTAAAATGCAACTTTTTTTGGAAATCAATTTAACCTGTTTTATTAAAAATTTTAACTAATCTTATTAACAAAATTTATAATGTTGTTTTTCAAGAACCATTAGGTAAAGTTTGATAATATAAGGTTTTAAAATAGTTGTTAACGCTTTCCAACAAAGTTTAAAAGTATTTGTGACTTCTCACTTCTGTTTGCCCCACCGTCTTTTTCTCCGTTTTTCTGCTCTCTGACTCTATAGTAACTATATTTGGATTTCCACTGCATAAATATATGCTTTTGAGGTTTACTAATGCAAATAACCTACTATAAAATATTACCTATTGAAGATGAAGTATGTAACTGTTATAGTTCGTTAACAGGAATAGGACAAAATAGGTTCGTTAATAAGACAAAAAATTTCTATTGCCGAGGTAGGGGAGTCGTTTGCGGTGCATTTTAGTGATGTTACGAGATATCAATATCAATATGTGTCACTAAGGTTGGCTACAGTATTCTTTCTAAAGAGTATGAAGTTCATATATGACTGATTTACAGGACTGATTATGAACCATAATTGCTGGAAGTGCGGTTTCAGCTGTGGGAGGCATTTTAAAACTTAAATAAATTTTAGTTCATTACGTGGTGAGTATAACTTCTACAGATCTTATACAGAGCTGCGCGGAAGAAAGCTTATGGGCGTGAATTCCTAAAGTATGTTTTCAATTATGTTAGGCATTTTCAGCTGAATTATATATGTTTTATTATTCTAAAAGATACTTGTACAATATAAATAAATTTATATGGCAGCGCAAAAGAAACGCCACCTATGGATGGCAATTACTGTAAATGCATTTATAATTGTATAGTGCGTTTTCTGGCTTAAATAAATTTCGGTATATTATGTCATAAAGCGTATAAATACAGGTTTACAAAAAAAGAAAGAAAGAAAAAAATCGCATAAACGCCTATGGAAAGGTTTTCTGAAAATGTACTTTCAACTGTTTTGTGCGTTTTTCAACAAAATTTTATTACATTATTCATATATTGATACATTGTCATATTCATATATAAATAGTAACTCCATAGAAAAACCTTTTTAGTTGTTTTTATGCGTTTGTCAGTTGATTTAAATTTTAGTTTGACTATGTGGTATGTTCAAAGATCTGTAGATCATATACGGGGTTGCACAAAATAATATGCATACATTATATGATCTGGACAGAAATTTTTGAAAAGGAATTTATAGCTGCGTTCTGTGTGTTTTAATTGTTTATCTAGATATCTCATTTCATTGTATTATTAGCAGTATTCTAAAAATGTGAGAAAAGGATTCGTAATCTATAACCCATGAACAATCTTTCGGTCTTGATTTTCTTCAGTTGAAACGTTGTGAAGAGGCACAGTTCAAAATTTAAAGACAATATTAATTTTTAAATACTTAAGCTAAAATTATTCCATATATCCTAAAATGCACCACAGCAAAATTTCTGAGTCATTCCAATCAAAACGCCAGCTAGGGATTTTTTAAAAATACAATTTTATCATTTGTTGCCGCCTTCAATGAAGGGTTTAAACATTTATCCTAACCTCCCCCGTATTACCATCACCACCATTTAATAAAATCTTCGAAAGCCCAAGGCTTTGACAAATTTTTATTAAGTTTGTTTGAACTTTTGAACATTGCATCAGACATAAAAGATATACTACTTGTGCATTCAATATTTTAAAATATTTCTTTAAAAACATGAACGTGTAATTTAGGATTTTCCCCTATATTTCGTATATGATTGAACATTTAAAGTTTTGTTTAAATATTAAATTTTTTAAGTATTTAATTTCAGTGCCCGCGGTGATGGTAAGGAAGGGGGGGGGGGTATAATTTTTTACAAAAGTCTTTAGAGAAGTTTGCCCCCGCAGTTTTAGAGCCCAAGTTACGCCTATGTAAAGCTTAGATAGCGTTATTTTCAGTTCGAAAATTTTAATACCTTTAATTTAAGGTGTATAATGTGGGGGTATTTGCTTAACTTAAAAACTTCAATAAAAACGGTCATAACTTCATGGTCGTGCCTCGTAAGTCAAAGCTTGCATGTTAATCAGTTCGGAATTTACTTTACCATTATTTTAAGGTGTATATTGAGGTTGTGCGTAGGAAATTTAATGCGATTTCGCTTTATCTCCCAAATTGAAAGGATTTTCCTTCGATAATGAGTTGTTAATTAGCTAATAACTTCGTTAATTACCGCGGGATTTTTTCGAAACCACAAAGTCCGTTTTTCTGAGAAAACGGCGGCCCGAATCGACATATTATAAGACTCTCTGCGTTGCCTGTGAGAAAAGTAGTTCCTGCGACAGGGGCAATGTGCACAGACAGACAGTCAGACGTTTACGGACATTAATAGTAGTAGAGATGATAATGCAAAGAAATCCTATATTTTTTCATATTTCCTTAAATATCTCGGCTCCTATTGGTCGGAGAGCTTAGATCTCGCGCCAAAAGTAGCTCCGAAGCACCCAAGCAAACTTTTCCCCGCGATTATTTTGCCGTCTGTTTCCCAAAATATGGAAAAACATACTCTTTCTACTCATAAATTATCTGAAAAATGTAAAGTATGAAAGGTGAGATGGTGTTGATTAATGACAAAGATTTTAAAAGCAAACACATTTATTAGAAACTAAAATAGACATTAACTTTAGACAGAGCTCTACTAGAGCTAAGAACATTGTTTCAAAAGAATACCCATTACAATCTAATGTTCGTTCAAGATGAGAACGAACTGATACTTGCATGTGAGAGCAAGCACACATCTCTGAAATTTGTACAGGTATATATACACCTCAAAAATAAGACATTTGCATAAAATACCGCGAAACGGACAGTTAATTACCTGGACGAATCACAGCCTAGCAAACGTCAACTAAAGACGAAGCGTCGTGCATCTCCGGAACGACAGCGCCATCTATAGAACCTGAAAAATGGAAGTTTCCTTCCAAAGAGCAACCGTGAGATAACTCAACTCGCCGATTGAGAATGTAAACATCTCGACAGTCGCCGGGAAAACGTGTTCTCTGCAGGGTGGACGACAAGATGATGAAATGGGGTTTTAAAACTTAAAATAAGCAGTTGGTATGCTAAAAATAACTTAAAAGAATTAAATATTTCCAACATTGCCCCCCTTCGTACACTCTGACAGAGAACAGCCTAAAAAAACTTTCAAAAGGGTAAGTTATGCCAAACGTAAATTTTGAATTTTGACATAAAATTTCTTGAAATACAAACTTGCAAAAACAGTTTAATGAAAATTTAAAGTTTAAACATTTTACTTATAATACATACATTAACGATTTAAGTTTTTGAGAAAAAAAAAAATCGGCAAGTTGCCGAAGCCTAAAAGAAAACACTTTAAACTTGTAAACTTTTAAAGATAATGCATTACGATTTTAACACTAAATTTAAAGTTATTAAATTTCAATTGAAAGATTAAAAAAAAACTTAGCATTTATGCAAATATCTTAAAATTGTATAAACACATTTGCAAACAGTTTAATACATAAAAATAAAAGTTCATATAAAGTCCCGATTCACTTGAAACAGTCTTAAATGTCCATTGGACAGCAGTCACTCATCGATAAACAGTTCAGTAGTGAAAGCTTTCAAAGAGATTTTCGTTACTGGCTTTGTTAAACAATCAGCTAAATTCTGTGAAGATTGGACATATTTCAACTCGAACATATTGTCGAACACTAGATTTCTTAGAAAATGGTAGCGTATATCTATATGCTTTGTTCGAGCATTTTCGATAGGTGATTTTGAAAAGTCGATAGCAGCTTTATTATCACACAGTAATGTATATTCAGTACAGTCTTGGTTGATTAATTTTGATTTGATAGTTTCTTCCAGAACTCTTCTTATCCAAATCATTTCCTTTGCTGCTTCACTTAATGAGATGTATTCCGCTTCCATCGTAGATAACGATACGCATTTTTGCTTGAAACTTCGCCAAATGATTGGAGCTTTGTCGACAAACATCATAACTCCACTCATGGATACTCTGTCATCTCTGTTAGATGCATAGTCAGCATCACTATAGCACGTCACTTTTAGAGATGTCACATTTGATAAATTTAATTTGAAATTTTTAGTGGCTTGCACATAGCCTAGAAGTTTAAGTAGACCTAGCCAATGGATCATGCTTGGGTTTTCTTGAAATTGGCTGAAAAGATTTATTGCAAAAGCAATATCCGGCCTTGTCCGGCTTGCTAAAAATGCTAAACATCCTACTAAATTTCTGTAGGGGTATTTCTCCATCTCAGTTATTTCTTCTCCAGTTTTAGGACAGTCGGTCTTTGAATAAATTATGCCTTTTGCAATAGGTAACGATATTATTGGAATTTTATACTTTGAGTAAATTTTACAAATTTTTTCAATGTATTCTTTCTGATGGATATATAATTTCTTATTTTCATTTTCAAATTCAACGCCAAGCAGTCTCTTGGTTTTTCCTAGGAGTTTAAGGTCAAACTTTGTTTTCAGGAGTTCTATAATTTCCTTTATATGTTCAGCTGTCTTTCCAAATATAATTATGTCGTCTACATATAGGAGTAGTAAGATTCTTCTCTTAAAAATAAATACACAATTTGTCCATTCTAACCTGGTGAAGGCTAATTCTTCTAAAACATCTTGGATCTCAAAGTACCATTGCCTCCCACTTTGGTGGAGTCCATAGATAGCTTTTTTCAAGAGACAAACATAATCTGGATACTTTTGGCTTTGAAATCCCTTTGGTTGATACATGACTATTCTTTCTTGCAATTTTGCATAAAGATATGCACATTTGATGTCTAGTTGTTGGTGGAGCCAACCAAAAAGTCCAACTAGAATAGTGAAAAACAATCTAATGATGGCGAAATTTACTACAGGGCTATATACTTCTTCATAGGATTCTCCTTTTTTCTGGCTAAAGCCTTTCGCAACTAATCTTGCTTTATATCTTATAATTTTTTCTTCTTCGTTTTTCTTGATAGTATACACCCATCGATTATGTATAATCTTCTCACCATCTTTCCTTGGAATTAATTCCCATACTTTTCGCTGCTCCATCATTTTGATTTCTTCTTGCATGGCCTTCATCCATTCTTCCTTTTGGTTAGACTCGACAGCTTCTTTAAATGATCTAGGAATTTCCACTTCTATGCAATTGGCTTCTAAATCTGTGTCAGATTCTTCACTAATGTCAGACAATTTGTTTTCAGTTATAGGTTCAGCTCTTGGTTCGGGTCCTGAATACTTATCTTTTCCAGAAAAACTAAAGAAATTCGGATCATATCTTATATTGTTCTTCAAGCAGTACCTCTTCACATCTGGATGTGATCTAAGAATTACATTTTTACCTTCAATTTTGTAGTAGATGTCTGTTCTTGAACAATCTCTTCTTTCCTTCGCTTCTCTGATCCACTTTATACTTTTACACGGAATTTGATCATCTTCAGAATCAGTACTTGATTCTTCGTTATTTTGATATTGATTCATGGTCTCGACTTCTGAATCTACTTCAGATTTTGATGGTACTTCTGGAGTTTCTACATGTTCAATTGCTCTGCGGCTTCCTCCATGGCTAATCCCACCTTTACCTTCGTTACTTTTTACCTTTGGGTCCAGCTTCGCTCCACTTCGGAGCTTTGCTTCTTTCCTTCTACTGTTTGAGTTTTGTTTCTTCTCTTCTCTTATACCAAACTCCTCATCAAAAGATACATTTATTGTTTCGATGACTCGACCCAACTCTGGAATCCATATTCTATAGCCTTTAGTTTGATGTGCATACCCAACTAAAAATCCTTTCTTCGTTCTCATGTCAAACTTTTTTCTTTGTTGTTTTGGTATTCCAACATATGCAATGCTTCCAAACTTCTTTAAATGGCTCACTGATGGTTTTCTTCCACAAAAATATTCAAATGGGGTTTTCTCTTGACCTTTTCTGGCTACTCGGTTCCATACATATACAAAACAGCAAAGTGCTTCTGCCCAAAATTTTTCGTCCATTTTGCTACTTTTCAGCATGGCTTTTATAGCATCTACTGCTGTGTAATTAAATCGTTCTGCGAGTCCGTTTTGTTCTGGTGTATATGGATTAGTCTTCTGGTGTTGTATGCCCTCTTTTTCTAAATGAACTTTAAACTTATCGTTGACAAATTCTTTACCATTGTCAGTCCTTATAGCTATTACTTTCTTCCCTAAAAACCTCTCATTCCTTTTCTGAAATTTTAAGAAACAATCAAATGCTTCACTTTTATGTTGAATAGGATAAGCAGTCACCTTCTTTGAGTAATCATCTATAATCGTTAGAAAATATTCAGATCCTCCGAGTGAATATGTTGGCATTGGTCCACAGACGTCCATATGTAGTAATTGCAATGGTTTGTTTGTTCTTCCTCCTTCTTGAGATTGGAAAGATACTCTTCTTGTTTTGGCAATTTTGCACGATTCGCAGCCTAATTCCTGATATTTCAACTTCGGTAATCCTTTTACCTTTTCATGCTGAGATGTATTGACAATGTACTGGTTATTTATGTGGCAGTATCTCTGATGCCATTTATCTAGTTCTGTTGCATTCGAAGTTATAGCATTATTTTCGACATAAGTGGCAGATTGTGGGTATGTAGGTTTTACGCTGTACAGTCCATTTTTTCTATACGCTGAAAACATTTCTTCACCTTTTTCATCAAATAAGGTTATTTTGCCATTCTTTCCTACAAATTTAGAACCCTTTTTCTCACATACTGCACCTGAAATTAAGTTTCTTCTTAACTTTGGAGAGTACATTACATTATGTAATCGTATTTCATTAACTCTTCCATTTACTCTGAAATTTACATCTACGCTTCCCATTCCTTCAATAGGACTAGTTACTTCGCCTACAGCGAGAGTCATTTTAGTACTGTTAACCGGTTTGTACGTTACAAACAAGTCTTTGTTGTTACAAAAATGACTTGACGCACCGGTGTCAAACACCCAATTGAATTTATCTTGAAAGTTGTTATTCTGACCAAAATTAGCTTCTGTCACATAACTTTTTCGTTTTGCATTTTTAGGGTTACTTCTACAATTAACAGCCCTATGACCTGGTTTGCCACATTTGAAACAATTCTGATTTTGGTGTTTATCTCTTTTTCGGACTTCTTTGGGTTTTATTAACTTTATTTCTAATGCCGATTTTTCCCCTTTAAGCGAATCTTTCCTACTTTGCTTTAAACGGTCCTCTTCTAATATTAACTCATCTAATACCTTGTTAAAGGTAAAGTCCTTTTTATCCCATCTATAAATGGCTTGCACGATACCAGAAAAAGTGTCTGGAAGGAATCTAATCAGCTGGTAAGTTTTGACAATTTCGGGTAATTCTATTTCCGTATCCCCCATACTTTCTAAAATTTCTTTAAGTCTTGCTCCATACAGTCCTATCGCTTCGTTAGGATCATAAGTACAATTAAAGTAGGCATCCAAAATACCAATAGATCTTCCCCGCGTTGCTGGCTGGAAGTGAACTTTTAGTCTTTCCCAAGCTTCTGACGCAACCTTAGTATCACGAATCAGTGGCTTTAAATCTTTACTAATATTTAAATATATTGTACTATAGGCCTGATTCTTTTTAATTTCAAAATCGCGCTTCTCTTTAGGAGTTGCATCTTCTTTAACTTTTAAATCTTTATTACTAACATGTTCATATGCCCCTTTGTCCATTAAAAGTGCTGTCACATCATCTTTCCAGGTGGCATAGTTATAATTGTTAAGTTTATCTATTTCCATCTTTAGTTTTTAGAGCCCCCCTATCTTTAAGCTTTTAGAACTTTTAACTTTAACACCATCTCTAAATTAAATACTTAATATGGGCAAAAAGAGTGGCCCATAACCGATGTTTCCCAAAATATGGAAAAACATACTCTTTCTACTCATAAATTATCTGAAAAATGTAAAGTATGAAAGGTGAGATGGTGTTGATTAATGACAAAGATTTTAAAAGCAAACACATTTATTAGAAACTAAAATAGACATTAACTTTAGACAGAGCTCTACTAGAGCTAAGAACATTGTTTCAAAAGAATACCCATTACAATCTAATGTTCGTTCAAGATGAGAACGAACTGATACTTGCATGTGAGAGCAAGCACACATCTCTGAAATTTGTACAGGTATATATACACCTCAAAAATAAGACATTTGCATAAAATACCGCGAAACGGACAGTTAATTACCTGGACGAATCACAGCCTAGCAAACGTCAACTAAAGACGAAGCGTCGTGCATCTCCGGAACGACAGCGCCATCTATAGAACCTGAAAAATGGAAGTTTCCTTCCAAAGAGCAACCGTGAGATAACTCAACTCGCCGATTGAGAATGTAAACATCTCGACAGTCGCCGGGAAAACGTGTTCTCTGCAGGGTGGACGACAAGATGATGAAATGGGGTTTTAAAACTTAAAATAAGCAGTTGGTATGCTAAAAATAACTTAAAAGAATTAAATATTTCCAACACCGTCTTCCAATTTCCTCTAACTGTGTTAGGGGCCCGGGTAGGGCCCCTTTAAAATATTTTTCGTAGTAATTTCAGCAATTATGTTAAATTATTGGTTAAGACCGCCACCCTCCTGATCCATGTATCTATGGAAAGGTTGTGTGAAGGAGTTTCGTTCAGATACGCTTTCGTTAAGATTAGAGTGTGCTCCCTGGTGGTGGAATATGGAACTAACATAACACGATATAGCTAAAATTAGAAATCTAACAATGCGATCTGTTTGAAACTTTGAGATAGTTCATAACACTTAATAAAAAGAACTTTCCGTAGATACATGGGTCGGGAGGGTGGCGGTCCTAACCAATATTTTAAGAAATTTAGAAAAGTGCCCCTCTAGGGGGGTGAAAAGGAGGGGATGAAAACCGAAGATGCATAACTTGAATCAACCTTCACAGACCTTTTCTATGATATATCACATGGCGGGTAACAAATAAATACAGAAAAGTGGAGGGGGGGGGGGGGGAACATTGGGGGATGGACACCGGAGATGCATAAACATCTCCGGCAAGAGGGGGGACAAACTGGGCTCGTGATGTCCAACAGTTTGATATGAAACACCGCTGAGTTAAGTCAAAACCAGAAGAAGTTGCAAAAGTTAACCCGTTATGGGCACGCTGAGAGGGGGAGGGGGGAAGAGAAAGATGGGGAAAAACTGGGCTCGTGATGCCCAACAGTTTGATGAGAACTCTCTCTGAGGCGGAACTTCCTACTTATAGGAGCAAAAATCACCGAGTTATTGTCTTTTGAAAAAAAATGTTTGCAAAAATTTGCTTTTTTTGGTCATTACTTTCTGGAAAGACCTCGTAAAGCTTAGTTAACATGATTTTCAGTTCGGAAATTTTAATACCTTTAATTTAAGGTGTATTATGTGGGGGTATTAGCTTAAATTAAAAAGTTCAATAAAAACGGTCGTAACTTTATGGTCGTGCCTCGTATGTCTAAGCTTGTATGTTATTCAGTCCGGAATTTAATTTACCTTTATTTTAAGGTGTATGTTGAGGGGGTGCGTGGGAAATTTAATGATGTCGAGTCTCAGATTCAATTTTGAAAGGATTTTCCATCGATTATGAGTTGTTAATTAGCTAATGACGTCCGTAATTACGGCCGGATTTTCTCGAAACCGCAAACACCGTGTGTCCGAGAAAACGGCGGTGCGAATCGACATATCATAAGACACTCTGCGTGGCCCGGGAGCGAAGGAGTTCCGGTCACAAGGGCGAATGTTACACACATACATACAGACAGACGTTTACGGACATTAATAGTAGTAGAGATGATAATAAAAGGTTATTATAATTATTAAATAACATTCTACATACATTTTTAATAAAATACTTTAAAATTATTTTAGAGATGCAAAAATGCTGTTATATGGTATGACAATAGATGTCAAGCATGGACTGTGGCCATTGAATAAATTTGAATATTCTTAGATATAATATTTTAAAATGCATATATTTTCATTTTCACTTGAATAAGCAGAATCTTAAAATTTTAAATTAATAATTTTTTTATACAAACATGTAGGACCTGATTACAGGTGAAAACTCTTAGACTTAAATTTTAACACATAACAAAACAATATTTAAGAAAAATCAGAATATAATGTCCTGTTCCTGTATACATTTTACTTAAAATTATTTAGGCATTATTTAAAGTGAATTGAAAGAAATAACGCATTGCATATTTTTATTACATACATATGACTGTATGAGTAAAAATCTTTCACCGTTAAAATTTTTCTTAAATTATTATTAAATTTAGAGAGATTCTTAAATGTTTTATTTATTTTTTAATGCAGTTAACTTTTTAATTAATGGATCTACATTTCTGCTTTAAAGTAATATTTAATTATTTATTTATTTTAAGGAAATAAATTACTTAACAAAATAATAAACTACTTAACAAAAATATATAGTTAAAAATTGAGTTTTCACATGGTTTAAAGTTTAATATGGATTTGCAATTTTAATCTCTACAAGATTTAACTTTGAAGAACAAGTCTTATTCCTTTCTTCCAAAAGATGTATGTAATTCTCAACTATTAAAATATATTTTATTTCATTTATTTATATAAATCAAGTTTTGCTATATAGAAATAAAAATAATCAATGAACAATTTTGATTTAACACTTTAAGAAATCTTACTTCTGAGGAAATTTCTGAGAAAGCTATTTAGTTTTAAAGAGTGTAATAATTAATGCTGAAATTATATACATTTTTTAATCTTACACTTATGGGTTATAGAATTTCTTTAAAAAATCTAATTTTTACAGAATATGCCAAATAGCTTAAGATTATTATAGAGATCTGCTAACAGAGATGTATATGTATTATTCTAATGCAATTATTTTTTGTTTTTCTCGGATACATAATATACTTCAGAGTCTTTTCAATATTGAATATTTCATGTAAAACAACTTAATACTAAAGACAGAATGAAAAAAGATAATGTAAAAACAAACTACAACTAAAAAATAGATTTTTGACAGTTTTCGACCTTTTTGACAAAGAGGTTTTTGACATGACGGTAAAAACCATGGTAAAATCCGGTAAAAACCGTCATGCGTCAAAAACTTGCCAACACTGAAAGAAACAGAAGCTAACCTATTGAAAACATAATTGTAAAATGGGGGGAAACTATACAGATAAATACTATACTGGCTAATCTCATAAATACAACGAACAACAACATTTTATTTTCATTAGAGAAGTTAAAACAGGTTGATGGTGTTAAAATGTAGAAGCAATACTTACTACTTCAGCTTTCCAAAATTTCGAGCTTTCAACGTGATGCTAGATACGAACGTTATGAATGTGTAATCAACTTTGCAGGGAATTTTTTAAACATCCGATTAAATAAAATAATAATTAATCCAATCAAAAATCAGTCTTATTTTTTTAATTGACTGTTTAGTTCGGTGTTCAACGTGTTCAACTCGAGAGATGTTGACATTTTTTCCCCCTTCCATCTTTGGTGTCTATCGCTTGTATCAAACCCCATTTCTAGGCATTTGATTGGTCCAAGCTTCATGTCACGTGATCTCGCAAGTTATTTCTAGCTATTTTGAGGTGGGCTGGACTTCAACTTTGATTCAACTTGGCGAAACCCCACCCCTGCGAACTGTTCGCAATCTCGCAAACAGCGCAAAGTCTATCTGGATCTCGGCCTTAGATATGCAAATTCTCCCTGCAACTGCAACGTTTTATAAGTGAAAATGCGTTTTTATTATAAATTATAATTTTTTTAATAATTTTTAATATAAATAACATTCAAAATTTATGAAACAGTCTTTATGACTCTATCTTAAAAGGTTTGGAAAAAAAATGGTTTTAGTATGGAAATGACGGAGGTTTGTTTTATACAGGTATTTTTTAATACTTTCAAGTAGAAAATAGCAGTTTCATCATCTAAAAATGAAAAATAATTTATTCAAATCAAACTTATCTAGCATCAGAAACGAAATAGCTGAAAACAAATATCCGAATAATATGTGCAAACGATGCTCGGGCGTATGGACACTTCATCTGGAGCTGGCCAGCCAATCAGAACGGCTCTGAAGGACGCTAGAACAGGTTCTGAAGAACGTTAGAACAGAAGTCTAGTGGAATTAGAAATGTCGCCTTTTGCTTTGCCAATAAAGGGATTACCGCCAAAATACGGCACCCTTTTGGCGATGAAAGCAAAAGATGTTGATGGGATTGGGAGTCTACTTATATTAGAAGCCTGTGGTCATGCCGGCAAAAGCCGTAGCGAATACCTCATAGCTTAAATAACTAAATAACCAGAACGATCGTTCGATTCGAGTTTTTATTACATACGACTCAGAAACAAACATTTAAATGAATGTCTAACCCGCACGATCGTGCGGGTTGGGTCTTAAAGGGATAAAGATCAACTGATTTTAACTAACTGAAATAAGAAAATATTACTATTACACTTTAATTATTAAAAATTTTTATTTATTAGAAAAATACCCTATAAGTCATATGAATTTTTAAATTTAATTTAATTATCTGTATAATATTTACAATAAAAATTTTTTTTAAAGTAACCTTTCATAAATTAATAAAGATTTTTATGTCTCAAGAAGGATAATTTTAAAATGAAAAACCTTTAATATATTAATTCTGATAATTTTAGATTTATCTGTTTATATAGTAACAGATAAATTTAAAATAATCAGAACTTTATAAAGTTCTAACATAAAAATACTTTTAATGTAACCCTAGGAGATTCATTATTGCATTTTAATAAATGTTTACTTTAATTATTAAAAAATAGATTAAATGAATTTATTAAAAAAAAATACAAAGGAACTGGTAATAAAGATCGACTGATTTTATCTAACTGACTCAAATAAAAATCAAAACAAAATTCTAAAAAAGTGAAGAGGACAGAACACGCAACTTTAGGATAACAAATGCAAAATCTTAACCAGCCCTAGCTTAACCACTGGGCTAGATCATTCATATGCTTATTTTACCAAAATATCATGTGCCGGCTTAACGCAATATTTAACTGTCCTTTCAGGGAAAGAAGTTCGGTTCAATTTCTTTGGCTATCGCTTCCGCACTAATGCTAAAAGTCTTATGGATGGAAAGTCAAATTTCGCACCGGAACGATGTTCCAGTTCGTGAAATTGTGACAAATATTGTTCCGGTTCGTGAAAGTATGGAAAATATTGTTCCGGTTCGTGGAATTACTACGCTCTCTGTAACGTTTTTTTTCTAATTACAGTGAAACTTCTTTTAAAGGCCACCCCTATTAAGGGCCAATTCCAATAGACATAATGTTAAATTTACTAACTTAAAGGAAATTTATTTATAAAGGGAATTAAACGAAACGAAAAGAAAGATATTAGACCAAGGGCGGATCTGGAGAGTCCTCAAGGGGGGGGGGGGGGCGATTTTAAAAATTTGGAAACTCCAATCTGATGCGCGGGTCGGGGCTAATTTTTTCACTGCGGGTCGTGTTACTTCTAGTTTTTGCTGTGGGTCGGGTTTGGGTCCGGTTGACTTCGATTTTTTGCTGCTGGTTGGATTAACTTATACTTTTTTGCTCTGGGTCGCGTTTTGGTCTGGTTGATTTCTATTTTTTGCTGTGGGTCGGACTAACTTCTACTTTTTGCTATAGGCCGGGTTAACTTCTACTTTTTCGATGCGGGTCGGGTTTGGGCCCGGTTGACTTCTACTTTTCTGCTACAGGTCGGGTTAACTTTTACTTTTTAGCTGCGCCTAGCGCGTTAGGTTTGGGGCAGATTGATATACATTATATCCGGTTTGGGTCAGTTTCGGTCAGTCTACTGCGACTTGCGAGAAGGGTTCGGGTCGACCCGTTTTTTTTTTTAAAGAAAGTCTAAGTATTTTTGAAGATAAAAACTATATGCAGTAAAATCTCCATAACAGACACGTCCAAATAATTATTTAGGAATACTTTTTAATCTCCAGAATTATGTAAAAAATACTAATTTGGTATAAGACTGCTTGTCTCTTTATATCTAAGGTGAGTTGTAATCCAGTAAAGAATGCTTTGAAACTTATTAAAAAAAATACCGGGTGTCCTTAAATGGATTTTAAAATTTAGAACTTTTCGAATGGTGACAGCTATTTTAAAAAATCTTGCAGGAGGGATATGTAAGATGTCATGAGATATTTTACTGTGATTCTTGATTTTACTGTATAATAGCAGCAATAGATGGCGCTGAAAACAATGGTCGTTAAGCCTACCTTCTCCGGGAACCGATTTAGCGCCTCTTGCTTCCAGCACATCTTCGTTGCTATTTTAAACTAAAATCAAGAATCGCAGTAAAAAAGAAAAAAAAAAATCTGAAATTCAAAGAAAATTTTCTGAAAGGTTACAGCAGATGGGGGGGGGGGGGGTCCCTTCTGGCACTAATTATTTTTGTTGCAGGTCGGGTTAGCTGTTTTGGATTCGGATCGAATTCAAGCTGAGTGTAGATTCCTGCAAGCTGGGCTTGGGTTAACTTGTTTTTTTCTTTCAAAAATTAGTTCAGTATATTATTTCAAGTTAAAAATTATACCTATAATAATAAACGTATTGTGTGCTGTTTTCTAAAGAGACCACTGCATTTTCCCCACGACTCTTTGATGAAATTCGCTCGTCTTCGACCCTTTGATGAAATTTGCGTTTCTTCTGCAACCCTTTGACGAAATTAGTGTAATTTTGTAGACCTTTGGTAAAATTCGCGTTTCTTTCCGTGACCTTTCTGCAAAATTCGCGTTTTTTCAGCGATCCTTTGACTAAATTCACGTTTTTAAAGCGATTCTTTGACTAAATTCGTTTTTGTCCCACGATTCTATGAAGGAATTCGTGTTTTCTCCACGATCCTTTGACGAAATTCGCGGGGTTTTTTTTCGCGACTATTTGATCAAATTTGCGTTTTCTCCGCGATCTTCTAACGAAATTCGAGTTCTTTTCCGCTGCCTTTTGAAGAAATTCGCGTTTCCTGTGATCATTTGAAGAATTTCGCATGTTTTCCGTGGTTCCCTGACCAAATTCGCGTTTTTTCTGTGATCGTTCGGCGAAATTGAAGTCATTTTCTGCGAACGATTGACGAAATAGATTTTTTATGGAGACCATTTATCAAAATTTGCGATTATTTGTATGTTCGAATTTTCGGATAGGTGAATTTTCTAAATTTTTGGAACCGAATGCCTTAACCCTGAAGCTGCATATTATTATTATTATTATTATTATTATTTATTTATTTATTTATTTATTTTTTTTATTAAAATAGGTTAAAAAATTGCGTATATTTTTTATTACACATTTCAAATCTGCACACATTTTAGAGTAAAATATGTCCCAAAATCTTTGTGAAACAGGTTTTTTTTAAATAGAATTAGATCATAAAAAAAAAAAAAAAAAAAAAAAAGATTTGCTGCGGAAATTGCGGGTTGCGCAAATTTTGCCACTTTACGTTGGCCTTGGAAATCGCGGGTTGCGCAGCGAGAGGGTTAAATTTTCGGAAAATTTGGAACAAAATCTCCCCTGTTCCCGACATCTATAACCCTCCTGCAAGTATTTTTTTAATATCTGTCACCATTTGCAATTTATTGAATTTTAAAATTAGTCAGTCCATTTTAGGACACGCGGTATATTCAGTAGTTATGGGATGATGGCTGAAATTAACCATTTAAAAAAAAGTTAAGCTGGCTTCGATATGTCAGTTAGATGTTTACCTGGGCTGAAGTTATCAGGCCCATGCCCAGGTCCAACCCACATACAAAAATAAAACTATTGGCCCCGCGCGGTATAAAAGCTAAAAAATCAACTCCAGCCCTGCCTGCATTTTGCAATTAAAATTATTCATAAAGTACACTTGCTTATGCTCATATTTTATTTTCAGATTATGTTCGAAATTCACGAATACAGAAAAACAACAATATTAATGACTATAACGATGACTATTTAGGCAATTACAGTGCTCAGCAAAAGTTTAGACAATGATTGATTATGCTTCTGTGCTGAGACGTATGTAACGAATTGTTGTAACTCAACTGTCATATATTACTGAAGACTTATCTTTCATACACAAACAATAAATTTTAATTTATACATTTTACATAATATATAATGACAAAAAAACCAAATTTAACATTGTTGCAAAAGTATAGGCAATCTGTCTGTTAACAGAAAAATATCCATAAATTAAAATCGAACTGCACCTACATTGTCTGCTATTAATACAAAAATGTGACTTTCCATCGAAGAAACTAAATCCTGCATCACTTGGGGGTCTATTTCCTACCAAACACGTTCAACATCTGATCGAAGTTCATTTACAGAGGAGTATTGTTAAAAAATTGCATAAACCGTATGAAATATGATGCCGCAAAAGTTTTCGATTGGGTTCAGATCAGGGCTACACGCGGGCCAGTCGAAAATAGTAGTATTTTGAGAGTTAAACCAATTTTTTGATTTGTATGCAACATGAATATACGCATTATCTTGCTCAACTACATACTTTGGAAGAGGTAAAAGTTCACCAAATTGCTGTAAATTGTTTTCCAATGTATGTATGTAGTCTTACGCAGCTTGGCGACCATTAATTTTAATTCCAAAAGTGACAAGAATATTTAATTAAAATTTTCCTTTTATAATATACGTGAAAATAAGCAATTTCATATTTTCTGATAACTTCGTTTATAAATTCTGGTATCAGTCCATTATTTCATCAGTTTATAAAAATAATTACTCCGCGGCAGGAAAGGGGTTAATTTGTTGTGAGATTTCAAGGCTGGTTGTTTTATCATTGTCATGTAAACTAATGTACATCTTTCTTTAATGCATCTACAAAATTATCCGTTGACACAGAAAGCTCTGACTCACTTTTAATGCGATTAGCAGTCATTATTTGTCTAGATGCCAGTTTATGGATCCTTCTATAATCTCGTTTTCTGGCCACACGAGTCCTTCCAGATCTATGTTTTGCTTTGAAAGAGTCACCCTTAGACAGTACTTAATAGACAGACTTCTTTGGTCGATTCAAAGTAGCTGAAATTTCTGCAACAGCCTTCCCTTTCGATTTCAGCTTCCAAACTTTAATTACTTTATCTGACTGAAAATTTCTAGCTCGCGGCATCTTCACTAACCGATGCTATCGCGAGGTGCACTTAAATACTTCATGCATGTGACGTCATAAGTTTGAAATATGCGTTTTTCCGTGAACAGTTGCCAAAAAATCACAAAAGTGTCTAAACTTTTGCAATAAGCAAATTTCACTTTTATTCAGCTAAATTAAATAATATCCTACATTAAAACCGTTATTTCTGTCCTAAAACGTTTAAAATATATTTAAAAATAAGTACAGTCATTTGTATAACCCAAGTGTTCGTATTTTTAATTTAAAGGTTAAAAATCACCAGTGTCTAAACTTTTGCTGATGACTGTATGTACGTAAACACTACGTAAAAATATGACTTAGACAATTACATTCAAATAAAAATCCAGTAAGATAATCAGTTTAGAATGAAAGAAGCGGTTTATAACAGAAAATCATAATTTTAAAGCTCTACAAAATAAAAAAGTAAATTTTAAAAAATGCATCTCTGTAACTTATCAAATCAAATTAAATTTCTAAAGGTTTCGCTAAACAAATGTACAAAACAAATATAATTTTTACGAATGACAAATAAGTAAGATTGCAGACCAACTTGGGCTCGGGAGAAAGAATTTAGAGGAGTGCACGGGTCGTGGTCGGGCCAATAATGCTTATCATACGGGCCGAAACGGACCAAATGTTTAGCTTTTATTCCGGGCCGAGCCCCGACATGGAAATTTTGGCCAGCGCAGGCCTCTGGGAAAAATGAAGGCCAGGCTAGGCTCGATCTGCAGGAAAAAGAAGTCTGGCCCGAAACGAATCTGCAAAAAAAATTAAGATCGGGGACGACCCGACTCTAAAAGAGAAAAGACCTGACAAAGCCCGAGTCTCGTGCATTTAAACTGGATCGACGCGGGTCGGATCGGACCAACTTGGGCTCGGGAGGAAGAATTGAGGGGAATGCACGGGTCGTGGTCGGGCGAATAATGATTAATCATACGGGCTGACACGGACCGGATGTTTAGCTTTTATTCCGGGCCGAGCCCCGACCTGGAAATTTTGGCCAGTGCAGACCTCTAGGAAAAATGAAATCCAGGCCAGGCTCGATCACGAGGAAAAAGATGTCTGGCCCGACACGAATCTGCAGAAAAAAATAAGATCAGGGCACGACCCGACTCTAAAAGAGAAAATATCTGATCCAGCCAGAGTCTCGTGAATTTAAACTGGCGCGACCCGGGTCGGATCAAACCAAATTGGGTTCGGGAGGAAGAATTTAGAGGGGTGCACGGGTCGTGGTCGGGCCAATAATGCTTATCATACGGGCTGACACGGACCGATTGATTAGCTTTTATTCCGGGCCGAGCCCCGACCTGTAACTTTTGGTCATTGCAGACCTTTAGGAAAAATGAAGTCCAGGCCAGGCTCAATCTGGGGGAAAAAGAAGTCTGGCCCGACCCGAATCTGCAGAAAAAATTAAGATTAGGGCACGACCCGACTCTAAAAGAGAAAAGACCTGACCCAGTCTGAGTCTCGTGGATTTAAAGAGGCGCGACCCGGGTCGGGTCGTGCCGGGCTCGAGCTCCGCCCCAAGTCATTTCCCGTGAGGATGCATAATGTCATTTTACAAATCCTTTATTAGCCCAAGGGAGGGGGCGATCGCCCCTTCGCCCCCCCCCTTAGATCCGCCATTGATTAGGGGCCGCACGTACCTCTCATAAAGGCCATTTTTTTACATGTGCCTTAAATCCTAAACAGGTGTATTGAATTCCTCAACCAAAAGATAAGAGTTCAGCATACAAAGAAGGCAGAGGGAGATGGGGAGGATATAGTAACACAATGAAGGACCACAAACTTTTCCACAAGTGAGACAAACAGGTGTTCCTCACACTTTGTTTGACCTTTCAACCATTAGGGGTTGGGTTGGAGGGGAAATTTGACCCTTTGTTGTGGGCACACAATGGGTAACAGGTTATCTAGAAAAAATGATTCCACATTTATTAAACTGTGAATGCATATTGAAGCACAATTTTTACACTACAAATTTTATGCTCAGGCTTATATAAAATTTAAAATTATGGCACCTAAATCAAGCCAGAGAGTACATTTGGATTTGAATGACAAAATCAAAGTTCTTAATTGTCATGTTCAAGGAACATCTGCAAGAAAATTGGCTCCACAGTTTAATTGCAGTAAGAATCAAATAAACAATATTGTTAAAAACAAAGAGAATTTACTAACAGAATATGCAGATTTTAAATACTGCGTGATAAAAAGAAAGAGAAATGCAAATCTGCTCACCCCTATTCAAGGGCCACCCCTCATAAGGACCAATTTTCAATGGAACGGCAGGTGGCCCTTACAGAGAGGTTTCACTGCATTTAGAATCTTGAATACATTTTTTAAATTGGTTTTTCTACGGTTAAATATAAATTCGCTATACAGTAAAATCCCCATTATCCGAGTTAATATGGACCAAGCTCACCTCGGATAAGCAAAAAAATCCTATAAACCGGATTTACACAAATTGTCACCGACAAAGGAGATGAAATATAAATTTTTCACTTAATTCATTCATTTTTATGGTACTAGTAACATTTCTTTGATATACATTTCCGTTACTTTTAAGAAAAACAGGGAATGATATTGTTTATTTCAAAAAGCCCTTGATAGTTTTTTAGCTCACAGGCTATCAAAGCCAGAGAGCTTATGTGTCCGCCGGTTCTGTATGTACGTAACGTAACGCGATAACTTTTGATAGAAATATCCGATTTGCTTCAATTTTTTTCCAGGTTCATTCTGATAAGGCGCTTCCCTGATTAGTTTTTTGGGTTCATTGGTTATGGATAAAGGGGAAAAGGGGGGTTAGCCCCCCCCCCTTAATTTAGATAAATGGGTTTTTCATGCAGAAATATTCAATTTGTTCCAAATTTGGTATACTGGTTTATAATGCTAAGGAGCTTCCTGATTAGATTTCTAAGCTCATTACTTAAGTATAAAGGGGGGGAAAGGGGTGCTAGCCACCCCCTTAATTTAGATAAATGGTTTTTTTCATGTAGAATTATTCGATTTGCTCCAAATTTGGTATAAAGGTTTATTGTGTTAAGGAGCTGCCTTGATTACATTTGGAGGTTCATTAGTTACATATAAAGGGAGGAAAGGCGGGCTACCCCCCCATATCTAATTTAGTTTATTTTTTTTTTGCTAGGTTCATTCTGATAAGGAGCTTTTCTGATTAGATTTGAAGGTTCATTGGTTCAGCATAAAGGGAGAAATGCGGGAGCTAATACCCCCCTTAATTTAACGAAATGGTTTTTTGATGCAGAATTATCTGTTTTGCTTCAAATTTGGTATGCCAGTTTATTATGTTAAAGAGCTTCCTGATTAGATTTGGATGTTCTTTGGTTAAAAGGGGGGGGGGAACGGATGCTAATCCCTTCATTTATTTTTTGAGTGGCAATATTCTTTGAAATGCTCCCAGATAATCTGGGAGCACGGCAGTGCGTCCGCCAAGTTCGCACAAGCCGTAAGCTACCTTTTCCTGAACCATTTCGGCATACTTTTCACCCCCTCATAACGTCGTTTTAGGGAGAGATATTGAAATTTTTCTTTTATACACATGTTTGTATGGTCAAACTGAACTAATGTTCCACAATTTCCTGTTTCTATATTTAGTAGTTTTTGAAATATTAAATTCCGAAAAAGCTCTTTTTTGTCACTGACTCACTTCGCATCATCAAATAACTAAGGTACTTCTAAAAGTCGTAGAATCATGAGATTTCACAAATAAGTCGGGTTCGTAGCACAATGAACCAGAAAAATCTGAAAACACAGAATTTCTGCCTCTAAACCCTTCAAACAGGGGGTGTTCATTTGGCCGTAACAGTTCCTTAACTCATTCAACTGTGCCAATGTTGGTCGCCAAAACTCGATTACAGAGCTTTGAAGGGGAACACGTGATTTCAAGCAGAATAACATTTTACATATATGCTTTTCCAAAGATGTTTGTTAAATAGAAAAAATGAATATACCTAAAAAGTTTAATCAGTATAGCTTATGATATATTTATGATATTAAAACAATAAAACATTTAACAAAATATAACTGCAATTCGGTACGTTTGCGATATAGTAGCCTTGGCGAAATACAGAAAATAGCTTTGACGAGAAAAGAAATTTGATAATAACCTATTTTCTGGCAACCTATTTACTGTGTCATATACACAAGCAATATTTTTCCATATGCATACAATTTATTTAATGTAAGGAACCCGTTTATTTATTTTTATATACCAACATAAATAATTTGTATATAAAAAATAATATTCTATACATGCATAAATAAAATGTTTATATGTATATAAATACATATAGAAATAACATACAAGTTCACCAGGTTTGTTTTCATAGTTGTTTATATCATTTGGCAACATATCCCAGTTTCTGAAGTCCGAATTGCGCCAAGATTTAAAAAAAAATGCCAAGGTGCCTATAGTGGAAAAATATCCTAATTCTATATGAAAGTTTAAAAATCTCTTTTTAATTAAATGAAATGTGTAAGTAATAAACTGTCTTTAACGATGTGCGACAGATGCGGTGTCCAAAGTCCGCTGCTAATGTTATTAATTTGTATTATTAGCCTACTTACTGTTAATTTATTGTTAATTTTAAATCTGTAAAAGAAAGATTATAGTTATATATAAGACTAGGGGGCTCTGCCCCCTACGAGCTACGCTCGTCAACCCCCGTTCAGACACCGCAGACTCTAACAGCACGATAATTTGATCGGCTTTTGAAAGATTTCGGAAGACTGAATTATAATTTGAATCTGAGAATTATAATCTGACGTAATTTTCACCAAACTTTTCTTTTCCTTTTTAATATTCACGTAAAAATACTTTGTTAGAAATTAAATATTATGATCATCTTACAATATCAAATAAATGTCTCGAGCAATTTTTAAATTTAAACTGTTTTGCAATATTATTTTTTGTTCATTTTATATAATAAGTGTAATGTGACGTAAATGTGACGTAAATTCTCCTATTTAAGACTTCTAACGCATGATGAATTTATTATCTTACAATATTCTGTCTCTTTTAAAATTCACGTGTAATTATAGTTTTTATGACGTAATTTTCAATGAGTTCCTGCTTTTTATATTTTCTGTTTATAGTAGTCACGTGTAAAATAAATTTTTAATTTGAAGTAAACATTACTGTTTGCGCTGTTTATACAACTTGGCAACAGTTTAAATTAATAACATTTTCTAAAATTTGTAAAAAATATCTCTCGAAATGCTGAAAATTTGAAATTAAAATTGAAATAAAACCTCAAAAAATGAGTCAAATAAGAAAAGTAAATGCAATCTGCACATCGGGAACTTATAACGTATAAAATGATCTAAAAATGAGTAAATTCTCATGTATAGTTTTTGCTCCAATAAAACTTTTTTAATGGAACGATTTTGTCCAACTTTAGCATTAAATATCTCTTAAAATATTTCTTCGACTTGAAAACTGTCTGCATCAGCGTGTTTATCTAACATTTCTCTATAATACCACCGATTTTCATATTTTTGTATGCAACAGTTTTTATAATATTAACGATGGAAGGCCATGCTTAAACATTCAAATATGATGTGGATCTACCCGGAATATCTACGCAGATGTTCATTGGTCCATTTCCAAATCAAAACTTTTTTTTATATATAGAAGGATATGTTGGTTTTCCAAAACCCGATTACAGAAAATTAGCCTGAGTTATAAAGGTGTTACATGATTTCAAGCTGAATGAATTTTTATATCCTTTTACAAAAATCTTAATAAGGCAAATCTTTCAGTTTATCTGTCCATCTTTCTATCTTTTACTACCTTACGACAAATTTTATTACAGACCGGGAGGCGTCTGCACAGATCATCACTTCATCGAGTTGACAGCTGAAATTTTAGGATTAGTTAAATATCGATTAGCGTATTGAAATATAACTGGTCTGCCAAGTCGTATCTTTGTGGAAACCACCTACAGACCCGATTTTACTGGTTAATTGGTGGATTTTCCATTGTGTTTTCCTGCACCCATTCCTACATGTTTCCATACTTTTAGATGCAGGAAAATACAATTGTAAACTTATCAGTCAACCTCTAAAATTAGGTCTTCAGGTGGTTTCTACCACGATATGACTTGTCAGACCAGTTGCATTTAAATATGCTAATCTAGTTTTAACTAATCCTAAAATTTCAGCTGCAAACTCGATGAGGTGATGGTGTGTGCAGACGCTTCTCGGTCTATTATATATGTCGGAATTCTAATCTCAATAGCACTCTGGTCAATCTGGCAATTATCCCTACTATTTATGGAACACTATTCCTTTAAGTGCGTTTTAGTGATGTTAATGAACTTATGCATATGCGTAATACATTTGCATAACATATAATACGTAATACATTTTCATCATACATATTATAGGTATGTGTATAATACATAATACATTTGCATCATACATATTATAGGTATGTGTATAATACATAATACATATGCATCATTATGACGTCAGAATAAACAAAACATTTTTTGGTCCCCAAATTTGAGAATTGACATGATATATTACCAAATTTGGCGAAACTTTGCTAAATGTCGCCAAGATTGGCGATTATTTGACGCTAGTGACTATTTTTCAATGAGTTAATTATTAATGCGAGCTATCTATTTTTATTTTTCCGCATATCATCTGAATAGTTAAATGATATAACGTACTAATATTTCCAAAGTGCTAATAGTTTCGTCACTGCCCAAAACCTTTGCTATTTTTATTATATTGTACTGTTATTATACTTACTGTGACTATGTTGTTAATCTTTACACCGCTAAAACTTCTGTATTATATAAAGAGGATTTACGGAAACTATTAAAGAATTGAATCTGCTAGTTCTCCTTATGATTATTATAATTCTATAATATGTAACCTGTTAATCGATATGTACGTTAGAATGAATCTTCTGTAATCCGGTTCCTCGCATTTTAGTTTTCAGGTTTCGAATAAAATTAGCTAAAATCTTAAAACCATGGCACATTGACTAATTCTTCGACACGATCAGATGAGAAGAATGATAGATTTTCAAATGGGCCATGGCAGTGAGCCGATTCCGTAATCGAGTCTATTCAAAAGGTTAACGTGAAACAAAAAGATATTAACATCAATATGGTTTAATGCAAATGCAGATATTGTCAAAGGATTTCATAAGAACCATTTCACTTGTACCCCGTCGTATATTTTAAAATACAACAATTGGCTGCCAGCCCAATTAGAAAAGATTAATTAATAGGTTTAAAAATTTCCGCATTAGAGAACGAATCGTAACTGCTAAGGAAACATGCATAAGTGAGTTAAGAGATATTTGTCACGAAAGATAAAATACATAACAACACAAAATATATGATGTGTTTCCATGATCGTAAAGAGTTCTTGATTTCTCTATCAAAAGCTTCCGACTTGGCGTAAGAATGGGCAAGTAAATTAAATTATGAATAACAGTAACATAATGCAACGTTTAACATGGAATTAATACGGTAAATACTGCTTGCTAGAGGCAACTAGTACTTTAATATAAAAAGAAATAAAGTATAAATTTGTAAAGCTCAATAAAATAAATTTAGGTATTTTCATGTTAGCCGGGCGCCAGTGGCAAATCGCCAAATACTGTTCTCAACTCCATTGTTCATATTGCATTCATTTCATTTAAAGATATATACTTTTCAGTCATCGCATTTAAAATAGATGCATTTCCCTCATTTTATTTAATAGAACCTTTAACATAGAAATAAATAAATAAATAAATAAATAAATAAATAATAATAACATAAACTAAAATATTTTATTTGAAAATCAAAGCATTGTTTCTAATTTACACATGTGAAAAATGAAAACTGCTATTGGCGAAAAAACAAAATGCTAGTGAGGAGATTTGCTCCCGGCTAACATAAAAGTACCGAAATTTAAGTTTTTTCATATTAATATAGTTTAGAATAACAAACTTGAAAAAACATACAAAAAGTAGTGATATCCCAACAAAAAGTTTTCGGTTAAAAAAAAAAAAAGCGCCAAGTTCTCCTTAATGTTTCGTCCAGAAAAAGTAGTGATATCTGAAGTTCGCACAAGTTAAAAGCCAAACATCCCAAATCTTTCATTGAAAATGGCTTCCTGCAACTTGGCCGTTAATGCCTTCGAGAGAGTTTTTCAAATTTTAAAATATGTACAAATGAGTTACATGCCAACTACATTTTTTGATTATTTTAGGCATTTTGTGGCACAGAGTACAGAAATAAAATACACATTTGAAAAAACCATTTAAATAACTTCAGTCTATTTAAATGCTTAGAAGTTAAAAATAACAAAATACTTGTATTCAGAAGATAATATCCCTAATTGCTAAAACATAATTAGTATCAGCTTTTAACAGTTTATAAATAGAATACCTCTTAATGTATGCAAGCAAACTATAATAAATGTTCAAACGAAAAAAATCTCTTTCGTCAATACACAAGATTTCAATATTATACAATAAAATATAATGTAACATATTGTGAGATTTGAAGTAAGTAAATTTTGTTTTATTTCTTGGATTTTACGTTAATGACTTTAGCTTTAGACCGTACAAAATGGCAATTAAACCACAAGTGGACTAAATGATCTGTAATCAAAACTAATGTTTGTTGAAACTGAATGTTAGTTATAAGAAATCTTTTACTTATAATGTCTTTATGTGAATTTGCCTCTTTGCATTCTAATATTACTTTTAATATTTAAATAATTCATAAATGCGTAATTTCCAATCATTAATTTTGAAATGCTGTAGAAGGCATTAACGGCCAAGTCGCAGGAAGCCATTTTCAATGAAAGATTTGGGATGTTTGGCTTTTAACTTGTGCGAACTTCAGATATCACTACTTTTTCTGGACGAAACATTAAGGAGAACTTGGCGCTTTTTTTTTTTTTAACCGAAAACTTTTTGTTGGGATATATAATTAATGTGAATAGCCTGTGAGCTCAATGCTACCAGTTTAACTGGGCAATTTTCTTTTTTTTTTGTTTGTTAAATGTCAGTTTTGCTTCAGTATTACGCTACTGCATAGCTACCAGTTTCTAAGATTTTTTTCTTACCTCTAAAACTTACCAGTAAATTTTGCCTAATTCAATCGCCGAAATCTAACAATTGTCAACGATTAAATATGGCAAAAAAAATTTATCTGGGAGCACGGCAGTGCGTCCGCCAAGTTCGCACAAGCCGTAAGCTACCTTTTCCTGAACCATTTCGGCATACTTTTCACCCCCTCATAACGTCGTTTTAGGGAGAGTTATAGAAATTTTTCTTTTATACACGTGTTCGTATGGTCAAACTGAACTAAGGTTCCACGATTTCATGTTTCTATATTTAGTAGTTTTCGAAATATTAAATTACGAAAAAGCGCTTTTTTTGTCACTGACTCACTTCGCATCATCAAATAACTAAGGTACTTCTAAAAGTCGTAGAATCAGAAAATTTCACAAGTAGGTCGGGTTTGTAGCACAATTAACCAGAAAAATCTGAAAACACAGAATTTCCGCCTCTAAACCCTTCAAACAGGGGGTGTTGATTTGGCCGTAAACAGTTCCTTGACATTCAATTGCGCCAATGTTGGTCGCTAATACTCGATTATAGAGTTTTGAAGGGGTCACGTAATTTCAAGCAGAACAAAACTTTATATATATGCTTTTCCAAAGATGTTTGTTAAATTTAAAAAAATGAATATACCTAAAAATTTTAATCAGTATAGGTTATGATATATTTACGATATTAAAACAATAAAACATTTAACAAAATATAACCGCAATTAGGTATGTTTCCGATATAGTAGCCTTGGAGAAATAGAGAAAATAGCCTTGACGAGAAAAGAAATTTGATAATAACGTATTTTCTGGCAACCTATCTACTGTGTCATATACACAAGCAATTTTTTCCATATGTATACAATTTATTTAATGTAAGGAACCCGCTTATTTATTTTTATATACCAACATAAATAATTTGTATATAAAAAAACAATATTTTACACGTGTATATAAAATGTTTATATGTATATAAATACATATGTAAATAACATAAGTTCATCAGGTTTGTTTTCATAGTTGTTTATATCATTTGGCAACATATCTTAGTTTCTGAAGTCCGAATTGCGCCAAGATTTTTAAAAGTCGCCAAGATCCCTATAGTGGAAAAATATCCTAATTCTCATATGAAAGTTTAAAAATCTGCTTTTAATTAAATGAAATGTGTAACTAATAAAGCTGTCTTTAATGATGTACGACAGATGCGGTGTCCGAAGCCCGCTGCTAATGTTATTATATTTTATTATTAGCCTACTTATTGTTAATTTATTGTTAATTTTAAATCTGTAAAAGAAAGATTATAGTTATAGATCAGATAGATATGTTGGTTGCCAAAACTCGATTACAGAAAATTAGCCTGAGTTATAAAGATGTTACATGATTTCAAGCTGAATGAAATTTTATATGCTTTTACAAAAATCTTAAGGCAAATCTTTCAGTTTATCTGTCCATATTTCTATCTTTTACTTCTTTAAAACACTAGGGGGCTCTGCCCCCTACGAGCTACGCTCGCCAACCCCCGTTCAAGGACACCAAAATCCAAAAAGCACGCTAATTTGATCGGCTTTAAAAATATTGAATTAAAAAAAAAAAAAAAACAGTAGCGATCTCTCTGTAAACGCGTTTCCATTCGTTTTCCTTGGATTGGGGATTTTTAAGACCAAATCTGTTGCTGTTAAGAGATACAATGGCTGTTTTCGTATTTAATTAAACACATTAGTTATTTGAAAATAAGCTAATGTAAAATGAATTAAGTAAACAGTGTCATTCTCTCCCGGTATTTTTTAGCAGCGCTATAAGATAGTTCTTTTAAATAATTCATTTTAAATGTATCGTTTCAAATCTGACGTAATTTACACCAAACTTTTATTTCTCTTATTAATATTCACGTAAAAATACTTTTGTTGTTAGAAGGAAATATTATTTGCGCTGTCTTCGAATTCACGATAATAGTTGAAAAGATTATCTCAAAATATCTCGCGCAAATATATTTTTCAATTTAAATTGTTTTACCATATTTTTGGGGCATTTTAAATATGACGTAAAATTCAAGTGTAAATATGGTTCTTATGACGTAATTTTCCTGCTTTTAACATGTAATCATTTAATTCTAATTTTAAAGTTTTTTTTTCTGTTTGTAATAGTCACGTGTAAATAAATTTTTAATTTGAAGAAATATTTGATATGATAATTTGTTTCGCTGTTTATACAATTGGCAACAGTTTAAATTAATGACATTTTCTAAAATTTGTAAAAAACATCTCTCGAAATGCTGAAAATGTGAATTAAAAATAGAAATGAAACCTCAAAAAATGCGTCAAATAAGAAAAATAAATCCAATCTGCGCATTGGGAACTTATAACGTATAAAATGATCTAAAAATGATTAAATTCTCATGCATAGTTTTTGCTCCAATAAAACCTTTTTAATGGAACGATTTTGTCCAACTTTAGCATTAAATATCTCTTAAAATAATTCTTCGATTTGAAAACTGTCTGCATCAGCGTGTTTATCAAACATTTCTGTATAATATTACCGACTTTCATATTTTTGTATGCAACAGTTTTCTTAATATTAACGATGAAAGGCCATGCTTAAGCATTCAAATTGGATGCGGATCAACCCAGAATATCTACGCAGATGTTCATTGGTCCATTTCCAAATCAAAACTTTTTTTTATATATAGAAGGAAATTTTATTAAAGAAAAGGGAGGCGTCTGCACAGATCATCACCTCATCGAGTTGACGACTGAAATTTTAGGACTAGTTAAAAATCGATTAGCGTATTAAAATGTAACTGGTCTGCCAAGTCATATCTTTGTGGAAACCACCTACAGACCCGATTTTACCGGTTAATTGGTGGATTTTCCATTGTGTTTTCCTGCACCCATTCCTCCATGTTTCCATACTTTTGGATGCAGTAAAATACAATATTAAACCTATCAGTCACCCACTAAAATTAGGTCTTCAGGTTGTTTCTACCAAGATATGACTTAACAGACTAGTTGCATTTTAATGTACTAATCTAGTTTTAACTAATCCTAATATTTCAGTTGTAAACTAGATGAAGTGATGGTGTGTGCAGACGCCTCCCGGTCTATTATAAATGTCGGAATTCTAATCTCAATAGCACTCTGGTCAATCTGGCAAATATCCCTACTATTTATGGAACACTATTCCTTTAAGTGCGTTTTAGTGATCTTAAAGAACTTTATACATATGCATCATACATATTATACATATGCATATAATACGTAATACATTTGCATCATACATATTATAGCTATGTGTATAATAAATAATACATATGCATCATTATGACGTCAGAACAAACAAAATGCGAGCCATCTATTTATATTTTTCCGCATATCATCTGAATAGTTAAATGATATAACGTACGAATATTTCCAAAGTGCCAGTAGTTTCGTCACTGCACAAAACCTCTGCTATTGTTAATATATTGTACTGTTATTATACTTACTGTGACTATGTTGTTAATCTTTACTGTGCTGAAACTTCTGTATCTCTCTATTTCTCTCTATTCTAAAAAAAAGTAACTACCGCTGTCACCGCCGCCGCCGCCGCCGCCGCCGCCGCCGGTTTTGATTTTTTTGTGACCGAAGGCCTTTCTTCGTTAATATTAACAAAAATAATGCATACAAAAATATGAAAATCGGTGGTTTTATACAGAAATGTTTGATAAACACGCTGATGCAGACAGTTTTCAAATCGAAGAATTATTTTAAGAGATATTTAATGCTAAAGTTGGACAAAATCGTTCCACTAAAAAAGTTTTATAGCAGCAAAAACTATACATGGCAGTGTAATCATTTTTAGATCATTTTATGCGTTAGAATTTGCCGGAGTGCAGATTGCATTAATTTTTTTATTTTGACTCATTTTTTCAGGTTTTATTTCTATTTTAAATTCAAATTTTCAGCATTTCTAGAGATATTTTTTACAGATTTCAGAAAATTGTACTAATTTAAACTGTTGCCAACTGTATAAAAAGCGCAAGCAATAATGTTTGCTTCAAATTAAAAATTTATTTACACGTGACTATTATAAACAGGAAAAAAACTTTCAAATTAGAATTAAATAATTACGTATAAAAAGCAGGAACTTATTAAAAATTACGTCATAAAAAGTATACAAGTGAATTTTAAAAGAGAAAGGATATTGTAAAATAATAAATTCATTAACATGCGTTAGAAGTCTTAGGAGAAATTACGTCATATTTACGTCACATTATAGTTATTACATAAAATTAGCACAATATAATATTGCAAAAAAGTTTAAATTTAGAAATTGCGCTAGACATTTATTTGATATTTTGAGAATTAATTTAAAACGTCTCATTTAAAAGAACTTTCTTTTCGCTTTGTTAAAAAATACCAGGAGACAAAGACTCTCTTTACTTAATTCCTTTTATATTAGCTTATTTTGAAATGTTGTTACACGTGTATACGTCATCAAGTTATTTTTATTTCGACGTTTTATTTGTGTTTTTATTATTAATGTTGTACGAATTTATTTGTTCTTTCGTTATTTAAAATAAAAATTATATCAATTTGTATAATTTGGCGAGTGGTTTGGCGATTTATGTAATTTGGCGAAATTGATCGACAGGATAATCAAGTAGTATCGCAGCGGATTTAGCGTTAAAATTCCCCAATCAAAGAGAAATGAGTAGAAATTCGTTTATAGGGAGATCGCCACTGTTTTTTAAATTATAATTCAATCTTTCGAAATCTTTTTAAAGCCGATCAAATTAGCGTGCATTTAGAGTCTGCGGTGTCTGGACGGGGGTTGGCGAGCGTAGCTCGTAGGGGGCCGAGCCCCCTAGTTATATAAATAGAATTTACAGAAACTATTAAAGCACCGAAACTGATAATTCTCCTTATGATTATTATAATTTTATAATATGTAACCTGTTAATCGATATGTACCGTTAGAAGGAATCTTCTATAATCCGGTTCCTCGCATTTTAGTTTTCAGGTTTCGAATAAAATTAGCTAAAAATTTAAAACCATGGCAAATTGACTAGTTCTTCAACACGATTAGATGAGAAGAATGGTAGATTTTCAAATGGATCATAGCAGTGAGCCCGTAGACCTTCTATTCTTCCGTAATCGAGCCTATTGAAAAGGTTAGCATGAAACAAAAAGATATTAGCATCAATATGGTTTAATGTAAATGCAGATATTATCAAAGGATTTAATAAGAATCATTTCACTTGTACCGAATCGTATCAGTTAAAATACAATAATTGGCAGTGAGCCCAATTAGAAAAGATTATTTAATAGGATTAAAAATTTCCGCATTAGAGAACGAATCGTAACTGATAAGGAAACATGCATAAGTGAGTTAAGATATATTTGTCATGAAAGAATGGAATACATAACAACACAAAATATATGATGTGCTTCCATGATCGTAAAGAGTTCTTGATTTCTCTATCAAAAGCTTCCGACTTGGCGAAAGAATGGGCAAGTAAATTAAATTATGAATAACAGTAACATGATGCAACGTTTAACATGCAATTAATAGAGTATACACTGCTTGCTAGAGGCGGCTTGTACTTTAATATAAAAAGAAATAAAGTATGAATTTGTAAAGCTCAATAATATAAATTTAGGTATTTTTATGCTAGCCGGGCGCGAGTGGCAAATCGCCAAATACTGTTCCCAACTCTATTGTTCATGTTGCATTCATTTAATTTAAAAATATAAACTTTTGAGTCATCTCATTTAAAATAGATGCATTTCCCTCATTTTATTTAATAGAATATTTAACATGGAAATAAATAAATAAATAACAAATAATAACATAAACCAAAATATTTTATTTGAAAATCAAAGCATTGTTTCTAATTTACACATGTGAAAAATGAAAACTACTATTGGCGAAAAAACAAAATGCTAATGAGGAGATTTGCTCCCGGCTAACATAAAAGTACTGAAATTTAGTTTTTTTAATATTATTATAGCTTAGAAAAAAACTAGAAAAAACTACAAAAAGTAGTGATATCCCAACAAAAAGTTTTCGGTAAAAAAAAAAAAAAAAAAAAAGCGCCAAGTTCTCCTTAATGTTTCGGCCAGAAAAAGTAGTGATATCTGAAGTTCGCACAAGGGCACAAGTTAAAAGCCAAACATCCCAAATCTTTCATTGAAAATGGCTTCCTGCGACTTGGCCGTTAATGCCTTCGAGAGGGTTTTTCAAATTTTAAAGTATGTACAAATAAGCTACATGACAACTACATTTTTTGATTATTTTAGGCATTTTGTGGCACAAAGTAGAGAAATTAAATACACATTTAAAAAAAAGCATTTAAACCACTTCAGTCTATTTAAACGCTTAGAAGTTAAATATAACAAAATACTTGTATTCAGAAGGTAATATCCCTAATTGCTAAAACATAATTAGTATCAGCATTTAACAGTTTATACATCGAATACCTCTTAATGTATTCAAACAAACTACAATAAATGTTCAAACGAAAAAAATCTCTTTCGTCAATACACAAGATTTCAATATTATACAATAAAATATAATGTAACATATTGTGAGATTTGAAGTAAGTAAATTTTGTTTTATTTCTTGGGTTTTACGTTAATGACTTTAGCTTTAGACCGTACAAAATGGCAATTAAACCACAAGTGGACTAAATGATCTGTAATCAAAACTAATGTTTGTTGAAATTGAATGGTATTCATCAGAAATCTTTTACTTATAATGTTTTTATCTGAATTTGCCTCTTAGCATACTAATATTAATTTTAATATTTAAATAATTCATAAATGCGAAATTTCCGATCATTAATTTTGAAATGCTGTAGAAGGCATTAACGGCCAAGTCGCAGGAAGCCATTTTCAATGAAAGATTTGGGATGTTTGGCTTTTAACTTGTGCCCTTGTGCGAACTTCAGATATCACTACTTTTTCTGGCCGAAACATTAAGGAGAACTTGGCGCTTTTTTTTTTTTTTTTTTTACCGAAAACTTTTTGTTGGGATTAAATTTTAGAGGTAACAAAACCGTACCAATTGGCAGCTATATGATTCTATTAGTGTCATTAAAATTGCAGGTGTAGCTCCTTCTTTCTGCTCAAAGTATTGAATTGTTTTTTTTTTTTTTTCAATCGAACTTATACCTTTGGAATGGATCATTTTCTTCTAATGGACTGATGGCTTCCATTATTATGAAACAGCCATATTAAATGAAGTGTTAGTTGAAGATGAAAGAGCAGTCGTAAAAGTTAGAACTCCGATTTTCTGGTTAGAATAGGGAAAAAATGGCCGTAATTAAAAAAAAAATAATTATGGCCATTTTTCCCTCCCCATTCTGACCAGAAAATCAGAGTTCTAACTTTTTACGACTGCTCTTTCATTTTCACCTAACACTTCATTTAAGATGGCTGTTTCATAATATTGGAAGCCATCTGTCCAGCAGAAGAAACTAACTCGGTTAAAGCGGAAACTCGGCTAAGCGGGACTCTGATAATCGAAACTTTACTGTACATGAAAAAAAAAAAAAAAAAAAAAAATAGTCGACAATAATTTTGAAATAGCGTTCCGTTCCGTGGATTTTTTCATTTCGAGCCCTGCCCGCATGGCGTTGCCTGGGTTCGTGATACTATTCTTAAATGAACCTTAAATTTGTATGATTGAACTTGATTTTGTCTGGAATATGTGCCGGCTGACTGTGGAAAATCGAAAAAAAAATTGATATAAAACGGTAACAGGACTCGAAATAACGAGAAAGAGGGGGGGGGGGGGGCATGTTTCCGACGACTGCGTAATTCTCGTGCTAAAATATTGATATTTAGCTGTAAAAATCACAGTTTAACGCGTAACTTATTTTATTTTTCATATCGAAATATCCAGTGATTTTTTTTTTTTTAAACTAATTATTTCACCCTTAAATCTGACTGTACCTGAATCAAATCGATATTCGATCATTAGCTAAAAGGTTAGTATATAATTAAAATTTCAGAGCTATTATATAAAATGAATATACTTCAGTATACTTTTTTAATCAAAATATGCGTACTGTTAATTCTGTGGTAAAATGTGCGGAAAAACGAATAGTGACTTCTGGGAACAAATTTTTTTCAAAGGGTTAAATTTCGTATTTTTTAAAAATAATCCTTTGCATTGTTGTAAAGATAATTGAAAGTACATGATGTTTTATATTTTACTTTTTGCGTATTTTGATTTTCGATGTTAATGGGTAATTTTGAAATATACCGGAAAAAGAGAGAAAGGGGCTGAGTTTTATACACACCACACATTAAGCTGAAATTTAAATCAGGCAAGAACACACTTTAAACTACAGAAATTACACTTCCTGAAATTATCATCCATAGGTGGCTATGTATTCAGTTCTTTGCATAACCTTGTATATGATTTTTTTTTTTTTTTTTTTTTTTTTTTTTTTTTTTTGCATTCTTCAAAAATCCCTCTCTAAATGTAGTTGAGCTTGAAAACACATAAATTAAAAAACACTTTTAAGCAATTCACACTCATTCTCAGTAATGCTTATGAATTCTTTTGTTTAGCCCTGCATATGGACTATAGAGTTTATACACACCATGTAATTTATAAATATTTAGTTAAACTTAAACCCATATAGCATAACAGAAAATGCCCATTTAGCAATCATCCCTTACAACAATCATCCCTGTACTTCGGATACAATACTGTGTTCGAAATCTTTTATGTGCCTCTGTAAATGGACGATAAATGCGATGCACATCATATTCTAGTGCAAGTATCTTGTAGTAAACCTCAGTATAGTAGATAAATTTCATTATGTTTGGAATAGTGAAACATAATTAAAATACGCTGCGAACAGTTTTTCCCCGTAGACCATTACAGTAGCGCCAACTTTTGAAAATTATTGGGTGGGCTCAAAATGATTGAGTAAAATAACGCATACAAATTTTCCACCTTAGTGTGTGTGTGTGTGTTGAGAGAGAGAGAGAGGACTAAAGAGTATAGCTCGAAATCAAACATAAAATTATTATAATTTAATTATATTCTCATAAGTTCTTCTTTATAAATACATTAATATTTATTATAAATAGCATGAAAATTACAAACTATTGAAGCAGCAAAAACTAAATATCAAGAAAAGCTACATTTCAGTCATCTAAATGCTTTACCAATTCAAGACATTAAAACAGAAATCAAAATAGGCAGGAATCCGTTTTTGGGAGAAATTTAATTATATATCCGCTAAAGCGGTTTTCAGTGCTCCTATAAGTCTCATGGATGTCTTTACTATTTTTCAAACAAGATTATTTCGAGATCGTCAACAAAACCAAATTTTATTTCAGTGATTAAATAAATAAATAACGAAATAGATCAATAAGAATTGGGTAGGCGGAAAGATTAAGCTATTGGGTAGGCTCGTGCCCCACGGGACCATATAAGTTGGCGCCACTGGACCATTATGTAACTGAACTCTTTTCTGTGACCCTCTAAATGAATGATAAATGCCGAGGGGTCTCTCAATGGGGTGTAATCTCGTACAACCGTTCCTGTAATCAGTGAAATCATACTGTAATCAAGTCTTAATCATGCGTAATCATGTCATCACATGTAATCCATGTAATCGGTGGTAATCAATGAAATCTTAACGTAATCACATGTAATCAGTATAATCATAGTATAATCATGTATAATCAAGTGTAATCTCGAATTAAAAATCTCGAGAAAAATCTATTTTGTCGCCATTCTGTCTTCTTCCTCTCGCTGTCTTCAGTTTAGACGGAAGTTGGGGAAGGCGGGAAGCGGCGGGAAGGCAAAAGCAGAAATGAGAAATGCCCTCGGAAATGGCAGAAAGGCGAGCTCACAGATGAGGAAAGAGATAAGCTAGATAAGAAAGTAGTCTGTGGGGGCGGGGGGGGAGGGGCTTTCTCAAGAATTTGTTTGATTTTATTCAAAGAACGTTTAGTGGTCGGCATGGGGCCATCGTAATGGAGGGAAACTTTCAAACTGATCAGCCCGGCAGCATTAGGACATATTTTTAACGGGGAGCTGGGGCAACAACAAAGAAAAAAAATCCGCGGGCTGTCGAACCCGATTTAAAAATTTAAACGAAACCGATAAAATATGAATAATTTTCAATGGATATGACCAGTGTTGAGGCAGAATCTGATTACAGAGTAATGAAATTATTGATTAAATTAAAATACATTATAATCACCTCATAATGCAATTGATTAACACGCAGAGCACTGAAAAGTAATTTCAATTTAAGCTTTTGAATTGTATAACCCGATAATTATCTAAAGGATTACAAATCAATTCTTATTTAACATTTTAAGATTTAATTAGATTAATTTTAATCGATTACGTGCGGATTTCGATTACTCTTTTAATTATATAATCTAATTAACCTGCAATGGATTAAAAGATGATTTAAATTACGTTTTTAATTGTATAATCCAGTTAACCCGTAATGGATTGTAGGTCAATTCCAATTATATGTATTTTAAATATAACTTAGATTACATTCTAATATATTACAAGTTAATGTCGACTAAGTGTATTTAAAATACGCGGGAGATGAGAGGGACCGCAAGCAAATTTTTTAAATCTGATATATATTATTTATAACATATAAAAATATTAAAGATAGGAGGGAGTGATAATTGTCACCCGGGGGGGGGGGGGGGCAATTTTCTAACTTTTTCTGGGTAGTAGTTTAGGTAATAGTTTTTCTAGTTTAGGGCAGAGGGGGCGGCACGCCATTTTTTTTTCGCATTCTGACCAGAAAATCAGATTTCAAACTTTTTACGGCTGTTCTTTCATCTTCACCTAACACTTCATTTATAATGGCTGTTTCATAATAATGAAAGCCATCAGTCCATCAGAAGAAAATAACTTGGTTAAAGCGGAAACTCGGTTAAGCGGGACTCGGATAATCGGAACTCTACTGTATAAGCAATTACTGTAAATAGCCGGTAATACATGCGAATTCTTTTATGTGAACGAACTATAATTGCAACAAACGTCACATTCAATTTACGTAGTTCAGTATTACATATTTTATGATTACATGTTTTAAATTTTAAAATAAGTCGGCCATTAGAAAATTAGTAAAATTCTCTTTGTAAATATACTTTGAGGAAGAAAGAAGGGGGGGGGGGGGGGGCACCAAAATTCATGTTTGCCCCGGGCGCAAAAAAGGCTAGTTTCGGCCCTGGGTCGAAACTAAGGTGTGGCAGATGGGGCATGTGCCCCGGGCGCCAGAACGAAGGGGCGCCAAATGAAGGCTTATACCTTTGGAATCAGTGTTGGGTACGCTCACAAAAAAACGAACTAATTCAAACTCAAACTCAATTTCTTAAAAATGAGTCAAGTTCACGTTCAAATTCAAAAATTTTCAAACGAACTCGTTCAACTCAAACTCATCTATGAAAGTGAGCGAAGTTCACTAAAAACTCGTTTTTAAAAAATTTATATATTAGATCTTTATCGTCCAAATTTACAAAATTTTGTGAACTAATCTTTTGGTTATTCGATATAAGGGTCTTCATGGGCCCGGCGCAATTTTCCTTCCCGACACACGGTCCGAGCTTGTACTTTTTTTCTAGAGTTTCGAGCCGAGATAGGGCGGGGCTGGATTTATTTTCCGGCCCAACTCGGGGCTGGACTGCATTCTTCTTGAGGTCTGAACAGGGATAAATTTTCAGCTCCCAGTTCCAACTCATCTCACATGAAGATCATTGAACCGCCACGGCTCAGGCCTATTCAGTAAAAATATCAGTAAAATTTGTCCCAGCCCATTTTTTTTTTTAAATTGTTGATTTCTTTTCACAATTGCATTACAACATAATTTACTTTCCTTTAATTTCGGGTTCGGTTCGGGTTGCTGGTCGCCAAAAATTATTTTATTGCGTTCAGGCCGGGTTGCGGGATGGCTTCAAACGGAATTTTCGGGTTCGAGTATAGCAGCACTCGACCTGCGCAGGGCTCTATTTCCGATGATCTGAAAAAAAAGTAAATTTTACTCGTCATAAGTGGCGCAAAAAAATTTAACATCAAGAAAACCAAGAATGAGATATTTGCGCCTTGAACACCCCGTGGAAGACAAATTTTAATTATATTGTTTTTCTTTTTACGTTTAACTGTTTAAAATGTATCTTAAACAGGCACTTCAGGAGGGCAAGTACAGTTCTGAGCGGCAACCCGACCCGAACCCGAAAATTTCATTTGCAGTCGCTGCACATCCGCACCTGATCGAGCACGAAATACTTCAACTTGCAACCTGAACCGCACCCGAAATGAAAAGGAAGTAAATCTTGCTTTTCATTAAAAATAATCTGTAATTGCACGTTTAATAATAATTTTATCTTTTATATAAACAGATGCACATATCTATATTCTTTAATACTCAAAAATCTATGAATAAGCAAACACATCAGGATCGTTGAATAGAGTCCTGCATCGGATCGGGTTGTACTTTTTTTTTTAGTTTTTTTTTTTTTTTTTTTTTTTTTTTTTTTTTTTTTTTTCGGGACGGGGTTACTCTAATTTTCTTTCTGTGGGTTGGGTTCCCTCTAGAATAATTCTTATAGGAGAGATTTAAGTTTTTTGCTAATCGGGTTGTTGTGATTTCCTCTAAAAGTTTAGAAGAATTATTTTCCAGTTGAAAATACAGATGTGTTTCAGTATGAATGGGTATATATTCAATTACTGCTTGAGAAATAAAATGTATATAAGAAATGCAATCATAGATTTTTCTCTCGTAACATGGAAAGTATTATAATTCGTTTTTTACACACACAAAACACATATATAGTGTTTGTGATAGTTTATGCACACGTTTATATATTGTATGTGTATAGATTGTAAGATGTCTAGTATTCAGCGGTAAAAGCGTACAATACTCTCGTACAATATATAAATTGTGCTAAAAGTTGAAAAGTGTTTGCTAAATAGAGATGTACGCTTTTCGTATGGCCGAAATTTCCAGGCCCGGGCACGGCCCATACAAAAATCAGTGAAAACAGGCCCGACCTGTGGAAAAATCAATTAAATCATGCCCGATCCAGTCTGACTCAATTTCTACAAATAATTCAGACTTTTTTAAACATAGTATTAAGATTCTTTTAAAGAATGGTACTGCATACATATTAATGGGATAATTTTACAGTATATTTTAAAATTACTATGTGTTTGCAAGACATAAAATACACAATAGCAACATTAGCATTCTTAGGGTCTTAGACGTTTCAACATTCAAACAAGGATTCATTAAAAAATTAATGTAGTTTAGAAAATAAAAGGAGGGTTAAAAACATAACATTTGAACCTGTATAGTAAAAGAAGATTTGTGAAACTATTTCTCTGCGATTTATTAAGGCTTTTCTGAAATCCAAAGGAGCTACTTTCTGGTACATTTCTGAATTCATTTCTTTTCAGAAACGCATAAGATTGGCAGGTGTTCTTATTCAGAATCTATGTAATCGAATAACGTTATCCATTTTTTGATAAAGGCAATATACTTTGAGAAAATATACTCTCAAAGTTAAATGTTTTAACCGAATTTCTGGAAACGATAGCACGGGAAAGGAGAAAAATAAGCAGTCCCGTGACAAGAATATCTTATATCTCGATAAGTAATTTATTTATCAAAAATGTAAAACACTTTTCGATTCCAAATCCCTTCAATAGGCAGGCCTGTCAATTTTATGTCTTTACAGTTAAAAATGAGCCATAAAATGTGTCAGAAAATTTCTCATTGCTGAGCAGTGAATTTGAGAACCACCTTAAGGTATATTTCCAAAGATTCCGTTAACAGAAGTTCATTATCGCTATTAATAACATATTGCCTTCCCTACACATCCTCAGAACAATAAAGTCTAGTTCTAGCCCTGCACGACTATGCAGAAAAAAAATGCAAACTTGATTTTGGCCCGGCACGAGTCTGCTGAAAAAATTAAGCTCGGGCCCTGACACCATGTAACAGTCCGATGCTGATCTCTACGCTGGACATGTTACATTTCTGTATTCATGTTGTCAAACCAGCATCGGCTCGTGACGCACATTTATACTTATCCTCGCGAAAATCACATTAATTGAAACTGCTTCATATGTTATCGGCTTCCATTAAAAAAAATTATAGCGGGCCGGTAGACCCGCTTAATTATTTTTATCGGCCCAGCCCTGTCCGGTAGGTCCGTTCAATTTTTTCGCCGGACCGGCCCGTCTATTTTGTTTCTCGGACCCGGCTGGATACGGGCCTCAGGCCAAGCCCGGGCACGTGCAGACCTCTAGCAGAGCCTTCTTATCATTATACAGGTCACAAACAGTGTTGCTAAATCTGACAGATTTTTTATTCAGAAATTTTGAGTTCAAACCGTAAAATTTTTAATACTAATTTTCGTTCATTTTATTCACGAAATGTTTATACTTATAATAATCAAAAATAACTATTCAAACTTTCTGGGAAGAAATTAGAATTTCTTAATAGTTTCTATAAATGGCGCATAAATGCATCAGCAGCCTGTATAGATATTTATTTTTACGTCGATATGTTTAAAATTTTGCCTTGTGGGAGTTCTGTCAAATATAAAATTATTATTACAGTGTCTTTTTCATGTTTATATTCTTCGCTAAAAAAAAAAAAAAAAGGCTACATAGTCTAAGTACATTCGCATCCGTTTCAAAATAATGGTTCTTCCATATTCCTTTCAATATATCCTATTGTAAACTATATTGATTTTTTAATGAATTTCTATTTGTATGTAAATATCTGAATTATTATTAATATCAATATTCCATTTACACGGCTTGGAGACTTAAACATCTGAAAAATTATATGCAGGAAAACCTTCTAAGATTGAATCACATACAAAAGAAAAAAATCGTTACAGTTAAGTTCCTTTTTTAGCAGGTCCGTCGTCTCTTGCAAATGTATTATGTTTTTTTTTTTTTTTTTTTAAACGGATTATTACATCCATTATTACATTTTGCGTTGATCAAGAAATTTTTCCTTTTAATTTCAGTTCATTTTTTTTTTTTAATATACAATTTAATTCGTAATTTAAGTTATACTAAGAAAATTTTAGGACTGCGAAACTGGCTTCAGAAAAAGACCCATTCTTACAAATCCATTGATCAATAGATACACAAGATCCCCCCCCCCCCCTCCAATAAAATTTACTTGATCAAAGGCTAATTTAGGTTATAGACAGGGGTGCGGAGTCAGAGGGGGTAAATGAGCCACTTCGACTCCGACTCCGGGAATTTTAACAGATACGACTCCGACTCCGACTCTTTCGCTCAAAAATGGGCCGACTCGGACTCCACGACTCCGACTCTGCAGCCCTGGTTATAGATCATTGTGTATTATGAGAAACAATAAGCATTTAAATGGGGTCATTAATATCGAATCTAACGAAGGGTAACAATATTACTTAACAGTACAAAAGGAGTATATTCTTTATAGTTTTATGGAAATAACTATCCATCCCGACTTACAGAAAGCCAATTTGATATGTTTAAAGTAAAGAGTAAAAAAAAAAAAATCTAATTTTTTTTATGTTGAACCAAATTTCCTAAATTGAAAAAAAATAATTTTTAAAAGCAGATTGGCAAGGGTAATGATTTCCTATTTTATACAAAATATGTATGAGCTACCGTATTTTATGGATTAAACGCCGCACCCGTCGTAAGCGCCGTACTCCTCAAAATGGGTAAGCATTAAATTTTCGTAATCGCCGCACCCGTCATAAACGCCGCACCTGTGGGAACGCTACTTTTCTCGACAGTATGTCTCATTGACTTAATTTTAATCAAAGTGTTCTGCACAGTGTAAGGTGCCTCATTTTTAATAACTTAAGATTCTAAAATTTTATTTAAATATTTAAATCAGGTTTTAAGTATTTTTATGTAATTTTTAAATTAAGGAGACGTCAATTGGAATTAAATTCATCCAGAGCGCAGGACACGGTTCTCTCCACGGCGCTCCACATTTTTATAATTGGTCGACGCAACTTAGCACTCTTTTTATGACGCTTTTTACGTCTTATTCATTTTAGTCCTTTTTTAGTTTCTGTTCGAAGACCTCAAATTCTGAGTAGAAGAGTTGTAAAATTTCTTTGTACACCTGTATGATTTGATATCATCATTGGAAATTCACAATTTTCATTATCGGCAAAGTCAGAAAGTTTCGCGTTGTTGAACAGGGGACTTAAGAATAGTCTTAAGGAATTTTTACTTTATCCCAATTTTACGCGCACGAGAAAAAAAAAAATCGTAAACGCCGCACTTGACAAAATAATTAACTTTCAAACTCGTAAACGCCGCCATAAAATACGGTACTGGTACCTTCAGTTAAATTGTGCTATTAGTAACTTAGATTCCTCAAATTCCATGTTTTACTACGAGCATCTAAGTGTTTCTAATAATAACAGAGTATATCAACCTTTTACAATTTATAAAGATTTTTTAAAAAATAAATTTTAATGCGTGTTTAGTTTTATTTCTGTTATTTAATTTTTTAAAAATGTATATTTAAACTAAAATTTTGATGTTCGGCCTGAAATTTGACAGAATATTCATTTCCAAATCACTATTCGTTACATCCTATTAAGGACCTAATAAAATTGGGTTAAAAATGATACTCAGATTGTTCCGAAATAACAATATCTTTTTAAAAAAATCCTATAAATATTATAATTTAATCATATTCATTACATATTAAGTATGTAAAACGATATAAAAAAAAGTGCTTCATATATGATATTTTTAAATATTAATCAAACTTCAAAAGGAAATAATTTGGAAATTATATTCTAAAATTATATATTATATATTATTTCATATTCATATTCTCATTCATATTATTTGATTAAAGATAAGAATGGGAATAGAAATAGAAAGTTTTTACAATTGTTCTGTGATAAAACATAGTAATAATTATGTAGTCTGTGGAGCTATCGACAGCATGTGTTGACAATATCCCACAGACATTACATTGCTAAGTAAAAAAAAAAAATTAACCGAATTAATAAAAATTCCCTTTTTTATCAAAAGACTTGTTTACAGAAGAACATGAGAAATTTTTTCCCACACGCAAATTCATGGAACTGACCGCTAGCCATTTAGCCTAGGGCCTCCTAGATAATAGCCTTGTTTGGCCGCCTATGGTGAATATGAAAACGGTCACTGATAAGAAAGTACAAAAGCAAGCCCTACTTTATACAAAACCTACAAAACATTTTACGAGACGGTGACTAATGTAAGTGAAAGTCATCCCCCCATTTGCAACTTTTCTTTCGTTTATAAAAGGCATTCAAAGAATACGCAGATTTTCGCTAAAGTAAGGAAAAGATTGTAACAAAAATAAGAATTACAATGTGCAGAATTTTTCTTTTCAATTTATTGAATCAGTGTTTTTAATAGATTTTTTTTTTTTACATTTTATCTAATTTTTTTTTTTTTTTTTATTATTATTGCTTAATTGTTCTATTTTGTTAAATTTCTCAAGGATATTTGAAACAGACAGCAATAAATTATAGAAAACAGTGTTAGATCTAACTTTTGTTGTAGCCAAAAATTTTAAGAACTTTATATATTAAAAAAAATCATTCTTTTTCTATAGAAGATGTAAGTGAAAAAAATAATACAGTATAGCTTAAATTTATAATAAAAATGCTCCTGCTAATAAGTGTGCATGCATTATATACAGTAATAAAACTTCACAATCCCTATCTTTAAACATATATACGCACACACACATATATATACACATATTTAATATATATAATATATACACACACATATATATATATATACAGAGAGAGAGAGAGAGAGAAAGAAATGAAAACAATAAATTAAAAAAAATAACTTTCTATGCTTTCCAACGCGAAACTTTTTGATACATATATCCATGGACGCATTTTTAAACATAAAAATACGAAATTTGCAGGCATGATTTTAGACGTGATTTGAAATTCAATAGCATTTTTAAATTTTCGATAAATATATTACATTTTGGGTTATAATGAACTACCCACCAGACGGAAAGGGAGGGGGCGATATACGTAATTAATTTAGCTGGGAGCTATGACAAATTGATGGATATAAATAGGAAGTGGGGTTCAGTGTGAAACTAGCCTTTTTTGCACCCGGGGCAAACATAGATTTTAGCCTCCTCCCCCCGCCTCCGCAAAGTAAAAATTACAAAGAGAATTTTAATAAGTTTCTAATAGCCAACTTGTTTTAAAATTTAAAATATGTAAAAAAAAAAAAAAAGTACGTTATGCTGAGTTACGTAATCAACTTTGTCAAATATTGATACATTAAAACCTTGAAAACGAAATCCAAAGGAACCGAAAAAAATTCCGCTTTATACAGTTTTCGATCTTAGCAGGTATAATTGTTGGTATTTTTTTCTCTTGGGAACATGTATTTTTTTCATTTAAAACACGGTTCCGTTATAGACAGATTTCATTTTCACAGATTTTACTGTAGTTGTAGTTAGTACAAATGAGGCATTTAAAGTCACAGTGATATGAATTACATTGTCTTAAAAGACTACATTAGTCACGCGAAGAAACCAAACACGCAAGCTAATGTTAAATCTATGGGAGTGTTCTTTTCAAATGTCTCTCTTCCTTTTTAATATGTTTAAATGATTTTTTTTTTTTGTTTGGCATAGCTGAAATTGATCCCTAATCGGATTCGTGTTTACGTTTTCGATTTTGGTCACAGTTTTTTTTTTTTTTTTTTTTTTTTAATATAAAGTTACTTTTACTTTCGGAACCAGTTAACTTTTGGAACCAGTTCCGAAAGTGAAAGTAGCCTCATAAAAAAAGAAAAAAAAAATTGCAACCAAAACCGAAAACATACAAACTAACAACGTTAAAGATCAACTTCGGATATCCTAAGAAAAAAAAATCATTTAAAAATATTAAAATGCAAGCCATAAATTTGAAAAGAACGCTCCCATAGATTTAACATTAGCAAGCGAGTTTCTTCGCGCGATTGGTGTAGGTTCTTAAGAACTCAAAAACCAAGCTTCATTTGGTACCCATCCCCCCTCTAGTTTCGGCCCTGGTGGGGATTCGGAAAATTCGTGATGTAGGAAATAAAGACTTTCATGGGCGATTGCTGGGAGCATTTCGGCACGGATTTCATTATTTTAAAAAAGAGAAGGGCGCATTTTGCCTATTTTAAAAAGGACAGAGCACTGCACCCTTCAAAAATGGCCTAGAGCAAACACTATCTATATTCTTCAATGTTGAAATATAGTAAAATCCCTGAACAGCAGACACTTTGGGATCGTTGAATAGCGTCTTGCATCGGATCGGGTTGTACCTTTTTTTTCGGGACGGGGCTACTCTAATTTCCTCACTCTAGAACTCACTCTAGAATAATTCTTATGACACATACGCATTCTACTACATTTCTTTCTATTTATCCCACTGTAAACTATATTGATTTTTTAATGGATCTCTATTTGTATGTAAATATCTTAATTATTATTAATACCATTAATCCATTTACACGGCTTGAAAACTTAAAAGTCTGAAAAATTCTATATCGAAAAGCCTAAGACGGAATCACGTAGGAGAGAGAAAAAATCTTTATAGTTAAGTTCATTTTTTACCAGGTCTGTCGTCTCTTGCAAATGTATTATTTATTTTCAAACGGATTATATATCCAATTTGAAGATCCAGATCCACCGATCAAGAATTTTTTCCGTTTAAAACAGGATATTGTCAGACACAGATTCTTATAACAGGTTTTACAGTACTGTATCTCCACCTCTAGAAATATATATGTATTACTATTCTTGAAGGAGAATGTTAATTGCAGAATAATGGTAATCTAAAAATATATGTATTTTTGGAAAAAATTGTTGACCCAAAGTAGGTTAAGTTTCTTAAACAGACTTTTGCACGAGTCAGACTGGGACGGGGTAATAATTTTCATACAAGCAGGGTCAGAAAATTTCTGTCGGTGTAGACTTCTAGGAAGAATAAAGCACAGGCCCAGAAATAAGTCCGGTTCGGCCCGGCCCGAACTTCCGGAGAAAGCAAGGCCCGGGCACGACTCAGAAAAACGGATCAGACTCGACCCATCCCGAGTCCGTTCAGGCCTCTAAATGACATATAAACGGGAAAAACGTGTTCTTAATGGCTGGAAAATTTAAAATATAAGTTACGAAAAAAAATGAGTTTGAGTTGTAAATTTCGTTCAAACTCACGGATTTTTTGAGCTTTCGTTCAGTTCACGTTCGTTTATCAAAAAGTGAGTCAAGTTCAACTCAAAGTTCACAGAAATTGAACTAAGTTCTTGAACTTTCGTTCAATGAACGCGCTCATACCCAACACTGTTTGGAATGGATCATTTTCTTCTGGTGGACTGATGGCTTCTATTATTACGAAACAGCCATTATAAATGAAGTGTTAGGTGAAGATGAAAGAGCAGTCGTAAAAAGTTAGAACTCTGATTTTCTGGTCAGAATGGAAAAAAAATTGGCCATATTTTTTTTATTTATTTATTTTTTTTTGCCAAAAAAAATTATGGCCCACTCGGATAATCGGGACTCTAACGGTATATTTTATTTTTAAAATGATCTTTATAATATTTTTGTTGGTGTTTAGAGGGGAGTCATGACCCCCGTGACCACCCCCACCCCCCCCTTGGATCCGCCATTGTAGATTACGCAGTTCAGTATTACATATTTTAAGATTACATGTTTTAAATTTTTAAATAAGTCGGCTGTTAGAAAATTAGTAAAATTCTCTTTGTAAATATACTTTGCGGAAAAGGGGGGGGGGGGGGGGCGCCAAAATCCATGCTTGCCCCGGGTGTAAAAAGGTTAGTTTCGGCCCTAGGCGAAGAGGGCGCCAAATGGAAATTTTGTTTGTCGTTTGATACAAAAATGTATATATATATGGAATTTTGATAAAATTGTCTTGCAGTTAAAAAATCCAAACACGTAAAAATAACCAAAAGTAAAATTTTAAAAATATGCAACGAAAATAGAAAAAAAATCATTTAAAATTATTAAAATGCAAGCGAGAATGTTTTTTAAAGAACGCTCCCATAGGTTTAACATTAGCTTGCGAGTTACTTTGTCTTTAATGTATATATATATATATATATATATATAATATACATACATTTTTGTATGAAATGAAAAATAAAATCTTCATTTGGCGCCCCCACCCCTTTCCTCGCCTTTCGTTCTGACGCTTGGGCACATGACCCCTCTGCATCCCCCTAGTTTCGGCCCTGTTTTTTACTGTAAGTTTTAGCAACATTGGTCCCACCAAATTCTCCGTTGACGAAGTTTTACACTTTATCTAGTTACAATAACATCTCTCAAAACGGAATTACTAGAGATCGGAAAAATACCGTTTTCTAAGATTATCCATCCTTTCGTAATCGGGATCATGAAATGTTTCTGTTTTTAATTTTCCACAGGCTTTACTGCTACAAAGAAGGAATCGCAAAGGTCTGGATAAATGTTCCATTTTAAATAGATTTTTATATTAGCGGGTATAAATTGTACAGTGTTAATTTCGTCAAACTTTAATTTTTTTCCATTTATGGCACGCTTCGTTACAGACATGTTCTAATGTCGTAGATTTAACTATAGTACATTTATGCTCTCAAGCGGTTATTATCAGTGACGGATCCAAGGGGAAGGAGACAGGGGTCATGACCTTCCCCCTCGTAAACAACAGAAAAATGCTAAAAGTTATTAAAAAATGAAATATATCTTAAATTCTTTCAATCCCCCTCCTCCGAAGTTTGTTCAACAATGCGAATCTCTCTGACTCTTTAAACCTCTACTCAAATCAAAATTAGGTAATGTCTGATACATCCGTGAAAATATTTCTAACCTCAAGAAATTTGAAAGTGCACTTATTCAGAAACTATGTGATCGAAACTGTTTTCCATTTTTCAATAAAAGCGAAGAATCTTACCAAAAATTCCATAAAATTTGGCATTTTAAACTAAATTTCCGGACGCGAATGCAAATTGCTCTCTCATGATGACATTTCTGATGACAAATCCAAAAAGTTAACATGTAAAAAAAATTAAAAAAAATTGCCGTTTTAGCACAAGTTACTACTTTTATTATTCATGATTTAGTGTACGGACCTATCGTTAGGAGGGACATTCCGACCCCACCCCCTTGGCTAAGCCACTGTCGGCAGAACGGTGATGGGCAAATCACCGTCCCGCTTGATACTATTTTCTTATTTTGGACAAATCTAAAAAGTTAACATGTAAAAAATAAAAAATAAAAGTGCCCAGCTAAACTGATGGCATTGAGCTCACAGGCTATTCACACTAATTGTATATCATACTCTTATTTTAAAGAATAATGCCCCTCAAAAAAATAAGTGAAGGGGAATTAGCCCCCGTTTCCCCCTTTATAATTAACCAGTGAACCTCCAAATCTAATCAGGGAAGCTCCTTATCATAATAAACCGGTATACCAAATTTGGAGAAAATCGAATAATCCTGCAAAAAAACCCATTTATCTAAATTAAGGGGGTGGACTAGCCCCCTATTTATCCTTAACCAATGAATCCCCAAAACGAATCAGGGAAGCTCCTTAACATAATAAACCGGTATACCAACTTCGGAGCAAATCGAATCATTCTGCATGAAAAACGCATTTATCTAATTTAAGAGGGGCGGGCTAACCTCCCTTTTCCCCTTTATCCTTAACCAATGAACCCCCAAAACTAATCAGGGAAGTTCTTTAACATAATAAACCGGTATACCAAATTCGGAGCAAATCGAATCATTCTGCATGAAAAACCCATTTATCTGAATTAAGGGGGTGGACTAACACCCCTTTTCCCCCTTTATCCTTAACCAATGAACCTCCAAAACTAATCAGGGAAGTTCCTTAACATAATAAACCGGTATACCAACTTCGGAGCAAATCGAATCATTCTGCATGAAAAACCCATTTATCGGAATTAAAGGGGTGGACTAACCCCCCTTTATCCTTAACCAATGAACCCTCAAAACTAATCAGGGAAGTTCCTTAACATAATAAACCGGTATACCAAATTTGGACCAAAGCGAATAATTCTGCATGAAAAACCCGTTTATATAAATTAAGGGGGGTCGACTAGCCCCCCTTCCCCCTTTATCCTTAACCAATGAACCCCCAAAACTAATCAGGGAAGTTCCTTAACATAATAAACCGGTATACCAACCTCGGAGCAAATCGAATCATTCTGCATGAAAAACCCATTTATCTAATTTAAGAGGGGCGGGCTAGCCTCACTTTTCCCCTTTATCCTTAACCAATGAACCCCCAAAACTAATCAGGGAAGTTCCTTAACATAATAAACCGGTATACCAAATTCGGAGTAAATCGAATCATTCTGCATGAAAGACCCATTTATCTGAATTAAGGGGGTGAACTAGCCCCCTTTTCCCCCTTTATTCTTAACCAATGAACCCCCAAAACTAATCAGGGAAGTTCCTTAACATAATAAACCGGTATACCAAATTCGGAGTAAATCGAATCATTCTGCATGAAAGACCCATTTATCTGAATTAAGGGGGTGAACTAGCCCCCCTTTTCCCCCTTTATTCTTAACCAATGAACCCCCAAAACTAATCAGGTAAGTTCCTTAACATAATAAACCGGTATACCAAATTCAGGGTAAATCGAATTATTCTGCATGAAAAACCCATTTATCTGAATTAAAAGGGGTGGACTAATCCCCCCCCCCCTTTTCCCCTTTATCCTTAACCAATGAACCCCCAAAACTAATCAGGGAAGTTCCTTAACATAATAAACCGGTATACCAAATTCGGAGCAAATCGAATCATTCTGCATGAAAAACCCATTTATCTGAATTAAGGGGGTGAACTAGCCCCCTTTTCCCCTTTTATTCTTAACCAATGAACCCCCAAAACTAATCAGGGAAGTTCCTTAACATAATAAACCGGTATACCAAATTCGGAGTAAATCGAATCATTCTGCATGAAAAACCCATTTATCTGAATTAAGGGGGTGAACTAGCTCCCCCTTTCCCCCTTTATTCTTAACCAATGAACCCCCAAAACTAATCAGGGAAGTTCCTTAACATAATAAACCGGTATACCAAATTCAGAGTAAATCGAATTATTCTGCATGAAAAACCCATTTATCTGAATTAAAAGGGGTGGACTACCCCCCCCCCCCTTTTCCCCCTTTATCCTTAACCAATGAACCCTCAAAACTAATCAGGGAAGTTCCTTAACATAATAAACCGGTATACCAACTTCGGAGCAAATCGAATCATTCTGCATGAAAAACGCATTTATCTAATTTAAGAGGGGCGGGCTAACCTCCCTTTTCCCCTTTATCCTTAACCAATGAACCCCCAAAACTAATCAGGGAAGTTCTTTAACATAATAAACCGGTATACCAAATTCGGAGCAAATCGAATCATTCTGCATGAAAAACCCATTTATCTGAATTAAGGGGGTGGACTAACACACCTTTTCCCCCTTTATCCTTAACCAATGAACATCCAAAACTAATCAGGGAAGTTCCTTAACATAATAAACCGGTATACCAACTTCGGAGCAAATCGAATCATTCTGCATGAAAAACCCATTTATCGGAATTAAAGGGGTGGACTAACCCCCCTTTATCCTTAACCAATGAACCCTCAAAACTAATCAGGGAAGTTCCTTAACATAATAAACCGGTATACCAAATTTGGAGCAAAGCGAATAATTCTGCATGAAAAACCCGTTTATATAAATTAAGGGGGGTCGACTAGCCCCCCTTCCCCCTTTATCCTTAACCAATGAACCCCCAAAACTAATCAGGGAAGTTCCTTAACATAATAAACCGGTATACCAACCTCGGAGCAAATCGAATCATTCTGCATGAAAAACCCATTTATCTAATTTAAGAGGGGCGGGCTAGCCTCCCTTTTCCCCTTTATCCTTAACCAATGAACCCCCAAAACTAATCAGGGAAGTTCCTTAACATAATAAACCGGTATACCAAATTCGGAGTAAATCGAATCATTCTGCATGAAAGACCCATTTATCTGAATTAAGGGGGTGAACTAGCCCCCTTTTCCCCCTTTATTCTTAACCAATGAACCCCCAAAACTAATCAGGGAAGTTCCTTAACATAATAAACCGGTATACCAAATTCGGAGTAAATCGAATCATTCTGCATGAAAGACCCATTTATCTGAATTAAGAGGGTGAACTAGCCCCCCTTTTCCCCCTTTATTCTTAACCAATGAACCCCCAAAACTAATCAGGTAAGTTCCTTAACATAATAAACCGGTATACCAAATTCAGGGTAAATCGAATTATTCTGCATGAAAAACCCATTTATCTGAATTAAAAGGGGTGGACTAATCCCCCCCCCCTTTTCCCCTTTATCCTTAACCAATGAACCCCCAAAACTAATCAGGGAAGTTCCTTAACATAATAAACCGGTATACCAAATTCGGAGCAAATCGAATCATTCTGCATGAAAAACCCATTTATCTGAATTAAGGGGGTGAACTAGCCCCCTTTTCCCCTTTTATTCTTAACCAATGAACCCCCAAAACTAATCAGGGAAGTTCCTTAACATAATAAACCGGTATACCAAATTCGGAGTAAATCGAATCATTCTGCATGAAAAACCCATTTATCTGAATTAAGGGGGTGAACTAGCTCCCCCTTTCCCCCTTTATTCTTAACCAATGAACCCCCAAAACTAATCAGGGAAGTTCCTTAACATAATAAACCGGTATACCAAATTCAGAGTAAATCGAATTATTCTGCATGAAAAACCCATTTATCTGAATTAAAAGGGGTGGACTACCCCCCCCCTTTTCCCCCTTTATCCTTAACCAATGAACCCTCAAAACTAATCAGGGAAGTTCCTTAACATAATAAACCGGTATACCAAATTCGGAGCAAATCGAATGATTCTGCATGAAAAACCCATTTATCTGAATTAAAGGTGTGGACTAACCCCCCTTTATCCTTAACCAATGAACCCTCAAAACTAATCAGGGAAGTTCCTTAACATAATAAACCGGTATACCAAATTTGGAGCAAATCGAATGATTCTGCATGAAAAACCCATTTATCTGAATTAAGAGGGGTGGACTAACCCCGTTTTTCCCCCTTTATCCTTAACCAATGAACCTCCAAAACTAATCAAGGGAAGTTCCTTAACATAATAAACCGGTATACCAAATTCGGAGCAAATCGAATGATTCTGCATGAAAAACCCATTTATCTGAATTAAGGGGATGGACTAACCCCGTTTTTCCCCCTTTATCCTTAATCAATGAGCTCCCAAAACTAATCAGGGAAGCGCCTTATCACAATGAACCTAGAAAAAAATTTTGATGCAAATCGGATGTTTCTATCAAGAGTTATCGCGTTACGTACATATATACATACGTACGTACGTACATACATACAGAACGGGCGGGCACATTAGCTCTCAGGCTTTGATAGACTGTGAGCTAAAAAGAAAAAAAAATTGCCGTTTCAGCAGAAGTTACTACTTTTGTTATTCATGATTTAGTGTACGGACCTATCGTTAGAGGGGACATTCCAACCCCACCCCCTTGGCTAAGCCACTGTCGGCAGAACGGTGATAGGCAAATCACCGTCCCGCTTGATACTATTTTCTTATTTTGGACAAATCTAAAAAGTTAACATGTAAAAAAAAAATTGCCGTTTTAGCACAAGTTGCTACTTTTATTATTCATGATTTAGTGTACGGGCCCATCGTTAGAGGGGGACTTTCCGACCCCACCCCCTTGGCTAAGCCACTGTCGGCAGAACGGTGATAGGCAAATCACCGTCCCGCTGGATACTATTTTCTTATTTTGGACAAATCTAAAAAGTTAACATGTAAAAAAAGAAAAAAAAATTGCCGTTTTAGCACAAGTTACTACTTTTATTATTCATGATTTAGTGTACGGACCTATCGTTAGGAGGGACATTCCGACCCCACCCCCTTGGCTAAGCCACTGTCGGCAGAACGGTGATGGGCAAATCACCGTCCCGCTTGATACTATTTTCTTATTTTGGACAAATCTAAAAAGTTAACATGTAAAAAATAAAAAATAAAAGTGCCCAGCTAAACTGATGGCATTGAGCTCACAGGCTATTCACACTAATTGTATATCATACTCTTATTTTAAAGAATAATGCCCCTCAAAAAAATAAGTGAAGGGGAATTAGACCCCGTTTCCCCCTTTATAATTAACCAGTGAACCTCCAAATCTAATCAGGGAAGCTCCTTATCATAATAAACCGGTATACCAAATTTGGAGAAAATCGAATAATCCTGCAAAAAAACCCATTTATCTAAATTAAGGGGGTGGACTAGCCCCCTATTTATCCTTAACCAATGAATCCCCAAAACGAATCAGGGAAGCTCCTTAACATAATAAACCGGTATACCAACTTCGGAGCAAATCGAATCATTCTGCATGAAAAACGCATTTATCTAATTTAAGAGGGGCGGGCTAACCTCCCTTTTCCCCTTTATCCTTAACCAATGAACCCCCAAAACTAATCAGGGAAGTTCTTTAACATAATAAACCGGTATACCAAATTCGGAGCAAATCGAATCATTCTGCATGAAAAACCCATTTATCTGAATTAAGGGGGTGGACTAACACCCCTTTTCCCCCTTTATCCTTAACCAATGAACCTCCAAAACTAATCAGGGAAGTTCCTTAACATAATAAACCGGTATACCAACTTCGGAGCAAATCGAATCATTCTGCATGAAAAACCCATTTATCGGAATTAAAGGGGTGGACTAACCCCCCTTTATCCTTAACCAATGAACCCTCAAAACTAATCAGGGAAGTTCCTTAACATAATAAACCGGTATACCAAATTTGGACCAAAGCGAATAATTCTGCATGAAAAACCCGTTTATATAAATTAAGGGGGGTCGACTAGCCCCCCTTCCCCCTTTATCCTTAACCAATGAACCCCCAAAACTAATCAGGGAAGTTCCTTAACATAATAAACCGGTATACCAACCTCGGAGCAAATCGAATCATTCTGCATGAAAAACCCATTTATCTAATTTAAGAGGGGCGGGCTAGCCTCCCTTTTCCCCTTTATCCTTAACCAATGAACCCCCAAAACTAATCAGGGAAGTTCCTTAACATAATAAACCGGTATACCAAATTCGGAGTAAATCGAATCATTCTGCATGAAAGACCCATTTATCTGAATTAAGGGGGTGAACTAGCCCCCTTTTCCCCCTTTATTCTTAACCAATGAACCCCCAAAACTAATCAGGGAAGTTCCTTAACATAATAAACCGGTATACCAAATTCGGAGTAAATCGAATCATTCTGCATGAAAGACCCATTTATCTGAATTAAGGGGGTGAACTAGCCCCCCTTTTCCCCCTTTATTCTTAACCAATGAACCCCCAAAACTAATCAGGTAAGTTCCTTAACATAATAAACCGGTATACCAAATTCAGGGTAAATCGAATTATTCTGCATGAAAAACCCATTTATCTGAATTAAAAGGGGTGGACTAATCCCCCCCCCTTTTCCCCTTTATCCTTAACCAATGAACCCCCAAAACTAATCAGGGAAGTTCCTTAACATAATAAACCGGTATACCAAATTCGGAGCAAATCGAATCATTCTGCATGAAAAACCCATTTATCTGAATTAAGGGGGTGAACTAGCCCCCTTTTCCCCTTTTATTCTTAACCAATGAACCCCCAAAACTAATCAGGGAAGTTCCTTAACATAATAAACCGGTATACCAAATTCGGAGTAAATCGAATCATTCTGCATGAAAAACCCATTTATCTGAATTAAGGGGGTGAACTAGCTCCCCCTTTCCCCCTTTATTCTTAACCAATGAACCCCCAAAACTAATCAGGGAAGTTCCTTAACATAATAAACCGGTATACCAAATTCAGAGTAAATCGAATTATTCTGCATGAAAAACCCATTTATCTGAATTAAAAGGGGTGGACTACCCCCCCCCCTTTTCCCCCTTTATCCTTAACCAATGAACCCTCAAAACTAATCAGGGAAGTTCCTTAACATAATAAACCGGTATACCAACTTCGGAGCAAATCGAATCATTCTGCATGAAAAACGCATTTATCTAATTTAAGAGGGGCGGGCTAACCTCCCTTTTCCCCTTTATCCTTAACCAATGAACCCCCAAAACTAATCAGGGAAGTTCTTTAACATAATAAACCGGTATACCAAATTCGGAGCAAATCGAATCATTCTGCATGAAAAACCCATTTATCTGAATTAAGGGGGTGGACTAACACCCCTTTTCCCCCTTTATCCTTAACCAATGAACCTCCAAAATTAATCAGGGAAGTTCCTTAACATAATAAACCGGTATACCAACTTCGGAGCAAATCGAATCATTCTGCATGAAAAACCCATTTATCGGAATTAAAGGGGTGGACTAACCCCCCTTTATCCTTAACCAATGAACCCTCAAAACTAATCAGGGAAGTTCCTTAACATAATAAACCGGTATACCAAATTTGGAGCAAAGCGAATAATTCTGCATGAAAAACCCGTTTATATAAATTAAGGGGGGTCGACTAGCCCCCCTTCCCCCTTTATCCTTAACCAATGAACCCCCAAAACTAATCAGGGAAGTTCCTTAACATAATAAACCGGTATACCAACCTCGGAGCAAATCGAATCATTCTGCATGAAAAACCCATTTATCTAATTTAAGAGGGGCGGGCTAGCCTCCCTTTTCCCCTTTATCCTTAACCAATGAACCCCCAAAACTAATCAGGGAAGTTCCTTAACATAATAAACCGGTATACCAAATTCGGAGTAAATCGAATCATTCTGCATGAAAGACCCATTTATCTGAATTAAGGGGGTGAACTAGCCCCCTTTTCCCCCTTTATTCTTAACCAATGAACCCCCAAAACTAATCAGGGAAGTTCCTTAACATAATAAACCGGTATACCAAATTCGGAGTAAATCGAATCATTCTGCATGAAAGACCCATTTATCTGAATTAAGAGGGTGAACTAGCCCCCCTTTTCCCCCTTTATTCTTAACCAATGAACCCCCAAAACTAATCAGGTAAGTTCCTTAACATAATAAACCGGTATACCAAATTCAGGGTAAATCGAATTATTCTGCATGAAAAACCCATTTATCTGAATTAAAAGGGGTGGACTAATCCCCCCCCCTTTTCCCCTTTATCCTTAACCAATGAACCCCCAAAACTAATCAGGGAAGTTCCTTAACATAATAAACCGGTATACCAAATTCGGAGCAAATCGAATCATTCTGCATGAAAAACCCATTTATCTGAATTAAGGGGGTGAACTAGCCCCCTTTTCCCCTTTTATTCTTAACCAATGAACCCCCAAAACTAATCAGGGAAGTTCCTTAACATAATAAACCGGTATACCAAATTCGGAGTAAATCGAATCATTCTGCATGAAAAACCCATTTATCTGAATTAAGGGGGTGAACTAGCTCCCCCTTTCCCCCTTTATTCTTAACCAATGAACCCCCAAAACTAATCAGGGAAGTTCCTTAACATAATAAACCGGTATACCAAATTCAGAGTAAATCGAATTATTCTGCATGAAAAACCCATTTATCTGAATTAAAAGGGGTGGACTACCCCCCCCCTTTTCCCCCTTTATCCTTAACCAATGAACCCTCAAAACTAATCAGGGAAGTTCCTTAACATAATAAACCGGTATACCAAATTCGGAGCAAATCGAATGATTCTGCATGAAAAACCCATTTATCTGAATTAAAGGTGTGGACTAACCCCCCTTTATCCTTAACCAATGAACCCTCAAAACTAATCAGGGAAGTTCCTTAACATAATAAACCGGTATACCAAATTTGGAGCAAATCGAATGATTCTGCATGAAAAACCCATTTATCTGAATTAAGAGGGGTGGACTAACCCCGTTTTTCCCCCTTTATCCTTAACCAATGAACCTCCAAAACTAATCAAGGGAAGTTCCTTAACATAATAAACCGGTATACCAAATTCGGAGCAAATCGAATGATTCTGCATGAAAAACCCATTTATCTGAATTAAGGGGATGGACTAACCCCGTTTTTCCCCCTTTATCCTTAATCAATGAGCTCCCAAAACTAATCAGGGAAGCGCCTTATCACAATGAACCTAGAAAAAAATTTTGATGCAAATCGGATGTTTCTATCAAGAGTTATCGCGTTACGTACATACATACATACGTACGTACGTACATACATACAGAACGGGCGGGCACATTAGCTCTCAGGCTTTGATAGCCTGTGAGCTAAAAAGAAAAAAAAATTGCCGTTTCAGCAGAAGTTACTACTTTTGTTATTCATGATTTAGTGTACGGACCTATCGTTAGAGGGGACATTCCAACCCCACCCCCTTGGCTGAGCCACTGTCGGCAGAACGGTGATAGGCAAATCACCGTCCCGCTTGATACTATTTTCTTATTTTGGACAAATCTAAAAAGTTAACATGTAAAAAAAAAAATTGCCGTTTTAGCACAAGTTGCTACTTTTATTATTCATGATTTAGTGTACGGGCCCATCGTTAGAGGGGGACTTTCCGACCCCACCCCCTTGGCTAAGCCACTGTCGGCAGAACGGTGATAGGCAAATCACCGTCCCGCTGGATACTATTTTCTTATTTTGGACAAATCTAAAAAGTTAACATGTAAAAAAAGAAAAAAAAATTGCCGTTTTAGCAGAAGTTACTACTTTTATTATTCATGATTTAGTGTACGAGCCCATCATTTGGGGTGAGATTCAGACCCCACCCCCTTAGCTACGCCACTGTCAGCAGAACAGTGATAGGCAAATCACCGTCCTGCTTGATACTTATTTCTTATTTTGGACAAATCTTTAAAAAAAAAAAAAAAAAAAAAAAAAAAAGATTTTTGGAAGGCAATAAAATCGAGTAAAACTGTTAAATCATAAATTTTAGCAATATAATCACGTATTTCCAAGTGAAATCAACTGTAATCAAGTGTAATCAGGTATAATCACATGTAATCTAGGTGTAATCAGGTATAATCACATGTAATCTAGGTGTAATCAGGTATAATCACATGTAATCATAGTAATCAGCTGTAATCAAGGTGATTCCGTAATCTCGTACACGATTTCGCCCATTGAGAGACCCCTCGCTGACAGACGATATTTCGGCGGGAATCTGGAGAGAGATTCCGAGGAGAAAAACCGGTTTGGCGCGCTAAATCTGCCTTCCATCACGTGATGGAGGGCAGAGATACAGTGTCTAGAAGTATATAGTGTGGAAATCAACAAGCGAAACCATATCCAAAAAATTACAATTTCACCAGAGGGCGCTAAGATGAAGTTCATTGCAACGAATGTATAGAAATCCTATGTATATTAGATACTTTTGATGCGGAAAACTTATTTTTTGAAAGATAATTTTTTTGAAAAACAGAGTAAAAGAAAAAATTAGCTTGTAATACGCGATATATTAAGAATGAACGAAAATTCAGGTATATATTTTATATGCATTTCACATTTGTACGAATTGCAGAACGCTTTATTTTCAGATTGCTCTGTTATAAACCGATTTAATATTTCATGTGATCGCCGTGCATGCTATTTTTTTTTTTTTTTTTTTTAGCCTATAGATTTATTATAGTGTAAGTATTTTGTTATATATATGTTGAAATTATAAAAAATAATTTATGTTTATGTATGTAAATGATATGAAGTAATTTTATCGTTACCATTTTGAATAAGCTCTTTTTTATATTAAATATATCTTTGTTTATATTAGTAAATTTTTGCTTTCTTCTATCTTTACAAGAAGAAAGTATTAGATTCGTGAAAATTTTCGACGGATTTGCACGTTTTAGGGGTCAGAGATTCCAAAAAACATGTTTTTACAAAATGTCTGTCTGTCAGTCTGTATGTGACACAAATTTTGTGGGCGCTCTATCTCAAGAACTAATGCACAGAATTTAATAAAAATTTATATTCAGTTAGTCCCTGATATAAATTGGTGCTGATTAGGTTTTGGTGTAAATCGCTCAACAGGTGGCGCTGATATGCAGCCTTTTCCACGATTTCCGCAATAGCTCAATCTCCAGAACTAATTCACGGATTTTCATCAAACTTAAGATTCGGTTAGTCCTTGACATGAATTGAAGTTTTGTACATTTTGGTGTAAATCGCTCAATAGGCGGCGCTGCTATACAGCATTTTTTACGATTTGCGCAATAGCTCTATCTCAACAACTAATGCTTAGATTTTCATCAAACTTCAGATTCAAGTATACTTTGATATGAATTAGTGCTGTTTGTGTTTTGGTGCAAATCGCTCAACAGGTGGCGTTGTTATGCTGCACTTTTCAGAATTTCCTTTATAGCTGTATCTCAAGAACTAATGCAATAATTTTCACCAAACTTCAGAATCAGTTAATCCTTGACACGGATTGACATTTTGGTGTAAATAGCTCAACAGGTGGCGCTGCTATGCTGTATTTTTCAGAATTTCCACTATAGGTGTATCTCAAGAACTAATGCACGAATTTTCATTAAACTCAAGAATCAGTTAGTTCTTGACATGAATTGACATTTCATACAGTTTGGTGTAAATCGCTCAATAGGTGGCGCTGCTATGCTGTTTTTGTAATTTCCGCAATAGCTCTATCTCAAGGACTAATGCTTGGATTTTCAACGAACTTCAGATCCATGTACACCTGGATATCAATTATTGTTGTTTATGTATTGGTGTAAATCACTCAACAGGTGGCGCTGCTATGCTACATTTTTCAGACTTTACGCTATAGCTCTATCTGAAGAACTAAGGTACGAATTTTCATCAAACTTCAAATTCAGATATAGTTTGATATGAATGGGTGCTAAATTGATGTAATTTCTTATACTATTTAAATGATTTAATTGACGTGATTTATATAGAAGAAAGTTTTGTGATAGCCACAACATACTAGTTATTAGTTAATTATATTAGTTAATTTTTTTCCATTTTTCAAAAAGATTTTGATTTTTAGGTACACCGAAAATAGACAGTTTGCTGTTCTTGTATTGCATAACACAGCCCGGAACAAAACAATGATAATCTCGTTTTTTCATCATTTTCGATAAATTTTACATATTTTCATATAAATTTGCAATATTTGTAGACGCTATACATAACGCTAAAAGTGTTTATATCAAAAAGAGAACCAAAACAAAACCTACTGATTTTTAGGTACACCGAAAATAAACAAGTTTGTTGTTCTTGTATTATGTAACACAACCGGGAACAAATTGATGAGAATCTTGTTTTTACATCATTTTCGATACACTTACGTGTTTTCACATAAATTTCTAATAATTGTAGACGTTTTATATAGCGCTAAACATGTTTACAACAAAAAGAAAGCCAAAACAAAACCTACGCATTCACGCAATAAATTTGACGGCAGCGCCACCTAAGAAAATGTAATTTTTTGGATGCGTTCAAAAGCTATACCGGTATTAGCGATCTCCACACTATATACTTCTAGACGCTGTAGCAGAGATATAGGAGTCAAGAAAAGATTGGCGATTTGGAGCGAGGGGTCTCTCAATGGGAGAAATCGTGTACGAGATTACGGAATCACCTTGATTACAGCTGATTCAGCTGATTACTATGATTACATGTGATTATACCTGATTACACCTAGATTACATGTGATTATACCTGATTACACCTAGATTACAGCTGTTTACACTTGATTTCACTTAGAAATACGTGATTAAATTGCTAAAATTTATGATTTAACAGTTTTAGTCGATTTTACTGCCTTCCAAAAATCTGTTTTTTTTTTTTTTGTTTTTTTTTTTGTTTTTTTCTAAGATTTGTCCAAAATAAGAAATAAGTACCAGCAGGACGGTGATTTGCCTATCACTGTTCTACCGACAGTGGCGTAGCTAAGGGGGTGGGGTCTGAATCTCACCCCAAACGATGGGCTCGTACACTAAATCATGAATAATAAAAGTAGTAACTTCTGCTAAAACGGCAATTTTTTTTTCTTTTTTTTACATGTTAACTTTTTAGATTTGTTAAAAATAGGAAAATAGTATTAAGCAGGACGGTGATTTTCCTATCACCGTTCTACCGACAGTGGCGTAGCCAAGGGGGTGGGGTCGGAATGTCCCCCTCTAACGATGGGCCCGTACTCTAAATTATGAATAATAAAAGTAGTAACTTGTGCTAAAACGGCAATTTTTTTTTTATTTTTTTTACATGTTAACTTTTTAGATTTGTTAAAAATAAGAAAATAGTATCAAGCAGGACGGTGATTTTCCTATCACCGTTCTACCGACAGTGGCGTAGCCAAGGGGGTGGGGTCGGAATGTCCCCCTCTAACGATGGGCCCGTACACTAAATCATGAATAATAAAAGTAGTAACTTGTGCTAAAACGGCAATTTTTTTTTATTTTTTTTACATGTTAACTTTTTAGATTTGTCCAAAATAAGAAAATAGTATCAAGCAGGACGGTGATTTTCCTATCACTGTTCTGCCGACAGTGGCGTAGCTAAGGGGGTGGGGACGGAATGTCCCCCTCTAACGATAAGTCCGTACACTAAATCATGAATAATAAAAGTAGTAACTTCTGCTAAAAAGGCAATTTTTTTTACATGTTAACTTTTTAGATTTGTCCAAAATAAGAAAATAGTATCAAGCAGGACGGTCATTTGCCTATCACCGTTCTGCCGACAGTGGTGTAGCCAAGGGGGTGGGGTCGGAATGCCCCCCCCCCCAACTATGGGTTCGTACACTAAATCATGAATAAAAAAGTAGTAACATCTGCTAAAACGGCAAAAATTCCGAAATTTTTCGTTTTAGCAGGTATAATTTTAAAGTGTTTCTTTCGCCGGAACCATTATTTTTTTCCGTTTAATACAGGATTCCATTATAGACGTTTTCACATGTATGCTCTAAAATTTATCCACTCTATAATAACCAAGGGTGGATCCAGCACTCAATTTAGAGGGGGTCATGGCTCTTTTTTTTGGGTGGGGGGGGGGGGGTTACACCACTTCATGATCAATTTTTATATTGAAGGCTATTCTCAAATTAAAACTGACGATTTTTCTGATACTTTCGCGAAATCATTTTCATTCCTAAATACAAAATATTTGCAGTAGTATTCGTTAATATATATATATATATAGATTTCATTGAGATACCAAGAAATCGTAGCATTTCCCATTTTCTTATAAATGCGAAGAATGATTCAGAAATGTTGTCAAGTTAGCATTTTAAGCCAATTTTTAGGACTTGAGACCAACAGAAATGTCATCATGAGAGAGCAATTTGCATTCGCGTCCAGAAATTTAGTTTAAAATGCCAAATTTCATGGAATTTTTGGTAAGATTCTTCGCTTTTATTGAAAAATGGAAAACAGTTTCGATCATATAGTTTCCGAATAAGTGCACTTTCAAATTTCTTGAGATTAGAAATATTTTCACGGATGTATCAGAAATTACCTAACTTTGATTTGAGTAGAGGTTTAAAGAGTCAGGGAGATTCGCATTGTTGAACAAACTTCGGAGGAGGGGGATTGAAAGAATTTAAGATATATTTCATTTTTTAATAACTTTTAGCATTTTTCTGTTGTTTACGAAGGGGGGGTCATGACCCCCGTCTCCTTCCCCTTGGATCCGTCACTGATAATAATCGCTTGAGAGCATAAATGTACTATAGTTAAATCTACGACATTAGAACATGTCTGTAACGAAGCGTGCCATAAATGGAAAAAATTTAAAGTTTGACGAAATTAACATTGTACAATTTATACCCGCTAATATAAAAATCTATGTAAAATGGAACATTTATCCAGACCTTTGCGATTCCTTCTTTGTAGCAGTAAAGCCTGTGATGTCCGCAATAGAACATTGAACTGGAATCTTCAGAACGTTTTGTTATCCAAATCAAATTATAAAAAAACTCTGCATCCTATACAACGAATTTAATAAACTCTACTCTTTCATCAAATATCGCTTTTAAAGAATCTTTTTTTTTTCTACGGTGTTTCTGCCTGTTTATCTTCGTGAACTTTTATTGAACTTTATTATTTTCCTCATTCCTAAGCCTTTCGTATTTGTAAATAACTTTAAACACTGTTTTCATTTTGTTTTTATTTTAATTTTTGTGTTTACATAGAAGTCATGTGTTATTTTTGTATATGTCTATACTTTGTTTTTATTCCGATTTCTTTATGATTTTGTGTTTACTTATAAGTCATATGCTTGTAAATGACTATAATTGCTGTTTCTTATACTTTTATCTATGGTGCTTGGATGCCATAGTTTTCGTAATACAGTCGGCCCCACTTAATCGGGTAACGGATAATTGCATACACCGCTTATATGCATAGAATGCCGTGGAACAAAAACGTTCCCCATAAGGTTAATGTTAAATATACTCGTTTTATCGCATAACAATCCCCGGTTAATTGCATAAATATCTCCAATCTAGTAATCCGCATTTTATAAATTCCTGTTATAGTGATGAATGGGAAGAAAGGAAGAACTTTTTGTTGTTGTAACAATGGTTTGTTATATCTACGATCGAAGAACAGAAACCGTCGTGAAAGAAGACTTTATTATCTAAATTCTAGGAAACGCATAGGAGTGTTGAATTTGGACAATTATGTTTTTCTTGTCTTTTAAAGCTTGTCGTACATACAGTGACTCAATATGCTGGGGGTACTTTTTGGAAAATCCTGGAATCGGGGGAAAATACAATCGGGATGGTCAAGAGAATAAAGGAACAATATTTAGCGCCGGAAATTGAGAAATACAGAATCCGAGGTAGGAAAAAACAAATTTCCCTAAAAGATTTTTTGTGTAGGCAACAACAACAAGAAAAAAAAAGTGATAAATTGACAAGTAATTGAAAAATAAAATTAATTTATGCAGAATTCATTTATTTTCAAAGGTATGATTTAAAACGAATTTTTTTTTTTTTTTTACTTTCATTTTAATTTTACATACATTATAATGAAAAATTAAACCATGTAACGTAAATAGTGTAATAATACATTATACCTTATTCCATATATTGTTATATAGAGAGTAATAATAAATTATTTAAAATTAATAATTAAAATCTAAATTATTAAAAGAATATTTTTTAAATTATTAGGTAAATGATGTTCATTAATATTTATCATATGTGTGGTATATAATCAATTGATAACGTATACTGCTAACATTAATTGCTATCCTCGCTTAAACGCATAACCCGCTTAAATGCATACAATTCAGTGGAACCAACCGTATGCAATTAAGCGGGGCTGACTGTACTTTGTTTCAATATATGTGTCGCTGTTTTCTGGGTCAGTTTTCTTGGCTGATTGGCGAAGGGGTTTCTTCTGCCAGGGGTTCATGCATTTGCCATTTTTTGGTTGGCTCCCTGGTAGAGTGATTGTAGCCCTTGTAGAATTCATTCTCAGCTATTTACAGAAGAAAATAAAATCATTTGAAACTATTAATATGCAAGTGAGAAATTTTTAAAAGAAAGCTGTCATAGGTTTAACATTAGCGGTTTAGTTTCTTCGCGTGAATAGTGTAAGCTCTTAACTCTCAAGCTAATGTTAATCCTATGGGAGCGTTGTTTACATATTTCCTTGTAGCATTTTAATTATTATTAAATTATTTTTATTTTTAAAGAATTTTTTTTCTTTTGCATAGGGTATCTGCGGTCGATAACTTTTATTGTGCGTGAAGAGGGGGCGTCAAAATCCATATTTGTTCCGGGCTCAAAAAAGGCTAGTTTCGGCCCTGGTAAAAAAAAAAAAAAAATGAGTTTACATGAATACAAAAGCGGCACACTTAACATAATTTGGTGAATCTTAATTTATTTTATAATTCTATATCGAGAATTATCACCAATAGATTTAAATCTCTTACTTGAAATAGAAAAAAGTAATGTCATTGTTGGACTAGTTATTGTGAAGTTTTATTGAACTTGTTAGTTATTGCGATGTTTTGTTCGAAGGTGCGAATTTCAAAATACCTGTAAAACCCCGAATGTGATTATTCTGTTCTAAAACATGCTGATACGCTCTTTGTTGCAACAACGTCATAATTCAAAAATCGCGATTTTTTAGTTCTGATGTTGAAGTAAATGATCGATATATTATTTCAACTCTGTGAAATTTTTGTCAATCAGCAAACAAGAAACAGGAGGCGAATTTTCTGAAGTTTTATGATCTGTTTAAAATCGTAGAATCTTTGTAATACATTCAATTACAGAGATTGATCTTACTCTTTATCTTCATAAGCTATTTTGTAAAGTATAAATAAGGAAATACAATCTTAAAGTTTATGTAAGAGTTTACTGAATAAATCATATGCATACAGTCAAATCCGGTCAAATCTGTTGACTACCGTAAAGATTGGTAAAAAATTTAGTTTTTGTCAGGTTTTCGACTTAGCTTTCATAATAGTATGGTATTTATTTCATTTTCATTTAAGGCAAGATTCCGTTATAGACAGGTTCATTTTTCACAGGGTTAGAGTATACAGTGTATGTGTATAGAGGAATGAAGTTTTAAGTTAAATAACAGCTTATAATATATAAATAGTTTCTCTTTTGCAATATCTTCTAAAACAGTTGTCGTTTTCTACTTTAAAGTATACACATTTGGGGAGCATACTTGTATATGCTGTATATTCTAGCAAATATCGCAAAGCTCAAATAAACATATTTACACACAGAAATGTTATTTCATAAATAACTGAAATAGTTATGCAACAATAATAAGTAACATTTGCATTAACAAATATTCTGGATTTATGTTTGAGCTGTGTGTTAAATGCTGAAATGCATGGTATGTTACTACTAAGAAACAATCTAGGTTATTTAACACTTATTTACGTTTTATTTCCGTAGAAAACTTTTTTTTTTTTTAACGGTGTATATACCCTGAGATATACTCAGCCTTTTTATATTATAGAGATTCTAAAATCCTTTTCTAATCTACAAAGTTATTTTAGTAATACATTCAATTACAGAGATTGATCTTACTCTTTATCTTCATAAGCTATTTTGTAAAGTATAAATAAGGAAATACAATCTTAAAGTTTATTAAAATTCTGTTATTACACAAATATTCTAATATATATATATATATATGTGTGTGTGTGTGTGCATGCATGCATGTTTGCGTATGTAAAATATTTTATGTATGTAAAAGAAAGTCTGTATTAAAGGAATAGCAAGGGGCAGTTAAAAAAATTCTGTATCAGACATTTTTTTGTCTTTAGCGGTAAACGTTGAGAATGAACCACGAAAATCTTCCTTTGTGAAAACAAAATCGTAAGATATCTAAAAAAAATCGTTTTATACAGGTTTCCCTTTTATAAGTTATATTTGCAAGTTTAGTAACTCTTCAATCGGGACAATGAATTTTTCTGTTTAAGATTACATTGTATACAGGTTCTGTTTTCATAGGTTTTTTTTTTTTTTTTTGATATATATGACAAGGTTTGGACCTATTTTCCGAAAAAATTTCCTGGCTTCGGAACTGTCTGCCGAGCCAAGCCATAAAAAGTAACCAGCGTCAAACAAATGCCAAGAACTTAACCGAACTTAACAATCGACAACTTAACTGTTTATTATACAGGATACAACTTTTCCATGTTAAATCGAATAAACATGGCAAAAAAAAAATCTGGTTTTTGAGTTCATATGATCTTACACTTGGCACGCGAAGAAACTCGCAAGCTAATGTTAAATCTGTGAGAGCGTTCTTTTCAAATTTCTCACTTGCATTTTAATATCTTTAAATAATTTTGTTTTCTTAGTTTATCTGAGATTGATCTTTAATGTTTCTAGTTTGTACGTTTTCGATTTTAGAAGATTTATTTTTCGCAATCTGTTCTGAAAGTGACAAATAACATTATATATATATATATATATATGCAACTAAAATCGAAAAAGTAAATACTGTTAACCAACCTCAGCCATTCCAAGACAGAAAAATAAAACATTTAAAAGAAAGAGAGATTTTCAATAGAGCAATCCCATAGGTTTAACATCAGCGTTCCAGCTTCTTTGCGTGACTAGTTACACAAAGAAACTCAACTCTAATGTTAAACCTATGGAAGAAATCTTTATACATTTCTTGCTTATATTTTAATATTTTTAAAGGATTTGTTTTTGCATAGAATACCCGAGGACGATTCGATATATACCCATCGTTGTGCATTTCGATTTTAATTAGTTTTTTCATATGCAAACGCTTTCATTTTTGGAACCGGTTCTGAAAATAAAATTATCCTCATTTAAAAAAACTAATCAAAATTGAAACAAACACGACAATGGGTATCGACCTCGGGAATCGTATACAAAAGAAATTATTTTGTGTACGATAATTTAACAGTAAATTTTAAAATATTTCGAGAAATCTTTAAAGATTGCTCCTATAGGTTTAAAACTAGCATTTAAGTTTGTCAGAGTGACGGAAAGGGTTGAAAAACACTCGCACGCTAATGTTAAACCTATGGGAGTGTTCTTTTCAGAATTCTCACTTGAATTTATATTTTTTTTTTCAAAAATGATACGTGAAGTCAATGAGTCGATAGCTACCGTTGTGCGTTTTTACTTTTTCGTAGCATTTTTTTTTTTTTTTAATACGAGTATACTTCGCTTTTGTTTGCATTTTTCTCGGTATTTTTACAACTACCGTAAAAAATGTGAAAATGAAATCTGTCTATAACGGAATCCTATTTTCAATGAAAAATATTGCATGTTCCCCTCGATATTTCCAAAATAAAGAATACCGACAATTATACTTTCTATGATGGAAACCTGTATAAAGCGGAATTTTTTTCGGATTGTTTAGATTTCGTTATTTGACAAGACTAATTATGTAGTTAGTTCAGCCTAGAGGTCGGCACGGGCCAAACGAGCAGAATTAAGACAATTTTCTCAATGGGCCGATAAACAAAATAAACGGGTCGGGTCCGTCCGGTAAAAAAATTGCACGTACCAGCCGGGCCGATAAAAAAATTTAGCAGGCCTGCGACCAGATATAAAAATTTAAACGAAGCCGACAAAATGAGCTATTTTCAATGAATATGGCTTTCGCGAGAATAAGTATAAATGTGCGTCACGAACCAATGCTAGTTTGACAACATCAATACATAAATGTAACATGTCCAATGTAGAGATCGGCATCAGGGAGCTACATGATGTCTGACCCGGGCTCTTTTATTTTATATTTTTTTATTTTTTTTAGCAGATTTGTGCTGGTCTGAGATCAGGCTTGCATTCCTTTTTATAGATGGTCGAGCAGGGCCAGAATTATTTTCCGTATGTGTAGGGTAGGCAATGTGTTATGGCATGTAGGCAATGTGTCGAGTTATTTTCTTCTGATGGACTGATGGCTTCTATTATTATGAAACAGCCATTATAAAAGAAGTGTTAGGTGAAGATGAAACAGCAGTCGTAAAAAGTTAGAACTCTGATTTTCTGGTCAGAATGGGGAAAAAAATGGCCATAATTTTTTTGGCAAAAAAAAAAAAAATATGGCCATTTTTTTTCCATTCTGACCAGAAAATCAGAGTTCTAACTTTTTACGACTGCTCTTTCATCGTCACCTAACATTTCATTTATAATGACTGTTTCGTAATAATAGAAGCCATCAGTCCACCAGAAGAAAATGATCCATTCCAAAGGTATAAGCCTTCATTTAGCGCCCCTTCGTTCTGGCGCCCGGGGCACATGCCCCCTCTGCCACCCCTTAGTTTCGGCCCTGGCCTTTCGTTCTTACGCCCGAGCAAGTGCCGCCTCCTCTGCCCTAAACTAGAAAAACTATTACCTAAACTACTACCCAGAAAAAGTTAGAAAATTGCCCCCCCCCCCCCCACCGGGTGACAATTATCACTCCCTCCTATCTTTAATTTTTTTATATGTTATAAATAATATATATCAGATTTAAAAAATTTGCTTGCGGTCCCTCTCATCTCCCGCGTATTTTAAATACACTTAGTCGACATTAACTTGTAATATATTAGAATGTAATCTAAGTTATATTTAAAATACATATAATTGGAATTGACCTACAATCCATTACGGGTTAACTGGATTATACAATTAAAAACGTAATTGAAATCATCTTTTAATCCATTGCAGGTTAATTAGATTATATAATTAAAAGAGTAATCGAAATCCGCACGTAATCGATTAAAATTAATCTAATTAAATCTTAAAATGTTAAATAAGAATTGATTTGTAATCCTTTACACAATTATCGGGTTATACAATTCAAAAGCTTAAATTGAAATTACTATTCAGTGCTCTGTGTGTTAATCAACTGCATTATGAGGTGATTATAATGTATTTTAATTTAATCAATAATTTCATTACTCTGTAATCAGATTCTGCCCCAACACTGGTCATATCCATTGAAAATTATTCATATTTTATCGGTTTCGTTTAAATTTTTAAATCGGGTTCGACAGCCCGCGGATTTCTTTTCCTTTGTTGTTGTTACCCCAGCTCGCCCGTTAAAAATATGTCCTAATGCTGCCGGGCCGACCAGTTTGAAAGTTTCCCTCCATTATGATGGCCCCATGCCGACCGCTAAACGTTCTTTGAATAAAATCAAACACAAATTCTTGAGAAAGCCCCTCCCCCCCCCCCCCCCCACACACAGACTACTTTCTTATCCAGCTTATCTCTTCCCTCATCTGTGAGCTCGCCTTTCTGCCATTTCCGAGGGCATTTCTCATTTCTGCTTTTGTCTTCCCGCCTTCCCCAACTTCCGTCTAAACTGAAGACAGCGAGAGGAAGAAGACAGAATGGCGACAAAATAGATTTTTCTCGAGATTTTTAATTCGAGATTACACTTGATTATACATGATTATACTATGATTATATTGATTACATGTGATTACGTTAAGATTTCATTGATTACCACCGATTACATGTGATGACATGATTAAGACTTGATTACAGTATGATTTCACTGATTACAGGAACGGTTGTACGAGATTACACCCCATTGAGAGACCCCTCGATTTGGAGTCTACTTATAAGGAAAGGGCATGTTTACAAACAAACACTTCCGTCAACCAATCTACCAACTACATTTTTGTCATAACGATCATTGCAGGAATAGTCTTGGCGACGTAGGCCAATCATATCAGAGACCTGTTAAACGTAGACCAATCAAATTCCCCTAGCTCATCTATACAGGTAGGAGTAATAATGAATGAACAGGTTTTTCTTGCTAACCAACAGTAATACGACCAACAGTGACGTCAGCTGCCCTTTCCTTATATTAGAAGTCTGTGGGCATGACCTCAAATGATCACAAAAATGGCGTTATTTCCTTGGGACAACCACAAATTCAACCTTCCTCCACGAGGAAAAAAGGCAGAACCCCATCGTTCTGGTTTGCAGATAGAGTAAAGTAACATTTTTTATCAACAGGTAGCGGTTCCAGTCCATGTTTTAATTTCTACAGGCATGACTAGCTTTGTTTACAAATTGGGAATTAAAACGGCCTATAGAGGCGCTGCCCGCAGCCTTCGCTACAGGAAAATTGTCCCCTTAATTTCCCTTTAACTAATGCTAAAGTGCCATTGAAATAATTCTTTATTGTAAATGCATTTGAAAGTTTTAGATATTCAAACTCGGATAACTTATACTTTGTCATATCAGACAGAACACAAATGTCACATGAAATCTGAAATTGTGCAAAAGAATAATCATTCTGACGTAACTATCCTGAAGCCAGAAGTTACATCTTTTCTCCACCAGATGGCGTATTCGAGCGCTTGAATTGCCAATACATCGGATCTTAAAGGGTTATTACCAATTCCTTTGTAATTTTTTTTTGTCAATTAGATTTTTAAAAATAAATTTAAATAATTAACTTAAAAAATTCATTTAATCTATTTTTTAATATTAATGTAATAATAATATATTCTTACCTTACATCGAAAATACTTTTTGTTGGAATTTTAGTAAGTTATATATATATATATATATATATTAAACAAAAACATAATTTGAAGAACAAATTAAAAAAACAAAATTTATTTCCTACATTGTTTAAGCCCGAGAAGGGACAGATATTAAGTTATTTCATTCAATTAGTTCTACATTTAATGTTAAATTTTTGTAACAAATTAGTTAAGCCAATTGAAGATTAAAAAATAAAAATAAAATTCATACAATATGATACTTAAAACACCCTAAAAAATTAGATTCCGTTCAAATGAAATCGAAATAAATCTTAGACTTCTTCCATTTTTAAATGAAAATATTTGTATTGCAGATTTTGTATTATGTTTATGACAATTGTGCATAAAATGATAAGATGCATGCAAAATACAAAACTTAAAAAAAAAGTCTAAGATTTATTTCGACTTCATTTGAACGGAATCTAATTTTTTAGGGTGTTTTAAGTATCATATTGTACGAATTTTATTTTTATTTTTTAATCTTCAATTGGCTTAACTAATTTGTTACAAAAATTTAACATTAAATGTAGAACTAATTGAATGAAATAACTTAATATCTGTCCCTTCTCGGGCTTAAACAATGTAGGAAATAAATTTTGTTTTTTTAATTTGTTCTTCAAATTATGTTTTTGTTTAATATGTCAAGTTTTTTAATAACTAATGAACTCAGACGAACGCATTTCAAAATTAATAGAGAGTATCATCATCAGACTTTGATGTATGCGGTATTGCATCACAATGTGGGATGCAGTTTACCAATGTGTAATTCAAAATGTTTCACCACTGTAGTAATGCAGGTTGCGGTAGTTTGGACAAAAACTTCTAATCTGAAAGTAAAAAATCTATAATCAAAACATAAAAAATTAACTTCACTTAAATTTAGATACCCTATTTCCCACTCAGGAACGCTATGATTGTAAATGTAAATTGTGTTGAATCCTTACTGCTAATATTTAGCAATATTATAGCTGTGACACAGTAAAAAATAAAAAATAAAAGTTTTACTTAAATTTTTAAACCTCATTCTCTCCCAAAGGGTGATCTAAACACATCCGAAAATTATTACCTAAGTTTAACTTGGGGTATAAATAGTTCTCATCTCGGAAAAAAAAAAAATACATTTTAAAATTTAAGTTACGTAATTTCCCACTAAGTTCGCTACCTGCGTAAAAATAGCTATCTACTAGAAACTTTTTGCTAAAATATAAACTTGACCAAAGCAAAAACTTATTCTGAAAATATCCTTTTTATTTCCACTATGACGCTATATTCACCTTTTTAATTTTTGAAAAAAAAAAAAAAAAAAAAAAAAAAAAACTAGCTCAATTGAATATTTCACGTGAAAATCTTTCAACTAAAAAGAAATAAATTATTATTACGGCTTTTGAAATTTTTGCAACAATGAAGAAAAAAATGTTACATTTTCTATTAAAAATGTCCGTTGATTTTCAATGGAAAAAGCGAAAATTGGAATTATTAAGAAAAATATTTGAATAATCCAAAAAAAAAAAAAAAAAAAAATGGCCCATGTTTCTCTCTGGGTTATAATTCATCCATATGCAAAGGCATTTTACCATTCGTTTTGACCCTGACGTCAGGCAAACGTTTTTACACTTTAAATTTATAATATCATTAGAATTAGTAAAGAATAAAAAATGAGTGGCATCAGGGACAAAAAGGTGAGAAGAAAAAATGAAAAAGTTATCATCTCCATAGGCTTTTCTATGTTAAATTAACATTGAGAAGTGACACTGGAAATAAATAAGTATTGCGCTGCCGCGCAATACTTAAATATATATATAATTAGCAGAAGTAATTTATTTAAGTGTTCATTTTTTTAAATTAAGTATTATCTTTCATACATAAAATTATTTATCAATTTATCAACTGCTTTCTAATTTTTTTTAATGTATATTCAATACTACTAAATTCTTATCCCTTATAAACTGTATGTTTAAAACGAATATTTATTAAAATTTAGTTGTAATATCTTCTAAACTTTCATGAAAAGTACTTTTATGTTAGAACTCAAGTAACTTATAAATAGTAATTAACAGAATTAATTTATTAAAATATTCATCTTTAAAAATTAATTATTTATCCTTTATATATGAATTACATTAATAATATATGTTTCAATGATAACTTAACCATTGAAGACAATAAATTACTATACTTTAAGGGTGTTCTGAAATCCAAAGGCGTAATTTTGTGACATAAGTTTTAATTTATTTTTGTTCGGAAATGCATGAAACTAGCAGGTGTTGTTCAGAAACTATGTAATCGAGCTGTTTTTTTGCAAACGCAATAGATCTTTCAGAAAATAGTGTTAAAGTTGACGTTTTGAATCGAAGTTCCCGAAGAAAGCAGAAAAACCTGTCAGCGATTGGCGAAAAACGTGTTTGTCACGTGATCAAAATTGCTTGTAACTCAATAGGTAATTTATTGATCCAAAAATGAAAAAAAAATACAGTTTGATTCCAAATCGCTTCCATGGTCAGGGTTTCCAATTTTATAACTTTCCACCTTTCCGTTAAAAAAAGAATTTGTAAATGTGTCAAAACGTTTTGCGTTTGTTGAGCAGAACAGTTTAGAACAGCCTTAAGTAATTGAGTGCATGGTAAAAACGCAACAAATATATATATATATATATATATAACCATTAAATAAACATTACCAACCATCAACAAAAATATATATACCTGTGATTTAATAGTTATTATTCGCAAAAAGTTTTATTATATATATATGTTGCAATAAAAGTGTAATATACATCAAACTTGAACAATGTAAAATATTATGCTATTATATGCAATATATATATTTAAAATAACGATTATTATTATTATGGAGATTTTTGTTTTTATCTTTATTTATTAATTTATTATCAGTAGCTTTACAATTTTTATTAGAAATCTAATATTGTGATTATAATTTTACTACATAATACCACTTAGGAGCTAATGTTATATAATTAAAATAAAATATCTATTTAAAGGCAATAATAGTATCTTTTAAATTGACGTAGAAAAATATTTCTAGATGGAACTTCAATTACTTATTTTTAGTTAAGCTGCTAGAACTTTAATATTGATTGCAAACATCTGAGTAAACAGTAAAAAAGTTATAAGCAACTTATTATAACAATCTCATTATTTTATCATAATTTGACTAAGTCAATGTTATTTAGTCAATGTTGTTAGAGTTGTTGATAATTTTCTTAATAGAAAATTAAATCAAATTTAATAATTAATTATATATTATGTTATTAACTGTATAAAAATTGGTTTTGTGTTCAGTATAAGAAATATATACGCTTTTTTTTTTTTAATACATCAAGTTATTGTGAGTAGCAGCGCACTCGTAAAATGGATTTTTTTCTTCCAGGGAAAGAAGTACGGTTCACCGGTAGCCAATGAAATTGCCGGTTTTTGCCCTAATTTTAAAAGTCTTATGGGAAGTCAAATGGAGGATATGGACTTGAATGGCTGGACCACGAATGGCAACAGCCACGCCTCTGCGGGGGAAAAACCGTCCGAAAAAGACTGTTTATTGGACGAAGGGGGAGCAGTGTTAAAATGTTGTTCACGCCTATTGGTGTTTTTCTTCTGTTTACCCGCGGCTGACGTCACATGGGTAAAGTCCATTCCATCTCCGTTTTGATCACGTGGTCAAGGTAAAAACTTCTAGCGTAAAGAAGGGAAGGCTCCGTAGACGTGTAATGTAAATCGCCTGGCCAATGAAACAGTACATGCAAAGCAGTAGTATCTTCCCTTCTTATCAGTTAGAAGTTCCTTGGGTAAATTATCAGTATCACGTGACTTTTTTCAGCCTCGAACCCATATTTGGAATATGCTCCATGGACTTTACCCACGAATGGCAATAACCACGCCTCTGCGGGGAAAAACTCTCCGAAAAAGACTGTTTATTGGACGAAGGGGGAGCAGAGTTAAAATGTTCTTTACGCCTATTGGTGTTTTTCTCCCGTTTACCCGCAGCTGACGTCACACAGGTAAAGTCCATTTCGCTGCTCCGGTACATTTCGAACCCTGCATGCGGGTCAGGAAGTACCTTTGTAAGAAAGTAGCCCAATGAAAAGTTGGATCCTGATCTGTGTTGATCTTTTAATAAAGGTACTGTTAAAACAGATACCATGTTTCAATCTCCATGGTTCAGATAAACACTTTATTAATAATCGAAGTTAGTTCGAAATAATATTTGGTTTGTTCGATTATTCAAAATTTTGTTGATTTCCACATTTGTAAAAGCAGTAAGTAAGTAAATTTTTATTGTTAATACAATTGCAAGATAGAATTTAACATTTAAAATAACGGTGCATTCCAAATAATGTAATAGCTTGATAATTTCTGTATTCATTTTGTATATTTTCATTTGATTGTTCAGAATTTTTTAAATAGGACGCCATTCATTCTGGAATTTCGATGTACCTAACAGAATTGTTAAAGTATGATTCATTCTTGATTTATCAGAAACTACGATTAATCGTAAAAGAATAATAAAAACTGCTCATGAAGCCTAATATTTCTCGATTAATTTCTTGATAAAATTTGGTTAAGTTATCTCATTCAATACATACCAAATGAAATGATTTAGAATTTGTAATTTTTGTTTGTTTGCTGTGTATACAGATTTTGTATTATATTTTCAGGAGAATATTCAGCACCTACATTTCCAGAATAAAAATGTCATAACTTCATATATAAATGGGAAATTTTTACCTTTTTTAAACATGGATTGTAAAGAATTGCAGGAGGTAAGTAATATATGTGACTGAATTTAATTATAGGGGAAAGTACCCAGTGTATGATAATCTAAGCTGGATTTGCACTTCAACATTTAATGGTAACTATACCCTTCCACTTAGAAAATAAGGATTGCTGGAATATATCCCTTAGATCGTTTTCTTTTCAAAACTGCACTTGTTAAAAAAATAAAAATGTTTTTGAAAAAAAAAATCAAAATTTAAAATGTCACATCAATATACCCAGTTTTTGATAATTTGTATCCAGTGTTTGATATGCTGTATCCAGTGTTTGATAAGCATTTTAATATCTGTTAATTATCAGATTTTCTTTCACAATAACCATTTAAAAAGTAAATAACTAGTATATTTAGGTTACACAGTTAAATAGAACTTCAAGAAAAGATTATTTTCAAAAATATTTCTTTTTATTAACTATTCAAACAATTATACACATAAGCCTATACATACTGGTAGTGTCGCCTACTTTGAGCTTATGGCTGCACAAAATTATGATATAAACTTAAAATCAATGTAATATGATAAGAAGTAAAGAATTAATACAAATATTTTAATGAAAAGTCAGATATTTTCTTATCTGCCATCTTTCGAATCACTTTAGATTCCAAATTATTCTATGTTTGACTCAGAGTCAATATCAGTTGCACAAATGTGGCAGATAAACTGAAGCTCATCTTCATCGCTCTCATCAATCCCAAATGCCTCCAAATGTGTTTTTCGAATTCATTTTTAGTGAAATGTACTTTTACAATCATCACACTCTATCCAATGTCTCAGAATGTTTAAAATCAATTCAGAAGAATAACTCTTGCAGCAGATCTTACAGATCCATTCTCCTTCATCGTTAAACATAAGTTTCTTCTTATAGTTGTTTTTTCTGTGTATAAAGGAAACTTGACTGAAATGGAAAATTTCGTGCTCTCTTCAAAATAACGCACTTTCTAAGATGAAAACCTGTCTAAATCAGAATATTTCTGCTTCCTTATGAATTTAATCTTGGCAGGTTTCCTTACATTTTGCCATTTTGCTAAACTTTCGTAATTAAACTTGTAATGCTATAATGACATATTTTCTACAAATTTCGGTAGTGGTGGGGGGGCTGCACCCCCATCAGCCCACTAATTGGATACGCCACTGGGTTCTGCAGTGTATGACATAAACCAGAGGTGTTTGCAGCACAACTTAAAGAATCCTGAATTTATAGCAAAATCACACACACACACAAAAAAGGCCTGGAGGTACAGTTAACATTTTTATGATTTTTTTTTCATTGTAAACAATAAAATATATAATTAAGAAATTTTTTAAATACTGAAAATATTTAATAAATAGATGCTCTAGATAGTTCTTAAATTTTTATTACCCAACAATAATTTTCTAATAACAATAATTGAAAAATATTTCCAAAAATTCTTGAAATCAGAAAATTTCCTATGAGCAAACAGCCCTGGCAGGCCTATCAAGAAACATAAAGTTATGTTATTCTGTCTTAATATTTTATCAGCTACAAAATTCTTTTATTTTAACATTAAAATTAAAGGTCTCAATTGCTGGAAAATTCAAAAACCAATGTTTCAAATATATTATCAAACACTAGTTAAATTCGAAGTTTCCTAAACCAGTAATTGAATGTGCTCTCTGCTTTCAGGTTAGGGTTAAAAATCAGAAACTTGGACTATAAGAAAAAAAAAATTAAAGCTCTACACAATAGTATCTCACATTATTGCCCAGTGATTAAACTGTCAAGGATAAAATATAGATATAACAAAACTTACCTCTCAGATTTCTTATAAGAACTGACTGCAAAACACCAGACTAACTTTTCAGCAACTTAATTCCAAAACAATTTCTTAAAGAAGAAGAACAAAACGAAATATGATAAATGAAGATAAAGGTATAAACTATCACAGGGAATGAAGAATATGTGACTCAGTGGTCTGTAAACCTTATAATAAGTAATTTTGTTGAAAATTATCAAACACTGGTTACTTTCCCCTATGATGTATTATTTAAACGGACTGAAATAATGTCTTTTTATATGCATCCCTTTCATATTTTATTAAAATCCTATTTACTAATATAAGAAAACTGTCAAATATGCTTGTTATCTGCCAGTAGTGGGCACCCTTAAGGAATTTCGGCACAGATGTCATATACTTTTTAACTTTTTACTTCATATTTGGTGAGATTTTTTTCTGACGCCAATGTCATATACACACTGGGTGCTTAAATGGCACCAAAGTGTCGTTATTTTGCTTGATATGGTAACCCAGACACGTTGTTGTTTATTCATTAATAAATTGTTTATTTACATTTATTTTCTGCTTAAAAATTATACTGGTGCTGCATTAACCATTCGCCTACTCGCCAAATGCGAATACATCGTGTAAATGGCGAGAAAAAAGAACATTATGGCGAAAAAGCTGGTGAAAGATTTTTTTGGGGACTCTTTTGTTGTTGTAATCATGTTTCGGAATGTAAATGAATTTCTGTTTTTAACGAGAGTTCGGTTTGTGTATGACTGTATTTCTCGAAATTTCGGACATAAAAATATTACAGAAAAATTTCGTGCGGTTCGCGTATGACTGTATTTCCCGAAATTTCGGACATACAGGGATGAGAATTTTCCGTCTTTTGGCAGATTTCCGCTTTTTTGTTATTTCAAGAAATTTATGCTTTTTTTTTCTTCTCGAAATTCCGCCTTTTTTTCCGAGGATTCTGTATTTTTTCTCCTGCAAAATTTTGTTATTTTCCAAAATTTTTACTTTCCTATTGATTCCGCTTTTCTTCCGATTTCGAAAGAACATTCAAAGGTGATGAAAAAACGGCAAATTTCGTCAAAAGATTGCGAAAAAATGCCAAATTTTGTCAAAAGATCGCGAAAAAGCGCCAAATTTTGTCAAAAGATCACGAAAAAGCGGTAAATGTCACCAAAAGATCGCAAAAAACTACAAATATCGTCAAAAGATCGCGAAAAAGCAGCAAAATTTGTCAAAAGATAGCGATAAAAACTACAAATATCATCAGAAGATCGTGAATAAACGGAAAAGTTCGCGAAAAAAAACTACAAATATCGTCAAAAGATCGCGAAAAAGCGGCAAATTTCGTCAAAAGATCGCGAAAAAGCGGCGCATTTCGTCAAAAGATCGCGAAAAAACTGCAAATTTCATCAAAAGATCGCGTAAAAGCTGTAAATTGATAGAGATACAAACACTGTATTTCTCATTGCCTCTTATCATCTCCTGTCATAAAACTTCATTTCACAAACTTCATTTTATTTTTAAGTTCATTGTCATTCATTTACTTTATTTACATTTATTTATTTCTTAAATAATGACAGTAATAAATATTTCTTAAACTTTTACTTACCCTCTCTATTGATTCTAGACAATATCCAGCTGTAATAAAAGTTTCCTGACCCTTTTTAACATCCATAGTAATCCATACCATTTTGCCGTTTTTAATTTCATTTCATTACCGTACTTCACCGGCAAAAACTTTCTTTCGACTACGTTTCAACTTCCATGACGATATTTCTCCCGCCAGATGGCGACTTAGAATATCGTTTTCAAATTGAATCTTTTCATCGAATCTTGCTTTGCATCGATTCGATGCCATTCTCTGATTGGTTCGTTCGTCTGAAACGACTTTTTCAATCCGACCGTTTTTATATAAATTGCAAATTTCATCAAAAGATCGCGTAAAAGCTGTAAATTTCATCAAAAGATCGCATAAAAGGTGTAAATTTTGTCAAAAGATCGCGTAAAAGCTGTAAATTTTGTCAAAAGATCGCTAAAAAGTGGCAAATTTCGTCAAAATGGCACGAAAAATACATGTATGTAGTGCTTTTAGTGTATCCTCCCCTTCCCCCTTCTTTTGTAACCTTTCAGAAAATTTGCTGTGAATTTCGAATTTTTTTTTTTTTTTTACTCAGAATCGCTCCTGATTCAGAATTCACATTAAGCTGGCTGTAGGTCCTGGTCCAATTAGCCCGTGTGACCAAAAATAACTAACCATTGTGATTTTCACTAAGTTTTTCATATTTTTTGCTAAAAAATTTATTAAAATTATGACACACAAAAACTCTATTCTTAATTAAATTATTTCATTTTCAGGAGCGGTCATGATTCTGATAAGTCGAGCATTTCATATGACCTACACTCAATGTTTTAAGAGCTGTGTGTAATTTGGCTATTTTCACTCCTGTAATGTAGCATACAGGTTTGTGCGCTTGTCTCCATTTGCCCGGAAATCAGATCCTGGTTTTATTTCTTAAAGTATCTTTCACGGATAATATGTGGTTCAATTTTTTGTTTGCGCGTGGTTTCAGTCTTTTTGCTTTTTTGCAATTCTCATCCCTGGACATAAAAATATCACAGAAAAAATAAATGATTTTGTCAAAGAATCGCGAAAACAATCACAAATTTCGCGAAAAACGTGAATTTCGTCCAAGGATCACTGAAAAAGCACAAATTTCATCCAAGGATCACTGAAAAAACACAAATTTCATCCAAGGATCAGATAAAAAAGAAAATGCGAATTTTTGTCAAAGAATCGCAGAAAAAATGCAAATTCCGTCAAAGTATCGTGGTAAAACGTAAATTTCGTCTTAAAGATCACGAAAAAATGCAAATTTTGTCAAAAGGTTGCGGAAAAATTCGCATATTTTGTCAAAAGGGGGGCGAAGCAAATTTCGTCTAAAGGTCGCTAAATACCCCATAAATTTCATCAAAAAATCGCGAAAAAAATGAAAATTTCGTCAAAAAAAATCGCGAAAAAAACGCAAATTTCATCATAAGATCACGAAAAAAGCAAATTTCATCATAAGAAAGATCATGAAAAAAGCAAATTTCGTCAAAAGATAACGAAAAAACACGAATTTCGTCAAAAGATTGTGAAAAAAAAGCACAAATTTCGTCAAAAGGGCATGAAAAAACACGAATTTCGTTAAAAAATCGCGAATTTCCTTAAACAGCTGCGGAAAGAATGCATAGTGCCTGGATGATATCCCTCACCTCCTTCCTGTCCTCTGCTGTAGCCTTTCAGAATTTATTTTTCTACTCAGAATTATCCCTGGCGTGTATACATGAAGATCCGAGAGAAATGTCAAATAAAAATATGAATAAAATCTTTTATTATTCTTAATATAATAAAAACTATACAGTCAAACTCGGTTATAGCGTCATTCAAGGGATCACAATAATTATGACGCTATAACCGAGTGACATAATAACCGAGGTCGGGTAACAAGCATGAAGTATAATTAAAGAACGCATGCATACTATCCTATTTCACACCTTATAAAATAAGAATAGTAGTATAAATTGTATAATAAATTATAAAATGAGTATAAATTACACTTACCATATTTGTTCAAGAAAAAACGAATTTGTATTCCTGCATAACATGATAATAATGGAGCATTTATTTTTCGAGCAAAGTAATTTTCGTTCTATGTCATCTTCAACGTGTCCGATATATTTAAAGATCATTGCATCTGTGATTTGGGATTCATAAAAACGTGACAGCAATCTTATTGCTTTCTGAGTGTCTTTGATTCCAAGTGGTGGTACTATCTCATCAATTTCCTGCCCTTCTTCATCATCACTGACAGTTTCCTCTGTTTTTTTCACTTCTTGGAAAATTCCCAAATCAGATTTATTAAGTTCTGAAGTTATCAAATTGTCATCTACAGCAACAAACTTGTCCAAATTTTCGTAAAAAGGTAAATCATCCAAATCAACGATTTCACTCTGACACTGCCAAATCTTCTTCATCTTCTTCTTCTCTTTGCAGGATTTCACTAACACTTTCTTCTGTAGAAACAAAACCGGCATTCGAAATGCGTTTTGAATCATTTTTTTCTGTAACTTGTCTCCAGGCCTTATCCAAAAAATTAATTGCATTTAAAAGATTTATACTGCGAATCTTATTTTTGTCTGAGCATTCTAAAATGTGCATAATCACGCATTTCCGATAGTTGCTCTTAAGGTTTCTGATTACACCTTGATCCATAGGTTGCAACTTGCTTGTACAATTGGGTGGTAGAAACACTATAACTCTATTCTCTGTAAATTTTTCACATCGAGATGGGCAGGACAGTTATCTACTAAGAGTAGAATCTTTTGCTTTTGTCTGCAGAGTTCCTTATCCCATCGCCTCACTTCAGCTTCAAACAACTCGGATGTCATCCAAGTCTTTCGACTGTGTTGGTAGATGGTAGTTGACTGGGAGTGTTTTAATGTTTTTAAAACATCTTCGAAGTTTAGACTTTCCAATCATGTCAAGGTTTTCTTCTCTATTCCAGTCATGTTTCCGAAAACAAGAACTGTAATTTTTTCTTTTGGCAACTTCCCACCAGAACACTTTTTGTTCTTAAATGAAGGAGTTTTGTCGGGAGTAAGCTTAAAAAAGAGGACTGTCTAATCTGCGTAGAAAATGTCGTCTGTGTAGCCTTGTCGAACTTTTGGCCATACATCGCTTAGCCAATTCTGAACACACTTATCGTCGGCACATTTTTCTTCAACACATACCTTGTGAAACACTATGCTGTGACGCGCATTAAATCGATCTATCCTATCGTTGGAGCAAACAAAATTTGCATGCTCAAGCATCTTGGCAAGCTGTTCTGCTTTTGTCATCAGCATTGGACCACTGATTGGTATGTTCATAGTTCTTTGCTGTTTAAACCATTTTAGTAATGCTCCATCAAGGTCTTCCTTATCCGGATTCCTCATTCACTTAACATTCTTGCCATTTAGTTCAAAGGCACTTAAAATTTTCTCTTTGTTTTTCCAGAAGGAGCACACAGTTAAATTTACTAACCAAAATTCTCGACAAACTTCAGCTTTCTTCTTCCTTTTATCCAATGCATTAACAATGTTAACTTTAACTCCCAAAGAAAGAATTTTTCATTTTACGTATTCCATAATGATCAAAGTTTCTCGCTTAAAGCACGAGAGAACTGAAAACCAAACAAATGATGTTACTGTCAGGTCAGAATCTCTATACTCTTTTATAATTTTTTTGGCCAAACAACAAGTGTCAATCGATTTCTCACTGTTTTTCCACCTTATCTAATCTAACTGGTCTGCCACGCTATTTGTTTAGACGGATAAAAAGCAGAAGTTTCACCCTGTTCACTGCTTAGCCCCCATGGTTATTTCCTGGACAGGTCTGAAAAATTGCGTATAGGTGTAAAGTTGAGCCAGCTGTGATTTCAATGTATTCCATCTGTGACGAATTGGACTTCCTTGTTGTGAAAACAAATTATACAGCCCCATTTTCTGAGAATAAATATATTAGTTTATGTATATTTCTGACGCAATAACCAGGGCTGCCGTTTGAATTATGACGTTATTTCCAAGTTACCATAACATTGATGTCTATGGGAGTTTCGTGGGGACTGCAGAATTTGACGTTATAACCGAGTTGACACTATTACCGGGTTCGACTGTATTAGAATTTTTTTTAAATAATTAAATATTAGATAATTAAATTTTTTAGAAAACTTCTTTTAAAAATAATTATTATAAGGTTATTAAAAAGTAAACTTATGATAATAATCTTTTAAAAAAGTTTTCCTTTAACTGTTTGCATTTTCTTCTTTGTTTTGTACATATAATGAAATAATTTAATCCCTGTAAATATTTCTTGTCATAGCTTAGAAGCAGAATTGAATTCAGGGAGTGGCCCTGCCCCCCCTCTCCCTCCAGAAGATTTGAGAATTTGTGTTTTCAATGGTCAAAAAGTGCAAGCCCCCCCCCCCCCCCCCTTCCCCTCCCCGAGCCACAGAAATGCCCCTGGAGAAAAATGTCTGAATTCAACACTGCTTAGAAAGAATTTTCGAATTCTATGATTAGAATACTGCCTCATCAAGTTTGCAGTTTCTTTATGATTTGTGTTAAAAATTTATTCCATATTTGTGTTTGAGTGGTCCAAAACTTTTTAAAGTAAGTAATTTTATTAGTTATTTTTTTGAAAATAAGAGGGAAAAAATAAAAATTCTTTTTATAAACTTATGATTTATCAAGCTTATAATAGTCTAAAATAAGATTTTTATTTCTGTGTGGAGTAATAAATTCTAATAGAAAATAAAAATGTGTGCAGTATTTGAACACACAGCAGCTGTAATATGGTAAGAAAATGCTTTTTTATCCATTGATAATGTCAGGGCTGAAAGGGTTATAATGATAATTATATATATGATATATATACATAATTTTTGTACTGTGATTCTTGATTTTAGTTTGAATTTCAAACAATAGATGGCACTGAGAGCAATAGGTACTCAGTCCAGACCCGATTTTTAGTACTTCTGGATCCATTCAATGCATTTTAATCTCCTTTTTTCGCATGGAAGAAGAGAGAGGCCGAAAAATCGAGCCTGTATTTCGCGGTTATTGCTTGCAGCACCATCTATCGCTGCTATTTGTAGAATTGCAGCATAAAAACTCCTAACATTTTACATAACACTCAATAATTTCTCCATTGGTGTATTGGTGTACTCCTGCAAGAATTTTTTTAATATCTGTCACCGTTTGCAAGTTATGGAATTTTAAAATCCATCAGTCATTTTTGGGACACCTGGTATAATATATGCATATATACTTTTGGCTAATAATAGATAAATTTGGCTAATGTGTTGGCTAATAGTCTTAATTTCTTAGCGAGGTCCCTGTTTATGTAAATGTTTTGTTCTATATTTATTAATCAAACTTTTTTTTTTTTTTAATTGTTATTCCCCTTTTTAAAAGTATATATGTAACTGGTATTCGAAAACGAGGTTTTCGTCAAATTGGCGTCGGGAAAAAAATCGTGCCAATATGATATCGCATTATACCTCTGGGGCGTATATGACATCTGTGTCAGAATTTCTTTAAAAATCATATTTTAATTAATAGTTATTACTTATCATATTCCATTTTTTTTTTCAATATTATATTAATCTATCAACAATATTTAGCCATTCTCATAGTTGTTTTTCCCAATGTGAATCAAAATTTAATTGCAAATAACAGAAATAAATCTTAATGCCAGTAATGAACACCCTACATAAAATAATAAATCTAAATGTTTTTATGATTGTGTTTAGAACCAGAATTGAGGAAAGAAGTGTTGAATTCAGGGGGTGGGGGGGGGGGGGGGCATTGAAATGTCCGTCCCAGAAGGTTTGAGAAGGTTTTAAACAGTAATTTGAATGTAATAATGCAATTAAAATTATAATGAATGCTTGCTATATAATAAAATATTAAAATAATTAAGTAAAGTAATAAACTAAAATAATAAAAATTAAGATAATTTTTAAAATGATTAAAATATTAAAAGTAAAGGTCAAGTAAATAATTAATAATGTATAATTAAATATGCAAAGATAAGATACATTTTTCCTAAATTATTCAATGAAACTTGCTTCATAAAGGTACTGTACTAATTTACATTGAAATCATGAAATAAGGAAGTTTTATTGCAGGTTTAGCCAGACTTAGTAACCAAAAAAGCTTGATTAATACATAAATATATTTGGTAAAAAAAAATTGTGATTACTAGTGATGCCAGCAATATCTTGAATTTTTTCAGAAATAAGTTTATGCTTCCATCATAAAAAAGCATGAGTTCAGTAATATTAATGAGAATTACATATTACAAGACATACGGAATTGATATAAAAATAAAAAAGTAATTTTGTTCCTACATCTGAACTGAAAGTTTCATTGTTTACATCTGTGATGATGTGCGGATTTAAGGGAGTCTCCTGCATATCATGGAAGACGACAGTATTCCGAGTGACGCAGCCTTAAGCCTAAAATCGTATCGTAGAATTCGTAGATGGCGGAACTCATATATACAGCTAACTCGACATCAAAGAAAATGCGAAAAGCCGCCTGTTAATAACTCATCAAATATAGGTCCTATTGTCCTGATTTTTTTAAAACAGTCTTATATCTGCAGTCTAATCCTATTCTGAATTTTTTACAATTCTACGTGCAGTATATTTTCAGATCTGTAAACCCATTTTGAAAGCAATTTCGATGGTGTAAGTTTGTCTTTTTTTTTCTCCGAAACGGTCTAGATTTTTTTAAAAACATTAATATATGAAATGAATCTGTTTTTGACGAAGTGGATAAGACTAACCTAGTATCTAGGAAAACTCTTAATTTTTATATAATCCGCATGAAAAAATGGACTTCTTAGGATCGCGGATTACATGTTATTCTATGGGCTAGCAGACAGAACGTTGCACATCGGTTTTGCGCGGTTTAGGTCACAGTTAAAAATCTGAATATTGGCAATAAATCTTTTTTTAAACTACGAAAACAGTTTATTATGTGCTTTAAAATACTTAGACTGATTTTTTAAAATGGAGTAGTATTTTGTAATTATAGGTATTTTATTTCATTGTTATTCATAGTAAGTAAACATTTTTTAAGGAGAAAATATTTCACATTTAAAAAAAAAATCTCGTATCGAAATTCGATATTTATCGAAAATTCTCGTATCGAAATGAAAATTCATCGCGTTCGCCATAAGACTTCGCCATGTATCACTACGCGATACGCGAAGTTGACTGAAGAAATAAGAAATATCAAAGATCTTGAAATGGTATTCCAAGGGGAGAAAGTGAGTACAATTTCTAATTATCCAGACAGCATTCTTTGCAACCGATCCTTTCTAATTAGTATAATGTTCTGAATTGTTTTTATTTTCAACAATACTTATAACTGTTTTCCTTACAAAATAACGTTCATGTGTGGCATAGGTATTTCTTGTGATATGTGAGTGTAATACAGATAGATTACTAATTTAATTTTGAGTTTTCTTTTAAAGAAATTAAACAAAATCTTTCATTTTTAAAGAACGCACAATTTAAATAAAAGGTATGACGAAATCAAAATTAAGATTTCCAATCCCGTTTATAAAATGATTCATTTGCGAATCGTTTCTAATAATATTATAAACGAAAATTGACTTAAAATGACATCTTTCGTTGATTTTTTTTTTTTTTTTTTTTTTAATAACTCTTTTCAGCTTCAAAAATTAAAGCATCGTAGTATTTTATTTTTATAAAATTTAACCTAAAGGGGAAGAAAATTCTTATTGCCGTTTATCTCTGTAACAAGAAAAAAACAGAAGAAAAAAAAAACACCTGAAGCATTTTTTTTAGGCTAATTGATTACAGCCATGGGTGCAAGACCTTCAGTCTCAGGACTGATTTCAGTCTTGGACATATTTTTGACTGATAGTAAATTCTACTTTATATACTTAAATTATCACGATTAGCTCAAAATGAACCATTTTATCCTGACTGGTTGTTTTGAGCTCCTAAAAGTAAAAATTTTCATCATGATACTTTTCCTTATTTAGTAATTAAAGTTTATAGATAAATAAGATAAAACAGCTTTTTTGCAAAAGTAAGATACTTGTTTTTATTTAATTTTAAAGTTAATATGCTTAAAAGAAAGCTTTAAATAATTTACTTTTAAAAAATATAAAAGTAGCCAGCTCCCTTATATGGTATTTGTGGTAATGAAGTATTATTGTAAATAAGAACAATTAAGAACATGTTACTATTTAGAAAAGATTGGTTTCACAAAATTTCATTAGCAGCTGCATTGTAGCTGCCATGATAATTAGACTTTGTATAAGCTAATAAAGTGATTACTCAGTAACCATTTCAATTAAATATATTAATCTGACTCGCATCTTAAATTAAATATTAAGTTTTTATTCTGCTTTCATTAAACCATTCACTATTCCGTAACATTCCGCATATTCAGACTACAAAAACTCTTTTTATCAATTCCACCTGTACACTGGAGGGTTGCCGTGCCACTTACAGAGTAGCGCGTTTATCGCCTCGTTGTGCAACAGCATTTGAAAGATCACCACACTAACATAAACAAGTAGCAATAAAAGAAAAACAAAATTAATCAGTTGATTGTAAAAAACCCGCTCCATTCTCGGTCGGGGGAGGAACATAACAAGAAAAAATAACCGCGAAATTTGAAAGTATGTCATGGGGGGGGGGGGGGGAATCCAAAACTTCATCAAAATAGTTGTAACTTTTCTAATAAATATGTTACATATAACATATGGTAGTAATAATCAGTATATCTGATGAAAATACAAGTAATTTTTTAAAATAAACTATTTAATGATTTTTTTTTTATCCCTATTACTGTATTTGATTAATAGTAGTTCAAGAGCCATAATTTTATATTGTAAAATCCTTAAAAGCACTCTGCAAGCAGTCCTTGTTCAATCACAAAACCTACTACTAAAAAATTTTAATGCAGAAGATGTAATGTATTTCTCAGATATAAACAATGAATTTTTCAGTTAAGAAGCACATGTATTTTACAAATATTGCTATTTCTTGGAACACTAAATATGATACATTATCGCCTTTAACACATTATTTTGGAGTAATGAAAACATTGTTATTATATTAAATTTTTTTGTAAATGAGTGTTATAATCAGAGCAGCTCATGACAGGTTTTCCTTGCAGCACTAAAATGCATGCTGTCCAAAAGTTTTATTTATTTATTTATTTATTTTAATTTTTGCCTTATTTAATGGAAGAAAATTCTGCTAAAAATAAGGCAAAGATTTCATTATTAAAAATAGTGAAAAAGAATAAATTGGCCAGCCATGCATTTAATGTTCCCAAAAATGTCAGTCATGAGTTACCACTGTTTATAATGATTTTGCCCAGGCATATTTGGATGTTATATTTCAAGGTAATATCTTTAAGGTAATTTAATAATGTGTGATCTATACTTATTATATAAAATATCATAATTTGCACATTTTCTGGTTCCAAGGAATGTAATTTAAAGCATGTATACGAAGTAAATTTAATGATGTATGAAATGTGATCTATATAATGCAAAATTCTATAATACGCACAACTTCTCATACCAAGGTGTGCATTATAAAGATCTTCTACTGTATTCATATGTAGCTCACACATCAAAAACCTTAAAGATTTAGTATCTGTAACAAGAGGACATTATTACAACTTTATATTTTTTTCATTCTGTAGCACAAATTACTCAGCTTAGAATTTGCCAATCAAAACATTGCCATCTTGATTTTTTTCCACTGTCTTTATTTACCTCAGAAGTGATTAAGATTTTTTTATATTGTAAATCCTAAAGGTTATAATAGCAAAAAAGCATCTTTAAGCCCTTGGGAATGAGCGACCGGTATACTTGGCCACTTAAGGTGTTCAGAATCCTTCATTATTCTCACCACTTATTTTTAATTGTAAAGTTTACCTTCTTTAATGGGAGCATTTCTGTGATTCAATTACAGAAAATTTTCTGTTTTTAAAAACCTGTAGTAATAGGTTAAAAATTAACCAAAGGGCTCTTGTCGCGAAGGGGTTAAACATCTTGAATTACAGTGAACTTTAATAACCCTTGGCTTTAATTGCCAGTACTCTTCCAATTGAGCTATCTGTACGACAGCCCAGCCAACACAATATTCGCTCAGAACAACTATTATCATGACATCAATTGATTGTGTGAAAAATAATTAAAAGTGTACATGATTATATATTTTATTATTAAGCAACAGACTTTGCAGATCCGATTTTCTAAAAAGCTTTAAAGATTGAAATCTCTAGGCTGGAGTGGGAAAGTGTAGAGATTAAATTTGAGGAATAGGAGGATAATTTATATAGAAGAATTTTCTGTATAAAAATAAAGATTTAAATTTTTTTAATGTTGGGGAGTAGGGGGAGGGAGAAGAGGTGAAATGTACAGTCGTGGGAAAAAAAAAAAGTAAACACCCTCTACTAACTCCTTAACAAATTATTATCGTAGACAAAAGTTATTGGTACCGAACGATTGAAAATAAAGTCTATTTTTAAATGATGTATATAAAATTTGCTTAAGGGGCCATCTACATATTAAAACAAATCCAAACTTCATTTTTTTCAATGGCAATACCCAATTTTAACGAGATATTTCAAATCTTCGGTTCAAACTATGCCTAGGCACCAAATTTCAAGTAATTTGAATAAGAAGTTTTTGAATTATAAACATTCAAAATTTAGTGCTTCTAATGTTAAATTATATTTTCATATTTTTATTAGAAATTATGCTCCTAATGTGCTAATTTTTTGTGTAGCAGTAATACTAACATACCCAAACATAAATACGTTGAATTTGCAATTTTTATATTTTTATGATATGAATTATGAAATTAATATTCGAAAAAATTATGAATTGTAACCTAAAATTTTTTTGATGGATTTAGATTTATTAAGTCCTGCTTTATGGAAATCCAAAATTTCACATTTTTCTTCCAAATAGTTTTCAAATTATGCTTAAAAAAACGGCAAAATTATGGTTTAAGGGGCCGTCTATGATAGAAGTGACTAGATATTTTGAAATGCCTTACGCTGTCCTGTAATCTAGCAGACTTCATTGACTGCTTGAGTGACGCTTAAGGTGCCTTGATCAAGAAGGGGGCTTTCTCGGTTAACAATCGAGTACCGAACTTCAATTTGGATACAGCCCTTAAAATAAGCTTGTTTTAAAATAATTAATTTCTTATAATAATTAATTTAGGAACTTATAGTACGAATTGCATAAAAATTTGTTTTTAGGCTAATTAAATGGTGTAGAATTCATTTATGCTGTAAAAATTGTGTACTGCAATTGAAAAAAACAAAGTTATGGTTCGTTTTAATATGTAGATAACCCCTTAAGCAAATTTTATATACATTTAAAAGTAGACTTTATTTCCAATCGTTCGGTACCAGTAACTTTCTTCTATGGTAGTTTGTTGAAGAGTTAGTAGGGGGTGTTTACTTTTTTTTCCCATGACTGTACATTAGGGAAGTTAGTGCTTATTTATTTATTTATGTTAGTGAGCAACAAATGTTGCAGATTTTTTTTTTTTTTCAAACTAATTTTTGAAAGATTTTATTATTTAGGTAAGCTGGAGAGGTGGGTGCAAAAGCAGAAGTGGAATCTTCGGAGCTCAGGGGATTATTTTATATGATTTATTATTATTGTTAATAAAGAATTTTAAATAGGGATGGTGAAAGATTATTTTATATAAAATTAAAGAATGTTTATTTTTTTTGCACTAGGAATGAGAAAAGGGAGAAGCAGAAATTTGTAGTTTTGGATTTAATATAAATGTATGGAATTACTTTTATAAGTGAAGATGATTGTTATATATATATATATAAAGGTTTAAAGAGTAATATTTCTTGCTATTTTTCTTAACAAAGTAATTTTTTTATGTAGTAAAATTTAACATAGCTTTTTATATCTCTGAAGCAAACCAACAGAAATACCCTCTAAACATGCATGTTGTACATTACTTCCATATCTTACCAAAGAGTTCTTATAAAAATCTCATTGCACGGTGCTTTTTAAAATTGAAGTATGGTTATTCTTTTTCGCGGGGAGGGAGGGGGGAGAGATTGAAGGTGAATTGAAATCCTGACTATGAATTCTTTGTATTGTCTTTAATTTTTTTGTGTGTGTTTATTGTTTTATTTATTTTTTTCAATAACCTCAAAAAAGTAATGATATCAATACAAAAACCCTTAACGGGTTAAAAGTGTGTGACGCAGCACTTTATCTTATGCTCTAAGAATTTTAAATATGGAACTTAAAAATAATGATATCAAATTTTGAGTGACGCTATGCTATTAATTATAATCTCTCTATATATTATTTATTTCATCTTTTTATTTTTTTATAATCGCATGTGCAAAAATTATGTTCAATTTAAAAAAATGTATAAAAATTTATTCATTGATGCTTTAACATTTACACCTCTCATAAATTCCAAGTATGAGTTTTAAAAGATATGATATCAAAATTTTAGTGACGCTTTGATGTGGCTTTAAACGATTTGTTTTAAAATTAAATTTAAATTAATTTTGTTTTGGCTAAGCTATATTCACACATCTAAATAATAGTTTTAATTTTCCAATATACTTTAAATATGTCACTTTCATTGAATTTATATAATGCATTTAAATGTATTTATTTGAATAAATTGATTTATCCTTTGTCCAATGCTATTAAAAATTTAAAATAAGATTTGCGTAAATAATTTTTTTGCGTCATTGTATCCAAACTAAGGGAAATGTATTCAAATGGATACTATGAAGCAAAAAAATTATTTACGCAAATCTTATTTTAAATTTTTAATAGCATTGGACAAAGGATAAATCAATTTATTCAAATAAATACATTTAAATGCATTATATAAATTCAATGAAAGTGACATATTTAAAGTATATTGGAAAATTAAAACTATTATTTAGATGTGTGAATATAGCTTAGCCAAAACAAAATTAATTTAAATTTAATTTTAAAACAAATCGTTTAAAGCCACATCAAAGCGTCACTAAAATTTTGATATCATATCTTTTAAAACTCATACTTGGAATTTATGAGAGGTGTAAATGTTAAAGCATCAATGAATAAATTTTTATAAATTTTTTTAAATTGAACATAATTTTTGCACATGCGATTATAAAAAAATAAAAAGATGAAATAAATAATATATAGAGAGATTATAATTAATAGCATAGCGTCACTCAAAATTTGATATCATTATTTTTAAGTTCCATATTTAAAATTCTTAGAGCATAAGATAAAGTGCTGCGTCACACACTTTTAACCCGTTAAGGGTTTTTGTATTGATATATTTACTTTTATATAAAAACTTTCTGTACAATTATACCATTGAAAAAACAATATAGTTACTTGATAGCATCACTCATGTCAATATTTAGCATGCAACATTATTATGGAAGATTAACTTGCAATTAATGCCAAAAGATTAAGAATAACATGCAGTAATTAAAAAAACTAAGACTAATCTGCCATAATTAAAAAATAAATAAAAATAACTTTCCATAATTTTAATCGATTTACTTCAAAATAAAAACTATTGATATTAGAACTTTAAAGTTTGGCAGTTAATACATAAGTAACATCACACCTTTTAAAATATGCTAACTAAATTGCTGGAAAACCTGATTATGAAAGATTACCCGTGTAATAGAATTTTAAAGAATTTCATTTTAATTCCAGGAAGAACTAGAAGTACTTGCATCTATCTATGATGGAGACGTACATTTTAAGCAGATTTCTTCAGATTCTTTCCAATACAAAGTAAATTTTGATTACTCCCTTATTTTTCAATTTAACATATAATAAGTTATTCCTTCCCTTTGTTTTTGTTGATTACAGTTTGTATTATTATTTCTCATTTAGATTGGAGCCGATGATGATCCAAAATCATTTGTACTTGAAATAACTTGGGGTAAAGATTATCCAAATGCATCACCAAAAATTAGTCTTGATGCTTTTTTTAACAAAAAGCTGTAAGTGTTTCATTTTATTTTTTAGCAATTTTTTTTTCTTAGTTTAAAATGTGTGTTTTTGTGCTTAATTGGAGAAATATATAATTTGGTTATAATAGATGTATTTGGCAATTTAACTTATTCTACAAAACAGTAAGTTACCAAAAGAGTTGCTTTTTCTTGTGGCAACTGCACAGATTGAAATCATACATACATTAATTGTAATTAGTAGTACCTGGCTGAAATAAGTGTTTCAGGCCAAAACCAAATTTCAATCTTTATATGAGTTTCCGCTGGAAATGAAACTCTTTTAGATAAAAATTTTAAGTTATTAATGTATGCATGCATGCAAAGATATTAAATTCACAAATAACAGACAGACATACATTTTTACAAAGATACTATGCATAGCCTACTTGTGCGTGTTTTTTCCATGTTAAAGGAAAAACTGTATTCAACAATAAGTTTTTAAAACTGACAGAGTTTGTAAATGTCATATTTAAAAAAAAAAAAAAAAATTAATATTTTGATATCTGATATTTTACATATATTTGAAATAATCAAAATGGTCAATTTATTGATGATTTAAAATATTTAATATAAATTAGAAATTAAATCTAATTGCACTTAGCATGAAAGCTTACTAAAACAATATTCTAAATATCTTTTTCTTTTTTTCTTTCAAAGTTATGTAACAAAAATGAAGATCAACTAATTGAAAACAGACTCAGTTTGTTTTTTACATCTCAAAAAACAAATTATAAGATTTAGTGTCGAGTATCATGAAATTTTTATGTTTTATACAACAAAATTTTAAATACAAAATAATTTGTTTTTCCAAACCTGTTGTGCAGTTTAAACTGAACTAAATCGAAACCAGGCAAGAATGTAGCTCATTCTAATGAAGCTGTAAATAACTTATCTAAATTAGATAGTTTATCTTTCAGTGGTTGTTCTAATTATCTATTATCCTTTTTAAATTCTGTATTTTATTACTTGAACATTAGTTTTTATGATACCTTTTATATCTCTACTGTTACAATGCACAAAACAAACATATTTTATTAGCAATAATAAGCTCATAAATAACATGTTATGACATACACTATCGATTCTGCTTTGGTTACTTATATCTTTTCCTCTAAATATCACATAGTGTCATTCTTTATTACAATGAACAAAGCAAAGCATGTACTAACAAATGCATGTATAAACAAATAAAAGTTTAAGATACCGGGTGTCCCAAAAAGGACTGACTGATTTTAAAATTCAATAACTTGCAAACGGTGACAGATATTTAAAACTTTCTTGCAGGAGGTTTATGCATAAGGTCAAAAGTTTTATTACAGTGATTTTCAATTTTAGTTCGAATTACAAACAATAGATGGCACTGTAAGCAATAGTCACTAAATACAGGCTCGATTTTTGGTCCTTTCTCTTGTTTCATGAGGAAAAAGGAGATGGAAATGTATTATCCGGGCCACGAAGTACCAAAAATCGAGCCTGAATTGAGCGTCTATTGATAGCAGCGCCATCTATTGCTTGTAATTCAAACTAAAATTGAAAATCACTGTAAAAAAACTTTTGACCTTATGCATAACCCTCCTGCAAGAAATTTTTAAATATCTGTCATCGTTTACAAGTTATTGAATTTTAAAATCAGTCAGTCCTTTTTGGGACACCCGGTACATATAAATATTATACAGACATACAAACAATAAATACAATAAACCCAACTGGAGTGAAAAATTAGCCAGAGCCAGGAATCGAACCCAGGACCACAGTGTACAAGACTGCTGCTCTAACCACTGAGCTACTCCGGCCGATGCCTGAGTCTGCAATTTCTCACTAATAAACCATATATAATGTTTTAATATATATTGTAGTATGAGTGTTTTATTATGAATAAAAGTTTGTTTGAAATCTTTAACTTAATTTATTCATTTTGATAATTTTTAAAAATAATTTTCACTCATGTATTTTTTTTAAATCTATCAAGACATAGCAATAAAGCTTTTTTTTTGTTGTTGTTACAATAATGTAAAGCAACATTTGTAGTAATGCAAATAGTTAGATAGCTTCAATAATTTTTGCAAAAAAAAAAAAAAACTACATGGGAGTGAAAAGCCTCAGGATTTAGCAATGATTTTTTTTTTTTTTTTTTTTTTTGTCAGAAATGAATTTTTTTTTCAACATAGTTTCGTTGAAGAGAAATATATACTTATTCCAACAATATTGTTTTCTCTAATATTTAGATAACTTACATTTAGTACGAAAGGGTTCCAAAATATGCATCGTTTCTCATTTGACAAAATCTCTTTCTCTGGAGCCACCTCTTCAAGTTGGGAAATAAATAATTGTCACTGGGAAACAGCTATAGAGCATATGAGAAGTAGTGATGAATTCGTCATTCAATTTTGTTATTGCTTTTATGGATGAGTAAGCCAGCGCGTTGTTTTCTTACACTTTTTTCTTTGTCATATGTAGCATTTTTTTTTCTTTGTTGAAACAATCTAATAATGCTGCATAATGTTCTCTTGTGACTGCTTTTCCATTTTCAAGATAGTAGATAAATATTATCCATTATCGCATGTGGATCATGAAGAAACTTTGCATCTGATTGTTGCATCTTTAGTCGCTTTTGCCCAGTTCCAATTCCTCATATGATTAGCTGTTGTACTTAGGTGTGTGAAGATTGATTCATGTTTCATCGAGTGTTATGAATTGGCAAAAAATACTCATTTGGATTAAGCTGAAATATCGGCAAATTGCACTCTGAATCATTGACATGTTGCTTTTTTTGTGGAGGAAATGTGGCACCCATCTCGCAAAAAGCATTTTTGTATGCAAATGTTCATGCAAAATATTCCACACTTATTCTGTCTATATCTTTATGATGTTATCTATCGCCCTCACTTTCATTTTGCAGTCACTTTAAACAATATTGTGCATTTTTTAAAAAGTGTTTTTTAGAGTTGATGCCTTAATTGGATGTCCAGAATGTGAAGCATTATTGGCGCTTGTATGGATGCATTTAAATTCACTAAAGCTTTGACAAATGATTGTTTTCAACAGAGCAGTTATGCCTAAATGATTCACAAGCCATTCTTTGGTTAGCAGAGGTTGATCCAGATAAATTTTATGACCTATTGAGGGCCCCCCTCACAAAATTCCTCTTAATAAAACAGGCCCCTTCACAAAATTTTTTAACTTTCTTATTTAATTAGCAACAATGTCTTATTTCTTTCAATCTGAACTTTTTGCCAAAATCAGAAAGGTGTTGTCCACTTAATATTAATGTAACCCAAAAAATAGTTTGGTTTGATGATGCATAATGAGGGTGGCTAGGTCCTGCACTATTATTTTTACTTTTATTGCTCATACATTACTTAAAAATTTCTTTCAAATGAAATATGTTTGAAAACTAGCTCAATTCACATAATTTTTTAATCACTTTTTAAATAATTTTCAAGCATGATTTTCTTAAAAATCTGTCTTAACAATAATCTAGTGACTGACCAAGACAAGTTTTTCAGACTGAAGCCAAACCAGAAATGAATTTCGTTATTTTCTCAAGTTTCCATCGAAAATAAAGCTGTTTCAAATGAAATTTTAGGCTATCAATATATACATACATATAAAAATATTGATTATTCACGAACATACCTATCTCCAGAGACACTTTTACTTATGCATATATGCAGTAAAGGGAAAAGCTGGGAAATAATATTAGTAGACAGTGGCCTGTAGTAGCAGTTTTATAAGTTGACACTTTTTTATTTAAAAGGTCTTAACAGTGCACTTTTGTTAAAATTTCTATTAGTAATCTAAAATTAAATACCCAAATAAATAGGTTTATAGTAACATATTGCAACCAACAAGAGTGGAATCGCTGATGTAATGCAAGAAAATTTTACCCTCTCCTTGTAGGAAAAGTGGCCGTAAGGTGGCTGCTAGCAGACAATTTTTTAATAGCCACATTTTCCATTTAGTAGCTCTGTAGGTAGTGATTGGCACTAATTGTGCACTTCAATATAGAATAATGTTCATTTTGTTTTCAATAAAAGTAAAAATATTACTTAATCATTATTTTATTTAATTTTATAACCAAGCATTTCAGGCATTTATTCATTATTAACTTTACAGCAATTCATACCATAAAATATTCACACAAAGAGTTTCAAAATGCTTATTAATATTTAAATTTTAACTTGATTCAAAAGAAGTAATTTAAAATATGCTGCACTCTCATTCTGAGGAAGAGAGGGAAAGACAATATTTTCAGTTATTGTTACTTTAGTAGAAATTTTAAAATACTATGTATATATATATATGTTTTTGCATTTAAATACTGAAGATATTTAATTTGTTATCAATGTTTCTACTAATTTTGATATTTTGGCCTCTCACTTATGTGTGACTGAAGAAATGTATTTAAACAAAACCAGTTTATAAAGGAGATACTCTTGTGTCTTCTTTTTTTAAATGTATAATTTATATAAAATGTAGTAATGAAGTTTTTTTTAATCATAATAAAATTCCACATAAATATTTTTAGTGATGTCTGTAATATTATCTTTGAAAAACTAACATTTAGCTATAATTTATTTCAATTGTTTCCTTTGAAAAACCCAATGTTAAATTAACTTTTATATGTAATTATTTTTGGCACTTTTATGTTAGCTGGAGAATATAAATTGCCAAATATTGTTCCCATTGCCATCATCCGTATTGCATTCATTTCAATTAAAATAGATACACTTTTCACTCATTTAATTTGAAATACATAACTATCATTTCAAATACACATATTTAAAATGCATGCATTTAAAATACATGCCTTTGATTCATTTCATAAAAAACAATAATAAATAAAATAATAATAATAAGAAGAAATAATTATATAAACCAACAAAATTTATTTCAACATTATAGCATTGTTTCTAATGTAAACATGAAAAATAAAAGTTGCTTTTGGTGAGGAAAAAATACTTTTGATCAGATTTGCATTGATGTGAGTAAATTCTTTATATTTTTCTTTGCATCTTCATTTATTTGTGAGAAGTCAGTTTTAGAATGCATTTTCAAAATTAATTTAAACAGTTAGTAATAATTGTACAAAATTTGTTGAGTAAAAATTTTGCATGTATGTAAAAAGTGTCTATATAATATAATATGAAATTTAAATGTTTTAGAATTCCTGAAGTAAAATCTACAATACTTGAAAAGTTGCAGAACGAGGTTAGTAGCATTGTTTTCTATACATTAAATTTTAACATTTAACTATTTGTTTAAAAATCTTTAACTTTTGGATGGTGAGTGTTTTAAGCATCAACGAGAAGCCATTCCAGTGGTGGACATAATTATAAGACACCTACTGAATTTGAGATACAGTGAAAGAAAAGATTCAGAGCTTAAAAATGCTTTTCAAATACGACAAAAACATAAATTTATTCTGTTATCACACATAATTGTTTTACAGAAATGATATTTTTATAGAGTTTAATAAAAAAAAATTAAAAATACCATAGACAAAATTATAAGACACCAACCTTTTTTTTTCCAAGTACAGTGGTCAACATAATTAGCAGACACTAATGGTTTAAAAGAAAATCCTCTAACATGGTTATTCAATATTTGGTGGAGCCGCCATTGTTTTTTATAATATGTAAGATGCGATTCGGCTTCGAATCTATCATTTCTAACTAAATATCGCAAGACAGTTCTTCCCAAGCACATTTTATAGCATTCTTTAGGTTTTCGACACATGTAAATTGCCTCCCATTTCGGTAAACCTCACGGGCTAAGATCCCCACAAGGTTTCGATGGGATTTAAGTCTGGGGAGCGAGAAGGCCACGGAAGAACATTGATACTTTGCTCTGAAAGCCCATTCTTGTTACGTGTGATGTATGAATCGACGCGTTATCGTGCTGGAAAGTGTAGTTTTCGCCACAAAGAAGTTCACCGTATATGGCTAGTTGATCTTTAAGAAGATTCTTATACTTTTCGGAGTTTATTCTTGAATGCACAAAAACGATATCAGTTTTCCCTTGAGCCGAAAAACCAGCCCAAACCATTACTGAGCCTCCACCCATTTGGCGGCTCATTTGTACATCAGGAGACTTCCATAAATCATGCCAATAGTAATGAAACCCGTCAGGACCATCCAGGTTAAACTTTTTTTCATCAGAAAATAACACCAGTACCATTTGGAGGGAGATGCCACAGTTTGTTTAGCGAAGTTTAAACGGTCCATTTTGTGCCGCCTTAGAAGCGGTGGTTTTTTCTTCAATTTTTTAAATTTCACATAGGAAGCATTATGCAACACCCTGCGAATGGTTCTCTTTGAACAATTCAGTTTCAAAGCATTTTTAATGCCTGTAGTGGTCATCTTATTCTGTGTAGCGAGCGAAATCACCTCGCGTCTGCCTCTCGAGGATAAGCAAGGAGTACGTCCAGATCTTTTAATCACCGATCCATTAATTCCTTTTTTCAAAACATTTGAAATTGCACATCTAGAGCGTTTAATAACTTTTGAAATATTATTAACGGAAGCACCAGTTCCATTTAATCTCCAAATTTCGTGAATTTCACTTTCTTTTAATTCTGTATCTCGTGGCATGTTTGTAAATGCGTGAAGGCGGTTATCGTCTGCTTTAGTTAACTTCTGACGTCATAACAGCGTGCAGAAAATTTGCATATTGCACATTATTTTCGAAAAAAAGCAGGTGTTTTAATTAAAATGTTAGGGTGTCTTATAGTTTTGTCCATGGTATTTTTAACTTTTTTTATTAAACTCTATAGAAATATCGTTTCTGTAAAACAATTACGTGTGATAACAGAATAAATTTATGTTTTTGTCGTATTTGATAAAGCATTTTCAAGCCCTGAATCTTTTCTTTCACTGTATGTAAAATTAGGTATGTGTCTTATAATTATGTCCAGCACTGTCCTGCTTAAGACACAAATAAACCTTAAAATCTAGCAAGTGCTTCTTTTGCTCACAGTTATTGTTAATCGTACAATCCTGAAGCACAAGTTAACAATGACTATGATGCAGAGAAGCATTTGGTATTTTAAGATCATTTAAGAGGGAATCCTTTGTAGCTGATATTTAAACCACCTGTCTTTAAAAGGTTAACAGGAATTTTTATAACAATCATATGTAGTATTTCTCATTCGTTTATTGACTTTTTTTATTATTATTTCTTTATCATATGGTTATTCCACTTTTGAATTTTCCATTAAGCTGAAAATTGTAACTTTTATGAATGTTTTATCTGTTTAGTTTGGACATTTTCTGAATAAGTAAACTTGATTACAAATCTAGAATTATGAGAAGAATGTATAGATCTTAATACTTCTAGTACTATGATTCCTGAATCACCAGTGATTTTATTGCACTGGTGGAGCATTTCACTTTTTTGAATTTTGAGCCCCAGGTCTTGAAAATAAAATAAAAATATTTTAAACATAATGTCATTTTCAGAAAAAGAAAATTCATTTACAAATATGCCACTGTTCTGAGTTTCAGGTCCTAGAACTCAGAATAAAAAATATTTCTGATAATGAAGATGATGTTACATTCTAAGGAAACATACATTTTAATTCATAAAATATTGCCAAAAGTATCTGTTTTTTTTTTTTTTTTTTTTTTTTTTTTTTTTTTCATAGGGTAGATTTAAACATATTTCATGGTTACCAGCGACATGGAAAATCTGGAAAGTCAGGTAATTTCAAAGTCATTTTTATGCAGTTGATAACTGCATTAAAAAAAAAAAAAATCCTGTAACTGCTGATGATTTTTATTTAGAACTAGAATTATGAGAATACATTATTAGTAACTAGGGCTGCAATGCTCATTTTAACAAAATAATCATATTTATTTATTATAAATTATTCGAACACTTGGCTATCAAAATTTTCTTTTTGTGAAAATGATATTATGTTTAAAATATTTTTGTATTTTTAAGATGTGGGGTTCAAAATTAAAAAAAGTGAAATGCTTCCACCAGTGCAAAATAATTTCATAAACATACATTTTCATTCTTAAAATATAAAAAATTTTGACTATAAATTTTTGATCAAAATCTTTTGTTTTGCTATTACTGAAATTCAGATGCCTTGGGCCCAGGGTTAGAAATTAGCAGTCATTAGTCGTCAAATGCAAATAAATTATTGCATTTAACGACTTCAAAATTATGCCTAGTCATCAAGTTTGGCACCTAGCTTTCTTTCATTTAAATTTTTGTTTAATAAACGCTTTCATTCGTAATTTAGCACAAGTTCCCTGCTGCATGCACTTCAAGAGCAGCTGTTTTTGACATAAGATTGGGCAGTGGCACATGTCTTAGTCTTCCTTGCACTTGTCAATCACTTCTAAGTTCACTTCATTTTCACCAGAGAGCTCGATTTTAAAAACTAAATATCTTGGTTCCAATTTTTCAAAGTAATTGTTGTAAGATTGCCTAAAATAAATATTGGATAATAAAATTATATTTTTGTGAGGGGTGTTTTTTTCTTTTTTTTTACGCAGTATTTCTCCTTCTTTATATGTTCGTAAACATTTATCGAGAATCCAAATCAAATATTGTAGTCAATCAGGTTTTATAAAAAGCCAGTTTATATTTTGTTTTAGTTATTAACACAGACATAAAGTGTTTAATATGTACTAGCCTCCCCACCACCCTCAATGCTCTTAACGCATAAAAATAGAAAGAATATTATTGTTAACATGGTTGCAAAAAGAAATGATTTAACATAACATAATATGGTATAATATAAAATTGCAAGTATGAAATGCAGTTTTGTACCTAGAAAAAAATTGTAGGCGTCATTTGATGCCTTACTTAGCGTTCTTAATTTCTAGCCCTGCTTGGGCCTTAATCTCTGTACTATGATATGAAAAAATGTCATTTTGGCTCAATTATAGTGCTTTACTTTTTTTAGTTTTATCAATGAAAATATATGTTTGTGACTGTTGGAAGTATTCCACTGTTCTGAGTTTCAGGTCCTAGAACTCAGAATGAAAAATGTTTCTGATAATGAAGATGGTGTTACATTCTAAGAAAAAATACATTTTAATTCATAAAATATTGTCAAAAGTATATACTTTTTTTCATAGGGTAGACTAGACTTAAACATATTTCATAATTCCCAGCGACATGGAAAGTCAGGGAATTTCAAAGTGGTCAGAGAAATTGTAAAATATATACTAAAAGTCAAGGAATTTACAAATATTTTCTTAAAAGTCTGGCAAAAAAATTAAAAATGATGAAAAAAAAAAAAGCTAATTTTGTCAAAGAATTGTGGAAATAAATAGCAAATTTCATTTGCATGCCCATTTGGTCATAGAAGTTTTTGAGATTTGGTCAGGGAAATTGCCAGACATGTTTTGCTGGGAACCCTGTATTTTCTAATGCTAGTTAAAAGGGTACTTGTTCCCTCCTACTGTGGGGGTTGGCATAGTATCACATACATCCTTACATAGCAAATGATGGGGTCTTGAGCCAAAATGTAGCCTTGGAATTTTTCATTTATTTTTCCTAACTTAGGGGGGGGGGGGACCTCTTACACCTTTTTCACCTCTTTCCCCTCTTATATTTCCATTTTCACTAGTTCTTTTTTTACACATTCATAATTTACATGATTAAATTTACAGTGCCTTAATTTTGCTAATTTATTTCATTCTTTCTCATAGTTTGTTACTCTGACAATACAGTTCATTTATGCATTTAAATTTTCTGTTTGTTTGACATATTTCTGGGGCCATTATGCTTTTTGATGAAACATAATTTTTTAAAATCTTTTGAATAAACACATATTTTCCCACTGCTATCTACTAAATGTGCCAATGCTTCTTCAAGTTTCAACCTCAACAACCAATTTCTTTTCAAATGAGGATTGTACAATTTTATTTAATGTATTCCATTTTATCTTACCATTAAGTTTGACAGCAAATTTAATCATTCTTTTCCCTGTTAAGCGCTGTGCATATACAGGGTCATTCATAATTCCCTCCGGGGTTTCGAACCGTTATAGTAAAAAAACGAAGACGAATATGAAAAAAAGAAACATATGAAATTATTCCGAAACTATTCAAGTTTTAATTTAATTAGTTTCTGGTAGATGGCAGTAACATCTGTATTGAAGTGAGTTGTAGTAAAGAAAAATGGCATTTACAGGCGAAGAGAAAGCTTTTTGTGTGTTGGAGTTTGCAAAATCTGAATCAGTGGTGTCAGTTCAACGGGCCTTTCGTAATAAATATCGAAAACAGGGACCAACTGACAAAACAATTCATGTGTGGTACCGGAAATTTAAAGAAACGGGATGCCTATGTGACAGGAAACGAAGTTGTCAGCTTGGTCCATCTGCGGACACCGTAGATCGTGTACGGGAAACGTTTTTAAGGAGACCGACGAAATCAACCGCTAGCGGAAGCCGAGAATTGGGGATCTCTCAACCAACAGTGTGGCGAATTCTGCGAAAACGTCTTTGTTTGAAGCCGTACAGATTGGGACTGGTGCAAGCGTTGACTCCAGCAGATTGCATTTCTCGTTTCACGTTTTGCATTGATGTCCATGAACGTGAAACACTAACGTCGAAATTGATTTTTAGTGATGAAAGCACGTTTCACATGTGTGGCACTGTCAACCGTCACAATGTACGCATTTGGGGCACTGGAAATCCCCATTCTGTAGTGGAACACTATCGGGATTCCCCAAAAGTTAACATGTTTTGCGCTATGTCCTCCTCACGTGTTTATGGGCCATTCTTTTTTACAGAGAAGACCATTACCGGTGTAGTGTACCTGGATATGTTGCAGCTGTGGCTAATGCCGCAGTTAGAGGAACATGAGGATGATTTCGTATTTCAACAAGACGGTGCTCATCCCCATTTTTTGTGTGATGTGCGTGAATACCTGAACACACACTTACCTCATCGATGGATTGGACGAGCTTCTGAAGATGACGTACCTCTTCTAAAGTGGCCTCCACGGTCACTGGATTTAACACCGTGTGACTTTTTCTTGTGGGGGGTATGTGAAAGACCAGGTTTTTGTACAACCTATGCCACGTGATTTAGCTGACCTGCGTGAAAGGATAACACGTGCTATCAATAACATGGGCAGTACCATGTTGAGTAGGGTATGGCAGGAACTGGACTATCGCATTGATGTATGCCGTGTGACCAAGGGTTCACACATAGAACACCTGTAATGTATGTAAGTAAAACTTGAATAGTTTCGGAATAATTTCATATATTTCTTTTTTTCATATTCGTCTTCGTTTTTTTACTATAACATTTCGAAACCCCGGAGGGAATTATGAATGACCCTGTATAATGTTATCATTTTAGAGGGGAGGGGCGTTTTGCTTTTTGATATCTTTAACATTTTTTATCCAACCAAACCTTTATTTTTTCAAAAACTTTTTCTTTACATCCAATTAGTGTGTTACCTTTATTATTATTATTATTTTTTAATGTTTTTATGAAATTACAAAGCTGTTATTAAAGCCGTTAAATGTTCTTCTGCCATATGTGCATATAATTCGTTGTTAGAGAAATCAGGAGCATAATACGTAGGAAATGATATTTGCGTTTACCAGTAAAGAAAAACAAGAATGTTGTCCATTGTTTTGTTGATAAGTTCTGCTTTTAACCTCTCCTGGTGGCAGGGTTGTAAAAAACCCGGGTTTTTTGTTAAAAACCCAGCCCGGGCGGGTTTTATTAAAAAACCCGGGTTAAATGGGCAATTTTCCCCGGGTAAATTGGCTACTAAATTTTGGTACTTTGCAAAATTTATCCATTGAAATTTTGAAAATTCTCAGAGGAATTACTCAGGGAAAATTTAATTTTTTGCTTAGGAAAGTGCAAGAAATTTGATTGCCGAAACAAGTGACAATCCTGATCTCAAATACAATCTTTGTAAACAAACACTTCATAGTCTACTAGATGGGAATGACTTCATAGTCTTAATAAGGATCTCAATATTTTTCTCTGTTCTTAAAATACATATATATTGTATGATCCCTTTAATTTAAATAACAAACAAATTTTAAATTGCAAAGCTATTAATTGTGTGTTATTTAATAATAAAATATAAATATAACTTAAAAAAAACTTGCTCCTTTGAAATTATCATAAGATTAGCAAATGTTGATAAAAAATATCTTACAACAAAAATATTTCTTTTGTATATACAGGGTGTCCACTCTCAACAGTGTCCAATGGCTAATTCCTAAACCGTTAGTCATACACATATAGTTTAAATATTACAAAAATGTTTTCATTTGAGGCAAAGAAATATTTTAAAAGTGATTTAGGTCAATAAAAACATTTCTTAAAAAATTACGAAATTTAAGTGTTTATACAGCCCCCGGTGCTATAAGTTATATTTAGTAAAATTTTCCTATTACACTGACAAGACAGACAAAAAAAGTCCCATTCATATAACACTAAAATTGACTGAACTATGAAACTTTAAAAATGCATGACTTATACCACTTTTCTGCATCTGAACACAAATGAGTTTGGCCATGCTTTGAGGGGTCATATCCTAAGTGCTTAAAGTATTCGAAGAACTTTTCATGTGTATCTGCGCTTTGAAAAAAATAGTAAAGTGTTATGATTGAGTTAACTTTTATTAAGTTTCAGATTGGCTAAAATTATTGTATTTTAACATATGTTTTATTTTGGAAGGATTTGAGACTATTTCTTTTCATGATTTTTTTTACCAAATATTATGTTATTTTATTTAACTTCAACGATCGTATGTATGTTTTCCCAGTTCAAAATTTGCATTCGAAATTAAACTCACTTTCAAGTTTCAAATATCCGATCGAGATTAAATTTTACATGTATACTGATGTAAATCCGATGACAATCTAATATTAGTATGATTTTCGGTGGTTACCATTCATACTTATTTGTTATTTTACAGGATAACACAAAAAATTTCGGATCGATTACTGCCAAGAAGTTTAAGTTTTATATTAGATAACAAGACTGCGATGGTTGTGTTTTTTAACTTTTATGTATTTTTTAGCACTGAATCTGAGAATTACCTTAATTTTTATCCATCATCTCAGGATGTTTTGCAAATCATAAATTGTCAAAGTTAAAAAGTAACAAAAATCAAATACTATAAAATAGAGGAAACGGCTGAGTTTTTTAACTTTTGATAAATGATTTTTATGTACTTTTTAGCACTGAATCTGAATCTGACCTTCATTTTTAACCATCACGTTATAATTTTTTTGCAAATCGTAAATATCAAAGTTAAAATATAGCAAACATCTGATACTATAAAACAGATGTAAAACTTTTTTTATTTAATTTTCCTGACTTGATGGTTAAAAATGAAGGTCATTTTCGGATTCAGCAGTAAAAAATACTATGAAACAGATGTAAAACTTTTTTTATTTTATTTTCCTTACGTGATGGTTAAAAATGAAGGTCATTTTCGGATTCAGCAGTAAAAAGTACATAAAATAATTTAATAAATATAATAAGTTTAGTAAATATAATACTCTTGAAACTACCTGAAAAGCTTAAATTTACGTTTTAAATTAAAAGCTAAAATGTTTTAAAATTATAGGGTTCCCAATCTAAAAGTGCAAGTAAATTAGTACAAATATATTTTTTAAGATTCAAAGAAGTGAATAAATAAAACAAAATAACCATGAACAACAAATACATCATTTGTTCCTTTCCAGAAGTACTCTTAAAAAAACCCGGGCTTTTTAAGCGGGTTTTTTATAAAAAACCCAGCCCGGGCGGGCAGTTGGGCGGGTACCCGGGCAGCTACCCACTACAACCCTGCCTGGCGGGGGGGGGGGGGTCCAAAATTAGCAAAATGTTGATAATGTTATTTATATATACCCCCTTACACGACGTTCTGAGTTACCAATGGCTAAAGACATATTTATTACATTATTCATTTCATCAAATGTAATAAACAAATTCCTATTATTACAAAAGTGTGTAGTTGTGGCTATATCGATTATGCAGCTATTATTATCTTTACTTATAGATTTTAAGAATCTCTCTAAAATAGAGTTGAATATTGATTTACACATTAAAATCGAGTTTATGTATGAATTTTTACTTTATCATAATCAAGAACTCTTACATAAGTTTACTAGATAGTACCCATCAAAACTTGACAGTATATGACTTAAAGGTTCCACAGAAAAAAAGTTTAATAACATCGTTAAAATATCGGAAATTTTTACAGAAACTTTTTTTATTAAAAATATTCACATATAAAGAATTTTTTTAACATTTAACTGCATTACAGTACCAATAGATGACATGACAACTTTTGTATAACTGTTTTCTTATTTTCTGCTTTTTGAATTGAAAATATTAACTTACTTTTCTTAGCATATACGCTTTATCGATCAATTGTAATAAAAACATATATACCAAAAATTGTATATATCTTATTGCTATATCTTTTCAATTTATTTAATCGATAATTACATACCAAAACTTTTCATTTAAAATTTAAAATACAAAATCATTAATAAGAAAAATATTGGGAATGGTAAAATTTTTTTTTATATTAATGAAGGCATATTAATTTTCTTTATATCGATACAGATGACAGAACATTTCCAGATAATTCTGTTTTCAGATTAAAAGAAAACTCCAAGCTTTTTTTTCTTAAATATTTTACAAATAAAGAATTTTTTGAAGTTAAAATTTATTTAGTTTTCTGAAACATAAACATTTAACTGCATTATAATACCTATACATCATCCACATCACCATTTTTTATAAAAAAAATTTTTTTGCTTCTTTTTTTTACTGAAAATAATCACCTACTGTTCTTAGTATATATACCTTATCGATCAATTATATTAAAAATATACCAAAAATTGTAGACCATTGCAATTTATTCAGCCGATAATTACATGCCAAAGCTTCTAATTAAAATTTTTAAATACAAAATCATTAACAAAAAAAAAATATTGGTGTTGTAAATTTTCTTTAATAACAATGAAGGAAAAACAAAGACAAATTCAATATCTTCTATTCCTGAAATATAATTTATTTTACATTATTGAACCGAGTTATCAGAACACTAACAATATCTGAAAAACATCTTATACCAGCCGTAGGATTCAAAACTACGCTTCCTTTAGAGAACCAGTATTCTTTCTGGTGCCTTAGGCCACTCGACCTTTGCATCTTCTTTTATTGTTCCTCTGAATTGAACTACTCCGTTTAATGATAGAAAAACCACCTGCAAAAGATGTTTATTGCACGACTCTGAAGAGCTGAAATCACTCTTACCAGAATCCCTTTCCATTTTAAATATATAGAGATGAAAAATTAATAGTTTTTGTTTTTTAATCTGCAAGACTAATGTGATAGCCCAATATTAATATATATTTCATGCTTGATTAAAAAAAAAAAAAATAAGGCAAAGTTAATGAAATAATGTTTTATTTTGATTCTTGTGTATCATTTCATTTTAACTGTTTTGAATTCATACAGAGCTTAATGACCATTTGTAATATCATTTCTAGGCTGAACTGCAAATTGGAACACCAATGACTTATACATTGTTTGAATGGGCTAAAGATAATGCAGAAGAGTTAACCAAGTCACAGCCAGATAAAGTTGCTCTCCCTGAAAATGCATCGCCAACTGAAATGAAAGCTTTACCAGATGAAATGGTAATTTTTCAATATGTTAATATTCCAGAAAATTTCATAAAAAATATTAAATATCTCACTTTTAAAATTACTTCACAGTGTGCTTAGTGGTCTATGATTATTAGGGTGTCCCAGGAGAGGCAAAAAAAAAATGAAAAGTTTGAAAATGCCAAGTCTCACCTTTTAAAAATGTTCTTTCTGTCATAATATGATATTACAAAAAAATTCAAGTCATTTCACAAAGGTTTAGGGGTCCCCCAAGCTAATAGAAAATAGGGAATTTTTGGAAAATTTTAATTTCTAATTAATATGCAGGATTGCAGAATTCTACCACACGTCTACAAATTTTTTTTATCCTAAAACTTGTTTAAGAAATACTTTATCATGTTTAACAATGATTTCATTTAATGTTACATTTTTATTAAATTTTTTATCAAAATTTATAAAATTACTATCTGAGGACCATATTTCATTTTTCTGATAATTACTCTTGTAATACTCTTCAATCTTTATTAATCTAGTGGATTTCATTAAATTAATATCATGAACTACAATGTTTCTAATATTAATAATAGATGGCAGCTCCAGCAGGTATTAAAAGAAAGTTTCATTGATTATTTATCAGTCTTCGGTTCTGGATATCGATGAAGCCGATAAATCTGATGAAACCTCTGAAGAAGAAGTTGTAGCAAAAATACATTTAGATGATAATACAAAGCCCAAAGGCAATAAATCTAAGCTCTGCAGTAGCAGATCCATTATTACTCCAAGAGTTGCTGGTGTTTTAGATTGAACTAAGACCAGCATAAAAGATCCACAATGATAATAGCATCTGTAATAAACAAAGAAGGTCGCTCTTCCTCTACCATGACAACTGACCCGCTTGTAAAAGTCCATAGTGCTTTAAAAAAAAATAGTATTAATTGGGAACGCCAATATGTTTGCCAAGAAACAGTTCAACAATTAAAAACGCAGTTTGAAACATCAAAGTCAGTTTTTCATTGAGGTGGAAAACTGTTAGCCAATTTGTCATCAAAAAGCATAGTAAATATTGATCATCTAGCGATACTAGTTTTTTCTTTGCAAGATAAATGTACTAAGCTTCTTGGAGTTTCTAAGTTATTGTCTGGAACTAGCAAAGAAACAGCTGATGCTGTTTCTGAGCTCTTAAAATTATGGAAATGTGAATCTCAAGTAATTGGCATGTGTTTTCATACAAATAGTGGAAGATTCAAAGGAGCATGTACAATTCTTGAGCAAAAAATAGGCAGAAACCTTTTGTGGATAGCATGTAGGCATGGCATGTTTGAGGTTCTATTTTCTGATGCATTTAGAGTGTGTTTTGGACAATCTACTGGGCCTGAAATCTTTTTATTTAATCGATTCCGAGAAAACTGGTCTAAGCTCAACCACCATGAACCAAAAAAGTAATCAGTACCCACAATAATAGCATCAGACAGTTTAAAAACTTTTACTTCTAATCAGGTAAAAACTGCTACAAAACTACTTTGGGATCATTACAAATAAATTTTAAATATTGCATCATTAATGATTGGATTAGACATTCAATTTAAAATTCGAAAACCAGGTGCTCTTCACCGAGCTCGTTGGATGGCAATTTATTCCTTGGAAAGCAATTGCAAAGCAATTTATTCCTTGAAAATGAAGTTATTGTTTAATGGGAATGAAAGCACAATGATATTAATTGCTCAAGAGTTTCAAAGTATACAACAATTTAAACAGTTTGTTGTGTGTGTATATTTGCGGTCTTGGTTTACTTGCCGATCTGCTATTGATGTTCCTCCTAATGAGGTTCCACTGATTCAAAGGTTGAAAGAATATGATGTCAAACACATAAGCAATATTGGATTGAAAACGATGTTACTTAGTTCATAGTGTGTGAGTGGAGAACTGCAACGTTTAGCTTGTTTTCAGATCTTCTTTCTGGTAAGCAAAAATCAAAGATAGTTTTCAACACTAAAAAAGAAAGGAGTTCTAATTCACATCTATTAGAAATACTTTCTCTCAAATTGGATGATTTTTCTATTTCTAATAGTTTCTTTGAAACGGCTAAAATTGAAGATTGTTTCCTCAGTGTACCAGTCAAAGATTGGTCCAAAAGGCCATCCTATGAAATAGCTGCAATATTTGCTAAAAACTTACCTTGTGTAAATGATGTTGCTGAACAAGCTGTTGTATTCATACATGACTTTAGTTGTTCAACGAAGAGCAAGAACAGTTTTTGTTACAAGTGGTAGAGATAGGGATGCACAGAAAGAAATTTTGTAAAGAGCAACCACCAAATCGTTTTGAAATGTAATTGATAAAAAATGTGTGAATGTGTAAAAAAATGTATAAATAAGTATGTGATAACTTTAAAACATTCTTCGATAGTTTTATTTACCATTTGTAAGATAATTGTTTACCTAAGTTCACTTTTTGCGCATAATTATACAGAAGGTAGAAATGTCTGCAAAATCATATTCTTCTTGATTTCAGTAATATATTATATCTCTTCCTACCAGAACAAAAACATAATTTATACAAAATTTGTTTGAAACAATATATAAGAAGCTTTCATAAATGAAAAAAAAAAACGTCATTTGAATATTAATGGTTTTTAATGTAGCTAATAAAAAAATGCTGCATTTCACATAACTTTGGCCATTTTTATGCAAGTTCAATGACCTTGGGGGACCTCTAAATATTTTTTTTTAAATTCTGAAATAATTCAAGGTGTTTTATATTCACAGGAAGAACATTTTTAGCGGGTGAGAGTTCACAATTTTAAAAGTTGATTTTTTTGGGACACCCTAATGATTATTGCTAAATGATTAAAAACCACATATTGCTACATATATTTTTTTAATACATGAATCTCTATTTTCTCTGCTGCTGCTGTCAGGAATGATGATGTTGATTTATGTCATTTAATTTTAACTAACTCACTAGTTGTTTCAACTGGATCACTATTAGGAGGTGGGGGGCATGCTTACTTTACTGAAAAGGAATCTGATGACACAACAGCATATATGTGCAAAATTGTGAATTAGAAACCTACCGTAATTTTGCACGTACACGCCGCACCCACTGTAAGCGCCGCACATCTGAAAATACATTAAATTAAAAAAATTTTTGGCAGAAGCGCCGCACTGTCGAAAAATTGGTTAAAAAAACGAAATAAGCGGCAAGGCAAAAAAATATTAGCAAAATCTGATTAAAATTAACAAAAAATATTGATAAAATCTTAGAAGAAATATGATTCATGTAATGTTTGCAATTCCTAAATATCGACACATTTTAATTTATCTCGTAATTTTTGTCCTAGATTCCCATGCTATGTTTTTTTACCCGCTTCCTTTTTTCAACATGCAAACTGCCGATTCTGCATTTGTTTTGATTTGCTAGTTGCTCGATTGAGTTGTTTGATTGTAGCACTATTTATCTGCGAGATTCGGCACTAAATTAATTGCGATCGCACCTGCAATTAATGCGATTTACTTCATACCAAAAATTTTTTAAGTCAATTAAACTTTAAAAACACCTTTTTAAGACCTACTTTGCATTTTTATAGGTCTTTTAAAGTTTTGGTAAGATTTTATAAAACTTAATTTTTTTAAATTCAAAAGTAAGGTATTGTCTCGGTGATGCAAATCGCATAATGCTTCCTGTATTCATAAGTTTAGTTGGTTGAATTTGACAGCAGTCAATGATTGTTTACTTCAGTGTAAATGCGCAACGCTGTGTAGCAAGAAATAGGATATTCAAAATATGATTAAATTCGTCTTTTAACGTTTATAAATCTTATATTGAATGTTTATAAATGCTTTTCCAAAAATAGTCAAAAGCTTGGCGTAAGTTAAAACGAAGATCTTAAAATGTGAAATCGGTGTATACGCCGCATCAGCGTAAGCGCCGCTCCCAGCATTTTTAAAACTTTTTTTTATGTATGCGCCGCGGCGCTTATGCGCGAAATTGCAGTATGTTATTTTGAAGATTTTAAATTATATGATATAAGGTTTAAATTATATATGTAAATAAATATTTTTCTGATAGATACTTATTTCCTCTTATTTAAATGCTTTAAACCTCTATCAGAATTAATTAAAGCTAATCAACTCTTTATTAGGTATGCAACAAATATTCGGTATCTATTCAGTATTCGGCCTTGTTACCGAATATTCAGTTAGGTCGAATGTTCGGCTTGGCCGAATATCAAACTATTCAGCCTGCCAAATATTTGGCTTGGCGGATATCGAAATATTCACCCAAACTGAATACCTAAAATAAACCTTTTAAAACACATTTTTAAAAAACTCACACAATTTCAGCTTTTAACTATCAACTTATAAAGATATTCAGAATAATTATAAATAGAATCATATTTAAATAAAAGAGAATGTTTATACCTTATTTATTTGCTGTTTGTTAAGTATCACTTATGAAAATCAAATTTTTTTTAGTAGCAATTTATGATGTACAAATGAAACTTCTTGAACACTCTCTAGTAAATAATCTGTTTCTTGCAGTTTTACAAAAAGGGTGTTTCTAAACAAAATAAAAAATCTTTCACAGTTGATAATAGACATCAAGATGGACAATTTCTGTCCTGGAAACCATAATCGTGATCCTCTTATTCAGTCATAAATTGAGTGTATCTCACTCTAGGCCAAACTTGGATTTACGTTTGTTACTTCAACAGTAAATAATGAACTACCGTTCATGTCTACACAACTTAATGGCTAGATATTCCTTTATTCAGAATACAGTTGACAGCAGGGGTACAGAAAATGTTTCTACTCCCGACATTTCCCCCAATCCACATGAAAATTTCCCCAAAATTTTACAGTATGTTATAGGTAAATGCTGTATTATTGTAGGCATAGAAAATTTATTTTTCCAATATTTCTCAACTTATGCGTAAGTATATATGGCAGGAGTGATTCTGAGTGGAAAAAAAAAAAAATTCTGAAATTCGCAGCAAATTTTCTGAAAGGTTCCAGCAGAGTGGGGGAAGGGAGGAAGTCCAGTCCCAGCACTGTTTTTTTCGCTGCCCTTTGATGAAATTCGCGATCTTTTGACGAATTTTGAGTTTTGTAGAGATCTTTTTAAGAATTTTGCGGTTATTTTGCCGAAATTCACGGGTATTTAGCCCTCTTTTGACGAAATTCGCGGTTGTTGTGCCATCTTTTGATGAAATTTGCGCTTGTGATCTTTTGACGAAATTTACAGTTTTTTTTGCGTTTCTTTAACAAAGTTTGCGATTATTTTGCGTTCTTGTGACAAAAAGCACGTTACGGATCTTTTTATTTGTAGTGAAATTTTCCTATCTCGGGGAATTATGGAATTCATTGTTAAATTCGAAATCAATTGTATATGTTTCTGAAAAATTTCCCCAGGTTGTTAAAATTTCCCCCGATTCTAGATTGCCGGATCAGACATATTCTGCACCCCTGGTTGACAGTATTTATACTGTG